>CM065177.1:19115425-20522307 GCA_033026295.1 Channa striata | reverse complement strand
ATTATATGGTCTGTTTAGACACAGGTTTACAACGTCAGGGTGGGTCAAGCCAAAAATAACAAACAAAAATAACTAAACCGAGAAACCTGCTCTTACCTCATCCAACATAAATTAAAACAAATCATACATTGTACTAACCTACACTCCTATCCAAAAACAGGAGAAAACTAGTAATCAAATAAATAAAAGGCTAACCACACCCTTAGCACTGAATTCGTGCCACGAGGCACAACAAGGTAGTATGTGGGTCTGGCGGTGGGCGAGAGGAGAGTCCCGGTCGGACTGGAAGACACTGGATTTAAATCCCTCAGGTGGAGACTGCGACCAATCCACTCCCGAACGGCATCCAACAAACCTGTTCAGCCAATCCCACTCTTAGCCGCTCAATCAATGCCAGACACGTCACGCACACTCACACACACACAAGGAGAGACAAGGTACACTGGTACAGGCATACAACACATTATTACATATTACGACTAGGTCGTAACACCTCCCCTAAAACAGAATCGAACATTTCTCCCCAAAAGAAATGCTCGATTCTTCAAGGACAATGTACGCGTGACAAAGCATCGGCCATGACGTTGTCTTTACCTTTCTTATACTGGATTTCAATGTTGAAATCCTGCAACAACAATGACCACCGCATAAGGCGTTGATTACTATTTCGCATCTGAAACAGAAATACTAATGGATTGTGGTCCAAAACACAACAACAGGCAACATAGTAGATCCAACATAGACCTCGAAATGCTGTAGGGCAAGAAGCAAAGCTAAGGCTTCTTTCTCAATCGTGCTGTAGTTGATCTGGTGTTTGTTAAATTTCTTTGAAAAGAAACATACTGGATGGTCGATGCCCGAGCATCTTCTTGTAGCAGCACTGCTCCCGCTCCCCAACCGCTTGCATCCACTTCTAACTTAAAAGGGCGAGCAAAATCTGGGGACGCCAGCACAGGTGCACCACAGAGAAGAGCTTTCGCAGAGACAAACGCTTCCTGACAACTAGGTGACCACTCATAAGGTTGAGCAGGACTGGACAGACTAGTTAGCGGGGCCACCACATCTGCGAAGTTTTTACAAAAACTCCGATAGTAGCCACACATCCCTAAAAACCGACGGAGCTCACGCCGGGTCCTCGGTACTGGGAAATCCACAATTGCCTGCACCTTCGCCGCTACTGGGCGCACCTCTCCCTGACCTACCTGCTTACCTAAATATATTACTACTGCCTTCCCAAACTCACACTTCGCAAGGTTCAATGTTAGTGAAGCATCACGTAACCGCCAAGAATCTCCTGTAGGGTTTTCAAATGCTCAGACCAAGTCGAGGAATAAACCACAACATCATCCAAATATGCTTCACAATTTCCAATTCCTGATAGCACCTTACACATGAGGCGCTGGAAGGTAGCAGGGGCATTTCTTAAGCCAAACGGCCACTTTATACTCTAGAAAGTGATCCGGCGTAACAAAAGCTGAAATCTCAGCGGCCCGAGGGGTTAGAGGAACTTGCCAATACCCTTTTAACAGGTCCAGTTTTGACACAAATTTTGCGGAGCCTACACGGTCGACACAGTCCTCTATTCTGGGTAATGGGAAAGAGTCAGGTTTAGTGATTGCATTGATCTTTCGATAATCATTACAGAAACGGGGTGTTTGATCTGATTTGGGCACCAACAATGAGGGCGAACTCCAGGGACTCGAGCTGGGAACAGCAAGACCATTTTGAAGGAGATACTCAACTTCCTGTCTGATTATCGCTCTCTTAGTGGGGTTCACTCTGTAAGCATGCTGCTTGATGGGTTTATGTTCCCCTACGTCAATATCGTGACATAGAATATTTGTCTGAGTAGGATTATCCCCAAAGACGTCCACATGATCACGGAGCAGAGCAGTAATATCACCACGAGCAGATTCTGGCAAATAGGACAAAAATGAATCTAACCTGGACAAAATCTCAGAATTTTTCAGACGAGCGCTAGGAACAGAACCTCGCTCACCACTCAGCCCATCTTCATCCTCATCCCTTCGAGACAACACATTAGGGGAGCACGGTGGACTGTATCCAGCTGGACATCGATATCATCATGCCTTGTAGAAGCTGCACCAACGGTAGTCACAGGGGAAGCAATATCAGCGTTGTCACGAGAGAAATAACTCTTCAGCATGTTAACATGGCATACACGGGATTTTTTTGTGCGATCTGGAGTTTTAATTACATAATTTGTGTCACTCAATTTCCGATCAACAACATAAGGACCAGAGAACTTAGCGTGCAGGCTGGAACCACTGACAGGCAATAGTACTAAGACTTTATCGCCTGGCTCAAACTTCCTCAAGAGTGTTTTCTGATCATAATTCCTCTTCATTTGAGTCTGAGCAGAGACAAGAGACTGACGGGCTATCTCACAGGCATGATGTAGCCTCTCTTTGAAAGAGCTCACATAATCCAAGATGTTATTTGCAACGTGAGTCTCATCAGCAAGCCACTTCTCTTTCAACAAGCGTAACGGTCCACGCACTGTGTGTCCGAACACCAGTTCTGCTGGACTAAATCCTAATGATTCTTGGACAGTCTCGCGTATGGCAAACAACAGGAGCGGTAAACCCTCATCCCACTCTCTGTTAAGTTCCAGACAGTATCTTCGCAACATTGACTTTAAAGTCTGATGAAATCTCTCTAATGCACCTTGGCTCTCAGGATGGTAGGGGCTGGATGTGTGATGCTTAATGGACAAAAGGGACAATACCTGGGCAAAAATCTTGGACATAAAATTAGAGCCCTGGTCACTCTGAATACGCCTAGGGAGGCCAAATGTGGTAAAAAACTTAATCAACGCCCTTACAATCGCCTTTGCTTTTAACGAACGCAATGGCAGAGCCTCAGGGTAGCGGGTAGCAGCACACATGATGGTAAGAATGTACTGGTGACCGGACCTCGTTTTTGGCAAGGGCCCTACACAGTCGATCATGACATGCTCAAATGGCTCTCCAATAACAGGAATGGGATGCAGGGGAGCTGAAGGGATACTCTGATTTGGTTTACCCACCAGCTGACACGTGTGACACGAACGACAAAACTTCACCACATCAGACTTCAATCCAGGCCAAAAGAAATATCGAAGAATACGATTATACGTTTTCCTGACACCTAAATGTCCGGAGAGACTGTGGTCATGGGCCAGACTCAGCACTTGGACACGAAAAGGAGTGGGCACCACTATTTGAGACACACTTTGGCAGTCTCCATCAACTACTGGAGCCCATCTCCGCATTAGAACACCACCATCCAGAAAGTAACTGCCCGATTTCCCCTCTTTGCTCTCTAACACTACAGAGAAACATTTGGAGAGAGTGTTGTCATTTTTCTGTGCATGAATGAGTTCCGATTTATCCACCGAAAGTGTCAGGTCAAGTTCAGGCTGTAACACCTCAGGTATCTCACATTTCATAGTTTCTTCTACAAAATCAGCACAGTCATGTGGATGCTTAACCAAAAAGCTGTCCGAGATATCTATTACCTCACCCAACTCACGGGCCTTAGCGCGCGTAACAGCGCAGGCAGGAAACACTGGGGCAGATCCGATGCGGCCGAGAACGAATCGCACAAAGGATTCTCTATTACCTCTGGGGAAGGAAACACTTTGCCCCGGCCAGGTCATTCCCAAAATGAGATCCACCCCCGACACTGGTAATTTAGACCGCAAACCAACACGTACTGAACCAGACACAATGGGAGAGGAAAGACAAACTGTGTGCAATGGCACACGTAACACACTCATCTTAATTCCCCACACTAGAATGTCGGAGCCACAGTACGTTTGGTCTGACAGAGGCAAAACTCCTGCACGGATCAGAGTATGTTTCGCACCCGTATCCCGCAAAATTTTTATACGCACGGGGGCAACTCCGTCCCCAGGGAGAGACACGAATCCTTCCGACACAAAGGGCTGAAAATCACAGTCAACTTTTCCCTCCATTAAGGTGCCACTCATTCTCTGACCGGTCAACGAACTAGTCTGAATCAATGAAATCGGAGAAGGCCCCCTTGATTTTTTTATCTCTTTTTTTTTTAACACGGGACAGTCTGCAATTAAGTGACCATGTTCACGGCAGTAGTAACACGCACGTTTGTCCAGTGGAACCGGTAACGGACGCCGCGGATTTGACATGGATTTATGCCGCTCTGATGGACTGAAGGCATCACGATCTGCTGCCAAAGCAAAGACGTTTTTGTGGGTTAACACAAACTCATCCGCCAGCACTGCTGCCCGTGAAAGCGATGGCACTTTTTGTTCATTTAAATAGACAACAATGTTTTTAGGAAGGCAATTCTTAAATTCCTCCAACAAGACCAACTCCACGCAACTGATCATAGGTTTTTGTCTCTGTAGCGCTGCACCACTTGTCAAACAACGTGCATTTCTCACGCGCGAACTCCACATAAGTCTGGTTGACAGTCTTTTACACTCTCGAAACTTTTGACGATAAGCTTCAGGTACTAATTCGTAGGCCCGCAACACAGTGGTTTTCACTGTATCATAATTCAAACTTTGTTCCAGTGACAAAGTAGCACAAACTTCCTGTGCCTTTCCCACAAGTTTGCATTGTAACAATAACGGCCAGACATCCTTCGCCAACGTAAGGCAGAAGCAATACGCTCGAAGGCGCAAAAATACGAATCCACTTCTGTCTCCCGAAAAGAAGGCACCAGGGCCACATGTCTGCTTATATCGAAGCCATCACTGAGAGTAGGAGTAGGTGTTGCTGCGGAGACTCGTCCCGCTCCAGCTCCAGAGCCCGCACCCGCAGGTGCATAGTCTCTCGCTCCAGTTCTTTATTCCTCCCCTCCACTTCCTTAATGTGGAGCACCAGCTGAAGCTCCTCAGCAGTCATGCCAGGATGAATCAGCGGATCAATGGGAGGTGCGGGAGTCGTCGGGAATTTTAAACCGCCGTCATCACTAGTAGCCACAGAAGGCTCAACAAACACACCTTTATCTCGCAGCTTCTCAAGCAGAAATTGCTTAATTTCATTTTTACGAGCATGCAAAGGCACATGGACATCAAACAAGTCCGCAACAATTAACAAATCCGCCTTTTTGCATTTATTTAACTTTTCCACAGAGGGATTCGTCGTAAACTCATCTAATTGAAACTCCATTGTAAGGCAATAAATCGGGGAAAAAAACTGCCAACCAGCACAACAAAAAAAACCAGAAACATACGTACCTCTCAAATAAAGCTACGCGATTGGCGCAATCGGACGAGCCCCCAAAATTATGTTACGCCCCGGCCTAGGGGAGAACCAGGACGCAACACAATTTGAGACTCCCCTCTTCCCAGCGCCCAGAAACCACCAGAACAGATACTTAAGGCCGCAAGGTTTATTATATGGTCTGTTTAGACACAGGTTTACAACGTCAGGGTGGGTCAAGCCAAAAATAACAAACAAAAATAACTAAACCGAGAAACCTGCTCTTACCTCATCCAACATAAATTAAAACAAATCATACATTGTACTAACCTACACTCCTATCCAAAAACAGGAGAAAACTAGTAATCAAATAAATAAAAGGCTAACCACACCCTTAGCACTGAATTCGTGCCACGAGGCACAACAAGGTAGTATGTGGGTCTGGCGGTGGGCGAGAGGAGAGTCCCGGTCGGACTGGAAGACACTGGATTTAAATCCCTCAGGTGGAGACTGCGACCAATCCACTCCCGAACGGCATCCAACAAACCTGTTCAGCCAATCACACTCTTAGCCGCTCAATCAATGCCAGACACGTCACGCACACTCACACACACACAAGGAGAGACAAGGTACACTGGTACAGGCATACAACACATTATTACATATTACGACTAGGTCGTAACACTCCTTATATGAAACACGACCCCACCATTCAGTCGTTGGTGTTAAGCTTAAAACACAATACAAATACTACATAAAGTTACACATGTCAAGTTCTTCGACACATTACAGCATGTAATAATGCCATTATGTCATTTCCACACTTATTATTTTACTTAGATGATGCATTTATCTTCAAGTGCTGCACTTTGGTGTGGTCCAATGTAACAGGTACGGTGCAGGTTATAGCCTGGTGCATTGCAGCGTGGTATTTTTATAAAGTCTTTTGATGGCAAATGCTGTGGCACCAATGATAAATCATATAAGTATCAGAGATAATTTCTTTTTTCCCTCTCCTTTTCAGGTAAACCCACCATACTACGTCAAACTGGTGGAGCTGGTACCTCACCCAGAGACAGTAGCAACCGTTATGGACACCACCCATGCTTTAATGACCAAGGTAAAGACTGCAGGTTTCACAATCTTGGGCTATTAATTAGCTCAATGTTGGCACATAATGTACAGAAGAATTGGTGGAGACTGAGGCATGTCAACTCGACGTCTTCGTTGTAACAAGAAAAAGTCGAGTTGGCGTCACTTAATTTTCAGATCACAAGAAGAAATGCAAAAATCAGTAGCTGACTATAAAGGATTACGTATTCTGAGGAAGTCCTGTGATCTATGCAAGTCTCTGCAAGCTCGATTTCGTAATGCTGAAATAAAATGAAAGCAATGGATTCTTGGAAGGAAGTCAATCCGTTAAAATTCCTGGGGATTACTAAGGTTGGCATAATTTGTGTGGTTTTTCTTTTCAGCATGCAGAATCACAACTATTGTCCTGAAATTATGTCATTTCTGACACGACTGATTTCTGGTGATTCAGGTTGGCCAAGCCCCGGTCTGCCTAAAGAAAGAGATTGATGGCTTTGCCCTCAACAGAGTCCAGGCAGCGGTTATCGCAGAGTCCTGGAGGCTGGTCCAGGTATGTGTCTGGGTGATCAGTAAGGCCATATTCTGACACAGGGGCAATTTAAAACCACTTAAAATATCGTCCTATTAAACATGTTTTAGAGACTGTCCCAAACATCAGTTAGTCCTGCTCACTTCAGGTTATCTGGCTTTACTGGGTGTTTTCTCTAACTGGCAGCACAGGGCTGGGCTTTCTTTTCCAGTTAGAAAAGTGCTTCAGTATATAAGTTTTAATTATTCAGTTTGTTACCTCACTTCTGTAATTGGACAAACTGGTCTGACTAATCTACTTACCTCTTATCTTCACTGTTTATCGTCTCTATTTTCGTAGTTACTGCTCTCTATCATATTGTAGGTTTAATACTTTCCCAATGTTCCAAATACATAGTAGTAAATAGGACTTTCCAACAAACCCAAACCCTGCGTCACAGCGTGGTTAAGGGTTGGTTTGTTTTTCTGTGTGGACAGGAGCTCCTCAGTCTCGGTCATGCGCTGTGTGGCTGAGTAGTGCTGCTGATGGGTTTTGTAATTGAAGCAGAAAAGAGGAAGCCCCTTGTCTGTTCATCTCTGCTATAATCTCTGTGGTGTTCTTCCAGAATCTGTGAAACTGCACAATGAGAGTGAATGAGCTTTAGTCTCTGCTGACAGGCTCCATTACATGATCACTCGCCAGCGAAATGGTCAGAATGATAATAAGGATGATGACAGTTGTTGCTTGAACTGAACTCGCATCAACACTGTGATGTCATTGTGACTCACAGTTACATCAGTTATCCCAGATGAGCCTCTTCATTGAACAATAATCTTTACAGAGCTTTACTAAATGTTTGGTAATCATGTCTTCCATTTTCATGTTTGTCAAACAAATCACTTATTAAAAAGCTTAAAGTTAAATTCAGGTAGAAGTAATTTGCGAGGCAAAAGTAACAAATTAAAACTATTGCAAAAACACACAACTACCTTTTCTTATAGAAAATAAATATTTAAAGATGAAAAATAAATGAAATAGAAAAAGCATTTTTCTTCTCTGCTGGAGATGTGCAAACGAAAAGCAGCCCTTCACTGCTCGGTCAGCAAACTGCGTCCCCGAGCCTGAGGCTACTGTACCTTTCAGCTGCAGTGTGTAACTGTATCAGACAGAAAGTGACTGTCAGCCGTCTCTTTCTTTCTCTCACACACACACACACACACGCAGGCGTCCACGAAATGAGCAACTAGTTATTGCAGAGACAACTGCAGAGAGCCACAAACCACTGTAACACTTTAAAAGAACGAAACAAAGGCATGTGAAACCAGATCAATCATGACCCGACGTAGAGCAACAAAATATGAGTGTGACTCCAAACACACGACACAGTCTGTAATTTCTACAGATAATGTTGATCCAGAGAAGATTGGACTTTGTGATCATCTAGAGAATTGTGTTTTAATATGTTGTAAATACAAACTTAAAGGCTGTTCTGTGATTTGTGAACGTATTATCCTTAAAAATTAGCATGTAGCAAAAATAAATTTAACAAAAAGTTTGGGTACGTGTGATATTCCCCTACATAGTTTAGTGCCGCCGTGAAATATATTAATTTGTTTAGGTAGAGGAGAAGTGCTTAGAAAGAAACTCACAGATGAAATGGAAATGGAAATGGAAATGGAATGAATTACAAAGCTCATACTATCATAAGGAATAAGTCAGAATGGCTCGATCGAAGGGCAGGTACGTACCCTCGACATTACAGTCCATCACATGCATTTAGTTCTAAATGAGCAAAAATCTAGTTATTGGTTTTTATGGTTTCATGATGCCGGAGACCAACGTGACTGCACTTGTTTGAACACAGTATTTGGCCCATGATTGAGTCACTTGTGACGCGACAAGTTCCAACAGTTACGTTTCGTTCGTTGGGATTTTTATATACCAGTAAAAACTCTTGATGATAGCTGTATATGAAAGTAGTATTAAATCAACACATTGTGAAAACAATAAGTTGGTGACAGCGTAGATATGACCTTCAATTTCCCCTGAGCCAGTACAAATAAAACAAACTGGCTCCAGGTGATGTTTTAATAGCATTTAAATATGATACTGTATATACAGTAGTGCAGTCAGAGTCCTCAGACTTTAGAGTGAGACTGGGTCTTTTAAGTGGTCCGAAAACATCACTTATCTAGTAATTTTTGCAGCATTTTCATTGCATTGTAATATGATAATGACTAACAACTGAAGGTTGGTGACCGAATGTAGCAGATTGTAGAAGAGCACAGTGGAGCAGGGAGAGGGAGCGGTGGTTGGGGTGGAGGTTCACTCTGCTGATGACAAATCACTTCTTCTGAAGCTGTAGTTCCTGGAATTTCTGGGGGCGTTTTTGTCTCATGAATGGCAGCTGTCACTTGCCAAGGGATTTATCAGCCGAAGTGTGAAGGTACCGCAGGGTTTCGCTTAAGTCGGAGTACAGCCCCCGACAAACATCACACTGCAGAATAAATCTATAACAAGCTGTTTCTACGGCGTGAGTCCCGTCAGACCAACTATATCAAATGCATATGTTATAGTAAAATTAATCATGAATAGAGGCGCAGCCCTAAAGCCGCGGAAGATTTGCAACAGGCCGTATGGGAATGAGAATGAAGCTCCAGGGCTTGTCACAGTTTCGACTTTTTAAGATTTCTTGTTTCTTTGTTTCAAGAGGAGCTTCTTAGTTCACTGATGAGCTAAGTGGGCCCGCCGTCAGGTGAAAGCCCTTGTTAGAAAATGACAAGTCCCTGGGACAATAGTCACTTCTGAGAATGAAATCCTTCAGCGCACTTCGAGGAAATTAAGCAGAGACTGGTATGTCCCCTCCCCGGCATCTATGCATCTATCACGTGTTATGTCAGTCTTTGCACCGGCGCGTGAAGGCCCACACGCATATCTACATGACATTCCATATAATCCGTGGATCACTTATTTGTGAGGCTCCTGTAGAGCAGAATTAACCCGGGGGGAGCCCTCAGGTCCTAGCTGACAAAAATACCACGCTGCTGTGAAAAGGGTCAGACTTCGCCCTAAGTGAGTGAATTACAGAACAACCTGGGCCTGGACCGTGGATAGTATATAATATACGGACAAAATCAGTTTTTACGGACAAGTTTTTTTCTATAATTTCACTAGAATGTTCAGATAAAGGGTGTAAAGATAATCTCGATGTTAGCACTCACCGTTCTGCACAGCACATGTGGAAGCTGATCACCAAAATACATTTTGCAACATGTTTCTAGTTGTAAACAATTAAAAATGGTGTAAACTGTGTAAAACCTGGTAAAAAGGTTTTTCAAAGTAACATAAAACTACTTGCTTCTCACGTCTTACTCAAAGCAGTGACCATGTTGTAGTTTCTATTTTTCTGGTACACACTCGGTGACTTAATATAAGAAGAGCTCAAGTCTGACCAAAATTTACACATTTAAAAAAACAGGAGGCCTTTTAATATCTTAGACTGTGAATAACAATGACAACACTGTAACGATATTAGAGTTTGGATTGAAATTAATGAAATATTTCAATCCAAACTATTTCACAAATATTTGTATTTGTGAAAGTCTATGATGGTGTATATTTGACTTGGCTTTGCTGATTTGCAGTTCAGTTGAACATCGCTTTCTTGTCTTTCCGTTTTGCTTAGATTTTTTTCGTGTTTTTAGTGAAATTGGTGCTGTCAGCATCACGATCACAGGGTGACATCTGTTTCTGCAGGTCGATAAAATGGACAATTCTGAAACGTCTTTTTTACGGTTCTTCATCGTCTGCAGTGCAGGTGTTTTGAGCGGCAGCGGTTGCAGTTGTTTTGGTAATTCCTGTACAACAGGTTTCTGTTGTACAGGAATTACTTTTTGGTCTTTGTCACCATCTTCTCCATGTTGATTAACAAGTAAACCCTGAAATTTGTCGTTGTCAGGCGCAACTCAAATTTTGCACGCCTCTTTCTACTTACGTCCGGTCACTGTGGTGTCTTTGGAGGAACCTGGATGTGTCCATAAGGAGACAAACGGGGACTTGTCCTCTTGTGTCCACTGTACATAGAAATGACCTGTGAATCTTTATCACTATCTGAGCTAACATCAGGTGAACTAGATGTAGATCGCCTTGACAAGAGCTTCACCCTGCTGCAAACTGTGATTATTTCATTTTACTTTTAAGAGATTGGGGAGAGCATCAGGAGATTGTGAATTCTAAGGTGTCACTGACCAGATTCTCTTCACAAATCTCCCTCACACATTCACAGGAAGCAGTTGACCCAGTGCAAAGTCATTGTTGACATTTTCCTCTAAGGCAGAGGAACACGCTGGATCATGGTGACGCTGCGATGAATAACTGGGACACTTGAATAAAACAGAAGCATCACTGATGTTATTAGTCAGACCTGCTGTGCCTTCCCTGCTGCGAGGAGACCTTTAGCGTTATCAAATTTTATGGGACGACGCGCAGATGGAACTTTTCTCTTCGTTTCTAGTTTTTCACTGGAGATAAAAACACACTTCAATCTGTTGTCGTGTGTTTTGGGAAGTCGCAAATGCTCAAACGTCTGTGTACTGTACTGCGAAGGTTTCAGACACTAATGATGTTTGGACTATTCATCACTCAGTAGCATCAGAAGGCTCTCATATATTCGTCATGCCTCATGAAAACAATTCTAAAAAATAGCGTCAGTCATACCAATAGACAGGCACAACAAACTACCTTCAGTAAGTGTTCAGCAGCCCCTACAAAGCCCCAGTCTCATCACCGTCAAATCAGTCGGGGATTACAGGAAGAGTCCGAAGACACTGAGACAGACTAAATCCACATGAGAACTGCGGCAAGTTTTCCCAGATGCTCTGAGCAAATTTCCGGCCAAGTGCCTTGAATAAGGGGGACGAAGGAAAACCGGTGCTGTTTCGGATTCACTTCAGGCCACATTTTGATTTCATTTATGCATTTCCTGTTTTCTGCTTTTTCATATTAAATGAATCGATGAATAAAACCGTCTTCACTTCGTTCACAGTAGTGTAGCGTCGTAGCTATTTGCACAGTACAGTGCAGTCTGCAACAAGGCTGGATCTTTGTCAGTTATATGTGACTCCGCACCTGTAAGTGTTACTTTCACAACCAGCCATGAACAGTGGCTCAAAAAAAGGTCAAACATGCACGATGACCAGCGATTCAGCCGGGATCATCGAAGCCCACAGATTTAAAGTGACCTTATGATCCTCCTTACGTAACAGTGACCATCACGAACCCTGTCCAAACACACACACACACACACAGATTGATGCTTGAGTCAGGGCCAGCGTTGGAAAGCAGAGTGGCTGAGAAAGCAGCTTGTTACCCCCAGTGATTACGGTGGAGAAAAGACCCCACCTATCGTCCTGTTTTACTCAGATAACAAGCCCGTTGTTGGACGCTGGACTTGAACAAAGACGACCCTGTCCCTTTCCTCTTGCTCACCCTACTTTCTGTATCCAAGCTTGGATTTCCTCTCTGGTCAGCCAGTAGCAGGTATCTCTAACCCAACGACACCTGAACCACTCCCTCTGTCTCTCCTTCTATCCATCTCTCCAACCTCCGCCTCACTCCTCCCTGTGCTGACTACATAATCCTGAGGCTGATTTGCCTGATTAGCGAAACTTTATATTGTGGGAGTAGCCCCATCGCTTCAAAGGGAACTGGGTTGGTGCAAAACCCCTGGGGGTAAAAAGCCACGACTTTGTAGAAATGCCAGATAAAATATGTTCTTACTTTTTTTTTTTTTTTGAGATGCAGATTGGAATAATTGTTTGTGCTCACATGTGGCTCTGAGGAAAGACAAACAGTGTGGTTGATGGCTCGGAGTTGAGCTGTTTTAAAGCACTTTAAACTGCACTGACAGATAAAGAATACACGTGTCTTTAAGGCAGAGATCCGGTCATACATTTACTCACTGAAAAGTTAAAATAGCTAAAGTTTGTTTTTTTCCCCCTTTTTGTCTCTGTCAGGACGGCATTATTTCAGTCCAGGACATCGATCTGGTGATGTCTGAGGGACTAGGAATGCGATACGCCTTCATTGGTCCCATGGAAACCATGCATCTCAACGCACCTGAAGGTGATGTTCCTTATTTCAGAAACAAACACCTTAACCATGTTAATGTATTTGAAGGACTGGAAAAAGAAATAAAAAATGAGAACAGGCTTTGTCCCACCTGTGAAGACAAGTTTTGTCCAGTCATTACAAAGACTATTAAATCTGTGAAAAGACGCCTGGGGGAAGTTTTTAAAAAGTCGAAATATGGCTCCGGTGACAGGAAGCTTCTCTAATGATTTGCAAATAATAAAAAATCTATGTTTGAAACATGCAGTTAATATACCTGAACACGTTTTATGTTTTTATCCCATTTACAGTTAAATACAGGCTTTAAATGATTTGCAAATCTGTGACAATATCCCTGATGACACGTTTTAGCACAGCACACTTGTAGGCCGTCCAGGATTTTGTTGCGGCCTAAAATGCCTGATTTCGTGACAGCTTTTCTAAAATTTGTGATGCATGTTGTGATGTTGTAAATTGCAAGGTCGCGCAGAGTTCACGGGGGAATTGGTTGAATTAATTCCTGGAAGGACCGGGTTATGTGCTGCACTGTGGTGTTTCTGTATGCGAAACCTCAGGGGGATGGAGAATATCAAAAGGCAGTGTGAAACCCAGAGAGTAACTCTGATTCTGCGCGCGCACGCACGCACGCACGCACAGAAAAACCTCCGGCCGAACAAAGAAGCCTTTTGACAGGCGGCGATGAATGCACTCCCTCACAGCCGTAATAGAAGACTCACCGAGCCCACACGATGGCCTTCCAACCAGGTGCCAAATCTACCTGTAGTTACAGGGCTGAAGCTTTCTACAGGTTTTTTTCTTCTTTTCAGGAAACAGCAGTAAGATCATGTTCTCAGAAGATTGCTAAGACCTTCTCCTGTTGTGACTTCCCATCTTTAAATCATTCCAATCAGATACCGGAGCTCTCAGCCTCTCTGTCTGCCTTCTCTTTCTATTCTGCCTGAACGATTTGGCTTTTGTGAACCTAAACTTGTGCAGGACAGGACTAGCAAAGAACTAACAAACAAAGGTGATAGTGTAGACCTGACATACTGATAAAACTTAAAATCAGTGTTACATAGATTTCATCCAAATAAATTTAATTTTCAGACATTTCCATTGGATTGGACAGACCGCACAGCCTCCGACATGGCAGATTACCAAATATTCTAGTGGTTTCTATTTGGCAAAAAATATGTGGATGAGTTGTTGTAGACGACTCTTGGGAAGTCACGCACAGTACAGACCTACAGGAAGTGTTGCAGGGCTTGACGTAGAGAAAATATTACACAATGGCAAATAAAAGAAAAAACAGATGGCCCAAAATGACACGATTCTTGCTCTGACACACACAGTCGGGTGCAAAAATGTGTATCTCATTATTTCGAAATGGCAAGAAGAGTAAAATGAAGTTTTTTTTTTAATGAACATAATATCCCTTAATCAGAAAAAAATTAAGTTATTTAGTAATTATTTTATTTAGGAGGTTGCAAACATATCTATTATTTTACTAATATTTTTATACGCTCCACCCACTTTTTATTTCTAATTGTTAAATATTGTTCAATTGTACTAGCGGAATGTGTATTAAATGTTAACAACAGCAACAAATCTTTGTTTTCCTCTTTTGACATTGAAATTAATGCGACCTTTTACACCCAACTCTATCCGTTTGGTGAAATCTGAGGATTGTACTTATCAGACTGCAGTGTCATTTATGTAGGGTTTTGCATAGCATTTTATGTAAATATTTGAAATAATAATAACTAAAATAATGATACAAACATAGTTTGTCATTGTCCACTTCCTCAGATCCCATTATACAAGTTGGCAAATCTTTGAATTGTTATTAAATAGCTGTTTGCTTGTGTTCTCCTTCCTGGCCTCCCACAGGTTTGGAAGACTATATGAAACGGTACGGAGAAGGGATAATGAGGGTTATAACCTCTTTTGGACCAGTACCAGACTTCTTCAGTGAGGGAGCTAAATGCATCATTAATGTAAGTCAGAAATCAGCAATGTATTCAGATTTTTTTTTTTTTTATTTTATACAGATGACATTGCTCGATTTGTTCCTTTCCTCTTTGCTCTGACTTAGAGTTTCGCTTGCCTTGTCCCTCACTTGTATGTTGCTTTAGAAAAAAGCATCTGCCAAATAAATGCAATTGTAAATGTTTTTCAGACAAATTAAGCAATTTTTTTACAGATTTTTTTAAAGATCTGCTTTACTGAAAGTCAAGTGCTACTACTCACCAAAGAAGCTTTCCTAGGTAGTCATGAACCTGAAAGGGATTAAGTGATTAAGTCAGATTATAAAGTCTGCTGTGCATGGGACACCTTTTGTATGAATATCGCTGGATGCTATGGGCAACAAGTTATTAATGAGTCACTAAAAGCAATAAGTAAAAACAAGCCAGAAAGCTAAAGGTTCTATATCTGCAGTGCATGTTGTCACCGGCCTCTTGTAACTCTGCCATTAAGTCAGATTAACCGAGATTTTGCAATGTTGTGTGTTTCCAATGCAGGCGTTCTTCCTCACAAACAAAATCATAACCAACAAAGCAGAGGTTCTATTGTCCATGTTTCACATGGGTACAAATGACGTACCCACATTCCTGAAACAACTGTAGCAAGATGGACTTTGTTCCCCTCATTCGACTAGGGGGCCTCCACCAAACCACTAGCAGCCCCTAGTGCAGTTAACACTTTTCTACACAAACTTGACTCCATATCTTTAAAAAAATTGCAGTAATTTGTCTTATAGCCCATCGTTAAACTACTAGCAGGTACGTCACATCACCTGAAAGCCTCATTGTCTGATGTTTCCTTCCTCAGGAAATGTGTGAGCTGATTCCCAGTGACCAAGAGCATCTGTCAGCCAGGAAGGAGAGGAGGGACCAGCTCCTCATGGGTCTGGCCAAGCTGAAGAAGGACCGCTAAGATTATCACACGAGAAAACCTCGGATTAGCTGCTGATTGAGAACAGAACTCTTTAAACATTTGTAATTCTTTGTGGTGATTGAGAGACTGAATCGTTTTAGTAGGTGCTGATCTGTACGTGATGACTTCCTGTATACATGAACTTCATGTAAAGTATTAAATGATGATTTCATAAACAGACCATTTATACTTTTCATTTTCCCAATGATGGAGGAAATTCAAATGAAACTTTTCTATCTGCTCGTGGACTGAGAGCTGGACTGTTCCTCCAGCGAAACAAATCGATGATGTGCGTTGCGTTAACTGGTTACTGATGCATTCCTGAATCCTGGGAAACAATGAATGGAGACATGTCACGAGTGCCGCTCAGGCTCAATGTGACATTCGGCAGTGCTGATGTTACACATTTATTCCAACACTTATGTAAGTCCATAGTCGCTATCACATGATTGTACTCCGTGGCCTGTATCTGAGGTTATCATAAAAATATTGTTTACGTTTATTGGTTATACCATAAAATTGGGAAATGTAATTCATAAAATCTGAATTTGTCATTTCAATGTCACCCTCACTATTTGTAAGTGATCAGAGATGCAGATGCATTTTGTGTCACTTCATTTTGTGCCTTTCACCTACTTGTGACAAATGCCACATAAAAACTGTTTTAGAATTTTAAAGGCAATAAACCACCAACCACATAAATGTATTCCATATTTGTGATTTCTTTTTAGTTTTTCTGCGTAAAATTTGACATCATTAACCATCAGTTATCAAATTATTTGGCAAGTGTCTGTATAGATCGGCTGATTATTTTATAGCAAGAGAGCTGATTCGTTTGTCTAAAGGAGAAAATGAATCTTCTTATAAAAGTCTCTATAAATTCCAGTCAGAATATGCAAACAATAAAGTGTGTGGAGCTCGTACTGACTGTCTCCTTCACGGGCGCCTGGTGGCCCCACCCTGGACCGGGTCCCTCCCCTCCCGGTCTGCAGGAGGACTCATAAAAACCTCTGAAGTCTCAGGTGCGTCTCAGAGGCCCAGAAGAGCGGACAAGTCAAAGTCCGTCCCCCCAAAAACTGGAGGAGCTCAGAGCAGTTTTCCTCAAACCTCTAAAAAAAATTAAAGGATTAATTGATTTCCTCTACATGGAAAATTATTGAACAGTTGTTTTTTTGTTTTCCTTTTTATTGGACAGGCTCCTCAGACACAGGTAAGTCCCTGGGATCAGCGGAGGTGTGAACTCTGTGAACTTTACCGTCATTTTCCGAGTGTGGGCAGATGACAAATATTAACCGATCACTGCTCATAATAATATTAATACAAATAATACAGCGTCCATTTATTTACGCACCATTTATTAAAGAGAATCTACATATCAATATTATATGTGATTTAGGCTTCAGAAAAGAAAAAACGTAAAAGGAAAGTTATAATGAGCAATAATAAATGACGAGGTGACGTTTAAACGTGTCGAATTCTCCTTTTGCGACTTAATTTTAATTAAGATATTGTAAAGTCTCACAGTGAAAAACGTTTTAATTTCTGTCCATTTATTGAAATCATTACTGCTATGAAGCAGGACACTGGGGACACGAGTCCTCGACGGGGCTTTTAACGCAGAAGGCAGATTTTATTAGTGAGCAACGTGCTGATTAAAAAGACGGCAGTATTAGTTTGGATTAAAATAGATTTTAAAGTCTTTATGAACGGACAGCAGGAAACCGCACCTGCAACCATGGTGCTGGATGCAAAAGTCTTGGATTAAATGACAAACTATAACATTTGATGCATGTTGTGTGTATCTTTCTGTGGCTGCTGAAAATGAATGGTATTAAAAACCTAAACGTAAAGAAATGTGACAGCTTGTTTCCTGGATAATGGCCAGTTTTACTTTTGTAGTGCCGCGGTATCAGACCTGACCCTCTGTGGCCCAAACCCTCCTGACCCATGACAAATTATGGCAAAAATATTCTTATTTTCTTCTCACGGGTGGATCATTGAGTGGTCCTACCAGGTCCAAGCCCGTAGAGTCAAGAGGGCAGGGGACCCATGGGTTCAAGTTTTTGAAGTTAGAGTTTATATTCCATATTTGAAAAAGCTCAGTCAGTTAAGACCCACATCTCAAAACTATGAACAAGGTCTGAAATTATCCGCAGAGGTCCACGTCCTGAGACTTCAGAGGTTTTTATCAAATGTTCTTTGAAAAGTCAGACTTTGTCTTTTTGTCTGGTAACTAGATGTTGAATTTGTGCTTTCGACAGGTCACGTGACCTCCCTTCGCCACAATGAGCTGGGGAGCGCTCTATGCCCAGTTGGGTGGTGTCAACAAACACTCCACCAGCATTGGAAAGATTTGGCTCTCCGTCCTTTTCATCTTCCGAATCACAATTCTGGTTCTGGCAGCCGAGAGCGTCTGGGGGGACGAGCAGTCGGACTTCACGTGCAACACACAGCAGCCCGGCTGCAAAAACGTCTGTTATGACCATTTCTTTCCTGTGTCGCACATCCGACTGTGGTGCCTGCAGCTGATCTTTGTATCCACACCCGCCCTGCTGGTGGCCATGCACGTCGCCTACAGGAGGCGTGGGGACAAGAGGACCATGTTGGCCTCCAACGGCTCTGAGAAGATGTCAGATACTGACCTCGAGACGCTGAAGAAGAGGCGTCTGCCAATCACAGGCCCGCTGTGGTGGACGTACACCTGCAGCCTGTTCTTCCGGCTCATCTTTGAGGGCGGCTTCATGTACGCGCTCTATTTCGTCTACGACGGCTTCCAGATGCCACGGCTAGTGAAGTGCGAGCAGTGGCCCTGTCCCAACAAGGTGGACTGCTTTATCTCCAGGCCGACAGAGAAGACGGTCTTCACCATATTCATGGTGTCCTCATCAGCCATCTGCATGGTGCTGAACGTGGCCGAGCTGTTGTACCTCATCGCCAAGGCGCTCACGAGGTGCACGGCCAGGTCACACAAGAGGAGACACCCTTACACGCACACGGACGGTGTCTCGAAGGATAACACCCTTCTGCAGAACAAGAAGAACGAGATGCTGCTGTCTTCATCCACAGACTCGTCCAGCAACAAGACCGTGTGCTGAAGGGCGAACATCAACGGAGAAGCATAAACTTTGCATCCAACTGCTCACTGTTGTCATATTTTATGTGTACAGTTTGGAAATCAGGCTCCAAATGTGAGGTGAATCCCTGTAAAATACGCACAGTGCTCTGTAGTCCTACATACTGCATGGCCTCATACTTGCCAGGCAGTTCTATGATGCACAGTTATAGATTATACACTTGTATAATTTCAAATGTGGCATAGAAGCCACCAGTGAGTGTTACTTTGAGAGCCTGTTTGAGTCCTCGGAACAAAAAGCCAGAAGATATAAGTTAGCAGAGGTGGTCTTTGTGTCTGTGTCATGCGACTTTCCACACAGCGGGTGGTTGATTGTGTTGGATGATAGATGACGGTGGTTTTAATGTATTGCTCACAAGCTGCCAGAGTGAGGAGAATGAGGCGACACTGACATCTAATGGTGACGGTGGAGCATCTCGCTCACAAAAAGACAGATTTTTTTTAACATTTAGTGTTATAAAGAAGAGGAAGGAGAAAAGAAAGAGTTCAAGTTTACAAGAAATCCTATTTGATTTTTAAGTGCGGTTGAATGAAATGCAAATTTGACAGTAGTTGATCGAGTCTTTCTGATGCTGCTGTGCTGAATCAGTTCACTTTAACATGAAGTTAAATCCTAAAAATAATTCTAAAGTTTGTCATTTATGTGTGTTTATAACTACTGACAAGTGTGTTGCACAAGGGTTATGTTATATGCTTTGAATCGAATCGTAGTGTCTTTTGTCTTTTTACTTGAATGAAATTGTTGTGGGGGGTTGAACGTATGAAATGTTTGGACCTCCGCAAACATCAGTGGATGTGAGTTATTTGCCACGCACGACGATGCCTTAAGTTCATAGAAAGTCTGTGATTTGCGCGTACTAACCAACGAATGCCTGTTTTTGCATTTTGTGACGTTTACTTGTGCCTCCCGGTGATGCTGTTTCGAAAAGCCGGATTATCTGACTCGACGTACAACCTTAAAGAAAGTTCTTCACTATAGTTGCCTGATATTCCTGTGCGGTTGCAGGAGCTCAGGAGCCCAGCTGCCTGTATCAGCTTTCACCATGTGCCTTATTTTAGCTGCCACACTAATCACGGCTCGGCCGATATCAAAGTGAAAATGTCTTTGTCCTCCCTCCATCCAGGAATAGCTGAGTCGGATGAGTCGCCTTTCGCCCATCGACAAGACATCTCAGCTCCAAAACTATAAACAGAAAACCTCTTGTTGCGTCCTGCTTTTGCCGTTACGCTGAGTCGTGTGTTGACGTCACACATCTGATGCTAGTAAAACTCAGCGGGCGACAAAAGTTTTAACCAAAGATGCACAAACATACAAACTCTGGAAACCTCTGTTTGCAGATTTTGAGGAAATGTTTGATTCTTTTTACATTTATTTTATTTGTCTGTTCGGCATTGACCTTTGACCCTTTGCTTCCTGTAACAGCAGATGACATTTTGAAAATAAGTAAAATACATTGTTTGAAAGGACCAGCCTGATTATTTCCATCCCACGATGCTGCTGTTTTCAAGACTTTTCTATTTCTACCAACGAACAGTAATGGACAGACAGCTTTTTACGGAGGAAATGAAGATATGACGTTTTTCTGATGATGTTTCTCTGACACTGGAACCTTGATCCTTTGACTATTTTCATAAATCAGTAAAAGCAAAACTGCGTGGCTTGTTTCTTTCTGCTTTACATTGCTCTGTAATAAATCTGGGTGGGATGCTCTTTTTTTTAAACATTTATTTTATTTTCTCTGAACATTTTCATCTGCCTACAGACGCCCACTGTCTCTCTTCCACAGTTTGCTCCTTGTAACCATCATGTCATCACTAACAAAAAACTAAGTCATGTTTTACCTGATCAGAACGGTGTGTGTTTTTTATTGTTTAGTCTAATTAAAAATAGGAGGCACAGTGAACAGTGACGGCTGTGGGACTTTTTGTGGCTGGTTTTAGAAAACTTTGGAGCATTTTCAGCTCCGGGCCACACTGTGCCAAAGTTTAGGGCCCACTTCGCGCAGGCTTGTGGGGAGGCTGGCAGGGGCGTGGTGTGGCTCCGGACAGCTGATGACTCTGGGCATTCACTCATGCACGGTCACACAATGTGTCAGTCCAGACATGGCTGGAACCGGGAGGCAGCTCCGTATAACCGAGTCCCACCTTCGACGCCAGTCAGCCCCCGAACACTAACAGGAAGAGAGGGAGAAGGTTCCCGGGGCCCGGACGGAAAGCCTGGCTGTGAATGACTTTCTGTGACAGCATCAAAAAGAGAGAGAAAAAGAAAGTGTGAGGCGACAGGTTGCCAGTTTGGGAGCAGGCAGAGAGAAGTGGCTGCAGCTGCAGGACGCCTGTCAAACGGAGGATGGCACGGAGGATGGCAGACGGATCGTTCGTTTAACTCTGACATCTGGAGGTAGGGCGCACACACACGTCACCGAGCCCAAAACCCGAAGAACGACGCGGTTTCAGGTCATTTGAAGAGTCGCATCAGTTTCAGCCAACAAGACAAAAGGCCGACGACGCTCCGCGGACTCTGGCACAGTCCGCATTGTCCGCGGGGCCGCCGGGGCCTTTATGTGTCACCTGCAGAAACGGCCCCAGTCCGACACCGGGTCCCCACTCAAAAACGCCTCTCACTGGACTCTGACCGCATCATACTTTCCTGGATGCTTTTGGTGATATGTACTAATCACAGAAAATGAATCACAGTTTGACCCGTTTGTATCTTCCAGGTGTCATACAGATTGTGAGCTCTAATCGATGGATTTATTACCATTAACACAAGAATATTTTAGTAAGTTTCTCCTCTCTTTTCTGTTTGTGTGACTATGTTAAAGTTGTTGTTACTCATCCCATAAAGGTGTATGTGTATAAATATATATTTATTTACATTTATTTATATTTATTTTATGTAAACATTTTAGTTTTTAAAGCCTGTTTAAACTCCAGATGCAGCATTAAGTGAACATTAATTACCATCACTGGAGAATGGACTGATGAAATTATTCAAGCACAATTGCCAAACTTCTCCTTGATTTTCATGATTAGTGTTTTTTTATTTGGGTTGGGAACATCGAGTCATCAAAAAAAAAAAAACATAACATTAAATGAGAGTAAAATGTTTTCTGTTTTTACATCTTCTCAAATTAAAATCTAAACGCAAACGAAAAATAACCAGCTGTTAAATTGTAAAATTGTATTTATAATTAATGTCAAATCCTTCTGATCGATGTGGCTTTACAGTGGATGGAGAGAGAGAGATGGGGGGGGGGGTGGCTTGAATATGTGTATGTCAGTATTTGTCTGTGTGTGTGTGAGTGTGAGTGTGAGTGTGTGTGTGTGTGTGTGTGTGTGTGTGTGTGTGTGTGTGTGTGTGTGTGTGTGCGTGGGCCATACCAGAGCCCCGTCTCTGCTAAACGCTGTTTTCGAACATTATAATGTCGATCTCAGCAGATGCCTGCTGGGCAGTGGAGCGAGCAGGTGAGAGAGAGACAGGCCTGACACAGAGAGAGAGGGAGAATGAACCGGGGTCCGATCAAACGGTGGTCTGTGCTGTATAGACGCCTGCGTTTGACATGAATGCTGTGTTTTGATTTTTTATATCCATGTCTAATACCTATGTGGCAGCTTTCTATGATTTGCTAAAAGTTTTATGAAAAAGGGAAATATGTCAGAGCCTAGTCAACACGTCTACGCTTTTTGTGTGTTCGTATGAGTGACGATTTTAACTTTGTGGTAAGGCCTTACGCGACCGCCTGTGGTGTCCAGACACGCTTCCAAGAGCCTCATTTGTTTAACCCTCTCTCTCGTTGTGTTTCTCCTCTGCTGTTTTACCATCCCTCCCTTCTCTGTCCACTCCAGTCTGTACTTTCTCCATAGGCTAGAAATCTTGAAGCATGGGCGACTGGAGCTTTCTGGGGCGGCTGCTGGAGAACGCTCAGGAGCACTCAACGGTCATTGGCAAAGTCTGGCTGACTGTCCTCTTCATCTTCAGAATCCTGGTGCTGGGGGCGGCGGCTGAAGAGGTCTGGGGTGACGAGCAGTCCGACTTCACCTGCAACACCCAGCAGCCCGGTTGCGAGAACGTTTGCTACGACGAGGCCTTCCCCATCTCGCACATCCGCTTCTGGGTGCTGCAGATTATCTTTGTGTCCACGCCAACTCTCATTTACCTGGGCCATGTGCTGCACATCGTCCGCATGGAGGAGAAGCGGAAAGAGAAGGAGGAGGAGATGCGCAAAGCAAACAGGTTCCAAGAGGAGAAAGAACTCCTTTTTAGAAATGGTGGAGATGTTGGAGGAGGAGGAGGAGGAGGAGCAGGAGGAGGAGGTGGCAAGAAGGAGAAGCCGCCAATCAGGGATGAGCATGGAAAAATCCGTATCAGAGGCGCGTTGCTGCGTACTTATGTGTTCAACATTATTTTCAAGACCCTGTTTGAAGTGGGTTTCATTTTGGGCCAGTATTTCCTCTATGGCTTCCAGTTGAGGCCCCTGTACAAGTGTGCACGTTGGCCCTGCCCCAACACCGTTGACTGCTTCATATCGAGGCCCACTGAAAAGACAATTTTTATTATATTTATGCTTGTGGTGGCTTGCGTGTCTCTTTTGCTGAATTTGTTGGAGATCTATCACCTCGGTTGGAAGAAAGTCAAACAAGGCATGACAAACGAGTTTGCCCCCGACCACGAGTCGCTCCGTCGCGTTGACATTGCGGAGCCTGAGTGTTTGGCCTCGGCCTCCAGAACTGCCCCATCCAGCCTCAGCTACCCTCCCAACTACACGGATGTGACGGCAGGGAGCAGGGCGTTCCTGCCGCCCGTGAGGCCGGCAGTCGTGCCTTCGGCGGCGGAGTTCAAGATGGATGAACTCCAACAGGACGAGTCCCTCCGGCAACCCTCCCCTTCTTCCCACTACTACATCAGCAACAACAACAACCACAGTCTGGCCGCGCAGCAGAACTGGGCCAATCTGGCCACCGAGCAGCAGACTCGGGAGATGAAGGCCACCTCCCCCTCCCCATCCTCCTCTTCCTCCACCAGTGTTGACAACGGGCAGCAGCAAAAGGTCGATGCTGCGCTACTGCCCACCAGCACCACCACCAGTAACACCAACATCACCAACACAACTGCCGCTGCTGCCTCCAGCAGCAGCAGCAGCAGCGGCAGCAGCCCCGTCACTGCCTCCAACACTGGCAGCTGGGGCGGGGAGAAGAGCGAGCAGGAGGAGGGTCACCTCACTACAACCACAGTGGAGATGCACGAGCCTCCGGTAATGGTCAGCACGGACCCTCGCCGGCTCAGTCGGGCCAGTAAGAGCAGCAGCATCAGGGCCAGGCCGAGCGACCTGGCTGTCTAAATCCCTTCAGCCCCCTCATGTCCCTGAACCCTTCTTAACCACTGTCCCACTTCCCTCAACCTCGCCCCCCAAACACAGTGATTCTCAGACAAAATAATCGCACACTTGCATAACTTAAAAAAACAACAAATAAAAAAAGAAGGCAAGGCAACAAGACAGCAGAATAGCAGAATAGCAAGAAATGTGAAATGTCTTGACAGCAGTCGATACTTTAGTGCAGTCGGTGAGCGACGGAGGGTCTTAATTTATGCACCGAAAGTGTGATCACGAAAGCTTCTGTTCACAGTGGAGAATGGAGCAAAGGACTAATTATTCCACATAAATAATGATGGAATATTAACCACAGGTAGCTGCTGCTGTCGTCATGCAGCTCACACATTTGTGAGCTTGCTTTGCCAGCACAAACATTCACTGAGCGTCGCTCGACGTTGCAAAAACGTGTTCTGAAGGTGGACCCTGGAAGGTCTTTTGCAGTAAAGTGACTCCCTAAATTTTACACCATCGACGTACACCCGCTGAATTAAACATAATTCATCCAGGGAGTCATTTCATCAAAATACCTCTATTTTAACATAGTATATGTTTATGATGCTGCATGCCAGCCTCGTCCTGCTAATCACAGTTTCAATTAGAGATTAGCATGGAAAATGGTTTCAACCATGATCAAATTTAGTGTTTTCTGCAAAGACAAAAATGACTGTAACTTAGATGGAATAAATTATCAAAATAACCATGCCCAGGATGCACTGGGGCTTGTGCAAACACTATATTGTCAATAACAACAAAGTTCAAAATGTTCCGATGATGACTTTGATTTGCAAAAAAGGGACGTAGAGCTTGAGTCTGCCTCTGTCAATGTGCATTTGGCTGCAAACATTGCACATTGCTGCCTATAAAATATCTCAAATAAATGTTCACATTCTGATATAAAGAATCACAATATTCTGTTTTTCATTCATTCAAACAACCAGCCAGACGTCTTTGGTTAGACCCACACTAAAGCATTATTTTTGGGAGATTATTTTCACCATTACCTTAAAACGCACTAAGTTATTGACTGCTTTCAAGCCATGTGGTTCTTCACTGGTTTTACTCTGAAAAGTGCTATTTTTTTAAAAATGGAATTGAATTTTACTTATAAATTGCATATTTGTAGTAGTCAGTTTGTGATTGCAAAACAGCTATGATTAAAAAAAAAAAAAGAGATGACTGGCGTCGCGAGTATCAAAACGCCATGGTGCAGTCGATCTTGACGGCTTCTATTTTGTTGTGTTCATCTTGATTCTTAGAAATCTTTAGAAATCCAAAGTTTTAACTCATCAGCAGCCACAGTCGTCTGTCTCCGTTGTGTTACTGTTCTGTTCGGTTCATTCACGACCCAGGCACTGACTTTGGAAAACCACTTTTCATTGCCCTGTGAGTTCGCCTCCGGGGTAAAGTTCACAGTGCCACTGTGTAAAAACTCCGTAATCTGCATTAGAAATTATACACTCACAGAGCAGGACAACAAAAGTACAAATATGACTGTGCATAGTATTTCAGACGATGTGCAAGTTAATACCCTGGAGTAAGAGCAATGTAAGGTAGTGCAAGCTGTTTGTTCAGGGCCGTGGGGGTTACAAAGTGATGCTACTGTACGATGTGAGAGTATCTCTGCCCATACAGGAATGTTTCACGCTGTATCTCACTTCGGTTGCGTACATAATAAATAACACGTAGTGCATAAACCAACACGCAGGGAATTATACACCTGCAGCACAAATCAAGCAGCAATTCCCAATTCATGTTCACACTGACAAAAACATATTTGTTCTCTGCTTTTTTTTTCTTTTTTTTTTGATTCCTGAAGTTTACATTTTTAGTAGTAATAAAGATTTGCACATTTAGGAAAGAAAATTGTTCTACAAAGCAACATAGTTAGTAATAGAGAGAGAGAGAGAGAGAGAACGAGTGAGCGTGACGCCAAACTGCCAATCTCCAAGTTCCACAAAGGAAAAAAAATGTCTTAAAAGCCAAACACAGTGGCTCCTCACAGCAAAGGCAGTATGACAAAAAGACACTGTCGTCTATCTCGATCGGACGGCAAAGGTGTTTCTCTGTGTGTGCACTCGTACGTTTGAAAAACGCTGGCGCGGCCAGGTATTCTAACAGACCGGTCCGCCGTTATCTGGGCAGCTGGCCCGTCCCTAACCCTGCATCCACAGCTCTTACAGGATATTACGGTGGAAGCTCTTCGTGGCTGTGACTCCTCCAAACGCTCCTCTTACAGGATTTCTCTGGCTCGTCAGGGAGCAGGATCCATCTCACAACGCTCACAACAGCATCCTGTCTTCAGTGCTGTCTTAAACAACAGAAGTGCCTTGTGTATGAATGATTCTTTTGTAAGAACAAGTTGATGTAAATGTTCATTTACCTCAAACGTTTACAAAACTGTTACTAAATAAATTTTTGTACCATATTTGTTGTTCTTGCTTTTACTGTGCAGCGAATTCATCGATCCCACGTACACACTGATGCAGAGCTTTAGACTTGAGATATGAATTTTGTGTTGGGACATGATCCTTAAACTACTCACTATGGACATTTCTAGTGTAGTTACTATTTAGAATACTATTCAGAATACAGGATTTTCATGGATTCACAAACAGAAAAAAGTAATGTTCTGCTGAAATTAAGCTTTGAGACTTTTATTAGCAGTCTGCAACTGAAAGGGTCGGCCAGTTTAGCACATGAACGTAGGGATCAGGAACCAAAGTAAGGCGTGGATGGGGGCTGAACCCATGATCATGATTTGTTACCTACCACTTGTCTGCCATGCCATACTACAATAGGCCAATTTCAATAATATTTCTATAATATTATTTTAATATTTCCATATTATCTGCATAAATGTTACCTACATTGCCAACTTCGCTGCAAGTCTAGACTTAAAAGCTGTGACAAGGCATTTCTCTGCTTACATATGTGGACATCTCTATGTAGAACGCTATTAGCATCATAAGAATTGTGGAAAAGTTTTCTCAAAGTAAAACTGGAAGCAATCAGAAGCAGAGGAAGAGTTGCTAAATTTGGAGGATTGTCTTATTTTATAGTACTAGTTAAAAGAAGAGCAGCTACAATTTGGACTGAATAAAGACAATCACCTTGGTCAGATCTGAATTACTTTAAAATAAACTCTCAAATTCCTGGCACACAGCTTAGTAATAGCTGGCATGAGGTTTTTCCGACTGCAGGCTGTAAATAAAAATAGTCTATCTCATACTTGTTAAGCTACAGAAATGTCCAAGACGTCCAACGTATCTAACGACATGATGCCCAAATCCGCATCAGCAGGTTCGGGTGTCTTTGGTGCTACTCTCTTTGTAGACTCTCTGACCTCTGACCTCTCAGCAGCTCACTCCCTCACTCCGCATTTCAGCAGCGAATGTCAGAATGTGACACGGAGCCAGAGACAAAACCACATCCAGTCGTAATTAAAACAAGGCGTGTGCGTCAGTCTCACGCCTGATGGCAAGCATCTATTGAATATTCAAAAGAAGTGAGTGATAGTATGACAGAGCTCTGTGAAATTTACAGAGCTGGGAAATGTTATTTTGATCTTTGGCCAAGGAATCATCAACCAAGGAACAGATAGACACTATGTGTAAAATGCTGTACATCAAAGACAAACATTTAAAACAGCTTAGGTATAATTTACATTTGCTGGAAACACTGAAACTGAACATATTAGCCGTAGCGATGCTAATGAACAAAGTGATTATTCTGAGCTCCCTTGGAACAGCGAACACTAGACTAAGTTCCGTTTCATCAGAACGGCCTTTGTGAAAGGAGGGCAGCCAGAAAACCACTTTTTCTGTGTAGACATGCAAAAGTGGAAAAGAGCATCAACAAGAGATAAGTCGGGAATTAATGGGTTAATAAAGGATGGAAAGTACAGACAAGTTTTAATTCATCACTTCATTCCTTCTGAAAAGTGTCGGATTGGCAACACTTTAATTTTTTTGCATGATAATGATCCCAAGCTCAGCGATAAAACATCACAGAAAATCATAGAGGCAGTGTGTTATCACCTGGACCGATAAAGACAGAGGAGAAATCTGAAATAATAAGATCATTACTAGGAAAACTTCAAGACAGTGTCGCTGAAAGAATTTAAGACGTGCAAAGGAAGGTCACACTAAATACCGAATATTAAAATATTGTACATCATTGTTGTACATATTGTGTAGACTTCTTAAATGCGACATCAAAATAGTAATTAACGACTTTTGCAAACTACTGTACGCTAGTCCTGCTAATGCCGCTACAATGGCTTAAACTTTGCTATGACAGTCTTATCATTTTTTGCTAAATTAGCTCCAGCTGTTTCGATAACCAGAAAAGCCAGACAAAGTTTTCTTTGTCTTAGCTCGTATTGCTAAAGCAAAGCTAGCTACTTTTCAGCTAATGTAGGTACGTAGCTAACGTTAGCTTAGCAAATACCCACAGAACTGGAAACATCAAACATTATTTAAGACGGACGGATGTTGCTGTCTGACACTAATGAATAATATTACTAAAACAATGTTTTAATAAGTTATTGTGGCTAACAAGGTGAAATCATAACTAGTTCTGTATCCACTGTTCTTACCACTGGGTTGCTCTCCACCAAAAGTTGCACTGACTTTAGCTGCTGGACAACAGAACAAAGAGCTGTTAAACCAAAACAATGAGCGAAAAGAGGCTAAAAGGCTCCCATCAGCTGCCACAGACATTTTTACAAACATTTGCTGCATTTCTTTATGTATTCGGCAATTAAATCACCAACTTAGTTTTGTTTTTAGCTTTTTATACAGTTCCCTGTTTTTTTAATCGCTGACTGATTGAGATGCAAAGAATGAAAAGCTGCTCAAACTAACAGAACTAAAAGATTAGATGATCATAGAAAATAGCAAAAGGTTTTGGAATTAATACTTTGCACAGGATATTTGGCATGGAGTCTAACAACAGACTGCAGTACATGAGTGCTGGGCTCTTAGGTCCAGTGGCTGAAGAGTGATGCGAGATAGTTGATGTGTTGGCACGACTGACTTTGTGGCGTCAGCCCGTCACTGAGAAGCCTTTGTTTCCATTGCGGGGCTGAACAGAACTCAGGCATTTTCTACTCAGTCCAACTGGATTTACTGCCTTAATGTTTCTCTGTATGTTTTCAAAATGTTCTGCAAAAAAAAAAAAATTTAATCTAGTGAAAATAATGCTTTTGACAAATGATTCATCAGTGGGGAAATAACTACATATTCCAAAGTACTGTACTTAAGTAAAGGTAGTGAGTAAGTTACTTCTATTTTACTTGACCTGCTATTACAATTATAGCAGCTCAAGCTGGTATAATTATTGATAACTTATATTAAAAACACGGTAACAGGTAAAAACAGGTGTATTATGTTGTCCAAAGCATTTATTAACTGTTTATATAAAATGCTAATAAATCACTTAGTGTTTGCAGGTAATTATTTGAGCGTGTCCATATTACACAGTAAGGTCGTTTTCTAGGAATCTTTATTAACTGAATTAACAGTTACATATTATTTGTTTTTAGGAAGGTGCAAGCAGTTATATTATTAAAATCAACCAGTCTGGCTTCGAGAGTGGTCACCCCACAGAGACGGGACTTCTGACTGTTGTGGAATCCCTACTGGCTGAAAAACCTTCAGGTAATTCCTCTGTCTTAATTCTACTAGACTTATCTGCAGCCTTTGACACTGTGACCCACCAGATCCTCTTGTCTGCAGTCTCTAACTTAGGCATCTCTGGACCAGCTCTAGCCTGGCTTCGGTCTCACTTGTCTGAATGAACCTTTAAGGTATCCTGGCTGGGGCGTGATTCTAACTCTGATAACCTCTCCACTGGTGTACCGCAAGGCTCTGTCTTCGGTCTTCTTCTTTTTGGATAAAAGCGTCTGACAAATAACTAAATGTTAATGTTAACTAAAATAAAGTAAAATAGATACAACATTCTAACTAACTGCTACTGGCAGTGACATTATAATAGTATAATTGTATATTTTGTCAGTTATATGTCTGTACATAACTAACATTTTAATCACAGGACTTGTACTGAAGCATGGTATTCCTACTTTTACTTAATGTACATACAGAATGGTAAGAATTACTCCACCATCAGAAATCTATTAAGTAAATATTTAATGTATAAGCCTGTCCAGTGGCATAATTATATTTCCTGAATATGTAAAGTGCATCTGTGAGGGCTGGAACTGTCGTCTAAATCTGAGGCTTTGGGACAACAACACTCGGGCCTGGTTCGAAAAGTGCTGGCGAGGTCAAAAGGTTCAGAGGTCACAAAGTGGTGCAGGCCTGCCAGCACTGAATTCCTTTTCTCACACGGTTATTTACCAAACAATAGTCAAGAAATTGTATATTATTCTGATCAACATTTCACCCTATGCAATTCCTCCGTGAAGTCCAGAATATCAGACTTTTTTCATGCAAACTGCTTCTATGGCTAAGAAGGAAAATCCTGAAGCCCTCGTAAAGCTCCACTTGGTCCTACGGTTGAGTGACTTGTACACAAAGTCGCCAGCCCGCAGCTCAGCGCAGACAGGAGGTTATATTTAGCCTTTAATCACCTAACAAATTCACACTTAGCCCAGAGCACAAATACCTCAGACCCTCTTTATGTATTTCAGGAGTGTGATGAATTTGCCTGACCGCTGGCTCATGGAAAGACGTCGCTGTGTCTGACAGAAACCTTTCTAGTATAGTATGAGACTTCGGAAAACATTATTTTAAGACATTAAACCATATGAGCTCAATGTTTTTTTTAGTTTTAAATAAAAAAAATTCCACTTTTAATAATCTTAATACTAACACAAAATTATGACTTATAATCTGATGCAGTTGATAAAAGAGTCAAGTACAGTACAAATAAGACAAAATTTGACAATAGTCAAGTACAGAGCTTGTGTAACAATTATTGCCTCTCTAAAACAGATTATATTAATTTGGTTAATCAATCTCAGCAGCTAACTGACATAATCAATAAGCATCTCAGTTTTGGTTTTAGTTTCACTGTGACAGGACAGAATCTAATGCAAACAAAGAACGAAGCTCTTTCAAACAAGTGGCGTTTGTGCATTTAAAATGGAGGCGTGAATGTTCACACAACAAGCAGGTTTGAAATACACACGACAATAACTGATGTAATGTTGCAGCATCTGTGCAGCGTGGGACATGTGGGACGCCTTGTTTTGATTGTCCAGACATGGAGGGAGGGTCTGCATGAGAGAGCACCGAGGGGGGAGGTCGGTTCTGCGGGGACACCTACAGGTCGGGCGAGCGCACGGACACAGCACCCACAATGCACCTGGCTGACTTCACCTGAGTGATCAATGTATCATCATCACGACTCATGACAAATCGGATCTCTGTCCTGCCCCGTCTCCCATACAGACGAATTACAACACAAATCCACATTTATTTAAGTGTGAAAATGTGTCAGCGGCATCTTTCCATCCCTCCGTGTGAACATGGCTCATCAGTGCAGTAGGGCTCAGTTTGGCGTGCGAGCTGCTTTCTTAGGGATGTGACATCACGGTGACGCTTTGTTGCGTGAACTGTGTGCTATTTGTTTCCAGTTTTAATTTGTAAGGATGTTGGAAGATGTGTTTGTGAAGAACTACAGCTGTTTGAAAAAAATTGTACCCATGACAGAATGGCTGCTGTGCCATGAAAAGTTAGATCGGTTATATGCAGAACAATTTCATTATGACCAGTGTTCAAAGTAATTAAGTAAATAAATTTACTGAAGGACCGTACTTAATTATATATTCTTACCTCCGTAGTCCAGTAAATTCATATGGGAAATTTGTACTTTTACTATGTTCATTTTACATCTTTAGTTACTAGTTACTTTTTGCTGACGATGACTCTGCTTCTATTTGCCTTCATCAGGTAGCAGAGAACGTTATTTTCATTGACAAATTTTCGTTGGAATATTTCTCAAATTTAAAAATTTGTCAAGCAAACCTTACCTAGACCTTAAAACTCGCAGTTTGATTCACCGACAACGAACCTGTTTGGCGGCTGCAGATAATGTTACCTTGGAAACCAAAGGGAACCTCACTTGGTGTCTCAGAAAACCACGAGTTTAGTGACTCTGCACAGAATGAATTCCTGCACTCACTATGGCAGACAAACAGGGTCAGGCCATCCTAAATTTAACCTAGTCTAAGCCCCAGACTAGCCCTCACCACCAGCCAGAGCCAAGATTACACTGATCTGTGTGTGTGTGTGTGTGTGTGTCTGCAGGGGGTTTGACAGTATATCAAATCCAGATATTGCCATAACTTCTTCTGCAACATCCTACAAACACAGAGCACAGGACATTCTGCAGCAGCGGGTTTGTGAGGTTTTCAGAGGAAAATTGTTCCTTCTTCCTTTCAGTTTGTTGCACTTTAACCTACATCCCAGCTTTCCTGACCTTCAGCTGGTCCTGCACCGTGTGTTGAGGCACACGACCTGAGAAGTGCAGTTGTCATCTATTCCTGCCCTCTTGTCCTCTGTGCAGCTGTATCTACACACACACACACACACACACACACGGCGGCTCTTCCCTCCCAGCCGCTGTTGTTTTATCATTAAATGGCGACATTAGTTCATATCATGTGATTCGAAGAGGATTCGTTGCACATTACAGGCCCTAATCGCCACCTATAGTCTACCCCCCGGGCCTCGCCCACATGACCCTGCTGAGCGCTGCGTTTTCTTTATGCCCCCTGAAAGAGCTGGGGATTGAGCCCAAACAAAAAAAACCCACGAGGGTGAAAAAATGTTTTTACACCCGCCCTGCTCCCTCGCAGGCCTGGCTGTGTGGGTGCACACGGCCGTTTTAGCTTTAGATCAATGGGACAAGTAACTGGAGTCTGGCCAACTATGACAGATACCACAAAAAGAAAAAAGCTTGCCTGTTCAAAAATTGGGGTTTGTCACCACGGTTTGAACCTCCACCCGTCCACCGCCCCCAAAATGTGAAGTGAAATGAGTGGATCTTTTCATGTTTTTTGAGGGAAATCCTCCAAAACATTTGAGTTTTGGTGCCTTACTTGCCCTGTGGGGGGGGTGGGAGGGAGGATAAGAGGGTGAGCCTGGGTGTGCACAGGCTTATGTGAGGAAAGGGGAGGCCGCCTTACGTCAGCCAGCTGCAGATGAACCTCTTCGTGGGCCCAGACACGAAAGCTGAACAAAACAGCAGCTCGGCCTGCGGCTAATGGTGGCTGATAGAGTTTGACAACACGTCTGGTGGCGATGAGAAACCGGGAGCGCAGGAGTACTCGCTCAGTCCCCTGGGAGGGGCTCACAGTGAGGGCGTAGCGCCCCCCATTGGGAAAGAGAGAACAGGACTCAGTTTTACCCTGACACACAAAGACAGAATCCCCCTCATCTGAAGTCATTCCTTTGTCTGTCTATCTTCATTTTCTTCAAGCTTTCTTTCTTCGTTTTTACATAAAAAAAAACTGATTCTATGAACAAGAACTTTATCAGCATTTCTGTGTGTCATTGTGCACTGTTCCTGTTAACGTACATCAGTGAGCCAATCCATGACAAAAGATGACACGTTCATCAGCGTGACACCTGCAGGTTACCGAGACTCGTCATACAAACACTGTCCTCAGCTGGAGATTTCAATTAAAATAGTCCCCAAAAAACAGTTTATTTAAAAAAACTACAGTCTCCAGGTGTCCAGATAATCCAATCCCTTTGTCCAACATTACAAACTATTCATTTATGACCAATTTAGAAACATTAACTCTCAGCAGGAAACATGTGTTCGCAATAAACATTGTCCCTCTTTAAAAGCTTGACTTTCATGGGCGTGTGTGGAATTTGATGTTTTCTCAAAGTAAATCAGTTTACAAAGAGGTTATCTCCTTTAGTCTTTGCATGAAATACACGTGCTCAGAATTTATTTATGAGGTACTCGAGGAAGAAATCTGGTCTAGATTTACCCGTTCATGTTATCAACAGCATCGATAGTTCAATAGAGCTGTTTGTACTCGGTACAAAAATCTGTTTCTTATTGGAGCACTTGTACATTTCTTTACGAGGTTTCGAGCAGGTACTAAGTGTTGAACGTCAACTTGAGTAAAAAAAATGAACTGCTCCTTCTGCTTGTACGTTTTAAGGCACCTACTTGCAGCTGAGTTTGTGTGAATCTGCCTCCTGAAGAAAACACCTGTTTGACGGTGCCTGGAACAAAGGAGGAATTTTCCCCTTTAACGACACCAACATGTATTTCCGTCTGCTCTCCTTTTATTTCAAAGAGCTGCAAATTTGCATGTTACACACACTTCATCCTGAAATCAAGGCCAACAGGAATATGAGACAATGTGCAGAGACTCTGTGTTTTCTAATCCACTGTCCCCTTAACAAGCTGCTGGAGAGCTGGAGGAACATGCTCACTACAAACTGTTTACATTGTTGCAATGTAATGTACAATATTATATTAAAAAAAACATAATATTTTATTAACATCAAATACTTCAATAAGGCATTGAAGGTTGAAGTCATTTTGTGAAGTATCAACATTTATTTTTCATCAAACATTAAGAACCGGGAACTGGTATATTCTCGTCTCACCCATAACAGACAACAACAGATAAGAACAAAAGCATCCACATGCGTATTGATATCAACGTGGAACCAGTCCTGCTATAAATTTTGATCATAACCATTTTGTGATATTCTTCACACCTAACAATGCATGTCACACCCCCCTCCCCCTGTGTTTCCTGTCTTCTGCTACGGTGTGTTTTGCTCTGATGTGACCTTTTGGACTCCTCCTCAGACTCTCCAGATGTTAGACATGAAAATTCATGAACCACATACATTCATGCTTTTACCAAGTCCCTGCATGGAACCGCAGCACATCCTGTCCTTCATAACCCTTTCAAAAGCACTTTGGGTAACACTGTACAATAATGCTGACATTAAGAGAAATGCTGTTTTTTTAAAAAAGAATAAGTCAGTGATTACTCATTACCTAAGGATTTGTTAATATTTGTAGTACCTGCGAGTAAAGTGTAAAGAATAATTACTGAGTAAACAAGTCTCCAGTACTTCACGATTACCTGCCCGTTACTTACTCCTCATGAAGAGCCACTTTAACGGGGAGCTACTCAGTAAGTATGATGCCACTTTTACTGAGGTTGCACAAAAAGATTTAGTAATTATCATGGACCAATCAGGGCCTAGTTCGCAATTAATTTGTGTGATGTCACTTCTTGAGGATTAGGTAATGAGGAATTAATGTGCCATTGCTATAGTTGTGTGATCAGGAATGATTTATGAACTTTTTTTCTGCTCCACAGATGCTCCTTATTACCTACTCCTACATTAATATAGCATCTAACTGTCTGTTCCCAGGCAACTCATCATTATGTTCTAGTACTCAACTCAGAGTTATTCAGCAACTACTCATTACCACGTTTCCCCACATGTGTACGTACCCACTCACCTTTTTGTGTACTTCCTGTCTTGTGACCCTCGGCCCGATTGCTGGTGTCGACAGGTTGCGCCTCCTCCTGCCCTGCAGTCCATCACCTCCCAGATAACTCTCCCAAACTCAGTGTCATGTCCACTTGGCACCTTGTAAAAAATGGGACATGATAGTGAAGAAGGTCAGAACAGATTGGAGAGGCCCCTGTGTTGTGCCAACGCCTGCTGAGGACAAACCTCATGTTTGATGTCCAGGCAATAACAGGGACTGACATTACACATTCTACACAGCAAAGTGTTGTACATTCTTCTTCAGTATTCATCATGTTCATCATGTTGCATCATGTTTAACATAAGGGCAACTTTCTCTGTACAGTTTATTTACTTCTCCTAGTCTCCTGTACCAGGGAACTACTTTTACATGATTAAAAGAAACAAGAAACAACCACGCTATCTTTTTGAGTTGGGGGGTCTTGCAGAAATCTACAGTAAATAAAGGCCTTTTACATTTTTGTGCACAGAGGCACATTGTCTCAAAATGCTCATGTGACGATCAACTGTGACCCAAACAACCAACATGGACTCTACTAAAGCTCCTGCTGCAAAATGGAAGCAAATCCCTCCTGAGCAGACAGAGGCAGCAGTGGAGAGGAAAAAGTCACGTTACCGGAAGAAACTTCCAGCAGAACCAGGCTCAGGGCCGGTGGCCATCTGCTTTGACCCGGTGGGGTGAGTGGAAATGTTGGTAGGACCAGTAGCTGCACACTGGGAGACACACAGCTCCAAAGCTGGGGACACCTGAAGACAGGGACAGAGAGAGGGACACAGAAAGAGAGACGCACAACTACAGGAGAAAGACGACAGAGTTAATATCATACAGTGGTGACATGTAAATGTACAGAGAGGAGAGGAGAGGAGGTCATTGGACTGGGGGGGGGAGCTTCATAAACAGTGGCTTGTTTAGGCTGACTGAGCAGATTTAATGATAAGCTTTATCAAAAAGAAGGTTTTAGGTCCTAACACGGAGCCTTGTGGGATTCCTTAACTAACTTTTCTGTGTACAATAAATTCATGAACATAAACAAATTGAAACCTGTCTGACAGATAAGATTTAGACCAACGCAGTGTGGCACTAATTTCTGGTAGGACGAGAACAGACAACTCCATTTTCTGAAGCCAAGAGAAGGTTGTTGTTGGCTTTTACCAGTGCTGTACTGTGATGTATTCTAATCCTGAATCAGTCAGTCAGTAACGTAATCCTGAGAGTCTTAGTTTTAAGATAGATTTTTCATTCTGTCAATTTAGCAGCTTAAAGGGGTCAGGAATCTAAAAAACATGAGAAGTTTCAGTCAAATTTCGTAAAATAAGACTTCAAGGTTTTACAAAATATAATTACAATATATATATATATACACAATAACAGCAGGAGAATGGAAGATATTCATCATTGGTTTTCCCAATGTCTCTACACATTTCAGTTTGTTAGTGTAAATACAGAGTTGAGTTGTTATCAAAGAGGGTTTTGAGATAAACTCTTTAAAAAAAAATGTTCTCCACTCAGATAAAACACAATTAGGCTCAAAGCATCAGCACATGACTTTAAGTTTCACTGCTCGACAAAAGCAGCTCTGTTACACTCACACTGTGGTGCACTGACACTTTAATGACCGTGTCACTTGCAAATTAAAAACAGCAGCATAAAGGAGTCTGGTTAGAAAATGAAATCATTTATTTAACATGACCGTATCAGCAGATCAGCCCACACACATAGCATCAGACTCAAGTCACACTCACTTTCAGTATTTACAGATAGGCACATTCACATTAGGCATTGAAGCCAGCCACAGCGTCTACTGTAGGTCCAAACCTGTGGCAGGTTTGGTCGCTGCCTCTAAGTCCAGCAGGAAATGAAATCAGCCATTAAATCTGGGTTCTCAGATCTAGGGTCAGATTTGTTTAAATCCACAGTCGCGTTAAAGGTTTGGATTTTTTGGCTCAGACACTGATCTGGTGTCAGGAAGCCAGACCAGCATTCTCCCTCCAAATCGTATTCCTGAAATATCACACTGTAGCTATTTAGACCATTAGATGCACAGTCAAAACAAAGTGTGCAAAATAAGAGGAACACCTGCTCTTCCGTTTACTACCCAACTCTGTTCAGTCATTAAATCCTCTTCAGTCAGGCGAAGACGATTGCGAGAAATCAGTGAAGGTGAATGTTCATGAGTTAAACTCAACATCTACAGCGTGTTCCTTCTATTTTGAGCACTTGTGGAAACACATTGTCGTCAGAAGAAAAATGTTGCCAGCTTCACATCTCAGTATTAATCAAAAGCTGTTCATCGATTATAAAAGAAAAAAAACGAAACACAAAACTCAATGTTGACTGGATTTTAAGTACATGACACTCGCCAATTTATTGAAAAAGGAAATTCAAATGAAATTTGAAATACTTAAAGTAAACAAGAAACTTTATCAACATAAATAAAAAAACAGTTTACCTCTGAAAAAAAAAAAAACAAGTGTGGTTTATGGAAAAGAACAATGTCCAACCAAATCATTTGATACATGACAAGCCTTTGCTTTGCGGAGACAGCATTCGAAAACGGCTTGGAAGAAGACCGGGCGCTTAGTTCATTAAATCAAAGACGAACACAGGGAAAACACAGACGCGTGGACAGATGCAGAAAGGAAATGTTCAAAAATAGTCTGTTGATTTCTGAATAATCCACATCCTTCATTGTATGCAGGTATTTGGAAGGGACAAGAGGCGCAGGACACTTGAGAAGGAAATGAGAGCCATAAAAACCCCACCCCAACATAAAGAGGATACAGTCAAACTAATAAAAAGAGAAATAAATAATCTGTCTCTTTAAAAAGTTTTTTCAGAGGAGGGGTTTCAAGCTCAAGGTTTCTGTGGATGCTTTACCCCAAACTACTCAATTCATCTCAAATAACCTCCTTGTTTCAGAGATATTTACACTTCAGAACAACCCAATCTGGGCTTAGTACGCACATTAATGCTACATCGCATGAATGAAGGTTCCCCGAACGTCCTATAAAGAAACGCAGCATGTTGGTTGGTTGGCTTTTACCCCACACCACAGGCAGGAGTGTCTGACATGAGATAGCACGAGGTTCAAGTCCTCTCCTACTGTCCTAGGATCAGTCCTGAAGTCCTTTGTGGCGCAACCGTTTTGCCTGAGAGCAGTGCTGATGAAGGAAGAGCGGTGAGAAGGATGATGAGAAGGAAGGAAGGAAGGAAGGAAGGCAATCGGCCCAGGGAAACAGGAGAGTGGGAGGTGTGTGCGATACAGTCCTGACAGAGGAAGAAGCTGCTGGTTGCTCCACACGTTGAGAGGAAATTCCACCTTCATGTAAGAAAGAGACTAAAGGGGGCGTCATTTCTCAGAGCGGAGGTTTACATGGCATAACTTCAAATACTGACAATACAAAAAACACTTGTATCCAATTGATTCGATCTGATGATGTAGAGGCCCTACACACCCACAGACGTGACTCGACAGTTTATTGGTTTCACAGGTGTGTTCCTGACAGACGTCTATCTGACAAGTACGTAAAGAAAAGATGTAAAACTGTTGACAGCAAATCTCTAAATACAAAACAGGCTGTTTATTTTACCGCAAAACATTTGATGAAAGTTTTACATTAGTAAAATATATTTAAAATAAAACCCCCATGGCCTTGAAAACCTTCGATTGTGTGACCTCACGCTAAAGGCTTCTGGCGAGTAACAGTGGAAACGTTGCACGGCTGCAGTAGACTGCACGACAGCGACGCACAGCTGGAACCCGGACAGTGTTTCTGGAAGTCAGGTGTCTAGTTGCCATCTGAGTCCAGCACCCGGGTTTTAACATGAATCCCCAAAACAGCCACATTACATTTCTTTGCTGATGGACTGATGCATTTATGTGAACTACTAGTATGTGAGAGATGATGTAGCTTGCTGTCGGACGGTGTGATTATTTACTAAACGTTAATATAGTCTATGGTCAGGTGTTAATTGGAGTGAATGGAAACTGAGCTGTGAGATGGAAGTATGTGGTCATACCCTTCATGGTGCACTTAAATCTGATTTCCACTCATTCATTTCTACGAGCAACGACAAAAACATTTTTTCCCAGTTGCAAACTGGCCCCGTATTTATGTCCACGAACTTCATGAGATTAACCTCATTTAGGAAATATGGTTTTATATTCTTGTTGCTGAAGTAGAATAAGGGGCAGACAAAGTGACAATTGGCAACCCCAGCTGATTTCAGCGCTTTTTACTTTTTCTTGCACAATAGATTGGAATCAAACTTCAGGCTGAGCAGAAGACCTAAAAACTGTGGGTGTGCAGGGTCGTCACCTCTTTATTTGACTAAAACCAATATTTGTTTCATCAAAAGTAGAAATGGAGTTGAAGTAGATAAATATAGATCATCGATGCCAACGATCACCACAGACCTCCGATTCCATGCAGAGGTCACAGTCAGGGTAGGATTTCTCTGGTGTAGAGCAGGGGTGGGCAAAACATGCTCGTCGAGGGGCCACAGTCCTGCTTCTTTTAAACTTACACTGCCCACTGCCGATTACTTGGATCAAGCGTGTTTAGTCATTCGGAAGCTGGAGGAGCAGTTGGTAGCGTAGCGGGAAAACAAGCAGGGCTGTGGCCTTCGAGGAGCACGGGTTCCCTACCTCTGCTACAGAGTAATATTTAAATATTCATTAAAACATGAACTGGAAATTTGTAAGTAGCACTTTCAGTTGATGATTTTCTGTCATACATAAACACAGTTTGGTGACATTTTAAGAATAGTTATTGCTGGTCCATTTTTCTACAGTATGAAGATGGAATTTCCAGATACTTTCCCTTGCTTGACTTTTGTTTTTTTAATCTGTGACACTATGCTTTTTTCCCCATCCAAAGAACAATGGAGGAGGACATGAAGCTGAGAGTAAGAGTGAATATGTTTTTCTCTTTGTGTCTCCTTGTGGCTGCAGGTCACATTTATTAAAGCATATTTCTGTGCTGTTAAAAGTTTAAATATTTTTAAGCTGCTTGTCAGAGCTACAAACACAGCACACTCTCATAATTGGTGAACTGAATATACTTTGTTTTTATACCTGACTGAGCTTTTTGTGAACTGTAAGAAAAAGAATTCTCCTCATTCTCTCAGCTCCGCTCGTCAGGGGACATTTGTCCCCATTCCTTCTCTTCTAGTTCTGGACTGGAAGGAAAACTCGTACCCTCAAGCCACTGCCACTTTCTTCCTCTTCTGTTTGTGAATCTATCAGCAGATGTTTGGGCTTTTCAGGATGTCTGTTGTGGACATTCCTCACCAGGAGGAAACAAAGTCAGCAAGTGGCTGAGGAGGACCACATGATGTGTCAGGGAGGAGAACTCAAACTACTAGTTGTCCTCCTCATGTGCTGACTGATCAGGCTCTACTAACTGAAGTCCAGAAGGCTGCTACTCTCCCGCAACAGTTTCTCCTCTGTGCCCCATCTCCTCATCTTCCTCCAGGTGTTCTTTGTCTGTGTAAATGTCCCTGACCATAAGGACTCTGGTGAGGAGGCTCTCCAGAATTGTTCGCTCCATCGGCATGGAGCTGAACCACAGCTTGTCCTTGAGGCTGCAGGCTGGATCGGGCTGAACATAGAAGACATCTAGACGTTCTCGTAACAATGCTGGGCTGGAGAGAGGGACGGAGGGGGGAGACGAGAAGGAAGACAGGGGTGGTGGAAGGACAGAAATGTAGCACAGGGAGAGGAGACAAGGACAGAAGTCAAAGAGGATAAAGGAAAAAATAATTGAAATTTTAAACAAAAGAGAAAGAAGAGCAAAAAAAGGGGGCAAAAGTGGGAGGCAAGAAAAATAATTAAATCAATTGGCTGATTATGTCTTGAATTAAAAACAAATTGCTTTATGGCAAGTCCTCATTTTTCAATAGTCAACATTGGGGTTCAGGATGTGAACAGCAATGAGTTTTAATCACAGGACTCAAACGTAGAACTCCAACTGGTTCAAATAAATGAGGAATCTAATAAAAACATTCCTTAAATCAAACCAAACACTGTAGAATGCATCAATCACTTTGATTTATTCAGTGCAAGAAATAATGCCACTGCTACCTGAAACAAATTAATTAAGTTTAAATGAATATGGAAGGGACGGGTAATTAGCCTAGTGATCGATTAACAGATGACGGTCATAAAAATTATCTAATTTTTTCCATTCTTTTGTTTCGGCCAATTCAATGTGAGAATCTTCTTTTTTGATGCAAACAGAAGATCTCTGGGTTTTAGACATTTGGTTAGACAAAGCACAACATCTGCTGTTATACTCATTTTTTGACATTTAACATAAAAATAAAAAAACAGGCTTAAGAACAAATAAATCAAGATTATTCCGAATAAGAGCGGATTGGCTAATCTTGAGTAGATGTTAACACTTGTGCATTGGAATCGTAGGTGAACTCACCACTTTGATCTGTAGAGCTCGTATAGGTGACACTCGTGCTTTTTAACTGGGCAGAGCACAGTAGATCCCCCTGAGTTGTCGTCTGGCTCGTAGTCCTGATCGCCATCTTCCGACTTACGCTTCCTTTTCCTAGACTCTGTTTGCACTGGAGAGACCAAGAAACACAAAACAAAACTTTAACATTTTAAAGATTCATTTGCAATGTAAACTGAAGTTGGTTATAGGCTGCTGATAAAAAGGAGGTACTGTACTTGTATCAATCATGTGTACAGAGCCTAATAAAAACCATCTGACAACAGCTGGCTGATATGAGCCACCTGATACTGTCAATATGCTAATACGCTTCAGCAAATGGACTCACCATTGTGATCCTGAGAGATGGAAGGCACGCGGATGCAGACGGTGGTCTCCTTGGTGACAGGATGGACGGTGTCTGGGCCGTAGACGTTGGCGAAGGACAGGCGGAGGTGCTGCTCCACGGTGCGCAGACCGAAATATTTGGTGTTCAGGTAAACCAGAGAACGCAACAGAGCAGCTGGACTCTGCTCCCCAAGCTGCTGGCTGCTCCATAGGCTCTGCTCGTCCACGCGACCCCACAGAGAGCCTGGAGACAGGAAGCAGCAGTTTACAGTTCATTCAGATCTCACTGTGGTTCGTAAGCATGTCAGCTGGTAGCACTCGTAGGAGATCAGAGTGTGGAGGAAACGCTCCTCACAGTCCAGAATAATGTGGTGTGATAATCCAGCCCTCAAGTTTTAAAACACCTGCTTGTTTAAAAGATTCTGAATTCTTTTTTTATATTTGTTTGTGTATGTAAACAGGAAAACATTTGAGATTTGGCTCTACATTTCAAGTCAGTGTCCTCATATGATATTAAAGTGCAATCACAACATGTCAGGATGTGAACAGCAGAGGAGTTATAATCATTGGACACTGCTCCAAAAACCACAAGTTGTTTAAAGAACTTTCCCACCAGTTGGAGCAAACAAGTTTAAATTTAAACACCCTCTTAAAATCATTTTATTTTTCAAGATCCAGCTGTTGAATCAACTACCTCTTGCAGTTATCAAAGCTTCATGTTTCATCTGGGTTCTCCACACTCTCACCCATGAACTTTGTTACGTGCATTGATATTAAAGAGGTATTGCTAACCAACTGCGCCAGGATTTAAAATGTGCTTAGTTTTGTCATAAATTGCAAAAAAAATACAAATTCAGAGCAGTCATTTGGTGCTGAGCAGATGGTCAGAAACTGTCTGGCAACACTCACCATCAGGAAGCACATTGGGCTGCCAGTCCTTCAGGACCCTGTTGAGCTCCTCTCCAAACTGCTGGTAGCAGGGGTCGCTAAACAGGTCATCCTTACGTCCTTTGGCATGAAGATGCTGCAAACAAACATAATCTCATATTTATTAAAAAAGGAAACACCCCGGGGTTGCTCGCTGAGATAAAAACTTTAGTGTCCTCATATTTATACAATCATCACTGCTTTTCAGGATGTGAACAGCATAAATTATAATCACTGGACACAGATCTGCTCATTCAGAGTTTAGTGCTACAAGAACTCACCATGTCACAATAAGAAAAAAACACAAATGAAAACTTATTAAAAAGGAAAATTTTTTAAAAGTTAGTGGAAAGTACAGAAGACCACAAAAAAGCTATACACCTTTTTTGATGTTTTAAAGCCAAATTAATTGTTCCAACTTTACCTAAACTTTAAAATCGTTTTATTTTCTATAAACCAAAAGTTTTTCTTACGTTTCTCAGGTCAGAAAAACCTCAATCGAAACAACTTTGGAAAATCCTGTGCTCCACTCTGCTGCCATGCTGCACTGCTCCCATGTGATCAGAAAGGAAAGAATGTGCACCAGTGCTTTCTGTCCTACTGGAAACCCACCCTGAAACTTTAGTTCCTACTTCCAATGTGATCACAGATTAGCACCAATAGCAATTGCCAATGCTAATTCTAATTTACTATATTTACTCCGCGTGAATATTTATACTGTTTTTATTACAACTGCTATTTTATCATAAACACACACGGCCTAAACTAAAACCCTTACATGTTTCTCTAAACAAGAGAAGCAAATTACTTATTACACCAATCAAGCCTTATATCAACCACATGGCTATTCTCACATCAGAGTTTTCATGTCTTTATGTTCAAAGACACAGCTCTTTTCTTGTTTCAAGCAAATAAAATTATTACTATAATATATATAATAATTCAAAACTAAAGAATTACATGAATGCCATGTGATCATTGGACAGTCAAAAACCTTATTTCTGACATTTAAAGTGTACAATTTCTACATATCCTGACATTACCGGAGAGGTGCTGATGATTTTCTGGCTCAGTACCAACCTGCTGAATTCCCAGACAGAGGTAGAGGATGCTGTCTGGAGAGTAGCGCTCGCCACCAGGCCTGCAGACTTCCCTGACAAACTGGGACAGAGCCACGTTTAGCTCCTCTGAGCTCAGCGACAGCAGGTTACTTTTAGACCGGGCTAGAAAAAAAAAAAAAAAAAAAAAAAAAGAAGGTGACAACAGAAACTGCTGTTAATAAACACACCCTACATATTTTCAAATGGCAATCAACATGGATTCTTTTACCTTAACAACAAAGTCTGTCCTCACCTGCTTTGGATCCATCCTTGACTTTGGTGTTGTCCGAATGGTCCAAAGAGGACAGTGCCCAGCGCTTCCAGGCGTTGATGCCGTAGTGAGCCTTCAGTGGCAGCGACCGTCCCCTTGAGTGTCTGGCTGCTGGATGGGAAGAGGAGGACAAAGCTAGGTCCGAACTCTCCTCTACTGCCTGCCTCTTGTTCCCCTGCAACACAAAAATGGTCACGGTCACAGTCAGTCAGGACAGAGTTTTTAAAATGCTACACGTGTATATATATATGTATGTGCATACTTGTCTCCGGGGCTGTGGTCGAGGTGCGACCTCCTCTGACTCATCCTTCTCCTCTCCCAGGACTGGGGGTAGAGAGAAGCTCATGTCTTCATCCATTCCCTCCAGTACTGGAACAGGGTCTGAAGCTAAGACAGAAAACAGCATTTGCTGAATTTTTGATATAGTTATTGTAAATCCAGTCAGAATAGGACACAATACTACTTGACCTAGGGGTTTACATATTTTGAAACCCACTCAGAATTCAGTTTCTACTGGTTCAACACTGGTTTCTTTAATTCCTCATCATTAAAATATTTAAAGGTAGTGTATAGTTTACAGTGCCACGCCATCATCAAAAGGGTGAACAAGCAGACTTTCAAGTAAACTTATAAAGACAAACCAGAATCGATGCCTCGTTGATTCTTTATGCTACTGCTATGCAAGTGCTTGTGGTGTCAGGTGCCATAACAGCATTTCCCTTCACATAAGCTAATAAACACTCCCCTAAAGTCAGAGGCCTCAAGACACCAGGTTTTTGAGACAAACCACTTTACACACATGGTTATCCTACAGTACGTTTACTTACACTTGCAATCAGTTACCAGCGCAACTGCAATTATTCAGCAACACTCTCTAAACCTTTAATGTGATTTTGTCAATCTTTCATTGTAAACACAGTTTATGCTTCTGCTACACAGAGTTGGTCAGGAAGAAAAATAAAAAAAATATACAGAAAAGCACTTAGAGATGAACAAAGCTTATGATCTTAAAATGAACAGTCTGAGACAGGCCACCATGTTTTAGTTTGCAGCCAACAAATGCACCAAACACACCAAATCATTTCACAGGTTAAGCCAGTTTAAGTACTTGTGAGGATGATATTGCAGTAATGGGGCGATGGGTAAAGTATTAATAAAATTTCATTGTCATATTCCTGGCCTTGTTAACATCCACACTCTCCTCTAGGCAGTACCTCACACCAAAAAACCTTCTGCCCTGATAGTGGTGATGACAACAGGTCCATAAATAACCAGAGGGAGGAATTTTAATCTTAGTTACCGTACTGATCCATTAAAGCCTCATGCAGTCAGATACTGTTACATAAGCAGAATGAATGACAAAGAAAAAGACAGGGCTGGCTTCAAGGACTGAAATATGGCTTAAGGTTACAGGTTTCAGTCCTCTGTCAGAAGAACATGTTCGCTTCAACTGCAGCTCTTTGGCCGTGCATCAACAGACCATGTAAGGGTTTACCTTGAGGAAAGTCTGTTTCCAAATCCAAATCTGGCTCGTACTTATCGTCCTCTTCCTCCTTCTCCTCCTCAGAGCTGTTGCTGCTGCCCAAGGACTCTTCCTCTTTTTGCTCCCTCTTTACTTTCACTGGCATCACATCTGAAACACACATTTGTGTAGGAGACAGAGTTATGTAACCAGGACATTGTTTTTAGACAATGGTCTAAGCAACACTTCATTGACCTCCACAGAAGCAGGGTGGTGCTAATTCTTACTAAAGAATTAGCCAATACAACCCAACCTGTCAGGGTGTCTACACGAGTATGTGGTAATATCATAAATATTATTTTGTTGGTGAATTTTCAGAACCACTATTTAAATTATATACTTTTTTTATATTACTCTTAAAAGGTTTTGATTCAACCATCTGTTTCCTCTATAAGCATGTAGCTTCTAATATTTCTTTTATCGTAACCTTGTGATCATCTTTGTGAACAAATTGAGATATTGTATAATATATATGTAAAGAACCCCTCTCATGAGCCCACCTGGCTTCTGGTCCTCTGCAATCATGTCGGCCATGGAGATCAGGTCGGCCTCCAGAGGGTCAGAGGGGACCTTGTGTTTTAGCTCAGCGATTGCCTGAACGATCTGCTCTGCCCCCTGCAGGGTGGTGGGCAGGAACACAGGCACAGGAACCTGGATGGGAGAGGGCAAAACTTGTTGTAAATATTCCATTTATTTTCATGCAACACATTTTTCTAACTGTTTTTTATATACTACATTTCTTTCTAGACCTCAGCTTGGAAAATTATTGTATTTGCATATTCATTCATACAAGAGCTTCCTACCAGCATTTAACAATAAGTACACTGTCATTTTTTTTATTATTAACACCTAGGGAAATTAATTTTGCCTTTCAGCATTCATGTGTGTTCAAGAACTACAGTTCTTACCGGCACAGGCAGAGAGACTGGTGTGGGAGTGACCTGGGAGTACATATTCATGGGCATGGGGATGAAGACGGGAACAGGGATGGGTACAGGAACATATTCCTTTTTCACACCATCTTCCACATCTGTGGAGGCAGAAATACCAGAGCACGTCAGGGATTACATAGCTCCATACTCTAACTGCACATAATAAATATAACAAATGCAAAACATTTTTCACTTTGCAGCACTCAGTATTTACCCGTCTGTAAAAGTTTGCTCTGCATGTGTGGCTTGCAGTAAGTGGCCTTGGTCAAAGTGAGCGGTTTGCAGAGCACTGCTTTGTTCTTGACATCTCTCACCAAACCCCCACCAGGGTATGTCACAGTTCCCTGGTTTACCATCTGTAAAATAGGAGGGTGGTTTCTGTTATTAACAAAGGTTGCCAAGTGTACAATTTAAAAAAAAAGAGAAATGTCAATATCGGTTTCCCCATTTCAGGGGTAAATGTAATTACACAACTCATGCATGCAAATAAAACTTTCAAAGTAAACTAACAAGGTGACAAATATTGAGATTTTTTAAATCCTGCCTTACCCCATGTTTGGACCCTTGCATTTCAAACCCTGGACAGAGAAAAATGAAATTCATCAGATTTGCTTTATACACAGGACAGGCATGATTTTGTTTTCCATTGCAAATTATACTCATCCCCCAATACACGACCCATAAAATGATTTTTACACCATTAAAGCACCAGAACACATGTGCTTAAGAACATCATTTGTAGCAAGACCATCCTACAAGTCAAAGTTCCTGCAGTTGACACCAATTAACATATTTCATTGCCTACTCACTTAATCTAACCTTAATATTCACAACTTCATACCAAACCTAACCTAACCCTACAGACAGGCACAAACAGACTCCGTTGTACCTATGGTGTTTTCGGGCCCTTTCTGTGTGACCATGATGGGCTCATTTTGCTGACAGTAGAACTTCAACAGACACTCCTGGTCACAGAACTGCTTCACCTCTGTTCTCCACATCACAGTCTCTGTCAGGTTACCCTGCACCTTACAGCAGTCGCACCGCGCCGCCTGGTGGACACAGGAAGGCATTTTCAGGAACACGTTAATAAAATAAACTCGGCTCCGCTGTTGAACGAGTGGCAAACCACCACGATTGGTTCATGATTGCAATTGAATAAGTATGAGCAGACCTTGTAGTACCAGTCGTGGAATTTCTTGGCACATGCTTCGCTGCAGAAGTCCCGGGTCATCCCACCGAGCTGCCGTGTCACAGCTCTCTTGCAAAGCTGTTTGCAGTGGTTACAGCTGACACACTTCAAACCCAAACGCTTGATGAAATCCTGCTTATATAACAGCTTACACCCTGGAAACAGCAATAGGGGAAACAAAGGGGAACATAAGACATATACCTCATATGGGAAACCAACAAAAAAGGGCATTGAAATTGTACAGGCAAATGGAACTCTGGGATAAATAAATACATATCTCTGAAAAGCTCAATACTGTCCAGTCAAGAGGATAGAAGATTAGTACCTTCACTACAAAAGGGTCTCTTGACCCCGGAGAACTTGACCGTCTCATGTAGCGTCTTCTCCTCTTGGCAGTACTCACAAAACGTCACAATGCAATGAAGCTTCTTGTAATCCTCACAGCATGTCTTACTACAGAACTGGTAGACTTTATCCTGAAGACCGACAGATTTGAATAAATGCGCTGTAGGTATACTCCTTTATTAGTAGTGCACTGCATACGACAACATTTTGAGACAAAGTGGCTTACACACTTTACGCTGTACTGCTGTCGGTCTCGGACCAACAAACACTTGGCTTATATATAAAGAAATAAGCAATTGGCAAAAACACAAGTTTATTCACATAGCACCTTTCAAAACATATGTCAAAAAGTGCAATTGTTACAATAAAACAATGAATAAAGCTATACAGTAAAATAAAAAAGCATAAAACTAAGGTATTAAAAGTTAAAGGAACATCTAAACAAGTTGATCTATTGCTGCATTAAATCCAAGAGGAGTGGAAGGGGCTGAAACCTTAAAAGCACTGTCCTTTTGTTGTGAATGTAGAGGGGAGGACAACAGGCAAGACCTGCTAATATTAATTAGCTAATTAATATTTATACTGGTAATATATATGGTGTGGAGTGTGGCCGTGCAAGGTTCGATCAGTAGAATTTTGAACTGAGTTTGATTGTAATTCAGTGTAACAAAGCCAAAAAAGGGTGATGACTAAAAAGCTATTACCAAAAAAAAAAGTTTTAAAAGATAGATCTATTATGTAACTTTCCTAGAGCACGTAATCTGTGGAAGAAAAGAGACATTAGACTGACTGCGTACAAAACTCAGACGTTGGTCTCACCTCCCAGTCTAGAGTTTCAGGCTTCAAACTGAATGCTCCACGACAGTAGTTACATTTCAACTGGATGGTGTTGTTTGCAGCGGAGTGCGGCGTCTGTCCATTGGTGGCCGTTTGAAGAGTCGCATTCTGTCAGGAAAAACACACAGAAAACGTTTGATCGATGCCAGTGTGTGTAACGCTCCCACAAAGTACTGTGACACTTACATAAACACATCAAAATTTAAAAATCAGCCAACTGGTTGTACTACCAAGGTAAGTAATGAATCTACAGTGATGAACAAACTCACATGCAAATACCTCATGGGTGGAATTATGTCCTATGAACTCTGCAACTCTAACCATGTTAGAGTTGTGGCAGTTTGGATTAAACAAAACAAACAAACAAAAAAAAAAAAACTGTTCTTATTAATATGTAAATTTATACAGCAAATCTAATCAGGTCATGGTATCCACTGAGAAAACCTTTATGTTGTGAGCTGCTGTTATCAGAATGGGTTGAATAGGTGGATTTATGTTTACAACCTTGCCATCATTTAATTGTAGATAAAAATTTGGGCGGATACAAACTGGACATAATTGGGAGGGGAACATCAAAAATACCAGCTACTGAAAATCTAATTTGATGCATCTATTCTTATTATAGCAACACATTGCTTCAGCATCACAGCAGCAGAGACACAGCAGAAAAAAGATGGTGCTTATAACCAACTAGATCAAAGAACTATTGTGGGCATTAATTCAGAACACAACAGAGCGACATGGTATTATGCCCACAAGTACGACCAATAAATTTCCATTGTAAATTATTTTTTGGAAAAGCAGCAAAATATGGGTCTCCTGGTTTGAAATTAAATTAGTTCCCACCTGGAACTTGGTAACACACTGTGAGCTGCAGAAGTTCAGAATGTTTCCCTCTGGCAGCGTGGCCTGGTACTGTGGTAATGAATTCCTCTTACAGAAGTGGCACGTAGGCTCTGTGTCTACAAACAAAAGACAATTAAAACTCACAAGAAAATGCACACGCTTGTGACTTTGAAAAGTTCACATCAATGACCAGGGGTGGACAAATTGGTTTGTTAGGCCATAAATTATGATGTTTGTGAATCTGACCATTGTATTAACGTTGCCATTTCTGTACGTTGTATAAAAATGTATACCAGCCCAAAAAAGTTGAAAATGAAAGGTAAATTCTACATGGTCCTTAAAAAAAACCCAAACATCTGACATTTTAAAGCATATGGTTTCCAAACTATGTGGTTACTTACTGAGGAAGGAGGTTGATGCCAACTTGCCCTTGTTCATGCAGTTGACAGAACAGTAGGAGCCCATAGTGCCGCTTCCTCCGAGGCTGTGGAGCACCTCGCCAGTCTTGATCAATGTTTTGCAAGTCAGACAGCTGGCAAGTTTACTGTGGGCCTGGGACAGGGAGGGAAAACGCCATGAAAAACCACAAGCATCACGATGTTCGGCAAGAACCATAAAGTTACGTAGAGTCAATAAAGCTAACTGATAGTAAAATAAATGTTTTGATGTGAAATCATTTTATTGGACAATGTGCTGTGAGCTGTTAGGCTTTGTCCACAATGATGTCATTTAAACGGCAAAAGAATTACAGCCCCTGTTTGTCACAGTGGATAGACAGGAGTTCAAAGAGAAGTACATGTACAAAAACTGTGGGAAATACTGAGCCATCTTCTTTATTGGACCATGTTTTCATGTGATTACTGTGGATCCTAAGTGGTTTCTGACTTGTATTGAATAGAACTTGATGACATGCAAGCATTACCAGGGTAAACGGCACTAATCGAGTGGTTGCTGTAGCCAATATTCTGTAATGGATTGTTTGGTAACCAATTTCCAACTGATTTGCCACAAAAAAAACTGATTATTTTCCCCGACTATTATGACAGTGAATAGCAGTAAGACCAGTCACTCATTAGACCCAACAAGGGACATGTGATGATCTCTGAGTGGAAAAACAGGGCAACTGGTTTTAGAGGCATAAACTAACATCTTCTCTGTCTTCTCTCCCAGGTTTGTACTTTTGTGTTGACAATATAGCTGGTCACAAAAAGGAAATTAATTGCCCAGGGAAGGTTGGAAGCTCTTGTCCACCATTTACAGGAAATCTGCTCGTGTTATGTTTCACCATTTTACCTAACAGGTTAGTACAGGATGGTTCATCGCTGGACATGCACAAAATACTAGAAATTGCAGTTCAGTTTGAATTGTTTCAATTTTATAGTACCAATTATGAAATAGACCACATTGCTTTCCACCACATATTGGTAAAATGACCAATATGCACCTGTTGCTAGGCAACAAATACAATTTCAACCTCTGATTCCTGGTAAATATTCCTTAGCAACGCAAGCTAGTTGTTAAGTCCTCAGCAGCAAGAGGCGTAGAAACACGTATCTAATTAGTGTTAGTAGCAGAAGTAGTAGCATCATGAACAATGCTAACAGAGGATTTACGACTTTTACCTCATTAATATGCAGATTCATGCAGCAAAGCACCACAACGTAATTAGATCATCAACTCTAAGATGAAGAAGTTGCTAACTGTTAGCGGATTTTGGGGTGGGGGCACTGTGGCCATCTTGTGAGGTATGCAGTCTATTTATGCCAGCTACAGGGCGAGAATCTTGTTTGACTAATTTTGTTTGTTTAGAATCATTTTTTGAATTCGATTACGATGGGAAGTAAGTTTTCTAGTGGTGTGGTGCATGATCTGATAGTGTGTAGTCACACTTGCAAAGATTAGGCAACACTTCTCTACTGACCTACTATCCCTAGATCTGAGCTTATTTAGACATCACCCAGAGAAACGCTCGACAATGGCTGGACCTGAGTCACGTTCACGTAACAAAACAGATTATGTGAAGACATTTGACAAAATTATAAGTAATAGTTGGTTATTTCTTACCAATATAAGATAAATTTTAATACACAGGCCACATTTGAAATATTTTGTCTTTCCTGAACACAAGTCAAAGCTCAAGTCTGTTTCTTTATTCAAGAATCATTGGCTCTCTTGCTCAAATTATTTCCAATTATTAACATGCCAATGTTTCTTTTAGATTATAAATCACTAATTATCATGTCCAGGTGAACCATTTTATTGTTACATTTCAGTAACTGTGAGGGCAGTTTTTGATTTAGAGCAGCTGTAACCACAGCCAAATGTAGATAACCGATATTAATCCAAAGTCGAGCGTAACAATAAAGCTATATATGCTTTTAAGCATATGGTTCAATCAAACAGGCAAACTTTACACCCCCGTTTTAGCTGGTGGTGAGGCCTAAAATACCTGCTTATACTCTCTGACGCAGTTCTGGCAGCAGAAGCGTTTCTGTTGGCCATCCACCAGCAGGAAGTGGTTGGCTGATGCTCGGCTAGGCAGGTAGTCGCCACATTGCTCACAGCAGTTCATGATCAGCCCGTTGGCCCTTCGGTAAACGTTGAAACATGCATCGCTGCAGATCTTGTGGGTCACAGTCTTAAAGCTAACCTCGTGCCGAATCTGCACACAGGGATAAAATAAAGTAAAATTAATCACAATGAAAGGAAACGAATTGAAATGAACATGAAAGAAGCAAGATGTGCATGATTAAATTGCATACTACTTCCCAGTCACATAGTTTGGCATCACAATACGTTGCACTTAATTTTAATAGAGTCCCAATTTTATTAAGACCCCTAGATTACAACAAATTGCAAATGAAGTATGACCGTGTCCATATATACCGAATATGTACATTACTGTGGTTAAGAACGACAGTTGTACTGGACAAGAGAAGTGTGAGACAGACTGACCTCTGTGAGCTTGCCGCAGACAGTACATTTGGTTTTGAGACCTGATTTGGGTGGGTTTTGCTTATTCTCGTATGCACCTAGGCAGCCGGTACTGCAGAACTCCTGGAAAGACTCGCTGGAGTCAACCTGGGCCACAATAGTCCCCTTCATATTTGTGATATCTCTGAAAAATACAAAATTTTAACAGAGGACATTATAGATCATCATCATAATATATATATATATATATGGAATACATGCATTAGGTAATGAAAAAGAATCAGATTCTTGTGTATTTAAATAAACATTTGAATACAAGTTACTTATTTAAATTTTCATTTCCCTACTACAAGTCAAAACAAAAGCTGTAAAATAAAGAACAATAACAGTGTGGAATTCTTCAGTCCCCATCAAACACGCTCTTTAAAAAAATCTAAGTGATTTGAAAGGAATTCATATCAAATCAAATCTTCAGTTTCAATAAGCAGATTCTATTTTAAAGTCAGATTTGATAAATTCCTACACAAACTACATGTAAAAGCTCCAAATTAAACTTACAATGTCTTGTGTTCTGTGGACTCTGAGCCAGGACTTACTTTTTGCACATAGTGCAGCTCTTCTTAGGGGCGGGTTTGTGTGAGAAGGCAGATAGACAGGTGGTGGAGCAAAACAGGTGCGTGGAGCCCTTGCGCTGGTAGGCTGTTTGGCCTTTCTTCAGAGGCTTTTTACAGTTAGCGCAGGTCACCTAGAATAACCAAACACAACAAGGACTTAACTACAGGGAGGTTTTACAGTGGGAAAAAGAAGGCGGTGACCTTGGTCCATTTTAATTCTGTAAAACTTTAGATCTTCAGAGACTGTAGAATTTTAATATAAAACTTTGTTTAAAACAACCAAGTTTTATTTTAAAGTTCCCAAAAAAACTCATTCAAAATCAATCTGAAAGACAAAAATCCCTCCAAATATAGTTTCAGAGATTATTAAAAGAAAATAAACCATAGTAATAAATAAAAACTTGTTTTACAATAGAAACAGCTGCAGTTTTTTGCCTTGTTAGGTTTAACCCCTGTGGTATGTGTAACCATTTATTGTACTTCTACTACTGTATTTACCTTTGTCTGGTAGCAGTGTGTTTGATACCATTTCATTGGAAATACATTACATGAGCCAATTAAAACAACTTCCACAACGTGCTTTATTCGAAAACATTAAGATACAAACCCTACATGAACAACTTAACCTCTGAACAAACTTTAGACCCTGAGTGACTACAGAGGAGCACAATGAACAGAGCAGATCACCTTTACTGTCCTGGGCTGTGGCTGGGAGCCTGAGGAGGAAGTAGATGAGGAAGACTGGCCTGGAGGTTTGGGCAGGGAAGTGGCTGGTGATGGAGAGTCCACCCCTGTCTGTTTTTGGCTGCGGGGGACCGATGCTGACTGGGAGATCCATGAGTCTGCGGGGAAACAAAGAAACAAAAGGTTAATAAATATAAAACCAACGTTCAAAGAACACACATGCTCTATCCTAAGTTAATTATAATACTTATTTCAACTGCTGCTTCGGCACCATCTGCCTCTCGCACATCTGTCTCATGCATCGTTTCTTTTTCTTCTTCCTTAAACCTCTCTTTGGGCATCTTAACAAAGATTTCTTAAACTTCCAAGTAGAGACATGTCTACATTAAATGCATTCTTTCCATTTTTCAATCATTCCATTTATTTTGTTTCTCTGTACAGGGGGGTATCACATATCAAAAGGTATACATACGTCCATATCACATACCCCAGCTGGAATATACCACTGCAGTTATGTTGTATTTGCCCTCAAAACTAAACCAATCAAATGATTTCTAACACTATGGAAATAATGCCATATGAATTGGCATTTAAGTAACACAGCTTCACACTTGGTGCATCTCCAGTCAAAGAGTTTGTTTTTGTATTTGTAAAGGAAGATAATCTGCTGCACAGCTAGATGTGGCTGCATTAACAAAACCGTAATCCTTTAGAATGTTTAACAAACCCATCCGGTGTTTTTCTCAAAAACTTAGCATATTGTCTTCTTGCATCTGTATAGTAATCCAATTTGACGCTCGCTCTCCACCCTACCGCTGCCTTTCTTTGGACAGAATTCAGACTTGTGGCAATGTAAAGTTGGGTAAGTGAAGCCAACCTTGAATGAAGCCTTTTCTAGTTTTTCGTAATGCTCATACCCTCATTTCTCCAAATGTGATGTAACTTTGTCACCCAACAGACAGGCCAAAAAAAGAACTTCATAAGCAACCGGAGAGCCTGCATCAACTTGGCTGCATGGCTTATTTACTACCAGAGAAATGTTAATACAAATCCATCTAAGAAAGCCAGACTGAGTAATGCATACAAAGGTTTAAAGGCAAACTGTGTACTTTGTTTTATAATAGGAGATGATTTTAGACTTCTAGAACATGATTACAGTAGCATTCACTTCATCCCGTCGCAACAAGCGCAAGGTAAACAGTTGGTCACATCCTGCTGGATGTTTTGTCAGATGATATTGACAGGACAATGTTAAGCTAGGTTCAGTTTTTATGTGGAACCACCCTGTTTGAATGAATGAGGGGGCTGCGTTTGAATGTCTAAGCCATGTTTCTATTATTTCTTGACCCAAAATTAAAAAGTTATTGTTTGCATAATTTTTCATTTAAAATATATTAAATGAAAACTCATAAAATATGTCTGCTACTTTTCATTTGATGATTTTCTCAGGCTTTAAGCCAAAGATCAAGTCGTGACCATGTTGCTCAATACTGACTGTCGTATGTAGACTCTCTTAGATTGGGGCTCATTATTATTCTTGTCTTCACCTGAAAGGTCTGCTGGCCTGAACACCTTGTAGTGACAAAAACCCATCTGATGATTCCTAAGATATTTCACCTCTGAGAACATGCACATTTAGATTTCTCATAAACTGATAATAAACCAGTTACCTGCTCTGTTGTGTGTCCCTGTGTCTCCATTCTCTACAAGCTGGCCCATGGGGCCTGTACCCCGCCCAGGGTTGAAGGAGGCTGTTGGTCGACCAGATGGGGTGTCGGGATTTAGGCTGAATGCATTGCTGATTTGCAGACCATTTTCCTCTGCCTGGCTGTCAACTGCCTAAAAACACAAGTTATTTAGGTTAAGCTCTCTCATTAGTGACAAAAAAAATAACAAAAAAAGGTGACAAAGAACCAAAGATTGTGCAGTATGTGAAAACTGATTCCAATCGCATTATAAGCAAACATAAGGAACTGCCAGTGCATCTTGGAAAAGCAACACTGGTATGAAATATCACCTATCAGCAGTGCCACAGAAAGATATAATTATCCATTTTGCCAAAAATAAAGTTGATATGCCAAAAGAACACCTGTTTTTACCAGCAGACAAAAACTCTTAAACATATTTTTAGTTAAAACTAAAAATAGGTACAATACAACATCGCCTCATGAAGAAATAAGAGCCATAATTTTGTAGATTCTCACTGCTGTGTCAGTAGTGCCTCCCTGCAAGGATGTCACAGAGGTTATCATCAGGGTCATGTCTGTCTGGATGTCCATTGGATGTGGTGGAGAATTTACTGCAGAAGCTGTGGCGCTTCCTTTCTGGCTGCTGGAGCCCAGTGTGGTGACACTGGCAATCCTGATCTCTGAGTCTGGCTCTGTGCTGCTGAGACCACCTGGCGAGTGGGGTGCAGAGGAGTCTCCAGGGGGCACAGGTGAAGAGGAGGACGCATCCTTCTGTTCAGAGTCCTCTTCGTCATCAATGACAATAGGCTCTGCTGCTGTGGTTGGAGTTTTTGGAGGTGCTGCCAGTGCAGATGCGCTGGAAGACGCAGGAGGACTTGGTGTCTTGGAGGGCATCGCTGCTGTGGACTCTACAGCTGCTGCAGCAGCAGTTGGCTCTGGGCAGTCTGTGCTGGGCGTGTCTTGGGCAACGGTTGTGGCAGAAGGCTGGGGAGCCTCTTCTCCTACGAGAACCACATCATCATCATTGTCCTCTGTGCCACCCACCTTTGTGGCCCCATCGTCTGTATCCATGGCAACTGGCTCCCCAGCCTCATCTGAGGGAGGCGTGGTCTGCTGATCGGGGGAAGGAGTGGCACCCATTGGCTCCACCCGCTCCCCTGCCTCCTCTGCCACAGCAGGGTTTGGTTCCGACTCCCCATCCATCACTAAGGCAACCACCTGGCAACAAAAACATAAGGCAGATAGTAGACAATGAGGTGAAAGCAGCACCAATGATTGGTTTTACAATGTCAGACAGCTATGCAGGTAGCTCAGGTGTCCCCGGAGATGATCCACCTCACACAAACACACACTTGAACCTCTATCTTTGGGAGTACACTCACTGACATAAAGCAATCCCGAGCCTCTACCCAACTCTAACCCCAACCCAGAAACAGCCCTTTGAAGAACTGTGGACTGGCCAGTCATTGCCACATTTCATTGCCACTGCTACAGCTCCCATGCCCATGTCACCAGTTGACCAAAACCCTACCTTTACTCATGTGACTATTTGTGGATTTATTTATCAGAGCTTTCAGATATTTATTAAAGTGACCAACTATGTCCCAAATATAAACTTTTTATTTTAAACTAAAACATTCCAATGGGCAGCTAAAACTCTTATATGACTTGATGCTCTTCTTATGACCACATACGTATGACCACTTTTGCAAAGTTAATTCACTTTACCCAGAGGACAATTCAAGCTTTATGAAGGTGACCTACAACGAGCACCTGCTCGAAGAGGAAAAAATAGAAGTTTAAAAAAAAGAAGTATAACACAGATACCTTAATATTTCCCCCTACCCATGTGAGTATTTCCCAAATCACACCACTCCAACAACAGCAGGACAAGTGATACATTTCAGGCTTCTGTACCTGACAATTGTGTTCAAATGACTGTACTTTTCGGATCTGATTCTCAGAAATGAAAATTGATATAAAGCTGCACCTTACAACTATTTTCAGCCCATCATTTCCTAATTTATGAATTTATTGTTTTATCAACGGTGACAAATGCACATTTACTTGTAGCTCAAGGTCAACATAAATTGTTTTGGCAATCAGTCAAAAACCAAGATATATCCAGTTTACTGTAATGACAAAAAACCCACATCAATTCTTCACACACAAAAGCCAAGAAATATTTGTAAATGCGTTGAAAAATTGCAATAATTGCAATCAAAACAACAGCAGACCCCTACTAACTCTGTAGATTAATTTACTGTCAATCAACACACCACTAAACCGTCGATGAAACCTAAAAGCAGGCTCCTGCTACGTTTCTAAATTTTTATTAAAATCTTTGTACTGTAGTCTGTCCTCAAAAAGTAGAATTATTGCAAAATCAGCTCCAAAAACCCTTCTTCCACTTGGTATTATTTATGTTCACTTGCCATTTGGTTACTCTGCTTGGCCGGACGTCCAACTCTAGGAAGAGTCCTGGTGGTTCCAATCCTTTTCCATTTCACAATTATTGAGACCACTGTGCTCCTGGGGACACGCAAAGCTTTAGAGATGGTTTTATACCCTTGTCCTGATGTATGTCTCGCCACAATTTCATTACGAAGGTCCACAGAGTGTTCCTTCGACTTCATGTTTTGCTTTACGGCCTGACATGCAGTGTGACTTGTGGACCTTAATCAATTTAGCTTGCCACAGGTGGGCTCCAATAATGACTCCAGACTCATCTAAGGACAATCAAAGCAAACAGGATGCAGCTGACCAGAATTTGGAACGCTGCAGCAAAGTCTTCAGACATTTGTGAAAGGTAGGCAAATGCGCAAACACTATCACAAAGTATAGGTTGATTTAAGACGACAAAGGACAATTTTATCAATTAAAAATGTAATCTACAAAGCAAAGTTGGCAAAACATGAAATGGGTATAATTGCCATATGAAGCTTTTGTACATAACTTTCCCTTTGTGTGTAAATAAAATACTTCTGGAGTCATACATTTTACACTAACGAGTAAGTATTTCCAGCCTTTTGGCTGGACTTAACACAGGAAACACCATAAAAAGAAGTAGCAGGCTCGCTATGACCCGCCCAGTAATAGGGGCAACTTTGCTCCTCCCTCTCCTTACCCACAACCCAGTTGCTCTACACCTCCGTCACCTGCTGTCATTCATATCCCTCCCTTCCTCCCGATTCGCTATCCGTGTCATGCTCCAACACAGCTTCTTTCTTGTTACCCCTGACAACCAGTGAAGCTACACCTTGGTTGTCATGGTGATCATAAGGCCCACCACAACAGGGACTTGTTTGTGCTTTGCATCTGGGTGCTGCTGAACAATATTTAAAATCGTACATATATAATACCAGAAATGTTACCTTTTTAATATTCATATAAAATTAAACTGATCTTATTTTCATTCCATTATACCAGAAAAAGTACTTAAACTCCACTGAAAATCAGGATTAACTTAATTATTTAAATTATTTCCAAAGTACATGGCAGCTGTACATAATATTTCCTAATAATATGATTGAGGTATTAACTGGATAAGCAGATAAAAATGAATGGGGCTAGACAAAATGTTTGACATCTACATAAATTCAGAGGAAACTGAAAACAATGCTTTGAAAGACTTTTGAAAAACTGCAAATACCCAAATTTAACAGTGACTTAGGAGTTCATGATTGCTTTTGAATGATCTTCACAAAACCAAATTAAAATAAAAACAACCGGAACGTTGCAGGCTGATCTGGTGCCACATTTAGGAACAAATATCATTTATATATATTGCATTTCTGGGATTGTCTGCACCCGGTGTGTTGATCTCTTTCTGTCAAATTCTCCTTTTTATGTTTCTTAGCAGTGAGGGTGGCAGTAAGCCACACATCACATCAGCTGACAGCTGCGAACACACGCGCGCATACAGATGTGAGCCCACAGTCACACTCCCGTGCAGACCATGATCTTTGTAGCCCTCTGCTCTTTAGCACAACAGACTTCCAGAACCGGAAGGGGCTGAAAGCACCTGAATTCAACCTTCAGAGCTACAGCAAAACACTGTAAACACTGCAACATTACGGTGCAAGGCTGGTCACTTTCTTGACTACTCTGTGGCAGCCATTTTGGCCCCAATACTGTGGGGTAATGCATGAAAACTGGAGGAAACAGGTGGGCCTTTAAGAGGCGCAATGCAAGGCTTTAATTTTTTACACATGTCACTTTCAAGAATGGAGAACACCTGCAATCTCAATAAATGTTTCCAAAGAAAAGTCATTTATTGAAGATAATTAGATATTCTTAGGGAAACGACCAGCATGCAAAAGGAGGGTCATATGTTTCCTTTTTCACATGAAAAATCCAGCCATGCCCAAATCATAAGTTTTTGTGAACTCACTTTACCACAGTTGCCTTTGACAGGACTCGATTTATGCATCTTTACCTTTACAACATCAACACATTTGATTCCTTTGTTTATCTTCTATACATGTCAACTACAGCCCAATACCTTTGGTCAAAGCTATTCTACACATTATAGACCTTAATGCTTAACTTCAATATTAAATTTGATGGTTCACATTCATGCTAATAAGTTACATGTATGTGGTCCTGGTGTAGACATGGATGGCACATGCATACAAGAACAATATAAATGACAAATTGCATGATTTCTTCAAAACCTGATTACAAAATGTTTGTTTCACTTTAGCTTATCCTACAAATTTGGAATTTTCTCATTTCTCTAAGTCCTGTAGCGGTTCTTGTCCTCTTGTTTTTATTTTACTGGCTATAAAATGCTAACAACTAGAACTAAACGATTGTTTTTTAAATTACTATTGCAATTTATGAAAACACAGCTTTTATATAGCAAAGCTGAAATGTGACTGACTCTAAATAATCAGAGAGGCGTAAACACCTGTCCGGTCGGTTTCCTTTAAAACCTGCCCAAAGTTGACGAACCAAACGAGCTGCTAGGTAAAGCATGTGGAAATCAAGCGCTCGTGATTATCCCTGCATACAAATGCAGATCAAGATGCAACTGGGAAATTACTCAGACAATAGTAAATGACTTCTAACACAACGAATAAGGCTGGACTTATGGCACTGACGATGATACTAATCAACCAGCACAGAGAACGTAAAGTTACACCGTACCATATTAAGGCCTAACCACCGGAAGATGAGAGCGCCATCTTGTAAAGTATGTGCTAAAGCTTCTAAGGTGGTTACAGTAGATTACCTGCAGATCTGATGGTTACAGTAGATTACCTGCAGATCTGATGGTTACAGTAGATTACCTGCAGATCTGTTTGTTGTGTTTTGCCTAAAATTGTTACGACTGGATGGGGGAAAAGATAAGGGAGCACTTCTTTACTGACCCACCACAACACAGATTTTAAAAAGCACAACAGAAAGTCAAAACACAGACTCCAACTCAAGATAAAAACAAGAGGATGTGCGCAACAAAAATTCAATATGTCAACTTTATATTGTGTGTAGCATGGAATCATGGACATATTTTAGTCAGGTGGCATAACCCAAGCTTTACAGTATAGAGCTAGCATGAGTGAAACGAAAAACACAAGGAATAAGCATTTTACGTTTTGATCTGAATGACTTGGAGGAAGCAAAACAAAAAAAGATGATGATGATTTGGGCCACTTTAGTTGAGATATGAAAGAACCCTTACAGCTGGAGTTACTTGCATGCTCCTCAGCCCCCATGTCTGCCTGATTTCCAGCTAATACTGCACTACCTACTGCTGCCTGGGCCAGGTGTGTTCAGTCAATCAGAAGCTGGAAGACGTCATCATCATTAGTGCACGATGACTAAACCCCTGCTTTCCAGGCAAATGACGATTGTGCAGCATAACTGGAAAATTACACATTGGTATATTGTTACTGTGGGATTTTCCCCCCAATAACTAGAAACTATTTGTTTCATACTGACCTAGATGAATCCTGATCAGTTCCTGAGATGATGTGCTGCCTTTCAGGTGAGTATTACCTCTCCACATGGTTCAGTGAAATAACACAAGCTTACAACCTTGGGACTACAGATTGACTTCTACACGTGATCCACTGACACAGTTTTTTCCGAATTAAATTGTTACCTTTTTCACAAGCAATGCACAAGAATCTTGTATAATAACTTGGCATTATAACTGGATGTACTCAGTGATACATATTTTGGTCAGGACAGGGAAAGTCAATTCTTAGCCATATCACAAACTAAACCCTCAAACGCAAATACTGAGCTCAATCCGCACTGCTAAGTGACTCATCAAACATTAAACTTTGATATTCACTGCAGGAAGTGCAAAAAGCAATAAGACACTTGGAGATGGACCATACATTCACAATATCCTGTTGTATTGATTGTATTAAACCCAACCCCCCCACGTACAGACCACGCTATCCTGCACTGACACGGTTATTACAGACCGCTGAAAAAGCTGCATCACCATGTAGACGAAAACATCATTCTAAAATGTTGTTTACTAATAATGATAATTTTCTAATCCATGAATGACGTCAATAAAAGGTCAATTTAAAATGAAAAAATGTCTGAGTTCTTTTCTGTTGGGCTATAACTAATGGTTATTTTCATTATCAACTAATCTGACGATTGTTTCCTTGATTGTATTGTCTGTAAAATGTCAAATAATAAATTACTGCTTTTACAATTTCTCTGTCCACTGGAATACGTTTTAATGTCCGGTTTCACCAAAATAGTGTAAAACACGGAGGGTATTTATCATAAGACACAGAAAAGCACCAAATGCTGACATTTGTGATGCTAGAACCAGAGAATGATACTTTACAACTTTTGTTTAAAAATGCAAAGTGATTAATCAATTATCAAAATAAATGCAAGTAAATTTTTTGTGGATCGACTGTTTAACAGACTAATAACTGCAATTTTACTCAAGCATTTGAGGCGACATAAGAGCATGACAAGCTATATAACACATTTAAAACAAAAACTAAAGTAAAAACTGTATAAATGCATAAATGCATGTTTTGTTCCAAAGAGTAGGAGAGTTGACACTGTTGTGCACTGTTTGTGCCAAAGTTCATTCAAGTCTGTATTTCATAATGAAAATATTGAATATTGCCTGTATCGAAACACCCCGACTGACGTAAGCTCAGGAAGGAAACCCTACCAGAGCTGTGTATAGTTTTGTAAGTAATGATCTACTTAATTATAAAACACTGAAGCTGGAGGAGGAAGAGTTGGTCACAATGACCATGTGACAGGAAGCAAAAGCCTAAATAGCGTAACGTTCAAGATAAATAAGATGTTCTTGTATGCTCAAAAACACAGCGGCTTTCCAAATCTTCAGCCAGCGACTTGTACTTTAAAATGCTGAAAATAATAACCCGATCCTAAGACTAGATCACATGTGTTGGGGTTATCACACATCTGTCTGCGACCCTGGTGTCAAAACATTGGGAGAGGCACCCTTCTGTGTGCAACACCTCCCCAAAGCCAAGCTGAGCTGCAAAACAAATGCATCGCAGCTTCTGGCTGGATATTACACCATCAGAGGGAATCTATGTGCAAAGCAACTCCGTGGTGCTCTGAAGGGGGGAAACAGCCCGGTCTAGACTCACTTCAGACTGCAATGCAGAGCTGTGAGCCAAGCTGCATTCACGTGGAAGAGAGGGAAATGAGGATCCGGCGTTAATGAGCTCTGACATGCAACCTTGCTCCCAACACCAGGTGGAAGGAGAGGTGGGCAGCCGCTGGGATGAGCCTGCCTGCGTGCAACCAACACACTCAGCAGACAAGCTGCTACGACCAACGACTGCGCCAGACCAACGCGGCCACCCCGGCACCTTACATAGGTGCTCCTCCACCTTCCCAACGCTGCCAGTTTGGGCATGAAGCTAATTTCCCAGTGGCTCACGAGGTGGAGACAGGGAGTTGTTTGCGCCAGTTGCGCAGATGAGAAGCGACTAATAATAAATTCAAATCAAACGCCTCAGATTATTATATAAGGCTTATGTCACTGAGAAGTGATGCGTAATGCGGAGCCACCAGAACATCCCTCAAGCCAGCTGATGGGCTAAAATGTGGTCCACCCTGGTTACCTGGCAGCTGAAATCGCACCAAAACCTCACTATACTACACTGGGCTCCACACAGCTGATGCGCTGTCCTATGAAATGAAGGACAGCCTGCATCCAGCTCTCAGGGGCCGCTGGAGTCCCCCCTGGCCGTGCCCTTGATTATTAACACCGGCTAGAAGCTCAACGACGAGGACCATCCCAGCAGCACCACATCCGATCCAGACAGCCGGCTACAGCGGTGACTACCACCGGCCTGATCCGCGCTTCGCTTCGCTTCGCTTCCTTTCGCCAGGAATATTGTACAAACTTAGCTACGAGGAGCAGGTCCAAAAGTTTAAGCTACCGGGGACAATAAACAGAACCAGCACTACCTGAGCTGCGCAACTCTTCCATAAATAACCCGGGTAAATGAGGAGGTGGGTTGGCTTCCAAGTTGGGGTCCAGAAGAAACGTGGTTCAGGGTGTTCCGTTCCGCTCCCACCCCTGCCCTTCCTGGCGCAAACAGCCATTGGATTAGCGGCGGATCGAGGGGAGGAGAGCAGATCCAGACTGCGCCATTGTTAAAACACCACTCAAAATGACCACAACTCAACCGCGCCACAAACCAGCAGATCGGGGTCAAACGTGGCACAGGACACAAAGTGTGGCGCCCGTGAACACACAATCACCAGCGGCTGCCAGCGCGAGGCTTCACTACACAGCGCCTCTTGTTGCCCGGTCATTTTTCCCTGTCGCACACACGCCGGCGCCGCCAAAGCAGCCCCGACATCCGGAGAAAAGGACCGATTTGTATGATACCTGTGACGCCGGGCTTTTAATTGGAAAGTTACCCTGCACGTAGTCCACCCTGGCGCAATCAGCGGCACATCAGCCGGCCGCCGCTAGGGGCGCCCTGCCCCGACGTATCACATGAACTGCCTTCATTCGTGTCGTGCGCTGGTAAACAACGAGCCTCCAACGAGCCCCGCGCCGTGTTTACGCGAGTTCCCCCGGAGTTGGCGTGTCCCCGCGCCGGGAACGAACCAGGTGTTTTCACCTCCACATAGTTTGCCCCCTTCCCTCCTCCCCTTCCCCCTCCTCCTCCTCCCCCCCCCGGCGGAAAACAGCACTGCCTGCCGTCCGCCATTAGGGAGCCAACGGAACAATACTGGAGACTGGAGGCAGCGGCGGCCGCAGCGCGCACAGCAGCGCAGAAAATCTGGCCAAATTAACTGTTTATTCTGCCCCAAATGTGGCTTCCCGCCCCAGCCCGGCTCATCAGAGAGCCCCTGGACGTCCGCCCGACACCCCGCACAAGTTCCTCAAACTTTGACTAATTAGGCGTAAAAGTGTGGAATCCAAAAGGCCAGTGAAATTCGCTTACCGGAGTAGAGCTCGAAACGCTGTAGCGCCACTTTTGTGCCTTGACATTAATCCCGGGGGCGCATGCGCACACCGCAGAATTTCCACTTTCCGTCCAAAGATCGTCTATTAGGAACGAGACTCACTCGGAGATGATGACATTTCCCAGGGCGTTACACGTTACGGAGAGAGTATTTCAACAGCAACACGTTTTCCAGAGTGCATTTAAAAAGAAACAATTGTTGTGATATTTAAATGTGGACTGCTAGCTTTGTCCCAACCACTTCTTAATTTAGTCCCCAAATGTGTTCCAGAAATATTTAGACAAACTAACATTGATTAATTAAAAGCCTTCAGTTTTGCCCACAGCAAGTGAAATTCATGTTCTTCTGGAATCAGGTCAGACTTGTCCTGATTAACCTGATTATTCTTTTACTTGTCATCTTTAAAAGTAGCAATGTCAAACTATAAAAATACGCTTGATGTGATTTGTGTATTTAAGGCACGCTGTATAAAATACTGTACCATAATGACCACAAGAGCAGAGATAATATTTTACATTTTAATTTTAAATTAAATGTAAAAATATTCCATTACAACCACTGAATCATTGTAATTCTGTAGTACGGTTGGTAGGGCATGTTGGTTTGTACATTATTCAGCTGATACAACAGAGGTGGTAGAGGTGCACAAACTCAATACTGCTACTAATTCTGTTGATAACTGTCCAGATTCATCCAACTAACTGAGAGGTTTGACAATAATGGAAATGAATGAAAAAAGGGCCAACGTTAGGTAGCTGCTTGAACAGAAATATCACACTGGGGAAGTTTGAGCTTATAATAAACACTTAAAGGAAGTAAAAGTAGTTCATATGTTTCCTTAAATACATTCCTAATCTATCACTCAATGAAATGTATTTCAGTAATTGACCTTCACCTTATGCAAAAATGTGCAAATACTAATTTAAAGAAACAGATTTCCAACAAATGCTCTGGTTAAGTACAAGGCCTAATATGATATAAGACCATGGACCGTGACTCTGAGAGGTCAGGGAGCCCCGAGCTGAAGAGACACACGGGACGATAAAGAGTTGACAAGCTTCAAAGAGGTGAAAACTACTACAAAAGGACAAAAGTCACCACCAGAGACAAAAAAATGACCACAGAATCGCTGTATGTCTCACAGCTGCTCTATATAATCAGCAGACGTTCATGGCAGTTCAAAGGTTCAAAACTCAACGCCTGGCTCTTTAAGTCAATCTTGCATACGTGCGGACTTGAGTTGTTACCCAAAGTCGCGACAGAGTGAGACCTCACTTCATTTTATCCCCTCTCTGACATCCATTCGTATTTCAGTTTTTTTTTTCGCCACGCAGGCGCAAGAGGATCAATCAGGAGTCGCATGGTTTGCAATTAAAACGCTCCATTAATCAGATTTAACCTCTCAGACCAGTATCTTATCCCCCGCGTCAGATCAGCTGCTGGATGACACACTTTGATCCCGAAAGGCGTCGGTTTCGGCGCCCAAACAGGCTGCAGTGAAGTGCACACACAGCTCGGGTCCAATCAGGAGCAAGGATCCGGGTTGAGGGAGTTCATGTTCGCAGCTCCGTCGGTGCAACCTCGGGTTTCCTCACGTAATTTCATCCAGACGCATGTAGCCACCAAAGCAGGAGAAAACAGTCACATCCGAGTGTTAGAAGCTGCACATCACCAGCACTGACTGTGAGTCCCCATCAGGGTGTGGAAGCACAAATCACACTCTGGGAACTGTTGACTACAACAAGCCAATTATGACCAACCACAACTATCATGGGGGTAATGTGGGGATTTTATTTTTGCAGGAGGGACGGAAGGAAAAAGTCAAATGAGCAGATGGTCACAGATTTAATATGGCGGATCAGGTGCGTTCAAATGTCACGGAGAAACGTGCAGGTCTGCAGAAGCTCCCTGAACTCAGCACAAGGGAAGGAAAGGGGATGGAAGGAGGGAAGGGGCCGTTTTATTTCTGAGGGGGCGCCAGATTAACTGATGGCGAGCAAAATGTCGATGATTACCGTGTTCAGATAGTTCTTTTATCCCCTCTGTGTGTGTGTGTGAAAGAGGGACTCTGAGGCAACTGAGGATTTCATGTCATGTTTTGTAGTTTTTGTAGTTCTGAGGCTGAGTGCAGGAAGACGCAACATTAACTGGGTCAGTCCAGTCAGTTATAAGCAGGTAATAAGCAACTTTTGGTTGTCAGGATGTAGATTGTGAAAAAGCATGATTATCTCTCCAATAAGACCCTCCAAAGGACAATTACCCAGATATCTTTTAAAATGAACATACCTGTTGGTATACATGTAAACTTTATTCTAAATTTAAAACTCCGGACATCCCTTTTTCTGAATGCCGTTTTATGTATAAAATAAATATGACAACACATTGATCGACATACGATGGACTAATGTGCATTAAATCACTCAATGTGCAAGTGCTATTTTTTTCTCATTTGATGTCTGTTTTTAGTAATTTTGTCTATGTTGGCATTTTCTGCTTCTGTTTTGGGTCTAATATTGGTAATGTGTGTCTTTTTTTGAAGATTTGTGTCTGATATTGATAATTTTGGGCCTGTTTTTTGGGGTTGGCATTGGGTGAAATTTAAACTTGTCAGACTAATCTCCCCTTCACCTCAGTCCCACTTTAAATGCGCTCAGGCTCAGGGAAGGTGCTGTCGTTTCTGGATCCTGTTTATATATAGTTGTGTATATATAGTTTTAACTTTTATTTGCGGATGATCCTGAGCCCACGCAGTGATTTCCATTATAGAATCATGTCTGTTTTTAATGCACTGCTGCACAGAGATGTTGCCTTTGCCCTTTTTAAAAAACAAAGTAGGTTTTATATTATTTTGTGTTCTCCTATTATTTAAATTTTATATTAAGTCTTACTTTTACTGGATGGATGGAAATAGGAAGGCTGGTAAACGGTCTTGTGTTATTATAGCACTTATTGGTACCCGAACTCACCAGGAGCAGCTGTGTTGTGGTTCAGCATCTTGCTCAAGGACACTTCAACGTGTGGCTGGAGGCGCTGGGAAATCAAACCAACCACCCTAGGATCAGAGGATGTCTGCTGTACCTCCTGAGTGACTCATTAAGTGACAGGATGGTCAGTACATTTTTTCTTTTTCTTCTGATGGAACAAGAGATTTTTCCTGAGAATGAATTAGTTAGGACTTTATATGAACATTTACTGCCAAAAAACAACCAAAGAACGGATTTTCAGAAAAGATCAGACTTTCTTCGAGGAAACACACCAAACTCCAGGGTTTTATTTGGACATTTTAGATATAATTATTACATACCCACAAGTGTTGGAGATGGAGATTTTTCTCCAGTTTTGAGCACCTGGTTTATCACATATATGAATCCCATCGCTATGACAAATGAAAACAGGCGTAGAAAAAATGCTAGGTTTCACGTACAGGTTTTGTTCAGGATGGAGACACGACCTCAGGCTGGGCTCTCTATACAAACAAGATGACCTGTTCTAACACATCTGCAGGACACAGAGCCAGATGTTTGTCCATTTTCTTGACATTAAAGGCGTACACGATGGTTTCAGAGGCAAAACAGAAGATTGTCTTCAGGAGTCTGAGGGTCAAAGTAATTTGAAAACAACAAGGGTTAAAACTATCAAGAAAACTGTTGGTTTAAGCGTAGTTTTTATCCACTGTGACAATCGGTGATTGGAGTCTTGAAGTGTGCAAGGTGTGAAAACCATCACGATAAATGTCCATTATTGTGGTGTAGTATCATTATCAAGGAAGATGAAGTGTTTAAAGTCTGGATTGATTCATAATGTCTGTAAAATGCTAATATTAACTGAACAGATTTACTGCTCACTGTGATGGTTTACACTTTTAGAGCAAAATTCAAGAATCTACCAATGATTTTAATCCAACTAAGCAAAACATGGAAACCAATCACTGCATTTAAAGGACATAAATAAATTAAATAACTACATTGTGATTTGCAAATATACTTTGTCAAGGGTCATCTTTGGTTTTTCGTATAACCGTCAAACAGCCCTACACTTCCAAAAGCAATGAAAATGAAAAGATTTGCATGTTTGTAGTCTGACACTTTGCATTCCCGCTGATTCTCAGCACAAATCCAGTAGATACTGAACTGCAGAACCGACTCGATTTCGTTTTTTGTGACCTGCACACAGATATCTGACGTAGGAAGATGCACGGAGTAACACAGCCTTGTTTTAAACCATCTTTCTTCCAATATACAGTGGGGGTATTATATAATTTGTGTTTTTTGTTTACTGTACTGTCCTCTGTTGTTAATGCCACAGATAAAACCAATTTGAAAAACCTTTGAAAAACTGTTTGGATGAAGCTTTAGCTTCCTCCAGTAAGTGAAAATGTAGTGAAAATTTGTTCAGAGGTTCAGTTTGTAGATCTGTGGGTGTGCAGGACAGTGCAATTACATCTCAAACAACTTGACATTCCTGATACATCATGGCATAAAAAAGTGAAAAAAAAACAATGTATTTTTAGTGTCAGAATGATGGAAGGCTTGTTATGCCTTTGGTTTAAAGCTACACAGACCTTTACTGCAAGGTAAGTAAGAGCACTTCCATGCCTAACCGGCCTAACAATGAACAAGTAACAGAAAACAGGATAAAAATAAAGACTTACGTTTTCTGAAAAGTATAACAAGTTTTTTTTCAGAGTAATCAACGCTATTGAATAGTTGTTTTATTCAGAATACATCTGTTAACTGTTTTTAGAATAGAATGACCTTCAAGCAGTTTATGACACAATCTGCTTTTAACCTCAGTAATCTGGTTCCTTTTGTACCTGAATGTATGTTGTCACTAACACAAAATCACAAAACAGCAACCAAAGTATTGAAAATGTGTGTATTAACAGCAACAACTGGGGTTGGATTTACATGTATTCATTGAGCTGCTAATTTTGTTAAAACATTTAAAAACAGCACAACCGGATCCTTCACTTACGTACTTTGACAAGAAGGAGAAGGAAAAACAGTGCTGAGAAAACCAGGGATATGAAGCAGCAGAGAGGGGCTCCATCAATCCAGAGGACTCACACAAAGATGCAGAAACAGTTTATCGGGATTTTGCCACGCTTTCAAGACTTATCTCTGGCCTGAGCTGAGTTTACAGACAGTATCACCCAGCTAAAATCTATCTGTTCTCTCGCAGCATTTGGTATTCATGTCTTCCTGTAGAGGGTCTCATGTAATATCATCTTCAAATCCCGACAAAACAGACTGGAGGAGGGTGCAGTGTGAGGTCAATCCCGCAGGTTCAGGACAGTGTGTGTATAAAAGGTTTTATTCCTAGCCTCTACTAGCACGGCAGTCGGTGTATAGTGGGACATTTTAGCCCTTAAAAGTAAAATTAACACGAGAGCTTTGTACAAACAAACTAAACCTTTACTGTACAAACTAAATAACTTAACCCACTTCTACAGTGGCAAAACAGCAACATTAGCAGTCATCAGATGACACTTCATAACTGTATACATGTATGTATATATTTATATATCATGTCAATATGTACAAACCACAAAATATAAACAACAACTCTGTGCACACAAGTCAAAAGGACCTCATCTTCATTCATTAAAATACTCAACTTACTTTGCAATCATGTCATTCAGGTGTATGAACTTGTGGAAAACGATATGTTCTTGAGTCAGTGTTCCAACTCTTACCTCTCTTTTCTAAAGTGATGTGGAATAATTGACAAACTGGTCTCTTGTCTTGACATTCATTACACATCACGGCTTTAGGAAAGGCTCGAGGAGCAACAATTAGACACAGGTTAATACAATGAAATAAGAAGATTATAAAGTAACGCGTTACCGAGCACGACGTGAGTGGAAAAGTGTTACCATGGTCCAGGAAAAACCATTTAAAACAAAATGTGGTGGAAAAACTCCTTTGGATGTTGTTTAAATGCACCCAAAACTTTACATGCATGTACACACAGGCTACATTCACAAACAACACACTCATCTATTGTAAGCACGCGGACAGAAGGTGGAGATCAGAGGAAGGCACGACCCAGGAGGGTTTCAGTGTTAGAAGTTACTAAGGTAAGACAGGAGAAGGTTTCTGACTGTCACCTGGAAGCCACCACACAGGCTGCTCGATGGTTACCGGAGCTTTAAATCACCTTGTGAGATTCTCGGATTTGTGCTGCACATGTTGGCCAACACAGAAAACAGGATTCGGACGCTGTCAGTGACGTTCAGTTTTTGAGAATTTACACTTTCTATGTCTGAGGTGACGAGGATCCAGCGGCGATTTCAGCAACTTTTCATTTCTACAGATTGTAACAGAGTAATCGAGCTGCTGCTCAATTAGTGCTGCTGCTTTAGTTATTTGTGTGTTTTTCTGCATTGGTCAGGATGGATGGTGACCTTCGACAACATCAGAAGAGGCATCATTGCAGCTGGACTCTGTATGCACAGATGAGAAGCTTAACCTGAGGAGAGAAGAACATCACACAAACGTACTGATTCAGCAGTAACAATAAAAATAAACTTCTTTAACTTCTTATACAAAGGAAAAATAACACATTCAGTGTGTGTGTGTGTAACCTTGGCTGTTGGTGCTTCTGCCAGACGAATGAAGAGTCTGTTGATGCCTGGAACCGGACTGAAAGAGTAGATGAAGTGACTATCCTAAACATTTTAGGAGGAGAAAAAAAAAAAGAAAATCAGAAAGAATATTGTCCCTTAATTTGATATAGGTTATAAAATAAATTAAAACTAAAAGCAATGCTAAGGTACATGTATCCATATAGGAGTTTCCTGTGAACTGCTTCTTGCACAAGAATAGCAAACTCCAGTATGGATGAAAGGTTTTTATTTGTTCTAATAAACTATTAATACACAAATGTTGCTGTTTAATGTGTTTGAATGTGTTTTTGTTAAGACCAACCAAGAAGATGGGCAGCTGGAACTTGTCGTTTAGCACCACGGCGTGAACGCTGCAGGGTCCGCACAGTCTGGCTGTGATCTCGTTCAGGAAGTTCGCATGGAAGATGAAGAGAAGGATGCCCGAGCCTTGAACGGGAAGGAAAGATGGGCCAGAGGAAAAAATGTAAAATGTAGACTCTTCCAAAGTTCTTTCGATGAATTAATATTTTTGACGTTTTGAAACAGCGACAAACCTAATAATTTAAGAAATTGCGACATTAACACAAACCAACTAAAAATGTTGTGTTTTACCCTCAGGTTGTGGCTGCGACTTGAAACCAAACTCCATGGAGAAGTCTGGTCCTTCGCAAAGCCTGTGACAGGCCAGAGGGAAGACGGGCTCCAGCAGCACCAGACGGGACTCAAAATATGCTCGGATAGTGTCCTCAGCCACACTTGACAACCTGAGAGGAGTCAAGAGAAAAAAAAGACTCAGCGTACGTGCCAAGTGCATCAAATTACAGGATAAATGGACAAGAACACAACCGCAAACAAAAACGGATGCGTTCATGAGAGGCCGTGTGAAACCAACTGTGCCATTATCAGCATGAGTAGGTTTTTTTTTAAAACCAAATCAGAGTCAGTGAAAGTATTCCAAAAATTTAATTTGATATTTGGTCTCAGATAGTTCCTTTTTTTGGTGTGCGCACACCTTTTGGCAGAAACCGACCAAAATATAGTTTTTTACACCGTGTGTGACAAGGAAAAATGAAACAACACAACCGTGTGGTAAACCCTACAGGCTAATCAGAAAATAGTAAATGTGAGATAATATATTTAAAAAAGCTGTGATTTCCTTTTCTCTTCATTGTTGAGTGAGGCTGGAAGCTGCCGTTCGCACTCACATGCTGATATGGTCCTTGATAAGGTCGCACACCATCAGATTGTTGCTCAGCTTGGCAAAATGCATGGCGGTGGTCTTGTGTTTGGACAGGATGTTGCAGTCAGCTCCGTACTCCAGCAGGAGGCGCACTACTTCAGCGTTCCCTCTTCTGGCATGCCTGAAGCACCAAAGAAGAAACACAACTCAACCTGTGACCCAATGTACAGATCCCACTTAAAATAACCACACATTAAAGTTTTCCATCACTGGATGCAGGAACAGAAATGACAGTAAAACTTTCTATTGGGGTTGTGTTCCATTCCATTAAAGTACAATTCAACAAGAAACACGCTTCCTTGGTTAAGTTAGATAAAAATGTTCATTGTAATTTCACGTTTGTCTGAATCATTCATTTAAATATTATCTGTATTATTAGTTTGACAAAATACATTTCAGTCTGCAACCTGCATTTTTGTCTACACCATCGCAATCTCTCCGTCACGTGTTTCTGATCCTTTTGGAAAATAATAGAAGTCTGGAGCACTTATGACCAAGATAATCCAGGCTGCACACTGCAGATGCAAGTCATTGTTTACTTTAGTGTCTGTATGAGGATTTTTATTAATGATATATTTCGAAAATGCCATCATCTAAAAACATATTTATATAATAGAATTTCAAATCATATCATTGTAATATGACTTGAAGCTACTAAACAATAATGGCAAATTACCATGAAGCCAAAGCTTGGACAAACGATGCCAAATCTGATCAGAGATTAAACCTGTGGTGGGTCTAAATGAGCAAGCATGAGTTGGTTTTGTAGATCTGCATCAAACGTGGTTTTTGGAGTGAATTATGACCTCACCTTCATCAGTGCAGTTTCTCCGCCCAGCGTCTGAGCGTTTACATAGGAACCTGCCTCCAGCAGGATGGCAACAGTTGTCAAGAAATTCTGACAGGACAGAAATAGACATAAAGATAAGAGAAGATACACAAAAATGGTCAGTGTCTGTGTATGAGTCTGAGTCTTCTAATATGCCGTTATTAAATACACACAAAGAGTATTGTGTGAATTGGTTGTGAATGCTGCGTATTAATGAGATTCCCAAACTTTTTTTAACCGTGTCTCCTGTTCATTTCTCTACATTTAAAACTAATTTACAACCTTAAACAAAAAAATAGTTTTATCATTCATTTGTACTCAAGCAGCTACAACCTGGCATCACTTATTTGCATTGGAGCATTAACATATCCTCCCTTAAAACATTCCTGTAAGGAATTAAGGTTCCTTCTTTAGATCCAGTCTCCAAACTTAGGAGTTCACGCTCTGCGGTTTCACTCACTCTGTAATTGGCAGTTTAAGTCCAGACTTTCCCTGACTTCAGCGGGAAATTTGAAAAACTGTAGAGAATCACAGCACAGGTGAGAACCTCTTCTCATATAGAGGCGTGAGGGCTGAGTTACCTTTTCAGCAGCGTGCATCAGGGCTGTGGTGCCGTTCTTCTGTCGTGCATTTACCCTCACCCCCTTCTTTATCAGCAACCTGAGAATGTCGTCTTGTCCCCCCGCTGCTGCCAGCATGCTCAGGGACATACCACTGACGTCCTGCGGACAAACAGAGGCAAAGCTGCAGCTTCAGTGAAACGAACACATTCTTTCCACTGACCTGCTGTGGGGCTTGACAATTTACATTTTTCACTGTATTAAAGCTGAATTAATGCTCTAATAGTAAAGTTAGGTTGATTTGCGATGAAACTTCACAGAGATGGGTTACAATAACAGTACTGGTTAAAACTCGAGTTTGTGGTTACGATCCTAAAACAGAATGATTCAAGCTGATGTAAAGGCAACAGTAAATCAAGTAACATCTCGTTATGCAGAGTTGCGCAGAAGAGCATTTCTGAACGCACAACATGACGAACCTTCAAACGGAGGAGATACAACAGGGCACCACTTCTCTCCGCTAAGAGCGAGAAACTGACGCTACAGTTCACAAGGGTCCATCAAACTTGGACCACAGAAAATGGAAAACAGTCGCCTGGTCTGATGAATGTGCTCAGACATTGATGTAAACAACATGAAAGCATGGATCCATCCTGCTGTGTATCAGCAATTCCGGCTGCTGGTGGTGTAAAGGTTTCTGTGATAATTTCTTAACACACTTTGGGCCCCTTAGTCCCAACTGAGCATCCTTTAGATGTTGATGACCGTGTCCATCCCTTTATGAGCAGAGTGTACCCATCTTCTGATGGCTACTTCCAGCAGGATAACGCCCAATGTCACAAAGCCAAAATCATCAAAAATGGGTTTCTTGAACTTGACAGTGAGTATACTGTTCTCAAACGGTCTCAACAGTCACCAGATCTCAATCCAATAGAGCACCTTTAGGATCCGGTGGAACAGGGGATTCACATCAACGATGTGAGGCAGACGAATCTGCAGCGACTAAGCGACACTACAGGTTTGTTTTGAAAGCAAATGGGGATCCAGCTGGTATTAAAAAGATGTACCTCAAAAAAAAAAAAAAAGACTCAACAGTTGAAGACCTAATAGTTAACAAATGGAATTTGAAGAGTACTTTAGGTATTTTCACATTTTACAACAAAATGTTTCGCTCAATATTTAAAAAAAGAAAAAATATACTGATATCTACCAGTTACTTAGCAATAACAGCAGCTTAAAAGGACTCCATGGTCCGAGTTCAACACTGAAAAATCCATCTTTGTCTTTTTTAACAGCAACATCTTACATTTTTAAGCCAAGAAAGCATTTTATTGTACAAGCAGAAGTTATAGGTTCCTTACAATACTTGATAAGAAGCACTAACTAAAGGCAACATAATTACAACAGGATATTCTTTAAGAAGCACTGTGTATGAAATAGCAATCAAACAAAGCTCTGTATTGTACAGAAAAATCCAACAACAGCTGACGGCAGCTGTCGTGTCTGAATGATCATACGGATAGAATTTCCACAAATTAATCTTCTAAACACACCTGTATCCAGAGCATAAATAGCTTCAGTCTAATTGTCTAATGTTCTGCAATAAACCCCTTTCACACTGAAGCAAGGACAATGAGGGGGGACTACCAATGGTGTGAGTGGTTAAACAGACCCAGGTATGTTTGACTTGACATAAAACCATAAAAGCGTTTAACCTTAACAAATAATAGCTGTGCTGTGCCAAACGTAACTTCTGTTCCATGATCACAAAGCTGCTGAATTTTCATCTAAGGACAGAACGAAGACTACACATTCAGATGACCCAGCTCACAAAAAAAAAAGAAAAGAAAAAGTGATCGTCCACACCTACTGATGAATATCTAGTAGTAAACGCTGCAGTTACCAGTTTTTGAGACCCATAGTCTGCAACTGGTAAATGCTGGTTGAACTTTTGTTCAAGTTTTTGTTTTAAGTAGTTCTGTAAGTGAAATCTACGAAGTTTAAATGACATATATTTTAGGTCAAGGCGACAAAACAAAAATCCCAATTTAGGTTATTATTCACAGAGCAGGGAATGACATTTTTTATTCACTGTCCAAGGCATGGTGTTGCCAGGTTTTTGGCAGTTTATAACTACTCCCGTACATAAAAAAAAAATCATTTTTTTGTCACATATTAACTTTGTATTTATACCTAATTTCTAAAACAAATCAAACATGAGTCATGACCAATAATAGGAGTCATGATTACCACCTTACAACACTGTTCAGGATCATACTGGCTATGCCTTGTTAGATGCAATCAAAACGATTAAGACAAAACATGTGACAGTTAACTTTCAACATAACATCTAATCATAACAAATGGATATTAGTGTAATAAAAGCATAAAACAGTAATAAAAAATGACACCAATGCAATGTCATTTACCTCAAATAAGAGTACATTTTTACAATTAAGTACTAAAACCTTCCTGTATAGTGATACAAAAATACAACCAAACCTTTCTGTAGCTTGTTGACAGACATAAAAAACATAGAAAAGAAAATAAGGACCATTTTTTGACAGAATCCTCAGAGAAATAAATATGTTTTAATACTTCAGAGGTATGCACACAGAGCTCCTAATTTGCTAACATCAGCAAGGAAGGTATGCCATTACTGCTGCCGACTATCAGGGGCCATCTACAATATAGGCTACTGGTTAAAGCAGTAATATAGTACACTTGGGCAAGGCATTTGGGAACTACGTAAAGCAAGTAAACGCACGTCTAACATGTCGAAGGGATTGGCTGCAAAGATTTGCTGGTAGGTGTTCTATGTAGTTTAACATCAAAAATCATAAAAATGCTACTGATAACAGTACAAGCAGAAATATGTTTAGGTTTGGAGTTAAACAGTAAAAATGCCTCAGAAAGGTCCAGTTACTGAGGCTACCTTCACTCAGTGCAGAGTGGAAAAATACCATTGTCGCGGTGGCTTGGGAGGTCCAAACAATTCAGTCATTAGTTCCAGGAGTTTCACAAATACTGTCTTTGAAAGCTTGTTTGGGTGCCACGGTGGATATTCACCACAGCACATGACTAGTGACGGGTTGCCAATGCTGCCAAAACGAGGTTCACATTTACTAAATGATCATACATTTAATTGAACACTTTCTAGAGATAATCTGCGATGAAGTAACAAACTGACAGTGTTACATAATAGTGTTATGTCTGTATATGAAATCCACCTATATTAAATATTAATAGCTTTTTCTGAACCAAAGCTACAGTACAAACAATCTCATTCTCACCCATTTAGTGTATATTCATGCAACGGTACATCAATAGCTTGATCTGGCGGTTTTTAAATACTTTACAGGACCTTTTTCAAACGTGTGATTTCAAGAGTGGCAGGACGAGCTGTAAACGTTGTCGTGATCCGTACGGCTGCGGGTCACTGACAGTAGAATTTACAACAATTCACATCTGCTCCGAGTTTAAGTGCCATAGAACGGGGTTAACACCAGAGGCCTCACACACCTTCAAAAGTGTCACTGATTGCTTATGGTTTTCCAGCACGTCCGTTATAAATATTTACAGGGACAAATAAACAGGACCGTCCCACTCTGTGTTGGAATTTGGAGTCTCTGGATCCTGTCCTCTGATTTGTTTGGAGGCGACTGCTTGTCCTTTTCTTTTCATTGACTGAATAGAGTTATGTACAAAATATTTTACTTCTCTCCATGTCCTGCTGCACAAGGCAGGTTCAGCAGCTAAACACGCATCACAATCCTTTTTGCCTGGTACTTTGACCAGTTTACAGAAGTCTCCGAACTGACGCCTCACCGCTGCCTGTTCTACCTCACTCCACAATCGCTTATTTCGTTTCTGAGGCTTGACAGCTGGTGTGACTTGTCTTCCTTCAGTGGACATTGGTGCATTTTCCTGTACCACTAGTGCTCCGTCAGGAACGCCGTGTCCATGGATTGATGGGACCACTTGTGCCGTTGTACGCGGCCTAGGTGGGTCTGTGAGGTATGCTGGAGAACTCGAATGGTTCAGAGGTGTGAATGAGGAAACGATAGGCATACTTCGGTCATTTAGAGGGGAGAACGTGGGGACCACTGGTGAATTCAATGATGTAAATGTAGGAACCATAGAGGTACTTGGAGCATTAAGGTGGCTATACGTGGGAATCATTGAACTCGTTGTGTCCTCGGGAGTATACACAGATGGGGGTGCCATGCTAGTAGCATTCTGGGTATACAAAGGAGACATAGGCAGAATTTGGTTGTTCTCTGATGTGTATGCTGGAGGGATTAGTGCATTTGTAGTGTTGTGTGGAGTAAATGTAGGGACCACTTGTGTATCAGTAGCATTCAAGGGCGTGAAAGAAGACATCAGCGGTTGACTTGTATGGACCAGATTTGAACTAGTGGAACATAAGGACGCGTAAGATGAAGTCATGTCTTGTGGGAATGCTGTTGATTCTCTTAAGGTGGTTGGTGATGTCACTGTCATACAACAATTTGAACTCTCTCTCAGATGTTCTGGTTGAACTGTTGTCAAATTACAGATAGTATTTGTGCCTTCCAAATCTTTCTTGGCTGTTTGATTTCTAGCTTTTGAAGTCTTTCGAGTGAAAACATTTTCATTTCCTTCAGACTTCTGCTGGTTATTTCTTCTCCGTATTGTCTGTAGTGTGTTGTGTACATAGTTTTTGACATCTGTCCAAGATCTACCAACCAGATCGGGTTCAGCAGCAATACATGCATTGCACTCCTTTTTGCCTGGAACTTTCATCCCTGTGATAAATTCACTCAAGTAATGCTTTACTGCGGCCTGCTCCTTTTCACTCCAAGGTCTTCTCTTTAAAGCAGGCTTTTGTACAGTTCCTACAAAAGACAAGAATGTAGAGAACAATGGTTATTTGAAGGTTTTCCAATTACCAACGCAGTAGTCTTGAAACTTCAAATGATAAATCTGCATTGTATTGGGTAATGTTATGGTTAAGATTAAGTTGCATTTGTTATTTGGAAAAAGTAAGCTTTGTCCTGTTTTAAATACGGTCTAACAGTGTCAAACACGGCAGAACAAACGAGTAAATCAGCAATGCTTTGTCAACTATTATCAAGTGTGTGGAGTGGAGTGGGATCAGAAGAAAAGAACGCCTGCTTTTCATGAGTGTTTCACAAAGTATGTGAACTCAAAAGTGGATAATCAGTCACCCACGAAACTTGCAATGTTCCAAATATGCAATAATTACTGCAAAACCAACCATTTCTAAGCAATTCCAATAGTTTTCAATCACTGTAACTTTTTATCAGTAACTTTGGCCTAAGCTCTAAACACACACATCACCAAAACTGCAGATGTGAGAATGCTCCATAGTAATGCAAGTAACTCTTACACATAAGGGTCCACATTCAACAAGAATAGAAGAAAATATCGGTTCATCAAGGTATTGAATATAACTTGCATGTAACGGACCGGCTATTAATTTACAGGAGGCTCTGGGGACTTCCAGGAAATGTTGCATGGGTCTGCAAAAGTTACTGCTAAAGGCCATGCAAGAAAATTACCTGATAGCCTGCACGAAAGTTTGGATAAACTGTTCTGTACTGCACAACCTTGTCGTGAAACACTAGTAAAGGTCATCCATTGACAAACACTTGTACCGTGAAAAATGGCTCAAGAAAAGAGGAGATTATAGACAATTTGCTATGACAAGCTGTTGCATTCAGATCCATGGCAAGGGCTAATTGAATCAAGGTAAGTAAAGGTTAAATGAGCATGGGTAGCAGTAAAGCAATGTGATAGAAGCACGTTCGCCTTTTAAACTGTGCTCCCTTGTAACTGTATCACAAAAACCATCTAAAACACAATAGCTTATATCAAATAGGAACTATAACTTCATTCTAATTTCAGTACTGGCTATATGCTACCAAATCTTTGAAATCAAAAAAGAAAATTTAAAAGGACTGAAAAATACTCACCATTTCTTGGAATAAAGGCTGGACTTGCTGGCAGTGTTCGATCCATCTTAAGCAGTTGTTTGCTCACTTCCTCCAACTGTGATGGATTTTGTGAGAGCCTGTAACACTCCTGGCTGCTCCTTTCAACTAACTTGGCCACTTGATCCAATTCACCTTCACTAAGGCTCATTAGCTGCCAGCAGATGGCAATTTGCTCTCTTAATGATGAGGACAGGAGTGCCTCTGGGTTTTTAACTCCACACTCCACTGCAGCCCTTCGGAAACAATCCAGTCCTCTGATGAAGGATGGACCTTCAGTCCGCGCAAACAAGTACGGGTTAGTATTTGACACACCTGCCTGTTCACGATTTTCAATGAGCAAGTCAACTGACAACACCATCCTTTCAGTTAGCAGAACCAGCATGTTCCTTCCGTATTGACCTTCAAGTTCCAACCTGGTGAAACTGGCGCCAAGGTCCAGTTCCAATTTTGTGCTTTTCTTTATTTGATCAGCAGAAGGTATAAATGTACCTTTACTCTTTTTGTAAGTGTAAGTTTTCAAGAGCATTCTGCCAATATTTCCTACCCGTCCTCTGTTGAACAGACACACATCTGCTAGAGTGGCCTCGCTGAGCTTTTTCCATGTTGACAAACTAGGATTTTCCTTCAGCTCCTTCCTGGCTTCCTCTTCTTCCCTGATAATAAACCTGTGGAGTTTCACCAAATCTTCTGTAACAGTTGATTTGTCTACGTCCACTTTCTTGTCTTCTTGCTTTAGACATAATGCAAGAGCTTTGCGAGAAAAACACTGACTCCATTTTGTATCAAGAAGATGTATGAACTTTTCACTTCACTTTCTGTTTCACTGTCTTCTGTCATGCGACTTTCCCCAAAAGCTATTTCTGCAGCTCGTTTCAAAGAGTAGCCAATCTTTGAGACAAGAGAAACGGTTTTAAATTTACTGGAAATGGGGTCAAACCCACTAAGCCTCTTGGCCCCTTCAACAGCTAATTCAAATTTGGATGGTAGACATATTTCATGCAAATACCTAACACTTTTGTCAAGCTCATTTACAGCGAGCACAAATCTACCTAGTTCCCTCATCTTTTGAGCAATGTAAGCAAACTGAGACTTGTCATGGTAATACTTGGCAGATAATGCGTTGCCATATTTACAAATAAGTGGGTCATTTCTGACATGCCTCGAAATGTCATCTTGATGCATTATATGGATTATTTCCTCGCAGCCTCCAGTTAAAAATTCTGACATTGGAAGCAGTCCAGAAGCAACACTGTGGACTCTGTTTTGGTTTGTTTTGTCAGAAGATTTCTGTTCTCCCTTTCTGGCCTTACATGAACGTTCATGTCTCCATAAATCTGTTTTTCTGTAAAAAGTGAAGCAGTATTGGCAGGGTAGAAAGTCACGAATAGAAACGCTGTTTTTCACCATTTTCTTGGTTACAATTTCTCCCTTGCCACTTTTGAGAACTTGACAATTATGTTCATAATCTCCTTTATTGCGAATTTGATCAAGCAAAGTCTGTCTAATTTTGGAACCTTTGGGAAAGTGTACTGCATGGGCAACATCTGTTTCCTCTGAATGTTTCTTTTCCAAATGCTTTGCAAGTTGAGTGAAGGCCATTTTGCAATATAAACAGAAGTGCTTTTTGCATGAATCTTTTTTCTCATCGTCCACTATACTAGGTTTTATTTCAAGCACTTTCCTACAGGTCCTTAGACTTGATCGTGTTGGTTGTTTTTTCTCCACAGTTTTCCTGCGTTGCTGTGTTAGCCTTTTAGAAATCTCCTTTGTACTATCTGAGTGACCTGCCAGAACATTTTCTGACTCAGCTCTCGAGTCATTTTCTTCCTTTGGGGAGGATCGTTTGTCAGCTCCGCCATTTTGTTCTGTTTTTTCATCGTCACCTGTTGGCATCCCTTCAGCTTTTTTGGTAGGGCTTGAATAATCAAAGTTCAAACCTATTTCACTTGATAAACCACCTTTTGTGTCATCTGACAAGTTGTCTTCTTCTGTTTGCTTCTGGCCTTCCTTTGCTTGACTTTCCTTCTTGGTAGGTGAATCACAAATAGTGTTTTTGAATTCAGTTATATCCTTCCCACATGTTTTTAAGGTTTCATGTTCCCTCTCTGTCACTTGCTCAGTGTTTGTACTGACAGGGTAGCATGGCATTTTTTCCCCATCATTAGAACCATCCAAATCCTGTGGGGGTTTCTCTTTTATTCTTGGTGTACCCTCTTCATTTCTTGCACTGTTGAGACTAGGAGTCAACCTAAGATCATCGCTTGAACTTCTCTCTTCAATCAAGTTCCTCTCTCCTTCAAATGATCTCTTCTCACCAACTGAACACGCCTGAAAAAGAACAAGTATATGTAAGACTCATCGCCAAATCAAAAATAATTCGACTGATTGAACTTAAAAAGCACACATCCAATAGAAAATTAATGGGGAAAAAAGCTAAAATGTAATTTACATTTTTGAAGCTAAGCGGTGATGCCAAGTTAAGGAAATGTTTTTGTGCCTTAAAAAATAATTTAAACTTCATTTTAATTGCTTTGAAAGCACCATGGCAACGCCCCACCATTATTCAGGCTCATTCAAACAAAAGTCAATGTGATGGCCACACATCACTTTTTAGCCCAACCTTGACATCAAAAACTCCTGACAACTCCCAAATCTCCGGTACAAAAATGACATAAAACCCCTTTGCGAACAGTTAATGGCTTTATTGGATCAAGCAGCATTTTGACATTATAAATGTCTACCCAAATCTATCTAGTTATGGGGTGGCAGATGAAATGCTACATGGAAAGAACAGAGTATGCACTGACACTAGACCTACATTAATGATTTGCAATTAAAACAATTACTTTGCAGTAAGCAATGTTTTTACAGCAAAATCTGTAAAAAAATAATTTAACAAATAGCTATGCACAATAAGGCCAAGTACAAATGCAAAACATGGGAACACCTTAATTGTATTTAGAAATCCATTTAAAAAATGTGATGCCATGTATGCTCCTTTATTCTAGATAGTATGAAAATTAAAAAAATGTAGAATACATGATATTACTGCTGCATGCTGCAGATATGCTATGACCATGATAATGATGATAATGATACATGTTCTGAAAGCATTTACATTATGTACCTGCTTAAAAGGATTGATCTTGACTTCACACGTTCAAATTTCTTCTCTTCTATTTGCTTGTTCACTGCAAGGAAAATGACAACAGTTTCTAATGTGCACACATTATGACAAATGTATGTAGCAATGCAAAAAATTGTTAGGTCCAATTAGCCAATGTACATACCCCATTTTCAGAATGGGTTTAGAGTGCTGTGTAAAATTAAATTTAGATAATGGACTAAACATTTTTGATTTAAGACGTTAAAAATAAACAGATATATCAAGTAAATAAATAGATCAAACTAAAAAAAGTCTTTAATATTTGCTTTTTTGAATTTGATGCCAGCAACATTTCTCAACGTTGGCACAGGGAATAGTATTAATAAACATATAATATTATAATTATTGTTATTTTTCCAAGTAAGTTGGGTCAACTGTGGCTCAGCTGGTATAAAGGGTCGTCCACTAAATAACAAAACAAAAGTATCAAGTATTTTTACTGTGACCAGTGGATTTTTGTTGTGAATCAATTACTAAATTTGTCTTCACACATAAGCTTTTGCATTAAAAGTTAAAAATAACAACAATTCAATACTGTGTGCTTTGTTAACTAAGAAGACAGAAATATTACAATTTAATAGTGAAGCATAATTGCTACTCTCAGTTCATAAAAAAAATCATGAGATCAAAAGCAGAAAATCTAACAAGGTAAAGAAATGTGCATATGGCACAATAATGTAATATCTGTAGTCTGACTTTACACAAGTTAATTGAGCTAGATTGACTTTGTCATAACATAAACAATGAAAGTAAGGCACCTCTGAATATGCACAATGTACAGACAGAATTGTTTTTCCACCCTTACTTTACATCTAAATTACATGAAGCCTACACTGTGAAATTGTGAATTTAAAGAGGTTATTTAAAAAAAGAAAAATATATACATCTTGCTTAACAAATTTGCTTATCATTTCTTCAGATCTTTCTTACTTATACATACCAATAAATAGCAGGCAATCCTTTACTTGACAGGTAGAACCTGTGTTTTGGATGGTTCTTCATAATAAAATAATTAAATTAATAGGTTTCATATTTTTGAACAACATGATAAAACTCGCACCATCCTTACATTTGAAAGTTAGCTTCTGTGGAATGCTTTTTATACCTATTAATATATCAAATAAGCTAATTAGTTAACCATTTTTTGGACATTACACAACTTTTACTGTTGTTTGTTGGCCCTACCGCAACTTTTATGAGATTTGCTGGAGGTTGCTGGCATTAAATTCAAAATCAGTACACATACAAAAACTCCTCAACTTTGATATTTGACGTGGCGATTTGTAGTATTTAAAATCAAAAATGCGAAAACTATTTGCAAACATTTGCAATTTGTAGTATTATACAATGTAATAACATTCTGAAAAAGGGGTTTGTAGAATTGTGGGGGAAAAAAGCCATTTTAAACAAAGAATTACACTGGCATGCACAACAGCTATAACATGTATTTTTATTCTTACTTGATTATTAAATACACTTATTATTCATTAGTAAAGTTATTGGCATAGTTTAATCTATAATTACAGTTTTGGCTTTTGCATTTTAAATAGGTAAACTCTTCCACACCTCTGATGAAAACCCATTAAATAACCCCTAGCAGCACTGTATTGATATTGTAAACTGATACTATAAAAAAGCGATGGGTATTTAATCTTACCAACCAACAATAATTTAACAATATGGGTTTTTTTCCCAAAAAGAACATTACAATTCAGATTTACAATAAGCAAAATGGCCCTTTATGTAATATCTACAACTTACTTACTACACAGCCGTTTCTGTTTCATAGATCTAAATCTAACAATAGCTATGCTCACAAAGTAATAATTATACAATAACAAAGCTTAACACATTATAAATTTCCATTTTCATAAAATAATTTAGGAAAACTTTAAAGACCACAATCTTACCTGGGGGTGTTTTGAAAATGAAGGTGCTTTGGAGAAAAATATCTTGAGGCGATGAAAAGTTAGTAGACATGATCTTGAAAAGAGTTGCTGAACAATCGTGAAAAAAGCTTCTGCTGTTAATTTAAGAGTAACGTATGGGCTCCTATGAGCATCTTTGAATACACTATGGTTGAGTCATCACTGGCACAAAGCTCCAGAAGTCTTAAGGCCCATCAATTCAATTCACAAGTCAATATTTGTCAGAGACAGAAAACCTATTTACCCGAGTACATGTTAACTGGAAATCAAATACACCTTGATATCGTTGAACAGAGCTGAAATAGTTGTACGTAAACAGATCAAATGTGTGGTGTGGAAAAGACCCACATGTAACAAACAATTCCTTGACCACCATTGTTTCAGTGAATTACATATTTCCAACCAGATTCCTTTTGCATACATGATTTGAAGTGCAATTTTAAATCAAAGACACTGCCTGCATTCGTTCTGTAGAGAACCTAGCTGTGCAAGTATCACAGTTAACCCAGTGCAGTATTGCATAGTTTCTAAACAAATGATTTATACTGTACAGATACTGTAAAAAGTCATTCCAACATCCACACTGGGGGAACCAAGGTGCAAGCTGTTACATAAAATGTGCTTTCGTCATCGAACTAAAGGCTGAAGAAGTAGGAAATAGGCCAATTAAAAACATAACACCAACAAAACAGAACCAAAAACCAACCAAACAAAACAAACAGTAGATAGAAATACGATAGTGAGGGTCGATGATTTTATAACATTTACCAAAACATTTTGAAGGGGATAAAACATACCTCTTGATCCAGATTGTAGTCCTCTTTGGAATTAAGTGCTAATTTTACAGCCATGTAATCTCCACTTTTCACAGCATCCCGCAACTCACCTGACAGAAGAAGGAAAGGGACACAGGAAGTTTAGAACATGCTGAGATTATGGGAGTCATGATAATACATACAATTTACGACTTAATTATATAAACAACATATCTTTAAAAACTAAAATGAAAACCCAAATTCAGAACAAAACATAGCATAATTTAAGGGTATAAGGTCTATTCAGAGCAAAGTTGTAGGATCTGGAAGATACTGGATCTGGAGAAACTAACACTACATTTACGGATGTAAAGTAAGGGAAAAGGGTTCAAAACTGAGTGGCAGCGGTCAGAAAACCTGAGACGGACAATAATTCTCTCATGAAAAGAGTGGATGATTTACTTTAAATGAAAAAACTGCTTTCATATACCCAGAGTGATGCATTAGCAATAATACTAGCATCTCTCTCTTGTTGAAAAGCAAATGTTGTCTACAACCAAAGCTCTATAATATCTCTGAGGGTTTTTCTTTTTTTTAGTTTTTTCAAACCTTGTTTGGATTTGCCCTCTGGCATGGCCAATCATGGAAGTTCCACTGCCATGTGTGTCAGGGGACAGAGTTTTCATCTGTGTTAAAATGCTGGTCCAAGCCACACAGATGGCCGGTCTTTCCCCGTACAGACATGGTGGTGGTACAGTGGAGATCACATGATTGGTCCGCAGTGACATGCCTGTAGCCCCTTTCAGACCTGCACTCTAGAGGATGTCTGGATCAGGTCCAGACATAATTTAGAGTTTCACTTTCAGAACTTGAAGACGTCAACATGAAGAAATACTCCAACTAATTGGGTAAGGCCCGGTGCTTGGGCACTTTGAGCAGGGGGCAGAAAATGACGCAAACACACACAAAAAAAAAAAAAGCAGAGGAAGCGATGGCAGTTTATTAAATCAAAATTTACATCTAAATACATTTACTATCAATAAAAAATGTATTTAGATGTATCATTAGTTATTAGTATGACATCTTCACCTTTCGGTGTTTCTGGTGGTCAGGTTTCACAGCAGTCGCGGGCAGTCTAGGGAAATGATCTAGAGCAGGGGTCTCAGACTCGCGGCCCGCGGGGCGCAATTGGCCCGCGAGCCGATAGTTTGTGGCCCCCACCTTATTATTAAAGTTTAATGTTAGTGCGGCCCGCGAATTTGTTATGAACGGCACGGAACGGAAATGACGTACATTGCGGAAATGACGTATATTGAGGAAATTACGTTCTTTGTGCGTCGGCTAAACACTTGATTGAAACTTCAATGCGACAGCTTAAAGAAAGCTTAAAGAACTGTTAATACAGACATTTGAATCCTAATTATTATAATTATTATTATTATTTTATTTACTTATTGCTGATTGATTGATTGATTTTCTTATTAATTTCTTATTTATTTTATTTTCCCCGACTTTGCCTCCAGCGGCCCCCAAGTAAATTGAGTTTGAGACCCCTGATCTAGAGTATTCCCTCCTCTATTCACACATGAGCTGGGTGGAGATAGTCCAGACTTTGCACTAGGGAGCTGGCTGGAGAAATGTCTGGGGCAAAAGACCGGGGTATGTACTGTATGTTTACACACTCCACCAGGCTAAAGTCTAGATTATGTCTGGATTCCGGTGCATGTCTGAAAGGGGCTTTAGTTAGCTCTCAGAAACCCAGGGTGACCATAGTAACCATACTGGATGTCCTGTTACCACATGAACGTATGGAGTTTTGTGAATTGGCTGTCTACACAACACAGTGAGTGGTGACAGTGTAAACTGGTCAACATACATAGTATTAAAGACAGAAAAATAATTAACAATGATCAGGTGCAAATGTGCAAGTCTGCAAGTTCAGTCAGGGCGCTGAACTTCTTTTTTGTTAGTTTTACATGTAAGTAGCTTTGTCAGTCTGAGGAAAAGTAGTTAGACAATCCCCAGAATTATTCCCCATGATGGTTTTATTTCTCCATTGACATTAAGAGGCTTATTATGAAGAAACAAATAATCATATTCCATGCTGCCCTTTCATACATTTCAAGAATATTGAGACCAATGCAAACTGATGCGTAGCAATATATGTATTGCGTTGCAATACAGTACAAGTCAGGCGTGTCGATTTCATTTGATGAGATTCAGCCAATGTCAATTTTTATTTAGCTTGTATTCTAACTACACATTATATTTGATGGAAGTAAATTTGCTCAAGTACTATGATATTATTCAAGTAAAATTTAGCGTCAAACATAGTAATAGAAATAGTTAGAAAATAGTATAAACGTGTAAAGCTTTATTGTTTTGGCTTTAAAACGATAGCAATTGACTTGATTGATATGAATCTAAAGAATAAACAAAATGTATTTGGTGCAAATAGAGTATTTTCTTTAACGTTATTTTTTTAACGCACTTTATGAGGCGTTACAGTTAAGAACACTTAACACTTAACAGTACTAATAATTTGTCTTGGTGTAGGCATGGCACACAAATAAAATATGGAAAAAAAAGAAAACATTTAAACGAATATTATAATACAATAAAAGTAATAAAGTGAATTTGTGCATTATATCCACTACATGCCTAACCCATAAACGTAAGCCCAAACACTGCAGTCACTGATTAGCCAGCGAGCTGTGCAGAACATAAATGGGAATACTCACCCGGTGATAACGGTGGACCAGACAAGATCTCGTCCTCCCCTGTTAGATGTTTCTGGAAGTCATCCAGAGTCATCCAATCCAGGTTGAGGTCCATTCCAAGACTCAGTGTGGCTTGGCCCTTTTCTGTACAACATAGAACACACAACAACACAGTGTAGAGATGCTTGAAATGTTATGAATTTATATATAGTCCAAAATCAATAACTAATAGAATTTGTATAACATACGAAAATGGAAAAATTCTGATCACATTCTGATCAATATGTTACAAATATCAGAGTTGTTAAGGTCACATGCTACGCTGGTCAAGACAAACAAAACTGACATCTCAAGTACACAGAGGGAACTGAGAACGTACACAACAATCTAAATTTTAGGAGCAGAGAAAATAACCATGTGTTTAGTGGCCAACTGGAAACATACCAGATTTGTCAGCGCTGTCAGCTGGGTGCTGGGTCTCCTGACTATCATCACATGCCATAAAGAGTCTGGGTTCACTGTCCTCTCTTTTCTTCCTTCGGTCATCCGTTGGGGTTCTTCTATCCCAGCCGGGCCGCTGCGATTCATCTGGCCTTTCCTTCCTTTCTCGGGGATCTTCTGCTGGCCGTGATTTTGCCGCTTCTCCTCCTTCTCTCTCATCACTGTCCAGGCTGAAGCCATGACTCGGGATGGGTCTGGGCGCTAATGGGGAAACAGAAATGTGTCATTGGCAGATATGTCATGAAGACAAAAACGGTCTTTAGGGTTTATTGTAGCTGTTAATAAAACTTTGCAGCTGTTAATAAAACGTAGCTATATCTTCCTGGCCGCCATTTATTGCATTTCATCAATTCCACAGAAATAAAAAATGAGACCAAAAGGAACTTTGTTTGACTTTGACCACTAGCTTTGACTGAAAGAAAAAAAAAAGCTTAAGACCATAAACTGCCATTTCTATTGCCACTGCCTACGACCCAGGAGGAGAGTTCCCTATAATTTTAAGGAATTAGCCTGTTAAGTAGGAAGTACAATTTATATACCTCTTTACCTGATGACAGATTAACTTTCTTATAAAAACAAATCTTTTTTATCCAAATTATTGAATGGTTTAAAAAAAGTTAGGGCCTGTGTTGAGTATGTTTTTTTAATTTGTACAGAGCTAAAAAAATAACCATTGCTCTCATCTTATATATATATATATTGTCACTTCAATCTGTGGTTATGTTACGCTACCAGTTTTTGTGAAACCAGCTGCTGATTCAGTTCTGTAGCCATTTTGGAAGTCCTTGTTGGTTCTGTTGAATTGTATTGCATTAGACATACAGGTGTTAATATTGTTTTGTTCATCCTATTAATATCAGTGAGGTAAAAAAAACAAACAACTACATCAAAAACAAAACTGAAACAGAAACACCTCTGTGTGCAAATCAGTACGTTTAACAGCTTCCAAAATCAGCTGTATAAACATATCTGCAAAAAGACCCAAACAAAAACTGATCACTGCCACCTTCACGTGAGGAAGGCTGATTGCAAGTCTATTGTATGACACTATTAATTTTAGCTTCTTATACAAATACATATTTAAACATGTGACTTATCTTTGTGTGTGTCATGCATACCATCTGTTTGCTTGGTCTTCTCAGGCTCTGATTTCTGGGCTGGAGAGTCTTTAGTTGTCTTGGGGATCTTCTCTATCTTTCCAATAAGCTAATGTTGGGATATAATACAGAAAGTTAACACTTGGTAAAAAAAAAAAAAAAAAAAAAAACATTCAGTGGGCAGATTGAAAAGACAATACTGTCCCAGTGTCACTGTAAACATAAGCTAAAAGTAAGCCTGCTTCTTTAAACCTGTAGTGAATTAATTTTTTAAACCACAAATGCTGCAATTAGTCTGGTTTGAGAATTGCTTTTATACATATATCATATTTCAGAGAGCGAACATAGAGGAGGAGGAGACAGAAAAGGTGACGACTGATGCTACAGTAAGGAAAGAAGGACAACAGGAAACTGTTCAGAAGAGTTTTAGATTTTTTTAAAAAGTTAGAATGTAAATACAACCACAGACACACTGATTTTGCCGACGTTGTCCAGGGTTCAAATGAGAAACAAGCTTAATACTGCACCTTTGAGGGTTTGCCGCTGCTCTTCTCTGCGGGGGGCTGATGAAGAGGCAGCCTGCGAGGGGCACGATCCTTGGCCTCACAGTGCAACAGGAACTTCTCAAAGAGGTTAGTGGAGCCGGTGGCATCCTTCTGTCCCAACGCCTCCTCTTTAACCACCTCCTCCTCCTTCATCTTGATGCTGCCTGGTGCTGTGACAGAGGATGAGGAAGAGGACGAGGAGGACGTAGAGGACGAAGGGGCTTTGGGCGGTGCTGCTGTGCTCTCCTGCCCTTTGCTCTTAGCTTTTTTGTGCAGGCTTGAGCTGTCGCTGAGTCCGAGTGTGGTGCAGCCTCCTCCTTGCTTTTAGAGGTGAGGCTCTTCAGTTTTTGCAGGCTGCTTTCTTTTTGAGTGGCGTCTGACTTTTTGCTCTTTTTTTCATGTATAAGTTCCTTAATGCCCTGTAGCTTTATATCACACTTGCCCTTTTTTTGTTTGGCTTTTTCATCCAAACGTGCTTTGTCAGCTGACTTTGTCACAATATCCATTGTGCTGTATCGTCCATCTGGGACTCTGATGCGCTGTTGCTCAGGTCGTCCTCTAGTGGTGCTGTGGCCTCGTCTTCAGAGGTTTCAATCTTCCGGTCCTTTTTCCCCCTCTTTTTCTTACCTTCATCTCCCTTTTCTTTCTTCTGCCTTGTCCCCTCTTTTCCCCTTTCCTTCTTGTGTTTTTTTGTGGGAACAGGCTCATCTTCATCGTCATCGGAGTCCACCAATCGCTTTTTTGATTCATTCGTTTTCTCCTTGGGAGGAGAAGGTGGAGTCTGAGCTCTCTCTTCTTCTTCATCCGTCTCTGGCGCAGGCAGAGGTCTGACCTCCTCCTTCCGTTTCTCTTTTTTCTTTTTCTTCTTTTTGTCCTTTGAAGGTGGTTCCTCTACTTCTTCCTGGATCTTTTTCTTCTTCTTCTTCTTGACTGGTGCCTCAGCTGGACGGTCCTTGTCGCTGTCACTTTCAGAGTCAGCATCAAACACGTCGCTCTTTGTAGGCAGCAGTTTCTAAAAGAAGAACAAGAAAATACTGTTGTTTGGTCTAATGGTCAATTCTCACAGTCCAGAATTGGATTATTTACATTATAGCAGAATTTCAACAGAAACTTCATATTATACTGGGAGGTAGCTAGCCTAGAAACAGGAAGACTTACTCATTACATGGGTAAGCGCGAGGACAAACATAAGTTTTAATTAGGTTCTCAGCAGATACCAACGGATGCAATTTTATTGTGGACTTGTTGCTACCTTGTAAATGCAGCAGTTTAGAGTTTTGCTCCCAATCAGAATCGACTCTTATCATTCCAAGGGGGCACAATGATTGAGAGACAACAAAGACCTCCATAAATGTTGGAGTACTATCCGGTATACCTGTCATTTAGACTTACCACACACTTTTTGGCTTCTGCCTCTTTCTTGGCTTTAGCATCAGCTAAGGATTTCTTAAAAGCCAAGAGGACTTCACGACAGTCCTCTAAATGGGCCTCTGGTTCCCAAGTGTCATCATCAGAGCAGTAATTTTTCCAGCGCACTCTGTAGAGCACTTCACCCTGAAAAAGGGAGAGAAGAATAAGAGCTCAGGCATCAGCATCAGACTAGCCTAACTGCAGACAGTTGAATTATCTAAAGGAAAGCAAGATTTCCAGGCGGTTTCTACCTGCAGACTGAATAAAAGACCATTTCAGTTTCCAGATATACTGTACAAAATAAGATAATGAGAAAGTAAACACTTTAAAACGTTGCTTTAGCCAACCAATGCAAAAATGTCCAAATATCCACATGCACAACTAGTGTTAAGACAACATGATTAACTGTAGATTTAAACAACATATCTAAAACAACCTGAGATACATCCCAGATCCAAAGTTCATTTTCTGGTTTGAGAAGAGTGTATAGTGTTTAAGATTAAGCACAAATGTGACAAGAAGAGGTTACTCCTAAAGTTTGTGCACTTTTTTCCGCATTAATGGACTTCAGGTTCGAGCCTGGTTAGTGCTTGGGTGAAAGACTGCCTGGGAAAAGCAGATGCTGCAAGAGGCAGCACGGTGGTGGAGTGGTTGCTGCTGCCGTCTAACGGCTACAAGGTCCACAATATAAATCCACTAACCAGCTGAGGCCTCTCGGTGTGGAATTTGCATGCTTGTGAGAGTTTACTTCCACAGTCCAAAGCCATGCGCGTTAGGTTAACTAGTGACTCTAAATTGGTCCTAGGCGTGAATGTAAATGTGAATGGTTGTTTGTGTGCGTCTCTCTGTGTTGGCTGTGGAACTGGACTAGACTGGTGTACGCTGCCTCTCGCGAAAAGGACAGCTGGGGCAGGCTCCAACCGTCCGCAACAGAATAAGATGTTACAGATAATGGATGGACCTAAAGTTGTTTGAACCAGTGGGTAAAAATCTCATTTGTGAAGTCACAGTTTTCAAGGAAAACCAAACACAACAACCCTGACTCAAACACACAAAAGCTCCTTCTCCATAAGAAGTTACATAAAGGGCTGATTAGCATCTCAATGTGAAAATGTGGCACCATGTTGAGATATAGCTTGACTATGTAAACACAACATACGCGAAGAATAAAGGGAGGAAGCACTAATTATCACTAATCACTATGAAGACTACAACTTCTTTCTGGCAGTTTGGTTAATTAACTGCAATAATAAACCCAGAAATGCAACACACAAATTATTAACAAGAGGAAGAGGAAGAAGAAAGAGGTATTTAACTGGAAACCACCATCTATAACAACACGTTTTCAGTTCAACACAATAACGTAAAGTGTCACACTATGATGTACTTCATGTGTAACCTCTACTGTTACGAGTCCTAATAAAAAGTGCAGTGTTTATTACAATTGACCAGTAAACTTTATTTTTTTTACTATTAAGAAGAACTATAATCAACTCATTACAAGTACTGCACCCGGCTCTTACGGAATCATCAACTGTGGTTCCATTTCCCATCATGGGCTGTGCAGAAAACTTTCTAACAGGTTGGTGCCCAGCGGATTCGACTTCCAATGCTGCTGCCACGATGCTAACGTGAGATTAGCAGAGGACAGTAAATCCACGTCGGGAATGTCGTTAACCGGCCGCATTTCCCACCGCGGGACGCGTCAACAGTCAATCCGCCTTGTGCACAACTGAAGTGGGCGAAATCCCCGGGATTTCTGGGACCTCACCGTGCTGCTAAGCAGGAGCAGCCATGATGGAAATATCTGCAAGCTTGCACAGCTCCGTCCTTGGCCTCAGCAGGGAAGAGGCGAACGGCTATCACGGGAGAAGTTGTGCAAAAAAAAACAAAACGATGCTACGTACGGACGAGCTGTGAGGCAGCAGCGAGCAACACTCGCCACACTTCGAGTGACACAGCAGCTAATATGTGCAGGATTCTGCATTTAAACCCCCCACAGAGGAGCTGCATTGTGTGGACGCGGCTGCCCAGCGCCGTCCGTGCGCGGAGCGTCGTGCGGGCGGAAGGGGACGGGAAGGCCGTGTTCGCCCAGCTAGCTAAGCGGCTACATAGCAGTTAGCGTTCGGCTAGCGTTACCTCCTCCACCCGCATGTCAATGATCCTCTCCACTTCGTACACGTCTTCCTCTTCGTCCTGTTCGCTGTCCGCGGGCTCTACCTTGTCGCTCTCCACCGCCATGGCTGCGGCTCGCTGTCCGTCGGCTACGGTGTCGCTATCTCCGCTGGCAGGACGCTCGCGTACCTGTCCGTAGTGTCTGCAGCTCCGGGGGCTGAACCGAGGCGGACCAGCTCCCGCCCGCCCTGCGCCGCCGCGTTCACATGCCGCTCCGGACCTCCGCGCTCAGCGCTTCGAAATGGGATTCCGTAAATTAATTTCTGTCAAAGAGCGTTCATATACGGGGGAATAATTCTGATTTGCTGTTCGCCGAATTATTTTTTTTTTTCAAATGAACGAGCGCGGATACACCCTAGAAAACGTTTTGGGACCCCTCGTTAACAGTTTTAATCGCCTGTGTCTGGCATGAATTTCGTGTGTCAGAATTTTTTCGTGAATACGTGTCTTCACTAGCTACATTTCAGTACTACATTAATAATTGCGTAATATTAGCGATTATTATTTTATGTGTGGGTCGTGTCTTTTACGACGTTGGTTTCCGAAAATCCAGTGTCACGCAAACGCAGCATGGACATAAAAGCCGCCCCGTGGATTTCTGCGTTGCAAATATTTGGGAGCAGAAAAACATGGAGGATCATTTACCGCTGCACATGAGTGTGGACGTATATATGCATATAAAAAGAAAAAAAAACATAATCTGAAGTTGTAACAAGCAGAAAGAAAAACACATTTCCAACAAACACAATGTTCATATTCAATTATCAGGGGAAAAAAAAAAAGACTAAATGTAAAATAAATGTAAATTTTATTTCTGAGGTCTCATTTCGATTTGCTATGGTGGACGTTATAATAAAAATGCTCTTTAAATTCCACAACTTACAACACCGTGATTTATTTACACATTATTATATTATAGTCATACACACAAACATCAAAACACTATACTCAAACACAGTACTTGAAAAAGAAAAAGGTGACATTTAAAGACACAGAAACCGCCTTCAACAGAGTATGCCAACTGAAATTATAGAAATTATATAACTGAAATTATATAAAATTATAGTGACTTCAACTGGAAATACATTTATACATCAAAATATGACTATATTTACCACACTGAGTCCAGGATATGGCAAACACAGAGACCTGTGTTCTAGAGGAAAATTTTGGAAAAGGTATGTAAGAGTTCCCGTCTGTGTGGCAGCTATAGGAAACAGACAAATGTGTAGTTGTGTATACAACTGTTGCATGATATTAGTGTGCAGAAACATGTTCATCTAAAAATGTAATTTTTTTAACTGTATGAAACAGTATCTGCAGTTGTACTTATGATCTCAGGAAATGTTACTTAATTTTTATGATTTTTAAAGTGTTGAGCAAACTCAAATCTGCTGTTTAGTACAACTGCACAACAGTGCTGCGGTAGCTGTAGGAGGAAACTGTTTTGTAACTGCTCAGCAAATGCAAATGACCATCAGTAAATTATAGATCAACAGAATCTGACCTGAAGAAAACAGCGTGTGTTTGAGGTAAAAAAATTAAAAAAAAAATTAAAATGAAATGTTACGGCACATTAAGTTTAAAGAGTTTTTGTAAAGCAGGTATGATGCAGACAGTAACATTTTTCTGGAATAAGCCAGGAAATCAAGTAGCACAAAGAAAGCTCTCAGTACATAGTGGAAAAAAAGTTTCTTCATACCTTGGAGCTAGGTAATTTATTACCTGAATGTTACTGGGCTTTTTCAAGATTTTTCAGATGACCCTGAATGAGCATAAGTGTGTGGTGTTGTAGTTGTGGGTTTTGAAAGTGTGTGGAACAGCATTCTCACTTCTTTTCCATATCAGACACCAAAAATGATTCTGAGATCAGCCAGGGAGAGTTTAGTGAGAATGCTGCCTGTTCCTGACAGCACATTCTTGGCCAGCTCCTTCTTCTTTACCTGCAGTGTAGAAATCTTCTCCTCCACTGTGCCTTCACACACAAACCTGGAAACAAACACCCAAACACCCGATTGTAAAACCCTAACCACAAACAGGACACACCGCAGCTTCCAGCTAACGTATTAACAACAAAGATGGATCCTAGTTTTTTAGCAGAAAGCAACTGTAACAAAGCAACTTTTCTCTGTGATCACTGAAGTCCTTTGATTCTGGAATTGTACAAATACAGCCTGGTAAATCTTAAATTAAAGCTTTCTATGAACCATTTCACTCTCCTTTCACACCTGTCTGTATGACACAGGGGTTTGAATTTGATCTCTGTTACAGGTCATTTAAACAGTCGTAGTTTTGTGTAGCACTTCTGTGTTATATTCCATTAGTTTGTACGTTGCCTTACTTGTCACAGTCTATCATAAATATTACCGGATTCTGATTTGTTACCTGTGGATGGTGACATCTTTTTGTTGTCCGACTCTGTAGATCCGGTCACAGGCCTGATCCTCTAAGGCTGGGTTCCTGTCAGAGCACCCGGGGGTTAAAAATTATTGTTATAGTGAAAACATGAAAGATTCTAATGTCATTAGTACCATTACACCTTCTGCTGTGAGCTTTGTGAGGACCTAGTATTAATGTTGATTTGCTGACACGCGCATACGTTTCTGAGTGAAAGGGCTATTTCAGTACTTAAAGAATGACTTGGCATGTGTAATTATTTCCGTGGGCTCAGTTTTGTAAAAAACAAAAAATTCTTTTAAATTGCTCTATGATTAAACCAACTAAAAGTGAAGTGATGTGAGTTGTAAGTTTCTGAAGGACCTCAAGTTTCAACTGAACTGCAAGTGCTAAAAGAAGCTAAAGAGTGAGTAATAAAAATTTTATTTATATAAAATTTTTAAGTTCAATAAAATGTCAAGAGCAATGGCAAGAATTTAAGACCCTGTTAAATAAAACCAGTTAAAAAAAATTATAATTTGACAAGCGATACAACTGGTTACATCAAACAGACTGAACCAGGCACTAACATTTACACTGCTTTTATTCCAGTGTGCATCTCACCAGTGCATGTCAATAAGAAACAGATGATTTCCACCGATGAGATTCAGTCCAACCCCTCCAGCACAAAGAGAGACCAGCATCACCTTTGGCAGAGAATGTTAGTCAACATGCATACTGATATTTATTTGTAAATGCACTGGTAAACTACATAGTTTTTTAAGTTATTTAAATGAATTCTAAGCAGCTAAACAAAGTTCCCATTTTGATGATGTATTTCAATGTCCTTACGGACGATATAACTATTCATTAAATTCACATTCAATAATAGAGGAGTTTGCTCTAAATTTGAAAAAAAAAGACAATTGGCATTTTTGTGTCCATCAAATGATTCTTAAGCATTTAAGAACATATACGATGTAAACAAAATTTAAAAGGATTAGTAAGAATTTGTGCCTTAGTGGTTTAAAGTTATAGTTATTGTTAAATTTTGTGGTGACAATCACCTGTGGTCCTTTGGGGTTGGTGTTGAATTCTTCCACAAGGTCCATGCGACGTTTAGGGTTGACAGTCCCATCGATAACGCCATATCTCAGACCCATTCTTTGCAGATGAACGGCAACGATGTTGAGCATGCTGGTCCACTGGGACACGATCACACTACAAATTATTAGACAGGAGATATATGAACCACACACACTGTTTAACCCTATGTGCTTATAGCTGTTAATTTATTTCATCAACTAAACGAACGTAGCATTTCTGCTGAAGGGTTCCGATCTGACTGTGAGGTGACTATGAAACAATGTTTTACCTTTTCTGATCATCTGTCTTGCGTCTGATTGCTTTTAGCTCAGAAATAATGGCAGAAATCTGGAAATATAAGGTAATGGAATTAGTTAACCTGGTAAAATTTGGTAAAAATAACAATGACTAAGAAACAAAAAAAAAACAACATGTTTACAAAAACAAAGGACATATGTTTACATATGCACCTCAAAGATGTGTGTTCCTAATTTGGAATACATAGCCTGAGCGGTTTGATGTCTTGTCATTCAGTTTAACTTTATTCATTTAGCGCCAATTCACAACAAGGGCATCTCAGGGCACGCATCTTTTCATGCGTTTGTCTGTTTAAACTACAGATTGTTTGCGAAGTCCTGCAGAGTATCCCAGACTAACTATATTCCCAAGTAACATTACAGCAGTGTTGCAATATTTTCAAAGTCAATTCATATTTCCAATAATTACCCATTGTCTTCCACTAATCACAGGGCAGCTCAGCCACACTTTGCACTTTATTTTGTGCTCTCTTGCAGAAATTAGAAATGTTTAGTAGTTAACAACTTTTATGGTACAATGTCTGAGGCATGTCCATAATAACAACTGAACCCATCTCCAGAAGGCCTACATATGCTCATGCATGTGCTGTGTTGTCTCTCCGCCCACAGCTTCTGTCTTGCACAGAGGAAAGGCCAAAACTGATGGCACTGAATCTCTCTAAATAACCCGTGGCTTTCACTGGCCTCTACTGGAGACCACTAAGAACTACAACAACACAAAAAAAAAAACCCTCAAATGGACAAGTCACATGCATCTTTGATGCTTATTCGGGACCTCTAGTTCAGAAAAACTGGATGATAGAACCAGTGTATCAACAGAACAAATCCTCACATTTACACGTATCAGCTTAGCACAACAGAGGCCCACCTTAGTGCTCTCACTAGTGTTCTCAAACAGCTCTGAGGGGAAGCGAGTGCCATTGAGGGCCACTGTGTCTTTGGGGTCAGGGCCCGATGGCGAGGGGCTGGAGGAGAGGGACAGAGCATTGAGCTGTTCTTCCAGAGACAAGACGATCCCATCACCCTGTAGCTCTGACGAGTCAAGAGTCTGAGCAGAGAAGGGAGAACGAAGAATATTTGTGAGCATGTCTTGTTTGATTAAGGACAAAGCAAATAATTCTTGGCCAGGCCGCTGTGTGTGCGAGTGCATGCCTTTTTAAGGAGGGACAGGTGGCAGCAGCACTGTCTGAGGCGTAGCAACAGTGACAGGATGTGGACAGTGCTAGACGCCTGCTGGGGCTTCTGCAAACTAGACACAGCGGGGTCAGTTTGGGACATACCAAACTCTTGGGCCACTGAAGAGGAAAGACACAAACAAACACAGGCTTTTGATAGACCGCCATTAGCAATATTGCATCACAGATTAAATCTTCATTCAGCCTGATGGAAATTTCTTATTTCCCACACATCATATATATATATATATATATATATACATAAAGGAATATATCATTTGTGCACATATTTGTTTATGCTACGGCATGATTTTCATTCACACACTGCAATATGTCAAAAAGTTCTATCTTGCTCCCACTAGCAATTAGTACCAAAATTATGAGCAGTTAAAGAACCAAATTTTTCATATTAGCTGTAACTGTGACACACAGATTATAAAATCATTCACACCTTTCAGTATAACTGGAATATTTGTTACTGCATGTTCTGCCTGTTTAGGGAGAGCTAATATCTCACCTTTGTCAAAAGGATTGGAATTTGAAGCGTTGCCTTTGCTCACATCATTTCCTTCATGTCTTTTCAGGTAGTTCTGCAGAGTAGATCTACAGGAAAGGAAATAATTAGCATTTTATGTTCATTTTACATATTTTCTTAGTGAACCATTTATTGTATCCAAGAGAACTTAAATGCTTCCTAACATGGTTTTTTTAATGTAGCTGTACACATATGGACTTTGTGTTATTGTTTTACCTGGATTGGGCAAAAACCACGTCATACACAGCCTGCTCATCCTCTGACAGTTTTAGTCGATGCACCTCGCAGGTCCGATCAGGAAGAGACACCTGAAAAATTTTACATTCAACTTCTGTCAGAGGTAATTTGTGCATGTGGTAATATAAGATTTGTTTAACACACATATTTAGAGTCTGATCTGCCAATAAGTTAACAGGATATGGCAAGAGGATACACTGGCAATAAGACATCAGTCATATAATAAGTGTCTCTACCAGGGGTTTTCCTGTGGAGTCCAGTTGGTCTTTGGTTCGTCTGAGCAGCAGACTCCTTGTCAGGATGTTGAGTCTTTCTCTGCCTCTTTTAGAGCCATTGTCCACCTGAGCTTTCCAGAGTTTGTACTCATCAAACGGAGCACATCGCAGAAACCTGGGAGACCAACAGAGATGGACAGTAAATAAAAAGTCTGATAAACAAGTAAGACTTTTCAACTGGATTCCCAAAACAAGCCTTTCAGATTGCAACCTGAAAAGCTAATTAATAAAATGAACATTTTTATTGTTTCACATTGTGGAGCTTTATCCTGCATGCAGACAAAACATTTCTAGGTGCAAGCCCTTTAAATGCTTGTATTTGCTGCGTGTTTGTCTTACTTGAGCAGTGAGTACATGTCCAGCAGGTTGTTTTGGATGGGTGTACCAGTGACTGCCCAGCGAGCACGAGCCCGAAGATGACAGACAGCCATAGAAGTCTGCACTTTGGGGTTTTTGATGTTGTGGGCTTCATCAAGAACCACACGGGCCCAGGCCACACGCAGAAGAGGAGCAGATGTTAATGGCTGAGGAATAATCACACAGAATTTAGTATATTTTATATTAGAGATTATATCAGCTGCCACGAGTGTACAGTATATCTGTTTTTAGTTCTTATGCACAAAATTATAATTTAGAACATTGAAGGTAATAACTGCTGTTAAAATCAGAAATATAAAATGCTCACCACATCATCAGCATCTGTACTGGGTTTGTCAGCCTCCTCCTTCTGGACTGGAACCTCCTTTGAGACCAGACTGTATGTAGTCACTACAACATCATATTCAGCCAGTCTGAGGAGGAAAAATATTATAACTAAAAAATTTAAAAATTATAAAAATCAGGCAACACAAAGTTTAACTATTCTCTGAAATGGATGAGTAACTGATACCCTCAAATCTGGAATGTCTTTATTTCAGCATACTGTATACTTTATGTATTAAAAGTATATAGTTAGGGATTAACATAACATAATTAATTAAAGGGTCTGACACAAGAAAGGAGAGTGAAGCTTTTGCTTTCCATTACTTTGCCTCAGCATTACAAAATGCAAACGTAGTAATAAAAAAACAAAAAGTTCTACTTCAGTGAATTCACAGCCATCTTTACAGAGGGCTTCGTTCTGTTCCAAGATAGTGTCTGTTCAAATAAGTTTATCTTAAGACTGTGAAATGGGTTAGGGAAACTCAACCAGGACAACAACAAGAGGTCTGACTTTATAATGGCTTTTCATTGTGGTTACACATGTCAACAGTGTGTAAAGAGTAACTAAATGTAGGTTCCTTGCATTTTTTCTATGTCTTGCAGATACATTTAATGAATAAATGAAAGGGATACAGGTGAATAAAGAAAATGCAGCAAGAGGAAAATTGGAGGAACTTTTAGCAAAGAGACACGTCTCTTGAAAAACATCTCTGTACATATAAACGTGCCAAGCTTTTTCCTTACACTTTAGCACTTTTCTCACGGTTTGGCCCATGGTACAGGTAAACTGTCAGCTTGCCTGTCTTCACATGTCTCTCAATCTCCTTCTTCCAATGATGGATCAAGGAGGCAGGACAGATGATCAGAGTTCCTTTGGAAACCACAAGGGTGGAGTCTGGTTAATGAATAAACAAAAGAGATATTAGGTCATTTAAATTACAATTACAATTGCATGGACAGTGTTGATGTTACCATAGTGTTTAAAAAGTCACCAGTCTTGGAGATCCATTTCTCCTGCTTCTTCTCTTCCTTCTTTTCATCTTCCTCCTTCGTTTTGATCTTTTTAGCCAGTATGACAGAGATGATTGTCAGGGTTTTCCCCAGACCCATGTCATCCGCTGAGACCAAAATGATCAATAACAGGAATGTCAAAAATAAGAAAGAAGGAACAATTTATCTGACATCTAGAGGTAAACAGGTCTCTGTTCATTTAAGGTAAGTGTCATGCTCAGTGTAACATTACATTTAAACGATGTAAGTACTGTCTTTTTGCAGAATTACTATAGAATTACTAGTTACTTCGATTAATCCTGTTTGGCCTGACAAAAGCAGAGGAGGACTACAGAGGATTCCACAAAAAAATACAACTGACTGGCTTATTTACGCAATAAGAGTAGTGCTAAAAATTAAGTCAAAGTCTCAATCACTCCACCTACAGCCCACAATTTTTATTTTAATCACCAATATCACTTGGCAATCCTCACTGTAACCTCCTAAACATACATACTATTAAATGGTAAACATACCCAGAATTCCTCCACAGGGATTCTGGGCTTCTCTCCAGAGAAGCCAGGCCAAAGCTCTCCTCTGATGGGCCAGGAGTGGCACCTGAGCAATCGTGAGAAAAGACTTTAGGGTTATGGTCAACAATGAAAACTATGTCATGACAAAATCTATGTGGACACCCAAATATTAATGGTGTTACTGTAAAAGCCTCCTCTATTCTTTTCCCCAACCAATCAAATTGCTCTCATTCAGTCAAAGGACTCTTACCGAGAACCATGACATGTGATACTGTCATTATAAAAGAGGAGGAGTCCCCACAAACTGCTGCCACAATGTCAGAAGTATAAAGCGGAGGTATACAGAAATATGTAGACAGGCTGTCAATTCAAATATCAGAATTTTCAAATGCAACAATTAAAAGCATCACTGCCTGAAATTCTGTCACAGTGTAATTAGAGGTGTTGCCTGTAAAAGAGTGATGAAAAACCAGGCTAGTGGCTTGTAACCTTGAGGCCCTTGGGATCTGGGGCTTCAGCTTCAGGGTCAGGACAAGTCTCTAGGGATTTATGCAGATGGGCAATCGCTTCACAGGTGGCGTTTTTTACTGCCAGCAGACGGTCCTCAGTCATTCTGCCCCCGTAGAAGGCCTGGTTCTGTGGGTTTGCTGGAAGAAGAAGGATTAAGGATTAGCATATTTGTATGAATAAGAAATAAAAACTAAAGTATGGAGCCATGGCTAGCTTTTCAGAAAGTTTCAAATAGGCACATATTAATAAAAACAGTGAGACAGGGCTGCCATGGAATTATAATAAGGTCTTTAAAACTGAAATGTGAGATTATAGAGTTGGGCCTACCTCCATATGCCTGGGTGTATCCTTGGCTCAGTTGGAAGCCCAGAGAGCTGCTAGAGGCCTGGTGCTGGAAGGAGCCTGAAGCCGGAGGAGCCGGGAGCAGGACAGTGCCGCCCTGTCGGCTGATTTGGTTGACCTGGCAGCTACTTGGACCAGCATCCCTGCTTTTACATCCATCCTGGGACTCTAGAAAATTCATTTGTGCATTACAGTTGTCATGACTAGTCACACACTATAATGTTGTTCACATACTGACATCCTAGTTCTGTTTTATTTTGTGTGCTGTTATCTGCCCTGTCCTTCTACTTCCTTGTAATGTGTGGGTCATTGTCTGGGAAACACAGTAAACGCAATTTTCACAGGTAATTTATCCTGGGAATTAAATAATAAGGAAATTTTAAATATGTTTTTAATGCGTTCCAACAAGCCAAAAAATACATAGCAAACAAATGTCTTAGAAATTATTTAGTTCTGTTATTGAGTTTGTTGCCTGGTGAATCATTGAATAGTGGCCTTAACAATGAACCAATAATTATAAGCTAAAGTGAGTAGAATCTGTGACTAAAACATACTTGAAAACAGTGGAATTAAGAAAAATCTTATTATAAGCTACCAGGCTGAGCAGCAGCAGCGAGGCTTAGAGATTCTAGCGCTTCCTCCAGCTCCTTGACTTGAGTCTTCAACCTCTCCCCTTTATCTGGTAGAGCTGCCACATTCACCACAGATAAAGTGGCCTTAATAATAAGAAAAAAAGGGATAAGGCATAAATATCAAAGAATAAACTCCTCACACATAAAACAATCATCTTGAGAAATCAACTGTTGCCCCATATGGCTAATACAGTTTGCCTTATTAAAGTTTCTAGAATTTAGAAGTAAAAAGACTAAATTAAGTTTTCCTATAGATAGCTTAGGTGACCGTTTCTAATCTTAGCCCAAACAAACAAACCATCTATCTTAGACCTTCACTCACCTTCTTCTGTTGCAGCTGAGCAGTGAGAAGACTGTGCAGCCCTTTGGGATTTTCCTGTTGACCTTTGATCTTAGAAGCTGGCTGAAATCCCGGGATGTTGGTCAGAGTCTTTTGAACAGCAGAAACAGGAGGGGGTTTGTGTGTAGCAGGTTTCACTGACACCAACATGACATCATCATCATCACCACCACCACCATCTCCTTGTGGGATTTTGGTGTGACTAGACTCTAACTGATTTGGGTTGGTAGATGTTGGGTTTCTGCCTTTGTTGGAGTCACTAGATGCCTGGGTGCTGCTGGCTGGAGATTTAGAGGAATTGTCTTTTACAGTAGGTTCAGCCTGTTTCACTGCTGTTTTATCAGTTTCTCCTTGCTCAGTTTTGTCTTCTTTAATCTTGTCTTGCATCTTCTCTGTCATTTTTTCCACATTGCTAGTTTTAAGACTGGATCCCTCTTCACCTGAAACTCTTGTCTTCAGCTTCATGCCGAGTGGTAAGGGTTTGCCTCTGTAAGCATCACATGAATTTTGCTTTGCTTTCTCATTTTCCTCTATTCCTGCACCTAAGCTTTTCACTTGTTCTTTATAACAACTCTCTTTTCTTTCAGCCTTTGGAATTGCCCCACTGCTTGTTTCTTTTGTTCCTTTACCACACTGCATCATTCTCCATTGAGAGTCTTCATCCTTCTTGCTAGGGGCCTTAAATGGGTTTCGCACAGGCGGCAAAAGGGAAGACTGAAGCTCTGTGCCAGTCAGAGGGCTTCTGTTTTCTTTTTCTGGCTGCAGTGATGGAAGATTAAAAAAAGATTAAATCAGAAAGGATTGTGAATAAAAGTGTTTTAGATATCAAAGAGCTGTTTTCAATAAACAGACCGCAGATATTGTTAGATAAAGAGGCATCTAAAGTATATAATTCTGTAAGGTATGTATGGAGAAATCTGGTAGATGTTGTCTTACTGCAATCCAAGGCACATTCCCACACCATCTCTGGCCAGCTTTTTTACCTATAATACACCGGTAAAATAATCTGGAAAAAATACACAGAAACAAGTCACAATCGACAGACAATCTGATCAACCACAAATGAATTATCAACTATAGACTATAGGTAACATTTTTCTTTACTTTTGAGCAAGACACGAAAGTTGTTTCATCTTAAGTTAAATGAATGAATATCCCTGCAATGTGACATAAAAACAGTAATTAGGGTTTAACACTTTTCATTAAAAAAGAAAAGAAAAATCTTTTCTATCTTGCACTTAAATTTCATTAAAGTAAAACACTTCTTCTCATAGCACTTTGCTTTAATGTTTTCTCCCTGACATAGATTTTTGCTTGCGTTATACATTCCTTTTAATTTGGAAAAAAAGTAAAACCAAAAACAATCCAGTTCAACTGCACACTCACCTGTGGCTCTGTTGTTGTTCATTGTAGGTAAGAGCTTGGAGCTCCACCATTGAATCTTCATGGTGGAGGCAATGGGATGGTGAAACGCTGAAGAAAATGATAATACAGAGACAATAAAAATACAAAAAACAAAAAGCAGAGAAATGTTGAATCATTGCTAACCACCAGCGTTAACCTGAGGTGTTTGGACACCCTGTTATGGATGCCTTGGCCTGACCTGTTTGACGGGATTTTAAAATGTCTGAGAATCTATCCAATTAGACATTTAACGAAGGACCGAGCTTTAGTATTCGTTGTACTGTTTTGTTGAGGAACCTGACCAAGACTCTAAAATGATGGTGCAGCTGTGGATTTAAAATCCATCTCACTGATGTGGTGGGTACCCCTCGTCTTTGACATCTTCTCTTCTGCCTGGTGATGTGAATACCTGGTTATCTGAGTGAAATCACAGCCTTGCTTGTCAACGCAGACGTAGAAGCTCTTGCCCTTGTTTGGCCCATCTTTGACGCCCGTTTTTAACATACACGGGTTACCTAAATAAAGGTTCAGAGTAAGAGATGTTAGGCAGAATAAGGCTGTACAGGCTGTGAGCTCATAATGAAAAAAGCTTTGACAACAGTCTCAAATATCAAACTGCCTTGTCATGCACATCACTAACGCTAGCGCCAGTGTTACGTGTATTGCTGTCACTTATAGAGCCGATGCTAGCCGATGCTAGCGCGCTAACGCTGGAGAGGCACAAACTGGTGCGAGCACACAACAAGATGTTTCTGGCAGCTGTTCTAAAGGAAAATAAAACTTCGAATTAAACAAGCAATTACAATGAAATGGAAAGTTCCTACCGTGGACATCACATACAACCCTCTCCATGGTCCTGACACATTCGACTAAGTTTCAATTCTTCAAATAAGAAACCCAGTATTTTTGTATCAACCAATCGCAGTCATCAGAGAGCACATCCGGTTTTTTAATACCAGTATAAAAGCAAAGATCAAATTTAGACAAGTAAAAACATGCACGTTTACAGTAATGGATACGATTTAATAACGCATACAGTAACTTGTCGTAGTAAATGAAAAAAAAATCCCATCGCAAAATGACAACGTAACGGCCTTTTGAACTATATTCATTTGATGACATTTATTGTGAAATGTCAAAGCAGTTGAACCGGACATTAAAAAAAACTTTTTTTAACGTGTTAGTCAATACGAAAGACATTTTAAAATTTCTAAAAAAGTGTCTAATTTAATATTATATTTGAATATTATAATGATTATATGGAACAAAGCGGTGAATATAAATAAACCGCCGTTTGAAGAATACAGTAACTACATTACCCACAATTCCACAACGGCCCCTGTCGGTTTTGTTTGACTCTCGCGGGCTTTGTTTTGATATGGCGGCAGACTTTGAAACTTTTGTCTGTTACGTCCATTTAACCGGCCACTTCACTTCACGAACACCGCCTCGCTCACATTTTACAGGTAAATTATGTGCGTTGCGATTCATTTATTAATGTTGCAGATTTTCTCTGCCTTGCCAGCTCAGTCTAAAACCTTTTGTCTCGCTAAAAACATAGGCTGCTAGCAAGAGACGGGTGTCACCTGGAGCCTTTTAAATGCACCAAAAAAATAACGAGAACAACTGACCGCGGGCGTTATGAATTGTTAATGTCAGACATATTTAATTACTGTTAATGTTTTGACCTCTTCATGTCAGTTTCCGTCCTCACCGCAATGATATTAGCTCGACTGCGAACGAAACACTTGGTTCAAACCGACTTTCTTTTGTCGTGACAGGCTAACGTTCCGTGTAATCGGACGCAGCCAGGTGATCTTGTGACGTTGCTGGCGTTGTTAAGCTGTTTGCCGTGTGTCCGTGTGTCCGTCCATCACCTGGACCGCGTTCACCGTATTTATAGTGCGATCAACCTTCTCTCGTCCCTCTAATCTGTCCTTAAAATACAGGTATTAGCGAGCCCTGGCTGAGCCTGCGCGGCCATCATGTCATCTCCAGCCGAGCTTCAGTTCTCCCAGGCAGACTTTTTCGCTCGGTGGATGCCAAGTACCGACAGAGCCGGGGTGATCCTCAGCCCCTGCCCGAACCTGACCGGTTCCGTGCCCCACACCTCTGCCGTGGGATCCATGCCCCTGGAGCCCGACGACTCCTTCGTCTCGGATTTTGCACCTCTGCCCGCCTCCGCAGACAGCAGCTGCCTCGCTGGCTATGGATTTGCACGGCCGCCTGGAGGAGAAGGTTTTGGGCCAGATAGTCCAGTGAACGGCGTGTGCTCTGTCCCGAGAGTTTCAGATGGACAGCTGGAGAGTTTACACGAGCTGGAGACCAAATCCCCGCACATGCCTCTGATGATGAAGCTAGAACAGGTATTGTTTCAGAATAGGATGTCTCCTGTAATTCATCCGGTTTGACATTCCTAGTGATAGAAAGTCTGTAAATTTTTACCTACCACACACACTCTCTCCCTCTCCTTGCTATTGTTAGGCCTACTATTTTCCCCTAAGACTACTTTCATTGCTCGGCCACAACAATAACACAAGGTTAATGCTGTGTTTTATATAAAACAAAATCATATTACAAATATTCTACGTTAAGGGATGCTGATGTATTTTTCTGAGTTAACCACCTGTCGGCACATAAAGTTGTTAAAATCCTTTCCACCAGAGGTAGGGAAGGGGATCAACAACTTGACCAACAGTGAGCCTTGACCCTTACATTTTTATTAACTACTGTACCTGTTCTAGTTAATTACTATCAGTTGTGTTGTTTAAAATACATAGTTTTCTTGGTTTTGGTTGTGAGCTCACTGGTTTGATCTGTGTGTTGAGTAATATGGTAATCACATGATTAGCACCTGTTTGAAATTAATATAAACCTAATGAGGGTTTTGATAAGATTGTTAACTCCACAGCTAATTTAAATAAAATACTGTGTGTGTTTGTGCAGCTGAGGCAATGGCAGCAGCACATGCAGGAGCAGCTCAAAGCCCATCAGCTGGAGGAGTTGCTTTGCCTGCAAGACGAGCAGAAGAGGCTGCTAGGAATGATGAATGCATCCCAGCATTGCACTGGAGGTAGGAAAGGAAAGGGGCAGCATATGCCTGTGTGTTAAGATTTTTTTGTGTAGATTGGCATGCACACACAGTGTAAAGTGACTTTAATGTGTCCTAAAGATCATACAGAAAGTCCAGGACTGTCAGAAGCGGAATGGGAGGATGACGCTATACGAAGATCCTCCAACCACCAACAGAGCCCACATGTCTCCACCTCAAATGTCTGTAGGGTCCCACAGGGCCCCCCCTGTGGCTTCAGCCAGGAACACCATCTCTCAGGGGGACAGGAGCCGATATCAAGAGTACAAGATCATGAAGAGGTGGATGACGAGGAAGAGAGTGAGAAAACACAATTGCATTTCGATGACAGAAGTCACCACAAGCCTCATTTCCATTAAATAGTTGATACAATTGGTGAGAGAAGCCACTTCTGTGTGAAATTCTTACAGTGTTTTCCTACAGCTGTGTGGAACTCCAGAGGAGATGTTCAAGAACAGGATGTTGATACCAGCCATTTTCTTGACCCTAATGACACGTTAAGACCAAGTAACGGTGTGGTTATGTCCAAAGACAACAGAAAAGAAGATAACTTCTATGACAGGTAAAACTATATTCCAGTGTTGTACAAGCCGTTCATGGGTCTCTTCTATTGTTTCGTTTGTATTTGTTGACAAAGTTGTTTGTGTGGATTCATTTCTGTGCGTTTGTTTTTTTCCGGGATCCATTCCAGGCCCATAAAGCCGGGTATTGATGGTCAGAGGCAAACGTTTCAGGAGCTTCTGGAGGAGCAGCTAAAGCTGGAGGAGCAGAGACTGAAGTCAGCCCAGCAAGAACAGGTCGAAAGAAATAACAAGGGTCTCCTTAGGAATAGTTGATGAAATTAAATATTACTATTTTTTAAAATGCAGTGGACAGGGTTTTAAAAGTGAGAACAGTTTAAACGCAAACATTACCAGTGATTTAATGTTGAGCTGTACATTTGATATTGGCGAGTAGTAATGTGATTGCAAGTAGTGCGTCACCATGTTGGTGCAGTCAAAGAAGCTTGTATGTCTTTTAGGTTTTTGAGCTGCTACCAAGATTCAGGAAACAGACATCCAAATTCACTTTCATGTTGTTTACTTAACAGAGCCAATATGGAACTCAAGCTGTTCCCAAAAGGGCCTTTCTGAGGAGAGGTGAGGGGCTTTCTAGATTTAATAAAACATGCAAAGCCAATTTACCAAAAACGGAGGTGAAGAAGGACTCTAAACAACAACCCCAGGCCAGAGTCATCTCCCGCAGTAACTCCGAGCCTGCGAACATCCAGAAAGGTGGGTTTCAGCGGCTTCCCGTCCATCGTAAAACCGCCGTACTGAACAAGGAAAACCAACTGAGAGGTCCCAGTTCTTCATCTCCGGACACCAGTGACGGGGGTAAGAGTAGTCGGACGAAGGTTTTAGGTAGTCATCAAAGGCAGAACACGGATGAACCAGATGCCGTTCAACGTGACCCAGGAAACAGACAAATCAAACAGCAAATGGGACAAGGAAAGGAGCCAGTGCAGAGAAAAGTGGGTCCTTTTACTCAGACTATAAGGAAACCTGGGCTTCACAACATGCAGCCAAACCCTGTAACCAAACAGGTGGGCTTCTTAGTAAGACCAGAGGAAGCTGAACAGGATACTGCTAAGGAGGAAATTTGTATTTCCGAAGTGGAAACAGCTGAGGGAAGCACTGCGTCAGTAGGAGAAGAAGTTCCACAGGATTTGTTTGAGTTATCTTTCCAGGAGAAGCTCCACCGTTGGGAGTGTGATCGGCAGCTTGAAAACATGGAGCTGGGAGAGTTTGAGCTGCTGGAGCTAGCAGCTGAGGAGCTGTCCTTCTCATCCAACTCTTCCTTTGTCACAAAGGTGCGTTATTCAGCTCACTAGGAAAGACTATGTTCTAAATTAGTGATGTATCCTGAATTTATTTAATCTTTTTGGTATTATGCTTTCATTTACTCCAAATGTGGCCTGATGCTTCATTGGACACTTCTAATGTTAAACTTCTGCTGATTATATGTGAATAGGAATGCAGAGTATGTCATGTACTATTTTGTTTTTCAGAACTAAAAATTTACTCTTATTCCTATTGTTGATATTGTGTTGCAGCAGGCAGCTGTTTTTAGTTAAAACCATTTAAAATCCACTCATATCATTTAGTAAGTTAAACTAAAAATCCATTATTGCAATTTTAATAAATATGTATACTGGATTTTTTTGTCATTTGTGTAATTGTAACAACTCTGCTCTGCACCTGTAGATTCTTCACATGGACCAGCAGCACAGGCAGCTGCAGGCTGCCAGAGGGCTTCACCAGCGGCGGCTCTCCTCCACCCCCATAAAGTCACCCCCAACAGGGGCACTCAAAAGGTGTAATAGTGTTGGTAGCAGTGGCGGTTTAGCACGTAGAGGCACTGGTGTGATCTCAGAAGCATTTGTGGTAACAAGAAGAGATGAAATCCTACAGAACAAAGTGAGCTTAGAGGATAAGGAGGGACAGGGCAATGAAAGAGAAAACCAGAAGATGTCAGAATATGAAGATCAGAAAGTTGCAGTTAAGCCACCGTTGTTTCCCAGCACCCTTTGCTTTCCTTCTCAGCCTAACCCACCTTATGATAAGAGCTCTTATCAGGATGAGGACAGTTTTAGGGATCCAGATTCTGATGTGACACAAGAAGATGATGGTGAGACGGGGAGCGTCCTCAGCAATACAGATGAATCCACTATAGTAGAGGACAAAAACGGTCAGCAGGGGCAAGTTGTGTTTGATGATGACGACACATGGAATGACCTGGATGACATTCCAGTCGCCCTGCCCAGTGACAGTACCGGAGTCAGTCCAGTATCCAAGGCAACGGCCAATGGAGTCTCACCACCAGAGCGGACGTTGTTGAGAAAAGTGGCAGCAACCAAAGTTGTGGAGCTGGAAAAGGCCAAAGCCTTTAGTTCTGCTAACTTGGAGCCAGATTCTCCTCCTCCTGCCTCCAAACTCATGACCAGGTTGTTCCCCTCACTGAAGCCAAGGACTCAGAATGCACCCGCTCCTCCTCCTCCTGATCCTATTGCAGCTTCTGCTGCACCTGAGGTCAAGAAAGCAGAAGAAGAGACGGGTGAGAAAAACACAACCTGATTCTACAGTCACACAAACAAATGTTAATCTCTATATTTATGTATATATATGTCTTCAACATTGAAAAATAACTGCAGGGTTGCAGTTTATTCAGAAATGTGTCAGTACTTGATAAATTTATTGTTCAGTCTGTAAAATGTCATGAAATAGGCTTTGAATTGCATGTTTGTTCAGAGACACCTAGTTTCCAGTGTGATAGTGGACATTTGATCCTAATACCAAGATTGATATTAAGCTGTAGTCCATGAACTGAGAAGCTCTTTTTAATTAATGTCTACATTTATTTGTTGCTTAAAATTTGTCTGTTTTATGGTAACTAATTTCCCTTTTTTTCTCTAACACTGTGATATGAAATTTAGGAAATGTCACACACGAGTGGTTCTAGTCCCAGTGTGTTTTTGTGGACAGTGGAGACTATTTTCAGTTTGTGTGTGCACCTTTGTTTCCAGTCCAGCAGGCCCAGTCTCGACTGCTGAGGGAGAGACTTGTCGAGCTAGAGATTGAGATTGAGCGATTTAAAAAGGAGAATGCTGCACTTGCTAAACTTCGACAGGAAAATGAGAAAAAACAGGAAACTCTCAGGTGATATATCAGTCTGGACTTTTGTTTTAATATTCTTTAAATGTTCTATTCAAAGATAGGTTTATACTCAATTAGAATTTGATCAATTTCCTATTTTTCTGTTACTTGTATAGGTGAGATTGTCAGATTTCTGAATACATAATTTCAGCTTACTTCAAATAAGAGTATTTTACTTGACAATACAATCTACCAAAGATGCTGGCACAAAACAATCTCATCAGTAATATGCATAAGACCTACCTACAGTATTGGAAAAATGAAAAATGAACATATTCTTTGACTGTGTCTGACTGTCCATTTGTTTCTTTTTGCCGGTGTCATTTATGTCTACTTTTTAAATTTGTAGAAAAGAACATTTGGAGTTTGAGCAGATGAAAGCAGAGGAGCTGGCCAAGTTTGAGGAGTACAAGAAAGAGGAGAACAGGAAGCTGCAGAAGGAGCGTAAACTGTTTGAGAAACACGCGTTAGCTGCCAGGGCCATTCCAGACAAGAAGGAACGGGAGGAAATCCAGGTGAGATGAATATGTTGCCACACGCCATTAATATTGATCAAATAATTCTGATCCCAGGATAGTTTTTTTCTTTAAATATGCAGATTATGCATGAAATCGCAACAATTTACTTAATATTATATTATTTGTGTAATGTACATTTAAAATTTCCAACAAGTTACTCACTCTTTACCAGCACAAGACGACAATACAAATGTCCTAAAATAGCTCCTCCCTCTAAGCTGCCTTTGCACTTCCTGTCAGGTGCTGAAGCAGCAGCTGAGCTCCCTGCAGGAGGAGCTGAAAAAGAAGGAGAGTCGCTGGGCCTCCACACACAGCCGGCTGAGGCAACAGATCGACTCCCTCAGTCAGGAGAGTAGTTCTCTCCGGGACGAGGTAAGAACTGCATTTACACCGAGCAAAAAATGCTTTACCTGGACAAAGTGTGTGTGTAAATGCAGGCGGAACAAATGAGGATGAGAATGGGATTGGTTCCATGGGTTCACACCGGGAGGGGGTCAGATGTGTGACCTAGAAAACTTTTCAGTGTATTTTCAGAAGTCCACCAGTCCACAATGGAACAGAAGTGAGATGACAAGGACAAATTTTAATCAATGTAAAATGAAGAGGGCCATTTTATTATTAGAACATCTGGGATAGACCACAGACACGTTAATTAGTTAAAGTTGCACCACGTTTGGACTTTTTTCAAAAATATGTTCCATACAAAATTTCTCTTTTATTTCAGGTGCGTATGTTGGAAAAAATTCGCCTCAGTGCCTGGAAGAGAAGTGCAGAAAAGGACCGAGACATGAAAGATGCTCCCAAAGCATTTGAAAACAGTTTGTCATCGGTCACCAAAGGGGTGAAATTTGCTGTAAGCATGTTTATGTTATTTGTTTTTGGAATATTGATTCAAACGAAGTCTTCCTTTGAATAGCTGTGCAGTTATTATTTCAAAAGAATTAATACTTTCTTCTACTTACCTTTTTTTAATGTTTAACAAAAGCATTTTGCTAATAGTTCTTTTCTGTGACTTCATGTTTACCAGGACTCAGTAAACATTTTTTTGTGTTATATTTTATTTTGACAGTCATATTATTTCATGAATCAAATTCCGTTTTCGCTCTGGTATTTTCCTTTCTTTGAAACTGTTAATCGTCTTTGTTGTCAGACCCCTCTTGACTCCAGAGGCAGCAGCAGCAGCAGCAGCAGCAGCAGCAGTCCTCCAAACAGAGGCGGCACCAGAGAGAACCTTCAGGGCTCTATAGGTACGGCGACAACAGGTGGAGCCTTTCCAGTCTGATGGAGGCTTCTGCTGCTGCAATAACATGGGTTTGCAGTTGTTAAACATCACAGGGTGCTATTTCAAGAATAAAATCAATTATGTGTTAATGAAAATATATTTTCAGTATTTTACTGTGGGTTTTGTTGTGGCGTCAGATCCAATTCAATTCAGCTTTATTTATATACTGCGATTTCACAACGTCAACTTTTAATTTATTCTATTCTACATTTAATTGGAAGCCAATGGAGAGAAGCTAACGAAGGTGAAATATGATCTCTCTTACCAATCCCAGTCAGTAATCTTGCTGCAGCATTTTGGATTAATTGGAGGGTTTTTAGAGAGTTACTGGGGCTGCCTGAAAGTAGAGAATTACAGTAGTTTAATCTAGAAGTAACAAATGCATGAACCAGTTTTTCAGCAATGCTTTGAGACAGGATGCTCCTAATTATGGCCAAATGCTCAGTAGGTGGAAGAAGGCTGTTCTAGAGATTTGTTTTACGTGTGAGGTAAATGACAAATCTTGCAGTACTTCCTTGCAGTACTACTGGGGGCCAGAGTTATGTCATCTAAAGTAAAAATATGGTTGGACAATATTTCAAAATTTTTAGGCCCTAACACAATAACTTCAGTTTTATCTGAGGTTTGAAGAAGGAAACTGTAGGGCATCCAGCCCTCTTCGTCTTTTAGACATGTTTGTAGTTTGATTAATTTGTTTCATCTGATTTCATAGAAAGATATAACTGGGTGTCATCAATGTAGCAGTAGAAATAATCCATAAAGACTCACATTTTTTAGTCTTGAAAAAACATTAAAGCAGCTGTATTACATATTTTTATATTAAGGTATTAGATTATTTCAGCCAACTCTGCAGCTCCCCACAGCTTTATGAATCTTAACACCAGCTTTAGCTCCATTTCATTCAACTCGGAGCTTTGTTTTGTTATACTTTCCATACTCCATCCGTGGTTTAATTGTCCATTTTGTATTGACGTTTAACAGGGATGAAGAGCAGCTTGAGGAAGCCAGCAGGACCGGGCTCTTCTTCCTTATACTGCTCTTTGCCCGGCAGGAGAACAGAGGAGAGGCCAGCACCTGCCGACAAGATCCAGGACGAACCCTCGGGGAACTGCTCTCCAATTAGAGATGTTAGTGACGTCTCCATCACAGCTGGTTCTGTTAAATGAGACGCTGAAGCAGATTTACCGATAGATAAACATTATAGAAAACACGCAGCAGCTGTGCATTGTACGGACTATAGGTCCTGTCCTGGTTAACAGAACCAATCAGCCGTTTCTTGCTTGACTTATTGCCATCACGGGGCTCAGTCACTGCATGTTGGTAATTTGTTGTTTCACGTAGAAGAGAGAGCTGCCAAAGGAAGCAGAGTGCAGTGATGCCAGCGACGAGCCAGAAGCCGCTCAGGAGGTTATTACACACCCTGACGGGAAGGTGAGAACAGGAGAGGAGTCTTGTTTTTTTTTTTTGTGTGTGTTTTTTTTTTTTAATCAGATTATCCTGCCCAGCTTGTAATTCTTTGTTGTTACGTTTCAGACAATAATAGAGCTGTTGCATAGGGAATAAGATGCGGTACCTGAAGTTTTGGCCACACTATCCTGCCAGACTTTTCCTTTAAGTTGACTTCCAAAATTTCCACGTACCACTTGAACAAATTGCCATTTTTTTATATGCTAAATTAGTTGGTTGCAGTTTGCGAAACTGAATGACTCTGACGTGTCATCAGAATCATTTTTAAGTTGTCTTATAAGCTGTTGATCTCTGGAAGCTCTGGTTCTGATCCTTCTAGGTAGAGAAGGTTCTGGCTGGTGGTGATCGTCTTGTTGTGTTTCCCAACGGGACCAGGAAGGAGGTTTCAGCAGACGGGCTGACGGTCAAGGTCACCTTCTTCAATGGAGACACCAAAGAGATCACAGCCGACCAGAGAGTGGTGAGACGTTTCCCTGAGTAACCGTTCATAAACACCACAGGGAAGAAATGATAATAAATACTAAATGCAGCCTTACAGACAGATAACCAGTCAGTGGGTACAGTCGTTCTGGATACTAAGCCATGAGAAGGAGTCTCACTTTGTTTGAGCTAATCATCTTCAAAGTCCTAAAGAAGCAGAGGATGCACTTTCTGAAGTAATGTGCAGTCTTTGCTTTATTGGTGTATAAAATATAATTCTTTTATGTGTGTGTCTGTTGTGCTCAGATCTACTACTACGCTGAGGCCCAAACCACACACATCACCTACCCAGATGGCATGGAGGTCCTGCACTTCCCCAACAACCAGACAGGTGAGCGCACCAAGAGTAACTAAAGCTGCATATGTAGAGACGGGAGAGGATCATGGGAAACAGTCCATTTTTAAAATGTCCCTCCTGTAAATGAAAAGACACAACACTCCTGCATTTACTCACCACCTTATTTTTAGCTGCTTCAGTATTTGTCAAGCATCACTTATACGTTCATTTACCTGAATATTAGTTTAATCTCTCCGATGATAATAAACACATTTGTCACAGCCTGTGTGTGGATGATCACCACAAACTGGACTTCAGGGACTGATTCCAGCCCATCATCACTCGTGGGCCATTCACTGTTTTCCTTTATTTCTACTTCAGAAAAGCATTTCCCGGACGGCCGCAAGGAAATCACATTCCCAGACCAGACTGTCAAGAACCTGTTCCCCGATGGGAGAGAAGAGAGCGTGCTGACAGACGGGACCATCATACGGGTCAACCTGTGAGTCAGAACCGTAGCTCCTGTTTCTGCCACTGCAAGTTAGAATTCTACCAAATGTCTCCGGGGAAACCTGTGTGTGTGATGTTGAGGAAGGAAACATTAACGTTTTGTCTAAAGGTGCTCGTTACCGTCCAGATTTAGCACTGGTCTAAAGAACTGGGTACAAATGCTGAGATATTTCACGCCACCTGAATAAAAATGTACTGGTTGTTTTTTGATCTTACATTTGCAAGAAGTTTGAAAATGCAGCAGCTACAATTAAACGCATGATTCAACATTTTTGGTTTGTGACCCAAATCGATTTAGGCATTTGCAAAGTAGGAAACAACATTTTGTATGTCAAAGTAATATCACACACCGATACTAATGACAGTCAGGCAAACTCTGGTTAAACGTAGCTCTAAAGACGTCAAATGATTTCTTATCTGTGCGTGTCAGATAAGTCCAGACAGTTATGAAGCAGGCACGTGTCCCTACTTTAGTTCAGCCCTCTCAAAACCTCACGAGTTTAGTTAAACTTGTGTAATTTTAACATTGTTGTATTACTAACTTTTACAAAAAATAAGAGGCTTAAACTATTTTAGAAATGATTTGTTCTGCCCATTTATTGCCAATTTCTTTATCAACCAAACAGCTACTTAATTTCAGGAAGTATCTTTGTGTAAGTCAATGGATAAAAAAACAAAAGTTCTGTTTATGTTTGATTAATTGAAGGTTTTCTACCTTTTTATTGCATCAACGAGTGTGTGCTGTTATTTCTAGGGATGGCACCAAAGAAATCCTTTTCAACACAGGCCAGAAGGAGATCCACACAGCTGACTTCAAGAGGAGGGAGTACCCGGACGGCACAGTGAAGACGGTCTACACAGACGGCCGGCAGGAAACCCGCTACCCCAACGGACGACTCAGGATCAAAGACAAAGATGGTAACATCACTCTCGACAACAGGGCGTAGAAACAAGGTGCCTCTTTTTGTGTGTGAGCTTGCAATTTTTCTAAGTTGTAAAAATGTTAAATATTTATTTATTGTTTTAACTGCTTGTATATTTTTTTATAAAATAAATTATTTTATGTAGAGTCCCGAATCTCTCGGTAAATGTTATGTGTGGGGGAAAAATGACACTGGAGTAAAGTTTGAGAACAGTGGGGGAATTTAATCAGCCCGGATTAATCACGTCAGATAACGACAAACCAAAGTCAGAGCTCACTCAAACAGCCAAGTGCATTTAAAACTGAAAATCACTGCTCTGTAATACCACTGGGAAATTTAATAACTTAGAACAAAACGCAGATTAGCAACAGGACAACAGCGGGAAAACCTGGAAGTGGGAAAAGAGGAAATACTGTCAGCTGATTATACTGGTTTTATTGTACCTGATCCAGTTTGGCTTCAGGGTTGCAACTGTTACAAATTAACCTTAATTAACCGAGGAATAGTTTATTAAAAGCTAGAAAGTAAATGAAAAAAAATGAGGATTTGCAATATCACTGTAAGCACTGTTGCTTGAAAATCTAAATTATCCACCGGTACATGAAACAACTGCACTATGCAATGAATGTTTTAGAACATTTTTAGGCTAATAAAGCATCGTGGCAATGCATGGGATGCATCTGAAGGGATGGAAGGAGACGAATCATGTTTCACCATTTTATGCTAAATAAAAAAAACAACAACATCCAAATATCACAAGTCATTTACACCTACAAACACCTTGTACTAAAGGTAAATGAAATAAAACTGAAAACTTACAACTGACGCTGTGTGTCGAGGACACTCTATGCTCCGCTCTTACTCGAGATCAGCGAGTCCGCTCAACACCAGTGGCAGATGGACCAACTCTTCATCGTCATTGTACAGCAGCACCGTCAACTCTGGTGTTTGTGCCTGAACAGAATCACGTCAAACATGAAACAGGTTAAAAAGAAGAATCACTTTCTGCAACAGTAGCGTGTGGTGACTGTGGGAATTTTAAAACCGTAGATTCTAAAGGTCCATGTTAGTCCCAAATAATTTATTTTATATAACCCAGCCATATTTATAATTTCTTTTGGTCGTTAGACACAAAACAAATCTAAAGGAAAAAATCAAATAAAGAAAAGGCTGGTAAAATATACTTAATTAAATAATAATTAAATAATTAACTTTGTTCAAGACTTAAATGTCTATCACTCAAAGTCCAGTCCACATTAGTGAAACACAGTGATGATTTCTTTGTGCGTTTGTTACCACAACAGAGGCTGTGATGTTGCCGTGCAACAAGTCAATCATGTCCAATGCAGCCTTCACACTCCACGCTGGGCTGTAGGGCAGCACGTTTTCCTGTGTGGGAAAACTCGGAGGCTTGAAACCAGCAACTCTGACTTTGAATACTTCTGCTGGAAACCGCAAGAGCTCAGCTGGAATCTGACGCAGCCTGACGGAAGTGACAGAAGGGCTCAGTATATTACTGAGAGGTTACCGTTTCTACACAGAAACCAAACATCCTGCACATTTAAAGAATCCCAAAGACAAGACATTCATTGAAGCTAAAACTGACTGTGGACCTCAAATTCCTGAGTCACAGACCAAAGGACAGAGGACCAAGGAAGCATGATAAAAACTAAATGGAAACCTTTGGTGTTAAGTGTATGTGAGTTTTAGATCAGCTCCAGTCTATTGTTTGAATAAAACTATTCCTGCAGTGTGTTAAGTTCATACTTGCTAGTGGGCAAAATATCATCAGAGCCAAAGTCGACGTGTTGAACCAAGATCATGACAGGTTCCACACTGGTGAACTTGATCAGCTTGGCCCTGTAGTACTTCCATCGCTGTACTCTGCGAGACATGGACTGCTGAAAACCACCAGCAGAAAATCATTGTTACTGAAATCTGCAACCTGGGGGGTGGGTTGATTTCATTTAGTAAAAGTAGCAGCTTCTAAATGTTTTCATGCACTTTCTCTTGCATTGTGTTTGTGCATCTTAATATTTTTCAGTATTTTTGAGGGTTTACAGAAGAATCTGATCACAGTTACCAGGATGGATGTCGGTTAGTCGAGACAGGCTGCTGGTGTTGATTTTGGCCAGAGCCTCATCCAGAGTCTCTCCATCCACCTCTACATCTGCTGGTCCCTCCAAAGGCCACAGGAACAACTGCAGAACAAAGATTTATCCCTTCGTGTTAGCACAAAGTCATTTATTGTCAGTTTATGATTTACAGTAAAAAGCTCTACAGCTCATATTACACTGAGGAAAATCTCATTTACAAAAGTGACCCTTTTTTTCAGGACCAATGATTCACTAGTACTACTGCTTAAATGACGCCTTCTGTGTGGTTAGCGGTTACCTCATTGGGGGTCCACAGGTGTTTTACTCTGACCTGAAACTTCTCTCCTTGCTGTGGCAGGTTTGGGGAGATAAAGGGCCCCAGCATCAGCTCCTCTGGGCCCCCCAGGCCCTAGAGAGACATTTTGGTAATAATAAACACTGCGTATAGCATATACATTTATTGTTAAATTCCTCTGAACAGTTCACAGTTGTTAGAAAGATGAACTGCCTAATTTAGTTTAGTGAAATTGAGTGAAATCAAATCAATTTCCTGGTCCTCAGTCTGACTCTTAATACCTCAATGTCTATGTCCCAGACGTCCAGGAAGGGTGTGGAAGGTGCCACTGAGTCTCCCTTAAAAGACACCGAGATAAAGCCAAGTTATGTTATAACAGCACTGCTTCATTTTAGGAAACTATACACCAGAAATGAACACACTGGAACCTCTAGTACTCTGACGGTTTGGTCCATGGAGCCGTGCTCATGGTGACACAGGATCCTGCTTAGGCTGAGCCCATCCAGGAAGAACTCAACTGTGAGAGACCCCCTCGAGTCAGACGGGAGCTCCTACAACAAGCCAGCAGCAGGGATCACCAACTAAACCATTCAGGCAATTATTTTTATTATCAATTCATTGCCAAAAACAGATTAATAATCTAGTATAGGAAATGTGAAAGTAATCCTCACAATTTCTGAAAACAGTGATGTCTGGCAATGTTGGCAAATAAAATTTACAATCTTACTAGACATTATAAGGCCAAGAAAAGCATGAGTTGAGTCATGATTTAAAGCAAAAAATACAACCTTCATTTAGCTGCAATACGGTAGCAAGTTACTAAATGTGGTTTTACCACAACTTGCATGTCCACACAACGATTCAGCAACATCTCCCTCATCAAGGCAACTGCATCTCTCTGCCATTTACCACCAACCTGAAGACAGACAGACAAATGAGAAAAAACAAGGTGGAGTTGTTATAGGGGCTTATTACAAATCAGTTACATCATTTAATAAAATGTTGTATATACCAACACACAAACTCTTACAGGGTTGATGCCATGCAGCTGGCACGGTGTACAGAGCTGTGGAACATCCTCACAGAGCAGCACTGGGTACACATGGACCACTGGAATGTTCTCAATCAGGCCGTAGTCCACATATTGTACCTATGGCACACAAAATCACACACACACAAACACACAACAAAACATGAGCATCAGCAAAGAATACCTTTCAAGGCAAACTTATCTGACTAGGTAGTGTCTTCATATTTGCAAAACTAAAAGATGTCAACATCATCAAGCTTAAATGGCGATGCTATACATCCAAACTGCCAAGATTTATTTTTAAATACTTGTCTTATATTTGAGGATTAAATGGATGTTCACAGTATCAAATATATGCCACTGCAGCCGAAATTACTAACACTGGTTTTCTAGAATAAACTGACGTGTTCTTTCCTGTCGTCGTGTGTCAGGCTGTCACGGACTTCATCCCCAGCTCCAACCCTGTTCCCCTGACACTCAACACAATGCTTATTCTGCTCGTCACATTGCATTTTACACATACTTCGAATATGATAACCTGGCAGAAACCTGGTGTATGTTGACCCTCTTTGTGTTAACCTGCAGAACTTTAGGGAAGTATGAACATAAAAAAGACACATAAAAAATCTAAACCATTTCCAGACCACATAGTGTGAAGTCTACAAAAAGAAGCTGCATTATTACAAACCTCTGGTTTATCTGCTGTTGTTGGAGTCATCAACAATCATAAAATCATTACTCCAAGCAAAAATGACTTTACTAGGAAGGCTGTTTTGTCAACATCATTCAAAGATAAATCTGTCATTTGTTGTCTGTAGAATATCCTAGTAGTAGTTTGTGAAAATGACAATTTCCCAAATTTCAGTCTTTGTCAGTTTCACAGACCTTAACGTGTCCTCCCAGCACCTCCATCAGCTGTCCTCTGTACCACAGCATGTCAGGACCAATAACAGCACAGCCGAGGACCGACTTCCATGTGTAGGGCTTCTGTCTGGGCAGGGTCTTCATGCTCTGCTGAATTCTCTCCCTGAGCTGTTCCAGCTGACACTCTGATACAGAAACAATTTAATTAATTTCTGGTTTCATCTTCCATTTTCTTTCTAAATTGAAATACCAGAGTCAACATATATAAAATGTATTGAGTTTTGTAGTCATATGGAACATTTTCAAACAATATATGCACCAGTATTTTTGAATTACATTTGAGTCAGATCCATTAAAGATATAATTTACAGAGAAATCACTTTCTGTCTAATCTTTGTATATTAAAAGATCAACTAAGTATCACTAAGGGCTTGGCATTAACTTAACTGTCCACTAGCCGCTGTGGCCTGAGCTTTTGCAATGTTTCTAGCCACTCAGCAATCTCACTGACCACATTACAATTTCACTATCATGTGCTACATTTCCTGAATTTTACAAAATTTGAAACCCTTTGAAAATGTAAAGAACCTCTGTACACACCTAAATACAAGATGAAATGAATACTACAGCTCATTACCAAATATAATGTTGGCTTATATACCAGCCATTGTGTACTCATGGTAGTTGTAGGGTCACATAGAAATTAGTTTATTTCAGATGATTTTTCACAACAATAGAAAAAATATCCTGAAGCTATTGATTAAAAATGTTTGTTTTGTTGCATGATTTCCCTGATTAATCACAAATCATCACAAATTAAAAACACATGCTTGATGTAATTACTGTTAATGGATATTTTACAAGCTCTGACACACTTAGGATTCAACGTTGAAGTGGGCTACCTAATCTGGTCTACATAATAGTATGAGAATTAATTATTTCCGTTTTACAATAGTGAAGTCACAGAGACTCAATCAATTTTAGTCCTGACAATCAGTGGGTGAAGTTTAAGAATGAAGATTATAGGAAGCAGCAGCTGTAGCTGGCAGAGGGAGGGGGCTGGTTTAGTGTGGAAGCTGCTAAAATCCATCAGAACTTGCTCAATAATTAAGTTATACTGTTTAGTGTAACATACGGACAGTTGTTTTAACATATTCAGAGCAATTATGGATTTGTCAACGATCTCACTATGTTAACACATGTATAGACGCTCGATGGACTCCAGAGGCAGATCTGACAACACCATCTTCCTGGCGCCTCTCTGACTGATGTTTGTGAGTGAAACAACTTTTATTGCCATTTCACTCAACGTTAAAAGAAAAAACAGTCGATCTGATTTAGGCTCTGTCTCCTCTCCTCGTCCTTAAGGCTGCTGCTCCACTCTGTGTGTGGAGGAGCTACCCCACCCTCTGTTAAACAACGCAAATATAGAGACGCTGCAGCATAAATACAATTATAACTCCCTCAGTGACACTTGTCAAGTGAAAATAAAAATGTTGACAATCAAGCTGTTAAAACGGCCTCAAGATTAAGGATTAAATCACTTGGATGTAACAGAACAATGCAACAGCGCCCTCTGTTGACAGAACGGTGACTCCTGCTCAGTATCGCTCACTAATGAGTAGAGAGTGAGAGCTCACCGCTGTAGGACGGAAATGGTTACGTCCGGATCCCAATACGGACTGTTTCTGTTTGTTCGTGTTCTTGGTAGCAGTTATAATGGTTGTGCGTAAGAAATTCTGTAAGTACTAATCACTTCAGTGTTGTTTTACATTTTCCCCTCGTAAATTGGAAGAACTGTTTACTGCGTGATGCTAGTAACATACAATCATTCATTTATCGGCTTTGCGGTTAGTTAAATTGCTGAGTTGCTGTATTTCAGCCTAGTTAACCATGTGTTAAACAAATGGGTTCACACACGGCGGAGAGCAGCTGTCACAGCGCCAGTTCTTATGTAAGTTAGAATGTGCCGTAACACAAATGACTACATATAGTAGCGTAGGAAGCCATGTGACATTTGTGATGTGATAATTCAATTTATATCACTTGTATTATGTTTACAGCCACATTTGACTTGTGTATCGTGGATTGCCGTTTGAACTAACAAATTGGTGTTATTTTTACTTTATTCAGAGACCACAACACAGGACACCCAAACACACAGCAATGTTCATCTGTGATGTTTACATGTGGTGGTGAAATAAAGGGACACCTGATAGATCATTGGTCGTCCTCTCGTCTCTAACAGGACAACTGCGGCGAGTCAGATCCCTAGCCCAGCTTATACATTATTGGGAGACAGCTTACAGTAGCCAACCAATTGTTTACAAGCAGTATTTCAACTTATTATAACAGAACCTGCATAAATGACAATGTTGGTATTACAGAGAATTTGTGAAGGATTTAAAATGTATAATGTAGTGTGTGTATGTGTATATATACACATACACACACACATTTATAACTCAACACATCAAATTGTTTAGTGAGAGTTATTCTGTTGTCCACTACTGCTGAAATCCGCCCACATTTGGTGGACTAGCAGAAGTTAATGTCAGGCGTTGGTAACATTTTTAAAAAATTTAATCTCAAGTGATAATGTCCTGTCTTTTGCACCTGCACTATGTGTCCTGGTGTAAATGAGACCGTCGTCTCCAATGGCAGAAACACTTATCTGGATGTGACCAAGGCAGGGCAGCTCAGGGGGATGGTACAACCGAGTCTTCACCTGTACATTCATGCACCAACCAGAAATATGAATTACAGCAACTTTGGCACTTCAGTTTTTAATAACAGTTACACAGTGCACACAGTTTAATTGAGGGACATCTAGAATGTCTTGCAATATTTGTGACCTGGTTTTTGCCCCCCCCTTTTTTAAGCTACGACACATTTTGAATTTAGGTTGACATTGTACAACACATCATTGCCAAATCCAAATCTAGAAGAATCAGCAATAAGATAAAGATTATTTTTATATTTCTATGATATCTATGATATAAAAAATATTTTGTTCCCAGATAGTCTGTCTGTGTGCATGTTCACCTTCTCAGGAGACATAATGGTGCGAGGGGCTGGTTTTGGAGGAATAGGAGTGGGATAGCTGGAGGTGGGACAGGCAATGAGGGAGGGTACAGGATGAGGAGTGTTTTTTGGCTCGCCATCAGAACCAGTTGCTTGGGTCTTGCACACTGAAGACTTTGCATCAGTTTCTTTGGGCTCCTGAGTTACAGGACCTCTGTAAGAAAAACAAACATCTGATATTGGACCAACATTGGCTTAAAATGGAACCGGAATATCAGCCACTGATGACTAGCACAACGTATCTGTTATTAAAACTGCACTTGCTGTACATAAGGAAGCTACAATATAAATTATTGGTGTTGTCAATTGCTGATGTCTCTCAGTCCCCTCTTCCTTTAAAAACATCGTAACGTAACTTACAGCCCACTTAAGACAGACTTTTTGGAAATGGATATACGGAGATACAATAGAACCAGGCGATGAAATATAAAACAGAATTGTACCAAAAAAACTGAATTTATTACCATCCACCTTTTTTTTGAATCCATGTTGAAATTAGAATATTGTTTCAGTATTATTTTGATAAACAGCAAGAGTTAGTCACAACAACATTTGATATTGATATAGCGCAATTATTTGAGCTATACTGCAGGCGTGGAAAAAAGGGATAGTTGGTTGACCTAAGAGTACGTAGCACATTGCCACTGATAGACATAACATGGGTGGAGGAAAAAGCAATGAAAAATATATATAAAACCTGTAACTATTAAAACAAAATGTGAAGATTCTGACTACAGTATTTTATATAAAAAATAGAAAAGAAAGGTTGGTTTTGGTATTAAATATTTATCGTAATCCCACAAAAACACATTTCAATGCATGAGATCCACACAAACACAGACCTTGGTTTTCTTTCCCTGAGGGCAAGGCCTTCACTGGCAAGAAAGTCTGCAATGCTGACAAACTGTCCTATTTTGTTGGCGCAGAACAGAGTGACAGGTAGTGGGCGCTTATCTGTCCATTCCTGACAATAACAGAGGAGAAAAACACCCACTGAAACTAGTTTAGCTAGGACTGCAACAAAGAAATTAAGCGAAAAAAAAAAAAAGGTTATGTCAATCAGTGAAACCAGGTAATCAGGTTTACAAACATTTCAAAATACTGAAAGTGGCACAGATGAAAAAAAAAAGATGTTAAAGAGAGGAAAGGTAAACCTTGATTGTCACAAGAGCTGATGCTCCGGTCAGGTAGTTGGAGAATAAGTCACATGCTGTAGCGGTCCAGGTGGACTGGCCTCCTGCCGGCCTTAAAGAGAGAACGAACAGTGAGGAAGAAGTCATGGTGAGACAAAGAGCCACAGCTACAACAAAACAGTAAGAGAGTTTAGAAACGGTCACGCCAAAGCAGAGTAAAGGCACACGTATGAAAACTCCACGACCAATGTAAGGAATGTTAACCTATTACAAACTTTTATTCCAGACACTAGATGTTATATTGTCACCTATGACATTAAAATAACAATCTTCTGAGATGATGAGAACCGTTAGACACAAAGGATATTGACTAACAATACATTATTAGTGGTCAATGGCATGAATGAATACAGTGCAAGACAATGTTTGAGGGTAACCTGATGTCAGTGAGAGTGCACTCCAGAGCCAGAGAACCCATCAAGGAGGTTGGCAGAGGCCGCAGGTTGCTGACATGAAGCTTTACCTTGTTGCCTTGGTCACAACACATCACCTTGGATCAGCAAGCACCGAGAGACAGACTTATTAATGAGTCATGTTTTAAGGCAGAATACATTTTAAAGAATTGTGATAGGTACAGGTCCAAATACCAGCCAGTTTGTACCAAGACTAACAAAAATGTTCAATATGCAAATCTCAATGTTTTGACTAAAGACTTTTGATTCACTCTCTTCAGTGAGCACCTCTGCAATGTTGCTGGATGTGACATCAGAGCAGATCCGGCCACGCTGCCAAATTCCCTTTATGCGAGCAGCACAGAACATGTCTGCTTTCCATACCACATCTTGGGGCTCTGTAAGTTCACACTCCTTCTTCACTAGCTCGCATATCCTAAACAAAGAGTAACGAAGCAAGATGTGATCATAGAGCTGTACATGCATCAATCTATGTCCAGCACAACTTCTCCATGGTAAATACTGTAGCTACTTTATTCACAAATGTTAGTAGAACTGCTGAAATGACATAAAATCAGCCTTTGTTTCCTGTGTTTGTCAATGCACCTTTTAGTTCTGTTTTAACCAGAAACAACATGAATACCGTATTTTCCGGACTATAAGCCGCTACTTTTTCCGACTTTTTGAACCATGCGGCTTTTACAGAGATGCGGCTTTTCTATGAATTTTTCTGCACCCTCAGATGGGCTGTAGATGGAAGTCAGTGCAAACAAAAAAGCGCCAGTTTTTATTCTTAGCGCATGCAACCCAAGACGCACAACAGCAAACATCAGCACTTTTACTGCCGTGTTACAGGCACCATTCAGGTTCAGGTGTATGAATAAACACTTATGGTACAAAATCTTTCTATGTAAATATCTTATGTCTCAGCCTGGATATTGGCGGCTTATAGTCTGATGCGGTTTATATGTGACAAAATATACATTTCTTTTAAATTTTAGCGGGTGCGGCTTAAATTTAGGTGCGCTCTGTAGTCCAGGATTTACGGTAAACACAATCAGCAAAGTGTGAAGCTACTCCATTAATATTTTCGACACTTTATTACACCATAGATTATTTTCTACATTAAAGCTGTCAATTTTCCTGATTTGAAAGATGCTGAATGATCCTTGAAGAGTCTTCAGAAAGCCGATGTGAGTTACATCAATATAACAAGACAAAGTGAACACTTCATCTGTAGAGTGGAATCATGTCATCACTGCTCACAGTAATCTGGAGTTTGCTGGGGGAAGAAAAAGTGCCCACCTATTGAGATGACAATTGTACTGGGTAAGCTGTACGTAGAAGCTGCTCGGTGAGTTGACGTGGCTGACTCTGACTTTCAAGTCACTGAGTTGAACAGGGGGATTTATCTGAAGCTGTAGCTCCTGTGGCTCCTCATGTTGCTCTCTGGGGATTTTTGGGTCTGGAGAATCAATGCCCTCTGGGAGTGCATTGAGCTCAAGTGGAGGGTCCCATATGGCAGAATGATCAACAGAGGTACTGACATGCTTGGACTTAAGTCTGCATTAGGCAAGAAGGAATTGGAGGATACAGTCAGGTGAAACAAAAAATAAGTGACAGCAAAAGGGGGACGGAAGGAGTGTTAAACAAAAATAATGCATAAAATCAATAATTAACTGACACACAAGTGTGTGTATAAAAAGAGAGAGATACATTACTTTTTTAAACTACAAAGTTAATACTACAATTTACACAACAATGGTGCTGTATCTATCAAATGTCTTTATGTAGTAACATCAATGTTGCACTGTTTTGCGAAATACAACCGGTAGAAGACACTTCACCTCGGTTTAAAGGAGGCCAGCCCATCTTTGACCAGCAGCTCAGCAATGTTTGCCAGTGGCCCATCAAGGCCACTCTCAAAAAGATTGACAGGCAGAGGCTCAGTCTTTGCAGCCCTTGCTGGAGAAGCACATAGAATAAAATTAAATAACAAGCAGCAACACAAAAGTGAAGAGTAATACAAAAACAGTACCTGTAGCTACAATAGTGACCAGTTTCTGGTGAGCCAGGCTGATGAATCTGTCAATGCAAGCTTCACTCCAGCTCCCCCCATGCAGAGGGATGACTTCTGACAAACAGCAGTGTATTGCCTAGTCAGCAAAGTACATCATTTGTACTTACACGTTATTTGGAAAATATCAACATTTGTAAGATTCTTTTTGCAACTGTAATAAGTGTGAAGAGTACCAGAGAATAAAATTTTAAAATGTGTGAAATAATAAATCGCAGCCAGTCTTAGAACCGATACACTGGTATTTTAAATAGACCAACCAAAGAGCAGCATACAACATTTAAACCAATCAAACAAATGTTGTGTTCTCACCAGGGACGGAAGGGCAAAGAACTCATCCTTTATCTTCCTCAAATCACTGACTGACAAGATATTCTTATTGCCAAAGTCCACATACAACACCTCCACTTTTCTGCCCCCTGGATGACCTACATGTACAAACACACACACCTCATTTTAGTGTAAGTGTCTGTAAGAAAACTGACTCCAGGGAAAATTATATAAAACTGTAGTAGTATCATGGTAAAGCACTTGAATTGCTATATTACACTTGGTCATATTAAACTAATAATGCCTACAGGTAAAAAACACTTTGATTCAAACTGTAAGATACATGTACACACACACTCACCTATGACCTGAGCTCTGTACCACAAGTTGTCATAGCGGGCAACACAGGCTTGTCCTATCACAGGGCAGTGGATCTTAAAGTCCTCTTCTCCAGGGACATTTGCAGGACTGTAACAGTCCTGGAGTTTTGCTGAGAGCAACAAAGACTCCATGTTGTCAACCTGGTTGGGAGAATGGAAAGGTGTGGAGGTATAGCCGATGTGAAAAGAGGAGAAAGAAAGAAAAAGCAGAAAAAGGCAGTAAACAAAAAAATTGAATTTTTTTTCTGCAATTAGTTGAAAGTTCCAATCCCATTTTGAACATGTTGTAGCACATTTTGTACCAGCTGAATAAAGAAGTCAGCAGGGCTGTTTATGTGGGATACCACAGCATTGAGCTCTCTGTTGGTGGTGGGATACACAGGAGGGTAGTAGAGCAGAGGTCTCCTGCCCAGTGTCACTGGGGAATAAAACCTATTTAAAGAGCTCAGACTTAGGTCACTTCAGAAAATCTGACAGGGATTCAATCCAATCTAATAATTTAAATGTTGATGGCTTAGTTACATCAATACACACAACTTGTCAGAACATTTTCTTGTAACTTGCACATGTACCTGGCAACTTCAATGAAAACAAGGTACTCTCTGACAGAGATGGGCATATCACTGGATTGGTCCATGGGAGCTTTTTTAAGGTCCACCAATAAGGAGTCTCTGTCCTGACCCAGAGGCCACATCTCCACGGCCGAAGTGCCGACCACACTACAGAATTCAGACCGTGCCTCTTTACTCCAGCCTTTTGTCTAAAGAAACAAAACATACAGCACACTTACTTCTAGGACTGGGTATTGTTAATTAATATAATATTGGCACCAAAACCTTGATTTCAATATCAGTTCCTGAATGACACCTTTTTCTATACAAACTTTTTTAAATTCCTTATTCACATATATTAAAAAGTTACATTACACATTTAGTTTTTTTTTCATGAGCATGTTTATGCTTAAGAAGTAACTAAAGTATTAAGTTTTAAAAAAGTAACACATTTATTGAATTAAAATGTATGAAAGGTAGATCTAAAGTTAAAAAATAGCATGACAGTGCCATGCAATTTATAATCTTTACTGCACAAACTGTCTGGATAAATAAAGAATAATGAAAATTAGGTAGGAGGTCTGACTTATTTAGACTTCGAGGCACTTTGTGGTAGGTTGAATTTAGGTGACTAAATGGACAGCAATGTTATGAACAACCCAAAATTATTTTATAATTGGAAGAAATTAAAATAAACACACTCACTTAAATAATTTTCAATAAATGTGTAACTGAAAATATAAAAGTTGGGACATTTGTCTTTGTATTGGGAAGATCAAAGGAAAATTTTATTTGACAAACAAGAAACTGCATTATCACAACTAGGCCAAGTACAGCAAAAAGTTGCATCATACACCAATTGGGCATAAACATTATGACCACCTGTGAAATTTCATACAATCCAATACAGAGCTCTGTCACAACTCCTACTTTTTCAGGGTAATAATTTCTCTTCTTTTTTTTTCCTTGAAAATATCAAAGCTTATAATCCTACAGTTTATTGTTGAGGCCATATCTGGTAGTGAAATCCTGCTGGAGTGTATTATATTAGGCTTAATAAAATATAGCTGTTTGCAAACCATGCGAAACCCTTTTTTTATTTGGCTATAGCCTCACTCAGTTAGCCATAAGATGGCTGGTTATAACGTTTGCTGAACTTTTCTGTTGCAAAAAGTTAGTAACGTTACCATTACTGTCAAGTAACTTTGGGAACGTTGGCTAAATATTTTACTAATGATGATTATAATTGACATATAATACTGGGACACAGCACCTCTCTATCATAGCTGCTAATAGCCTGCTAATTCTGCAGCTTGCAGTTACCATAAACACGTTAACATGTACGTGTAATGTTGGTCTAATGTTCCTTAAGAATTCTACACTACAAACCTTCCATGTGACCTGAAAGCTCAGACTCTCTCAGCTCAGAGAGAAGCTGTAGGTCTATTCTGCAGAAAGCTGTGAGTGAATTTGGTCCTCTTTTTATCCATGTTTTGTATTTTCCGCTTTCGAGCGAACTTTAAAACAACACAGTCATCCATTAAAAAAAAAAACATATTGGTTAACCAATACTTTTTGCTTTCGTATTTCTGAAAAGCTACTGCATTAAAAACTTGAACAATGACAAGATATGTTGGTACTCCTTACAGCATATCAGTAACTCTGCTAAACAGACTGGGTTTCAGTAAATCTCCCTGGTCTTACCAGATCATATGGGACCAGGTCCTTTAAGGAACATCTGATAGCCTGAGGAGTGAAGTGGCACATTTCCACTTTAACTGCCGCATCAACTTTTCTCAGGTGCTTGTTCACAGCTCTCAGTAAAGAGTCAGTGGTCCTGTCCTCACTGGAAAGGATATCAAAGAGTGGAGGTTTTAATAACTGTTACAATATTTTACTGAAACACTAAGACACACAGAATTCAAAATGGTATATTTACAGTGTGATACATGCACTGTTTGTATGTGCAACTTCTAATGGACACATTGGATACAGAAACTAAACAAATTGAATGTATTTAAACTGAAGTTGTACTGAGCAACTCAATGAAATGAAAATATTTTAATAACACAATAAAGATAATTATTTAAATGTTCAATATTCTTTGTTGGACCCAAATTAGGCACAATATAAAAATAACAACTGTTCTGTGAAAATAACTAATAACAAAGGGCAAGACTTTGCAGGCTATCACTGACTGTCGTGTGAAGGCAGCCCTACTGCAGCAGTAAAGACAGCAGACAAAAGGAAATCATGTTTGTTTATGCAATAATTCTATAAAGGCTGTGGTCGAGTATGTCCTTACAACAAATGACTAGGGTGCCTTTTTGAGCTATGATACTCCATTTTTAACCTGCGGAAAATATTGATATGCATAGTCTACTTCGTCTATCCATGTGTACCTGTCTATAGAGATGCTTTTGCTGAGGCCATAGTCAAGGCAGAAGACTCGGACACTGGCCAGAAGGGTGACTGAGCAGGCTTTTACAGCCTCCACACAGCCACTCTGCAAGACTTGAACCACATTGGCCCGGCACCAAACACTTTCCTGCCACATCACGAAAATCATGGAGCCTGAAGGAGGTTACACATTAGAAGCAGGTTTCACCCTATCCCACACACAAAACGTGATGTATTTTCCCAAATATCGAATGAAAGTAAATACAAAATCTTTTTTTAAAAACACAGACACACACACCAGTCTCCACAGTATCATTCGAGGTGAAGAGACAATTCTTTCTACAGCAAAGACGGTTGATTTTCTTAGACAGTATCTCACTTTCCTTCTTCTCCGTCATGTATGTGACGTAGAAGTGATTTGGATTCACAATGTGGGTCACCACCACCCAATGGGTGACTAGGAATAAAGGAAGAAAAATTAAAAACAACAACAACAAAAAAATGAAATAGCAGTTTTTTACTTTACTTTCCTACCCAACCTACTTTACACTGCTCCCATTTACACTCATAATCACATGTATTGGGGAGCTGTTATGTAGCTGGTCTGTAAGCACTCAAAGCTATTTATTTGGGGTTCAGTGTCCTTCTCAAGAATACTTCAAATGTGATAACGAGCCATAAACCATACCAATAACTGAGACTGCTGGGCCAACATGGCTGGCATGAAAAGTTGCAAAGGTATAACAAAATGGAAGAAGAAAACTAGAAAGAGGAGGAAATTTGGCAAGGATTTCAATTTGGTTCACAGATAGGAGCAAGGAAAGAAACAGGGCAAGAGAAGAAGATGCATAAAGAAAAACGAGGTAGACGAAAAAGAACACAAGTTATTTTCTTACTTGTTTGTCACACAGTTGTTCTCCCTACCTTTTCTCTTGCTGCCCGAAAGCTGATTTTTCCGTCTTTTTTGGACTCTCCATTTGTCATTTGCAAGCTCTGGCCCAGTGGGTGGTACAACTGCATTAACCACAAAGCACTTAATGAAAATAGATTAAGGCTCATCTTCTACCTCCAAGTAAATTAATGTTGTTATTGGATGACAATTAAAAATATGAAATCGACAAAGCCACACACCTTGCTCTTGTACCTCATCCAAAAGCTCCTCAATGATTACATCTGGAGCTTTGTGATCTGAGTCTGAGCAGTGAAGGAAAAGACTGGACCTACAATGAGGAGAGGAGCCTACTGTTGATGGACTATTGGCTACTGGACTCTCCTGGCCCAGTTTTGGTGGGTTGGGGGACATGTTGCCATTGGGTGGAACAGATTTACTGTTTCTTTGATCTACATATTGCCTGGGGGACTTTCTGTTAGGGATGCCTTGCAGGTTGTCTTGTGGAGTCAGGCTAGAATATGACAAAAAACAGACTGTTTCACCACCAAAATGGCGGCAATAAAGAGATGTTGGAATAAAAAAAAAATCACAAAACAGTTTGGTATTTTTAGATGCTAATTAAAACACTAAAATATCACTAAAACCTATTGGTAAAATGTATATAAACAAATCTCTCTCTCTCTCTCACACACACACACACAGCTGAATACATCAGAACAAATTTAATCTATCTAAAAATACTGTACGAGAAAATAAAGGCTCACTCCTTTGGACTGATGTTGTCCATCTTCAGAGACATAGTCACATTCTGGTTCAAACCATCCAACTGGAAAACATAGCTAGGGGCATAAACATACCAATTTAGTCTAAATCACCTGCACCACTCTGGTTTCCTATTGACACACCAGGAAAACTATGCTGAATAATATATTGTACTATATTATTATTTTGGGTCATGCACAAACTGGTCAGAATAGAACACTGACGTGAATCATTGCAGATACATCAGATTTAGAGTAACAAACCTTACTCCAGAGCCCGCTGTGATACAATTCATGTTAAATGACAAGTTATCCACAGGTGCTTGTAGCGTCTCCAGAACCTATGGCCCACAGAAACACACATTTCAGCAATCAGTAAAATATTCACAACATTTACTTGGTTGAAGCTTCATAGTATCTGATCTTGCTGTATCTGATTAGGGTTAGGGTTCGATTAAACCTCGGAGATCTGAATACAATTCTAAATGTGATTATTAAATTCAAATGCTTTTGTAACTTTATTAGAAATTTTCAGGTAGATTTTAAGGAATGAAATATAAGTTTACTAACGTGGTAGCATAAACATCATTTCTAATTTATCATTCTGTTAATGTGAATAGTTACTTGTCATTCAAGTTATAAATTACACAAGACAATCATAACTCAGGACCTGTACAATATCCTTATTACTCTTAAGTCTTTCATATTCTTCAATTCAACAAAAAATAAATTTTATTAAATGATAAAATGCACCGATATAAAATCAATCAATAATTCAGTACTCCAGAATCAGCATATGCATTTTTTAGCTCTACATAAATGCTTTAAAATCTCGGCTGGCACAAAATTTTATATAATCTGTGTGTGTGTGTATATATATATATATATATTCTGTTCCAAAAAATTGCCACAAATGTGGCAAACCTATAAAACGTTGAGAAAAATGTTACTAAAAAGTGTTAACGGAGTAAAAGAAATGTAATTTCAGTGGATTGTTCTTAAATGGACTCCATGGTCACCAGATAGCATTTGAACACAATTGGGATTAGGTAGAGCCTGACAGTCATATCATGAATGTGCAGCTGACACAGCTGCGTGATGCCATGATGTCAATAATATCTAAGGAGTGTTTTCCAGAACCCTCTGACCCTTTCACACCTTATCCAGGGTGCAGTATTGCCCCAGAAAAGGGATTCGCCGTATTTCTCTGCCTATCTGCATGGCAGTCTTAAGGGCCTTCAATCTCTCCTCAACGCGGCACAACTCTGCTTTGCTAGTGGAGAAGGGTGCCTCTAGTTTTGCCAGATGACTCAACTGCACATCCCTCCTGTTGAAATCGAAATCAAGTCACTATACACACTTCATTGAGAAAGAAAGAAAAAAAATCCATCTGCAAGAAAATATAAGTTTATCTGCACATCATACCATTTGTGGCTAGCATTTACAGCCTTGGCTGCAACCTGCCTGACCTCCTTCTCTAACCGAGCTCTTTCTCGCTCCCTCTGTTCTGCCAGACCAACTGACAGAGTCTGTATGTATTTAAGGGAAGAAAAACACACACACGAATCCTCCAGCATACAAGATATAATAGTATTTTATCAGACATTTACTTTCTGATATGAAAATTTGTAATTAAGACAAAATCTGTCCAATCATGTTCTAGTCTAGTTTTACTGAATCCAGTGCAGTGATCACCTCTTGAATGTATTCCAGCATGGCAAGACTTTCGGCAGCCTGTACTAATGCTTCATCAAGTTCCTTCTCAATCTTCTCAATATCAGCTGGCTGAAAAAAACAAACTGAATTTTATCTTATTCTGACCCATTTTCACTTTTGTGTTTACTTACACAACTTGCCATTTTCATTAGTCAGTTGAAATGTGTAGTACTTTATTAACACCTTAATCTTATTGCACAAATTTTAAAATTACTTCTATACAATTGTAAAATCAATAATCAGTACATTTGTTTTCCTCTCATTGTGTTTACTGAAACATACTTGCATCATATCCTCAGTGTTGCCAGTATTGTCTTCAGGTAGTGATAATTTGGCTCTTCTGCGATTCTTTGTCTTGTCCCACCGGAGGCTTTGAAAGATAACATCAAAAATTTCAACGACCCATTCGTTTTGGAAAAAAATATCTATTAGGCTGTGATTATACAAAGAGGTGCGTTTTTAGTTGGAGTTCCAAAGTGACTTTTACCTTTTAATCTTTCTCATCTTAGCAGTATAGAGGAGACCCACAATTCTGCTATCTTCTTGTAATCCATCCACCCCAGCTTCAGGAAGGGTTGACTCAACCTGAGCAGAGGGATCTTTGTTTTAAGGGCCATCGTACATCTTGAACATGACACAATGACACACAACCTATTTATTTATTTAAAAGTTCAAATAAGTACATAGCTAGGCAGTTAACAATGAAAGATTGTCATCAAGGACAATTTTTATGCTTAGTCTACAAAATAATCAGTCTGATAGCCCAACAGCATAATTGGTGTTGTCAGACCACTAAAATTATGAAATGCTTCAGCAGCCTGATGGGATTATAACAATCCTTGTTGCTGTTGCATTTCACTTATTTGTTTCAACTACAATCCCAAAACCAGAAAAAAAACATGCAGACCAAGTTTGAACACAGACAAGATTAATTACCAGACCACAATTATTAACATTAGGAATAGAGAAAAAATATTTTCTTCATCCATTTGATTATGGTTCCCACCAACTTGCATAAAATTTCGAGTATGCTTTCAGGTGAGTATATATGTACATCAACAAAGTGGCTAGGAGCAGTGTAAAAATGTGACCAAAAGGATAAGAAAAACATTATTAAATTATTATAAACCATCATTATTCCGTAGGAAGGTGACCGAGGACAGAACTTTGTAAAAAGTCTGCAGCTCCTTGATGAGAACTATTTGTCAGCACTCTGTTTACTGTTGCTTAAAATGTCATGTGTTTGGTAGGTCTATATGGTTTGTGCTGCTTTGACTTTTCTTAATTGTCGAAAAAAAGTGGCTGTAGAAGAACATGGATCTTAAGTAAAAACCCTCATTACCACACTTCAGAAAAATGGTGTGGTTTTATCAACTGTTGGTTTATCAACTTCACGTGCGAGAAATCAACTAGTAAGACTAACAGTGACAGTCTATTACATATGATAGAGTGCACCACTTCAGAATGATATATAAGGAAGGTGAAGAATCCATAATAAGCTGTCAAATAAATACAGGAGTGTAAACAGCACAGCATTTTCCTGGTAAATAGAAAACAACTACTTCAACTACTTTAGTTATTAATTATTAAAAAGGTAGTAATTGTGGCGCTTGAATGACTGTAAATAAGATGTATTTTGAACTGAAGTTAAATTAAAATTGATATCAGCTGAATTAAATTGAGCTGTATGTTACAATACACAGTTTCCTGGATCAATCTGTCTAAAATCATGTTGCATGTATTAAGTTATTGTTTTTTTAAGAAAGATCTACAGAGATCCGAACTTCTAGTGGGAATCTATTTGTCTATCCTGAAGTTATGCCAATGTTAAGTGGGAAAGTTATGACCGTTGATGAGTTCACCTCACACTCGGGACATTTAATGATGTTGTCACACTGAATCTGCCGCAGGCAAGATGTGCAGTAGATGTGGCCACACAACAGTACACGAGGGCTGTTGCCATCGACTTCATCCTCTGGAAGAAAGAAAAAACACTCAAAGAGAATCGGAATAATGCGCTGAAAGTTCGAATGTCTTTAGCTTCAGCTCCGTTTTTTAAAGTTTCTAATGGCTAATCTGAATTCTGAGGCGCATAAAACGTTTTAGGATCAGCCTCAGTAAATGTCTATTTTTCGGTTTTATATCATTTTTACCAACTAACTGACTAACTAACCATTAGTCGTTAGTTAAACACCGGGTTTGTCACTTGACTTCGACGTCGCTTGGCGCGTCACTGACACGAGCGTGAACGAAATCACGGCTAGCTTCTCTCCTAACAGGAGGCACTTTGGGAAAAACTGTTCAAAAAATAAAAAATAACACACAATTATCCGTCAGATTTTTAAGTCAACTATAAACCTATTATTTACAATAATCTGTATAGTTTCTAAACTTCGAAAACTTTCCAACACACCAGGTTGCTGTGACGTTAGCCTAGCTAACATAGAAAGCTAGCTGACTTCTTTAGCTAGTTAACTTCGTTTCTCATAAAACACGGTATTGTGACGCATGGGTTTTTAAATTTCCTACCAGGCAAAGTAAAAACCTCCCCGCATAAGTTGCAAACGACAGCGCTGCGGTTCTCATCTCTTTCCATCGTGAATTTCCGCGTGTAAATGCTCGTTTTCGTCGCTTCTCTCGCCACTTTGGAGAAAAATTGCTGCGTAAGCACGAGGTGCCGCGGATCGCCTCGGTCACGTGACCACGATGGTGCATTCAGTGCCTGCAGAGTTTCTTTGAAAATGATGCAGATTAGTGTGTTTTAATAACCAAAACGGTTATTAATTCAGTTTAAAGGCTCCCTGTCGTTTGATGTGTCTTGCCGTGTGGACGTCCTGCACATATCCTGTACATTTACTTAGATTAGCTCAGATTTGTAGCATTAATGCAGAGGTCCAGGTGACTTGGGGTCATCCAGAGGTGGCAAAGGTGCAACAATATTCAGTGTAGGCTCAAAAATACTGTCATGTTTTATTTCATGTGCAAAAGTACTGGTACTCCACTTAGAAATATATTAAATATCAACATGTGTCTTATAAATAATGTTTTTTAAGAAATCAAAAATGTTCAAGGCTATTTAATTAATCGCATTTAGTGGAGTAAAAAGTACAATACCTTTACTCAATTGTAATAAAGTGAAAGTAATATAAAACAAAAGTACAGCTGCCTTTATATATTACCTAAGTACACTATGCAATATCAGCATCTTCTATCATCTAATATATGTATCATCAGAAATAAAATTAAGAGTAAAAGTAATTCTTATCAACTGATCAGTTTACACGCACAAGTTTTTATTAAAACACAATATAATCTGCCTACTAAAACAGTGGTAATATTTACAGAAAACTTGTTTAAAATTTTTTCAACCCCACAAGGAGCCTTATCCTTTGTTTTTTCAAACACCGAATCACATTTCAGTGATTAATAACAGCACCTACAGGCTGTTTCATTATGACTTTTAATTATGTCTATTTTTCCTGAACACCTGGGGGCGCCAAAGACTTAGACAAACACACAGATGGCTGTAGGTGATGTGTTAACAAAGGGCAGGTGGGAGGACAGTATGTTCTTTTTCTCTTCAAATGTGCAACCATTTGCTCTCATGCTCTTGTTTTGATAGATAAATACATGAGAAAGCCAAAAACGGTTAAAATGCATCTCTGGCATCACATTTATTCCATGTGAGCATCTCTGTTTGTTGGAAATATGTAGTCTGACATCTCTTTGTCTTTGGATTTCTGGATACTGTGTACGGATGTAATGGAATGAAATGAAATCACGTTTTATTTATTTATTCAGCCCAAATTTCACAAATGACAAGTTTGCCGCAGGGAGCTTAAGCAAGATCATTTAATACTAATGTGATTGATGTCTTTCAATTTCTGTTATAAGCTGAAACACTGTGAGCTGGTATCATTAAACCATAAATCTAACCTGATGTGCTTTTTTATTCTGTGGATGTTCTTTATTGTTTTACTTTCATAATCTCTCATTGTGCAGCACATTCCTTTTTAATATTGTGTAGTTTAAAAATATTCTTTTGTTTCCTTTTGAACCAGCTGCAACGTTCTGCAGCAGACCTAACAACAGCGTGTCGGTCCTCTCTTCCATCTGAGCGCAGCTGCAAGCAACACCGCCGCCTGAGGACAATGACCAGCCAGTGAGGCAGCAGTAATCGGGAGTGACAGCCAATAAAGTGCAGAGAGGCACAGACATCAGATGATAAAGGTAAATCATCTATACCACACGCGTCACCCAGCACATAGTGCGTAGCTTTTAACAGTACAACCTACCCTTCTCCTTTCTGTTCTCCAGATGAACACGGCTGCAGGCGTTGATTTGAAATGACAGCTCACCACCTTGGTGTGAGGTGTCAAAATGCCTGCAGCTATAAAAGGCACCTGTTTGCCAACAGGATGCAGAGAAATACCCACGATCGGTTAACACATTGAATCAAGGATGTTTAACACTTTGAATGTATATGCGAAACCCTCTTCATTTTTTAATTAACACTATCCATCTGTAAGGTTGCATCATGGCTTCCTTGTCTGTTTTGGAAACATTCTGGCAAACAGAAGAATATTTTCTCAATCCTGTGCAGTCTGAATTCCAGCGCAGTTATGTATGAGTCTGACTGGAGCACTGAAGGAATCTGGGTGTTGGTCATTATCAGGACAGGATGATCATAGACAGGCTGAAAGGGGGCAGGGTGTATATGTATGTTTGTGCCAGGGTGTGTGTGTGTGTGTGTGTGTGTGTGTGGAGGGGGGATTGGAGTGTTTACTATGGGTAATGAACCAATCAGCAGGCTGTCCTGGGGGGGATGTGGGGGTGCTGGTTAGGGGAAAGGGGGTTACCCCCATCTTTCCTCTTCTGAAATTTGGGTCACTTCCCATCCTCGGGTGATTTCCCTCATGTTTCTGTAGCAACAATAACCACCACCCTGCCCCCCCAAAACCCCTTATCAAATCACTTACTCATTAGCAAAGCTCTTAATTAAACTGGGTTGTCTCATTAGCTCTCTACTGATGTCTCATGTAACCCTCGTCCAACCATCCCTCTTGTTCATTACTATTATCCAGCCAATTATTGTAGGTCATTCCATGTGACAGGAGGTGAGCCATCTATCTGTGTGTACCTCACAGGTCTTATTAAAAAGCAACCCCCTCCTGTTTTCTTTGTTTCCCTCCTGCAGAGCACAGAGGAGGTGTGTGGCATAGGACCTCTGTGTAGTGGATTGACAAATGTCTTTTGGGACACAGCAAAGGTACGTTAACAAGATATTTTTGAGTTAGACGTGGTTATTAAGCTTGATTCTAATTCAGCAAATCAAGAGAGAATCGTGTTTTTTTATCCATTGAAGACTGAGTCTTTGACCCACTATCTATACGAGCTAAACAGCCTCTTCCCTGCTGACCGTCTGAAAGGAGGAAACAAACAAAGAAAGGTCAGCAGACACACAAGGCCCAGGAGACTCGAGGATTGGTTTTAAGTGGCTGCCCCCCGCAGGCCACTTGGTCACAGCTTGAAAAGAACAGGGGCGATGGTAAATGACAGTGGCTTTATGCCTTCTCTAACCTCTGAAAGACGTATCAACTAAAAAGAAGAATCATACTCATCGACTGAGGGAGCCAAAGTTAAAACTGTGTAATAGCCTCCTTGCAAAATAAACGATCTTATGGACTTAGTTTGCATTGTTTTACATGTTTGCAACATATTTTTTATTTTATGACCCTAAGGTTTGGGTGGATATCTGCCAGAGAATAGTGGTTATAATTATTTCCAGGTCAGCTGACACAAACAGACACAGCGCTGTTCTTTTTACATCAAGTGACTGCATCAATACACATAATGCAGAGTGATGATGATATTTGGGGTGGGGGATGGTTTATATTTGTTTACAATACGCTCAAAATGGTCCAACCATACCCACAGGTTAAAAATATTCGACAGAATATATCGACAGTGTTACGTCAAGGTTTGAGGCTTTTTTTTCTTGTAGCGTTTTGAGTTTGTGGTCTGACTAACCATCCACAGAAAAGTTGAAGCCTTTGCCAGGTCCAGAGGAGCTTCTCTATTTTTTCTTAGAGTTATAACCGGAAGTTTCCCCATTTTCAATGTGCTCAGACCAGGAACTGCGAAGACTGCTTCAGTTGCTTTGCGTTGTTTTGACTATGGATATATTATCAGAGCTTAATACAAAGAGGCTTTGTATCAGTAAAACGTTCATTTTTGTGACATCATCACAATCTGAAATGAAATCTATGCTACAGGAGGGAGTGCACAGACAGCCAGCTCAGAAACACTTCTAAACATGTCCAGAGGGCTCCACAATTTTTGGCTTATGTGCAAAGCGAGGAAATTATAGTGAAGTGACTGGGCACCATATGTTCGTTTATTTGCTTATTTGCTTTTGACTCAGTTCCATGGTACATTTTTTCTCTTCTTTGTGTTTCCGTTTTTGAAGATCCCATTTCCTTATGTAGAACAGTCCTTGTGAGATTGATGCTTGATGCCAATACAAATTGTATTTGATGCAAAGGCTTATTTCCTATAGTAGAGCGGTGTTTGGCTCTTCCCTTTGATCGGACTACTGCATAAGATCAACAAATCCTTTGTAGTCATGCGCCGTTAACAATGTAGTGACTGTGCGGTCCCTTATTAACCTTATTCCATTTATGAACAAAGGTCGTAGGTCGCATATATTTTGTGCTGGTAATTGCTTAAAGCCTGAGATACTGTATGTTTCCACTCAGATCAGAAGTGCACCTTGAGTAGCGTTCATTTTTGAGGATGTGCCCTAGAAATTAAAGCACAAAACAAACAGAGGAAAATGCTAGAGACATATCTGCTCCACATGTCCACCCTTCATGACGTCATCATTATTGTCTTTAAATGTTGCCATGGTTTCTGTTTATGTCATTCAAATCTAGACATTCAGGATAAAAACTTTCAGGTGATGATACTCTAAATCCTCATCCGTTTGTGTCGCTTTGAGGAAAATGTTATAGTCTGTGCGCTTTTCGGGTCTCTGTGCCAACTCTTTGTGGTCACTTTGCATCAACACATAACTTTGATGACGCTCTACATCCCTGTGCAGCTGTTCAGCGTCTCTATTTATTTGCTGTGCCACTTCCTGTGATGTTTTGTAACTGAAGACTCCTGTGTCCACCTATTCCCGGTAGGATCATTCTTTAATCCATTCATGCTTCAGTCTTAAGGAAAATGCTGTAAGGTTCAAGCCACAGGGTTTTGCCTTCACTTAAACATTACCAGATTTAAGACAAATTAAAGCAAGAATTTGTTGAGTTGAGAAACAGTTTTAACAACCAATGCCAAAAAAAAAACATATGCTGTTTCAGCCCCACAGATGAAGTTGGTTTTTGTAATTTTGCAAACCTTATTTACGTACAGTCTGAATAAAATCTGGAATCTGGAATGATATGGGGGGACACGCAATGGTAGTTTTCTACTGGGACTGTTGTTGGCACATCAAAGTGCCGTGTTAATCCTGCCACAAACTGGTGCCAGCAGCCCACATCCCACTTTAAAAGACCGCCCCAGGCAACGGTAGCTCCAGCTCTCATTAAAAATGCCCCAAAGTCAGGGATACTACTCTCATCTTTCTTACACTGACATGTGCTTGATCACTCCTCGTCATGCTTCTTTTGCACCCTCCAGCCTTCATACCTTAGGTTCAAAGCATAGTTCGGAGGTGGTGGCGGCAGTGAAGGACAAGGTACCAGTCGCTAAGATGGAAAAGCTGGTACATATTTAAGACCAGACTTGCCGCCTCTGTGACCAAATACCTGTCAAGCAATACACAAATCTACATCAAGGGGAAGGATCAGGAGAGGGATGGAGAAAAGGGAGATCAGACCAATTAGGCTGCTCGTTAGCCCGGCTCACTAATCACTCTGTCACTTAGAATTTCATGAGCTGTCTTTCCTGAAAACAATCAGCTCACCACCACCACTGCCGCTTTTCCACCGGAGGCTGCTGCCTTTCGAAAAGCAAAGTTTACTTTGTCGTGTGAAGGGTTGGGTCTAAAGAGAGCAGACTGTGTGATTTTGGGGTCAGGGTGTTTTATTTATGACCCATATGCAGTCTGTTGCCTTTACATCACGATTTGCTGCTTAGCATCAATATGACGCATTAGTCAGGACAAGGTTGAGACCGCCACAGGAAGTTCAGATCTTTGTGGGAGCATGTGCGAACCAGAGATACCGTTAACTGTGTGTGTGAGAAAGAACACGTGTAAATGGAATTGTTGCTATGTTTGCATTGTTTTTTTAACCTCTCAGCTGCCACGTGACAGCCCGGGCCTTCCTGGGTGGGCAGTAGGAGGGGTGAACAGGGCGGTCAGAAGGTAAAGTTGGCTGATTTATCTTGTCACAAGACTTAAATAGAAAAACCCCTCAAACCAAGCTCACTACGAATCTAAAGGCCTCTCTCGCATAATGTTAGTGTTATTAACATCTGTGTTCAGTTGCTCAACAATGAATTAGACAAAAGACTAATGCTGAAGGAGATGAAGCAGGGCAGCCAACATCACGGAGCTAAATGGTTCTATAGGCAGGAATTGGCGGAATTCCTTTCAAGCTGATGTGGATGTGGATTATCATTTGACGTGAGGCAAAGATACCTGCTGCTGGTTTTATGTTTAAAAGAGAACCACTTTTTTGGAATATTTTTAGAGTTTGGTGTTTTTGACTTTCTGCAGAAGGTTAAATGCCCGTTTCCTGCCCCAAATACAAAAGTGTTAATTGCATAAATTAAGTATATTTCTCAAAGAAAACAATTAGAAATATATTCCTGTAGAACAAAAGGCTATACAGCAGATTTTTTATGTTTAAAACACAAAAGAAAATCCCTCCCTCCTGTGTTTTCTCTACCAGACTTTTTTGTCTGTTTCCACTTTCCAGTGTGGCAGCAGGTAAAACATACTGCTGACAAATCCTGTTCATCTGATGGTGATATTCTGTCAGGAGCCACGATTCGACTGGGATGCAGTCCACCATCAGGTCTTTGGCATAAACTGAGAAACAGCTCTCCCACCTTCATTATTTCTGCATGATTCAGATGGAACAACAGCTGCTCAGAGTGACTCAACTGGAATTTCAAACAGAAAACTTTGGCAAAAGACAGAACAAGGCTCGTGCTGAACTATCGCAGGCTCCATCACAGTGTGTACAGATCAGATTTTATGTTCAAAAGCCCTGTGGCTCAGCACATCATATTCCCTATGCCTATCTTTCAAATGAGGATACTGTCACTGATGGTTTCAAAGAGACTAATAAACTGAACATACGCAAATTTAGTACACAAACATTTTCATCTGAGTCTATAATTTAGGATAAGTTTGTACTTGTGTTTGTAATGAAGCCTATTTAGTCTGAACATTTCCAACAGATCTTAAGGCTACACTGTTCCACTTTTGGAATTCTTTAGAAAGTCAGATATCAAAAGTCCATAGTTTTTTTTTTTTCCACTCATTGAACTTCCTTCTGCTTTTCCTTTCCTTTTAACCGAAGCAGTAATCACACCTGGGCTTGTTTGGCAGAAATCTACTGTGACTCTTTCTTTTCCTGTAAGGTAAAGACTTTACAGGTTCACAAGAAATCAAACCACTGTCTGTGAGGGCCTGCTCATCATCAAAAATGCAGTTTTAAATAGCCTGAGATTTTTGGTAAACACTGACACACTGAGTCCACAGGCAGAAGAGTGATAGTTTTGCCAGGTCTGAGGAGACAAATGAAAGGAAATTTGGTGTTGTGTATGAGCTGCAGATTCAAAGGTTTCACGGGAATATCAAAGCATCATCATTTCTGGCTTCTATGTCGTCAACATGAAATATGTCATGTGCAGTGGGAATTCTGAAAGAATTTTCTTGGATCTGTTCCTACATGTTCACTGATTAGTTAATTCTCGTTTTCCCCAAGTGATGTTATAGAGTTTTCAGTCACATTGATTAACAGATTGGAACAACAACAAGTCGATATCACATTGGAGACGTGATATTTTCGATTTTGAGAAATCAAGGTAGTAAAAAAAAAGTTTATCGTTAATTGACAAAACTGCAGATAATGAATGTTGAGTTATGTCAGAGATTTGTTTAGCTAAATCAACAGTAAGTTCATGTCCTGAAACGAATTAGAGGTAAAGATGTAGCCCGTCATGTCACTGAATGAGGTAATAAAAGAAAACTGCATTTCAACATTCAGCCTGCATCAGAAGTATGTCATTCATTCTCAGTGCTGTCACAATCACTGTAAACCCTTCTTTACGTGGAAAAAGCCCAAAGCTTGTATCAGTGCTGGCTTATGTCACTGCTTTACAGTTTCCGTAAATGTGGATTCATCGGACGTATATTGTGCAATCAGACGTGTCTCAAACTTGCCACGGTGCAGGCGGCTGCAGAATGCCGTCTGTCTTTGTAGGCCCATCTTGCAGTGTAACAGTGTGTCACACCTGTAAGATTGCTGTTAGCACACACTGACAGAGCTATGGGACAAAATATGAAGTGAAGGTGAGCCCAGGTGGACTGGGAGCAAGGCTTCTAGTAACGAAGTGCCGTGTTTCAGGTGTGCATTTGGCCTGTGACCTTGGTTTGACATCCTCCCATCTTCTCCCGTCATGTCAAGTTGCTACTGTCAGCTACTAAACCAAGATCCAAAGTGGTGTTTGGAATGAGACGTTCCCACAGTAATTCATGTATGTTCACATTGGCTCTGAGGGACAATTTCTGGCACTGTCATAATTGATTGTAGGTTTCAGCGTCACTGAATGAAAAATAGGTCAGATGCATGTCAGAACATGTGCGGGTTTATTTACACACACACACATCTGAACCTGAGCAGTCTGTTACTGGAGCCCAGCTCGCCGCTGTCGTTTCAAACATCCTTTTGTGCCGCAGCTCTTCTCCCCTCTTCAACCTGGCAGACAGTCAGTCTCTGTTATCATCGTCTTTCTCACTCTGTGTGTCACTGTAGACAAACAATGACAGCAATGCCATCAGGTGCCAGGCCCACAGCCATAATTACACCCCTCACGTAGAGCCGGGCCGCCCTCTTGTCAGTCAGAGCCACAATAAACTGTAACAGCGACAGTAAAAAACACCTGGGCGAATGTGCCGGAGGTGACGAAAGGATAATGTGCTAGTGAAGCGTGGCGCCGTGCCACGAGCACACTCATGGCCATGTTATCTGGGGAAGCTGGAGGAAATGAGTGACAAATGACTTCCTGACATGTCAGGTTTGAGCTTACGCTGTCGTCCAAACTGTGTGAGACATCAGGTACAGTGCGGAGACTGTGAAGTTATTCCGAGAAGACTGTTTGGATGTGGCAACAGAGTCACTGTATATAAAGTTTCCTATATGAAGTCCAAGCATTTTTGATCAGCAGCATAGCATATGTCCTGTCCACAATTTTTGAATTATGAAGCAACAAAGACAAACATATTTTTCATATTTTCCACCACTCTTACAGCTTGTCACTAATCTTTAACAAAGGGTGAACTCCTTCTAGTGCACCACAGCACAAAGGGAGCTGCTGGCAGTAGTTACAAAAGAATGTATAGCATGTGAAATACGTTGGGGCAATTTGTTGTGTAGTATAAATGTTACAAGCCTGGATCAATCATCGGAGTGAAACGTGACAGATTGTTATTACACTGCAGAGGGCCTGTATTTGTCAGACTCATGGGAATGTGTCTATTGTGTTCTAGTTTTACGTGGTTAACACTAATTACATAAAAATACTATTATGTATTTGAAGAAAAGCAAAATCTTGTGAGGTGGCTGATGGTTAGAATAACATGCCCACCATGGTAATTGTTGAGATCTGGAAATATTGTGCCAAGCTTTGATATATTTGTCTCTGTTGCTTCCAGCTCTTTCTTCCCCAGCTTCCCTGACTCTAGTCCTCGCACTGGCACCCAGAATTCTTTGCATCACCTCCTTTTGTGTTGTCTTTTCCATTTCTTTCTTCTGCTACAGATTCTCCAGTGACCCTGCTGCCCTCTCCCAAAGCGCTCATCTGCCAGTCACGTTTCATATGTTCCCATAAATGGGCCTCCATCCCCCGTCAGCGCTGGCTGATGTGCCCTCATGGTGATTTCAGTGTGCAGTTCTTGGGTTGCCAGATTCAGGCTCTAAATTTGCTTTGTATGTTGACATTAGCCACATTAATGAAGCACACAGGCGAGGAGGCGCGCACACACACACACACACACACAAACAGAGAAACTCATGTGTGTACTTGTATATTTGACTCGGAGTGATGGATGCCATCATAATGAAAAGATCAACACCAAGATACTCGACAGGGTAAACACACACTGCTGCCTGTTTGATAAAATGCCTGTCAGGTCACAGTCGTTCCACGCTCACTGACGTCAGCATGATAATGTGTTGCCTCGTGGGACCCATGAAAACAAATGGATTTCAATAAAATTCTTTATTTTGAGCATCAGGATGTCCTGAAAAGTTTCAAATACCTCCTGCTGCACAGTTATCTAGTATGTATCTGTACATTTGCTGTACAGATGACAACTGGAGCTCTAACCACCACATATGGGATTTATTAACTGTATAGCAAAACAAACATACAAAAAACAACACTGCTAATGCATAAACTTATTTATGCTCTGTATCACCTTTGATGTTTGGGAGTGTTATGGCAAGTTATTATGATAATACGTTGCTGTGCTTGTATTTTTGTTTCGTGGGAGCTGAAGTTTGTTCTGTTGCCACAAAGTAAACGTAATTTGACTTTGTTGAAATTATAAAAGCTTCAGTTTCTTATAACATCTGCTGTATCGGATGCCAGTTTGTCATGGAATATGAAAAACAACCCCCAGAAACATGGACTAAGTAAATTTTGTACTGTATCAGAAACCAACCCATAACCACAAACAAGCAACAAATGCATCATGTGCATTTGTTCAAAGGAAAAGAGAACCACTGCTAAGCTAAAGTGATTGTATTAAAGATGCTGTGACTACACATGGTCTTACTCAAGACAAATATGAATATTTGAAGCATGCCGAGTAAACTCTGGGGCAGCAGGGAGGTGAATTATGCCGCAGCAGTGCTCTGAAGAGTTTCAGACTTCTCGATACTTTGCAGTGTATCTGGGTCAGCGTTTAATTACGCAGTCGTCATTCCATCTGCTGAGTGCCGCTTCTCGTTCTCCTGTGCTAACAGCATTTCATAGACACATCACAAACCGAAAGTATTAGGCTTCTGCACATGACAGCGGCCCGAATCTGATCGTTTTGACTCAGAAATCTTGAAGCAAGTGTGAACAAAGCTTCAGAGTCATTGTACATTTATGGAGAAGCTGTTCAAGCCGAAATGGAAAGAACGTATAACTGAACAGCGTCACACAAATGACACATTTGTCCCATTTCAGTTAAATGTGGGTGTACACGGCAGTTTAGGACCATTACCGTTCAGTGTTTACATGTGGCTCACAGACAAGAACGTGGACCATCAACAAACAATGATCGGGTTTCACAAAAAAATCTGATCTGAGCATTTAGATCTGTAATGTTAGTGATGCCTTTGACACCCAAAGCACAGATAATCTACAGTGACATGAGTTATATGATGTGGAGAACAAACAAAACAGAGAATACTGTAGTAACCATCGAAGTATTTAAGGGTTAAATAAACCAAATAAACTTGTATTTCCTGTTCTTGTAAATTTAATGGTATCATGGCATAAGAAGGTGATCAATTCATCATCCATTTCCAATTCTTGAGATAATTAACAATGTTGCTACAAATGGTCTGAATTGCCATAATTCCAAAGATCACTTCACACTTGGTTCATACTCCCGCGAAGGTTATGGCAACTAAACTAAAATATCCCAATCATGTGTGTTGTAGTAAAATGAAAGATGTTGCATGGATAATAGGTTTTGAGTGGAGGTCTACGGCACAGATGAGCAAACTAATCCAGGTTGCAGACTGATGAATGTTAACGCCTGAGTAGAATTCATTGTCGGTTTCAGTGTCTGTGTGGGGATTGTTCAGGAAATGACCGATGTTTTCATTAAACGTGTTCTTTCGTGGAAGGCCACCTGTGTCACTGTGTACGTGATGACCTTCTGAGTCCTGATGCAGACATCAGGGAGCTTTGAAAGCAGTGTCGTGTTATTTCTGGCTTAATGAACTCGAGTGTGCAGAATCAGCTGGAATACTTGCATTAGTTAATCCGTTATGAATGTTCCTTTATTTTCTTCCAGACCTTTCACCGTCTGTTAGTGCGAGGATAAGCATGAGCCCGTTACATCGGGCCCGCACCCACCCCTGTTTACACTGACACTAATGACTCGTCCCTCGCTTCAGCCCGCCACAGTCATCCACACATGGAACCACTTCTATCTGCGCGCAACACCAAGACCGCCTGCCGCCTCGCTCTGCCATCATCATCCTGTAAAACAATCTGTTACTAGGGCAACAGGTGGTGTTGGAGACATCCACAATTTGAGCAGGAGCAGGAGTTGATTATGGCCAAGCACAGAAAGGAACGAGCGCCTGGGCCGAGGAGAGCTGCAGAGAAACACAGTGAGCATGACGTCAGCGTCCTCATGTGCACATTATCTAGAAATAGAGCCACCGTGTTTGTCTTGGCCGCTCCATCTGTAAATGCTATTATAGAGCTTTAGTTAAAAGCTCGTGTCAAAACGTGAGATGTTGCAGATATTATCTTGCATGCACCGGGAAAACTGTTTAGAGAAAGGTTTAATGAGCCTGAGGTATTAATGTGTATTAAAGCTCTGCAGGGTCGTTCCTGTCAAACTGACACTGAATCACTGTTGTTCTGGCTTCATATATTTACCCAGCAAAGACAGAAGAAGAAAGAGCAGCCCTGGAAAAACACGGCTATGGTTGCTATCATGAAATCTCTCCAACAATCTGTTAAGGCTGCCGCTGTTTGAATCCGACCGTAAATATTTGAGCAGAGTGTGGGATTTTCCTGGTGTGTTTTCACTTTGCTTTACAGTGTGGAATGTAATGTAATGTCACTTTGGTTCCGTCGCCCCACATTTAGGTCGGGAAGGGGGGCGGAGGGCTGAGCCCATTTCACAGAATCTAATATAAACACTTTGCCCCACTTGGTGCCAGTGGAACCACATTCCTGGATGCCAGAGGCCTCACACGTCCATAATCCAACCCAAGTCAGCGCTACACTTTAATTAACCCGTGCATGCTCGGCATACTTTGCCCACGTTCGGAATCAAAGGTGAACTTAAATGTGACTTCTTCCGCCCTGCATCGTTTGTTGTGTGTAGAATGGTGATGCAATCAGAAGCCGTGCACGCCACACACCGAGGAATTCTGCTCACAAAAGGAGTTGACTTTGGCTCTAAGATCTGTTGATAAGCCACATCACAATTGGTTCTCACTGTTGACAATGTGGGATTACACTGGACCTGATCAAGGGAAACACAATAGGAATTCCTGAGATGATCCTCACCTTCACGTAATGCTTAACTCTAGTGTAAATATGAAGCTAGATTGATTTGGACCTACAGTTGACACTTGGGACTTGTGATGTTAAAGCAAGCTGACAGTGCAGCAAATGCCACAGGATGTGGACCGTAGACGAGGTGGAAACAGACGCGTCATGGACGGCTCATCCCGGAGGGTTGGCTGGCACTGCTGCCCGGACTTTTGCGGTAAAGACGGTGGTGGTGGTGGGGGCAGCTGGGGCTGGACTGATCAGTGGACCGGCACAGATTGCTTCCGGCCTTTCTGAGTGCCAGTGTGCAGACGGATGATAATTAACTGGGGGTGACTGGTGCTGGCTGGAACCAACCTGAGAGATAATCAGGTCCAAAATAGAAACTGTTTCTTCCAAGTTCTCCTGTGGTCTAAGCCTTGCTTCAGCTATTTTCTCCCTGCCACCTTCCCGCCTCTGCTGTCATCATTTTCGCATCGGTCTCTTCTTGTCCTCCTCCTTTTTCTTACCTTTGTAACCCATTGCAGTGTTCTCCTCGTCACCTCGGTTCTCTCGTGCTTCCTTTACTTTCAGTTCTTGTTTGCATCCCTTCTGCCCCACACTTTACATCCTTTGTCTTTTCCTCCCATTTCCCCTTCCTAGACATTTTTTCCATAAAACCTAATGCTGTGGATGCATAGATGGAGACAATGGGCCTCATAAGACGGGTAGAAAGCCCCCTACCCATAACCCCCAGACTGGGATGAAGTCATCATGTCTTTAGTAGTTATTTTGGTGTTTATTTGCTTCTTTTTTTCTCTTTGTCTGTTTTTTGTTTCTTTAGTTTAATTTGTGCATCATTTTACTGTTTTTTTTTTTGTTTTTTTAGTGGGGGGGTCTCTTAACATTTTTATGTATCATTTTGGTAATTTCGCATCTGTTTTTGATCATCTTAGTGTTTTTTTTCATCCCCTTGGTCTCATGATTTTTGTTGTATATCAGTTGTTTGTCACTGGACATTTTTATTCATATCCTGTGCAATATGTTTGTCAATCTTTGCAGTATTTAACCTGCTTCCATTCATTTTTTTAGCTCACTTGTTGTGTCTTCACTGTGCATGACCTCCAACATTTTACTGAACCTGATGAGCTACGGCTGTCACACGCATGTCTGCACCTTGCATGGCAGACATGCGTGTGTGTGTATGTGTGTGTACCAAATTACTCTGTAAGTTACTTTGGATAAAAGCATCTGCCAAAACAACTAAATCTAAATGTGTTTCCATCTCAGTGCTGGAGTCATCCTCTAAACGCTCTTGAGTGTAGGAGCCCACTTTGCAACAAACAAACAAGCTAATTTACCAAAATGCTGACTTTTTCCTGGATAATTCTGTAGGTTTCCATAAGTCAGAAAGTGAGCAGCAACAGATTCCCCGATATTTGGAAAAACAGCATCATCACTGGGTGAGAAGCCAAATGCCGATCTGATAACTTCATCATCAACGTGACTGTGAACATTGTACCTGCTTAAGATGATCATGTCTTCTTAATGTGACATCCGCACAGCATGAGCTGCTAAAAACAGCTTCCCATATTTGGTTTTTAATGTGTGTGAGCACACGAGCACCTGCTTTTCTCAGAGAGACAGTTTGGCTGAATGCAAAGATCTGCAGACAGGCGACAAACACCAATTCACTTTGTCCTCAGCAGTAAAAAAAGAAAGAAATCCTCTGATCATTATAATTGTGGAACAGAACCCATGACTGCACATGCTGCCAACACTTTCTGATGACTGATAGCACACCTGTCTGTGTCATGCTCCTGGCGGGAAACAGTTTAGGGTCTGGGAAATGCCCCGGCACAGGACCAAACTTGACAGTCTGTGTTTTTGCTGAAAGAAAATAGGCTGTGGTTAGATGGTGGAAGATGTAACTTATAGACTGTAAAATGTTGGCCTATATATTTTTTAAAATAATAATTCACTTCATTAGAAACCAATTATCAGCAGGTGAAGTATAACTCCACATTTTGCCAACTAATCAAGTTTGTCTCACTTCAGTAAAATGAGTTAATCTTAAAAAAAAAACCTCTTTTCTGTGATTCATTTAAAAAGACAAAATTCTGTTGGGGAACTATGGGAACCAAAATTTTGTGTTTCCTATCAGATGCCCATCATAATAATTTTCATTTTACATTTTCTAAATTAAATGTACTTTCAACACTCCCTGCTCTCAGGAAGCTTCAGACCTTCGTGTTGTACAACAACGATTCAAATCCCATCAGACAGACACGCTGCTCCACTGGCTGTCATGCAAAATTCAAAATTCATGGCATTGAAATTGTTGAAAAAGAATCGTTAAAGACGTTGTTTGTATCTACCATCTCATGCAAGTCATTCTGTTGAAATAGTGCTGCCACGTGGGAGGCAGGCATCAGTTGTAATTTCACCTTAGAAATAAGTACGTGATGTTAAGAAATTACAGATTTTACGTGATCGCTGCAAAAACATATATAATAATTGTGTCAACCGAACACAAATCCCCGTCTCCAGTGTGAAAGTCCTGTTTCGTAAACCTTCCAAGAGCCCAAACTGTGTCCAGACAAACTTTGAAGCTTTTCATAGCGTCACGTTAACTGCTGCTGGGAGATGTTGCCGAGCGCTAAGTCACATGTCTTCATCGTTTTACAAGCAACACCATACGTTTTAATAGTTTAATAATGCTTTCTTTCTTACTTCTGTTGAAGCTGTTTTTGTGCCAACTAGTTTTTTTTCTGGAAACTTTACTGAGAAGCTTTAGTATCTTTTTGTTTTCAGATTTGTCCTAAGATTATCCTTATTTAACCTTCATTTTGCCTTATAAAAATAATAGCCACAAAGTGTTTGGTACAAAAAGGCATAAAAGTGAAATTTTAGCTGAACATTTTCATAATATATACATAGTCTGTGCAAAAAGCAGATTTTATCAAAGCTCTGATCTCTTTCTTTACTGTGAGAATATAAAGGTGTTTACCTTGAATCAGTCAACTGTACCATTTCGTTGCCATGGAAACATGGTCAGGGAGCATGAAGGACATTGAGGCAATGCATTAGATGCAATGCAAAGTGAAATATTAAAAGTGTCAGTGCAGAGTGTGCCACGTTGGCATCCCCATCGATTCACATCCCTGTTGAATATGTGTTATACCACAAACATGAATTAAAGTTTATTCTGTGTGATTATAAAGCTTTAAAGTCATTTATGAATATTATGAAAACATGTCCAGAATAGGGAGTGCACACTCCTGCAATAAGAATAAATGATTGATGAAATGTTGGAAACACAGCTGGAGTTTTGGAACAGAGGTTATGACACAGCTAATTCATAAGGATTTAGCTTGAGAAGGTGATGCTTTCATCTCTCATCTTTTATCTTGGAAAGTAGCACAAACACCTGCAGTTAGGTAACGGGGAGATTTCCTAGATGACTGGCATTCTTTCGTAAGGGCAGCCACGACTCTGATAAGCACAGTAATGTGTGTACTGTCAACACAACGTGTCCAGTCCAGTCTGGTCAGTCGTACAAATGGTTATCTAACGTCCCAGACCTCCACGTAACCCGCACAATCCTTCTAAAACCCAGGCTCAAATAATAGACATTTGTATGTCAATATGGTTTTATTCACTTTACTTTGCAATTTATACTTTAATTTGTTATTTTTGAATTACTGAATAACAAATTCATATTTTCCTGCATTGAACTGTTGCTTTTAAAAAATAGATCTGATTTTGAGCGAGTGTTGTGATTAGAACATTGCAAAGTTCATGGGCGGTGGTCTGGCTTGGCCATTTGGAGGGCAAATCTCTTTAAAATGAATTTCCCTTGGCAGGTCTTCTTGGCCTCTGTTTTGTTTTAGGAAGACGGATTGTTTCATTATCATAGTAAAATTATTAAAAAGGAGAGTAACCTACATCATCGTCAGCTGGCGCTCACACCTCCATGATGAGTAGGTTGCCGCAAAGTAGAAAGGTCACTGGGTCAAATCAATCATCCTCTGGAAATCTTTATTAAACTTTATCTCCACTCGTGTGGATTTAGCCTTTAATTGTGTTTTTCAGTTTTAATCAGTGCAAGAAGTACATTGAAACATGTGCCGTAATCCCTGCACTTCTCCCAGGAGGACAACAGTGCGATGCTTTGTTTGTGCATTGTTTCATTTTCTGTGCATGACATGACTGAACTATAGAAAACATTTTGTATGCATGAATCTGCATGAATCACCAGTTTTACCAGTAAACATATACATGTTCCTTTGGGAACAGGGGCGTAACTGCTGGGTATTTTAGAGGAAATAAAGACAGAAAAGATACATATTGCATTGCAGTCAATTACACTGCTTAGTGTAAAATACATTGAAAAAAGAAGTGGGGCACCACAAGACAGCTACACCTGCACTGCAGGTGTGTATTTCTTTGTTTCTTATTTAATTTTTGTGTTTTACATTATACATTGTGTTGTCAACTGCACAGCTATGAAGGTGTCACCTGAGGAGAAAAATATATTACACAGCAATAAAGAATAAAAAAAACATACACTGTAGGTGGGTCAAAGAAAACTAATGGTAAACCTGGAACCGTAATTCTTTTAAGGCGTTCTTCTCTGGAGGTCTGGAGCTCCAGCTTAGGCCAAGACCAGGCCAAGTTCCAAGCTGGAGCACAAGGACCATGAAGGCCCAGCCTGGTAATTATACTGTCAAGCCTCAGTTTGTGTACCCAGTACAGTGCCCTGTGGGACTCAGTCTTTGCAAAACTACTTTAGTTTTGTCGTCTGAAATCTCCAGCTGTTTACGGTTTAGTGTTGCTTCCTTCCAGTGTGTGTCCTTCCAAGTTTTCTTTATTATTTACAGTTGCTTTCGTTCATACAGTAAAATGACTCTGCTGTGTTGCAAAACCATCTGAACAAGAAAACAGCAAAGCCTTTAAAAATAATACGTAAAAGTAATGAAAACGCACTTCATTTTCTTTTTTAAGGAGTTTTTGTGGCATCGCTAGATGAGTGGTCGTGTATGCGATGTCCATCTGCCAGCAAAAGCAGAGCAAAACACGAGTTTCACTGTGGCTGAAGGATAAAGTATCACATTAAAATGTATTACAATATGTCTGCTTGTAATTTCTCACTATAGCTAATTATACTGTGGTTGGCTGCGTCCTGTAATACACAGCTGAAATCAAGAAACTGACACAGGTGCTGAACATCCAGGACCCGCTGCTCTGGTTTCCAAGCAGCACATGCTCCAGACAGTTGCACCAGAACGTTGCCACGTTTCTCCATCCTCTGTTTCCCCCTGTGCTCTCCTCCGGGCCTGATGAACGAGGTTTGCCGGCGTTTGGATGAGCTCATCAGCGAAGGATGTGCCTCAGCTCCGCGTTGTCTTTCATCTTCCTGCCTGGACAGAGACTCGCACGGAACCACAAGCTACATGTGCCTCAGTGCAGCAAAGTTCTGGTGTCCATGCTGATTTAAGCATTTACGTTTCTACAAAAACAGCAAATGGAAATAAACAAGTGCTGCACACAGTGTCCTCATCAATCTTCTTCCTCCTAGTGTTCTACACAGAGATATATTTTAAGTTTACTCCTTGAAATATATTCAGAAGATCATATTCTCATGCCCCGCAGGCTCGACCAATTTTAATTTGTTTGGAGATTATCATAATGGTGTGTATTTATAGCATGTATTTATCTTGGATGTTTTAGCCTTTATTGTCCATTAAAAAATCTCTCCTGCCAACACCATTTTTGTTGCGTTATGATTCTTATAATAACTCAAGTTTCTGTCCGGGGTGGTCAGTCAACTTGGCTGGAGACAGCTCAGAATTCTGAAATATTCAGATCAGCACAAATGTTTTTCAGAATATGACCCTAAAATGCCACGTTGTGGTATTGTGGAATATTTTACAGAATCACAGAATTATTCTTCTTAGAAATGAAGTCAAGGTGCAACAGTCAGATTCTAAGAATTCAGTTTCCTGCTTTGTAAAAACATGTTGCTGACACAGAGAACACGAGGAGATGTTTACACTACGTCGCTCGAGTTTCCTCGTTGGACTACTGCAGTTATTCCCGCTTGCCAGGAAACCAGAGGAATATATTGGAGATGACAGCCAAAAAGCTCTCCTGGCTGTCACCAGCTCCAGTCCATCTGTTACGAACCCACTGGGCCACAGAGCTGCCAGCTACGTGCCTTAATCCAGTTCACTTTACTGCTAACGTGGAGCCGGCTCTGCTGCAGGGTCCCGACTGTTTTCTCACCAAAGCGTCGGTCAGGTGGATCACAGGTGGTGCTCACCTGAGATCATTTAAGATATCTGTAACGGTGTTAAACTCTTCTGTAAGTGGGGTTACTGGGATTAAAAACAGAAACGTTCAGTTTCTTGAATTAATCAGTGAGTTAAGCACTGTTAGGGGCCTTTGGGAGTCCCCCTACCCAATTTGGAAACAGTGCTTCAAAGAGTTTAGAGAAGCAGCCCCTTGCGCCCTGCAAATCCCTGAACTGGCTGGGAAAATCTACGTTGAAATACATTTGGAACAGTAGCTGCTTCGTGGCAAACCTTCCACGACTGCTGAAAAACTAAAATATGAAAGGTGAAAAAGCTGCTGAAAGCTGGTGAAGGTTTAATATCAGACAAAGGTGTCAAACACTATTTTACAGTGTAAGTGAATTTTATTCAATCAGAATAATGACAGTAACTGCTTGACATGTGTCATAATATGATTTTTAATGTCGCTTAAGTCTGAAAAGTGGATTGCTTGGATTTATCATCACACTCGCATCACTTTTAAGCAGAAACAAATAGGACATTCAACATTTAAAGAAAATCCTTTCTGTGAGGTAGGAAACCAAAACATTGAGCATTGTCAGGCTGTTAAGATCCCAATAACAATTTTCACTTGGCATTTTTCTCACGTTTCATGTCCTTGAGGATACTGGAGATACTTTACAGTCAAACAGTTGTTTCTCTCTCTAATAGCGGTTGTAACATGCCTCCGAGGCAGTTTCAGGACCACTGACGCAATATTCTGCTTGTTAAAGCAAATTATGAAATGTATCCCTGTAATTAACTCCAGTATTTAGACTGAACTGTGAAATATATACCTATAATCACTGACAAATTGCAGGTAATATTAAGAAACATATCCCTATAATTTACTGTAAATGTGTGAGGAAAATAAGAGACCAAAAATGCTTGATTTCCTGCCTACCAGCTTCTGTGTCAAATCTGATCAAATCAACCACTCTGGACGTGTGTTTACAGTGAGAACAAGCAGGTGAAGGTAAAGAGAGAAAGGAGTGAAGGATTTAGGACGGCAGCATTTAAAAGAGATTTCCACGTCTTTGTGGTAAAGATTAGATTAGAGGGAAAAGGATTCATGCAAAAATTAAAACATTTAGATCTTTTGCACAATTTTTCACATAAGAACTGTGTGTGCAGATGCTTTTGTGCAGACTGTATGTCTAAAACTACAGAGACTGTGTGACTACTCAAGCTGAAATTCAGTTTCTTGAGTTAACACTAGGGATGTGCCGAAACCGATACCAGTATTCAGCATCGGCACCGATCCTGCCTTTGTTTACTTGTGCTATTTGAAATTATTCTTTAAATAAGACATAAGACATATTTGTCAACATGAGGATGATCTTGAAAAGCTAATAATTGCAGTTATACTTTCCAATTCACTAATAACATGAATGTTACTGGTCTCATACTCCATTTTGAATTGGTACAGCAGTGATGGCGTCTTTCTCCTTTTGTTTGTGGACAGTCCTTGTTCACACCCGCATCCTCACCTCAATTCAAGCTTTCATTGTTGAATAGCACATAAAACATATGGAGCATGTATCATAAAGTACAACAGTGGCTGTATATGGTGAGAGATGAGAGCAGCAGTAACAGACACTGACAATGGATGAAGTCGTACGTGCTGGCGGCCTGTTAAACGAAGACTTCGTGTTTGCAGCTACACTCCCCCTGCAGCAACGTCTGTCTTCGTATAGACGTACACGTGTGTCATCGGTGCACATGCAAGGGCGCACAGGGTTACCTGGTCGAACTGCTGTCACCGCGTATCTCATCACACTGACACACACGCACACACACTCAGTAGGATGTTGTGTTAGCACATTTCTATTCTTACAGCACACGATGCACTGCAGGTTGTGCCAAATTATGATTATTTTTATTGTTATCATTGCATGCGTCTCTTGCACTGTTGCTTATTTTGTAGCTCAGGTGCTCATGCATTTGCACTGTTTTTCCTACTAATGTTTTTGATATAGCCATATTCAGCCCACATTTTTTTTTGGGGGGGGATGTGTTGATGTTCCACAAGAAGAATGTGCTTGATTAGGCCTGACATCCTCGCACTGCAGCTTCCAAATGAAGTCAAACGTGTTGATGAAGCTGTGAAGACAAAAACAACACACGGCAGAGGGTCTGGCCCCGGGGGGAAACTATCAGGTCGTGGAGATGTTGGTTACTGTGAAATGACGGTTTTTACAAGCCGACCAGACACGGAGCGCAAAGAAAACAAGGAAATATGGAGAGGTAAAGAGAGAATAATCCTGTGTACAATCTGCAGCTGAACCTTGCAGGTTATCACACCCCACAGGGCTTCACGATGGTTGGAGAATTGTATAATTTGAACGAGCGTTCACAATGCAACTGATTAATAAGATTACGAACCAAAAATCCAAAAATGAGCTGTTACAACACTGATGCAGCAGTTATGTAAGAGTCATGGGAGTGTCTGAACATCTCATGACCACTTCTGAGGGGAAGCTGGAGTTGTCAGGTGGGATGTTTGATTTGGAAAGAGCCTGTCTTGACCCTCGTCTTCTTCAACACTATTTGAGGAGAAACAGATTTCGTACTTTGTGGCTTTTGTGCCAAATAAATGATTGAAATAGTTGTGCAGTTGTAGCTCTGCATTTAGTATTGTAACCATGACAACAAGGGTCCAGAAGATGATAAAGACCAACTAGGCCTGGCAAGTCATACACTTGAGCTGATAAGAACAGATGATATGTCACTGACAAGCTTGACAACATCCAAACACAGTGCCAATATTGTGTGCGTGTGTTTCATCCTTATCGTTATCAAGCTAATTAATTTAAATTAAAAATCTGTTGCAAAAAGTGTTTGTGCAAATTTAAAAGTCATGCGGTTTCTCCTGAAAGAAATTTATTTAACTTCATCTCTGATGAGGTTACATCAAGTGGCATAAGCAGCACAGCTGTCAGTTACAACAGAAGAGAACATCTTGCATAACTTAGTTAAAATGTTACATATTTAAATTCATATTGTTTTTACATTGACTAAAGCTGATTTATTATCTAAATAACATTCATCAACCTTTGTCGTCTTGCAAACACAGCGGCACCACACACGTGACTTTTAACCATGAACGTGACAAATAAAGCTTTTCCAGAGGAAAGGTTAACCACGCATCCTTCCTTACCGGGAGGAAGATGCGATCGATCCTCGTCGCTCAGATTTGTGCCGCTCTGTGTGTCTGTATGTTTATGAGCGTGTGCTTCAATGAGCACAGGCTCTTCTGACCACCAGCCGAGTCTCCGGTGATTCCGGCACACTGGCGTCCTTATTACACCGTTAGCATTTCAACTGAAATAAACAGCACATTTCAACTGGAGCTAAAATGTCAATAAACCGTTTACTGAATCATTACGGCTGATAAATATTGTTCCAAGCCTTTAAACCGTTTAAACATTATAAATTCCATTTATGCTAAAGCAGAGACACCTTGTAAACACTGGCATATAATAAGGTGGTCGAGCTTCGACTAATTTTTCATTAACAATTCATCCCTTTTACAAATAACTGATTATTTATTGTTCTCGTGTTTAATCTGGGATGATCCCTGAGCACTTTCCCTTTTTTTAGACGGTGGACCTCATGCAAGAACATTTTCGTGTTGTTATCTTTGCTCTGTGAGTGTTGCTCACCAAACTTTCCAAAATGCACGCGTTGACTCGTTTCAGACTGATTTACAGGCATCTTTCAAAAAAAGATCCTGTACTGTTGTTTAAAGCTGAGCAGTTGTTGAAAACAAACCAACAAGATGCTGCACGTTGACTCTGCCCGGTCACTGCTCATTCAGGGAAAAGAGTCAATACTTTGAACCTTTAACCTCGTTCAATTTGAAGTTAGAGATGTGAGACGTTGTCCTCTCACATGTCCTGCAGTCACATATCACCAAAGAATCGTACCAGACACGAACATTAGACATCCATTTTTTTGTTATCTATGTTTTGGTATAAAGTATTTTATGTTTTTCTGAGGAGTTTTCACTTTTCTGAACTCAAAGAGCGGTGACTGAAGTTCTCTCTGTAGCCTCTGTAGGGCATTTGGCAAATGTGAAACATCATTGACCCAAATAGATGCAAAATCCACCATCTGCAACAAACACAAACAATAAGAAACAGAAAACTTTCCACGCTCCTTTTCCAGCTCTCGGTCTGCTCCTCATTTGCTCAGTATATATTATTTTAACTATTTGTGATTTTAATGTGAATGTGAAAAAACATACATGTAAATCAATATTGTTTCTTGTATGACTGGACATGAAAATGTGGTAAGTAACTAAGATTTGATGAGTTTAATATTTTATTCACGTTATACAATGTGGCTGGTGGACAGAGGAACTGTAATTGTCCTCTGGCACAAAAACAATATGACTTTCCATTTCAGGCAACGTGTATTTGAGCCACGATGCAGCAGAAAGAAAGAAGAAAAGAAAAGGATTAATAAACTCTGAACAATGACTGAACTTTTCACCGTTTTTGTGCCCTTACTGACCATTTTATTAGGTACACCTGTACACTTAATGCAACCCAGTACAGCAGCTTTGCCATGAATTCTACCTTTACAAGGTTGTCATTTCTCAGTTATTAAGGTGAATCTGTCAGAAAGCTGATGACATTAATATGTGTTTATTATTGAGATCAAAGTGGATAGTGGAGTCCACCGGAGCGCATATTAAGAGGAGGGGTTCTAAAGTTTTGCCCCCCACCCTGCTCTCCAAAAGCCTGTCATAAGAACATTACTGGACACATAAATCCCATTTTATATTCCATTAACGTTTATCCAAAGTGCCTCACAGGATTGTGAATGGATACACCTTTTCATATGATGGGCTGTTATTGCCAAAACAGTTTGCTGTACCTTCATAATAACTTTATGCTTAGCATGTCGGAACCACTGAAAACAGGCCTCCACACAAACTGCTTTACCGGCATCTCATATACTTCCACACTTAAAGTTGAAGACCATGCACAGAACATGATCTGTTGTTGACGTGAGACGTAAGATAGACGGAGGCTTAAAGGCTCCTTCCTCTTCCCCTGAGGCAGGCTTCAGCCGCTGAGAACCAGCCTTCAGATTTCATTTAGCCGAGGGAGGACGAGCGCCTCGTTACGTCTGAGCTCGGCCGGAGGCTGCGCCCATCTGCTCCTGCCAAGCTGGACAGTTGTGTAATGGCAGGATGTACGTCTGACTGCGATCGCCGCTCAGCCAACTATGGTAGGGTTCCTCAGAGGCCACGAGGTTTATGTAACTTGGATGTGAAAGGGGGCATGGGAGGATCCTGTACCCTGTCGTCTGTGTCTATCTTTGGCTGTGGATGCTGAGACAACAACAGAGAGAGGACGCGCAGCGAGATATATGGGGAACATCAGCTGGTTACCGTCCAGCAGGACTCAATGGGAAAGAGATAGGAGGGTCGGCCTCCACATGCCGCCGTGCTGCTTCTGCGGAAACACTCTGCAAGGCCGTGTATCACCGACACTGACATGTTTTTTTGCTCAGTTTCTAATGTTTTTAGTATTTGTATGTCCACCTTTGGAAATTTACTTTGCATTTTTTCTTACTTTGTTGCTTGTTTGCTAAATTTGTGCATGTTTTGAGTCATTTTGTGTCTGTTTTTGGTCATTTTGTGTCTGTTTTTGGTCAATTTGTGTCTGTTTTGGGATGTTGTGTGTCTCATTGGCATTTTTTGTGTCTGTTTTTGGATGGTTTTCTTTACAAATTTTGGGTCTGATTTTATTCATTTTGTGTGTGTCTTTGGTCAAATAAGTCTAATGTGGGATGATGTGTGCTTTTGATTTTAGGTTAGTTTAGTTTTATTATTAATATAAACCTTGTATGAGCATGTTTTTGTAATTGTTTTGCATCTCTTTGTGGTCATTTTTGATGTTATAACTGAGCTTTTTCAACCTAGAAATAGGCCCAGTAACTTGGGCCCTTGGCCATTCCCGAAAGCATCCAGGCGATCACACCAGTTGTGTCCCATCATTCTTTGTTCGTTTTCTGAGTTGGAATATTCAAAAACATCTAAACATTCGATAATTTTCACAAAGGTACAAATAGAAATCAGTGAATCATTGGAATACTACACACAAAACATTCACATTTCTAAAACTCAGTAGTTTGAATGAACATGTGGCTGCAGCTCAGTGGGTGAGGCCACGTCATCCATGAGCCATGAGGTGAGTGGTTTGACTTCCTGCCAAGTGTCCTGAAGCAAACAGTAAATTGCTGCCGGTGGGTCCTATGACCACCATGCATGGCAGCTGCCGGCATCAGCGTGTGTGACTGGGGAATTAGAACCAGCTTATCAAAGTGCTTTACAAGCAGAAAATGTACAATATACCTATGTGAAAATGAAAAATACAATAAACATGTGGATATGAAAAATATGCCATAACTTCCAGTTTAAAAAGAAAGAATACAGTACTGCTCCTTCTGTTTGCACTAATTTCTTTCTGGTGCAGACTTTGTTAGCTACACACACACACACACACACACACACACACAGACACAGACACACACACATCTAGAAAAATGGCGTGAGGAACGCTCAGACGTCAGGCCACTGCTAATGTCGTGGTTCCATTGGTAAATACATAGTGGGAAGGAGCATCTGTAGCACAGTGAGAAAGTGGACTGTTACTGTAGTGACCCAGATGACTCCGCCTACCCTATTAATCATTACAGAAATTGAAAACATGGTCAGAACACCAAATATGAGTTTTGTTTGGTTGATAATGAGGCAAAACATTGAGATAATCTGACCATTCCTCTAAAACTTAGAGAGGATCTGGTTTTATTCTTGATAAACGGCAGAACATCTTGTCAGATGAAAAAATTCACATTTGGTCACTTTTTTATGATATTCTTCAATTTTTTGAAGAGGCTTCCTGATATTGTTTGTTTGTCTTATTATAACTCATCACATGGCTTTTTTTGCAATGCATTATTCAAGCTGGTTTTTGCACACTAATGTCTGTAACTACAGCACATTTAAACAATCTGGACAAAAATTGGTATAAATTAAAATTTCCACTCATATGTAGCTCCACACAGCTCTGTCTCTCTTCAGAAAACTCATATTTGTCACATGTCATGATCGAGTTTTTATTACATTTAGCTTTTACTCCATGGCAGAACTGCAAGCGAGCGTAAAAACTTTTTTTAATTCAAGTTTTTTTTCCCCTGAATCTCCAGTGTTTCTGTTCCATTCTTACAGTATGTCCACATTGTAAAAGTACATTAAAAACACGTTGACCCCCCATCTCCAGCTAACTGGACGGGGAGGGCGAACTCAAATCACAGCCTGGTGCCACAGTTTGGCTCACAGAGGGAGAGCGAGGCCTGGCATCCACCACTAACCCGTTCAATAGTCAAACCCGCCTTTGTTGCGTATGAATGATGTCTGTCGACCACATCTCTAACACAACAGTGATTCACACCGAGTGACTCACACAGTGTCACTCTTTAAATCATCTTGCCCTGTTGATTCTCCCTGTGGTGCCGTCGCTGTCAACGAAAACATTTGCTGCAGCAGCATTATGGCGTGAGATGACCCGCTGGACAAATCACATAATGTACAATCACTTTCTTTTGCTGAGACATATGTCAACATTGCATGTGCCTTAAAAGTTAAAGCGTTGTGCTTTGAAATGTGCACAGGACCCTCGTGCTGTTCTTTTTCAACCAATCTGAGGGTTATTTTTACGACCCTTTCACTGATCACAGGGTTTTCTCTAACACATGCTGGATCTCCTGGAGCAGTCTGGATTTGCGGTGATGTTGATTAGTGGCTTGCAGACGTATGTGGCTATATATACTCTTCAGAAAAACATCCAAAATACAGGCCATCGTGGAAACGCGGTGGGGCGGGGGTGGAGTGGGAGCGAGACATAAAAACTGCAGAGTGAGAGCGAGAGGATAAAGTCCCCAACATACCACAGATGTTTCTGCAAACCATCTGATCCTCAGGGAACTGAAGGAAACAGTCACTTCGTTACAGGGGCTGGTGTTCAGCTGAAAGAGGCGGCCCAGGAAACCTTTCATTTCAACATTAGTTTTCATTTTGACACTTAGTGTCTGATTCAGTTTCAATTATTATTGTTATTATTTTCATTTCTGTGTAGTTAAAGATTTTGACAGTTTGACTTTCGGGTTTAGTTACACCAGTGTAGCTAAAAAATATTTTTACAACATCATATTCCAACACTTACCTTGGAGAATGAAGTGGTAAATTGCTGCTTGATTAGCGCTTTGGTTAAAAGAAGGTTATTATACGTTTGCGTGTCAAACGTCTGGGTTTATGTGCCAATCTCAGCTGAGAGCGTGTAACATTGTTTGTTCCTGGGCAGTTTGCTGATGTCACTGTCTTTACTCATGCTGATTTTTGCATGTTCATTTGCAATAAGACTTTTAATATTAACTTCAGTCTGTTGTGTTAATTTTGTTGTTCGCTGACTTATTTTAGTTTCCCATAAAAACATTTTTTTATGTTAACAATCAGTCACAAGTGACAAGAATAAGAATAACAACACAAAATATCTGATAAATCTCGGCTGTAAACTATCGAACAGCGTGCTCTCAGTCATATTAATAGCTTGGCTAATACTTTTGTCGTTGTTTTAATTTAATTCGGATTCATCCTTTCCAGATGTGCATTTACTGGAAAACGTGACCACTTTAGTTCATTCAGTGAATTAAACACACACAGATTGTCAGCAGGGATTCTCAGACGTGTGTGTTGAAATGTGGAGAATTTTGTTCACTTTACGGCCAAAGAAAAACTTATTTCTCAAGCTGGTAAACGTCATGACATGGTTGCGTGTGTTTTCTTGTTGAGTGGAGTCACGAGTCAAAATGGAACAGATGCGTCGTCGCTGCTCCGATTCTTCATAGCACGTGCATCCGTGATATGGATTCCATCACCTGTTGGGTCGGGATCTGGGGACTGTGGCGGCCGTTTGACTGCGACAAATTCGTGTTGAAGAAACCAGCGGGAGATCATTTTAGCTTTGTACCACAAGAAGATGGGCCCAAAGTGAGCCCAGGGAATATCCCCCCATCATTACACCACCAGCAGCCTGGACTCATGCTTTCCTGTTATTTACACCAGGTTCCGACTCGACCATCCACATACTGCAGCAGAAATCGAGATTCATCGGGCCAGCCAGTGTTTTCCAATACTAATCAGTGTCGTCTTCTTCTTCCTTTTCAGCTTGTAGCAGTACGGCCATTCATGCATAGTTCCTCTTTCTCAGACCATTCACTGGAAAGCTATTATCGCATTCGACAATTTCTTCTTGTGTGCCAGACTCTGTAAATTAACACCAGAGATTATAAATGGGTCAAAAACTGTAATCCATAATTTGTCAAACATTTGTCATAACACACACAAAAAAATAAATGGTTCTGAATCTTTGGAGACCTTTTTCTGTCATAGAGAAAACTCACCAGAACACTTGAAACATCTTGACTCATGAGAATCTAAAATGAATGAACTTAAATGATAAAAATAATAAATAATAAAAAAACAAACAAATGGGTTATTAATAGTTTTGGAACAACAGTGGACCTCTTTGGTGTAAAAGAAATAAGCTTATAAGAAATATTAGTTTATTTCTAGTTCTTAAAAAATTAAACCCGGTTCAGCATTGAGAGACACTGTTGTCTTACACTGTCTTAGTTGTTTCTAATATAAAACTATAGAAAACCACAATTTATCTTTTAAAACCAAGGTCAGTGAAGTTTAATGTCTTTTTCCACTGAGCTGTTACTTAATCATTTCTCACTGCTTCACCATGTCATAAATTTCACAGTACGCTGTGTTTACATTTTCAATTGTCATGTTTATTTCATAAATCATAATGAGATCAAACGACAGGAAAAACACACAATGTTCACATGCAGGTGGAGTCCAGCGCAAGGTGAGCGCCAGAGTGAGACTTGTCAGAGATGAGGAAGACGAAGACGAACGTGGCATTTTTGTTGTGGGATCAAATCCCAAAAGGGATCATTTCCGAGCATATCTGAAATGCATTAGTCATCTTAGTTTTAATTTTATTATTGTTTTTCTCATAGCTGAATACTTCAAGAGAAACCACCCTGAAATAGAAACCATATGGGATTATTTTCCATCAGTATGTGTGTAGATCAACAACTTTCCTGGGAAGTGGAAAGAGTGAGAGGAGACAAACACGGAGGACGGATGAGCTTGGATTATGTCTCAGTGTAAATAAGACAAACAGATAAAACTAACTCTCTATCATGTTGGATCATTAAATAAGGACACGACACAGTTAAGTTCTTTGTAACTGGGCAGAAACTCAGTGTGATCATGCAATAAATCATAGTGGAAGTGTGATGACACGACTACGGCATGTGCTGTTGTCCAAGCAAATTAACCCTATATTCTGCATACAGTTCTTTGCTTTCAGTGTCACTTTTGATCATTCTACATTTTATTTAGACATATGGAAATACAAACTCACACAACGTTAAAATCATTCTGTGGTTCCTCGTTTTTTGCTTTAACAGCACGTTGTAAAATCCTGTCGTCATTACAACATTGGACATTGGCTGCTACAGGGGATCATCTGGTGAAAGTCCAGCATGTCATCAAACATCAACTTTATTCCGCTGCCCAAAACACGGTGAAGAAGTGTTTAGTGTGACCACATGCGTGACCTCCAAAATGTGCACGTCAACAACTGTGTCCTATCGCATGCACAGAAAACATGCAGCTTTGATGAGTCAGTTTGAACGTGTTTCCTGTGAGTTTTTTTATTATGGTTGTTTTGCATGTGACTTGCTCTCACACTTTCTTCTTTTTTGTGTGTTTGTGGGCAGCTGCGTTTTGCCAGGTTTGAACACCGCAAGAAGATTCATAAGAAGATCATAGAATAGTCTGTGGAGACAGTATATTAAAGTCAACCTCATTCCTAAACTCTGTTAATGTGGATTGTCTTCCTAAACACAGATATGTGTCTATACCTCTTGTTGCAATCCTCTAATTGTGACATTCACTGCAGCTTTGTGGCAAAATGCATTGGAATTATGAAAGAAGTTGGAGATGGAACCAAACAGATTTTGAGAATTTGAAAAAATTCTACAACACTATGACCTGGATTTGTCATGCTGTTAAATCTTGATTCATATTTCGAGGTGTTTCTAATACTTTGGCTAGAAGTTTTATATAAAAGCCTGTAAAATTCAACAGCAGCACAAACTACAGCCTCCAAAATGATCATAAAGTTAGAAAATTGCTTCTGTAAAATGGGTTCAAATAAAAACTCCCAGAACTACCACTGGGTTCAACTTCATGTAAGGCAGCTGGCAACTCTGTGTATGTTTTCATAAAGTATCTGACTTGATTAGCTCAGAATTTTCGTTGCTCGTCAGTAAATGTTAATTGATGACACTCATTTTCGACCCCGCTTGCTCTTCCATCAATGCAGCCACATGCTTTTTATCAATCAGTCCATCATCAGACCCTGCTCCCTCTATTTAACCGGATTCCATCTGCTCCATGTCACCGTTCGACTCCTCTCCTGCCCCCCGCCCTCCCTCACAGCACACTCAGCTTCGCCCGGTCTGACGTCTGTGGTGATTCTCCGGCTGAACGAGGCTGGTGATTGGACACGCAGGGCTGCAGAGGTTGGCTGGGACCCGGACAGAGAATCACAGCGGGGTATCCTGCATTAGAGGCATTGCAAAATGTTTATGTTAACACTTTCCACGTGATTCCACAAGTTTTATTTTGTTAGAAAAGACAAAAACATGTGTATTATCAGGCATGAATTTATGTTTACGCATAGATTAAGATGGAGGTCAAACCTGACGCAGCATTGTTCCCTTCTTAGTCACTAATCAATGTCCATTCTCCTCTTGGGTCTGGACCCGCCTGAACAGCTTCTCGTGAACGTCATGTTAACCTGACGTGTGTCTCGTAAAGTCACTGCACACGCCTCTTTACAAGTGCTGAATATGTAATTCAGGCCGGGGACAGTAATTATGTTCTGCACTAAACTGCACTTGCGATGCACCTCATGTGCCTTTATGGATTTTTTCAGTTTGATGATCCATTCTGCTGTTCAACAGAGGAACACGACACAACCCCTAGTTGCTGTGACAGTTGACAGTTGCCATGACCAAAATGTCTAGTTTGGTTTTTGAAGCTTGTGTTTTGTGATTGATTAAATGGTCCAGCTATGGTGAATGTCAAATACTATGTGAAGAAACCCTCACAGGAAAAGGTCTGGAAAACAAAACTGTCGCCATTTATTGCATTTGCATCTCTCTACTGTCAGCACTGTGGTCTTAGTAAGTGAACGGACATATTTCACAGAATTTCTGAGCCCATAAAGCATCTACTGAGCCGGAGCCGTGCGACCTGTCAGCAACGTATGGTTGGCATGTCTAATTAAACGTAATTGCAGGGCTCTGTTGTTTTGGATGAAAGGCATCCACTCAGCTGGTCAGCTGAGTATGTGGGAAGACGAGCTTCTTGGAAAACCGAGAAACTAACTTTGCCCTCGAGTACACGTTGAGCTTGCTGCGGACGCTTTCGGGGTCACTTGAAGACACCGGAGATCGAGCGTGACTGATACCGAAGACGTTTTGTTTGGAGAGTTTCTTCGAAGATGGATGGGCAGTGGAGAAAAGTGCCACTGCAGCTTTGTGCTGCTCTCAGAGGGGAATTCAGCTGGGACTATCTGCGGTTCTGCTGCTTGCCAGGAAGCTATGCCCTTCATCCCTCTAAACTCCGTCCAGATCGGGGACTTCTGCTTTTCATTGCCTGTGTGTGAGGTCTGTCCACTGGATGCTCAGTTAAACTCAGGAGTGCACGTGTGCAGTTTAGATGCACGTACAGCACGTTCACATGTGTATATACGCGGAGCTGCGGCGCACGTTGATGAGCTGAAAAACCCAACCACTCGGGATGTGATTGAATATTTTTCACAGATTAAAAGCTGTCAGCAGTGTTCAAATAAAGATCATTGTATTTACGGGGCAGTAGGTAGAGAACAGGGATAAATAACATGCAGAGTAATGACAGAGGAGCAAGGTGATGAGTTTACGACCATATTTGGTTTGGGTGGGCTCCTTTTCTTCCATCGATAAAACGGATTCAGTTTTCTGGCTACAGCTGCATTGTCTTTGTCACTTGTGTGAAGAGTTATTAGACCCCCCCCCACTGAGTTTTCCACAGGAATGCAGCTTGTTTATGAGTTTTTACGCCACGTCTTACACGCCGCACAGCACAAAATGTGGGGAATGTGGGAGAAATGTAAATGTTGTAGTTACAGTATTGATCCCCCAAGAGATATGCAGAGGTCAGCTACGGAACAGCTGGGGTCGCTTCCTTTAGCTCAGCTCAGGGACTGTGAGGAAGAGTAACAATTTACAGTTTTGCTCAAGAGCACTTCAGCAGAGTGGAAGCCTGTCGTCAATTCAACCAGAAAACCCAGCTTTCTCAGTCAGACCGAGGACGGTCTTTATCCACCAGACAGCTGCTCGCATTTCATTCCTTTGTGATGAAACCTGCAGAAAGCGTCGTTGTCCAGCTCTGACTTTGCAATAATGACTTTCAGTTATTCGTTCCAGCTGCGTCGATTCCTTTGCTTTTTTTTTTTGGTTTTGTTTTAATTGTTGGCTGACTTAGATTTGTTTTATAAGCTGACTATGAACAAATGCTGTTGTTGGCTTGGTCTTAGACAAAAAACATTTAATCAGAGTCAAAGTTGGAAGAGTTCTTTATCAACAACATCCGTAACCACGCCTAATTACTTTCATGCATGTCTGTCATGAGATTCCTGCACAGAGCTACACAGTAAATTATTGCTAAGCACAGTCCCAGTATGAGACACGTCATCAAGGCAACATTGATTTTGGATGTGATGTCTGTTCCTGAATGCCGTATATCACTGGATATACCGTAGTGCACCGTCCCTGCGTGATCCGTCTTCGGAGGTGGAAAAGTTCACATTTTGGGAGGACGTTTGAAGAAACTATTACCTCGCCTTGAAATGTCATCCTCCTGCGGGCCCTTCTCCTCACGTGCTCCATTTGATGCAAATTCACCTCTTGTGACTGAGATTAGCAGTGAGTCGGGTACTTCGCTCAGATAAGATCTCAGAGAAGAATCGCTGCATATCACTGGACGTGATATACTTTACGCTGTCAGGAGGATTTAGGAGCAGCAGAGCGTTTACTGTAAGACGACTTGCTTTTAATTTGTGAATACATAAAACACAGTAAATCAACTTTTTGGACTTGTTGCGCATGGCTTCGATTTTTAATTCAACTTGATCCCAGAAGGTAGATGTCACTGTTTGAACATGCTTCTCCTTGAAGATGTTTACACAGCAGTTTTCATTTATACTTGCACAGGAACACAAACACATTTCTTATTTACTATTTCGAACCCACCTCCTGACAGGAAGTTGGATGCAGTTTGACACGCAGTGCCGCTTGATGTAGTGCGGAGTTTGGGGAGTTGTGCACGCGGTTAGCTGCAGTATCACAGTGACTCACTAAGAATTACAACCCCCTGTTTAAAGGACAAATTGAAGTCATTGTCTAAATTCATGTTTTTTTACAACAGGGTCATCTCAAGTACTTTAGATATAGTCAAGACTAGTAGAGTTCACAAGCACACATGCTGGGAATAGGAGAATAAATCAGATTCTTTGTTGGTGGAAATTACAATATGATGGATGGATTTTAAAAGGCCACTGAATTAAATTTAAAAATGTACATTATTGCTTTCAAACGTCCCTCTGACTTCCCCATATGAAAATATTTCCATGCTTCACCATTAGGAGTTCATATGACGTCATCTGTAGGAGCTCTGGAGAAGCAGGTTGACCATAATTACAAATTCCACAGTGTAAGCAAGACGGTGACATGATTTGAACTGAAGGTTCCTCCAAGTGATGTCACCTGAAAAAATGAAATTTTAACATGGGCAAGTCAGAGGGAAATTCTATGGCATTCATGTACATGTACTGAACAAACTAGAACCAAAAGAAGTAAGTTCAAATCAGTGAGGGCATCCTTTAATAAATGAACCGAGGCAGGAAATTTCCTAAATGTTTCATGAAACAGTAATAATGTAACTGTATTGTTAAAACGTGGAAAATTACAGTCATGAATCTAATTATAAAATACACTGTACATTCCATTACTGTGTAATTGCACAAATATTTTTTGATTCTGGTGTAAAAGCTTTAAGGTAAAATTTATTCTAATTTTATTTCTATTTTAATTTCAAAAGTTGAGATTTATCCAGTTGTGTGTCTGGATGGCAACAAAAAGTTTCAAATGAACACAGCTGGACTAACCTGAAGGAAAAATCTGGGGGACGGCTGTTGATGGAAACTCTACTAAAACTGCAGCTTGTAACATCCAGATCACACACACGAACATTCCTGTGCAGCGGCGGGACAATGGCACAGGAAGGGTCGAGGACGAGCAGTGGATAAGTACTGACAGCGTCTCAGCAGACTTGAGTCATCGGCTTCACGCCTCGCTGAAACTATGTGTGCTGCCGTGTCCTCGGACTAGTAACGCACAGACACACAAGGTTTGTACATTCGCACAAATATGTCCACACACCAACATGCACCTGACTCGGATATGTACATGTGACGTCAGCGCAGACATCAGGCTCCATCCTGCTCAAGTGTTTTATTACACAGCTGCACGTTACCAACTCAGGTTGACACTGTCTCTCAATGGGAAGAACCCGGTGACATGGTCACACACCAGGTGGTTTTAAAGATGTGGCTGATAGCTTTACATCATCTCATCATCACGAGCTGGACCAATGAAGAAGGAAACAAAAAGTTCAATGTCATAAAACAGAGACACACATTTCCCAGTTTGACTGATGCTACTTTGGAGAGAGAGGCGAGAACGTTAGACTAAAGCGAGTCCAAACAAAAACCCCAAGATGAACTTTATTTAAAGAAATATGTCAGGGGAAACAACGAAATCAAATCCGCTGTTTTTTAACATCACTTACTGTAGCTTTAACAAACCCATTCACCCGAGTGAGAGACGTTTTCTGACCCGTTTGTTTTGACACGTTACTGGACACAGCTCAATGATAAACCAGCTGTTTATTAATGGCTGACGTGGGCGGATCACTGCGGCGCTGCCAAGAGCAACTGTGGCTTCTCCCGGCTGATAAACAGAGCTTTACTGTGAAATTATGTTTTGTTATCATTTGCATTCTTGTTTCCTCATTGTTTGTTTTTAATTTAGTCTTGCTTCATGCCTGCGAAATCAGGGTTAAGGCCGATGCAATGAAAGCCTTTCCTAGAAATACCTGATGATGGTCAATAAGAGTCTGTGTCGCCCGCCTGGACAGTCTGGCAGTGCCAAGCAGGGAAGCATCTATTGCCTCCACTGGAGCCAGGAGCTTCCTCTTGTTTTACATCAACAGCAATTAGACAAGGCAATTAAATTTTCCTAAGCGATTTTCAGTCTGTCCTGTTTTTAGCTCTAACCCCGTCCCTCTGAACTCCTGAATTTCAGCGTGAAATCCACAGGAGGTCGATCATTTTCCTCTTCGTTGGCTGACATTCATTAACGTTTCACCCCGAGCATTTAGCTGTTAGCGCAGAGTGTTATGAAACACAATATTTGGATTGTCTATGAGCAGAACACAGGCCTCATTAGCACTCCGAGCTAACTGTTCGAGCCTGGACTTTCTAATACCCGACTGGCAGTGATCCAAAGAGCCTGATAATGATCACAATTGCCAGTCAGAGTTAACTTACAGGGCAACGACGGCCAGAGTAAATTAAATTAATGAGGCCCTCAATTATCCCTCAGCTCGTTGGGGCTTGTTTCCAGAAGGCATGAATCTGCTGCTCTCACAATTAGGCCACAAATGTTTAAGTCATGATGTCATAATTATTTGTTATCAATGTAAAAACAAAGTAACTTCGGAGCAGTTCTCTGAAGAACGTAACACTACAAGGAACTGAAAAGAAATGCTGTTTTAGTGACAAAGAACTGCAGTATTTTGGTCACCACAAAGGAGCCGCACCATCACATCTACTGCAGACGGCAACACCAAGACTGTCAGGATGAACAGGAGGTTTGTTGTCATGGAAACCAATTTATGGGGGGGAGGAGTGGATTCCAGGGGCAGGTCCGGACTTTGAAAGTGAAAGGAGCCGTTTGTTTGGACGGATCTGACACGCTGTAAACAAAACGCTGTTTCCCACGGCTGCAGTTTTCTGTCATGTTGTACCTCCTGTGTGGGCTGCGTGAGGACGCTTCTGACTCGGACGATCTCCAGCTGTGTGTTACATGTGTGACAACACGACCCTGGATAATGTCCAGAGCTTATTTCTCTGCCACTTCTCTGCAGTTCATGTGTGAAACAGGCTTCGGATACAGTAGGACAGGAAACGCACACAAGCACGAGGAGAATATTTGCAAACTTGCAAAACCGCCTTCTTACTGATTTGGTCGGATTAAAGTTCGGTGCGACTCCCCTGCACCGTTGTGTCGTTCCGTAGCTGTCTAAAGCAAATCCAGATGATCATCAGTATTGATTATCATCAGCTGTTGCTGACTTGTAGTAAACAATGGAACAATCACGTTTTCAGAGCAGAATTTGAGTCACAGCATGGAAACACTGATTATTTCAACAACTCTCTCTTTTATTTCCTCAGGCTTTCCACCTCTTTTTCTTCCTGGCTCAAACAATTACTGACATCTACTTCAATAGCTGCAAAACTGATGACAAATCACGTTTTGCAGCTCATGGTATTTACCGTTCATCTGTGTTAAATCAAATTGTCACAACAGAATAAAATCAGTTCACAAAACCAAACTCAACCTCCAATAAAGCAACATTTTGCACGGGCATTTGTTCTGAATTGTGGCACAAGAAACTCCAGGCAATAAAAACTTATCAGAGTTATTTTGTCGTGTATTTAATGTGGACGAGCAAACCTCAAATATTTCTCTCAAAACTCAAACTCAAAGACCACAGGACTGTAGTCGAGTGCAGGGCAAATCATTATAAAGTTCAACCCTCACATCACACTAGATAAGAGGTTTTTGGGAAGCTGAGCTGCGTTTTCCACCCGCTTTCAGAACATTGCTTTCTCACGCAGAAACAAAGCATCGCCTCTGATGTGTGAAGAGATCTGAATTGGACTGGGCTCCATAATGTCAGCACCTGTGTGTACTGCAGCAGAAACAGATTAAGCCGTTCTGACTGCATCCCTTGTGTGCAGCTCGTTTGTCCTAGTGTGACTCAGGACCCGTATTTCATTTTTCACCGCTTACTGCTAAGTCGTATTTTTAAATCTCCCCTGAGTAGGAATCATTTAAACTCTTTATCTCAGTGATAAATATCCAGGGATTAGAAGTGAGGCGGGGTGAGATGTAGGTCTTTGCGTCAGTGTGCCTCTGGGATTTTATATGCAGGTGTGTTTTTTATATGCGTGTTCTTGTTGTGCATGGACACGTACAGGTATTTAACACCCATCTTCTCTTGAGGAAAACCTGTGATTATAATGTTAATCCCAGGTTCTGAAATAATACCGTACACAACCCAAACTGAGTCCGGCTAAACCTTGTTCACCTCTAAGAATAACATTGACTTTCCAGCTTTTGGAAATCCAGTCCAGTGCTAGTGAGACACGTGTGGTATGTGTGAACCGCACTCCAGATCACCACTATCTGGTTCAATCAGCACTTTGTCAACACGGTCACGGATGGAGTATCACTCACAGGAGTGAAAAAGATATGAGCACAGAGAGGGTTTGGCGTTCTCCAGCGCAGATTATTCATTTTATCGGCTTATATTTATACTGTAAAACATCAGACTGAAATTTAGTCAAATCAACTAAACTTTCCTTCTTGGCTCAATGTAAACATATTCATCTTCAAAGTAAACGTCTAGTTTTATTTGTCAAATCGCTTTAATATTTACACAGATGACTTGGTGAGACTTGTGAGTCGAACTGTACAGGGGCCCTGAGAGCTCACGGCGCTGCGAATCGAGAAAGCAAGCAGGCCAAAAAAATAGGCCAAAACACAAGAAAATTAAAAAACAACTTCATCAATTTGACAACACGTGCGGAGCATTAAGGAACGTGCTGCAAAAAACCACATGATGCACCGTGCTGCAAAAACTCAGCCACTGAAGAGAACTTTCATGGCAACGTTTCCAGGGGACAATAAAAAGATTCAGATTTGTAAATGTGTTTTTAGTCGATCCCGGAGCCATTTCCTCTGTGGTGGAGCTTTTTGCAGCGTGTTTTCTCATTTGGTTGTGTTGGCTTTTACAGTGACACTTCTGAATGGTGTGCTCGTGTTGTCAAAAGTTGCTTTTTATTTTGCATCTGTTTTCTTGATTTGCTGTGAGTTGTCGGGGCAACCGTACAAATGGAGTTTTTAAAGAAAACCAGCACACATAGTTGGACTTCTGCAACTTTTCATCGTCTTATCTTCTCTGAGGATGTCAAACAGAATATTTGCCTATTCTCTATTCAAGTTCAGGCAGCTCAATTTTTCAAGGAAGTTTAACAAACTTTACATTCACAGTGCTGGGTTGAGCTGTATGTCTGCATCTGCAGACCATTATTATACATCAACCTGTAAATATACACAATAACTCTAGCAAACAGTACGCTCAAAACCATATCTGCTTCTTTTCTTTCATGTGAAACCCACATTTTATAACTCCAGAGAGACTCCCATGGCAGCAGGACGAATAAATTTACTTTTAAAGATATCAGGTTATGCCCACTCATACAGACACCTGTAATGTGCTCCAGATAAATGTCGCCCTCAGCTGCAGCATTGTGATACTAACCACCACCTTGGCTGCAGAGTTGCTGCGGTTTGAAGCGTGCAGAGCCTCAGGGGGAAAGGATTATCTAGCATTAGTTGGGAGATTTATGAAAATTGCATCTGGCATGAAACACACATATCACCTGTGCGCTGGCTTTTGTTAATTCTGTGAAGTACTACAGCAACACAAACACTGAATCGCACTTTTGTCTGACTTGTTACAAGTGCGTCTGTGCCGTTTGCTGTTGAATCTGCTTTGGCATCTTCCGTAAAAAAGAGCAGCTTCTGCTCCATCACGTCCATGGCTTTGCTGTCATCTACATCAACTTTAGACATGATCAAACTAAATCCTTTGAGGCAAATACAGTGACTGTGACTGAATGACGGCATTCAGACTTCAGGATGCACAACGTGACCCTTTCACTTACACAACCCCTGGCCCTTTAACACAAACCTAAACCTGCAAGCGGGCCCTCAAACTTGTGAGCTAACTCAGTAACAAACACACACACACAGACATGCAGCATTAATCAGGAATGTTTTGATTCTTGCTTCTCTGTCTTTTTTTTCCACGTATAGGAACCAGTTCTGTAAGGAGTTGATATCACGTTCAAGAGGAGCATTGATTGGTTAAAATAATGAACACGTCTGCATTTCTGTGGATGTTTCTCGGCACACATGAGGACCGTCTCAGCCCTGTGTCTCCTTCGCCTTAAAAATAACAATCTACCTAAAATCTTGCACTGTTGAATTATCTAGCCCACTTTATCACAATGGGAAGCATTTAAATTTGCGGCCATGATTATCTGCTCTATGTGCATGCAAATGTGATGCATTAGTCACATTTGCATGCACTCCGACTCCGACTCCGACTCCGACTCCAGAACAGCCTCAGCAGCCCCAGTTTCTCTGTTTGTCTTCCTGCTCCGCTGCCCCTGGCAGTGCAGGGCTGGTGCACAACGAGGCCAGCCAAACAAATGCAAACTCAAGAATGAAAACTATTTTGCTAACCGGTCCTGCGCTGCCAGCCAGTGCACCTTGGCAGAAGGTGCTGCCAGAAGAACAGCAGCTGACGCCAAATACGCCGTAGTGGAATTTTATCACTTTACTATGTGAAGAGCAAACACGCTTTATTTAGTTTGACAGTCAACAATTGCAGACAAAGTTGCTTCAGACTGTGAAGGTGTGCTGAAGGGCTTCAAACTGTGATTGAAACGAAAATTGGTATTTTGACCCACTTAGAAAGTGAAAACCCACAATGATGTGAGCTAATAATTGTGAACAGACACACGACTTTATTGGTTCATGCTCTTCTGTCTTTGAACTGCTCAAAAACATCTAAAAATCATCCAGATACGAGCCGTGTTGATTGTCAGCTTGCTCAGTGCGAGCTGTGGTTAAGGCGACTCCTCTTCTACTCAGTGAGTTTACACGTGAGCGCAGGGCTGATAGTAATTTCACTCAATAAGCCTTATGGCTTTTAGTCCACCTCCAGCTCTGTAATAATAAACCCAGGCATTAGATCAAGCCTCTTGACTGGAGTAATACCCATTGTGCTGCACGATGATTAGTGGGGTTATTTAGCAGATTTGGCTCCGCTAATTTGCCTTGCGTTGCTGTTGTTGGTGGAAAAAGACCCTTAAAAGGAAGCAGTAATTTAAATATTGTAAAAGGGATCAACTGAAATCCTCTTTGGACAGTGAATGTGCAGCGGTCTGCCGAGAGCAACGTGACGAGCTGCCAGTCTGCGTCTGTCTCTGTGTCCACCTTTATCTGTTCTATGTGCCGTGTGACTCACCTTTGACATTTGTCCCTCTTGTTCATCGACTCCCTTCCATCAGAGTGACTCATTTGTTACAGCACAGCACTGAGGTCCCCACAAAACCACAATGGTTCCCAGAACAAAGCAGTTATCATCTGGTTTCCCTTACATCCAGATCCTGCTGGGCCCTTTCACTCAATAATTACATGTCCACGACTAAAGACGTCAGTGCTACGGTTAGGCTGCAATAGAGGAGATGATGATGAGTCAAAGGCATCTCCAGTGTTTTTGCATCACACGCTGATGCTTAATAACTACGGATGGATGTGGTGACTATAGAAAGGAAATACATGTGTGACTTCATTTGTTTTTTTGTCGTTTGCTGTGTAACTCGACATTCCCCTGAAGTTCTTCTCCTCGACCCTAACGGTTTTGTCCGTACATAAAGTTGCTCCCACGGCATAATGTGGTGGTTCAACATCGACATAAAAGGGTGTATTGATGCTGTGAGACTGTAAAGCGTCAGAATCTGATGCTGTGGGAGGACAACGTGTTGGTTGAAAACGAAAAGTTATAATAGCAAAATGAAAAATAAAACTGTGAAAAGGTTATTAGATTGCATTTGATATAACCAATATTTGGTTCTGCTCCACATCGTTTTTTTGGGGGATGTAGATTCATTTTTTAACCCAATTTTTAAGGACAGTGATTTCCTGCTGAACCCTTGGATAATGTCACGTAACGTCATGGACGAGCACGTGGCTTTTTTACGCAAGTGTACGTCAGATTTAAAAGTAAGTTGGATCCATGACAACGTTGTACGTCTGTGTTGGACGTCTGGCGTGAGACACTGATTAGCAGAGTTGACTGGCCTTCACGTGTGCTGATGTGAACTCTTCAGAAGAGCCTTTAATCCTCAGCCAATGAAACTGTATTTTGACTTGTGTGTTTCTGTTAAATCAAACTCCTGCCGTAGCTGGTCCTGAACCAAGAGCAGAAACGCCAAACAGAGAAAGCGGTCCGGAGATCGCTCACAGTGACTGACAGAACTGGGACTTGGAGGTGAGCTCGGGGTTGAATAATCTGATGGGGACTTATCGAGGAACTATGTGATAGTTACAAAAATAAACACTTTTTGTTTTTGACACTGTATCATGTTCTCAGTATTAGACATAAAATGTCAAACGCAATTCAATATCGCTCTCTGTGTAGCGCACGGTCAAAAATTGTAATAAAGCAGCGTGATGGGATGGTGACGCATCCCTTCGTCATCCTCATCTCCTCATGTGAGGCCAGTGGACATTCCTCTCTGCAGAAAGTCGAGCCCACAGCGAAAGATTTACGGTTTACCGTTCTCATTAGAGCGGGACATAAAGCATTGCAGATGGGTAAACACTCTTAGCAGAGAGACAGAGGTGAAAAAAATAAAGACTCGAGCTCATGCAAACCAGACAGAGAACAAAAAAGAGAGTCGATGAAGTGGGTGAGACGTGGGAGAGTGTGCGAGGAATGGACGGGAGACAAGATGAGAGGAGGGATCACAGTCCTGAGGCTTCGTGCCAGATGTCCAATCACTCATCTAACTCCTTGGCACAGCTTGGAGCTCGCTAGCTCACGTTAGGTGGTGAGGACATCGTCTGTCAGTCAGCACGTCGTTCCCCACACACATGCTCTGAAGTTACGATGCATTATTGGAGATGCTGTCCTTATAAGGGCAAAGCATTCTGTTTGATACAGCGAGAGGTCAGCCAAGCCAGCAATTTATCCAAATTTAACAAGGAAAGTTGGTGATGGGAAGGAAAGCTGATGGATCCTCTCGCATTTCTCTCCGAAATTTATGCTTGAAGTATTTGTGCTAAAAGGTGGAAGACCACATGGCTGCCATTCAAAAACATATTAGCACTGACGTGCTGCACGTGATGACAGCTGATGATAAACTGCTGCTGCTCTTACTTCCAAACGCAGAGCTGATATGGATTATTAAAACACCAATTAACACGCCTTTGTCCTGAAAAACAACAGCAGGGGTCGGATCAATCTGTCAGTTCAATCACGTGTTGGGTTTGGATTTCGGAGGTGCTCCCGTCAGTCTCTCGGATAGTCTTCTCTTCAGCACCAGGAATATGAATTCTTCATCTTCGCTGAGGAAAACACTGGTTCATGATAGATGCTACATGTGGGAGAAACCTCAGCAGCTTTACGCACCCGTTTTTCTTAATCTTTAAGATTTCGATGCTTGACGAATCAGCAACTCCCAGTCTGTTTCACTAGGATCAACGAGGATCAACGTAATAATACCTGATGGCTTTATGCCATGAGCAAGGCCTCTTCATCATAAACAAAATGTTGCACTGTGGTGCTTTTGTCTGCCTCTGCTGTTGATGAGTTTAATAGACTTTTATGTGACTGCCAGAAACACCAGTTTGAATCGTCCTTGTGGACAGAGGTACGTACGCATTCGTATACAACAGCGAACAGCTTAACGAACCACCAGCGACAACATCAGAAACCAGAAATCTGACATGTTTGTGTAATATTGAAAGGTTTTAATGACTCTGCAGCAGCATGACACGCTGCGTTGTAATGCCAGGCTTCTGTTAGCGTCTCCATTGATGTAACTTGCTTGCGAACAGAATACACGTATTCAGGCGAATTCTTTCCGTGCTACGAAGTTATTTTCTGACACTTTCCGATGTCAGTTTTTTGGTTTCAAACTTTTGATCAGCTGATGAACCTGTTTAAATGCAGTTTTCAATACATAAATATGTGGTTACGATCCACCCGTGTGAAATGTTGAAGCACTGTTGACGTGTGTGGATGATCATAACACTAATAAAGACTGACAACTAATATGATATTACTTACTGGTCCAACATCCTTCTATTTTTTCAGTCCATCTTGTCAGTCCAGTTTGATATTTACTCTTGTTCTTGCTTTTTTTCTCATCCTTCGGTGCTTTGTTGCATTGAGCCACAGTATCTTAGCTTCTGTGCTTGATAATGCTTGATAGCTAAGAAACTTGTTGTGTAGCTGCCAGTCGTTTTATTTGCCCTATTGCAAGTCAGTGTACCATCAAAATGACTGTAAAAATGTTGTTTTAATGTGAAAATGTCACAATTATGATTTAATTTTAGTTGACATGTACAGTTTGTAGATTGTAGCCAGAATAATTAAAAAATTAAGCTTTGGGATGTAAAAACAACAGTTTTTCTTGCGGGGTTGCATCCAAACAGCTGTTAGCTGTTAAATAATGATTTAAAGCAACTCCATAAAAGATTTAAAAAAGTCAAGTATTTTTAGGACCTGCTTTTTTATCATATAACAGTCAGCTTTTTGTTCTAGATGAAATAGCACTCAAATGCGAATGAAAGATTCTCGTTGTTGAGAGGAGATCAGATGCCTTAATCTTGACGGTATTTGTATTGCAAGCTGACCATCAAGCAACGTTGACTCTAATTAGACAGTTTGCATTGCTCTGCCCACTTTAAACCACTTGTCTTTGTCAGCTTTTAAAGCTCCAGAGAGCCATGATCCAATTAGTAAGAGCCAGCTCAAAAGGTCGACCAGTCTGCTGGCTTATGTAAGATTGCCTTATTATTAATAATTCTAGTTGTATTTTGCTATTAAGACACTCAAAGGTGCTTTACAGAAATACAAATAATTAAAAAACTTTATGTTAAAAATATATCCACACTGCACCAAATGCTGGTATTCCTTGGATCTCACCATCCCCTGCTCCAAACACTGTCTCCATCCCAGCAGATGATTCACGGTTCCTTCTGGGAGCTAAAACTCCAACACCCATTTCAGCCCAGCCCCAAAGATGCTCAAGCCATAAATGTGTTTGGCAGAAGCAGCTATAATGGAAGAAGTATCTCTTGTTCTGCTCTCACTACGGTGGATGTCCAGCTGAAAAACAGATGGACCTTTGTTTTTCCCTCATCAAACTTTGCTTAGCCTCTCGGTTCATCCTGGTACAAGTAGAGAAGCATTCGAGTGCAACCGGACTGTGGTGGTTTTCTTGGCTGGATTTAATTTGTTGCTTGGTCCTGTATCACTGGGCTGGACCATTTCTCGCCTCAGCTTCACTAGTTATCAGTGACTCTACAGTGAAGACGTGACGTTTTAGTTGAAAGTTCATTATTGTCACGTTAGGATATTTTAGCTTCAGTCTTCAGTCCTAACAAAGTAATGAACTACATTTTATTTGACATCTCAATGACAAACTTTGGTGATGATATGTTTGATGCGGCTGTGTTGAGTTATGGAGCGCCTCATGGGCCTGTTCATGGCCATAATTGTTGGGTGTTTAAGTCTATGATGCACATCTTAATTCATAATTTTAATATATATAATATATATAATAATACTCTCTTATTACTTCATACTGATGACTATCATGTTTTTTTCTGTAAAACGTTATTACCCAACTGAGATTTTGGATATCACATTTGTTATATTTTTTCTGCTGTCTCCCTCTAAACAACTACACATCATCTCAAAGACAGACGCACAATCCACAACACTGGACTATTTAAATTCGGTATATTCCTTCAGCCAAAAAACTCATCTGCAGGTGGTTCCGTAGGCTCTTAAAATAAAAGCCAAGCAGGAACATTACTTCAGTATTGCCCATGGACTGCAAACAGAATTAGAAATGCATTAGAAAATATGGGTTATTGCTGTTTTTGATGCTGTCATCTGTGTCAAAAAAATGAAAAATGGCCAAGACTTTGTTTACTTCACCCCTTACCTCTTGTTTGCTTTTATGGCCATTTCATTTTTGTTTGAAGCACCAAGTTTTACAGCGATTGCTTACTTATTTTATTGACATATTTACATTTTACAGTCATTTACATTTCACAGTAAATGTCTCTCCGGCTGAAACAGATCTTACGTTCAGCAGGAGTGAGAACCTAATCCTTACATACACATACACATCTCCTCCATAAACCACTGAAACTGGAGCACATGGCAAAACTAAACACCCAGAGGCAGCGAGAGCGCAGACGTATCAGGCCCGAGTATGAGAGAGTGCAAACAAGCCATCACGTGCTGTCAAAATATCTTAGCTTATCTTAATGCCTGATTCCTGCTCTTCACAACAAGTGGGATTTGGTCTCTGGGAAGTGCGAGGGAGGGGGTGACACACTATTAATGGAAGAACATAAAAAAACTTGCTTTTTTTTTTTACAAATCCACCATCATATTCTACTATACTTATGGTGGGAAATGTTTTTTCTGGTGAAATTATTTAACAGTAATTAATCAGTTAAAATACAGAGAGAATTAAAAAACCTGCTTTGTGTGTCAGAAATCATAATTCTGTGCAGGTTTATGATTTGAAGTTACGTTTCATCTTTGAGAGCCAAAGGTTGTGAGGCAAAAACTGGCTGAGAAATAAAAGAGACAGAACAAACAAACGTTTTCCCGCAATCGATTGGAATGTATTTACAAATAATGGTGATTAAGGCTAACGCTAAAATGATTTGTCACCGATGTTTACATGCTCGGGTAAAGTATTGTGTAATGTTTTCCAAGAATCAGTCCCGCGTGATACTTAGAATTAAACTGACACATTGACATTTTAATCTGATGACGCCACAAGTCAGTGGCAATGACTGAACCAAATTTTACAGAAAACGTAGCAGCCTCTCTGATTTCCACGCTCCTGGCACAATGGATGCAACAGTTAAAAGGGAAAAATAATTAAGGGTCCCGGTTTCCTGTCACATGAAAACACTTGAGCCTGACGCTTTCATGTGTTGTACATAATGTTATTCGGCTTGACTCATCATCCATTAAAATAATAACTTCTGCTTCCAGTTACGAGCAGTCGTATTCCTGCCACTAAGTGACTGTGCCAAAATGCCTCCAGCACTCCCGGAGTTTGAGCTGCTTCCATTTGTAGCTTGTTAGGCTCGACAAACGCTGCTTTAAGATAAAAGTCAAACAGGAGCCACGCTGTAACTGAAGCCCGATAATCCCTCACCTGCTCCAGGTTTTATTTAACGGCCGTTACGGGCTGTCATGTTGTTATCCCGTCGCTCTTTCTGCAGGCGTCCTTTCCTCCCCTCAGGTGTCATGGAAGCTATTAAAACAACCTCAGGTTTTCAGCAACACTATCTCATGTCCTCATCTTCCAGGACAGGTGGAAAGTCTAATGTAACTAAGTGGACACGGTGATGATGTCAGTGATGAGCACACGGAGAAAGTTTGACTAATGCGAACACAATGGACCCTCATAAAAACGTCCGTGGTATATTTAAATTGGAACAGTAACGACCCACGTAAAGGCTGGTGGGTCACGGCAGCCTGTGTTAGGACTGGATGCAGCTTTGAAACACTTCAACTCAAGGCGCCAGCAACAAAGTGTGAAAAACCCCTCGTACCTCCGACAACATTCATGTCCTCCTGACACTCAGGGATTCGTTTTTAGGGGGGAGAAAGTAACCGCACAAGACTTCTCACTCAAGCTCTAGTTTTTCATCTTTTCCACAACTATTTCGAGCCCGTTTGATGAGAGAACTGAATGCAACACTGTCCCAACTTTACTTATTTACCACGTTTCTTAGACTTAACATTATGAACTGATGTGAAATCTAAAACCAAATGGTGCAAAACGAGGAAACGAAAATCGCACACAACATATTTACTTCCTAATAAAATGAAAAACCTGTTCCTCAAAATTTCAAAAAAACAGTAGCAAAAAAACCACAGAGCAATGCATCAGTAGTCCACATAACCCAACAGAGACACATCAGGTACGACACAGAGAAAATAACGCACGCATGCGGAAGACAATGGGCAGAGACACAAACACACTCTCCTCATTCAAACTTGTATGTGTGTGTGTTTGCGACACGACGCAACACAATGGCCTGTTCTCACATCAGCACTGTGCATCAGGAAAGCAAAGGCCAGTGGGGCAGCAGCGGGTGGCGGTGAATGACCTCAGCACAGTACAGTGTGTGTGTCTGCAGGAGGAGCACTGGGTGACACTGACACACACACACACACACACACACACACACACACACACACACACACACACACACACACACACACACACACACACACGGCCCAGTGTTTATTTTCCCACTGATCTCCTGTTTGTGGGGCTGATTCGAGTTCTCTCCTTCTCAGTTTCCCTCTCGGTGTTACTTGTGTTTTCCTTCATTATCGTTTGTCACGCTGCAGTTTATCCTCATGAACCCTCCCTGTCTCCATCTTAAACTCTTTTGTTTAGTCTCAAAGTTCAAGAGGGGCTGAAAATCCGCCTGCTGTTGTAGGGACATTTCAAACGTTGCTTCACATGACCCACGCGTCACCCATCACAGACAATCACACTGATAATTTTCTTCCTTCTTCAGCCAGCACCCCGCTGCGACAGCGTGGACGACGCTGTCAGCCTTCCTTATTTCCCCTACACCTCTCCTCCTCCTCCCTTTGGCCTTAGCAGCTCCCCCTGTTTGCCCCATTCCACCTGACTAGCCAATGGGACCAGACAAGCTTGTCCTGGCGGGGAATGACCGGGGAGTGGGAGGGGGTGGGGATGAGTGCCTGGACGGGACTACACACCCGCCAGCCAGACAGGCAGAAGAAGAGACGGTGGAGGGTGTGCAGAGTGGAGGTTTGGTTGTTTCTGCGCAAATGAAGGTTCTGTACTTCTGGTTTTCTCTGGATGGATCGAAAGATCTGCAGATGTGAAGGAAGGGGTTTCCGAACCTGAGACCTAAGAGGAAAGGAGGAAGAAAACACTAAAAGTCAAGAGGGCTGACGAGGCACATCCACAGTTGAGCACAATGTCAGCAGGCGGACTGAGGCTGCCAGTCATGGATGTGTTAGTGATGGAGGACGAGCAATTCGACACTGCCAGGAGCCGGGCCGGGAGCTGTGTGGAGTTTTACAACATCAAAGTAAGTCTTCTTTTGCTTTTGTTGGTGCTGTTAAAGGTGTATGAGGGGTGTATTTCTGATAAACTTCTCAATGAACAAGTGATGCATATTTTGCGTAGGAAGTCACCAAATATTAGAGAATTTCACAGATCAGTTTGAAGGCATAAAGCGGAATGTGTTGGTTGCAGCCACTTGTTGCATGTCTGAGTAAAAAAACTGCCCAAACCTGGGACGAAAAATTATTTAGTTCCGTGTCAGCCCCCAAAAAAACGGCGAATCAGTTGCGGAATAATCATGAAATCCATGTGTGTGATGTGAAGTCAGTGATTGAGGTATAAAAAGCATGTCCTGATGATTTCATTTTTTAAGTTGTCACTCAACCAAATAGCTGTTATCAGTTGTTGTTAGTCCTTTGATTGTGGTCTAGACTGGTGAAAACACACCTACCGGTAGCTTGTGATGAGCTGAGGTTCAAACTGCCGACCCTGCATTTGGAGGACAACCCACTCTTCCTCCCGAACCACAGTCAGTCCCAACGTTTTGCACCTAAACATATTTTGCATATAACGCTTGCAGGTCAGTGTTGTAACCATGGTAACACCGACCGGCCTACTGAGCCAACTGATGAGAACGGCCGACTGATTCCCACTAACACACTGTTTATTGTAGGGATGTAACAGGGTGGCAGGAAAATGTGCACAGCACAAAGTGGACCACAGTTCACACTGGCATGAACCATGTTTCATAGACGTGGGTTTTTTTATGTCGATCCAAATCTCTGCCATTCAAACGAAGCTCTGCTAACGCCAGTGGCATGTAGTAGGATAAGTTGAAGTGGTATTACCACCAGTTCTCTGTTAAAACCAGCGGACCAAAAGAGATTCGAGTGGGAACGGGACGTTGTACGAGGAGGGTCTGAACAGCCAGATGTTTTATCCGGTGACACGGCTCAACTGAATGTTTTTGTCCCAGCTCTGCTTTGGGTTAATGACCTCAGCCTCTGAGGTCGGTCCTGCAACAGCCGTGTGCATCAGTGAGGGGAAAAACACTGTGTGCGTTCAGGCTGGGAAGCAACTACAAACTCAGATTAGTATCATTTGGAGGCGCTTGTACTGTTTTGGTTTTATTATTATAAATTCCCATTGTTAATGTTTTTGTCTTTGTTGTTACAAGTGGAAAAATAAATCTGGACAACACTTATTAATAGCATTAAATGAAACGCTGTTTAAAAATACTTTTTTGTTGATTTGCTTGATTTTAGCAGAATACATTTTAACATATGTGAAAAGTAGCATTTTGACTTTAGTGGAGGATTTTTGGGGGCAATTACTAGCACATCTGCCTGGGTTTTGTGTACTTGTACCACCTGTATGAGTTGATTTTTCTGCCAGTCGGAACAAACATCAGCCTCTTCACCAAGGGCATCAGTTTCCCCTCAGAAATGAGAAAATACAAGCGTGTATTAAGTCTTTTCTACGTTGACGCACTATGTGGACTTTTCTCGACATTCTCGCTGTGTGTTTGGTAACTTTGTCCTCAGGGGGCTCCCGTAGAGACCGTGTTTGGACACAAGCAGAGGACTGCCCCTTACAGTATGTGAGCAGTCAACCACTGAGAAACCGAGCACTTGACGTGAGCAGTATTTTATAATTAACTGAAAATGCCGTGACAGTCGGACACACTGCTGACGCTGTTTATCGTGTGATAACGTGATGCCTGATGTTTGAGGCGCATTTTTGGCATGAACGGAGGTGATCCGGACTAGAGTTCAGCTCCTGCTGAAGGAGGCCTGCTCATGATCGGGTCTGGCAGGAGACACTTTGCAATTGTCAGTCTGAATTTCTTCAGAAAGAAACACTGGACTTCAAAATGCTCCTGTGTGTATCACCACATTGAAATGCTGCTTGTAATATTTATGAGCCTGTCTTGCCTCTTATGAACCATAAACATGAAAGCCTTCCAAGGTGAGGGGTTCCTACATAGTTATCGATTTACATATGCCATATAGTTTTTCGACTGTTCTACGTTATCCCACCTACACAGCGGTTTCAGTGGCCTGCCGGTCTGAGAGCTGTCATGTGCTGCAGCTCTTCCGTGTCTTTTTCTTTCTGCTGCTGTAAAATACGTTGGCCTTTGTGATCTTCAGCTGGTAGTTCGGTCCATCGTTTGCTGTATTTTGTGCACACGCAGTAAAATTTGGGTTTTGCAAGAGTTAAGAAGTGCAAGTGTGAGTGTGGGTGTACAGTAGGAAGTCAGGTGGCATCATGTGAGGTGCTCCCAGAGGAATGCTGTTTTCGTGTGGACTTGGACCACCGGTTCTTTGGTCAGCCAGCCGACGACTATATTCCCTTAGGATAAGGCATTAATATTAGTTAATTTTGCAGAATTCTTAGGTCCTGTGAAATGCCCTCTAAATTTTATGGCCTTTGTGTCAATATTCATTAAGGTAGCACGATGGCTCCTCATGTAACGCTGAATGATTGCTTGTAGGTCGCGGTTTTTTCTGTGGCCTTTCCCACTGACATTTCCCTGAGGACTTGAGTCTTTACACAGTATTATGTACCGTCAATGGTGAAAAACCTAAAATCGTTGTAGCCTTGAAGTGACTGAAAGTTCTCTCATGATGATTGGCACAAAGTGGTGAGCCACAACCACATCCAGGATGCTGAAATTTGATTTTTTTTTTAAATAAACTTTTAGGCATCAAACTCTGAATTTGCTGATTTACATGATATATTTAAGTTGGTCAATGAAAACACTGAAAATCCTGTTTTAGAACTTTTGTCTTTTGTCAGCCGAATAAAGGAAAGCAAAAAGTCACAGATTTCAGCTTTTATTTTACTGTGTCTGTATGTTGGTGCTGCACAATAAATCACTCAACCCCTGGTTAGGAGGGAAATAGTAACAGATTACATAGAAATTAGTGAAATATTAGTGACAGGCTGATTTTGAAGAAACACAATGAATGTTCAGTCTACATTTTATCGACATGCTAATTTAGGACGTTAGTGTGTTTGCGTATTTGGTTCTTTATCTCTTCACTATGCACGTCACATCAACACTAACATGTTAATGATCTTATATTAAACATACATGTAATAATTTCGACGTTTTTGGAAACTGAGACGCTAACACTTCAGACAAAGGGTGAAATTAGTGCAGACTTCAGACTTGGACGTTTTGGCAAGACTGGACACCTGGGTCGCAGCCTTGAGAGTTTAGCTGAACTCTTGTGACTGACTAGCTGATGAAGACTTTCGATTTGAATGCAGACTTGTTTATGTGGGACTGGTCTTAGTCTTTGACTTGCCTTTGAAGACTTGAGCCCTGATGTTGGACTTCTATGGACAGGATTTCCTACGTACTTGAGAGTTGATCTGGACTAGATGTTGCGGACTAAAATCCAGATTGGCTCTTCCAAGACTTACCTCGGACCAGCTGTTGAAGACTTGAGATGTGTTTGGACAGAACTGTACACATTTTTGGACTCGTAGAATTAGCTGCAACTTTGAAGATTGGACTCTTGACAAGTCTTGCTACCAATGACTTGTCTTGTTTCGATAAGATGTAATCACTGACTTTGGCCTGGACCTGCCCTAAGTACTTGAAGCTTAACTTTTTTTTTTTATTTGATTTGATTTGATCATGTGGACCGATGAGACTTGACCTGTCCTCACAAACGCACAGCTCTGCTCTTTAGAGATTTGTGTGACTTTTCTCACAGTAATCTATGAAGAAACCACCTGCTTTGAGCCATTTAAGATCAATTTCAAATCTGAGGACTTGTCTGCTATTACTAGGACTTTTCATTGTCTTTCAGTTTTTGTCCTCTTGCAGCTCAGGCCTCCTTACTGTCATCACCAGGGCTTTGCCTCTGTGAACCCATCAGGCAGAGTTACCCCTCCTCTGCTTCACAAGGTGGATAGTGACATGGCAGTTTGTGCAGTCTGAGACACTTGGGGGGTGGCAGGAGGTATTAGTCCAGCTGTAGGAGACAGGATTATGTCCCAGTGACCTGCTTTTCCACGATGGAGAGCTGGAGGTGGAGACAACGTGGAGGAAAATAGGGATCAGTGTAAAATTAGATTTAGAGAAGAGAGGAGGATGAAATGATTGGTACAAAAGAGAAGAGGAAGGAAGGAAGGATTCATGGAGGGAAGGGGATAAAGGTTTTTGATGAAATGGCATCTGGCAGGTTTGGGAAATTCTTGGCATAACTTTTACAGCTGGAATGGGAGAGGTAGCTCCCTCTGCTGCTGCGTCCTTTCAGCACTTTTATGTTTCAGGTTCCAGCTGATTAATTTAATGATGTGCACTTTGGGACAGAAGATGAATGTTCTTTACACGATCTTTGAAAGCAATATGTGACATTTACCGTTGGGCTAACAAAAACACTTCGTCATTCTAAGCAGAACAACGAATCTATTGCAGATGGGAAACGTGCTTGGAGCATATGGTCGAGAATTGCTCAGTTGTAAAATTTTATAGAAGATAAGTACAGGGCGGGGACTAAAGAACGTGAACATGTGGTCAAACATAATGTCACTTGCTGGGTTTCTATAGCAACACTACAAAACAGCCCATTCGTCCTATCAGCAGAGAGAGCCTGGGAGCTCGGCAGGGGAGCTTGTTGTCCAGACTGTTCCCAACAGGAATGAGCAGGAATCTGTTTTCGTCAAGTCCACACACATACATCACAGGAACACCCTGGGAGAACGTTTCTGTGATTGGCCTTCACGTGATGTGGCTCAGGAACTCTGAGGGAAAGGATGACAAGTGAGGAAAAAAGGATCAACACAGCAGGATGGGGTTTGGGCAGCTCTACGATCCTCTGCTGCTACGTAAAAGTGCAGAGACAAAATCAATGCATGTTTTGTAATGACTGTGTCATTTCTGGCTCTTGCGTCTCACCTTCAGAGATCTTATCTTCGAAAGTTACTGCTCCTGAAGGACAGTAGTACTTCTCTCACTACTCTTCGTCTGCTTTGTTGGATGAGCTTGCTTTTTATTTTTGTACTTGACATTAAAAATGTCTGAGGGTTCATCACAAGGACAGAACTCGCTCAGTAGTTTAATACTTCGACACACAACAGTGTGAAGATGAGACATGCAGCTTCTCTGATATCACACACAGCTTCCTGCGTCAGTGCAGACTTGTATTGGCTTGATCACACCGACTGACTTCCACTCGTCTGTGTTGTGCCAGATAATAGCTGTCCAGCGGGCGCCCTCTGCATCGCCATCAGACAGATAACCAGCCCGCTCTCTGATCTCATCCGAATGCCACCGTCCCGATGAAGCTGAAGAGAACAGAGGCTGCTGATCTTAGATGTGGTTGATGGTTAGAGTTGTTGCGCATAGAAGTTGTGGTTAATTTTTCTGCTGACAGGAAGACTTTTAAGAACGCTCTCGCAAGATGTTCTGCAATTTTGCTGCAGAAAGGACAGGAATGTAGAAACACATGCAGGTTGGTCACCTTGTATTTGAGGGGAACGTGTGTGCATTTAACGTTGTCGGCCCTTCCAAACCTCCATGCATTTGATCACTGCTGATTATGGACAGAATTGAGCCATTTTGTCTCCTGTAGTTGATGAAGCCATTTACAAAACAAGCTTTTAGCTCTACTTGGCATTTTTAAAATTTAAATTAAATTATTACATTATAAAATGAAATATTATCTAATATATGTCTGTCAGTTACGTTAATAAGAACAAAAGCTGCACTTTCGTGTGAACATTTGGGCATGTACCATTCAGCTTATCACAATTTCAATCACCAACTCCGAACCCGTTCTGCTGTGTCAGTCACATGTGTCATGCACAACAGTTCCCCAAACATGCAAAAATTTGCAAAATGTGGCTGTGCTGAATGAATAATCTTTGGAGCATGTTGCAAATCCCATATTGCTCATTTTATCCAGTTTGCAGGACGTAAACAAAAGTGACGTTTATCTTGCAGAGAGCTTTCTAGCAGATAAGATTCTGAGAGGTGGCGACATCGCGACAGAAGATTGCGGCTCTCCACATGCTGATTGAGAGAGATGTGGGGTTGCCTGGTGACAAAGAAGGACAGAGAGAGAGAAAGACGAGCCAAGACCTCATTATACGATGCCGTGTTTCACCTCCACCGAAGCTGAAGCTCTGCAAGGGCAAGACAGGCTGTAATGATGAATATGAATGTTTATATTTGCCCCTGAAAGTGTGTGTGTGTGTGTGTGTGTGTGTGTGTGTGTGTGTGTGTGTGTGTTGTGTGTGTGTGTGTGTGTGTGTGTGTGTGTGTGTGTGCGTGTGTGTGTTTGACCAGCTGCCAGGAAATAAGCAGAACTGTCCATATGTCCATTGTCAAACAATAACACACAAACCTTCTCTTCTCTCTAGTTGCGCAACTTTCTGTTTTGTTTCTGATAAATATGATCATATAAAAGGAAGTTGAAACTTCCTGGGAGCAAAGAGGATCAAGTGATTCACAAATGCAAAACAATGAAGGGACTGCAAGAAGCCCAACAAATCTGCTCCTGATACTCAGCCTGGATAAAAACTGTGCTTATGAAATGGTTTCAGTTCTGCACAAACTCCATGCACATTAAAAAAAACACTTAAACTGAATCAGTTGCTCCTGACAACATTTTCTCAAACTTCTTGTCTTATGAGAGACTGAAATAACACAGTAATGACTGAAGATCTGTCATTTTCTCTTCCAACCACTCATTGCCTGGAAGCTCTTTCCTGAGAAAAATTCCTCAAATGCAAAAAGGAAGTGATGCATTTTACATCTCGCAGTTTTTCTCAAACAAACAAAGCAGAGGAACTGTGGCTGGCTGAGCGCTGATATAGATTATGATCGAATGCACCAACCACAAAACTCATGCTTAGCTCCTGCTTTCATTTCATAACCCGAAGCTATTTTGAACCCTGAATTCTTTCTCTCCCATTTATTTGCACTTAGTATCACATAATGACAATGTGAAAACAGAATCTTACAAATGTCTTGAAATGTATTAAAAATTCAAACACTGAAATATCACGTGTTCCTAAGTTATTCGGACCCATCGGTCTTTTGCAGTTTCCAGGTCTCTCCAGAGAAGTTGAGTATGGTGTGAGTCAGGACTTTGACTGAGTCGCTTTAGGATATTTGCTGAATTGTCGCTGTGTTGTCTTGGCTGTGTGCTGAGGATTGTTGTCATGTTGCAATGCAAACCCTGAGCTCCTGAGTCTTTGATCCTCAAAGCCAGACAGTCCCGATCTGTGGAGGTCTGCAGTGATGGTTGTTTTTCTGGAACGTTGTCCCATCTTGGTCACCTCTCTTACTAAGCCCCTTCTTCCCCCCAACTGCTCCATTTGAGAAGAACTTTTCTGCAGTCTTCACCAGATAAAGTTCATAAAACCTTGTCCTGGAATTGCTGAGGCTCATCTCTGTGCTGGCCTTCCTGTTCCTCTTCCTAATAACTGTTCATGAACTCTTTGGTGAACAGGTTGTTGCTGATGTCACTGACACTTTTGCTCAAATGAAAAATGTGTGGGTTCAAACTAAAGGTGCTGTCTTCCAAGTTATGTGTACGATCCAGATGTAAATGTTGATCTCTTGTCTCATATTCATCTAGGGATTGTGTCCAGTCCACAGCAAATTAAAGTGTATGTGCATGTGATATTTGAGTTTTCTTATACATGAAATCCCAGACATTTCTAAAAACTTCTGGGGTACTGACTGTAGATCAACAGTTGTTGTGTCAGACAGGCCCTGAGGAGCAGGGTGTTTAGGAAATCATGTGACTTCTTCCTACTGAGTTTTCAGCGCTTACAGTCCTACAGCTGATACATGCTGAGGCGAGGCATGAGTCAAGGCTTTTTAAGAAAATGAAGAACTTCTCCACCCAAGCCAGTAGCACAGGCGGCTGTGACCTGCTGAGTGCATCCTGAGTCAGAGAGCATCAAAACGAAACTGAAACCTCCACATTCCTGCTTCACAGGTTCAAATCATTTCGAATTACTCAATAACTGAATGGTTTATTATGAATTATGAATGATCAGTCCTCTGTGCTCATTTTTTTAGTCACTATTTTTAATTTTATATATGACGATAACCTGTTGAATACTCCTCCTTTATTCACATCCGCACCCTATTTACCTCGCTACACCAGCTGACATTTGAATCCTAGAAAAAGAAACAGCTGCATTTCAAAGTCACATTTCAAGTTCCTCACAAGACTTTTGGGAATAACTGGATAACAAGATGAGAACAGGAAAATACTTACAGTTTAAGTACTTTGTACTTAAGGGGAACTTTAACCAAAAATGACATGATAGGTGGGAATTCTTACTGTGTAAATACAGATAAGAAGAGGATGAGAGGCTCCACTTAAAACGACAGCCCTCATTGGTTGTACTTACTGTATAACAGGTAAGAAAGGTGTTTAGACATAAATCATGCTTTTATTTTAGCACCGTAAAGCATGAAAAAAGAGTTTAAATCAGTTGAATTTGATTATTCTAGGGGGCTGTAATCTAAAGTGTTACCCAGTTTGGCAACTGAAGTGTTTTTTTATTTTTTTTTTGCTGTATACTGAAGACTCCCTGAAAAAAACATCCCCTCTGTCTCTGATCTCAGCTGGTAACATCTCCTCAGAGCGAGAGCAGATGTGGCGGCTCATTTATGAGGAGGATGACCAGCCACCAAACTCGGTGCAGCAGCTTGGTTTCAGGGAGTCAGGCCAAAACTCCAATTATATCTCGGGCTCTCGGGCTCTGGGCTGCTGCTGCACGTTGCTCTGACGTTTTGTTTGGACAGGCCACATGACTGAACGTGCACTAAAAACCAATTACAGCACGCACAGCTTCACGGCGCCTCGGCGTTCTTAAATTTAGCAGCAGGCGTTTCCTGGAAAGAGAGAGCATGAGAGCTGATTGGATGTTTCTGGGTAACACATTTTGTGTGAATTAGCATGGAGTTTTTGGGTTTGTGTCAGCCAGTGGAACCGTGAGTCCACTGGGTGTATTCTTAAACTATGGGAGGCTAAGTGTGTCTAGGAAACGGAAAAAAGTCCAACACTGCATTTCTAGTTCCGACCGAGGTTTATTTCTGGCAATGTATAGTCAAGACGTGACACATAGTTTCATTAAGGTGCGAGCACACACACACACACACACACACACACATGCATGAATCCGTGCCTTTTAATAAAATCCAGACTTCCATGCCTTCCCTGTTCTTCCTGGGTTGTGAAGCCGCAGTGGAACGGCATTCCGTCAAATTACCGCTTTACGAAGCCGCTCCCTCAACCTCAGATCAGGGTTTTTTTTTTTTTCTGGGAGATGTTCAAGGAAGTTCTGCAAGCTGGCACACACCCTGCATCCCCACAGCCATTCTCTGTCAATCACGAACTGAGTATTTACGCGTCAGTATGAGGTTCATATGTGTTATGTCATCATAAAAGGAACCCAAATGTTTTCAAAATATTCCTTCAAAATGACTGTGGTCTACTGTCTGTTATAAATCACAGCCACATATTTTTCCAGTTGGCCACTGACCAGCTCTGTCCTTTGACCTCTGGCTGCTTGTGAAGTTCATCATCCAGCTTAGAAAACTTATTTTGCTACAATATTTTCAGTGCGGCTCTGAAAATGAATAAAAAGTGTCCAACGGATGTCACAAGCGTAAGGCTCCACACATTTTTCATCATGGCCACCGGCTGAGTCCAGCATCCACTAATGATACTGACCTATGGTGGAATGCAGGCTTTGCCCTCTCGACCTTTGACCTCTGGTGGGGCGATAAGAGGCGACTGGCAGTGATAGCGGCTCACACACAGCGCCTTTCCGACGCTGTGTGTGAGCGCGTCAGTCAGCGCTTGCACGACACACACAAACACGGTGCGCGTGCGCTCACAAGCGCTGGCAGACTGACACTCACACACACACACTTCCACAACCTTGAATGATAAAGTGTTTCAGCTGCTGACTGAAGTGCACATAAACACACTTATCCTCCACCTCTAAACCGTCTTCTGCGGCACAGAGAAGAGCACAGAGAAGAGCAGGAGCAGCCGTCAATCCCAGAGGAACTCCCTCTGCCTCTCTGTTTTCCATCTGCTGTGCTGTCGGACACATCACCGACATGACAATGACATTTAAGTCAATATTGTTCAGTGGCCTTTAGAAGGCGACACTCAGAGCAATTCACGGCTCCGTCACAGCAGTAAATGTCCGGTTGGATGAAGACCATTATCACATCACTGTCACTGCTGCTACAACAGGGCGGGGATTCAACGTCTCTGTTTCCCAAATGTCTTTTAGTTCTTTCCCAGCCCAAATACAGTCATGCTAAAATTATTTGTACATAACGTTTTAAACACAAACACGTCTTTTATTTACACGTTTTTAAGTAATGGACAAAGTAACAATTTTGAAAAAGATAAAACACATTTTATGTATCTTAAATTTTAAGTATCTACTTTATAGTTTCAGTGGAATTACAGTGTGCTATCAAATACAATTAAAATGGCAATAATAATTTCATAATAACAAAAGGAAAAGAAAGAGCAAAAAAAACAACAACAGGGAAGCTTGTACTTCTGATTTTGCCAAAGGCTGGATGTTGGAAGTTAAAAATATATTTTTAAAAAAATCAAGCAGACATTGAAGATGCAGGTGCACAACTTTCTTCTGTTATGATATAAATGAAACACTCCACAAACTGTTCGGAACAAGCTCGACAGACACAATCTTTGAGTTACTGAAGGTCTTTGTTTCACCTTGTCAAGATGGCACACTGCTGCCAGGTCTGATGAGGTCAGGGGTCTGACACCCCCCTGAGAGGGATTAGCAGAAGGAGCGGATATGAGCACATATCAAGAGCAGGTATTTGTCTGGGGAGTGACATTATTGCCTCGGCTGTGCGTAAGCAGGGGGGCGTTGATTGATTAGATGAATGACTGAAGTATTTGTATTTTTTTACTGTGACCAGAAAGAAAAAAAAACAATACAGATAAAAATATATGTTTTCAGTGATATAAAGCAGAAAAAAAAATCCAAATGAAAAAAATGTTTGAGCCAGCTACACAAAGAAAAATGTCTGTTGTTGGTTGTTGTGCAGGGAAAGGACCCAACACAGTCACGTTTAATTTGGGAAAGAATGCTGCTCAGATGATGTTAACACGACCTTTGTATGGACTCGTTACAGCTCAAAAGGATTTGGATCCCACATTTTCCCTTAACATACAACTTTTGTATGGACTTTTTCTGTTTGGACAGCTCAAAAAATGGCATTTGGATCCTGGCAGCATTTTCCCTTAGTGAACATACAACAACCACATTTTGGATGCTGATGTGAAAATGGCTTTTTCTGCAGTTTGGTGTGAAAACAATGTATTCGGACAAACACCGACGTCCCTTCTTACTGTTAAGCTAATGGTGACTGATTCCTGTTAAGTCTTGAGGGTCGGCCTGCAGCATCATGAGCCTGTGGTTCCAGCATGTGCTGCAGCAGTAGTCAGCTCAGTGTGGGAAAACGATCGCTGTTAAATTAGTTGGACTTTTTCAGGAGCATTTTTAATAATGTATCTACAAAAGACACGATTAGGGTACAATTAGAGGGCACCAAATACATGGTTCATAAATTATTGTGGACGTAGGACATGAGTCAAGTGCTGCAGCATCATCTGGAGCTGTTAGGCTATTCACATTACAGGTGAATGTCCTACCATATTATCAGCCATATTACTCACCACTGTGACTTCAGCCTGGTGGCACCAGCAGGTGGGTGGGGCTTACCACCACATGACAGGTGGTGTCACCTCACTCGTTTACATCCCTCAGCAGCAGTATTACTCCCACCCTGAGGCCTTTACAAAGCCCATTTCCAGAACAGCTGATTGTAGTTTTGTAACGTAAGTAAAAATAATGCAATATTTTGATGGTAAATTGTACAATGACAAGTTTAACATATTTAACTTGCATTTGTGGAGGCAGCAACATGAGCTCATGCATTAAACATTAGTGCAGAATAATGTCAGTTTTTAATGTAGAGGGTTCAGAGGTCAGTATAGGTTTCCTCTTTGAATAATATTAAACATTGTAGGCGATGAAATCCCCAAAATTCAGATTAAGCTCCTCTGGGAGGTAGGCGGAACATTTTGCTGGCATCAAATTAAATGTTTTATATGTTGACTTTATTGTTTTTACAGTAAAAATAGTTGTCACTGCTTTTTATTTTTAAGGGAATTTTGTAGAATATACTTTATATTGTTCTGGGAATGTGGTTTGTGTTGTTTGTTTCTCTGTATGTAAATATTTCACTCATATACTTCCTGTTATACTAATAACACAGTAAAGGTCATGTATCTGTGTTTATGTTTTATGTGCTGCATGTTTTTGCGCGTTTGTTAAATGATATACTGAACGATACAAAGCTGCACACTGAGCGACACGGTGACTTATAGCACAGTCACACTGACACAGTCACAACAACAACAACTAAAGCACGCGCACACACCGTGGTGCGTCTGCACTGTACGAGAGCTGCTGCATGCAGACTGTGCTAATCAGATTAGCAGGGTTACAGGGTCTCGAAGGAGAAGGAGGGTGTGTGTGTGTGTGTGTGGGGGGTATGTCTTTATAGCCTTCTGCAGAAAAAATCAGTGTCTGTACCATTGTTGTGGGGACATTTTGGTGTTGTAGCTGGTCCACACAACTTCAAAAGGCTTTTTGAGGGTCACGACTGGGTTTTAGGGTCCGGGTTAGAGCTCGGTTTTGGTTAGGGTGAGGGTGGGCAATCAGTTGTGATGTTAGGCTTAGGGGAAGGGTTAGGGATTGTATTATGTCAATGAGTGTCCTCACAAGTATAGAAAGACAAATGTGTGTGTGTGTGTGTTGAAGATAGCAGATGTATCAGGCAACAGACGGACCATCTGTTTCTCTGATTTCTGTCTTACAGTCTCTCTGACTGACTGGTCACCTGTCTGTGTCTGTGCGTGTTGTTTATCATCAGGATTAGTTGGACCTGTGGAAACTTAATGGATCACATCTGTGTCTGAAGGACAAATGTGCACGTTTTCCCAGGACGTCTGTCCCCTCCCCTGAATAATGGAGCTTCACAGTTACGTTCAAAGACCTGAAAACGAGAATCCACCAGCATCTTTTGACAGAGGGTTTTGTGGACGGTTAGATTCAACAAAATAATAGTAAATCGGCATTTGCACATGATGATTTTGAGGTAAATTGTCTAACGTTCAGCTCACTCCACTGTTTCATCGCTCTGTGCTGTTTGGACTCTGCGACATGTTGTTTTAGTAGATTAATGCTGTTAAATTTAACAGTGTGAATTATGTAGAAACAATCATGCTTAAAAATAAAAAAAACTGTGCTCTTAGCTATAATGATGCTTTTTGTGAAGTGAGTTAATTACACAAACTAGAAAAATCTTTGTTCTGACAGCATGACAGATTATACAAAACCTAAAAACCAACAGTTTTAAAGATACAAAAGCTATAATTAACAGGCCCTGGTTGTCAGAGAGGCTGCAATAGAAAGTCCAGATTGGAAACAAGCAGAGGGTCAGTGTGTACTTTAGGACTTCCAGAACATCGTCGGATTTAAGGCTGCGTCCACAGGAGGACGAGCCCACTGATGGCTATTCCGAAGAGCTTAAAACATCCCTGAACATGCCAAACAAATCAAAGCAGTTCTGTTTGAGGCAAGGAGCAGCTAGGTCACAATTTCCATCCCCGACACAATGCCACTGAGACGTCCTCCACCTGAGTCACTCCCTCTCACCGCAGGCTTTGTCTCAGACTGCTTCACCCAGGCTGCCTCCGTCTGTCTCCTCCACATGTCTCCACGGCCTGATCCTCTTCGGCCTCTCAGCGCCACAATGTTTAGACAAAGTGAAGGAGACAGAGACGCGCTGACTGTGGAGGAGAGCAATGCTAAAAATTTCCACCTTCTCATTCTCTATAACTAACCCTGGTGTTTGTCTCCGAGGCTTTAAAGGCTGAGTCCGTAAATCCCTGAGGAGTAAACGGATGATGGACTCAGCTTTAGAAGACAAAAACAGTAGAAATGAGAACAAGTCTTCACTCTCAAATTTCCTGACAGGCCTCCCCATTAATGCAACATTATACTCTAAACAGTAAAAGAGCTTTGTGCAATGTTTTCTATGTAATTAAAAATAAAAAGCCTTGTGTGGCTTCTTAACCACATAACTCATTTAAAAAAAATGACAATCAAATGGGTTTTTATTTGGTTCCTCAACGCAGTCTTCATCAGAAAAAACACAACCGGTCCATTGTTCAACCCCTGAAAACAATGCGTGTCAACACATTTCTGTGCGGAAGGCAGGCGATGACGAGAAGGAGATGGATTGATTGCACGTCTTGCAAACCGTGAACAACACGTTTTTAATTTGAGTAGTTTTTGGTGCCTAAACTTAAATTGACTGGTTAGAAAGACAAGCCTCGCTGAAAAGAAGCGAATCTCTCTGCATCACTGCCATCGACAGCAGCTGTGCACAATAAGATCAGTTTTGGAGCATACAAAAAATATATATATATATTCTGTAAACACTGTAGCTCATTGTTGAGGTCCCTGGTTTGGTTGAGAGTTGGTAGGTGTGAACCCACAGAACATGGACCAGCTGCACATCGGACCTTCGTGACTTACTTTCTGGCTCAGTACGTGTGAAACAAGCAAAAAACTGGCAGTTTTGTCTGTGTCTTCAGTAGTTGGTCATTGGGATGAGGGGTCGGTGGGTGCCTCCCTGGACCTCATTGGAATATCACTGTAACAAGATAGAGAGAGATACCGGCATGTCTCTGATCAGGCTTTCTGCCAGACACAGCACAGATAAGATGCAGCACTAAGGTCACATCCACATGAATGTTGGAGGTGTGACAGTCTCACACTGTTACTAAGCTGGCAGATGCTGAAGAAACGTTTTTGGTTTTGTTGTTTTCAGAATTTTTACAACCATGCTCCAAAGATTTTTACACCCAGACAACTCCGGGTTACGCTGTGTGGGGAGAAGGGAGACACCGGGTCTCTATTTCTGGCAGGAAATGTAGCAGTCAAGCTTCTTAAATTAGCACCAGCAGTTCTGGTGGAGGCGGAGGCGGAGGCATCCATCCTGGGCTGGTGGATGCTGTTTTGGGTCACAGCAACTCTGTGCTGCGCATCATTTCTTTGTGGCCTCGGCTCACCCTCCCTGTCTTCAGAGGAGGCAGGGAGGGAAAAGAGCTCTTTAAATAGACGTGTGTGTGTTTGTGTGTGTGTGTGTGTGTGTGTGTGTGTGTGTGTGTGTGTGTGTGTGTGTGTGTGTGTGTGTGTGTGCGTGTGCGTGTGTGTGTGTTTACAGTGCAAAGTGCAGATCTAAATCACCAGCCTTGTGCAGACAAGAATAAATGTGGAGCTTCTGTCAGAGCTCGGGACTCTCCCCTTGGAATCAACCGTCCCCTTTGAGACTCACCTCAGCTTCAGGTTTTCAATACTGACCCCAGAGGCAGGATGGACACGTTCCCTTTGGGAGCCACATCAAAGCAAACGTCAGATAATATTCAGACGGACACGTGTTGATTAACTGCCTGTCATTGCGGACAGCCACGCTCGGTTCCAGCCTCAGCAGAATCTCTCTGACAGCGAGGTGTGTGACCCACTTTGGGGAATTCGGGTCTCTAACTTAAAACAGAGCAGCGTCTTGCCTTTGTCATGGATACTGAAAGAAAAAACACTCCAAAACAAACTTTTTATTGTTGCGAGCCGACATCTTCCAGTGACAGAGTGGAACAAACTGAGGAGACACAGAGAAAACAGTGCAGCACAGTTGCAGTCGTGGTCAACCAGTGGCATTTCCAACCACATTACTGACACACCCTCAATTTAGTCTTTCTCTCTCTCTCTCGCTCTGTTTTTCAGACAGGCTGCTTCTGACAAACAGCCGGAAATAAAAGCATTCATTTAACCTGTAAAATATAGGGCCCGTTAAGTGCAATTCAACTTCAGGAACAAATATGGCTGGACCCTCACTGAAACGATGATTTACTTGCCGAGTGAAGGAATGTAGTTTTCTTTTTTCAGCCATTGTCCAGACAAAAGTCAGAAGTATTCCCTGTCTGTAGACGCAGCCTGTGCAGTGATCAAAGGGGACGGCAGAGCGCTATCAACGTCCTTATCACTGAATGCATGCCACTTTTCAGGGCGCAGATAACACGGAACAATTGTTGCATGCCTTTGTGTGGCTGCAGAGGAGACACTGTGGACAACCTCCCTGTCAGGTAGACACATTTGTCAACGTCCAAACTGTGAAGCCAGTGGACGTGCAGATTTAATCCCAAGTCCTAGAACCATGTTTGCATTGGCAGGAATTCCCTTCAGCCGAGGTGTGGACTCCCCAATTACCGTCAGTCTTTTGAAAGTAAACACTCCCACCCGTTACCCTACAGTGAGGTGTACAGTAACTGAAGCTGTAAGGCAAATATTTCATGTGTCATATGTGTGGACACTCTGTGGACATTCCTCTTCATCAGTCGTGTTATTCTTGGCCCTGGGAACACATTCTTACACCTAGCCTGGACCCCCTGAAAACGGCTCTTCTGTGGTACGAGAACAGTCGGCTACTATACGGCACGGACTGCCAGACATGGAAAACATATAAAACCCAGAACCACGGCTACACTGAAAGCAGGTTTTCCATACACTGATACATGAGCTTTAAAGACATGCAGATGAGAACAGGGTACGACCAGAAGGAAGTTCGACCTTCAAAATAAAAGGAAAAACAACAACTTTTGCTCAGATGTGAGAAAGACTTTGTAGGGTTGACGGCAAAATCCAAAAATTCAATTCATCTGCTGCATCCGGGAGCTGTAGAGCACGAAGTCCATGCAAATCCTTTCTCCTCCAAGGCAAAAACAAAAATGTAAAAACTGTTGCAGTAAATGTGCAACATCACAGAAGAAACACAGATCAAGGTTTCAAGGTTTTTTATTGTCATTTCAACCCTGAACAGTGGAGCAGAGAGTGGAACGAAACGACGTTCCTCTGGGATCCCGGTGCTACAACAAACATTTCTATGATAACTAAAATGAAATGAGTATGAAATAATACTGAGTGGTTGAAATATGAGTGTTAAGTAATGCTGAATGTTATAAATACAGTCTTATTGAGGTGAGTGTGCAGTAATCTTTCCAGCTGTTAACAGCTGTAGGGTGTTTGGGTGCAGTTCCCAAACCAGGCAGTGATGCAGCAGGTCGGTGTAGAACATGGTGGGGGTGGGTGGTGGGAGATGAGCTCTCCTCCACCTCCTCAGAAAGCAGACAGTGCTCGACCAACATGAGCACTCAGACTGGGATGTGATGAGGTCACCTGCTCATTTCCGTGTAAATGTCCCACTGCAGGCACGTTTGCAGTCTAAACAATGAAGAAAAGGAAAAACAAAACCGAAAATACAACATACTTTAAATGTGTTTTATTTGTGAAACACCGGAGCGGAAGTGGCGTGTTCCAGCTTGACGTGGGCAGAGGCAGTAGAGGCGGAGCGGGCTTTCAGCGCGCAGAGCAAACCGAGCTCAGACACACACACACACACACACACACAGACCGGATTAAAGCGCTCAGGTCTCCGATTCTCTCACCGGCTCCATCATGGATCCTTCTCCGCGGGATCGTGCCCTGCTCGCCACCGGATAAACTTTGGACTTACTCTCGTGCCATGGGAATATACGGTCGGTGCGCTCGGCCCCGTGGATCCGCGCTGCCCTGATGGAAAGCATGTCACCGCAGCAGGGGACCATGGGACAGAACAGGTCCGACTCTCTGACGGGAGACACCAAGACGCCCCCCGACAACAAAAAGGTACCAGCTTGACCGCGGGACCGGGTCTGGAGCGTGGCCTGGCGTGCGCGTCTTTACGCACGGAGTTTTCCGACGCGTGCGTTACGGACAATGAGAATTGGTATTTACATCGGAGCTCACCTTAATGAAAAGTCGAGCTATATGCGATTAATCTGCCACTATTTAGTGTCAAGGGCGACTTTATAGAGATGATTTCATCTACTAAATCTTTCAGTCAGTCGCTGTTGGATTCCTGGAGCTGTTAGTCTTGGAAATCTGCAGCTGGTGTCTGTGCATGTGGCAGATGAAGGCTTTTGTGATTTGGTCGCTGGTGTTCGGGGCTCAGTACGTCATAGATGCTTTTCCTTTAGATTAGATTGTCACTTATTTGATGAATTTTGTTGATTGAAAACTGCCTGGATCCACATGGTGCAAACGGAAGCCTGGAATTTCCCATTTTTTAATAACGCTGCATCTTTCTGACCATGAGGAAAAATCCCATTTCCAACTTTGTTCCGGTTTCCAGTGAGTGTGTGTGGTCTGGGAACAGGCTGGGATCATGGTTTTCTGACGGTTTGTTAATCAGATTGACAGGAGTCTCCCCTCAAACACACAGGAGGGTTTGTAAGACTCCAGCTCTGGTTTGTCTTCATTTATGGTGTATTATTATTATTATAGTTAATAAAATATAAAGAAATCTCTCTTTTTTGAGATGATATTATTCGCCTCTGCTTTCATTAACATGATCACATCTGCTCTGCAGTTGTTTCTAACGTTTTCTCCAGTCGTGCTGAGACACTGAGGCTGGAGGTGATTCCCCAGCAGCTCGTCGGCCAACTCACAGTGAACAGCGCCCCCCGTTCGGCGCGTGTTTGAACCGTGTAACTGCAGCTTTCAGCGGGCAGGAGTTTGAGAGACAGAAGCTTCTTAGAAAAGATCTGTCAAAGCACAAAGATGAATTTAAAAATAAAGTAAAGCATTCTCCCATTGGTGGACCTGATATAGATCAACTCTGACCTTCACTGTCTTTATCTGGACACTTTATTCCCATTATTTCACAGATAATAATATGTTTAAACAATGCAGACTTGATGGTGTTTTCTCAACAAAAGGAATTTCGTTGCTTTTAAAAAAAACAATACCTTCGATTAACCACATACAAGCATCTCTCATATTTGGATGTTTGTGCTCAAAGATTATTCAAAGATATCTTTACAAATACAGGCTGAGCAGATCGTGCGTTAATACTCTAACCGCCCCAGATATATTCAGGGTGTAAACTCAGCAACAGAATGAGGAAACCAGTCGTGATGGTTTGCGGTCACAGCATTGTGGTGTTATCTTCCAGCTCCTTCATCCCATCACGTTTGGTGTTGGACTGCTCAGTGTTTTTGCAGGTATTTCATCACTGCCCCGGGTGGGCGGGTGAAGACTCACCTTGTGTATCTACAAATGTTGTTGCTGTGGTATATATATTTATATATTGTGTGTGTGTGTGTGTGAGAGAGAAAGAGGGAGCTTTCGCTACACATTGTCCAGGTATGGAAAGTTTTGCAGTTGTGAGAAATGAGATGTCAGGCAGAGTGACTGTTAAATCAGAGATGAATGTCCGCATGCCTCCCTTCACTGGGAGTTGTCTGTCCTCAGATGCGTGTGTCCAAATTCACCATGAGCTGTACTCATTCTGGACGATAGCTACGTGTTCAACGTGCATGTTATGTTACATCTGGATGAGTCGAAAGTGTCACAAGGATTCGTTTGCTTCCTCTGTAAAGTCTGCACAGTCAGCATAATTTGTGGCTTGTTTTCGTTCTTAGATGAAGCTTCGTAGTTCTTTTTGTTTTGCATTGTGGGGAGTTTCCATGTCAGTGGTTCATCAGTCCTGTCCGTCACTTCTCACCTGCAGACAGAGCAAACACGTCACGCTGGCTGTAACCTTCGAACCTGATTATAAAGCCGTTTTTTTAAATTAAGTGTCTGTAAAACAAAGGTCCGTTATTTGGATGTTGAGTATTTGCTGACTTGGCAAACTTAGCTGGGAAAAGTTACTACATAAAACATTTAAGTCAAACCTCAAGTATGAGGTTTTCAGTAGTTCACAAACCCAGTTAAACTGGTTAAAAACGTAATGAGGTCGTGGTCGTCACAGCGGAATGTTGCAGCTATGTGAAGAATCCAAAAACGTAGACCATTGGCTTTTCATCACTGTGTTTGTTCTCCGCTCAGTCAGGACACTGATTGACTTCACTTTTGTCAGGACAGTTTCTCCAAGTCCTCAGTCTGGCGCCTTGTGATACTACATTCCATGCAGGGCTGCAATAGCTTCTAGTTTTACCTTCTGCCGGTCTAACGGAGAGGATCTTCAAACCTTCTCCGCATTGAAAAGTACAATACGTGCATGCAGGAGAGCACATTTATATGGCACATTTATATACTGAATATGTTGTGAACGCGTTGAACTCGATTGGAAAAGCTGCGGCAGCCTGTGGATGCCTGTCATACTCAGTACAAGAGCTTATAATTTGTCATGTTACAGTGAGAACGTAGAAAATGAAGGATCATAAACATTGTGCAACTGCTCGTCAACATATTTGTCCACTTCTCTGTCCATCTGCCTCCTATTTTTCTCTCTGCCGCCATCTTTAACCGTCGCTTCCTCTTTTCCCTCTTTACAGCCGTCACATTTCCTGCTTTGGCAGCAGCGTTGACTGTCTGCTTTGTGACAATTTTACCTCCTTCTCCATAAATGCCACGATTTATTTATCACGGGCCAAATACTGCGGACCGTCACACTCACTCACACCTCTCCTCTCTTTCTCCGCCTGTGTAGAAGATGAAGACGTTGGCCCAAAGACGACAGTCAGCTCCCTCACTGGTCATCAGCAAAGCACTTACCAGATCGAGAAGCACGTCCAGGTATGACGCACACACACACACGCACACACACACACACACACACAGTCTGCTTCTGTAATAAAGAGCTGCTGTGGGGCTGATATCAATCTTTACTCCTTTTTGAGCAACTTGTAGTTAAGTCCACTTAAAGTTTGACTTAAAGTGCTTCTCATTGATTAAGCTTGCTTTGTAAATGCTTCCTCCCATATTTAGAATACTTTTCATGTGTTTCATTGCTCTCCCTCAGCCCCTCAGCGACTCTGACCCAGAGGCTAATACAAGTTTCAAACAGACTTTAAAGATTAGATATTTTCACAGGATTGTTTTCCCACATTGCTTTAAATTTGTTTCAGACGTCAGGATTAAGAGTCTTGAGTTTTAAATGCTTACTTCTCCCAGAGCTATCGGACTTTTCATCACCCTGGTATCACACAAATCCCTTCCTCTTCCTTTAGCAGGGTCGGAAACAAGCCATTAAAAATCCCTCAGGGAGGGTTTTTATTTACTAGAAATGTTGTTTGTCTCATGCAACTCGGTGCCACTACCAGCCTGTTGGGTATGTTGGAGTATGAACAATAGATGCCGTTTCGAGCACCCTTCAGCCTTTTAAAGGAAGCCAACTTACTATGGAAAAACAAACAGTTTAAAGGGAAATAAAGAAACGGCCAATGAAATTGAATCAGTATTCCTTAAGGAATTCTGTGGAGTCCCTTAGAAAAAGGCCCCAAACTCCTCAAAGTCAGTTTTCAGGCCTTTAAAATCTTTCATGCCATCGTTTTGTTTGCAGTCAGCAGCTGCCTGTTGCTGAGACTTGATGTGGTGCGACTGTCTGACATGTTTATGATGTGTGGTGGTTTTTAGGGATTGCAGAGGGGGATCAGGCTGGACTCAGCTGTGAAACTAGACCATTTAGACCAGTGCTGAGGAAAACACTTCACACTGCTAAATGGGTCAGTGCTCTTGGGCCAGTGTGTGTGTGTGTGGCAGGAGGAAGTAGAATAGCACCTCACATACGCTGTTTGCAGGCAAAGAGAGTTAGAGAAGGAAAGGCAAACTATTGAATGAAAGACAAACAAGAGGTTGAGTGACAGACTAGTGGTCCGTCCACATCTGACCTGTGTGTGTGTGTGTGTGTGTGTGTGTGTGACAAGTCTCAGGCGGAGTGGAGCCATGGCTTGACACACTCAGCTGTCACCCTTGACTTTTGACCTCTGCTCAGGAGGTGTAGGAGACAGTGGGGGTCACCTGGGGTCAACACCCTCTATGTCAGTGAGTGTGTGAGGTGTTTATTAATGTCCGGCTGATGGCTGGGATACGCACGCAGGGGAGCGACGTGACGCCCTAGTGCTCCACAGTAGGTAAAGGTGAAAGGTCACAGTAGGGATTTCTATTAACAGGTACATCTGTTTGGCATGTATATTATAATAATATTTGACATGTACCAATATTTTTACTTACCAAACCTGTTTTGTTATGAATGCAGTGTAATGGAAAATTCCACTGGCCAACATTAGCTGGACGTGCTTTACTCATCACTGTGTCACTGTGCTCTCTTTGTCCAAATCGTCACACTGACTCGTGTTTTCATACAACTAAATATACATCGTGCTCAGTGAACATCATTTGCTCTTTGTGATATATCACTTGTCCTCCCTCATAATAATAGTGGCTCCCTGACACCTGCAAATTCAATGCAGTGCCCCAGAAATGTGGTGCTTCGTCTGCTAATGCCGTATGAGACGCTATAGCTCTGCCTCTTCACCTTGGACAAGACACACACTTTAACCCAATTCCACAGAAACTAGGGGTAACACACCGAGGGCTGGGTCGCCTCATATCACCTTTTGTCTGTGCCAAAGTCTGGCACTTGAACACACCGCAAAGAATAATGCCAAGAGACACCGAGCACATACCAAGTCTGAACTCAACCCTGCATGTGGACAATTGCTGAAACCCCTAGTTTTTATTATTCTGTAGCTTTAATGACCTTCTACTATTTATGCACGGGCTGACATTTTCTTTCAACACAGCATCAGCATCCACATAAACCTAAAGCTGAAGAGGCAGTTCATCGTTTACACATATTCCACCTTTTTCTTTCCGGCTGTCTGTTAGGGGAGTCAGTCTTCAGCGCTCTCCGTCCTGCCTTTCTCATCAGACCCGTAGGTGCTGAAAGCTCAGCCGCTTACATCACCTCCACGGGCGCACACACATATGCAAACGTGAACACACACACTGTTGCACCTCGTCCAGAATAAATACCTCATCCTTCAGCCTCCAGGCGTGCAGTGTGGGGTGTTATAGGCTCAACTTGGACCCCGCCCCTCAGCCAATGAAATCTATACTGCGGGGAGGAAGGTGGCTGCACAATAAAGCATTTCAACATATGATTGGCTGACGCCCTTGACCCCACGCTCCCACTCACTGTAACCACAAAGTTACACACTCCATAGCACCACACCTGTCAGCGTATTACTGTATTTATAGTGCTCATGTCAAACTTACTGTAAACCTGAGACTTCATTTGCAATATGCCACCCGAAAAGAAGAGAAGGTGTCCTGGCTTTGGGCGATTTTTGCTTGATTGTATCCGGCTGTTTCGGAATGTTGGGTTTTCCAAATGTCAAATAAAACAAGACACACTCACTCAGACACAAAACCATTTCCTGCTTTTAATAATGACCTCTGCTAGGGATATCATGGCCGATAGCCGCTGGCCACTTCTGCTTCACTCCCTGAAAAAAAAAAAAAAACGGAAGAGTTTGAATATTCTGACCTCATCCACGGTGCGAGTGTAATGTGTCGGGCAGGGATGACATTATAGTTTGCCTATGGAAAGGATTTGGCACTGATTCACGATGAAGTGGTTCAAGGGGAAAGAAGACAGTCACAAAGTTGTGAAGCAGATACTTTGAGTGTAATGTACTTTCCTACTTTGTTTTCGTGTAACATCCGTCGGCCCGAACAGCTTTTGTGAACGTCCCTGCTTAAAGTCTGAATACTTATATTACGATGCCTGTACTTGTGCCTTACAGAGACAAACCCATGGAGCTTTTTAGCACTTCATGTTTTGGTTATTTTTGCAGGTTTGAGCTCAAAAAGTTGTTGTTCTGTAAAAAGCTCCATATAAAATCCAATCAGCCTCAAGGACAAAAAGTACATGCACATATTGAATCATCAGCAATAACTGTGTTATCCAATACAAATTATTAAATTACACTATCAGTATACAAGAATAGTAGTATGAATCAGAACTGTAGTCCTTGTGTAATCTTTTTATTATCATGTGTTCTGCTGCTACTCTGGATTTTGGGGATGGTACATGGTGCGGCGTGTCTGTACAAAGTGACATCTTCTTTAAACGGCATGTTAACACATTCTCTCTGACTCACACACACACACACACACTGAGCTGTCAATAGCTGCTTGTCAAACTACTGGTGATGCAATCGTCAGTACACAGCAATGCACACACACACACACAGTTCCATGAATGACATGCAAACAGATTAGCACACACACCCCCTGTGACATTCTTTTCTGCAGATTCCTCTGGGCGCACACTTGCACACACACACACACGCACACACATCGTGAGTAAATCACCTCCACATCTGTGTTTCTCCTGCTTGATTGTGTTTTTGCTCTGTTTAACAATCAGCAGCCTCCTGTTCATTCAGTTGCTCCTGGTTCATGTCAGACTGGTGCCGTAAACTCCTAAAATGTCAAACGGGATGATTAAGAGGATATAGAAATAATCACGTAGGGTCATTTGCAGAATTATTAAAATGCTAAATACACAGACAGAGTTACATAATTACAGTATGTTTCTTTTAAAGCCGAGCCGATGTTTTGCTGTTACACAGTCATGGCGGATGCAGTCACAGTACTGTGGTGGTGCGCATAAGGCATGTAAAATGTGAAGCCATTATTTCCAAAGACTAAGTGAGAGACACAGAAAGGTTTGAGAAGAGAAGACAGGATGATGGTCATGTCTGCAAAGAAATAATAAACAGGGAGACTGAGCTGTTAACAGCTGTTAATCCAGATGTTGAGGTGTGTTCATGAGTCATGAGTCCAGTTTCTCTCCGTTTCTTTAAACGGCCACAATGTTTAATTAGCATGAATCTGTTTTTGTCTCTTTGACAGGCTGCAAACAGACCAGCAGCTCCAGGCCTCTAAGATGGATTTCTGATTTGAGGGATAAGATGTTGTGACCTTTAAGTAGAAATCCTGCCTGGTGCTGCTTGAATATTCATGCAGGGACATTAGTGCGTGGAGCTGTGTGGCTCATTGTTATGTCGCCCCCTTATTGTGTTGCAAAAAGTCAACAGTTCTCCCCACGAAGCCGTGCCCCCGTAGAGGTGGCCATGAATGGCCAGGGCCGGACTGAGGACTCAATTTATCAACATCACATGATGTACAATGGAACCATCAGCTGCTCATCCGTCGGACTCAAAGGGCGTCTGGCTCGGCCGTCAGTCTCACATTCAGGAGGGAGGGATGTGTGCTGAATACGGAAGATGTTGTCTTATTTCAGGGCAGTGAGATGTGAAAGGGGGCTTTACGAGAAGGTTCGTGTACGAGTGAGTGTGGGGGCCTTTTGTGACGGGAGCATTTCCCGGATCTGCCAAGACAATAACAACAGACGAGGATGGGTGTAGCTGATAAGCTCAATGGGAATTTTGGAGGCTCCTTTATGGTGTTAATCCCAGTGCATCTTAATCAAGGAGGCTAAAACCCTCCTGTCCCAGTGCAGTCCTTCTATAGTGGCATGTGACCTGACACCAGGAGCTGAGCTTTGATGATGCGGTGACTCACATTTGGAGCACAGGGATATTCACTGTGAACTTGAATGCTTTACTCTGGATAATAAATTGGAGGAGGAGAAGAGAAAACTATGGAGGCTTGTCAAAGAATGACACGACGCTGGAGATGCTGGCACATTGTTCCCACACAAAGAAAGAATGAGATACTTCATTTATGGTGGTGGAAATGTGCATTAACTTATGCAGAGGTTTTCAAAGTGAGTAAAATCATATCACAGTTTAGCATATGGAAATCATTTCCAAACAACATTTCCGTTTTGTCAGTGCTGTAAACAATGAACCCGAGCGTAGGATTTGCATCTTTGCTGGGAGAGTTTTCACTCGCAGACCTTCTCTGGAGGACACGTCTCGCAGAGCATCAACCCATAAGTGGCTGCATTCATCGCTTTTAATTGAATTCACTCGCTGCTCTTTGGATTTATTTTTGGATGACACACAAAGACCCACACAGAGGGAGGCAGTTCAGAGCGGTCGTCTGTTCTTTGTTAATTAATTATGTAACAAGTCACTTACATAATCGAAAAATACGAGCTGCTCCATCTTCTTAGCAAAGGTTGAATAACTATTGGCGACTTTGAAGGATAACTTCATCCATCCGTTATCTGTAACCACTTATCATCTTCAGGGTCACTCAGGGCTGGAGCTGACCAGGGTTCAAACTGTGCACTTTCTGTCTGTGGGGCAACAGAGCTAACCACTCCACCACCGTGGCATTTTTAATCTCTGTGCAGACACTAAAACCCACAACAAATTATCTCTAAAAACAATAATAAAAGAACACAGTAGTGAGCCAAGTTGTGTTGAGTGAAGTCGACCAATCCAGTTCGCTTGTGCGACATCTTCAGAGGAACTATGATGATTAACTGCTGCTTTTTTTGCACACACGGCACAGATGAATAAGCTAATGCCGGCTGCACTAAACGTGAGTAGAGACTATTCATTGTTGCATCTGTAAGTGGGTTATTAAATATTATCCTTGATTATCAGATAATAAATCCTTAAAATCACTGAGGAGAATGAACAACTTAATGAACAGTTGCCTGAGAGCAGTTTGCGCTTCCTTTCATTCAGGTAGAAGACTAAAATAGAGAGTGCATTAAGGACTGGGTGTGTATCCAAGAAAGAGAAACACAAAGACACAGATAGAACGTTTGCACATGTGTATTTAAGTTTTTTCCTCATCAGATATTGAGGGATAAACAGGAAAGGATTCAGTGCTCAAACTATTTCCCCTTCCTCCAGAAATCCCCCCACTGTTTACATGTGTCCATCATCACCCTGACAGCAGGGAAACAGATACAAGACACACAGTTCGGAATATGACAGAGTTCTAAGAGATTTCTGTTGCTATAGAAGGAAAATATTTTCATCCAACTTTCCACAACAGAGCAATGTCTTTTTACGAAGCGACTGGACGACGGGCTCAAATCACACACGCTGAGATGCGTCCGGTCGCTCTTTCCCTCACACACTGCATACAGTACAAGTAGATGATCCGCTGTTGGCAGTTCAATCAGCTTTTTCTGGCTGTTTATTTTAATAGATTCCTCTTTGTGTTGCTGAAACACGTGCAAATAATATCTAACAGAGATTTTCTTCAACCTGCTTGTTAAACATGATGCACGATTGTCACCAAATGTTTGTTACCTAAAGTTTAGTGGTGAATGTCGAGGCTTATTCACGGGTTTGCTGAAAACTCTGCCTCCCCTGATTCAGCTTCAGTGAAATTGTTCAATCCCTCAGTCTGGACTTTTCCTCGCATGTTGCCAGGCTCATATTTCGTGCCTTAACACGTCCCCGTGGTGGTGGGCTAATATACACAGTGGACGCACTAGAGACCATCCTGCAAACACAACCAGACATCAAATTTCTCCTTTGGGATCAAAAGTATTTCACTTTGTGTTTGTGTTGTGTGTTTGTCTTCCAGAGAAAGCTGCCTGACACCGCTTAGCCCCGAGTCATGTCCCCTTGTCCAGGCCTTCCTGGCCGAGTCTCCGGGCCGCCTATTCCTGGGTCACGTCCAAACGCAGCTAAAGACGGGCCTCCAGACCCAGGAGAGACACCTCTTCCTCTTCACCGACACGCTGCTCGTTGCCAAGGCCAAGTAAGCTTCCGCTCTCTGGTGCAATGAGAGAGAGTGTGTTTACGTGGTTGTGTGACTGAGACACACACGAAGACGGGGAGTTACAAACAGGAAGGACCAGCGACACAAATTTCAGACCTAGAAGCAACATCTCACATTCTTTCAAGCCTTTAGCTGCGTCCGTCTCTGTCTTTGCCTCCCGTCCTCTCCCCAGATTCCTTCATTTCTCCTTCGCTCATTTTTCACCAGTATGTAATTATTTCCCAGCCAATTAAATCCATATGAAGCCTGGCTCAGATCAAAGCCACATATCCCTGCCTTCAGCCAACAGTATGGGGCTCCCCATCCACAAACTGCAACACACACGTAGAAAATAGATGCACGGATACACACATAAACACACGGGCATGTGTTCTTACTGTACACACACACACACGCCCTTCAGTGCACACACAGCAGAACCTCTGTGGTCCGTGCAGAGAGTCATGTGCCACTGGGCGGAGCTGACCCCTCCAGCACGGAGACTATGCTCTGTAATTGGCTTTATTACATTGCGGCCGAGCGCAGAGTGAGTTAGAGGAATGTGTGTTGGCGTGTGTGTGTGTGTGTGTGTGTGTGTTTGTTTGAGTGAGAGAGAAGAGAAAAAGTTACGTGTGTTTGTGCGGCTTTATATTTGTGTAATTACAGGGGGGAGTGTATGCCACATGTATGCATTTTGGCATTTTTCCCCAGATAATCACAGATGTAGTGGTGGATAAATGCACTTCTACTGAGTTTGCCTGCGTTTAACCTCTGAAAATAGCCTCTGCTTTAATATTTTTCTATATTAAGTGTTTTCTAAAGATTTCCATGTGTTCGAGTTTTAACGGTACAGAAAACTTCAGATACAAACATAAAGGATCCTAGAAACGTCCGTTTGAAACTCCTTCACTTTTTTGGTATAAGCTTCTTGTGCAGGAAGTTAAAAAAAAAAAAAAAAATTAAACCATTTTTTAAAGAATACATGTCAGCTGATGGTTTGGCCAAAGGACAGAAAAGGGAAACACAACAAAAAAACAGGCAATTTGGAGACGTATTATAGCAAGCTGATTTTTGTTTCCGCTTTCTTAGGTCTCCCACTCATTTCAAAGTGAAGGCCCAGGTCCGAGTGTGCGAGATGTGGACGGCCAGCTGCATGGAGGAAGTGTGTGAAGGCAGCACCAGCCCAGAGAGGAGCTTTGTCATGGGCTGGCCCACCTGCAACTGCGTGGCCACTTTCAGGTACACACACACACACACACATATACACACACGGTTTAGCTCGTTTTCCACTTTCAAGAAGTCGAATCCATGGTAATCCGGCTTTAGTTTAATGTTTCCTCGATTCCCTTTGAATTTGATTAAATGCGAGCAATTGGGTGTGACGTCATTTCCTCCTCATAAATTCATCCTGTACATCTGCATTTATTGCCTGACAGCGATTCATGCCAAGCCGGCTATGAACATTTCTAAAATGAGTCGCTCACGTTGGCCTGTGAACGAGGACAGCGTGTTCTGCCTTATAGAGGGGAACTAAAAACTGAGCACGCAACCATAAAATCTATAAATCTCTGAGCCCAGAGGCGGTTCTCAGTTGTAAAAGTGCCGAAAGACTACAGTAGATGATTGCACACACTCATTCATACATGCTGTGCTGTGTGTTTTGCACCTGCTTTACTCGAGTATAAATGTAACATACACACACGTTATGATTTTTCCATCACCGGGAATTCAGTCAGAGTTCAGGCAAATTCTGTGATGTTTTGCCAGCGAGATCTACATAACAGACAAGAACACACTGTTGCTTCTAATATGATTTCCTCTGATTATGTTTTATGACTCCCTTTATTCCACTTTATTCCACAGCTCGGAGGAGCACAAAGACAAATGGCTGGCGCTCATCAAAAGGTAAGTGCTTGGTCAAAACTCCGTCTACTTTGATTTTTACACTGAATTTAATCTGATTTAGGATTTATGAAATTAGCACATACGCTGAACGTTAAGATGAGTGCTGGAATGTTAACTCTGACTTCCTTTTACTTTTCCTCTGCGCTCAGTCGGATAATCGAGGGAAAAGAGAAGGATGATCCCAAGACTATTCCCTTGAAGATCTTTGCCAAGGATATTGGAAATTGTGCATATGTGAGATTCTTTTCCTTCCTCCAGATTATTTTTTTCTGCACAAAGATGAATATTGTTTGATTGTGGGTAACGCATCATCGATAGCCGTGCTGTCATTAAAACCTTTGCATGATGTTTTTTTCAGGCTAAGACGCTTGCAGTCAGCAACACCGACTGCACCACCGACGTCATCCGCATGGCTCTGCTGCAGTTTGGCATATCCGTGAGTAAACCAACCCTGCTGTGGATTCCTCAAATTCACAGACTTCACTTTCACGTGTCGTTTTCAGACGAGATCCACTCGGGATATTAGAGAGACCTTTTTGTCTTCTCGACATTTGCTTCCCTCATGTGCCGCTCCTCTTCACTGTCTAGGGTTGCGTTAAAGACCACCGGCTGTGGGTGAGCTCCAGCAAGGACGACCCTCCGTACCCTCTCATTGGTGAGCGCACCTGTCAAAGGCATTTCTGTGTCCATCTGTCTCATTAAAACACCGTTACGTTTACTCCCGATCCCTTTCATGAAACAGACCATCCACCTCCATCATAGGGGGGTGTAAGATTTCAGATAAGGTCGTAGTCGTGCTGAGAAATCCCAGTGTGAAAACTAAGAATGTTAAACCTTGAAAAAATAATTTTCAAAAATGTATTAAACAAAAAACATCTGTCTCTTCCCCCCCACAACCCGTGTTTGGGGAAAACTGGTAATTCAGAGAATACCCACAGCGGGGGGGTTACTACTGTACAAACATCAGTGGTACAGCAAGAACTTCACATCTGGGAACATTTCAGAGCAGTTAGTTTGTCACAGTGGTATTTCCGTAACATTCTGTTACTATAATCTTTTTGTTCTGGAGTTGTGGACGCCTGAAGTCCCGACTCCAGATTGCTGCTTCGTTGTTGTACAGAGTCACTTTTGCCCCAATTTCTATCAGATTGTTGCCTCGGCTCCATGTCACATGTACAGACTGCACATACCAGACCTTTCCCCTCTAACCTCTGGACCCTGACCCGTCATTCAGGCCACGAGTTTCCCTTCAGCGTCAAAATGAGCCACATTCGGGACAGCGGGAGCAACAGCGTAGGACTGGGGGGCAGAGAAGGGAGGGACCCGACGAGTCCAACGGACTGTCCGGGCCTGCTGCTGCTGGACCAGTGTCTCCCCCCGGACACCCAGTGCCAGTTCATCCTCAAACCCAACAAGGCTGCGTCGGCACAAGCTCAACTTCTAGGTAAGGCAGTAAGAATGAGGCGTTTTCCCCAACACAAGCAGGTATATTCAGAATGAGACTCCAGGTTAAAGCTTGGAAGCACTTTGAACTTAGTGGACGTCCCCTGCACTGATGAATATTGATTTGTCCTGTGGATGAGTGGAGACAACAGATATGGAAAAGAATAAACATGCTATGTTTTTTTTCATCCTTTTAACATGAGGGTTTGGATAAAAACACATTATCGTGTGAAATGTGAAACGTGTCCTGAGTAGGTTCTGAAAGTAGCACTTTGCCTTTAAAGGCAGGAGCCGTTTAACCGCTGTCGTCCGTCTGCTCCGCTGGACCGGTGCTGGACCGGTGCTGGACCGGTGCTGGACCGGTGCTGGACCGGTGCTGGACCGGTGCTGGACCGGTGCTGGACCATTGAGTGCGATGAACGAGCAGTGAAAGTTGTGTGAGCGCTGTGAAAAAGAGCTGTGAAAAACAGGAGTTCTTTCCCTCACTGTGACAGTTGAGGTTTCCCAGAAGATGATAGGTTAGTGTCTAAGATCCATGTGTAAATCCCGCTCCATGAGAAACCACAGAAGAAGAATGAGGATGCAGAAGTATTAATGCAGAACAGAAAGTACTTACTCAGAATTGGTCTCACTTACATAAACCCTTTTTGTTTGTGCACATTCTTGACAGTTTCGTGTTGTTAGCGCTGAGGATGAATCACAAGGTGAGCAAGACGAGAAGGAGCCAGGAGAACGGTGGGAAATAAGGGGTTAGCGGACAAGGGGTTAGAGCCGGGGTTAGGACAGACGCAGTGTCAAAATAAGACAAACATCAGTCAGACAAAGAGGAAGAAACCCCAGAAGGGACGGATGAGTGTGAGAAGAGGAAGATGGAAAGTGAAAAGCGATGACACAGCTATTGAGCGAGGCTGCGGGTCAGCGGAGGTGAAGGAAAGAGAAACACTAGACTCCAACAGATAGAGCGGAATTTACAGAGGGACACACTGGCGAGGAGACCTTAAAACTGAGAGGGACGGAAAGGCAACGGGGACGAGAAAGGAAAAAAAACAAGAGGAGCGAGGACGAGCTGCGGCTACAGGGACCGGCGTGGAAAGAAGTTTGGAGGAAAACGTGCGTGTTTTCCAAGTCAAGGAGGCTCCGCTTTACCGGCCGCAAGCTTCGCCTCGGATTCCTTCGCCACAAGGACAACCCGACTTACATAACCGCTCCATACCAGCCTCGCCGCCTCACAGGACTAATTGCCCTGCACAGCAGAAGCCCCGTCTCGGGCGTTAATTCTCACACTGTCCTGCATGTGAGGAACTAGCTTATGAACCTCGGTGATGTTATTTTACCCCTCGACATTTACAGCGCTGTGTTCACAGAGGAAATGTCTGCAGTCTGTTTGTGGCATTTTCAAGGTGAGCAAATGTGGCGTGAGGAAGACCACTGTGAGCTGCAATGTGCAAGACTAGAAATATAAAATCAATCAGGGCAGATGCAAACAAACAGGGATTTGCGACAAATCAGCCCGACCAGAAACTGCTCCGGTCCTCTAACACGGCTTTGACACTGATAGTGGTTGTGGGCTGGAACTGCAAAATGGCATCAACTAAAAAAAAAGTTGATTGGATGATGGGTGTTTATATATGATAAGACACTTACTGTCATTTATGTGGTTGTGTACGAATAAGTGCAGCGGAAGCCATGTGATGGCATTTGAAATCTGCATTTCGTCAGGACATTGTTTGATCCCTGTGGTAGTTAGGGGAAGGAATGCAGGAGTCTTGTGTAGTCCTGTGCTTTATTGCCCACAAAGACATATTGCATGTAGCACCTGTTTTGTAACACGTCAGTGTATTATTATAGTGCGATGACACACGTTCCTTCCCATTCGACAGCGTCTGTCTCTGGTTCCTCATTCCTGCTTCTCTAAATCTGACTGGCTGTGAAGACGTAACGCCTGGTTTACCGCAAGGTCATGTTTTACGCCGACGCTGAGGCCCTCCTGAGTGCCAGAGCAGGCCGTGTAATTGTCTTGTTGCTGAACTTTGTTCCGGAGTGTATTTGGGCGTTTTGCCACAGCAGATTGTTAAATAATGAGCTCTATGTGAGGTATGCCGCGTATTCTGTGAGACCGTTTGGGTCGCTGCGTCCTCCACCCACTGCAAGAATCTTAGGTTTGTTAGCAGAGTCCCACCCCGGGATACAAATCACAATTGCTCAATAAAATAAACGATATCATTTCAAGATTGTTGGCAAATCAAAGCTGCTACAATCAAATTTTATTACAGTGACTCTAAGAGATTTACTGCACACTGCAGTTTTATAGTTCATGCAGGTACTGAGTAGTAGTTTAACACTTCAGCTGTTGAAGATTTTCTCCAACTAATTAAATCAAAGACACTGTTAGCGAGAGTAAAACATTACAGTACATTTCAGGCACAGAAAACAGCAAATATTTGGCTTTTTGCTGAATAAAGCTACCTTTAAAACTCAAAGGCGGGTGCATTAAAAACATCAGACGTATTATACATGCAGGCCACAATTGCTCACCTGTCCTTCTTCCTTCCTCCCTCAGAGCCGGGTCAGCAGAAGTCTTTTAAGAGAAAGAGGTCCCTGATCAACTGGCCTTTCTGGAGAGGCTCCAACACACAGCTGGATGGCCTGCCCCTGTCTCCGACCTTGCTGCCCCCCTCTCAGGGACAGCTGTTCGGAAGACCCCTGAGCTCCGTTTGCACTCCGGATCATGGTCTGCCCAAGCCTGTCATGGTGAGCTGAGTGGGGGTCTCATAAACCAGTAGGAGGGGGTCACAGCATGGTTTGGGAATTGAAAGTGTATTTTTGGAAAGAAGGGTTTGCAATGGAGCACTGTGCAGTGGTGTGCAAGCAGATAGATTCATTATTAGATGAAAACTGGGACCCTGACCACATGCTTATGTTGGACTGTTGGACTCGAGTGAGAGGAAAGAGAATAGAAACACAAGAGAAAGAAATCCACATTCCACATGCTGAGAATAAAGTTTACTTTGTGATTTTGTGGTGCTCCACAGAAGCCTTTAGGAAGACCACACCAGACCTCTCCGCTCTAACCTTCCATCTCCCCGTTCCCCTCAGGACATGCTAGTGTTCCTGTATCTGGAGGGACCCTACACCAGAGGCATCTTTAGGCGTTCAGCTGGAGCCAAGGCCTGCAGGGAGCTTCGAGACAGACTGGACTGCGGGGCAGAGGACGCGGAGCTCTCGCACCAGTCTGTGTTCGTCATCGCCACTGTCCTCAAGGTAACACTCACAGACGCTCGGCTTCGCACAGTCCTGCTGCGTCTCACTCGTCTGAAGCCGGCGAACAGAAAGCGGCAGCGACTGATGTGCGTCCAAAGTCACGGAAGGGCAGACAGGTTAATCTGTCTCTGCACAGCCAGGCAGGCAGGCAGGCAGGCTGCCAGTCGCACACACACAAGCTGCAGCACTGTTCAACGTCCAGGCCAAACAGCCACTGAAAGGCCTTATTGATGCGTGTTTTCTGCACAGCGGAGTAGGACTGTGCATCACCTGACGATGCTGTTGTTTATAACTTTGGTGGAGGACAAATACCACTCACAACCACTTAATAAGAGAACACATTAAATAACCGCTGTTATTTAAACAAAGCAAAAATGGAATCGAGTGAGAAAAGAGAGAGAGGAGCACACACTGATGAAATCACTATGTAAGACATGTTTTATGTACACCGCATCCAGCTGCTTATTGCTTCAGTCAGTTAAATGAAAAACATTAAGGAATCGTCATTATTATTATTGTTTTATAATTGTAAAACATATTTCTGTGCAGGATTTCCTGCGGAATATTCCGGGCAGCATTCTGTGTGTGGATCTATATGACAAGTGGATGGATGTTATGGAGGGCGACGGAGGGGAGGAGCGGATGCAAGCTGTCAAAGGTAGGAACGTCCTGCGGCTGATTTAGCTGCTTTGTCTTTCTCAGTGGGACACGTCGAACGTGTGTTTATCATTCGCATGGGTGAAAAATAAAGGAAAGAAGTCGAATAAATGAAACCTCTGGTGGCTTGTGGTGTCTCGACAATTTGCTGTGGCACTTTGTCGGTTTTTCCTTCAATTACATTGTTTATGTCTCGAGTTTGAACGATGGAGAGGACGGGGGGAGGGAGAGGGGCATGGCTTCAGGTCCAGAAGCAACAAACTGAATTCCTGTAGCTTTGGGAAAGAGAAAACAACTAACATGAAAGCAACAGTGATCATGTTTATGGGGAAATTCCTGTGGAGCCCGAGATCAGCAAACAACCTACAGACACTGTGAGAACGAGGACGGGGACAAAGTGTTTCACATGATGTCCACCTCAACCCCACCGATCCTCCATACTGGTCCTAGTTTGTCCTCATCATTCTCACTGTCTCTCAGGTTGCTCAATCTCCTGCCCGGCGAGAACCTGCTTCTGCTGCGACACGTGATCGCCGTGCTGCACTGCATCCAAGGCAACGCCCACGACAACCAGATGAACGCCTTCAACCTGTCTGTCTGCATCGCTCCCAGCATGCTCTGGGCGCCAGCGTCGAGCACGTCTGAGATGGAGGGGGAGGACACCAAGAAGGTGAGGAGGGGTCTTCTGTTTCCGGTCTTATGCTAAGCTAACAGGTTGCTGACTCCAGCCTCACACTCAACGTGTGCATGTGACGTTTATATAGACTTTCCTATAGTATTTGCTTTTTTTAAGCTTATGGATGTAGTTTACTGCTCCTCTCCATCCGGGATCGCTCTGCTTTTTTGAACCGTTTCAATTAAAAGTTAAAACTGCAGGTTTCTACCATGTTTTTGCAGAATTGGCGGGTTTGTCCATCTATCCATGACTTCCCATAGTTAGGTGTGTAGTTCACACGTCAGTCGGCCGTCAGATGTGTGTTCTGCTTCCACACTGTCACAGAGCAGAAATCTGTGACAGTGTAAAATGTCCAGTCTTTGAAAGTCTTAGCTAGTCCTCAGGCATGTCCCCGGCTTTAGGGGATTAGTGTCCTCAAATTACAGAAACATGCAGCACCACTGGGTGTTTCCACTGCAGCTGTGCTGATTTTAAGAATATTTCTGGGATGGAATTGATATGGAAAGTATTTCCTAAACATCTCTGTGTGTTTGTTTTTAGAATCTGTGGTGATCCACTTTTACATTTTTAAATACAAAACCACGAATCCAGGCTCACCTGACATGACTTAAATCCCCAGGATAGCTGCAGCAGCCAGAGCCCCCGGAGGACGCCTCGCGCAGTCACAAAGACAAAAAGCACACAAAAGCTTTTTGATATGTGGTCTGTTAGGAAGGCTACAGTGATTGAGTTACACACAATCTGTGTGGGCGGCTGGTTTTTCTTTGTCTTTTAAAGAACGTGTGTGTGTGTGTGTGTGTGTGTGTGTATTCCTGTGGCGGTTGAGGTTCATTGAGAAAATATGCAAATCATTTCCCAAAGAATCCTGAGGCCAAGTGTGTATTTTAGCAGAAAACACCCCTCTCTTTCTATCCTCTCACACTTGTCAGCAAAAATACCCTCAACAGCCGCAAATACCTAAATATCGCTTTCACAAATGCCCCCCTGATAACACTTTCCATCTCGCACGCCGCTTGTTTGTGTGCGCGGCCTCAGCACAGGCTGCCTCTTTCTGGGAAAAATAACAAAGTGAGATTTCCACATTTCCCTCCTTGCGGACGGAGCCAGGGGCCAATTTAAACTAGCCCGAGCCCCTGGCTGTGTAAGGGCTATTTTCCAACCTTGTCTGGAGACACGTGAACGCTCAGCTTCGGCCAATTTAGTCTCTGTCCGCCCTTGTTTCATGCAGCATATAATTTAAATGTTCTTGGCCGAATGTGGCTGTTTAGGAGATTTGGAGGTAAATACAGCTTTAGTTTGTGTATTCCATAAGATGGAGTTGTTTTTCTCCAGTTTCCTACTTCTGCTTTTCTAGCAAACATTATGAAATAAAGGGGGAAAAAAGTGACACCTCAATAGCTTGAAAACCTTTGAAGGCTGAATGTGTGTGTTTGCTAACTAACACACAGCAGTGAGATATCCTAACGCACAGGCACACACACCCTTGCCCACGAACAAACACATGTGGATCATAAAGTCCATGCAACCTGCAGTCAGTGTAAAAACTGCACGACACCCAAATATTTTGTGAATGGCACACCGTTCAGACTTTCCCTGTTTTTCGAAATGGTTGAAAGAGAGTTTGAGATAACATCCTGCTGAGAGACGAAAGAAGAAGCAGCTCTGAAGGAGCTATTGATGGATAGATAGGTGAAAGTGTCTTGGATGCCCACAGGCTCGTTGTAACAGTGCTCTGTATCACGTAGCAGCTCTCTGTGAGTGACAGCGAGGAATGCTGAACGGGCTATTGAGGGACGACTGGAAGAGTTAGAGGGAGCTGCAGGTAAGAAAAGAGTGAGTTGTGACGAGGAAGGAGAATAGAAGGGAAAGTAAGACACCTTTAGGTGACCGAATCCGCGTATAAACACCGATATTTGCCAGTTTCCAGTTCAAATGTATGTTCTTCAGGAATGAGACACGTGAGCACCTCCAGCAGACAGATGTCACAGAGCAAACTTATCTCACCCGTAATCAGAAACGGGTTCGTCTTATCTGCAGACGTGAGCGCTGTCACACACATCAAAAGGCATCGAGGGACAGACAGATGAGACGTGTGTGCAACTGTTACTGCAGGTTATGAATAGCAGAGTACAGAATTACCCGCAGTCCCGGCAATGGGCGGCCTGGGGGCTTTCATACAGCAATCATTAGCACATCTGAGGAGAGGTCGCGTGCACGTGCAGAGACGGTGAAAACAAAAGGGCTGCGTTTGTTCTGCAAAGGATTAACTGTGCTCGATAGTTCGAACGAAACTACTGTAATGTGGAGCTTGTTATGTTATGTAACTTAAATATAATCAGCCTTCATCTTTCATCAACTGCCAGGTAAAATGCAAACAAAACATCTGCTTCCTGTTGTTGTTTGCATCTCTCCACTGGGTCATTTTTGTCCTTAATTTTAACATTACAACGCATTCATAAGTAAATGATAGACAGACATGACTTTATGGCTCAGCCACTGGTTCGTTAAATGCATGTGGACGCCATGTGAACGAGTGAACAGACAGGCCCAAGAATCGGCTATTTTCCGTAGTGTCACGAAGGGAGAATGGAAAAATGACTAAATTATAAACAAAACAGGCAGATTTTTGCTGGAATATTCTAAAAAACTGGGGAGGATTCGACTACGACGCCTCTGAGTGGCTCAGCTTCTCGCCAACTCTTTGTGTCGTACGACGTCATATGTGTTTAGTAAAGTTTGTCAGTTTACTTTCAGAGGTGGCGGCTTCGGCCAAGTGATGTGATTTGTTTGTGGACAGAGTCCAGCTGGGCTGATAATACCCATAAAGCACAGGCTTTGTCTACGATGTTCATAACTTCAGGTGGTTGCAGCTCTGCTTTTTTGCCCTGTTCCTGAATGCGATGACAAATCCACGATTTTGCTTTCTGTGAAATCTGAAACTTCTCTAGTGGATCTGCGTCTTGCTCACAGCAGTGAACAAACGTTTGAGCAGGTGATAATCGGAGCCAATCCATGTCGTCATCCTGCAGGATATTATCGTCAGGATATTATCCAGGAACGGCAGGAAGGAGTTTGATGTTCTCTTGGTCCGTGAAGAATGCAAATACTCTGGCACGAGTTGGAAGGTTCACATCAGGGCAAACAAACAAACACAAATTTTCTCAGCATGATAGTGTATATACACAAAAAACACAACTTTTGACAAATGGTTGGAGCTCCCTTCACAAAGGTATTTAGTTCACAGTGTTAGACATGAAGCAGGCGGCAGCTACAGAACGAGCAACTGCTCTGGATTAGTCAGTGCGGAAATGTGAACGTGGGGATTTTACTTGTGAGTTTCAACGAAGACTCCTATTAACTGAGTGTTTGGGGACTGACTGCTGACAACGTCGTCCAGCTGTATATAAAATAAATTGTCGCCATCTGCAGAGAAGCAGACAGACGTCCATAGAGTTGGTGCCATAACCAGGTGGTGTTTGTCCCCGCAGGTGTGTGAGCTCGTCCGCTTCCTCATAGACAACTGCAGCAGTGTCCTGGGAGAAGACGTCCCCTCGCTGTTCAGGAGCTTCAGCCAGAAGAGCAGCAGCAGCGACCATGGATCAGGTAATAAAATCTACTAGTGCACTGTTTGGATTTTAAGACACTCCCCACATCTGTGTTTTTATTAAACCACTAAAACGACTTTAATTTATATCAGCTCATAGTCCCAACCATTACACTACTTTAGTCTGCATGTTATTACAATTCATATAAAGAAACAAAATTCCAACAAACTGCCCTTGTCATGTTTTTATTCCTACTACGACTACTGTCTTCCTCTGACCGTCAAGTTAAAGTTCTGTCACAATTACACAAACCCGAGAAATTGCTGAATGGACGTGTTTTTTAATGAAGGTCAAAGGTCAAAGTCTAAAAGTGTGTGTCCTGTTTCTTGAAAGTACTTCTCAAGTATTGGAACAAAGTCGTTTGAAACTTGACCAGCTCACTCTGTGTGTGTGTGTGTGTGTGTGTGTCGATTTGGGTCAGTAAATTGACCAGCAGTGATTTGAGACTTTGCCTGGGTCACAGGTGCTGAGTCTGTTCATTCATAAATACCACCAACCTTCTCCCTCGCACTATAAATAACAGCCCGAGGTCAATGAGCGCACAGCAGGACGACACTTTGTCCTCTGTCCTGCTCGTGTCCAGCGGTGAACTGTGACTTTGTTCATTCAGCTCAGGGGTCAGGACTTGATCTTATTTTGTAGCCCGACAAAACAGCAGATGTAGCTGCAGACGTCACATTTTTCACAGCATATTTCGTTTTGCTAACCAGTACGTGGCAAGGCGCTAAATTGCAGGATATTTGGAGAAGACTTTCTTGATATTTCCACTTGTCTCACATTATGATTCCTTAATTGCTTCTCCTTTCCTTTTCCTCCCCGTTTTTCCCAGATGTGTCGTCCTTCCAGATGAACGACTCGTCCTACGACAGCTTGGAGAACGAGCTGAACGATGATCCCGAGTCTCCCTACCAGGAGCAGCTGCCGCTTCGTGACAAAGACAAGCCGGACAGCCGCAGCCGTGACTCCGTCATCACCCTCAGTGACTGTGACCCCGACCCTGAGCCTGAGACTGACCTCCTCCTGCAGCTCCCCCCACTGGCCAGGCCCAGGAGGTTCAGCCCTGCAGTTCGACCGCATCGATCTCGACAGGCTAACGGCCTGTCGCAGGGTCCCAGGAGGCTGAGGAGGAGCTCAGAACCGGCCTTGACCCTGACTAGCACACCGCCTTCAAGCACAGTGACCGTCCATGCCGATCACCTCCCTGTGAGGAAGACGAGCTATGATGCTGCCACGGAAGGGGAGGGCGAGGAGGACGAGGACGAGGTGTTTCTGGAGCAACGGCTGAATGGGCTTCAGCTGAAGGAGGAGGGCGAGAGTGGATGTGAGAAAAGAGGAGCTGACGCTCAAAGCAGTGGGCGGAGGAAGACGAAGCATGCACCTCCCCCTCCGCTGAGACTGGATGCCAGCTGTTCCAGTCTGTCGTCACCGGCTACTTCCCCGACAGGCTCCTCCCTCAGCTCATTAGACTCCGCCTTCTCGCAGTACTCCACTGACTACGCCTCCAATGGGGCTATTCCATCAGCTGAGTCAGCTCCTCTCTGCACTTTCTATCCTGGACGGCCCCAGGTCTCGCCCTGGGCCTCCCCTTCTCAGCGGGAAGTGCCGCCTCATTGTCCACCTCGGAGCAGCCAAATCTCCTCCCATCCCCACGGTCTCCACCCTAACACTTGGCTGAAGAGAGACCGCCGCCTGTCACTAAAGCAGCCTGACAACGGACACACAGAGGAGGACACGTCTCTTGTGAACGGGAAGACCCACCCAGGCTGTAATGACTGCTCTGGCAGTGCCCCGGGGGCTGTGGGGACAAATCAGAACTGCCACCGGAGGTCCAGCAGCCCTCCTTCCTACCAACAGGCTCTGCTGCAGCTGCAGCGCAACCGTTCTCCTTTCTACAGGGGGACAGAGAAGCCTTTGACAGTCAAAGAGCTGAGGCAGCTCCACGACCAGACCTGTACCTACAGGCCCCTTAGTTTGGCCTCAACTAACAACCGCAAACCGCACGCAGGAAGTGAAGTCTCACACAGGCAGCATGGACCTGAGTCCGCGCAGCCTCCGATCGGGGTTTTCTTTGGACAAAGCTCCACCACTCTGGTCCTCCAGAGGCAAAAGTCCCACTCACTAACTGCAGCCATGGAGGCACACAAAGACACGGGGACCCTTCCCCTCCTTCGTCGAGCGTCTGAGCCTGCTAAAGTCACTGCGAACTCTTACCACTCGTCCAGTCACACTTTGGACAGACATCACACGTCTAAAAACAAGCCCAAAGACGGCGCCTTGACAGCGTCAGACGTGGAGCCCGACCACGTGGAGCCACGGATCTGCCTTTCTCCTTCAGCTAGCCGGACTGTGAGGGACTACTTTTCCTCACAGGGTCAGGACGACGCAGACGTTTGTCTGCAGAGGAGTCAGGAAGTGGCACTAGCTATTGTGCAGGGGAAGAGAGAGTGGCAGAGCCGGCGGTGCAGCGACCCACGAGTGGACGACTTTGAACAGCTGTTCTTTGCAGAAGAGTCATACGTGTAAAATATGAACGTTGTGTATAAGAGACTGATTTTTACCAGATCTGTTTACTTGTGTAAAATATGCCATTATTGATGTTTTTATACTCTTTTGAGTACACCTCTTTCCTTCAGCAGTAGTTGTATTGCAGCTTAATATAATGGTACATCCACGATCCCAGACGCGCAGCTGCAGTGGTTAACATTTGTGGCCATAATCTGTAGCTTATGTCGCACATCTGGCTAACAGCAAATTAAAAGGTTTGTGGATGTTGGTTATAATCCACAGAAGAAGTTTAAAAGCGCTTTCATGTACTTTTCAGTGTCGTGTCTTTGTAGCATCGCAGCTGGGCTCCTCAAAACACATTCAAAAAAAGAAGCGATGCCTGATCCTTTCATTAATTATGAACAAGAAGCTGTGAAGAAACAGTTAATATTCATAAAGGTCAGTAAGAACAGACTATCGTGCCAAAATCTCTGGTTCCTCCAAAAGATGTTTTGTTCTTGGAAAGCGTCACTGTTTTTTTTAAGCACCTTTTTTTTACTTTAAAAGCTTGCAACAGTTATGAACATTTTTATAGTTACAGTAAATTTGCATTAGCAAACATGTGGGTGATTAAAGGGCGACTTCACGAACTTTCAACTTGCTTTCTAAGGCTTCAGTTTAGGGTGTAAACGTACAATAAACTTCCCTCTGACATCCCTTTATGAAAATTATATTCTCCTTCTTGCTGAAAAACTCCTCCAGATGACATCACCCGGAGGAGTTTTTCATCATTAGGAGTTTAGATGATGTCATCTGGAGGAGCTGTGGAAAAGCAGGTTGACCATAATTACAAACTCCAAAGTGTGAGCAACAAGACGACAAAATGTGAACTGAAGGTTCATCTGTGATGTCATCTGGAGGCATTTTTCTCGAAGTAGAAGTAGAGAGATGTTTTGATAAAGGGAATTTTTATTGCATTTGTGTAAATGAAAGAAGCAAGTTGAAAATGGGTAAAGGCATTCTTTAAGTCGCGAACACATCCACGTGGCAAAGATAACTGCTATAACTCAACGCAAATACGACAGATAAGCTTTCAGTGACGTTTGCTGCCGGGCCAGAGGGGAAAGCCCCTGCTATGTACGCTTGTAACTTAAGAAAACCGTATCCATGTATATTTTACCGGCATTTGTACCTTTATCTTCCACAGACTGAAGTGTTTATCTGTTTGAATCCGTGAGGCTGGTATTTATTCACATGAGCCAAATCTCCAGACACACAGCCCACAGTGCTGTCCTCTATAGCCCTGCTTTATATCTGTGTGACCGGGGAGGGGAGAGAGGGGAAAGGGAAGCAGAAAGAACTTTTAGTGTGTGTGTGTGTGAGTGTGTGTGTGTGTGTTCGTGTAAAACAAAGTCAGATAGCTGTTAAACGTGATGTTATTTGTGAGAAATCTCTCGTATTCTTGCTTTCATAGCACTTCATTTTTATCAAGAACTATTTGTGGTCTGACAGAATTACAAGAACACGTCCCGTGTGTGTGTGTGAGTGTGTGTGTGCTGATTCCTTCTGGTGACACTTTACAAGGAATGACCTTATTTCACTGTGCATTAATGTACTGAAGCATATGTAAGTATGTATACAAAACATACCCATAAATAATCTTCTCGTAGCACAATTTAAAAGCAGTTTTCATGAGAATTAACATAGTGTGAGTAGAATTTAATATGCCCCTTCCACACTGAATTAAGGCCATTGTAAAGTGTTGTCATTTTAAATTGTCTCAAACGTACTTTATCAGCTATTGTTATTTGTTATCTCCATTACAGTGAATTGTGTTCAATGTGTATAGTTCTGCATATTTATGATACAGAAGTATATAAATATATATAAATATATTATCTTTGGTATGTTCCTTTGGTATGTTGTGTGGGAAAATCAAATGTGTATTTTTGTACATGCCAATTTTGATGCTGCTGTCTCTATAGAAAGTATATTTACTACAAAACGCACCATTTGTATATTGTGTACATCTGATGTCCAATGCTCACAAGAATAAAATGTCATTACTTTTAATAAATGTTGCTCCTGTGAAGCTACTTTGCACGTCCTCCAGTGTAGCTGCTCTGAACATGAATATTCTCAGAGGAAGAAAGAGAGACTCAAAATTCAACAGAAAACCTGTCACTGTCCAATAACTTTTCTATTCTAGTGATATTCAACTGAATGTTGCATTGCAAAGTAAAGTCTTTATACAATAAATACTTTGAAAACCTAAATTCATGTTATTAATTTGCAATCAGACTTTTTGAGCTCACTTTGGCGATTATGTAGAGTTCAAAAAAGTACTAGAAGAACCAAAAGCTTTTGAAAACATCTGCAAGTACCAGTGATCTGGGGTGAAAACCTAATAAAAATCATCTGATCATAGCAGGTCTTGGTATTAGGCGAATACAACATCAGACAAACAACGTTTTTCACTGTGACATTATTGATTTAACAGAAATGAAGGACTGCACGGCCTTCCTGTCTCCACGTGGATTTAAGTGGGAAGCTGCAGCATCACCCTGTGATTTATTGCTGCTAAAGGAGAATTTACAAGCTATTAAATCATGGGGGGTGTTTTTTTCTTTTCATTTTTGTTAAATAATGATCCAGTGAAAACATTGCACGTTGTTCATCTAATACTAAGACCTGTTACGATCATTTTATTTTTATTATACAGCATTTTTACACTTTAAACGTACTGACAACAGACACAGAAAACGTTTAAAAGCCTGCAGTGCACATGTTGGCTAAATACTGCTGGAAATTGCTGGACCTCCTCAAAACCATGTATATTTTCCTGTTCCAGCATTTTGCTAAAACTATAAATAGCCGAATTATCGTTTGGGAGCCTTAAAATCTCTAGTAGAATTAAAGATCAAATGTCTTGACTGCACAATGTGATGCGTTGCATAACTGTCACTGGGGTTCATAAAATAATTTATGGAGGAATTTCTGCAGGAACACTGCGGCTGAAGCATCCCACGAAGGTTTGTTTAAGCTCTTTTGAGTCATGAATGCAAACCTGATGTGTGTATTTACTGCAAGGAAACGTTTGAGAGTGAAATTTACTAACACGAAGACCAACTGTGGCTTTGTAATTATTTGTCTAACTTTATGTAATTCAAATTCTTTTCAACAAGGACAGAACATCAGCAGCCAGTGCTGACTTAGATGAAAACAATGAGTTGCCAAAACCTCAGAAACATAGACAGAGTCCTCACAAATCTTCACATTTATCTTATTGGACTCCTACTTCCAGCAGGACATGACAATAAATTAGACATACTGTTGACTGTTTACTGCGGCAGGTTGCTCGGCAGCTTTGGCGATGTGATTCAAACACAGAATATGGGGAGTACTTCACATAAAACGTGAACCCGAACTCACAGTTCACAGGCTTCTCTACAAGACTGCGAACTGTCACAGAACTGTTATTCGTGCCTTATCCCACATTAAGTGGTGAATGACACCAAAGGTGTTTGTTGAAGCACCTGCAGACTTTTCCTTCAACTTAAATGTGGTTTTAAAGACTGTTTAGGTGGCTTTGGATTTCAGGGAACGGGACAAATCCCATGACAACATTTCCCTTTTTTATGGTAGAATGATGAATGTGTTCTGTCATTTTCTAGTCTTGTTTTTTGCAGGTGATATTTTCATAAATCTTGCTTTGTGGTTCTAGGATCAGCAGTTAAAATGAAGAGCAGGATTAATTGAGGGCAGCGGCTGCATTAGAGGAGAAGATATCACCTTGCAAGACATTTCATGATTGATACTCTTATTAGGACTTTGGAACTGTGTAAACGTAGAAGCCAAAGAATCTCTGTTGGTGGAGGATGGAGGATGGTCCCTTCGTGTGTTTCTGTGTTGACTCATTTTCCATCTTCTTCCTCGTTTGATCAATGTTTGCTACGTCAGCCAACTCTGTCGGGGGAAACACCGTTCACCCTGAAGTGGATCACCTGCGTGTTTGAAATTCAGCAAGCATCCAGCTGTATCACTGTGACAGTGATGGAGGCCAGACTCCACAGCATACCACAGTCAACTAGGTCACAGAATAATTAATTTTGGCTTTGGACATAAAGGCGCTTTAATCAGCCTTTTTTTTTGTTAATGGAAAGAACCAAATACCTCCAACAAGTCCAGAAACACCACATGGAGCTCATGAAAGGATCCAAATCAAAACAATAATTAATTTCACTCTGCTGCAATATGTGATGAACACCCCTCAAGGTCGCCACCTAAAACACATGGTCAAATGCAGTTTTACGCCGTGTCACGTCTGTTTCTCAGGTCCAACAAATGACCTTTTGCCATATTGGAGTTCATGCAACGGGAAGCTGCTAACAGTCGTGAACTTCTAATATGAGGGATTCGGTAGAGGAACTTACAAACTAGACACCTGGTTTCAAATAAAAAGCAGAAAAAAATGTGAATTCATAATAATTAACAATAAGGGTTAAAAGAGCATTTGTACATGTGACACACATTTTACTGTTATTTATGACTCTGGTTGCAAAAGCAAGTCAGTAGTAAAATAAATAAATGTGTAAGTGGGGACATTTATATCAACCGTGTGACGGGTGTTTGGTATCGACAAGCCTCCGAGTCTTTCTCTTCGATCTGCAGCAGCTGTCAGAGCACATCCAGCTGCATTGGGCTGCTTCCTGCTCAGGTTCAGGTCCAACGGCGTAAATCACCTCAGGGTGCTTGGTTCAGCACCGTGTGCTGTACGTGAAGAGCATGTGCTTTTGATAATCCGTGATATGCAAACATTTCGCTGTACGTGTAGAACATGTAGGTCAGCTGCCAAACCTTCAACCCCGAAATGATCCGCTGTTCAGCGCTGGGTTATATTCTTTTCGTTCGGAGTATTTTCTGGCCAGCTTTTCACGCCCTCAGACCTTCAGCTGCCCTGCTTTTGTTTCCAGTGATTTTTAGGGATTTTCAGGGCAGCTTGACGTCACAACGCATTTGTGTCTGTACAATGAGGTCACACCTGATATCATCTATCTAACTCGTGAATTTCAGTCAAAACAGCCGTTAGTCATGTTTCCCTCCCTCCACCGTGACCCACTCTGAAAAGCATGTAACTCCCTGCACAGCAAACCTGGCTTTGGTGGAAAACAGGCATGAAGAAATACATAAAGGTCGTGTGCACTATTTCACAATGGAAGACGCTGCTGTGAATGAACCCAGCACATTGGAGCTTTGTTCCTTCCAGGCTGAAAGCCACATAATATGATTTTACAGTGGTTTATGGGACCCCATAGAGGTACAGTACAGAGCCGTTTGAAGAACACCATGTTGTGTGTTTTGTTTGACATTTTTATGTCTAAGTACCACAAATTGCAGCACAGAAGAATTTAAGACCTCCAGCTGAGTACACTTACATAACAGGAGAGAGGATTTATGACTTTGGACAGAGAAGACAAAAGTAAATGTGTCACAGAAAGACAAAGACGTTTATTGCAGAAGAAAGGCTGAGTGTTTGAGAGAGAGAGAGCCAGCATATGTACATACTGCACGTGTGTGTGTGTGTGTGTGTGTGTGTGTGAGTCTGTTTGCACACACACAGTTCAATTTACTGTATGTGTCTATGTAAATCTGTACTGTACATGCCTGTCCGTTTACCACCACTATAAACAAGACCAAGACCAAGTCAAGACCCAGAGACTCAGCACTGGACAAGTACGTGGAATTTGCAAAAAACCTTGAAAAAGTCAATGAAAAGATACAAACACATAAAAACTGGATTTGATGCGTCTGGTCTTGGGGTCCTAACTTGGTCTCGCCTTGTCTTGGAGTTCAGGTGGTCTTTACTACGACATCTGTGTGAGTCCATATTTACATTTGTGTGGACGCCATGTTCCCTCCTTTGTACATGTGTGAGCTTCATTGTGGATTCACGTGGAATTAGGAAAAACCTTGTGTCGATGGAATACGATACGATACTATAGGTGCTGATGCTGATTGGCTGACAGTTTGCATGACTCTGCCAGAACTCAAGTAGCACTTCATCACGACTGAGGCCAAACACCCAAGGCAAGAGAAATTCATGCACATTTAAACCGTGGCCGCATGTCATTTTAATGCAGTCACAAATGAAACCCTGTCCCTGCACTTTCTTCAGCCTTGTTTCTCTCTTGTCTCTTTTGGGTGAAACTTAAACACCCAAACGCATGTCGCCCCGCGCTCTGATGAAACACGCAAAGCACCGACTGGTACCATAGAATCATCGAACCATTCAGGTAACGAGCAGATATAGAAACATACAGCCGCTGTCACGTGGGTGACCCCCAGGACGGATTCCCAGCTGTTTCCCACATGCCAGTTTGTGTTTGGGTCCCTTTCATGTGTGTCCCAGTGAAGCTGGGTGGGAGGGCACACGAGTCTGACCTTTGCTGGCACTGAAAGATGGGGATTAGGCCAAACTTTCATCTGTCTCTTTGTTATCGCCACCGACACCCCCGTCCATTTTTCCCATCAAATACGTTTTAAAAAGCTTTGAAGATCTATTTCTTTCCACTATAACAGGGAAACCCCAGAATAGTCCTTGGGGAAATAGGTGGATGTCGACTCTTACAGCTACCATAAAGGTGTCCAGGCCCTTTTTTTGCATCTATATGTGGATCATTGTGCCTTTTTCAACACTAAAAACTGGATCAGGAGTTTATGTGCAGAAAAACATGTGCAGTGAAATATCCTGCATTAAAAGCAGGTTACAAACATCCGAGACGGATTAAAAAATACATAATTTAATCCTTAAAATAATAGGAACGTTTGAGGCTTTAGACACACGAAGTTATGACAAGGAAAAGAAGGATGAAACATTTATGAATCTCTTCTGTTTCTAATGAAATTTATCCACCTCGGATGATGCATGGGTCAGTTTAAAGTCAAACTGGCATGTGGTTAGATTGAAGAATTCTGAGGGGCAGTGGAGGCTGCGTTCACTGAAAGATGCTAAAGTTACTTCATCTCAGACACAGTTTGTTGAATGAAGAATTCAACACCCCAATCAGCCAAAGTGTCATAAAACAATGTAAGTGGATTTTTGGAGGCACGTAAAACTGCACTCAGCTTCTTTTATTTTGAAAACTTTAACTCCACTTTGAAAAAGGCCCATGCGAAGCCCGAGCCATCGACTTGGATCGATGTGAAACTAAATTTAGGATGCACCTTGCCGCAGCAGAGAGTGAGATATGGCAGGACAACATGAGAGGAGTGGAAAATGGCAGCTGATGTGGGGGTGCTTCCGCGACCTATGAGTAAAAGTGAAGGCATGGGGAACCGCTGATACCCCCCTGCCCACCCAACATCAAGGCTTCAAATGCTCCCCGACCGGCAACACCTACACTCCATGTCCCTCTCTGATGATTAACACGCGTGTGAGTCGTGTCGGTTGGGGGAGGTCAGACTGATTCACGTCGAACGAATGAAGCTCCGGTTCTATTTATAGACAGCCGCACATGGTGGCCGTCTCGTCATCGTGACCCAGCAGTCGCTTCGGTTGTTGTACAACAAACAGCAGATGGCACATGGAAATTTAATGTTCCCAGGTTGTTTTGTCAACATTTTACCTCTGAGGTGGAAATGGAGGGAAAATCTTACTCATTTCTGCTCGTGTGTTATTCCGCAGACTTACGAGAGTTCTGCAGGTACATTTTGGTCCCAAAGCCCAGTTATAACTGTGGGTTTCACGAAGCAAAGAGAGGATAACACAGAGAGGCGCGTTTGGTCGCTGCCCTGTTCAGCCAGTGTGTCATTTACACCACAAAACCATCCGTCTCACTTATTAGGCCTCATTAACAGTTACACCCTTTGATGAGACCTGCACATACAGTGTTACACAACGCAGCAGCAATGAGCCGAAACCCACCTGTTTTACAGTTAAACCGCTGGACACGCGGTGGTAACGCTGAGGCGACACAATCTGCATCGAAAGCATCAATATGTTATGAAAAATGAATTCCTTTATTTTTGCACTATGCTCTGTTGACTACACTGACCGAGTCATTTACAACGAATGATGGAGGCGACGTGCAACACGTCCGCTCAGAAGTATAAAAGGAGCTTGTTCAAATGATCCTGTTTGTGTTTTCCCTTCCGTTACCTGGTCACCGGTGGCCATAACCTCAAACTCCCTTACATAAGCCTCCATGTTTACTACACTGAAGCTTTAGTTCAGTTCCATGTGGGCATCTGAAATTTTAGATGTGGCCAAAATAGTAGAGTTTCGTGTTTCTGCCCAAGGACTGACTCAGGCCTGGCTTTCAGACATTATTATACATTCCTGTCAGCCATGTTGGAGGTCTTTAGCTCTTGCGCAACAGGGGCTTTGTTCAGCTGATTGAGTTTGAGAATGTTCAGTTTGAGGTTTAGGTGTTAACCACGTAAATGAGACAGAGAATTCCAGACATACAGCAACCAAAAAGTGATGGCACTGTTTTCACTTTTCTGACTTTTGCATAAATTTGATCTGATCTCCACTAATATCAACAAACACACATTTTTTAAGCTGATACAGTCAAGATCTTTCCTTACTTTCATAACTGGGAGGAGACCCACAAGAAGTTTGACGGGCCACTTTGGAATGTAAATGATCTGTGCCAAAAAGAGGGAGGCATTAAAAAGGCCATAAAAGTTCTGTAAAATTTGATTTTTGGAGATATTTACTCAAGTTAACAAACTCAACTTGTGCTGTGTTGTTGCACTCTCAAATGTTTCTTTTTGTTTAATTTCATTTCATTTTAATACCAAATTCCCTTCGAAAATTCCCTATTTTGGCCAAACATTTTGTCAGTCAAAGAAAATGCACAGCACACACTGATGTTTTAGAAAACTGTGCATTGAAACCATGTTATCCATTAAAAAAACACGTTTGGAGTTTGGAATGGAAGAACATGCCTGGTTTTCAGGGCTCTGACCTCCAGCCCATTCAGTACCTTTGGGATGAGCTGAACCGCCCGTCGCCTCTGATTTCGACTTTATCACTTTTCACTGACCTCACTAATGCTCGTGCAGCTCAATGGAAAGCTTTTACTGATGAAATCACACTCTCCCTCCCTGAATCATTCAATGCTGGAATGTGGTCTTTGACCTTTTATAGATCGTGGAAGGATGTGGACGCTCTTAATGAAAAGTTCACTAACGCCACTGTTATCTATGGCAAAATCCTCTAAAAGTGAAATTGTGCTAAAGGAAAACGCAATTTTTATTTCTATTTATTTTGGGACATTTAAAAGTGAGCAAAATATCTGCACTGTACGGCTCTGACAGTGTTGTGTTCTTTCAGTTTTACTGCAATTTATCAACGGGACATTGTAAAACTGATTCTAACATGCTAATGTTCGTCATTAGGCCTCAGATATTTTACGTTCATTCTTAAGACTCTTAAAACTGATTCTACTGTTTTGATTCTAATGTTCTGATGTTGCATCACTGTTTAGTCATTGTTTCCATCATTCATTTAGCTTTTCCTAATACTGGAGCACAATTATGTCCGGGTACGTACGAGCCAATGAGAGCCGTCTCAGCGTTTGTTCTCCACTTTGTATTATCCTGCAGTTATACTGTGTCTTAGTAAGTTAGATGAACTGATAGCTAAGACGTGTACTACACTGATGACATCATCTAAGACGTCGAAACGGTAACTTTTCAGCGTGTATATGTCGTCGCAGAAACCAATGTTTGTTGCATTCTGGCTGTTAGAAACTTACTGGAGCCGCAGGATATTGTATCAGACCAGTGTTCGGCTGTGGAGGGACACGGTTTTCTTACCGTGCTCGGTGGAGTTTGGGTATTACATCATTACATCAACGGATTTGCAGAACTGTTGTCCTCAGCTGTATGGAAGTTGAATAAATCTGCAACCTTTTTATAATACATCAGTCTCTGAAAGAAATAATTTTTGGACCATTCTTTTCACTTGCTTGTTCTGAATCTGAGCAGTCACCCAACGTTGACTCCGCAAGTACAAATATTCATTTCTAAAATCCATTCCTCACGGGGAAGAATTATTGCCCCTTTTTCAGTGATCATGATCATCTGACAGGATTTTATTGACAATGAGGCCAAATGGGCTTGTCACTATTGAACGTTGCTGTGAATAAAGTTTGTACAGAACACAGTTACTGTTCACTTCAGGTTCCCCAGTTGGCTGTCAACTCAGAATATTACCTCATGCTTGCATAACACCAGCCACAGAGCGCTCGCAGAACGATTGGATCCCCAGGTTTTCATAACTGCTGACATGTACGACACATGTTGTTTAATGCTACAGTGAGTGAGTAATGCAAAGGTGCTGGTCTGTTCGTTCCTGTGGACGCTGGTGAGTCAGTGTGTAGACTAACAAAGCTCCTGACCCCATTCGATCATTTCATGGAATTGATGATACAGATTAAAAAAAGGTGAACGTCTCACTGGGTCGTAGGACGTCACATTCAGACATATTCAGACTGGGGCTTCTACACATACATTGACCAAATAAGACATATTTAAATTGTGTGTTTTTGTACATTACTGACATTCTCTGGGTGAAATTATGCAGAATAGTGTAATAACAAATGTCGGAACAAAGCACTTCCCGTCTTAGCATCATTCTACAGTGTTATAATTGCTTGCTGCATGTAAAAACTGTCGAAATAGATGCATGGCATAGTTGGACATTTTAAGTATTATCTAAAATCATTTTTAAAAATTATAAGAGCTCAGAGAGTGACTAGTCATGATGTGGCACAATTATTTATACAGTACCACACATTTTACTTCTGCCGTTTCAGCAATTTAAAGAAAACTTTGTTGAACTACAGCAACTCTAACCCCATCCGTACTTGACAACTTCTGCAGCTGCCGCAGAAATAAAATAAAACGATTTCCAGTTTTCATCAGCTGAATAAATCCTTCATAGGGATTTGATTCACAAATACCCTTAAATCTGATTAATATAATCACTGTAAGTGGCTCTAAGAGGCTTTGGCCCAATGGCGGTTCCTGCATGTTTGCCTATCAGAACAATGAGAGAAGGGAAGCAAACATTCAGGCACGTCTCTATCATTGATGGGAGTATAATCTAGTGAGCTTGACCCACTTTTTACTTTTCGATTGGCTCACAGCCTGCCGCTTGTCGTAGGAGGGAGACAGAGTTCACCAGCTGTCATCCACCAGCCTATTTGCCGGGATGGAAGTGAGATTACCAACACGCTTATCCCTCTGAATGTGAGTGTGTGTGCAGGTTTATAGGCCAGCGCCAGCGTTTCCAACATGTTAACCACGTCCCGTCGCACTGTGCACGTCCACATACATTCTTACTTCTCAAAAAACACGTCTTAATCGTTATCTTCATCAGTAAATATTAAATGAATCCAAAGATGGAGTCTCTTTTTGCATATGAAAAAGTTAAAGGTTACCTCTCAGCAGAGACTTATTTGCCTTTTGTATTTACTATTATGTGACTCAGATGTTGAAGTTGTGATTCATTTCTGCTTTAAAACACAAGTGCAATGACACTATAAGCAAATAACATTTCATTGCTCATTTTGTTTAGTTATCACAGCTCATGATTTGCTCCTGCACTCGACTCTCACACACAATCATTTATCCCTGCTCCAGCCTTTTCAACTACACCGGACAGTGACGACAAAGCTTATGCACGCCACACGCCTTATCTTCAAACATCATAAGGAGCTGGAAATTTTCGTTGAAAATAGAGAGGCGAGAGGCAAGACAAGGAGTTAGTCTCTCCAAAGCTTGTTTTGACGTTCACGAGCTTTGTTATCTTTACAGTCAGTCTAGTAAGAATTTCATAAAGAGAAATGTTATTCAAAACACGGTCGAAAGCTTGTTGCTTTGTGCCTCACTTGTCACATTAGAAGAAAAACATCTGCCAAACGAAGGATTAAAAGAGTGGGTCAACTGCAGAACGTTACTACGACGGCAACAACTCTGCGGGATCGCAGTGACAGGTCCGATGTCAAAACCTTGGACTCTGCACCAAGTGGAAGCAACAGTTGAGTAGGAGAGACATGCACAGAGTAGAGGTCATCCAGAAAAGCCAGCCAACCACTGCCTTGGCCAGAGCACTCCCAGTCTGGTCTGACAAATCCAGCATTGCTCCCACAACTTCCTCCCTTCACATGACAGTTTTTATTTTAAAGGTTTTCAGCTCGGTCCTGGACACTGTAAATACCTTTAGGATGTCCCCACATGCGCCAAGCAGTGGCAGCAGGATGGACGTCCTACTCAGGAGAGGAACAGAGGAATGTAAATACCTGATGTACTACCTAGATGTATTTCCAGCTCTGGCTGCTTGACGAAGTTTTAAACATCTGTGTCCTGATTGCACATATTTCCCCTCAGTACGATTTATTTGAGCATTCAGTCACGACGTCACCTGGCAGGTTGTGGCCAATCAGAGGCCGTTTGAAAGGACAAGTCACCATTCCGGTGATGCAAATCACCTTGCGCTTTTGCTTCACTGTAACTGATCTCATCAGATCTTTTCATTTTTTAAAATCCAGCTCACGTGTCACGGTGTGGGCCAAATGAGGCCCACTGACGGCATCACTTCCAGAGCTGCACATGCTGCATGTATCATCTCCTGCCGCTGTCTTCCCTAAAATTGGATAGTGGTTTTCATATTTTGGAAGGAAGTGTGGAAGGAAAGGAATGTTTTAGATGCAAGTTAGGGATCATTTCAAACAGGCAAAAACAAAACATGAGACCGAGGAAGGAAAGAAATGGAAAAATGACTTGGAAACAGAGATGGAAGGATGATGTATAGTGTAAGAGCTGTCAAATGTAAAAAGCCCACTTGTACTGGGTGAAAGCTTCAAAGCATTAAGTTCTGCCAGGACTGAGAAGAGGTCACCTTTATGTGGGTTGAGGCTGAGAAAGAGGTCAAAGGTCAGTGTTTGAACATGGCTGGACACATCGAGTCTCTTTCTTCAACTAAGTTAAACAAAAGACAGTAAAGTCAGGGTCTAGATTTTTATGTACAAAGATTGGGAAGCGTCTCTTTGGTTCTAAAGCGTTTGGTGAAGAAGACAAAGGAAACAAAAGCCGTGTAAATGCTGTTTGTTACAGCCTCAATGGCACATGTTCATACTCACTGGAGAAATCAGAGTCATAGACACGAGATAAGTAGACCTGTTTCGCTTTTGGCCGACAGAACAATGATTAGAGGTTTCCAAGCTTCCAACTTTAAATGGTTAAAATTTGTATTTAAATATGTATGAGCAGGTGTAAACACAACACGAGCCAGTGTGCAGGTGTGTTTGTACAGCCCAGACTCACACGGTCGGCAACAAATCTACAATTTTGATGTTTGTCTACATGAACATGTTAGGAAAATGCAAACACAGATTTGCAGGGTCAAACACAAAAACAGGCTTTTAAATAACAAATTCCTGGCCAACTCTGTAATAGTACATTTTCCACTTTGCAAGAACTATATCCCTGTGCAGGTATGACACTTTGGGACACTGCAGGCAGCCGGAGAGGCGGCATGCTGGTCCACAGAAAGTCCGTGCTGATCCTCACAGAATGGGACGTGACAGAGTATCTGATACATGGACATGGAAAGTATAAATTTGCCTAAATGTCATTTTGGGAGGCTCGTCCTCATTTTTTGTTTGTGGTCTGGCACATTTTAGACTTAGACTTTATATCTACAATCACTTATTTATTTTCTGGGGACTAGTCAAACACTGAATTCACCTAAATAATCAAAACCTAATTTTTAGAATGATGACGAAATTCTCTAAAGTCTATCTGTTACAAAAACATAAAGCAGGCATGAAATCCACTCAGACTTTGTCAGTCTCACCTTCCTTTACAAACATTTACACCATGATACCGTTTTCAAACAACTCTACACAAAAATATGTTGTTTCTCTCAGCAGTCGCGTTCCCATCGGCGTTTACGGTCAGTGTGAGCAGTGTTTACCGCACTGGAACATTATCTTTTAAGCTGTGTACGTCCACTCAGTTTACATCTTCATACTGAGAGCGTGAGTGTCCTCGTCCACATCAGTTAACACAACAGCTTCACTATCAACAAATAGAATGATCTAATCGAAATGGACGCGCATGCTGCTAAGCATGGCGACCGAATCATAACAGCCACACGGTCGAGCCTTTACTGAGCTGGTTCCAAGCAATTAAAGATCCATAATCTCACAGTAAGTGTTACTCTCCTCTAAAAGAAACGATCACATTGTTTAAACTGCACAAAAACAGTCTTTTTGAAGATTAACCGTCTGGGCTTGGTAACGCGTTTCTGTCTCTGTCTAATTTGTGTAAAGAGAAACACACTCAGAGGGTGAGTGAGTTCAAGCAGAGGTCTGCCTTTGACTTTGGAGGCAACAGGGTTCTTTCTCTCCCCGCTCTCTCTCTCTCTCTCTCTCACACACACACACACACACACACACACACACACACACACTGCCAGAAGATTCCCTGGAAAGAAAATGTTGTCATCCCAATACCAAAATAGGTCAGAGCTGCAGGAGGACACTGAGATAAAGTGGCGTGAGCGCACGTGACCTAACGTCGAGCCAGATCTCGGTTTTGAAGGCCACTGCTGATGTTTCTGAGCCAGACATACCTGTGGCTACTGTTCATTTTGAAAATCAGTCACTTTCATCTCTGCCAACGATGACGAGTGACTATATGAGGGCACTAACACTAATGGTTCTAACGATATCCGGGAACACCATTTAAAGTCTGATTGGGCAGGAAAAGCAAGCACAGGTCTTAAACTAAGCCAACTGAAAAACTCATTTGAGTAAAATCATGAATGTAACATCGCCATCACATTTTTGCTGTGTGCACACATAGGAAATGTCTGAAGTTTTTTGTTTCCTCTTTAAATCCCAGCTAATAATTTGAGCACAATCCCAAAAATGATAAAATGAATGGTGAAAATTCTGCAAAATTATATGTAAGCTGCATTAATCCAGCAGGCTCTCACTTTTCAGAGGTAAAAACTCTCTGAAACGCATCTCGCATATTTCTCCCTTTTCCTTTTCTCCTGCTGTTTTCTCTCTAGCTCACTCCACCGTTCTGTTTTCTTCTCTCTCTCTCCTGCTTCTTGTCACACTGAATTTCCATTTCATCGTCATTTCACGTTTCGTCTTCGTTCCCTTGGCCAGCCTCCTCTCGGTCTCCGGCTCCTTGTCTTTGATCTTGTTATTCCACCATATAAAGCCATGGAAACACTGAGGGACCTGGGCTGGAGGCAGCACATGCTACATGTCACTGTGACGGTCTGAGCTACATTTAAATGTGCAGCTCTGAGTGAAACTGTGACACTTACAAACAGCTTCACATTGAAAAGCCATTTAGAAAAAAAAAATCCTGGTTGATGATTATTGTGTATTTCCAGGACTCTTGTGCCTTTAATTGACAGTGGAGAATGGAGAGAGACCAGAAATCAGGTTAGACTGAGACTCAACCCAGTTCAGCTGGAGCTTCTCTGGTACACGTCTTAACCACTTCACCACCAGAAAACCCCAAGATGTTTGGGAGATTCTTCGAAATTTCACTTAAGGACAAACTGATTAGATTTTGTCGTTTAAAGTCACAAAGAGCTGATGAGATCAGTCTCTAATTGTTATCAACTCATTATCTCAGGAAGACCTGGAGGGAACTTCATCATGGCAGAAACGTCCACCTGGACTCATGGATGAACTGATTAGAACATGATTCAGGACAGACATGCACTTCAGCTGCAAATCAAACTGACATGCATGACTAGTTTGCATAATACTAATCACTAAATGAATAGGATAGTATTAGTCTAGGTGCGCTGTATGGAATAATATAAAATTACTGCAAAGTAACCGTTTCTTTCCTGTCACTTTTAAGAGTTGGTTCATGTTGGCAGCACGTTCAGCAAGGTAGTCCAAATGTCCCTCTCCCCGGCCCCAAGCCAGATGAGACATTTAATAACTTCTCCATGTGTCCTTCCACTTGGATAACGGCACTATGAGCCTAAAAAAAATCACAAAAATTATTATTATACAGTGTGTATTATTTCCCTTCGCTTCAACATGCTCAGCCACTGAGCAACACAGGGAACATTCGCATCAGGCCACTGTGATTTCGGCCATAATAAGCTTCATTACAATAATAATGTGAATCCCAATTACCATTACTATTACAATAAGGACCGTAATTTGATTTATTCTCCACTTTTTCAGCCAGCAGCACATTATTCCACCAGGATAATATTTCATTTGGCTGCGTTCCTTGCTTCTTTTTTTTTTCCTACTCTGCTCCAAACATCACGTCACCTTGCAGGCAAAGCCAAACTGTGTGTGGATGATGTCTGGTTGCCAGAGATCGACACCCAAGCAAAGCCCGTAACTGAATCCAGATTATATGGAGAGAGCAGTAGATGTCTGAGGAGAGTTAAACAGGCGTCTGTTGAAAGATCAAGTTGAGGCAAACTTAGAAAAGCAGGTTTATTTTCTGGGCTGGCGGTGATCACAACTACAAAGACCAACAACTGAATAATTAGTTTGGGGCTTTTCATAGGATTTGTTGACAGTATGAAAAATTTCAATAATTTTGTCCTAAAATACATAAAAAATACATATTGAGCTAGAAAAATTAATGCAATAAGGAAACTTCCAACGAGGGTGTGAGCTGTTGCAGTAGTTCGATAAATCTCTGTTTCTGTCTCAATTTGCTGAAAACTTCACCTGCTGTATAAACACCAAAGTTCAGTCGTAGTCAGAGAGCGTCCAGTCACACCAACATACATAATGTCAAACCACATCCATATGCAAACACACCGGCTTTTGTGATCTGAAGCACAGTGTTAAGTCACTCATAACGGGGACATAATGGGAACTGTGTTGACTCTTCCATCAACAATTCAAACCTCTGTTTGCTCAAAACCTCCAAAGATCAATAGACAAAGAAAGTCAGGATTAAACTCTCCAGCTTGGTTTACTTCATAGTTTGAAGATGTCACTAGGTCCAAAGGTGGTGGACAGATCATCGGGTGGATGTTTGCTGCTCTCTTGTGTCTTTGGTAGGAACTGCCACTTAGATTTTAAACCAGCTTCCAAAGTCTTTTGCGGAGGTGGACTGGGAATCATGACAGTGATGTATTTATGCCACCGTAATGTCCAGAAAACTCTGGGGTATCTGTGTGTGCTCATGGTGCAGGCACTTACATTTTCCCTGTTACCAGTTGGGACAAAAAGGGTGCAATCTTTTGCAAATGTTTTACTTGTAACTTATTATTTTAAAGGACAGTTATTGTCAAAACCATGCATGATCACAACAAAAGGTTTTATGTAAATTCAGGTCAAATTTATTTCTGTGGCACCTTTCCTTTACAATGACAACTCAAGGTAGGCATTTTGTTTCCATGTTTACCTCCTCACCACAGAGCTAACCAGCATGTATACATGTAGTCATAAAAGTAGTGACTCCAGAATTATTTAATAGCCAAATACATTTTTAATGGCTGGTTAATTGTTGCTTTAAATTAATTACTAGCCCATTATGGCAACTTGAAATTGTTTTTTTTTGTCTGACCAAAAATCAGTGATGTATTTCATAATGCTACAAAAAGGAAACGGCGAGATACGTTATGAGATTTTTCAGCAACACTGAGTCAGTTTCAAAATTGCCCTTGGTTCATTTCTTTAAGTAAAAAAACTAACCATTTCTCCACTTTATCTACTGTAGACGTATCCTGAAAAATATGGCACCAAATGCTCTTGTACTGTACTAACATACCAACCTCTTTAACCTACGCACACGTGCTGCTATCAGTGCAGTTCTACTGTCTGTGTGTGATGGGATATGAGGAAGTGAGGCTCTTTAATCTGGTTCTGGTTGCTTAGGACCTTTTTGCTTTCCTGATGCTTCTGTGTCAACATGATTTGAAAAAGCCAATCACAGTGTTAACTTTGCTCTTTTTGTAATAAATGTTCTGAACACAGAGAGGCAGCAGGTGAATGGGGGCCTGCAGGTCTTGGCCTGATATTTCCTGCAGACTGTCAACAATAATCATCACACGGGTTTTCTGTTGCTACAGGGCTGCTGCTTCACCCGCCCTGTAGCCTCACTGTGACATTCTTACTTTATGCTACAGATCTACACATTGAATATCAGTCGATCATCATTTCATGTGTTATCTTCAACTACACTAAATTGACGGACTAGATTCAGCACACTGCCCATTAAGAAGCAGTTTATGATTCATTTTTTCCTCTGTCTCTGCACATTATTACACTTATGTGTGGGAGGAAGAAACAATGAAAAGAACTAAATCTGATCTTTGATTCAGAGCAGGTTCTAGATTCTAGTAATAATTTGTAAGAGCAAAGACCAAGAATCAAGAGCCTTTCTCTGTATTATTTGACGGCTGCTAAAGTTGTTGACATAAAAATTATTTTACAGTTTTCAATAAACAGATTCTTTAAGAGCACCATGTGGTTAAGAGGAGGTGATTTACTGCAGTGCCTCTGAATGTCACGTTTCCCTGGAGATGAACAAACTGCTGTCATGTCTGTAAAGGAACCCAAGGTGGCAATGCTGCACAACAGACCATCAACAAATAACTCCTGAAACTTTAGAGTTTCACATGTTCAAATACTGATATTTACTGAGCATGGAGCAAAGGAGCTTTATATAAAACAGCAAGAGAATAACCTCATGAAAAGGCCCAATAAATATTCCCCAAAAGGCCAAACACACATTTTAAAAGCAGGTCTTTACCCAAAGTTTCATGTCAAATTGTGATATCATTCCACAGTTTGGTCCCAAAAACACACATTGATGATATAATAAATGTGTTTCAGGGTGATTAGTTCATTTAACAAAAGGCTTCATAAAACTTGTAGACCATGTTCCCAGAAGATAATACGACAACTAGCTGTGCCATCGGCATACACCCATGAGATTACTGCTCTGTAATCCCATTCAATGTGCGACATCACTACTGACTGGAAACGCGCTGCTGTGTGGAAGTGAGAGGACGTGGCCTTGAAGAGATTAGAAAGAGAAGAGGAACCAAATGTGGGAGGAATGTGAATAACACGAAAAAAGTGCAAGATACTGTGAGAACGGTGCGTTGATGTAATGCTTTCACATCCAGTGTGTAACAGGGTGGACTGTGGCCTTCTCTCTCAGCAGAATATGAATGGCCACGATGAAATGCGCTGGTCTCTGGGTGTTTTAACATGCAGCATAATCTCGGTTAAAGACAGAGTGAAATGCACTTAGATGAGCAGACAATTATCCAATCATCTATTTAATGCATTTCCCATTTTGGCCGCGCAACATTTTCATTTTCCTCATGTTGTTTCACATTCATTTCAGTGATATGAAAATAGGCCAGAGAGGCAAAGTGGTGATGAATCAAGCTCCCAGGAGATCTATCATTATAATCTGGCCTCCATCTTCAGTCTTTCTGTGTGTAATAAAGAGGTTGGTATTCAACATGGTGGTGCAGAGCCACACATTCCTTTCGAGCGCCGCAGCCTGTATTCAGCAGTAACACTGAACCCACACTGTGGACATGCTGTTTTTAAAAATGTCTTAAATACTGACAAGATGCTCGAAAGTGTGAGCAACATTTAAAGGCCCACCGCTAAATATTAGTACTTCATCTCATTTAAACACACATTAAAACATGAACTATCAGAACTTTGCTGAGCTTAAATTTCGATGTCAGCGTTGGCCCTAACTGAGTGTGTGCACAGCTGATTACAGACGACTGATGCCAGTGTCCCGTTGTGTTTTTCTCGTTAGGACGTCAGGTTGAGGCGAGCTGCAAGCCAGTGACTCACAGCTTGGCAATGACGCATCTCTCCTCCTCACAACCACATGGGCTCTGTCTCACAACAGCGTGGCTGTTGTCATAAAGCCTTCGCTTACAGGCGCCGATGAACGGAGAGCTTCTTCAGGAGATGGAGACGAGCAGCACGGCCTGGCAAGGTAAGGAGGAAACAACTGAGGGCAGTTTATGTTAGTTGAGCGTTTCTCGTTTCAGAGAATATCAGGGCAGCTCGGGAGTGGATTTCTTGTTTGACCGGTGCAAGTATGAGCCTCCTATGCAGCTGTTTATGAAGGTACAGAATGCAAATGTCCACAGTCTTTGTTGATGATTTATGATTACGCTTTGATGAAAGCAGAGTTTGCTGTTTTGTTTGCATCAAGATGCTTTAAGCAGCTGTTACAATACGGAAGTAGAACAGCTCCAAGCAAACAGATGTATCATGTGTCCACCACCTCTGTGCTGGTTTACGGTGTCCTGTGTTCGTGAGCCAATCACCATCTCTTGCAGGAAGTTTTTGATCAGCACAGTTTGCAGAACGATGCCGACAGACCAACAGTGTTTTGGGTCGTTTTTCAGTTCTATTTCTTGCCTGTTTGTAGTTTCCTGAGTTTTGGTTGTGACTGATCAGTGACGGACGGGGTAACGAGCCCTCACTCTTTGTCTTGAGGTCATTTTGGACATTTTGTCTCCGTTTTGTTTAGTTGACCATTTTGGATGGTTTTGTGGCTGTGATGTCTTGACAATTGTGATCATTGCAGTCATCTGAGCTCTTTCAAACAAGAAATATGAAAAGAACATTCCTCTGATCCTCTGACCTTTTGGGCCCCTGGGCCTGTACCTGGCAGGCCTGTCCAGCAATGCATCAGAGAATAATTAGGGCTTTCCAGAAGGCAGACACAGATAACCTTTGTGGGAACCAGGTGAAAAGTGGGGGATGGTGAGGGGCCACAGCTTTCACGTCCATCATTTTAGTCCACAGCAACAAAATGCAGCTTTCTGTGTCCTTTACTGCCTCTGCACAGAGGATCCGTCCATCCAGGACGAGTCCACGAACTTTGCAGGGACACATTATCCGCTCCCCGCGGTGTCAGGGGTGAACCTCTCAAAATAAAGTGTGATCTATCACGTTTACCAGAAAGGTCTCGGGGATAAGTTTCCTTTCTGTGTATGGTAAAGTTTTGGACCCCTGCCTCTTCACACCGCAGCACACGGCTCTGCGGAGTTTCAGTCACGGGTTGAGGGAGGGGGGTGAATCTGCAGGACTCAGCTCACCACGCCTCGGTACGGTAAGTTCGTCAGCCATATTGACTGTCTGTACCTCGCCGGAGCCCGGATCGCTGCTGGCGCGCACCGTGTCCGGTAAAGAGCGCGGAGGACGGGGAGGTGAACGGCTCTATTTTTACTCGCCGTGGACGCATAAAGTCCCGCTGCCAGCTGGAGGGGGGGGGGACAGTTGGACGCATCCTCGGCGCAGCAAGGCGGCGAGTAGAGGTGAGTTTGATCGCGCTCATCTCCGTCTGCCTCCTCTTTAAGCCGTTCAGCGGGGGATTTGTGTTCTTTTCCGGGCTGGGGAGCGGCGTTCACGGCGTCTCGACGCGGGCCCGGTAACGAGCCGGAGCATTTACAGCGCACACACCTATTCGGCGGACGGGTCCGAGGCGGTGCTGCGTGTCTCCGCTTCTTACCGGCTTATCGCCCATTTCGGCACAGGAGGACGGGTGAGTGGAGCGGTGCCGTGGGTCCGTTTGGACGTTACGCAACAGAGCGGGGCTCCCGTTAGCACACACGGTAATTAGACGCTCGTCCGTCTTAGCGGCGTTAGAAGCGGCAAACTGCGTCCGAACTGTTTCCATGTCCGCCGGCGGTTGTTTCGGGGGCTAATTGGCTTCACACCCAAACAAGCGTGGACGACCCCGCAGTCTATTAGCGTCCTGTTCGCCCCCCTCCTCGCTCCTGAGCGGAAACAACGTTTGTCTTTTCAAACTTGTGCAACTGACGACGCGCGTTTTCTTCTCGCAGCCGTGTAGCAAACGGCAGCTTCATCACGTTACACGGACGCTCGTCGTTAGCCGCCCGCTTGTTTGAGGTCCGGCTTCTCGTTCAGGTTTTGGCCACTTTCTGTTCAACTATTCGTGCTTTGTAACTTTAGGCCAAACAACCGACGGACTTTTATCATGTGAAAGCAACAGTTTGCCACTTGTTGTGGTGCTGAAATGCGCAACGTGAGCTGCGATTCTGCACGTCACGTCGCCTCCGTCGTGTAACGGACCAGTTGAGCGTTTGCGCGTAAACGCGGCTCCTGAATCCCGTCACATCAGCGCGCCCACACGTGACGCTGACCTCCATCTGGCACAAACAGATGCTCCGCCGGCGACGGGCAAGTTCGCAAATCTGTGATTGGCCTCATTAGAGCGGGAGGACTGAGTTCATTGGCTGTTGGACCTGTCGCTCAAACGCCCATGTCGCCGTCGGTCCCGCCCTCTCGATGGGACCAAATTACAACTCATTTGAGAAAGAGGCTGATCTGCATCATGACATGAGATACGAAGACAGGTTTTAGATTTCTCTCAGCGGCGCTATTTTTTGTAACCGGTCGAATAATATCTTGTTTGAATGAGAATGTTGTGATATCCAAACCAGACTCTAGTTTTTGAGTTAGTTTGTGAAAAATGGAGCCTGTCAGTGCAAAATTACAAAAGTGAACTGCTTATTTTAATACCTGGAAAGTGCTTGGCCACTAATTCAAAGTGAGAACATAAATCATTTATTGAATTTCTGCCGTGCATTCATATTCACTAACTTTTTAATTTCCAAAGCCGTGTCCTTGTCAGGGAAACATCAAGACGCTCGCCTCGACGAGAAGGCCCGCTCTGGCATTTTTAAAATGGAGCAACATCCGCAGTAGTAGTGTATCTGCTAAAGAGAACTGGAACAAATAGGCCGTAAATTACTCAGCGCAGAAACAAATTTAAACTGTTTTGCGCAAGACACATTAGTGGAGAAAGCCAGTTTGGCAACCAGCCTCAGATTGAGCATGTGAAGACTGACTGAATCACACACCAGCTGCCAGTGGTCTTCAGTGTCATGCTGTTGATTGTGATCGGCTCTCTGTGCTGAATGTTTGGGCTCATTGAGCTGGTTAGAGCAAATTTGTAGGTTGTCAAATCCAAATCCTTTTCTCCCATGTGCAATGACCACTTTACCTACAGTTTCTGTTTGCAAATTTTTAAATAATGTTCTGCATTGTGTCTCTTCAGATAGGATGCACCAGATATTTTTTATGATAATCCTTTACTGTAGCGGAAAAGGGTTTGCTGTGTTGTACTTAGTGCATGCAAAGCTGAACCGGGAAACTGCAGTGCACTGGGTATTAACATGTTTGAGTTGTTTCAAATCAGTGGTTGGAATCTTAAAAACCTGATCAATTGTGCATTTGGTTGTAAAATAAAAATGATGACAAATCAACAAATGTATGGATTGAGTGCAGGGTCACTGTGAGCATTTATACTTGTGCACGTGATGTGTGTCTGTGGTTGGCAGCTTAAGTTTTATTGAAATTTTACAAACGTGACTGAGCCTGAATGAATATTGTTGAGTTAAAGTTAACAGATGTTGAACAGAGAACTTTTTCTGAAATTACCGTGATTGAAAGGGTGCAGACACTTAACTTATCTTATCAAACTTAGTTGGTAGGGCAGTCGTCCATGGACCACAGGGTCAGGGTTTCATTCCTGGTCCTCCTGCCACTGCCATCAGTGTGTAAATGTGTGTTAATAGGTGAATGACAAGCAACATTGTGTAGCCATTTATCAGTGTAACTGAGACATAAGAACTGAGTGGAGTTTTCTCAGTCTACTGCTGACAGTTCATGAAGACTTCTACGCAGAGAAGGGAATTATAGTTAACTGTAGATACAGTAGCAGAGGCCCAGACATGCACATGCATCCTCTTCATTTAACAATTTAGTGTAGTGTTAAGTTGGGGTAACTTTACTTTCCACTCCCTCTTCAATTGTACTTCTTTGTTAGTACCATTGATAGTGGTTTGTTAAATACTGCCTCTTGTGGGCACAGTCAGTGTGTTTAAACCGACTTAAGTAACCAGATTACGGTTGGTTTTCTCAGGAAAGCAGATTCCTTCAACTTCATGTAAACGAGAAAGCTGGTTTCTAAATTCGGGATTAGAGAAACTGGTTTCTCTGGGTAGATTTCTGAGAGAACGCCAATTTCTGTGCCGTGTATATGCGTAACAATGTTTCTAATCAGCTTTCTCCAGCTGCACCTGTGCGTAACAAAAGGCTGCAGACAGGAACACGCAAGTGTAACTCTGGCCTAATGCAAGCTCCACCTGGAGGGTATCCAACCACTTCCTTCTCCACCTCCTTCACGTTGATAATATATGAAAAGTGTTTCTAAAGATTAAAAATAACAGAAAAGCAAGTAGGAACCAGCACGTGTGGTACAGCGTTTGCATATTGAAATTGTAAAGTTTTGACACATTTGAGTTATAACTTTCTTTAGCAAATGTTACGTCCTTCTCTTCAGAGCTGCTTTAAAGTATTTCACCGGGCAAAAGAGGACAAGGAGGAAAAATATTTAAAATCTTTTTTCGTGTCATCTTCACATGCTTCATTAATCTCTTCAAACAGAACAGACTTGACTTCATTTGCCACATTAGTCCCACGTCTTTAAGGAAAAAACGTATGAACATCAACGTTTAAGACCGGCCGTGTGAGTGTCAGCTTCACACAGGAGCGATGATGCCATTAAACTCACATTTCCATTGATTGTAACAGCTGTTAAAACCTGTCGCCTTCCGTTTAGCCAAGTGAATATTGATCAAATGAGCACTTAGTGCTGAGTACACCATCTTGTTGTAGTTGTTGGGGCCACGAAATAATTACTAAACAAAGCTGGAAAGGAGAGATACTGGCATGTAATAGCAAGTCAGGTAGTCTGTGGTCTGTTTCTCCTTAGTGCCACTATGATTCATGCTGTTCCAAGCTGACTTTAATCCTTCTGGACTAACACTCTTCCCACAACATTTACTGTATGTTCAGCAACAAAGCCGTGTTGGACAGCTTGGGAGCATCATTTGTCAGCTTTGTGGGAGACCTTCGCTACCCTCACTGCTTTTTTTTTGGCTGTCACTTTGGGAGAAACATGGCGGTTTATTTTGTTTTTTCTAACTTCTGAAGTTGCCTGGCAGGAGCCAGACAGATGCTCCAGATGTTGCTCATTCTGTTTTCTTTTAATTATTACAGTCTTTATACGTTATTTAGTATTTTTTCCAATATTAAGTTAGTAATTATTTCTAATGTTAGAGAACAACTGGGGCACGTGTATAACTGAGCCAACAAGATTTTTCTCTGTATTTAAATAAATTAATAAGCATATGTATATTGATGACCTCACATAACTGCCTTTGAGGTTTTTGCCTTAGAGATTTTTGCCTTTGAGGTTTGCCAGTTGTTAAGGAAACAATTGTTTGTTTGGTTTTTGCAATTCTTCAGCGGGCCGTCGTGAGTGAAAAGGTAGCAGTGGGAAGTTTAGTGTGTGTGTGTGTAGCTGTGGAGGTCCAAAGTTCTGTGGAATCATCTCATTTTAGAATTTTTCTAGAATTGAACAAACGTTCTGCATTTTAGCATACAACAACCTCTGGAGTCGATAACTGTTGGACTACCGGACACGAGTAAGTCCGAGTTTAACCTGTTTGTGGGTGACCGTAAAATTAATAATTCACCTATTTTTTCCCAGCAGCATCCAGTTTGTGGAGTGATTTTGTTTGTAGCTCTGTGGATCACGTCTCAGTCAGGCCACATTTGTCCTGTGTGACAAACACTCGCTGCTGTTGTACAAGTGAGGCCTTGTAGTCAAGCCGAGCAGTTGGTTCAGTTTCCTGCCTGCTTTGTGACAGCTGTTGCAATGTGTGTGTTTGTGTGTCATCTCCGGCACTTGCAGCAGGAGACGTTTTAGCCTCCACTAAACACATGTAATGACAGATGCAACATAAATAGTGAAATGTTCTTTTCTGAACAAGTTTTTCAGCTATTGGGCAGATTTCTTTTTACCTTTAAAATATCTTTGTGTAGATATTTGGGGACCATGAGCATTAATCAAAAACCCAGACACCCAGCAAGGCCCAGTTCTTCAAGGTACGCTTAAGTAATTCAAACTTATATCCTGTAATCAGGCTAAAATAATCCTGTTTTTGTTTAAAAAGTGGTTTGATGATTCATTTCATGTTGTGTTTATGTTTTTAGAAAGGACTTGAATCTATGATTAGCATTCATTTGATTGGCTGTTGATCATGTGACTTGCAGGCAGATGAGGCATGCCCTGGGGGTGATAGATTTATGTTCAGAAGTCTCATTTTACATTTCTGCATTTTACTCTCGTCATTACATTGTTCTTCATGTTGTGACTATTTCTGTTAAATGAGAAATATCCGTTATGTGCATTATAATTGATGTTGCTGCATCAATGCTGAGCTTCAGGGCCCAAAAGTGAAATATTTCCCAATCGAGAATTTGCACAAGGACTAAAAATATGTAAAAGTAAAACAAAGTAAAAGCTGAATCTAAAAACACTTCTAAATTCTGCAAATAAAAAAAGAAGTTAAGTTTTTCCTGTTTTTGTAATCATAATGCACCAGAATCGGCCAGTGTTATTACGCCCAGGGTTAAACGTTATTTCTCCATTTCGCCAGTCGAAATGGCTGTTTATTCCTGAAAATTAGGTGCTTTAAAACTTAAAAACAGTTCAGGTTGATTTGGACAAAATGAGAGCGGTGAAAGGCAGCAATGTGCACAGAGAGAGAGCAGCGTTTCTTTCTGCATGAATGGCGACCTGGAAGCTGCATCCGCTCAGGAGCAACTCTCTGGTTTCTTTGAATAAAGGGACACACACGCCCCGAGGGCTTTTACATCCAGGTTTACGAGGTCTGGGAGCTGCTAAGCAGAGCAGATCTGTGTGCCATTGGAAAGCACGCGTTACAGATGTAGCTACGCTTTCACCCTGGTGAAGCCTGTTCTCTCTCACACTCCCGATAACATCAGGAGTGATGTCGGGAGTGTGAGAAAGAACAAAATCAGGTGAAACATTTTCTGACAGAGTATATTTATCACGCTCTATTGTTAAAAGTTGTTTCGTGGATGAACGAAAGGCTACAGATTTTCTTCTGACTTTGAGCAAGTGCCATCGTCTTTGACTTCCTGTGCTCCAGCAGCCAGACAGCCGGAGTCTGCTCATTAGTTTAACATTCACTGTCTCCTGGCTTCAGGTGTATGGGTGACGGCAGGCTTTCAATGGAACCCTCCTTTCTGGCTCACTGTTCCTTTTCTCCCATCAATGTGCTTATTCTTCTCCTCACTCTGGCGCTGCCTCACTATTGAAAAGGTCAATTAGAAAGACGCAGGGAAAGAAAAGGAAGAAAATTGCACTGGGAGACCCAACTGATAAACTCCGGCTTAGGTACAGGCTACTTACTGTGCAGTTGAATGAAGTCTGTCTCCTCAGATTTTATTTTAGTATTTAACCAAGTGACTTGTTCAGAGTCTCGACCCAGATGTTAAGACTCTGAACCACCTGACTTTCATCTCGTTCATGTGTGAAAACAACACATGAAAGACATGAAAGTCAGGTGGATCGCAGTTCTAAAGTGTTAAATGCCTTCACTTCACTTCAGTTGTGCAATTTTTTCCCCCATTATTTTAATGTGCCTTATATCTATCAGCTCCAAAGCTCTTCAGCAGCCACCTGCTGGAGCGTAACGGAACTGCAAATATGTAAAAACATTTTTCTTTTATGTTTTCACAAGTTTTGAATGCCTGCAATCCTAATACGTTTGTGGAACTGCAATTGTTGAAATAAGTTTATATTCATGTGCGCTTTCTTCTAAATTGTTCAGTGATTCCAATCGAAGGCTGCAAGCAGCTGTATCAGTTGGTAAACAGCTGGCTTTCAGCAATGACACACATTATTTTTTTTAAGAAATGCCTAATTCTAGTTTTATTTTTACAAGGACACTAAAACCAACAACAAATTCATTTTGAGGTGAAGAAACACATCAGCCAGTGGAGCAACATGTCTGGTTGATGTGTTTTCATTCATTTATGGTCCCCAACCGAGGTCTGCAGGCAGACAAGTCGATACCAAGAGTGAGTGTTGGTTTATAGTGTCTAAAGAATTGTTGAAAAAAAACTTTTAAAAAAGGGCCAAAGTTATTCTTGTAAATTTAAGGGTTTGGCCTCAAAGGGGAAGTGATGGGATGTTGGAATACTGAGTTGTGCGCTGCTTTTCAGGACACGTCCCACAGATATGAGGGACATCAAAGTGACTTCTGAAGGCTAATGTGAGAGAGATAAGTAGGTATGAATTAGGTCAGTTATTGAAGTATTTTCATCATGCTTTCTGATGTGACTATAATACTTTTACTACAATTTGCCTTAAGAGGATTGAACACATTTTAAAATTTACATTTAGATTCTAGGTCTTAAATCAGAATCTAATGGGAATAGAAAGGTTGAGAAAACCCAAAGAGGTGTTTAAAAATGTGTCACATACACCAGCTTGGGTCTGAGGTAAAGGTGGCAAAGAGTTGATGTTACAGTTTCAGATACAGGGTCATAAATTACAGCAGAGAAATATGTACGCTGCTTAATAATATACATTTTAAAAGCAACTAGTTTTTTGTACAGCAATGTATTCACAAAAGCATAAATTAATTTTGATTTCATGACCTAGATCAAATATTTCTGGGGCCAAACAACCTAAAGATTGTTAGGATATTTAAAATAAAAATATTGGCATATATGTTTTACAAAAGCTTTAAATTGGAGCCACTGATAAACAAAGCTTGGCTGAAATCCTTAGAAACGATGGATGAAATCTCAAGATTTAAAATCTTCCAGTTTAGTCTAAATTGTTGGTGTGCGTCTGCCTTCACACGGAGCTTGTGGTTGGGTCTGGGGAAATCCTGAGTGCTGACACTTGAGAGAGCTCTATTTTTGGCCTCACACATCACAAAGATCCGGCACCTACGGGACCCCGACCAGCTGCTCTATTTTACCTTCCAGTCATTCAGCTGACAAGCAGTTTCACATAAATCCTTGGCGTCCAAATAACTTTTGCTTGGCAAATATAGCATTTACTTAAACTAATAATAAGCTGGTCAACAGTCGGTTTAGGGAGGGATCATGTGAAGGACTTCTCAAAAAAGAAAATTTAGAGGAGAGGAAGTAAACCTTTCCTTTCCGTTTCTCACTGCAATTTCTATGCCGTTATTTTTGGACTTTTTTTTTTCCCCCTCCCCTCCCTGTTCTCACAGTAACCACCTGCCCCTTCTCTTTTCTTTCCTATGCTCTACGTCTCCCATGTTTTTTAATGGTTGTTAAAGTACTAATAATAATAATAATAATTTGCTGTTCAAGGTTTGTTTTTATTCAGGAATGGTTCCTTCTGTAGCCAAAGCAGCGTTTAACATTAGCTGAAGATTTTAAACGTTGAAGAACAGCAGCAAATCCATTGAAGTGCCGAGAGGAAAATCGCAATTCGGACATATTAAATTAATGCTTTGTTTACTTTTCTGTCACATTTATTAAATTAAATTTTACATTGTCTTTCACATTGGTGTAATTTTTATGTGACAAAGGATCATATTGCAATTTCAATAATATAGCGATGATGCATTTACATGTCCTGTGCATGCACAACAACGAGCTGCTTCAATACTGTGACAACAATTTCTCTGTCATACACAATCTTAACCAGGCTTTTAATCAGCTTTCTTTAACGGCACATTTGCATGACAAAAGGCTGCAGATGGAACAAGCAGCTGACAGGCTGACAGAGATCATTAAAGGAGTGATGGCGCCTCGTTTTTAAAGGACAATTTCTAGATCAATCATGTTTCCAACAATTGCTGTACAGATGCTAAACCAAACACTGACTCCTCTCTACTGACGTATGCTTATTGGGCAGCCTGCAGCCTGGACTCACTCATACATGCTCCCACTAAGCTCTAAACACTCGGGTTTAGGGTGAAATTACAGAGACTAAAGATTATTGGAATGAAGAAACCTAGTGCAGTTGTGTGTCTGGCTGATATGTTTTTATTAATTTTTGGACAGCAGAAGTCTGTGGCAACAATGAACAAGTGAATCCAAGCTGCCGGCTGACACCTAACACTCCTTTAGTGTTGGATTAACCACCAGTGTGATAATTGTGGACAACACAATCTAATTAGAAAATGACCAAAATCTGCCTTTAAAACAAAGTACGATCAGAAAATTTACTTAGAAGTTTAAATAAATCACTTTCTGCCTCAGATCGTTTAGTGAATAAGTATTAAAATTTGAGGTGGAGGGGAAACTAAACCACTCGTCCAGTAACAATTTTTTTTAAGACCCTGTAAACTCTGATTACCAGTGAAAGCTTTCTAAGGACTGTAGCTTACTTGAAAAGAAGGATGGAAAATGAAATATTGTTAAATAATTCTTCCAACCCGATTTCAGGGCCTTCCATTTCCTTTTTCTTTTGAAAACTCAGGTTGGATCCCAAAACTTTCTGTGATGACAAGTTTCTGAGGCCCATTTGAAAACATTTAGTGCAAAGTGTGGTCCTGCATTTGGCTGGTCTGTGTTTTCAAATAAAAAATAAAATGAATCAATATGTGTGGTCTACAAATCCAAGCTTTTTTTCTGATACATCAACACGTTAATTCCTTTGCTGATATTGATGCTTTTGCATTTGTTGTGTGTCAGGCGCTGGTGCCCTGTAGAGAGGCAGGAAGACGGAGGACGACTTCTTTGTGTTTTCTTGGCAACAGGGGACTGGTGGAGCGAGGAGAAAGATGCCCAAACCGGTTAGTACCCAATGTTACAGGTCAATGATTGATTTATGCCACTGTCCATGTGTAGAGAGTTACTGACAATGCTATTGATGATCCCGCATGGTTCACCCACTGAGGGAAATGCTGCAGCAGGTGTTGCCATCAACCTCTAACCTCTGCACCATTTGTGGCTGTATGTAGTTTACAGGTGAAAACACATATGGCACAGTCAACCTTAACAGATAGAAACTGGTATGACATGATCAGCAGGAAATATTCATTTTGTTCTAATATTTACTTTGACTTATTAAAATAAAAGCACAAAGTTATTAACGACAGAAGTCGTTTTAAGAAAGTTAAATATTGGTCTGGAAGCCTTTGCTTGTAGGAGACAAGAGATTCAGCAACCCACATGTGCCAATATCTGACTCAAGATTTTGTCCTTGTTTAGAATATACAAACAAAAGCAGTTTCATAATTGAAATGCCTTATCACCCTTATGATGGTAGGTGTTTTCACACTACAAATGTCTAATCTGCAAAGAAACGTGAGGCAGAAAAACAGAAGGAACAAAATGCTGCACTCGTGCTAAAATGAATTTTCTGTTTAGGCCCTAAAACTGCAGCAGCCATCATGTTGTTCACAGGGTCATTTACAATCAGCCAGCGGTTTTGTTTTGTTTGTACAGTATGTATATATATATAACAGGAGAAAATGGCTTGAACTGGGGCTTTCCCAATCATTCAAAGTTTGTCCTAAGGCAGGTACAATGACCGCAGTGCCCTGCTCCAACAATGGCCACTGTTCTGCCTTCTCTGAATAGTCCTCAGGAGGTGAACGTTTCTGGCTAAGACCGACGTTGCCTGCGAGCTGATAAGCCATAGGTGTAAAAAAAGACAATAAATAATCCATTGTTCTTTTTTTTTAATGTGCAGCACAGTTAATATCTGTTTTTAAGTGACCCCGCTGCCCCCAATCTGTCATCAGCTCTCACAGTCAGGTGATGTTTTACGGGTGTAAAACACGCGCACACAGTCGCACAGAGGGACCACAGTCGGTCACTCGGTGGAACCGTCCTGTCTGTTGAAACAAGCAAAGACAAAGAGGGCTTTCTCCGCTCTATTTTTGGACTCCGCGACAGTGGGAGCTTTCATGTTCCTGCGACACAGACACATGCAGCCTGAGTTTGCTCTGCAGCTTAAATAACAGGATTACACTCGGGTTGTTGTGGAGCTGTTTGTACCTTTTTATTATGTTACCGTAAGTGTGTTTTAACCTTGGCAGCAGCGACATAAACTCCAGGAATCCTTGCACTCAGAGAGCGCTTTGAAACTGAAGCCTGAGTCTGACACATGACAGTATATGTGCTGTATGACACAGTTTTAATCTATAAATTGACAAGAATGTTGTGTTTCCTTCTGCTAGAAAATATATACATTTGTAGCATCTAGAATATAAGTATTTTAATATCTTTTAAATGTCACACCTAAAGTAGCAGTGTGGGGTCGGCTGTGCTTCACCATTTACAAATGCAAAGATTTTTTATACTACTGTTGAAGCTGTCAACCAAAGCAACATTCAAGCTACTTAAATTTTCTTGCAGCAGCGCAGCACCTCATGATTAACGTATCCAACACTTGCATTAACTAAAAATAGACCTGTGGAGATTTGGATGGATGTGAAAACTCTGAAACCTACAGGAAGAGCTTGTACTTGCCGGGTGTTTATAAGCCCACCTCCTGTTCACTCAGGCTGTGTGCACCGTTATCTTCAGCCTGCTAGCAGTTGTGCTCGGCCCCTGGTCCATCAATCTCAGTAATGGGGAATTAGGGCAGGTTCAATTCCTGGAAAGAGCCTAGGGACATGTGATTGAGGGAGGATGGGAGAGAACGAGGGAATAGAAATACAATAATAACAAAAATAGCATCTTAATGTATTGCATAAGAACAATACATTTATACTTGAGATTTTTTCAGAAACATCAACTCTAACAAGTAAATGGATTGAATTGGCGTGGAACATTTGGAGAAGTGATGATATGGGAGATGAGAACCCAGAGGCATGTGCATGGGCTGATTTTACGAGAGCAAAGGAGAAAGTAGGAATAAAGGAGTAATGCTCAGATTATTGAAACGAGCTGCAGGGAATAAAAAACGGGCACACAAAGGGATAAAAGAGGATTTAGGGGAGGACTGAGTGACAGGCACTTTGTTCACGTACGGTCGGTCCAGAAAAATGACACCCTAGCCCCACTCGAGTTGAAGTCCCACTCCGGTTACATTAGGCTGTACTTTGAAATGAAGCTCAGCAGTTAGTGAGTAAAGACATCAGGACTTTTACTGGTTCCCCTGGACATTATTGGGCTTTTTCTGTGGTGACAATGCTAAAAAGTCATATTGGATAAATCATGTAGCTTTGCGCCATTAGCCTGTAAGTAATGACTCACAATAAACAAGGAAATGCAGAAATGGAAAACGCATTGACGATTTTGCAGGTAAAGTAAGTAAACCCACCTGCAAGGCCCCCTTTTTTTTTTTTTTGACCACTTTGAAACACTCTTTTGTCTCCTTAAAAGGGCAGACAGGCTCTGAGCTAGTTGGCCTCAGGCAGGCCATTAAAAAGTGAATTTGGTCGGCACGAAACCCTCCCCAGGGCTGTGTTTTAATGGTGTTTTTGTATGTACATACACCCCTAACACAACAAAGTATTCCCTGTTAGTGTGTGTGTGTGTGTGTGGAGGGGTTACCCGTAGGGCTCTGTGTCAGAGGTTAGTCACACAGGAGAAGATCTAATCCAATAAGAGGAAATGCAGTGGAACAACATTACTTTAGCTCGTATGTCACTGGTGTTACAGTGTGTTGGACTAACATTTTATCAGCTTTGAGAAAGGAGAGCGGTGACTCTCACTGTCCATCTCTAGACACACAGTTACAATGCAACACACAGCTCATTAATTATAACTAATTGCATATCTGGCTGAACTTCATCTTATGCTTATAAGCACGCAGAAGCAGAAATTGTTACTGTAAATGTCATTTTCCCCCCATTTGCTCTTTTGATCTCTTGGTATTTGGAGCCAAGGTCTAAAGTGAGAAATTAAGTCAGTGCAGACAATTTGACTTCCGTGGGATGACATTAGATCTTCTTCAGGGTCACAAGGAAGACTGACCCTCAGCTCCTCATCTTCCCTACGTTTATACACCTGGTGAATCTCTGCTTGAAGTGACTGTGGGTGTTGAATTGTTGGTTTCAGGATGTTATAGGAATTGTCAGAAAGTGTGCGTTGGGGTGGTGGGTGTTGTGTTTCACACATCGTTCAGTGATCCATTGGACTGACCTCTTTACAGTTGCTTTTGAGAGATTGTATGGACAAAGAGAGGGGACAGTGGAAAATAGAAAAGGGGGGCAAGCATGAAGAAGGTGCGGAAAAAATCAATTCAACACACAGCCCAGAGCTTTAAATGGAGCTGGAGAAGATTGAAAAGATGTATGAATTTCTCATTGATTTTGGGCAATCTTTGGGTTTTCCCTGTGCCATTGTGAGAGTTAGTGTTATTATTTATTTTCTAATCTGTGCGATGTTCAGGTTGTCACACTTCTGTTTGGTGTGTGTGTGTGTGTGTGTGTGTGTGTTGAATTTGCGTGCATCAGGCCTATTATTCCGGGGCGTGAGATGTGGTGGGATGTCGTTCATTATTGATTTATTGCTGCGTTTTGCACATGTTGCCCCTCCTGATGACGGTGTCCCTGGTGGGGGGGTGGGGGCAGTAAGCCTGTGCTGCAGGCTTTAAATATTTCAGAGGGCCATTTTCATTTCTATAATGGGAATTATCTAAGTCACTAAATCTAATTAGAAGGAGAGTGTGAAGTTCACCACTCCTCACTCTCACCTTTCTGTAGCTTTAGCTAGATTGAAGTAAGAGTTTTATTAAAATGGTTGGTATTTAAAAACCTGTTTGCCAAAGCACCAAGATGAAACATTAAGTCTTTATACAGCTGCATTCAGTTTTATGTAATTGTGATTTTGAGAAACAGTATTTGACCAACTAAGTGCACAGCTAATCAAAATCTACATCGACACTGTTTTGTTGGTTTTGCTCAGTCTTGACTGGCCTGCACATAACCCTGAAGAGCAACACGGCCCACAAGTCAGTGCTTTATCACCCAACATCATTTATTATAATTCATTAATGCTCGTGAGGATTAACGAGAGAGAACCCCCACAGCCAGGTTTCCAAATCTGGTGAGATAGATGCCTGAAACCAGAGGAGTATTGAATCGATACAAGTTAATGGCAATCCGATCAGTTATATACTGTGTAGGTGCAGTAATTGATTGTCCACACACGTTTGTAATGTGCATATCTTCCAGTTACTAAAATGTGTAGATACTGGTCACTTATATTGGGCACATCTCACTGTTTTGGAGACTAAACAATCCATTATTTTAATACACACACACATCAGTAATGTAAATAATTGTTAGTTGAGGCACAACTGGTAATAATGATCGATAGAAATATAAGGATGTGACAAGTAATTGTAGAAAAAGAGAAATATCTGGTGCCTCGTGGGATCGGTGTCCATGCAGGCAGTGTCAGTATTAGCTCTTTCTTTGCATATCAGACCTCATGCTTGCTTGGAGATGTATTTTTCTGCACAGCTGAAAGCTCCAAAGCTGTTTCTGCCATGCGAAGTCCTCCTACTCCAATCCAAATCAGCCCACAGATCATTGTGCTTTGTGCTCACTCTGAAAAGCATCAGCTCCAGGATCGGCTGATTGGTCTGACACAACGCTCGATACATCTTGTACGTATCTTGGAATATACACTTTGTTTAATTCAATATTAAATCAGGTCTAGTAAATCCTCAGATGATTGTAAAAGTCAGCAACTGAAGACGAAAGGAGAAGTGGAAGGAAAAGGAAGGAGTAAAACTTGGTAGAGAGGAGATGAGGTGGAGATTGACGAGTGTCTGCCAGGAAATGTTAACGAGATGGTTGGAAATGGTGAAGGAGGATGGAAAGCAGGGGAGAGGAAAGGTGAAGAAGACAGTGTGACCCCGGTTGCCTTTAAAGCCTCTGTAAACCAGCTTAGCTACCAACAGATTTTAATTATGCCTGTCTGAGTCCCTCCCACACACACACACACACACACACACACACAGTCAACAGGTGGGCTGTGTGTGGGCAGCCTTTGCCTGTACACACTAGCCTACTATTTAGCTGTCACTAGTTGTTATGAATAACATGGAGGCACTGGAGGATGCTGTCACACACACTCACACACACACACACACACACTATTTACCCAAAGCCTCATGGGAAGAGATTTGGCTAGAATCGCTTAACACACACACAAAAAAACAAACACAGCTAATCTACCAATTCTGCACTTCTCATGTCTTCTGATGAAAGACTGTCGAGTTTCTCCCTGGACCCTAGTCTCTAGCTGCCCCTGCCTCTTTCTTTTGGTTTGTTCCCAGAAATTAGTGGGACGTACGTGCCCTCGACGAGAATAAAAGCGTTCTCTTTGACCTGTGGGGTGGAGGAGGACGCTCCAGCATGTGAGTCACACGCTGACTGCACGATTTGGTCAAAAATGTGTGAGGAAAACTGAAAACTCTGTTTCCCATGACAGTGGTATGCAAATAATGCTTCCACTTTTGTGTCGTCTTTATAATTAAAGAGTGAGCTCATCAGAGGAGACTTTCTCTCGCTTAGCTGTGTCACATCCTGTTGCCTCCCTGCACACAAGAATAACTTTAAAATCGGTTGGCGCAGCTCGTGCCGACTTTGGAAACATCATTTGGTCCTTGATTCAAATGATGTGTTTTTAGCTGAAGTGCTGCCACTACATACAGTGCCTGTTTAATATATGTGATAGACCAACACAAAGTGGTACGTAATTATTATTATTGGTATTGAATCGATAAAATCTCAGCCACGACTGTGGTAAAGTGATTACCAATTATAACCCGCTGAAGGACATGAATGGACTGGAGTAAATGTTGTGGTTTTTCAGTGAGTCAGTGGTGATGATGGTTTTCATTACAATGAGAATTGCTCACTGGCTCTCACTTCATCTCCGTAGTAGGTGCTAATATGCTTTGTCGCTTTAAAGTGTGAGTCAGCGACCTGGTTTCTGCTGCGTCATCCAAATATTTGCCGGAGCTTCCTCGTGTCTTGAAAGCAGTATTTTGGAGGTTATTTCTCAGGCCGCATATTCACAAAATGTCACTGTGTTTAGTTTATAACAAACCTACGATGCTTCTGGTTCTGTAGAAATCTAATTGATTTCAACAAATAGGAAATTTGCTTTGCAGAAGTTTCAGTGACGGAAGAAAACTGTTTGCCTTGGCAAAGATCCAAATTCAAACTTGTCCAGCTAGTGTGAATACTTTATTCAGCCAAGAATTTCATGATAAATATTTTAGAATTAACAGCCTGCAGACACCTTTTCCAAAGTCAGCAGCCAAAACTAGGCTCGAACAGACGAAGGTGTGCGCATCTTTTCATTTCAACCATGAGATCACTTTGCCCCGGACCTAACCGGCTCCATATACCACCGCTGTGAGGAAGTGGCTGCAGCAGCGTTTCCTGTGCAGTGTTTGTAATAATTCCACTACTTCAACCCATAGTCCAACTGGAGGCGGCAGTGATCATCGCAAATGTTCCCACAGGAACATTTTTTTACATGTACTATGTGTAACACCCACAGTATTTCATGAATCTCTGATGCTTCAGGGGCAGCGGTCGGTCAACGGCACAGAGAGGTCTGTGGTCAGTGGAGATCGCCTCCTTTATCTGCTAACGTTTTGTTGCTATCAGTTAGGAGGCATGTTGCTCTTCCTTTATCTCTGCTTCTCTGCCCCAGCAGAACACACACACTCTTGCATGTTTGTCTTTCTATACTTGTGAGGACACTCATTGACATATTCCAGTCCCTAGCCCCTTCCCCTAACCATCACAACTGAATGCCTAAATCCTAATTCTAACCCTGACCCTAAAACCCAGTCGTGAGCCTCAAAAAGCCTTTTGAAGTTGTGTGGACCAGTTAAAATGTCCTGACAACACCAAAATGTCCTCACAACAAGGGTACTGAAACGAGATTTGTCCGTAGAAGAACCCACACACACAGACACACACACGCAGTTGCATGTGAAAATAGCTCATGTCCAAATTTCTGCAGACAAAGACACAAATTCACACATACACTTGAAACAATTAATTACAGACAGTGGTAGAGGAGCTTTTCTCACTGCGTAATACAAATAAAATGTATGTTATTTGCTCCTCTGAAAGGCATTTTTCTGGTATTGTATGTACTAAAAGATTGATCAAAAATAGTTGTTCTCCTTTTTCACTGTCTTCTCTCTGACATGCATCTGCTAAGCTTGTATCTCAAGAGGTCGGCCCTCTCTAGGTCAGCCCGTCGACTGTTTAAATCCCTCTTGAGGACGCCCACAAGGCTTTTTAGAAAATTACAATACAAATCAGCTACAAGGGCGTTGCTATGGAAATACTATCAGCCTGAGCACAGACACACACGACACGTGCTGATAAACAGAATAATGTCATATTGTGTGTTTGTGTGCGCACCTCGTGGATGCATGTAAAGCCGCCACGTGGCCGCGCTCCCATACATACACAGCGCTCTGTCTTGCTGCGGCACACGCACACATCAGCACCATACGGTTGTGTTCCCATAGTTTTTTAACGGTTTCTTCTTTCTGGTTTGTAATATTGGGCTGTTTACTGCCAATAAATTTGGTTTAAGTAAAGTAAAGCCCCTTAAGCAACTATTTATGCTAAACAATCATTCACTAGTCATCAACTAGTTAAATGTGAATGAGCCACAATCTTTATTATCAATAATCATTATGTCATTTTTCAAATCAAACATGCAAAACATCTGGTTATTGTCTTTTGTCTGCAAGATTTTGTCCAGTTGTGTGTGTGTGTGTGTACAGAAGGGATGGTTAGGGGTTAGCACCATTGTCTTGAGCTGGGTGTGCTTGCAGGGACAAGCCTGAGTTTTATACTTTTTTGTTGGGAATGAACAGTTTTGGAAAGCGAGCTTATGTGACCACTTCACTGTCTTAAACACGTTAAAGTCTTTTTTGAGGTTGAGAGTCGGGGTGAGGCTGGTGTTCGCTGCGTTGTGAATGGTTGGAGTTCATTGAAGAGGCTAAGCAATACATTGTGTGACTGTCCTCACAAAGATGGAAGTACAAAGTGTGTATGTCTGTATTTTTCACATCCGGAGAACAGTCACCTCAGGCACTACCTGTCTCCTCTTCAAACATACCACACTGGCATCCACACACACACACACACACACACACACCTGATGCAGCAGTTTTGTCCTTAAGGCAGGTTTCTCAAGTACCATTGCTATCCCCCACACACACACACACACACTTCTTCTTCAGGGTTACTTGAGGCCAGTGTCTATCGGTTTCACTGCAGCTGTGTTTGCTTGCTGCTGCACTCAACACCACGGCTCAGTCTAATGTTCTGAATTACACTTCCAATGAGAAGTGATAGCGTATATGCATATAGACAAATTCAATGGCATTTTCTGTGCAAAATGTAGTTCACCTCATAATGCCTAACCCCCAGCCTTTCAACGTGCTTCTCCTTGATTTCCTAGCGGTTCAGAGCGAACTTTCTGGGTGCGTATTTTTGGCTTTGAAAGTCACACCTGAACACACACTGTAACTGCTGGAATCAGTCTCTCTACCAGCTCTCGCTTTAACTGCTTTCTCGCTTTTACAGCTGAGCGGCACTGCACTGCACCATGCCGCCTGCCTGCTAGTGGCATTGCATTTATTTTTTCAGCATGAATAATTCAAAATTGTATGTCTGAGTTTGTCTGTTTTTCCACAGAATAAAATCAACTAATAGTTTGCAGAATTATCGAACCAACATGCTATGTGCAGAGAAGTAACAAAAACAAGCAGAAGCTTACTTTAAAACTACAGAAATAATGCAGTTCCCAACAAAACAACATAAGCTCAGTGAAAATTATCTTGTAACACAGGTTTGAAAAGACAGAAACAATTTGAGACTAAAAGGCAGTTTTGAAGTGACGTGGAAATGACACCTAGAAAATAGTATCCTGCACTTAGAATAAGTGAATGTTTCTGAAATAAACCAGATGACATATGTTGACAAACAGTTTAATGTTCATTATCTCAACACTTATTGGTTTGTCAGTTCACCGGCTAACTCAAACCTAATTAACCATTTGACCATCATTTGGTTATTGGCCAGAGGCGAGGTGGCCTGTTGTGGTCCGAACTTCCACTTCTCCAAAGTGCTGCTGTCTTGCGGACCCTTAAGAGGCAGAACAAATGCTTCCTAAAGCAGAAGTTATTGTCTTTGTAGTTTCTGTCTCCCTGGGGATCTGTATCTGTGTATGGCCATCTTTCCTTTCTGTCTTCTGTGATGGTGGAAACCATTTTGTATGCATGAGATTCAAAGTGTGTTCTAGATCATGACAGGCACAACTAAGTGGATTCCTCCTTATGATTTTCCTCATTAGTGTGAAGTGAAAGTAACTTCCTCTCTGCGGCTTCCTGCTGCGTAAACAAGCCTGCTTCTTACATGGACAGCATCTATAACAAAGAGTGTGTGTGTGTGTGTGTGTGTGTGTGTGTGTACACACGATCACTTGTGGCGCCATCAGTGTTCCTCATGTTCGATCAGGGGAGAGTTAGTTAAGTACTAGTTAGGGTAAGAATCCAGGCTCACGCTGACCTGGGTTAGTGTGCATGAAACCTGAATTGTAGTCTCCAGGCAATCACAGGCATGTGTGAAGAAATCTACATAACACTCATTTTCCTGTGGTGATAAGAATTTTGTATCTAGTCAGGGGAATTTTCAGTTTAAGTTCTTCAGGAAGGCTTACAAATATCTACTGCAGGCATCTTAAAAATGCATGATGGTACAAAACGACTTTAACCAGTTAAAAACTAATAAACCACAAAGGTTATAGTCTGAAACGAACAGTGTCATGTTTTTCAGTTTTAAGAACGTTTTCAATTCCAGAGGGAAATTGCTTTGCCTTGTTACAGCTGCTCTCTGCTCCTGTAAAGGAAAGAACCACACACACAAAAAACACAAAAGCAAAACAATTTCTACTTCCAGCAATAAGAACCAAATCTAAGATGAATAAAACAACTGCAGTACAATGATGAAAAAGCAGTTACCAACACTCATAATAAGGTTGAAAACACAACGTCCACTTTTTGTCCCATTTTGGTTCCAGTCACCCTCCGCTTTGGCCAGGGAGAAAGAATCTCCTTCGGAGCTCTTGATAGAAGTTAAGAATTAATAGAGTTGTCTTGTGTTTTTACAGATCAATGTGCGCGTCACCACCATGGACGCTGAGCTGGAGTTTGCCATCCAGCCCAACACGACAGGCAAACAACTCTTTGACCAGGTAAGAAAAACACACACACACACACACACACACTTGCTGAGATATTGGCTGATGGATATTGAATCGACTTCAATCGTTGTGAACTCTGTGACCCTGTTTTGTTATCCATTTCTAATGAAAAGCAAGACCTCCAGTGATCTGGTGTGTGCCAGTAAGTGCTTGGCTGGGGTTGGGCTGGTACCGGTTCTGTACAGAGATGACACACAAAGTGCTCTTTGTGTGAACTGGAAACAGTGGATGCGAGTGTGTGAGTGTGCAGACTGTCTGTCTGGGGTAAAAGTGCAGCTTTCAGTGTCGTTTCACTTCAGGCAGAAAAGGTTTGCTGAGCTGGTGACGTAGAATGAGGAAGGAGGAATGAAACAATCCGTTTTCGTCGGTTGTTGCTCTTTTTTTGAGGTTTTTTCCTTTTTTTGCATTAAAAGATCGAATCACAGAACAGCTTTTAGGGCTGTGCAAGACCAGCGCGCCAATTGTAGGCAATACTTGTCCAGTAAAGTTCTGGTTTCCACGCAGTAGCTTTGTGGACAGGTCCTCAGTACTTGGAGGTGCATTTGTTAAAAAAGTTAAAAAATGTAAAAAAATGGTGGAGCTGTTTTTAACTTCTGTATGCCCTGACAGCTGGTTAATTCCAAATTATTATTAGTTATATTTTTAAACCATGTTCATCTTCAATAAGTAAATCTGTAAAATAAATGTTGTGGAGTAAAAGTACAAAATCATACAAATACCGTCTAATTGTCATCAACCATATACTGTAGTTAAACGTTCACGTCATCTCACGGCCAACTGTAGTCAGAAGTCTTTGTGAAACAGTTTTAACTATAATTCAGTTACATTGTTGCTGAGATTGATGTGTTTTCTTCATGGGTGTTTGTTGAGTTCCTTCCATTTTTCAGTTGTTCAGCTTTGATAAATTGACCAGATCAAACATGGTTGAACAATTCCTGGCAACCTCTTACTGGTAATAGTGGAGGTGCCTATTCAGAATTGTTTTCAGTAAGTGTGTGTGTGTGTGTGTGTGTGTTCTGTATAAATGTGGTACTGGAACAAGGCCTGGTTACATCCCCTCATGCTGCTTTCCACTCTGACTCAATGACCCTTTTACAGCAGGTAGTGACAAGCAATAAACTGTCTTGACAACAGCCGTAGGACACATCTGAACATACACACATACCTGTCACTTGCTGTAACGACACTTTTCTTTATCTCTTTCTCACTCTTGCTCTCACACACACACACACACACACAAACACACCCGTGTTATCCTACACCAAGGACATGTGCTGACCTCTACCTGGCCTCAGGTGTGGCTTTCTCAGCTCCTACTCTCTCCATCCAATTTGAGTTTCGACTTAAAGGGGATCACAGGGCAATAAAAACACATCCAGCGTAAAATAATAGTGACAGGATGTGTTCTGTCTGTTTCTGCCAGGAAACTGTTTCTGGAAATGTCCCATCATAGATGGTGCAGAATAGTTAGAAATCAAGCAGGTCCATTGAGGACTGATACTGCCCACCCCGACCTACAGCAGATGTAAATAACAGGAAACTTTGAATTTTTCTCATCTTGACATCAAATGTATTTATGAGTTGGCCTCGGTGTTCCAATACTTCTGAAGGGGACGGCGTGTCTTTTTGTAAATTTGTCACTAATAAACTTGCCTAAAGCAGAGCTGTATTCTTGGATTCAGTATAATTAGAAGGCTCTGTCTTGGCTGGGTTTGTAGTCCTGGCACAGTTCGCCTCCTTCTCTCACACACTTTCTCCTCCCTCCCTCCCTGTTACTCTCTTTCCTAACTCATGTCCCTCTATGAAACACACACTCGCACACATGGAGGCTGACTCACCACATCTGAATGTTTCAGCTTACTGTGCCCATGCATCGTCATAGCAACCAGCTGTCAAATGCCCGGTGATGTGTGCGCTCACACACTTCGCTGCGCTGCAGTACAGTGAATGTGGATGGTGGTTTTACTATGTTTATAGTCATGCAGTGTGTTGGAGTATTTGTGTGTTTTTAAAATATATATATATATAATGTAAATACATGTAATTCTGTCTTACAATAATAATTGTCTACATATGAAAAACAATAGATACAACCCAAATGTTTTCTTTATTATTGATTCTGCCTGTTCATCGACCAGTTTCCAGCTTCAGTAAACACATAGACAGTAAAAAATGCAATAGGTTTGATTGTGTTGCAGAGAGTGCTGAAACAATTAAGCAATTACTTACCTGGAAAAAATAAGTGATTTTGAAAACCGATACTTAAACTTATTTTTACAGTACTTTGCAAAAGTCTTAAGACAAAATAAGTTTTGCCGTTTCAGCAAGGATCCAGTGAAATATTTATTTCTAGCTCTCTTTATTATGACATCATCAAGAAAATTTTAAAATATGTATATCAACAATGGCTTTAAAAAGCAGCTTTTTCTCGTAAAAGTCAGTATTGTCACCTCCCTTTGCACTTACATATTACGTTTTGTTAAGTAATTCTGCAGTATATTATATCAGAGTTCTTCATCAATGCAGATTAATGCTTTACAAAATGCTAATCAAACAGTCATCAGGTGCTGTGCTCCCATCAAATCTGGACTTGAGAAAAGAAGCCTGATGTAGTGCAAAACACAGAATACTACTAGAGAATGGAGACAGTAATGGAAATGATGATAAACCTCAGTCGTGGATGATGCTGGGAAGTTTCATATGTCCATCACGAGCTAGAAATGCATAGATATTCCCTCATTGTACAGTGTATTAAATGAAAACCTCGAGCTTTAAGGACGTTCTAATACCATAAAGAATGGAAAATGAAAAGGTTGAACGTGCGAAAGGATACAACGCTCTGCATTGCTCGACAGCGCTTTAAAATTAGAACTGAAACAGTCGACTGATTCCGAGCCTGCCTATATCAACCCCAAATCAGCTTGAACTTGCATTATTACTTAAGTGTGGCCACACGCTGAAGTGTCATAGGGTGAAACCCCTCAAACAGGAAAACAACAGGAAACCACTTGTTCAGTAATGAAAGAGCTCCATGATAATGTGTCATACAAGTAGCAGCCGTCAGCTGAGCTTGAAAGCTGTTTCAGGTTTAAATGGTTTGTGTAAATGAAGAAGCCGCTCCATTGATAAAGAGGCTGCCAAGCTAAAAATAAGCTCCCATAAGCTCACTCACACACACACACACACACGCCGATAAAAGGCTTTGGCAAGAAGGGAATCCTTTTAATCAAACTGACCCAAACATGCAAGCCTGCCTCTGAACACACACACTTTGATGCGCCATAATCTCACACGCTTTCAAAGTGGCCTGTAGAAACATCGTTTTCATCTAATATCAAAGTCCTGGACGTTCAGCGGCCTGTTGTGTGTCTTTCATGTTGCCCGTTTTATTGCGTCTCTGGTTCTCTTATTATTCTCTTTTTGTACTGACATTCCCTCTTCTAAATCTGCATTCTCAGCTCTCGGCAGCCGCAGAGCTGGATCTGCATACCGCATTCCCAGTCCCACTGGAGGCCCTGTGTGTGTAGGAGTTACCAGTTACCACTTCTACTGCATGCTTTGGAAGGGTGTTTCACACTGTTTGTGCATTTTGTCATGCATGTCATTGTTTATGGTGTGTCTGTGTGTGAGAACACAGTTAATTATATGCAAGCGCCATCGTATTGACTCTAAATCACATGAGAGTCATCTAAGTGTCCCCTCAGGGACATATTGACTCTCTCTCAATAAAGGGGATAATAGTTTGTCAGTGACACTATGATGGTGCCTTCAAAATCTTAGCAACGTTTGGGTAAAGGCCCTTTCTCATTCAGCATGACAGTGCAGCACCTTTGGGAGAGTCCGGACTGTGCAGGACAGAGGACCTGTGGAGCCCTGATCTGATGAGCGTGAGCTTGATGGGGTGGAGGAGGGTTGAGTCTTGCAAAACTGAAATGACAGCTGACAAAGAAGAGAGAGGGGCAGATCAAAATTGACAACTAAGGATTGATTAGATCACAGAGTGATGGAAACACCCTCCCGCAGCTGATGACAAAAGAGAGGGAATAGAAGGAAACGTTACGCTGCAAATGTGCATACTTTACATTTAATATATTCAAGCATGTGGTTTTTGTGTACAATGTCAGTGTGCAGAAATATGTGTTGAATAATATTTTCTCCAAAAACGTTTTCTACAGGACTTTCATTTTGCTGGTCACTGCAGATGTGTTTTCAGCACCAATATACGCCTTGAGGAAACTGGTGTGATTTTTGGTGGTTCTAGGTCAAAGTCACTGGGACCTTGTCCCATTCCCATTCTGTCCCATTCCTGTCAACTCACATGTCTCAAGAATGCCAGCAGGAAATTTTATTTCATCTCATCATGAACTAACTGACCAGCATATGAGTCAGGTTTTATTCCAGGAAAAGCCTTGAGTCAAGCTCGCACTTAGACGACGCTTGTGTGTGTGAGCACCTCGTGCAAGAATCAGGAACATTTCCATCGTATCCTGTAACCTGGTAAAGTCTAAACAATTTGGTTTCAGGTGGTGAAGACTGTGGGTCTGAGGGAAGTCTGGTTCTTTGGCCTTCAGTACACAGACAGCAAAGGCTACGTCACGTGGCTCAAACTCAACAAGAAGGTAAATGCAGCAACTCATCCATGAACTCCTATATATCGCTTATTTCATATCTTTGTTTTGTTTATCGTTTGTGCAGATAAATTACTAAAACTTAAAAGTAATTGTCGCCCTCCTGTTGCTTAATCAGGCCATAAAACTTTAGAAGTAAACTTGTATGTGTGATCTTACTTTAGTACACAGTACCTAAAAATGTCAGCTGTGCTCAGATTTCATTGACAGAAATGTGTCCGATCGTCTTTGAAATACTTTCTTCAGGACCCGCGCGTCTTATGTTTACACGCTAGCACAAAGACCTGTGAAGGTAGAGGGTGAAAGATGAAACCGGGGTGGGTGTGTGTTTGAATGGGCGTTCTCTGCAGGTTACCCAGCAGGACGTGAAGAAGGAGAATCCTCTTCAGTTCAAGTTCAGAGCAAAGTTCTTCCCTGAGGACGTCTCTGAGGAGCTCATCCAGGAGATCACACAGAAGCTGTTCTTCCTGCAGGTACTGAACGGCTCAGAGATTACGGCCAAAAAAAAAAGTATTTATAGCAGCACTTACAGTGATATTGGAAGCTTGTAGTAATCCTGTTTATTAAAATGTTTTTATTGTTCATGGTTTTTATTAAGTTATATTCTGTTTGTGTTTGGGAAAGTTAGCTTTTTTTTTATAAAACATTCTAACAGTTAATATTTGTCAAACTAAGGTGTTTACAGAAGTGTTCTTTTGCCATGGGTACTGGAATTGAAGTATCGTGTCATCAAACGCACTCTGAGCTGTGCTGGAGGATGGAAAATTAATACCAGCCTGTGGTAAAGCCAGGGAATTCCCAGAGCTTTTGTTAACACTTGTATTAAATTTCATGGTGATTCCCTCCAGTAGCTCCTAAAATATAAACACTCTGGACTGACAGTGACAAACATGGCTGCTGTTCTACTATTGATCCAGGAAACTGAGGAAACTTGACTGAGGTTCTAAGTACTGACTGTGTGTGTGTGTGTGTGTGTGTGTGTGTCCCTCCAGGTGAAGGAGGCCATTCTGAACGATGAAAACTACTGTCCCCCAGAGACGGCCGTGCTGCTGGCGTCTTACGCTGTCCAGGCCAAGTATGGAGACTACAGCAAAGACATTCACAAGCCCGGCTACCTGGCCTCCGACCGGCTACTCCCACAAAGGTGGAGCACATTCACAGATGATGTGAAGGGTTCAGCAGAGTAGCCACTGGCGAACAAAACGAATGTGGTGTGGTTCATATTGTGCTTTTCCCTTTTTCTCGTTGCACGTGTGTAGAGTTCTGGAGCAGCACAAGCTGACGAAGGAACAGTGGGAGGACAGAATCCAGACCTGGCACGAGGAGCACAGAAGCATGCTCAGGGAGGATGCAATGATGGAGTATCTGAAGATTGCTCAGGATCTGGAGATGTACGGCGTCAACTACTTTGAAATTAAAAACAAGAAGGGCACGGAGCTGTGGCTCGGGGTTGACGCTCTCGGACTCAACATCTATGAGCATGAAGACAAGTAACCAAGTCTCACACACTCATCACATACCTATGCAGTGATGTAGACTGTGTACATACATTAATTCACTGAGTTCACTCGTGGGTTATTTGCGATAAGATTAATCAGTAACGGTGTTGGTGGAGCGTGAAACCAGTCCAGTGATTTCATGAGCTGCGAGTAGATGTTTTCTGTGATCATGTGACCAAAAGTGTGACAAACAGTGGTACCTGCCAGTGATTTTTCAAAAGGTCCCGTGCAACAATTGATTCGCCACTGCAGGTTTCCACCACCACTTGGTTGCATCGGAAAACGTTTCTGAATTTAAGGTGAAGTGGCAGCATATCACTTTCAATACATTCGCAGTTGTAACGTTTCAGTTTCCTTTGACATTAAGTCGTCATCACCATGACATTTGTTGAGAAAAATGTCAGGAAGATTATACCTGCAGAACTCATGCAGGAATGTGAAATAATTACTTGTATTATTAGCTGAGGTCTGACAGCTGTTAAGAAAATGAAGACGTTCTATTGGTTTGAAATTAGCTCCCTCTTTTGGCACAACTCATGAACAAATCGGTCTTTGGGAAAAATATTCCTGACCTTTATCCTGACGCCCAACATTAAAAATGACTTCTTTTTTTATTTTAACTTATATTGACACTTAGGGCATACACATGTTATGAAAATACTTTTGAGACATTGAAATAAATATTCCTTTACTATTGTCATATGCTTGGCCTAAATGGCCATTACCTTTTGGAGGCTTTGCCACTGACAAATTTAATTAGTAAGGTCATTCTGGAACTATTATATTTATTTGGTTGCTTGATATAGAAAGCCTGGTACTGGTGCAGTATTATTAATACATCTGCAGTCATTACCTCCAATCAGCAGATTTAAATTCTTGCCGCATAATGAACGTTGGTGTCTTTGCTGGGCTAACTGTAGTTTTATGGTAATTTACCAGGTGTTTACTTTGATAAATTGTACCCTCTGTGTGGGGGGGTTCTTCTTTTTGAATTTATGTATATTGTAATGATTTTATCCTGTTTTGATCAGTCAACAGTGTAACTTTTAGTTTGTGCAGATTTTATGTTTGTTTGTTTATCCACCCGTAAAAAACAGCGGTTTAATCTTAGGACGTTAAATAAAACCAGATCTTATCAACTCTTCTACAGGCTGTCACCAAAGATTGGTTTCCCCTGGAGTGAGATCAGAAACATTTCTTTTAATGACAAGAAGTTTGTCATCAAGCCCATCGACAAGAAAGCTCCAGTGAGTGTTGGAACGAAATTATTGATAATATATTTTTTAAAGATGTGTTTGTGTTCACCAATGCTGTCGTGGTCATCTGTGTCTCCTCCAGGACTTTGTGTTCTACGCCCCTCGGTTGCGAATCAACAAGCGTATCCTGGCGTTATGTATGGGGAACCATGAGCTGTACATGAGAAGGAGGAAGCCAGACACCATAGAAGTGCAGCAGATGAAAGCTCAGGCCCGGGAGGAGAAGCACCAGAAACAGATGGAGAGGTACAACACATCGTGAACAGCTGAAACAGATTTAAAAGAAATGTTAACAAACGCTATTGTTGGGATCATTTTCTTTATTTTATTATTAATATCGTTATTATTTTCATATTTAATTGATGGGTAAAGGTAGGCTTAGGATCCTGATGTGTCCCTTCTAATCTTGCACCTGTTTTAAAAAACTGATTCTAAAGTGCGGCCAACAGGGGGCGGTACTGCACTGCAGACAGTTGTGCTCATGATCTTCATGCACAACTTTTTACTGTCAGACAGACATTTTTGTATGTCATGCAGTAAATCCGTTTAGATTAAACACACACGGCTGAATACGTTTTTTTTATACCTGTGGATCAGTTGGAGAGAAGAGAATGAGACAGCAGCCCACACACTGAAAAACCCAGTTCACAACGCCACATTCATTTCTGTATTTGCTGATGATGATCTAAGTGTTTGTGGGTGGGTAATATGCATGTGTGTCTTTTGTTAATGTCAAATTGTCCATGTGAATCTTTCCTGAGAACCCAGTTTCTTTGTCTCCTGGACCTTTAATGTCCAGATAAAATTGTTGTTTGTTTTTTGTTTGTTTTTTTACAAAATATCAGCATACAATAAACCAGGTTACTATCGCGTATGCAGGTTTTAACATAAGAAAAACGAAACTGCTAAGCACCAGGAAAAAACCTTGGCTCGACGTTGCCTATCTGACGATTTTGATTATGTGTATTTTGATTGTCATGTTAAGTGGTTGTTCTCTGCGCCGTGTCAACAGAGCGCAGCTGGAGAACGAGAAGAAGAAACGCGAGCTTGCGGAGAAGGAGAAGGAGCGGATAGAGCGTGAGAAGGATGAGCTGATAGAAAGGCTGAGGCAGATTGAAGAGCAGACGCAAAGGGCTCAGAAAGGTAGGACTGCACCAGTGCCGTGCACGAGCACGCAGAGACGGGCGAGACACATGAGGACTTGTGCCGCCCATCTCCACTCATAGGCACGAATAAGCAATGACATTAAAGAGCAAACAAACACTATCCAAGAAGTGATTCTTTCTGAATTGACAAATGGGGATTTAATTATCTTAACTCAGAGCTTTTGACTGTAATAGGTTTTTTTTTAATCAGTTGTGATACAAAATAGTTGAGATTTGTGAACATGTTCAAAGAGAACAGAAGCCAAGGGGCAAAAGTTTGGGTCTGTTTTGACATCACCAATGAGAAGGTGGATGAGAACAGCCCAAAATGTACAGACTGATTGAACCGAGCTTGGACTTGGAGAAGATGTTGGTGTTCTTGGCTCCTGTGTATAGATGCTGGATTCATGTTCATTGGCACTTGTGGATGCAGTGACACGCTGTTTGCTGACAATAGTCTTGTTGTTTTTGAGCCTGTGGAGTGATTTCCACTAAAGACATGTCTGTTTTTAATGCAGTCCCACTTGAGGCCCAAAGAATATGGCCATTCATTCTTGCTTTTTGGCCTTGTCCCTTGCCTGCAGAGATTTATCTGGATTTTTTTGAATGTTTTATGATTTTATGAACCATAGATGATGACATCCCCAAATTATTTGTATTTTACATTGAAAAACATTTTCCTGAGCTATTGGACATGCATTGATTGAGTGATGAACTTTGTCCTGACTTACCTCTGAAAGATTCAGATACTCCGGGCTGGGATGCCATCATGAAATTAGATATAATAAAGGAGCATATGTGCTAAAAATTATATATTCTCATTTAAACATTTGATATGATATGATGCGTTGTGTAAATAGTGCAATCAGAAATAGGTTTCAAATAAATAACAGAGTTGCATATTGGAAGTTTGAGTTTTTATAAATTAATACCTTAAAAAACAAATACTACAAAAACATACTTTTTAGCAAAAAAAGAAACCACCCCCCATCTCCCTTTTTTTTAATCTTTCTGCATTTATCTGTTTAGCTTATCTATACAGTCGAGTGTTTTATATTCACAAACTGCAGCTGGTTTACCAGATTTAAGAGAGATAACTAACAAAGCAGCGGCTTGTGTCATTATAAAGTCAGCCAAGAAAAGCGCGCAGCCCTAATGTGTGTGTGCTTTTCTGAATTGAAATAATGTTATCACTGCGTTCTGCGAATTTGCATAAAGTGGAGGCTCCAACACAGACTGGGAGAAGCCGCCTCCGGCAGCAGCAATTTTGAAGCCTTCGCTGCACGTACAGGGTGTTCAACAAAAGACCTGTTCAGTTTTCACTTGGAACACAGCGGGTGATCAACTGCAAACTGAAGAGTCGCAGAGTGTATAATTAGAACCACAATGAGAATCACATTTCTCAAGATTTCAGATGTTAAGGTGTGTAACTCATATTTGTACTTGTGTGTGTGCACAGAACTGGAGGAGCAGACTCGCAAGGCGCTGGAGCTGGAGCAGGAGAGAAAGCGAGCGAAGGAGGAGGCAGAGCGGCTGGAGAGGGAGCGGCAGGCGGCTGAGGAGGCCAAGGCAGCGCTCGCTCAGCAGGCTGCCGACCAGATGAAGAACCAGGAGCAACTGGTACCGTCACTCTCACATCAGCACAGACTGCAGACTCCTACTTTAAAACCTGTCCAAGTGACAACAACCAACAATATTTACCTTTCATCAGAAACTATAAACAATCATGCAGAAATTCTTGAACACAGTTTTTAAAACTTTTTATAACAGGCCTTGATAGACTGCAGACAACTATGAATCCTTCTGTTTGTCTTTCCACCGTCAATAGAGCTGGGTAGACATCGGAACATGTTTGTAGCAAAGCATGTTAAGTCACACCAGTAATTCTAGGCCTTGCGCACACAGTAAAGAAATACCTGATATTTATTATAAAATCAAGTCATTAGTTAAAACAGATTTTTTAAGTAAAAAAAGCTTGTAATTGTGTTTTAATTTCACAGTATTGCTAATTGTTTTGAGATTGTTGTTTAGACGTGATGGAAAGTTCAGTTTGCCAACAATTATCGGCACATATCACTTGTTTTTTCCCACAGGCTTCAGAGTTAGCGGAGTTCACTGCCAAAATCTCTCTACTAGAGGAAGCCAAGAGGAAAAAAGAAGACGAAGCGACAGAATGGCAACACAAAGTAATGAAACTCCCGTTTAGAAGTGTGTCTGCTTTGGGTTTGAATGCAAAATCTGGCAATGTTGGTCTCATTACGTGAAACCCAGTTATCACTGGAAGGAGGAGGCCTGAAGTAGGTTGGGTTGAGACCCCCACATCAGTACCACCGACTCGGCCATGTTGGGTAGGTTTTCTGGGCGGGAAGCCAACTGGTCATTTCGCTCGCACCTTTAAAATGGAGAGAGAAGAGAGGCTCAAAGTTCTCTGCCCCTAACTAGCATTAGCAGCAACGAGGACTGCAGCATAGAGGAAACTGGACATTCCAGTTGGTAAGAGAAAAAGGAAGAATAGAGACGAACACAAAGCTGTACACAAAGTGTGGTTTTCCACTTTGGAAATGCAGACACTGATTAATCGGCAACATAACCAGCAACTTCTGCATTTTCATTTTATTTTTGTCACTTTTGGTTACCTGTGAGGTTACCTCACGAGTCAAACTGTTAAACAAATGGCAAATGAAACTGGCAACAGGGGCCATGTTTAAATCGGTGTAAAACAAATTCTATAAAAACTCTTTTTATACTAATGCTACTTTGTTATTGGAGGGTTATATTCCAATTGCAGGAAATGGTGTGAGACTGGTATCTACCGTATGTAAACACAAAGCAATTTAGTTAATATCAAAGCAAGAAGTAAAATAAAACATAGTAGCAACAAGTTTATGCTTTGCAATACGTGTGTAATATTTTTGGATTCGTGTCTGCTAACTCGCAGTAAGTTTTTCGTGCGTGTTCCTCCAGGCTCTGTCGGCACAAGAAGACCTGGAAAAGACCAGGGAGGAGCTGAAGGCGGCCATGACGACTCCACCGGCACCTGAGCACGACGAGCAGGATGAAACGAATGCCGAGGCAAGCGCCGAGCTGCTCAGCGATGGCGTCACCAGCCACCGGAGCGAAGAGGAACGCATCACGGAGGCGCAGAAGAACGAACGTGTCAAGAAACAGCTACAGGTACAGCAGCCGCGCAGCTGCGTCAGCCGTATAAAAGTTTTGTCTAAGATAAATGTTTCTTAAAACAAATGAAACTTTGCTCATGAAGATTAACGCTGAAAACAAACATAACACTGCCGTGTTTGAAATGGTTCTCACATAAATTTTACCCAGACTTTGTGTGCAGATCTTCCAGTGACGAGGTCTGTGATATTTTGTGTGGTGAATTTAACCAGAAAGCACATGTCACACTGACCTGTTGCTGATTTATCACATCACTCACATGTGCGGGTTACTTTGAGCGACCACACTTGGTTTCACGTGTGAGATGATGTCAAAGTTCATTCATGCGTGTGAGAATATGTAAAGAAAGCACAAAACCGTCCACTCGTGACGATTTTTTTCCTCTCACTTGACACGTAAGGTTCTACATATTCAGGTTCTGTTTTCAATGTGAAATGTGGGATGTCCATTATAAATATCATTTGTGGGTCATACCGGGGTGCAACAATTAGAAGAAGGAGGATTTATGGGTAGGCTGGGATTTGATCCCACACCGTTCTTGTGCCATCCAGCTGCTGGTACATTCACCAAACAGCTGTACATTGCCAGGGCGCTTATAGTAAAAGGTCAAATTTGTTGTGAACCGTGTCACAATAAAGACTTTCATCACTCCCCTCTCCATCTCTTTCTTGTGTCCAGGCTCTAAGTTCGGAGTTGGCCGAGGCCCGGGACGACACCAAGAAAACGCAGAACGACATGCTACATGCCGAGAATGTCAGAGCAGGCAGAGACAAGTACAAAACCCTGCGCCAGATCCGCCAGGGTAACACCAAGCAGCGCATTGATGAGTTTGAGTCAATGTGAGCCGGGATGAAGGGCGGGCATGAGGATGTAGGACAGCTGGCCTTGTTGCCGTGTCAACGCCTCACTTTCCTTGTAAAGCCCAGGACCCGCTGCCACCCCGAGAACTCCTGCCTTTCGTTCTATCCAGGAGAAAGAGCGGCTAACTGGCTTTGTAGCTTCAGCCTCACCAAAGCTCTGCTTAGCAGCAGTTGGCCAATTTGTACTGCAAACTGCTTTTTAGAGCTCCGCCCCTCCACCCTAACAAAGCACACAAATTTTAAAGAATCCTGTCAAATATGGGCTCATCCATTGAACCACTGTACTGACAGTTTTAATCCTTGCATGTACGATAAGTATACAACAAAAAGACCGTTCTAAATAAATGAGAGACTGGAGAGAATTGGCTGATGTCGTACTTGTACTCAACAAAATAAAATGGCCATTTGTAGCTTGTTGATTTTGCTGGTGGGCTTCTCTGTAAAGCTTTACTTTTTTGTCATGGGTTAAACGATTGAAATAATTTGTTTTAAAAAAGCCTTATTGGTCTCATTTCGCTGTCATGTAGTATTACCTTTTGTCATGCAAGTTACCCTGTTCAGTTCTGTTGCCAGTGCCGTTGAGCTGTTAAAGTTTATCAGCTAATGTGTCATTTTGCAAGTGCTCACTTGTGAGCAAACAAATGGCAAACGCTTAATTTACATTCATGTGCTTGCATTCCGTATCCATGGAGACATTTGTTCCGTTATATATTTTACCCTACAAAAAATAATAAATTTATATTTCCAACTATGCACCTACAGTATGATCTTAGTAGAGTTTAATTTATTGACGTAGAATAATATGGCACATGTGCGTGTTCAATCCTGACATGCTGTTCACTCGACAAAGCCAGTTTGGAACCAATTGCAATTTGTGTGACTCTGGACGTTGGTCAAACAGCAATATGAAAAAAATGTGAAGTGTGTAGCACGATTAAATTTCTACATCCTCATGAGCCACATGTGATTTCGTTCACTCTTCAATGCAAACGGTCACAGAAGAGTTGAAATAACAGCAAGAACAAACCATTCATATGCATATAAAGCTCATTATGGCTGCAGATGTTCTACGAGTCAAGCAAAATCCCAAATATAAGCTGTTCAGAAAATGCAGCACTATTTATGCAGTGAAAGTGGCAAAGATCCTATCAGTCAATATATTGTAGTTTTCTTTTGCTAAATCTGTAAATCTGTAATTTTTTAAACATGCTGTAGCAAAATGTTGGTTCAAAATAAACACATTTCTGTTAGGATTATTTTGTCATATAATCCAGCTTTTTTTCCATATTCCATATTCTTCAACATAACACATCATGCTGAGCCAATAATGAAGCTAATAGAATCCACATATACAACATATGAAAGCTTGTTCAGGGTTTTTATTGGTCAGTTATACATCACACATAAACACAGCAAACCAAAGTTTCGCAGACTCTATAATTATAAAGGGTTTATTTATTGTGTTTTTTCTTTTTTCAAAATATTTATTGCCTAAAGTTTTGGTGAGTTCCACAGCCCTGCTGCACAAACTTTTGCAATAACTTCTGTGAGTTCTGCAGTTATTAAATATTAAAGTAGTTAAATCCACAATTTGACTGGGCTTAAACTTTGGGTTTTTAACACCCAGACCTGGACTGGACATTTAGCAAAATGGCAACAATGGTCTCAAGCTTCACAATATCTTCTTTTTATTTTGGTTTCGTATAACCACCATTTGACCTGAGCCGGGGCCGCCCCCTTTACCCGGCTGTGGTCCCCGCAGAGGCGGCGCTGCGACAAATTATTTCTGTGGCAGAAAGCAGAGTGAAGCTGCATTAAAGTACATTTAAAAATAAAGGGGGAATAATTAGGACATTTCCCACTGGATAAAATGGCTGGATTTCAGGCCATTATAGACAAAAGAGCGACATTTTACAAACATTTTACCTCTGTAGACAAAAGTCAAATAAATTCTTAAAGGTTTGTCCAGATTGGACGTGAAGCAAATTTCAGGTACTGCAACTGCATAAATACAAAAGAGCATGATGATAATCATTATGGAACCAAACAAAACGCCAATCCTCCACTATTACATTTCTGTAGAACTCAAGCCTGTCAGTGCCAAAAGCTAATATCTTATTTGACTCAAACAATGGGAAACTTTCCCAGAAGGTCTGTAATGAATTTGCCAAAAAACATCACTGAAGAAACATCAAACTGATGTGACAGAGGGCAAGACAAGACAATCTTGGTATTTCCAGTTTTGTAATTACACGTACAGTTGAAGTCAAAGTGTTATTAGGCCTTTGTCATTCAGTGGATTAAATAATTAAAGTAATGATCCCTGAATTCCTTAAAGGTGACCCACTTTTAGGGATCTGCTACGGTGGAGGCCATCAAAGCTACCGTTAGCACTGCTAGCAACACCTGCGCTGCTAACACGCTTATTGCTACACTTGGAGGGTTGATATGTGGACAGTGACATGTAAATTGTTAAATGCTATAAATTAGATGATGTAGTTTTTTCCTGAAGATGAAGAAGAAGGCCAGGAAAAAGAAGAAACAACAGAGGAGTTACATAAAGCTCCGTTTTGAGGTCAGGCCAACATAATTACTACTGTAGCTAACAGGTTCAGCTAACGTGGAGTGTGTACAGCCAAGTCAATAGCTGTTTGAGATTAAACCAAACCGCTTCGACTGGCGTGAGAAAAGCAAGTCGGACTTTTGCTTCGTGTTCAATCTGAACTCACTGTGACAAATGTGGAGAAACACTGTTAGCAAAGTTTACGTCCTCCATTAGCCAACGCTACAATCTCGTCTTACAGATAAACATCATACAGTTAGAAAAATAGCTCTTTATCATTTAACGTATGTAGAAAAATATGTCTCTGCCCTCATATACTGAATGTTTTGTTAATATCCACTTAAATGTTAACCGAACATCACATTTAACTGGAAATACAGTGGGTCTCGACCCTGTGGCCAGGACCAGCGCGCGGCACAAGAGCATCGGAGAAAAGCTAATAAAGACTGTTTGGCCCAGAGGGACGAAGGAGGACGGGTTCCTGAGAGACGACAGCACGACCTTTAAGAAGGAAGGATTCCAAGTAAGAGATATTCAAGAGAACAACTTAGAAATTGTTCTCTGCTTTTACGTTCCTGGGAAATGGTTTGTGAAATATTTGGAGCCTGGAGCACAAACTTGAGAAGCAGTTTTGCTTTGACCCAAGCTCAATATTTCAGCTTTTTATGAAATATGACGCTAAGAAACTCCTTTGCAAAACACCTTTAACCTTGGTTGTTTGTCAGTGTCGTGCTCTTCGCTGTGATCTGAAACTGGGTTTTGTGCTTTCACTTCTTGGACAGTATAGACTATAATAAGTACAGTGTATTCTCTTTTACGAAAGGGCATAAAGGCAACCCTCCCCCCACCCCAATATAAATACAAAGGCCAAAGGTGACAAGCTTGCCAGTAACAGTCAAAATACTCAAATATTTTTTGTATAAATATTTTCATATAAAACAATGATCTTGTTTAAAACGTATACAGGATACAATTTGTATCAACAAAGAGAGGTTTCATCTGCCTTCTAGATATTATGCAAACCAGACAGAAGTTTAGCTACGCAAACACGTCCTCAGACATTGGAACAATCCCATCGGTCGAGCATAAAAATGCAACAAATGCAAATTAAGTGCCTTGCAATAAGACAACTCTGAGGTATTTGTGTAGGTCTGTTTTAAATTATTATACTAGCTCTTGACTGGGCAATCAATCTCTAGGTGTCACCATAACTTCTTCATAAAAAAAAATATTTCCTGATTAAATTTTAGGTCAGTGTAATGACATTTTAGAGATGTACTGATCAACTATGTGAAAAATAATAACAGACAGATAATTAATAATGAAACTACTTGTGGGCAGCCCGGGCGCAGTGGAGTTAAACTAGTTTTGCAACCTCAAAGCAGGAGGATACGGGGTCGAATCACGGCCAGGCGGTGGGGGCTTTTCTCCCTGTGCTTGTGTGGGTTTCCTCCGGGCACCTGATTTCCTCCCACAGTTCAAATACATGCACGGTATCTTATGTGCACCTAGCTGTGAAAGTGAGTGTGAATGAGCGTTTGTCTCTAATCTTTGATGTTTGGCCCTGAGATAGACTGGCGACCTGCCCAGGGTTTACCCTGTTTTTGGCCCGGTGACAGCTGGGATCAGCTCCAGCCCCCTGAAACCAATAATAATGTCAGCGGTTAGGATAATAGACGGATGCAAGCATTTATTAGATGCTAATGAATTTGATTGCAGTAGGTAATTTCCAAAAAATAACTAATTGTAATGTAAGCAAGGAAATAATCTGGCTGTAAAACTAAAAACATCTGCATCTGTAGGTGTTCCTAAGGTTGTGAAACCGTTGTGCTACTGTAACACACTGTACTCTGTGGGAAAACACAAATTTGACGGTGTTTCCCAACTCTTGCCATCGTGTTCCCAGCTTGTACAGCAAATCTGTCAGAGGCAACGAAACCCTCTGCACCACTGAAAAAGGGAGACCCGTGTCTCACGCATTCTCTCTCTCTCACACACACACAGAAAGATAATAAGTTAACACATATTTAAATTAAAATAACACAATCTCCATTCGACTTAAAAAATTCTGGTAACCCTGCTCTCAACAGCCACCTTATTTGTTTGATAAAGATGCAAAGGAACAAAGTGTGTTTAAAAAAAAATAAATCATCAATACTGAAAGCTAATGAAGTGTGAGGTCAGCTGACAGAGCAATCCTAGCAGAGGAAATAAACTCTAATTCAAAAGTGAACAACAGCCTGGGGTTTTCGAGTGGAGTTTTTGCTGTCTCCTTTTGTGGGTGCCATCTGAGTTTCACTTCCTCACAGGGAAAATCCACACAATCTCACTAGAGCATCTGATCTGCCACCTGTCTGAATGCAAAGAAACCCTCTGTCCGTCTGTTGTGCTAATTCAATCCGTAAATATGAAAGGAATGTAATTTTCAATATGACAATGAAATTTCTAAATTGTACTGATTCATCTACATACATCATGTCATATCTGACATTGATGATAAAAATTGAAAGTACAAATATAAGCTTTACTTAAACCCTGATATGATTGCCAACAAAAGAAAAGCTGAGGAGAAACAACAAAAAAGTGCCAAAAGATCATTTTAAAATATCAAAATAACTTAAAATGCAACAAATAATTTAAATGAACACTGTAACCCTTGACACACATTGAAAGCCATCCTATGCACATTGAAATCTTGACTCATATCCAAAAGTAGTTTAGACATGTACATTAACCCCAACCTTTCCTGATCTTAAGTGCTGAAATTGCGACCACTGTCATAGAAAAATATGACAACTTGGGGATTTCCCTTTACAACGATACCATTAAAATAATGAGATGGTCTTCCTGCAGTAAATATAAGCAGTCAACAAACAACTTAGGGAGCTTTATATGTTGTACTTTTGGTTTGCGTATGTCCAAAGTTTAATTATTAATAATATGGCTACAGGGGATAAACCTGTAGAATTTAACCAATGCACGATGACAAAAGAACTTTGCCTTCTGGCTGAATTCACAAATCACGCTGAGATTTCTCCATTAAAATCACAGCTGCAATCTCTTGAGCATCCATCACATGAGGATACCTAGTCATTACCATCCTCACCAAATCTGGAGGGAAGATGCCACACAAGTTAACAAACATTCTCTCCCTGAGATCCTGGTATTGACCCAAGGAGGTGGGGTCTTGCTTCTGGGGCAGTGATGGGAGGTGGCTTTTGTGGGAAGCAATGGATGAAAGAGGCGACTGTGGGACCGATGGAAGACTCGCTGCGGACAGACCACGGGGTGATGAATGGGTTTGCCTCCCCCATGGAGAATGCCTTGCCTTCTCAAGGACTTCTGGATGGCTTGGAAGAGAAAACATGTCATAGCAAGCCTTAGGGGACTGCTGGTATATGGGGTCCCAGTTTATCGGATGCTGTGCTTGTTGGTTTAGGCCAGGGTAGTTTCTTCGGGAATGAAGTGGTGACCCTTTGTACACTCTGGAGTCCTCGAGCCCACCTTCCTGCCAAATGGACCCCCTCAGATTATGTCTAATGGGGGAACTGTGAGAGTGGGGGTGAAAAGTGGAGGTTTGAGGTGGGTGAGCTGGGAATTCTCGTGAGAAACTGCTCAGTGAAGGATGCTGAATATGGGGTGGGATGTAGGCTGAAGGGGTTTTGAAAGAAAGTGGAGATACATGAGAGTTAACTGGAAATGTAGGGTCCTCCAAGCCAATACCATATGGTTTCCTCAGACTTTGTGGAATGGTATAGCTTTGAGGAAGCGGCAGGCTCAGCCCAGGTGGTACACGGCTTGTGGGTTGGACAAACTGGCCAGAGCAGTGATGATTGTGATGAGAATGGGGGTGATGATGGTGACACTTGGGGCCATCATCTAACAGAGGATCAGGGGAGAAGGAGTCTGAGCTGGCACTGCCCTCGCTGCTGCAGTCTGATGGCAATGATCCTGCTCTCAGATCAGCTGGGAAGAAGCATTCAGGACTCTGTGGCACTACCAGACTGAGGCTTGAGTAAGCCTTTACTAGTGAACTGTAGCCCAGATCTGGAGACTTACATCTGTGGTAATTTCCAGCTTGGCTGGGTCCTGAGGCTCCGGCAACCCTGGAGCTGATTCCACCACTTCCCCCAGCATGTTCCCACCAGTCTGAGTTTCCTGAGGAAGGGGGGCCCCCTGGAGCAGGAGGACCAATAAAACTGCTACACCTGCTACTACTCCTGATGTTGCCTCCTCTACATCCTTCTCCATTGGATTGTACCTGGAGCCTGTCCTCCTGGATATCGGCGAAGGTGCTCTTAGGGCTAGAGTTTGTCTGTTTTTTATGCACGACCCGTCGTGGCTCATCCTCACCTGTTCCCTCTGGGTGACTTTGGCTCTTTACCATCAGGGCATCTTCAAGCAAGCTTCTGGAGGCTACTAATGACATTTTGGCACTGGCACGGAGTTCATCGGCCACGGCACGCTGCGGCTGGCTGCCCCTTTCAGGGTGATAGAACTTGCATTTGTGGCCATATGTGCACTTCTTTCCTAAAGAGTAAAAAAAGAAAATTATTTCACAACATTCTGGGTCTTTTGACAAGAACAGAAGTGTGTACATATATACACACACACAAACACACACACACATATATATATATATAGGTTTGTGTATGTATGTATATGTATGTGTGGGTATACATATACATATATACATATATACATACACACACACTTTTTTTTCTTACCATAAGGACATGGCTGCTTTCTGTTTTCAGGAATAACAGGCCTCTTCCTTAGAAAATTCTCCAGACTGGGTCCATGGCGTCCCAGTGGGTCATCTGGTGGCATGAACCTAAATACACAGTAAATACAATAATCATTATAATTTTGTTACCTCAAAATTTGTGTTTTTAAACCTACAACATATTCTTTTTCTTTTTTCCGTCCTTCTTCATTAAGGATCTAATACCAAGAAAACCAACAGTGACTCTATAAGAGAAGTTTTCTAGTGGGGAATTTCAAGATGCTTATGTTTTGTTTAATTATCACAACACATTTTTGTACCCACAGGTTTGGCGTGTCTTTAGATAAGATCCATAGTTTGAATAAGCAGTATGGAAAGTACCCTAACATTTACATTTTAGGCATTAAGCTGAAAGACCATAAAAGCAAAGGCAGACGTATCCTTAACTGAAATCACCAGTATAATGTAGCAAATCATCTAGGAACATTACAGATTTTGGTATTTGGTATTTAAACGTCTCAGTGACTTTAGATCACTTAAGTGATACAAAACACCCCCAACGTGTTGTGTAGTGTATCCAGACATGAATAGATCAGTGGAGCAAAAGTGAATAAAAGTCATAAAGATCAAAAGAACATTCTCAGACTTTACTTTCCAAAACCAGCCATCAGTCTGATGGTCCGAGAGTGGTCCCTCCACAGAGACGGGACTTAATTCTACTAGACTTATCTGCAGCCTTTGACACAGTGAACCATCTGATCTTCTTGTCCGCACTCTCTAACTTAGGCATCTGTGGACCAGTTCTACCCTGGCTTTGGTCTTATTTCTCTGGATGAACCCTCAAGGTATCCTGGCAGGGGCGTGATTCTAACTCTCATAACTTCTCCACCAGTGTACCACAGAGCTTTCTTTTTTCCATCTATACATCTTTCCTGGGCTCTATCATCCATTCACATGGCTTTTCCTACCACTGCTACGCGGACGACACACAGCTCTTCCTGTCCTTTCCACCAGATGACTGCTGTCTTGTCATGTATCTCTGCCTGTCTCTCTGACATCTCTGCTTGGATGAGAGAAAGACATCTTCAGCTCAACCTCTTCAAGAGTGAAGTTTGAGTCTTCCCTGCCAGACCTTCGACATAACACAACATTAGCATCAACACTGGATCAACACTGGACCTGCAGTGATTGTCCCTGCTAAGTAGGCCAGAAATCTGTGGGTCACCATCGATGACCAACTGAGCTTCACGGAACACATCGCCTCAGTCTCTATCAGACCCTACTGCTCATTGTGCGGGCATTCATATCGATATCGTTCGATATCTCGTCTCGAGTACTGCAACACACTGTTGATGGGGTTACCGGAATGCACTATGAAACCCCTGCAGATGATCCAAAATGCAGCAGCTCACCTCATTTTTAAACAGCCAAAAAGAACTCATGTCCCACCGCTCTTGAGATCTCTGCATTGGCTTCCTGTGGCTGCGTGGATTAAGTTCAAAGCTCTGTCTCTTGCCCTACAGAGTGGTCAACTTTACACCTCCTGCTTATCTCAACTCAAACATTCAGAGCTACAATCCCTCCCGTCTGCTACGCTCGCCAGCGAATGAAGTCTGCTAGTCCCAGCACCACACAGAAGACTCAGCTTCAGCTCAGCGATCCCACAAAGGTGGAACGAGCTGCCAAACTCTCCACGCTCAGCGTATTTAAAAAACTGCTGAAAATATAACCTTTCCACATCTTCCTTTCCACTGAAAATAAACTTCTTTTCTGCTTTTTACGTACTTGCATCTCATGAAACAGAAACACTTCCTTGACAGCACTTTGCTTTGATGTTTTCTCCTTGACTTGGGTTTTTGCTGCCTTGTACCTTCACTTGTAAGTCGCTTTGGATAAAAGCGTCTGACAAATAACTAAATGTAAATGTAAATGTAAATGATGAGGAAATGAAAATGTGTGAAAAGTAAATAGGAAGTTCTCATATAATTTCCCTGCAAAAAAACACACAGGAACTTTGGCTCAGTTTACAACATCCTTTGGTGGTTAGGAGATAGTTTTGCTGAGAAAAAAGTTTTTATTTTGGACAAAAGTTGAATCTTTTTATTTGACAGGCTGAGGCACAGAAAGTGAGGCTACTAACTCTACGTTTCTGGCCATTTATTTGTGTTTTCTTCACTTAACTTAATTAGTTATTCGACACAGATGTTGATAGTCCCTTACTTGTCATTTACAAAGGAGTACATTAGCAGACGCTCATCAATGAATTTCTTCCACTCCGGCTTCTCATTGGCTAGGTCACGGTAGTTGTCGTTGGAAACAATAATGCCATCTGATTCGTAGGCTAGTTTAACGATGAAACGGTCATCGTAGCAAACCACGCGGCGTCCCTGCACACGGCGAGATGGGGTAAAGACAAGGATCTTCTCCTTTTCTAGTCGCCTTAGGATCTCTTGGTCTGAGGAAATAGAGAGGGGACAGAATTGATAAGTGTCCCAGAACAGAGGATTTATTCACACATGTTTGCTTGTCACTCAACGTTCCAGTAGTTGATACCTGTGATGAGAGCATCAGGTCTTGACTGCTCTTTTCTCCAGGCAGGGACAAAAACTGTGATGTCACGGTGACCTCGCTCCAAGAACCAATCTACAGCAAGCTGGATGCCTTGACAGGAGAACACTTCCTTATTTCCATGACTGCAGAAGTAGAACAGAAGAAATGTAAATTGTAAACCAGTGATGCAATGGCAACAACAGGGCTGTCCCAGCAGACTGAAAGCCTAAAGTCCCCGTTAAATTAATTCGATTCATCATTGTACATCAGTGGTTGTTTTCTTCAGTAATTTGGGTAATGATTCATACAGAAACCTTTATTATCTACAAATAAAACTGTTCCATTATGCAATGTGGTATTATAATTATTTTAAAGGGCTGCACAATAAAATGACAGTTAAATACATTTTCGGACCATTGATTTTGAACCATGCGGCTTTTACAGAGATTTTTCTATGAATTTTTCTGCAGATGCAGATGAAGTCATTTGCAAACAAAAAGCGCCGGTTTAATTCTTAGCGCATGCAACCCAAGACACACAACAGCAAACATCAGCACTTTTACTGCCGTGTTACAGGCACCATTCAGGTTCAGGTGTATGAATAAAGACTTATGGTACAAAATCTTTTGTTGAGCGCAGCAACTCCTGTGTAATTCGTGAAGAATAAGAGACGTCTTCTCCTTTGGCTATGGAACAAGCCGTTTATTAATAACAAGGACGTTTTTGTCGGCTCTGTACATTCGACATGTGTTATACCAGCCACACATACACGTACCGTAATGCCGGTAAAACAGCGCACAGAACATCCTCATGCCTACTGTGAACAATGAGTAGGAGCGCATAGATATTATTTCTGCCTGTATCATAGTCCGAAATATTAAAACTTTTAAATTTCAGGAAATTGACAGGTGTCAGAACAGGAAGTGCATCATTGATTAGCCATCATTGCATATGATTGACAGGTGTCAGAACAGGAAGTGCATCGCAGCTCATTGCATATGATGTATTGCCCATGCTGGTCCCTGTCCACTGTAACATAAAACTCATTTTTCATGACTTGTATTGCATATTATTCAGTTCAGGTTTAATGTATAATCTATTTATAGTTTAATTCCTTTAATAAATTTGCTCATAGCTAAACTAGAAAACCAAAGGGTTAGAGCTAGTTGGTGAAGAGCACCTTATCAATCCAAAATTATTACTTTTCAAACTAATTTTTCAAAGCCCTTTTGTCAGTACTACTAATGTTCTGGGTCTTTCCACCTGACTTGCAGTGGTTTTTATTATTTGCACAGTTTAGGTTTTAATCTATCGTTGGTTGAATTTTGTTCCTATTTGAGAAACCACAGTCAAAAACAGTCGAAATCAGGAAAAGCTGATAAGCACAAAATTTTTGGGGCAAAAAGCTACTTCCCAAAATATGCAAGAAACACAGGCAGCGTCCATTGCATCAACTGGTTTATATTGACAATCTGAAATACGAAATGACACTTTATATAACACACTAAATCAAAACATACACAGTTTTATCAAAGCTGTATAGAGATATTAAAGTCCTGCATATAGATAAAAAGTTCAGCCAAAGGAACACGAACCCCCTGAAACATTATGTTATGCTTCATTACTCATTTATTCAGGTATATCGGCAAAAACGCAGATCTGTTGTCAAAAGCTTATTTTTCTTACCTCATGGCTACATTGCTTCCATCCACCACAACTGGCCGAAGGTTTTCTTTGTCCTCGAGCAGCTGGGACGGACACAGCAGCCGACAGGAGTCGAGAGAGGAGTTGGAAGATGAGGAGGAGCAGACCAAAGAGGAAGACTGGGAGACAGCCGGACCTCCTGGCTCCCCAGCCTCTGTCTTAGTTCCTAGTTTGACCAGTTCTCCCAGCATGTCATTGATCAGTGCATCTGGGCCCAGTTTTCTCAGCACCAGCAGCACCAGCTCCTCAGAGTAGCCTAGCTTGAGAGCAAACTCCACTTTGGCGCGGCAGTCTGTGACAGGGTCAGTGAGTGGTGAAGTTTCTGTCTGTCGGACGTCTCCAGGGGTTTGGTTCGGCGCCATGTCCAGCCGGTCTGGCTGACAGACCAAGGAGGATTCTTGGCATAAGTCAAACTGATCTTGGCGAGGGTTTTTAGTTTCCGAGCCAGACCCATTCTGGAGTCGCTCATCTTCGCTGTCAAAGACGGCGCTCTCCTCAGAGAATGTACTGCAGCTGCTGCTGCTGCGATAGCTTGAATGAGTGCTACAGCCAGTGCTACTACCGCCAATACTGTTACTGCTGTTACTCAGGGCACCAGCTCCGACCTGTAGAACTCCTATATTCTCAGCACCCGTCACAATACTCAGGCCGGCCTGTCGCTCAGCACCTTCCACATGGAGGTAGTCCAGATCCAGCCCCAGGCTGAGGATGTGGCCTGTCCCATTCTTCAGGCCCATGAAGCTGTCTCATACATCCAGCTCCACACCCTCCGTGACCTCCCAGTACTTGACTGACCCCACGGTTACTGCTGATCTTTAACACCTCGCTGACTGGTCCTGGGAGTGAAGCTTGAGGGAGAGACAAAGAGGGAGATTCCTGAGGACTGCATGAAAGTGAGAGTGTTCAGATTGTTTTAAATGACACAATTATATTAATATCTGAATATGGGGGCCTGGTGTATCGGGGGTAGAGCATGGTGTTTGGATGCAGAAGGGGGCGGGTTTCAGTTGTTAAATTACTAAGAAGTGCTTGGCAATGAGTTTAAGAAAAGCTTCTGTCTAATCTCTCTGCTTCTTCCCCCCCTCCTAAGCGACCCCTCAAAACCTTCAGCTTCCGTATAACTGGACTAAACTTAAGCAGGAGTAAAACTTTGTAAACTTTAATGTAAAACACCATGGTGTGTTAAACTTTTTTTAAAAATCTGTAATCTTCCTTAGCCGCTTCTATTGATTTGCATTTTAGCAACAATGAGCCCTGTTGTCAAGAAGCCCAAAATTAAGTAGAAGCAAAGTGTGAGATATCTGAGCCAAGTGAAAAACTTGCAGGATCAGTTTAGTAATAACACTGCCATGAAGAAAAATGTTGAGATCCACAAGCAGACTCTGTGGTTACCTAGTCAATCTAGAAGTATTTCTTTCTGTAATATTTCACATGTGTTTGGAGGTAAAATGTATATTTAAAATAGAGACATACAGGTAGAATAATAATTTCAAAAGGACAAAGATATACAACATCACCTACATAGAGCACGTGCAACCAGCCTCTATCGATTCTGAGTAATTACAGAGCCCATGACTACTGCACTGTTGTGCTGCCAACCTGCACAACAAAAGCCACAGATAATCACACACACGTGTATGATTCTCTACAGGCAAAGAACTAATATATTTGTCTTATTATAGCAAATGGTTTTTCTAAAAATTTCATCATCTGCAATTAATTGAAGACTAATTAAAGCATCAAGACCCAGCCAACCTGTTCAACTATGACTCTGTTCTGGGTTTAGTTAGTCAGCGCCATGAGTCTATAAAACAAGAAACACACTCCAGGTGCAGGGAAATGCCCTCATTATATGATTTATGTAGGTATATATCAGAAACTGTCTTTTAAAGTTTCAGTGCACTTTTAAGAAATATCAAAATATTGTATAAACTATACAAACTATGTATTTGTGTAAAATTCTGGTGCTCATTAAAGCTACAATACGCAACTAAATCAATTACGCTCCACTCTGCCGTTCGTCTCCCTCCTCCACTATGCTCTGCTGCGGTCTGCTACACTCCGCCTCGCTCTGCACAGCCCTTTACGTATCGATATTATCAAATTACAATAAACAGGAAAGTTCCCAAGCTCACTAATGCAGCATAAATATGAAATAACCTGCCAGTGTTGTATCTTTGAATTCATGGTCTGAATTTATGGTCAGAGCTGAATAAAGTCAATATATTTTACAAAGGTTCATATATACAGTAGCTCCAGAATTTCAGTTTGCTAAATACATTTTCCTAAGAACAGTGATATGCCTTTTGTTTATTGTGTTCTGATGACTGAAGATGCGAATAGTCAATAAGGTCACTGATCTAATTGTTCTAATTTCTTCTGCTTTGGCTTCTTGCCTAAAGCAAAAACACATTTTTACAAAGGAAGTGTAAGTCAAAGAACAGTCATTTGAAAACTGGATGCAACATCTGGTATGATGTGGACAAAGTGGGTGTGGGCCTGTCTGGGTTTTGTTTAACACCATTTTACACCACAAACAAATATTGTGTTTGTATGTAGGGTTGTTAATCAGTGGAAAAACCCATCGAGGCTTGTTCCGAAGCATCAAACTGTCTGTGTTATTTATAGCTTTTGTGGGTTATCTTTTGACTTAGTGGCCGTTTGCCAGTTTAAACCCTATCAATGAAATAATTAGGTCAAACAGCAACGTTTCTGACTAATTACAATACTGGAAAAAGTGGAAACATCTCAGATTCAATTCGGCTGCCGTCAGGGGGAAGCGTGAACTCATAACAGACTAAAACTATGATTTCATAAGGGAGTGCCATAGTCTCTCTTATTTCCCAGACTACGTTACCAGATAAGGGATTGGGAAACAAGAAAACACGTCCCCTCGTAAAAACTTTGGTTACGTGGTACCATCCACAAGTCGCTAGCGTTCAATACCACAACGTACCGGCCACGCTGTACAACACCAATTAAATTGAATTTATTACGGGTACTTTTTTGTTGCTTTTAACTTCATATTAGAAGGAGGAACCTTTTTGATACAGTATATTCAAAAATGACACTTTCCTTATGATTATGTTAACTTGAAAGTACTTAAAAACATATCAAATATTGTGCATGTAGTCTTATTATTATTTACCAGTCTCTGTGATTCTGAAGACTTCATTTTTGAGCACTGTATGCATGTGTATGTATGGCTATATTTTAGTGACAGTTAAATTTTAAAGTTAATGAGGAGACTTCGATCTTGGGTTGGAGCACCGGAAAGCAGGGGCCTCTTAATGTCCTGACCCCTGACTGCTGCGCCGCTGTTTGTCCCGCTGAATACCACAAGAGAGCTAGAATAATTTAGTTTGCCAACAACAAAGGATGCACAAAAGCAAAGAGCGAGGTGTGTGTGTGCGTATGTGTGTGTGTGTGTGTGTGTGTGTCAGGGAGAGGGGTATAGAAGTGTGTCTGGCTTGCCGTCCTTCGACAATGCAGCTGCCACCCAATCTGTCCTTCTGTGAAAGGAGTATTGTTCTCTCAGCCTGAGCAGCACGCACAGACAGAGGCTAGGTCTTTTTAAACCCATTCACCCCAACCGCGTGCACACACACACACACACACACACACACACACAGAGGAAAACACACTTTGCCGTGTAATGCAGCAGTTACGCCAGCCTATGGTCACAAGTTGCTAGACAGCGTCTTTGAGGAGTCAGCAGAAATATGACTGACACAGCAAGTGATGACTGCAGTCTGAAGTGAACTTCATGACTTTTACTGTCACACTGTCGCCGCTGTAGCTGGGAGTTTTAGAAATATAACTTTGCTTGAAATGAGGTTCAAAATGCGAGCAGTTACTACTGGGCAGATCATCACACTCCACATACAATGCTACGGTGTAACGTGAAAGGCATAAGCATTCAGTCACTGACTAAAATGATGATCTGTGTTATTAGTCACATACGTTAGTACATCGAAGCTCCAATTTCCTATAATGCAACACTGAAACATTTGCATGAATAACTTAATGCTGTTTCTGCTGCAAATGTGCAGTGAAAGTCACTGTTTTAAGAAGAATTTAAATGTAGGCTTGAAAAAACAGCCAGAAAGTAAAATGAAAATTTGTTGAGGATTCAGACAACCAAATACGTGAGTTATGTGCTCCAGCAGAGGAGTTTAAAATTATATTAAATAAAGATAAATTTATCACTGTCACTAAACAAAACAGTGCAATTACTACAATGCAATAATAAATAGGCAGCTTCTGTGCTGTTGATGTCTATGCATATAATGATGTACTTGATGATTAATAACTGTTTGAAAGATTAATTGATGTTATACTAACATTAATTGAGATTAGGTTTTATGAAATTAAAAGCTGTCTGAAGCAAAGTAAATTGGATAGTCTCCTCTGATTAGATTGTGACCTGTGCTGAACATTAAGCTTCAGAAAGATTTGCTATAGCGACCTGGTGGCTCAGTGGGTTGAGCATTGGGCTGCGATGCTCGCATCAAATCCCAGCCCACACACCAGGTGTGTCCTTGAGCAAGACACCCTGGGCACTGCTTAACCAGTTTCTTTGAAAACAAAAAAGATCATTTTGAAATGAAATGCAAAAGTAGAGAACAAGCCCACGCTCCCTGATAACTAACCACAATATTAAATTGTCCATATTTTGCAAGTTATGTATCTATTATTATTAGATCTACACTGGCACTTTTTTGACCTTCAGCTTCACAACGGTTTGTTAAACCTGAAATGTCAAATGTTACCTTCACCTCTTAAATAACTTCTGTAGGTGTATGTGTCGGGCTCTGAGTCTTTCCATAGCGAGCAGATGCTTGAGCCTCCGCCTCAGTGACCCAGCCGGCCTTCACTGCCTTCGCACTGTTCGTGTCACGATCCAGGGTTAGCCCCCTTGGGGAGGTAACGAGGGAAGAGCTCCCCTGAGGCCGGACCCTGACAGTCCCAGAGGGGATCTGTGCGGCTGCCATTTGCTGACTGAGCCCAGACTGCCACACCAGCAACCGGCTGGGAAGGGGACAATGGGTTTGTAGAGGGTGGGGGTGGGGTATGTAGCGGGGACAGCAGATGTCTGCTGAAGCCACATGGAACCTCCGTGAAAGTATCCTCCTCCTGCACCCTCCCCTACTGCTGTCCTGCAACTGGTGGTGTCCAGATTCATCCTCATTGAAACATATCACCACTGTCTCCCACGTGACCTCTTAGGTGGGGGCTTTCAACTACTGTAGTACTCACTTTCACCTCTGAGCACAGACGGTCAGGTGCTTATGTCTCCTTCTGCCTCATTGCCACTTGCTGCCACTGCTGCTAACTCAATCCACCATCAGAGAATTACTGTGATGATAAAAAGGGAACCACAGGTTTCACTTTCTTCATCATTTACACCAACCTCTAATCGGTTTTGGATGAATTAAATGGGAGCGAAATTAAACAATACACTATGATGTTGGGGAGCCCCGAGGAATCCCCCAAGAAGCCCTGGTTGAAAACCACACAAAGCTTCTCAGTCTCAGTTTCATTTGTGAAGAAGATTTATGCTGAATATCTATGAAACTTTCCAAAACATCACAGTTGGCAGATATTAGACAATGCCTCTCTATGCATTCAGCTATTATAGTGTTAATAAGGAATCAGCAAGTTTCAACATCAAAATCACATTTCAGCTACGGAGAAAATACGGACAACAGCATCATTAGAACAACTATGGCACTTTTTTTAATAAACCTTGATGTCATTTAATCGACGTTTGAGCATTTCGTTCATGTCTGTTGCTGTTATGCTGACAGTATATTTTTGTGGAGAATACTCATGGACACCTCAAGATAAAAAAGCACTTTGGTCGGCCAAATGCACATGTAAGGAAAGCAAAAAACACTCACCACACAGCTCCAAGAGAAACAGCAAGGCCGAAAGCAGGGAAAAAGTAACGGCTCCTACAAAACGTTCTCCCGAAATGCTCCGTCTTGGCAGCTCCACAACAAGCACAAAGTCAGAAAAACTTCAGAGGGAATTTCCCAGTGATAATGTTGTTATAGACAGCCTGGACGAAAAACAAAATTCCGTTAAAAAAAGGGGGGCAGAAATTTCAGTATCCAGTAAAAGCTGTAAAAAGTAAAGCTGTCAATCCAAATGCTGCTGAGAAAACAAGTTTCCTGGATGAGTTTAGCACCAAGGCTCAAGTTCTCCTCCTCGGCTGGGAGTGGTGTCCTGAAGCTGCGGGTTCAACAGAGTGAGTGACAACAGATGGAGAGTAAGGCATCTACCGTCGCCTCCTAACCCTGAGTCAGCTCACTGGCCAATACCAACGCAGAAATCTGACCACACATCTCACTTTCCTGCCTTCACCGTAGCTTATTCTGCACACACACCAATCACACACCTCTCGGCCAATAAAAAGGGCACCCTGAGATAAGCTAGGATAGCTCCACCCCCTCAACCCCCTACCCAAAATTTAGCAGACACATGACCGGCCCGTCCGCCAGCTCGAGCCATGAATGGACAAGAAGGCTGACAATGGTAGGGAGGGGAACACAAAGGAGGTCCCTCGGCAGGCAGCTGCACACAGACACACCATGCTCAGAGCCATTACACACACACACACACACACACACACACACACACACACACACACACACACAAATACAGATACATAAGAGAAAAAAGCAAGAAAAAAAAACAGGACCCAGAACTGAGCCTTGTGAAACACCTGGCCCACTGGGGACGGCTGCCGCCTCGACCCCTTTGTTTCATGGGTGGGGGATTGGTTTGATTCAGACAATGACACAAATTATGTTGGAAGTAGTGTGTGCTCCCAAAATGTGTGTTAGGCATGCAAGTGCCTGTGTTTGTGTGTGTGTGTGTGTGTGTGTCTGTGTGTGTGTGTGTGTGTGTGTGTGTGTGTATCTGACAGAAAGTTAGCAGGTGGGGAAGGAAGCTGTGAAGGGTGAAAATCCTTCAAAGTAACAAGAGGCAGAAAAGGAAAAGAGTAAGAGAAGAAAGGATGAAAAAAAGAGAGAATGGCTTTATTGTTTAGACGTGGTGCTGGCAAAAATGGCGGCATCCTTTCAAAGGCCTCAGGTCGAGCGGAGGTGTATTTCACACTCAGAAGAGGTCAGAAAAAAAGACTGACTGGCTGTCGGGCTGAACTTAAACAGCTCCACTTTCCAGGCTATCTCACCTTCAGAAAGGACGAGGGTGCTGCCAGTGGAGCAGATAAGAGTAGAGAACAATGTGAACAGTTGTCAAAACAACCCGTCAAGAACTGAACCGTTGTCGAAATATGCATATAAAACTCCCGACTTTAATAATGTTAAAATAAACTCAAAGAGCACATAGTAGAGGTCAAGCTATTAGTGACAACGCACTCTCCTGTACCTCCAGAGCCACAGCTGACTCATAACTTTGATATATTTAATCAGGCAAAATCAACGGCATTTCACATTCACACGTTTGGTTTCTTGTGCTCGTCAAACTTACGTTCTGTAGCCTTAGATAATTTAAATATAGTAGCCATGTGTCCGGTGTGAAATGAATATGTTGACAGCAGACACCTCTGCCACAACTCAGAAATCACACTGTGTCTTTGAGAAAGGCTTAATGCAGTTTGGAGTCAAGCCTGAAAATGCATGTTTAGGGAGGAATGTTTCCTTCCCCAGCTCGTCGCCTGCAGTTTCATGTCTGCACACCTGCTTCCCTTTAGTCTCCTTAGCGGGCGCTCTTTTGTTTTGTCTTCACCGAGCTGACACACTATCTGATTAGCCTCCCAGGAGGTTATTTCTCTGACCACATTCATTTGCTCTTTTTGAGTTCCACTCTTTGTAAACACACAAAAGGTTAGTGTACTAGAGCAGTTTTCCTTCCCTATAAGTGAGAATAAGTCACTAGTTTCAAATGCCAAATTTAGATTTATTTGACATTTTAATTGAAAACCTATAGTTAATACGTGTATGTCAGTGTGTAATGAGTAACTGGTAAACAAACTGGTGACACGTACAATGTGTTTAACGTGGTTTTGGTATCAGTTATAGTTTTTAAATATGGGAACAATGCCTTTCATTGCTCCGCACCAACTGATTCTATTAACTTTGGCGACCACGGATGGCTTGTTGCCAGGCTGGCAAACATGTTAGATTGAATGTGATGCAGGATTTTGCATTTGGCAAATGTTCCTCAAACAAACGAGGATCATTTATTTAAATAGACAAGTCTTTACTTACGACTTGACAAGAAGCCAGACTTCTCCTGGAAAACCCAAAACATGCAAATCACCTTCATACAGATCTCATTTTAGCCTTAACATAACTCACATCAGGTTAGATCACTTTTTGAAAGGTCTTGTTTTAGGCCTCCTCCTGCTCTCAGTTAGTTTACTAAAAACACCTGCAGCAGGACTGAAACTTACTCATCTCACTGTATTATACAGTTGGGTGCAAAGGTTTGCATCTCATTCTTTTAAAATGCCAAAATGATAAAACGAAGAATTTTGTTCCATAAATATATTTTAATAAACAATTAGCCAGTACAAACGTAGATTTTTTTTATCAATTATTCAATGATTAAATAATTTTGATTATTTACACCCACCCAAAATACAATTTTAGTGCAAGCAAGTGCAATGTAAACTTAATGTTCATTCAGATACAAATGGTCTTTCATCACCAGAAGAAACAAAAATGGTCAAGGAGAAATGCTGAAAAGTTATAGTAGAATATTAAAAATTACACTAGTGCTAAAGTTTGCATCCCCCTTGAGCAGTTGTACTAGCATATCTACATAAAATATTATGTATGAGATGTTGTATGTATGATTTAATCTTTTTGAGATTTCAAAATTAGAGGATGCAAACTTTTTCACTCAACTATAGTTTCTAAACACAAGGATGGTTTTTCGGCTGGTGAAAGTTTTGGAGTCATGCAGTGTAGCTTATGTTCTGCTGCTATTGAAAATGTTGGGTGAAAATATCCAGGAAACCGAGTAAAGAAGATAAAACGCTGCCGGCTCACGAGCGTGTCATTTCTAGCCACAGAGTAACTCTGAAGAAATGCAAAAGTTAGCAGACATCTGCTCTACATAAATATTATATATGCTTAAAAATGTTTTTTTCACACCTCCGTTATAAACCCAGTGCTCATAATATATTTTAAACGATGATAGTGGAGGTGTAATATTTTTTTTTCTCTTCTGATTTTTTTTCTTTTCTTTTTTCTTATTAGACTTTTGTATTGCCATAACAAAGCACATATTATGCTTCATTAACTTCTATCTGTGCATTGCAGTGTATTAAAAGTTACATTTTATGCACAATGTTACAAATACAATAACCGCTATTTAAGGTGAATTGTAGCTTTTATTTTTACGTTTTAATAACAAATTTTGTTGATTTTCTATGCATTTGTTATGTTCAGAGTGATATTTAATGGTATTTTTTGCATTTATTCAGAGTCACATTACGACAGTCTACAACTAAAACCCTGAACTGTAAACTGTGCAGTAGATACAGATACAGAAACACTTCTTCTGATAGGACTTAGCTTTGATGTTTTCTAGGAAAAGGGTCCATTTAGGAAACTAGTCCGGGGTGGCTGGGGACTCATAAACTGAGGTCTGGGGCAGGTGTTTCAATAAACCAAACAGTAAAGGCATTCCTAAGCCAAAATCCAATCAGCAAACAATTAATTCCTCACATTACAAACATTTCATTAGGACACTGATCCTCGTCTGGAGCAGCTATCCTCATCCATCCTCACCCCCGCTCCTCTCTGACTTGCAGTGACTCCTTAATTGGGGCTCAGCTGACAGGTTTTTCCCCTCGGGGAGCAGGAGCCATGTGGACCATCTGCTTCTAGTCGCAGAATGAACAGGTGTCCTGCTGGCCGCCGCCTGCCTGCACCTTACCATGCGGCTCGAACGCGGTGCAGAGCAGCACAGCACAGAGCAGGGTGGCTGCTGTTTGCACAAGATAAATCGGAGGAGTTTGGTTTGCCCCGTGTGGTATTTCTATGGCAAACACATGGAAGTGGGACCTAATCTGACAGAAAGATCACAGCTAGTAAAGCCTGTTATTACAGTTCGGAGCGCTCTTCGTTTGACTCATGCATCTATGTTCCTAATACATTTTTTTACTGACGTACAATCTACAATCATCTTCTTTCACTCACACTAATGAGTCGTGTAAATTCTCTATGAGTCCATTTCTTGCCGTGTTGCTATATGACAAACACGTGGTATAAAATCCAACTCTTTTCTTGTCTGAGAAAATCCTGACAGTAAATTTACATGTTTACCCCTAAATATTTCCCAAGTACTGTGTTTAACAAACTAACTTACTGACAAATACTCATATTTACACCCTCACATGAACAGAACTGGCAGGTGTTTTAAATGACAGGGAAACTGGAGAACAGGAAGGGAACCTGACAGACACAGGGAGAACATAAAGTATGAGCTCTTTGCAGAATGTCTTCAGCCAATTTTTGGACTCAATCTGAGAACTTTCTTGCTCTGAGGAAATGTGCCAATATGGTCTTTACCGTTCATTTCCACCCACAAAGTATATTGTTACTGTGAACCCTGTTTACACTGATGGAAATCACTCACCTGAGCGGTGAGAAAAATGGAGAAAAGTGCCTGAAAGTGTAGCTGTACAGACAACCCCAGCCAGCGAGGTGGATGGATGGAAGTGTGTGTGTTTGTGTGTGTGTTTGTAAGAGCCGGAGCTCATCCCTGAGCCCACTGGGTAAACACTGATCCAGGCAGCCCTTAACAAGGCCTTAGAGGTGGATACAGGGAAAGGAAGAGGTGGTCCAGCTGGTTTCATCCACACACACTTTACAGCCATAATGCTAGTCCCCACACATGCTCCTGCTTCTGAAGAGGGAAACCAAACAAACCAGAACCACCACATGGCGTGTGTGTGTCAAGGGGGATGGGACGGGGTCACCGCGGACTTTGGAGACACAAAAGGGTGGCCTTAGGCCCAGTGCCCTCTGGGTCACTTAAGGAGGCAAGGAGGCAGCATGGAAATGTGCAAACACACACACACAAACGCACACACACCACCTGCTGTTCACACAGGCTCGTGTTCGGTGTAATGAAGACAGACTGATTCAGCAGCCAGACAAAGCACGACACATTGCTAAGATTTACCACATAACTCAGGCCAATAAAAACTGTGTAGCAACTTGGTCAACAGGAGTTGCTTTCAAAGAGGAATGTGGGATAATATCGTTAAATATCTAGTCAATAAATGTCAGACAGAAACCTGCACAATCACAGTTTTTTTTAAAGTCATTACCATCGGATTTAAGGGTTTGGTCACACACACACACGCACACAATTTTTGTTAACTACCGCCAAACATGCCAAGTAGAAATTGTTTCAAAAGTGATGAAAAATGCTGCAACTTCCTAGAGTGCATTAGTCTGTGGTGAGAGGACTTTAGAAAAGTCATTTTAAAGCTGGCATCGTATTTTTTTGTTAGCTCAGGACGCCTCACCGTGCCACCGCACAGTGGGATTTCGATTGTTTGATTCCTGTCTGAGAACATCAACATCAAACTTTTTTGCTGCTAAATTTCCAGTGTTGCAGATCACATCCAGGTTTTATGGTTGTGTTCAGCCAGCCTCAGCACTTGGTTAGAGTTAGGGAAAGATTGTAATCCGCCTAGAATCTGGTCAACTCAACAGGACCGTCCTGTCTGGACTGTGTCATCCAGGTCTGATATCCCTCCTGCCCACTGCACTCGGCCATCAAACGGTGTCTGCTGGTTCCCTCACCATCCTCAGCTCAGTGGTCCCACAATGATGGAGCGAGCTGCCAGACTCTGCTCAGTCAGCTGTCTCACTCCCAACATAAAAAAAAAAAAAAACCTGCTGAAGACCAAACATTTAAATAACAGCATCTGCCAAATGACATAAAGTGCTTTCGTGCTTTGGTTAGGAGTCAAAGTAGGTTTGTGGTGCCCACCAATCACCTTGTTACGAGTCTGTTCGCATCAATAAATGTAGATCATTTAAAAAGAAAAACATCACTAAAAAATATAATCCATCGGGTGCAATACACTTCCAGCTAAGACACGATTGCATTTGCAGTTTAGTTTCAAAGCAGTGTAATTTTTTGGTGGACGACCTTTCAGGAAACGCTCCTCAGTGAGAGTCAAAGTGGTATTTTTAAATTGCAATGAAAAGCCAGGAGTGAAAACAGTGTTCGTGATGCATCTGCTTTGGCAGGTTCTGATGAAGGTAACATGTTTTACATGTAGTGAGTTAGACACACACTCTCTCCTTCTGACACACAGACACATAAAATCCTGGGTCCCTGATTAAGTCATGATGGATCGTCTCCATGGGGCCTGGCCCGCTAAATGTGAGTGTGTGTGTGTGTGCAGGCGCATATGTGCGGTCATCTGTCTGTCTATGTGCAGGTGTGTGAAAGTGTGTGTGTGACATTAGAGCGAGTGCCGGATCAGAGAGGTCAGAGGGGGACAAAGACATGGAGCAGCTCCCAGCTGCCGGGCCAAACGTCACCAAGTAACCCCCACCGCCTTCCCATCCCCCGACCATTTCAATGGGAGCGTGCCGCTGCCCTGCTCCTGCTGACACATGCACATTTACACACACATGTCCCGCCACACTCCTGTCTAGAACTCAATGCCGAAGACAAATAAAAGGCCACACGAGGACATATGCAGACTAACTTCTGAATACGCTGTCCCCACCACATTTATTTAGGTCTACATTAATTTCTGTGTCCATTCACATTTTAAAGGACATATTAATGCAGACTGGGTTTGCTAAATGTGTTAGATGACGTGCTACGTTTGTTTACTGCATTGCATTTGGTTAATGTGAACAAAACTAGCGTTGGCTTAGATGACAAGAGTAGATGCTCTTAATTAAGATAAGACTTTATTGGTCACAGTGGGGAAATTCTTCTGTTACAGCAGCAGTAAGAACAAAAAAAACAAGAGTCAAACAACTGTGCAAACAAAGGATTAAAAAAGAAAGAATAAGAATAAAGAATCTTTTATCTGAATATGAACATATTTACAGTGGAAAAAAAATTAAGTTAATTAAAGTCACTCATTAAAAAAAAAAATCACAGCTCTGTTGTGCACCACCTTTAATAACTGGTGGGAACTGCTTTTGCAACAATAACCTCAAACGAACTTTCCCATCCCCGAGGCTGCAGTTGGCCGACAGCCATTATCCTGTATGATACCTCGTTAAACTTGGGAATTTATTTGAAGGCAAACGAAGCGGTGGCAGCGAAGCAGCCCTCCCTTCACCGGGCTCAACCTTGGGAGCGATGATTTCCTGTATCAGTGTCCTCGTAACTGAATACACTACGATAAATGATCCCCCCAAACACTAAAGCTTAGTGTCATTGGTCCACAAAACCATTTCTAAGTAGCACTGATAAAGAACAACTACGGTCGAACTCTAAACTAATCGTGTTTTCGATGATCCCCATACAGACAACAACAATGTCCAAACATCATGTTTTGTGTCCATTAGTCTAAAGCCAGGATTAGTTTTTTGTCTGTGCCACAGACCTCGGGCCATTGTCCAAAAAGAGCAGCTCTAAACACACACCCACTCTGGCTTCTGCTGTCATGACTCCATTCAGCTTTTTTGACGTCATCAGCCTTAGGGTTCACATACTTTTTCCAAAGTGCCCTCTGAATGTTGGAATCAGAGGCGGTAGAACAAATGCAATATTCACCAAAGTACTTAGAAAATAAGCCTAGAAGCTTCACTTCTCTCTTCACTCACTCTAAAATGTATTTTAGGTGCAAAAGGAGAAGGATTTCACTTAGAAAGTATTAGAAAAGTATAACATTTTATGCAGTTTAAACTTTTAAAGGCAAAAATTATGGAAAAGAAGTTTTATGTACTGACAGCTGCTTCATCCAATCCATCAATTTGTATTTTATAATGTATTGTTATTTCCTATATCCACAATTATAAGAGTCACTAACTAAAGCTGTACATAAATGAATGTAGTGAACTACAAGTACAATATTGCTTGTGATTTGGGCATGAAGTAAAATTTAAAGTAACATCAAAATATCAAAATAGCTCAACGTGTTGTTATTTAAGCATCTTTGTTCATAACTGTAATTTTGAGGAAGATTTAATTAAGATATTTTTGAGTGTAAAGATTTATGTTTTTTAGGAGCTGTTTCATTAAACCACATTTGACTGAAACTTTATTTAATTGCTTAAAAACTAAATACGTAATGCTTTTACACATCAACACCCCACAATAATGAATATGTAAGCTTAATTTCATGACATTATGTTTTTTTTTTACTTCTTATGTAAAAATCATACTTCAGGTGGCTTACAGTGTGCACTGTCCGGAGGAAAGAAACTCTGTGGAAGAACAAAACACTGTCTCCAAGAGCCACTGACGGTTTTGTGTTGAGCGTTTTGGCATTTTTCATCTGTTGTTGCTTTAACATTCCTGCAGAAGTTTCCATGTTGGCATTCGTACACGTTTTAAAGTCCCTCTCTTTAACTTTTCCCTACCACACGCACTCGGTTTGCTTCGCTGACAGGAAGAGGATAAAAGCGGGAACCGTTTACCTTCACATGGCGTCCGGCCGGTCATCGATCAATCGTCCATCACACGCTGACAGACGCGCAGGAGCCGAATGTCCGTGAATGAGTGAAGCAGCTGATCGGGTCTTTGTCTGCGTGAGTCCGCGGGGCGACGCACGGCTGCGCCGTGCTGACAGTCTCCACCCAGCGGCCACTAATAACTAATAATCATCACAATGATAACTATATTCACCTTCCTACCTAGGAGGGCATTGGATTGTGCTTTCGCTTTGTGTCCATTTTTTTGTCCGTTTGTGATCATTTCTCTTTGCTTTTATTGGCTTGTGTGTGTTTTTGACCCTTTTGCACAGCACATGGATTGTTTTCAGGGCGTTGTTCATAAAGAAATAAAAAGAAATTCAGTGATCCATCCATGACCGGAGGCTCACCTACATTATAACACCCGTTATTTTACAACTATGTGGATTTATTTCTCACACTTTACACCTCTGCAGCATAATTTTTTATGTTTTTAGTGACTGGGCCACTTTCATCTTTATCACATGGGCTATTATAGGCGTCTGGGATTTATTAATTGAGTCTTTTCAAAATTTATTCAGCCAGTATTTTAGTGCAGGATCTATAAAGATCAATTAAAACGCTCGATTAATCATTCAAATAAAAAAAAACTTTACTGTTGCCACAAGGAAAGACACACAGTCAATTTACACGGCAGCAACATGAATAGAAATACAAGACCTCAGACAATAAATGGTCCAGAAAAAAAGAAGATGTAAAAAAACAAAGTGGACAGTGAAACAGTAAAAACAGTGGCAGTAGTCTGTGGACAGTATGAACATGGCAATGACACAGGTCTCCCTCTACTGGACAAATCCTAACTCAGCAGTTCCAATCAGCAGGCCTTAGATTAGGAGGTCAGGTGAGAGTAGTAATATGAACATCTGCACTCTAAAAATACTATAATATATCTGTACTTATCTTGTAAGGTATTTCCATGTTACTCCAGTAACCCCTATTTCCTGTTACTTCATACTTCAAATATTTCAGAGTAAAATGTTTTACTTTACCTGCACCACTTTTTTTTATAGCTATAGTCACTACTTTTCACAGTGTACATTAATAAGCAAATTACAACATGATCAAAAGACGTAATTACATTCAGAACATGGGATTATCAACAGATTAATCAAAACCAAAATGGTTAAAATCCAAGAATGTCATATTATGTGATGTGAAGTGAGCCAAACAAGCTGTTTCAGATCACATTTTTGCAGTGGAATTAGGACTTTTACTTTAGTAAATGATCATAGCACTTCTTCCACCACTTGAATCATCTAATAATTATTGTACAACGACACAGCACGAGCAACTACAAGCAGTAACAAAATTCAAATGTAACTTCCGTAGCACAAAACATATCTGTCATTTCTAGTGAAACGCTTCCGTGGAGACTTCAGACGACAGCCGACTGCGGATATTTGGCGACGGGTACGGCGGGCATCAGGTAACGCACCCGCTTCCAGAAGCGCGAGTTCCAGGCGGCCGCGCCGTGCGAACGCTGCGGCCACTTTATCGGGGCGCTTTTCCGAATCAGGTGCTGCAGGCCAGGCGGAAGGTGTGTGTAAGCTTGGGGCCCAGTGTCCCCCAGCTGGACCAGGATCACGTTCATCTCCCTCTGCATGAGCACATGATGAATCCCCACCTGGAAACAATTATTATTATTATCATTTATTTTTTTAAATTAAATTATAAATTATGAAAAAGTAGATGCTCTCAATGTTTTTTGTGTTGCTCAAATATATATAATGAATATATTTAAATCACGTTAAAATCTTACAGTGGCTCTAAGAGCTGACTAGAGCGCTGCAAATTGAAACTACAATGTTTCCGGCGGACACAAAAAAGGGACGGACACAACTTGTTACCATAGTTTCCGACGTACAAAGTTACGGGAGCTGACTCTCCGGTGGGTTGGAACAAGAGCTGGGTGTGACGTAAGTTTTCAGATTTTTTAAAGCTGTATTGGTGATGAATAATAAGGCTATTCATTTAGTTTAGTTTAGTTCATTTAGTGTTATACAATAAGTGTAGTTAGCATTTTGCTAGTTGCTATCCTGGTGACGTAATCAGTGAGAACGTCATGCGCACCTGTGTCATTCAGAGACTCCATTACAGTGGTTCCGACATAAATTCTACTTTTATAAGGTTATAATTTCTCAGTTTAAACTGTAAACTATGTGTTTTTGTTGAGGTCAAAGTGTATTAATGAGAAGAGGTGGCTGTTATTTTTTGGCCACCCTACATAAAATGAATGAGGTGGCTAACAGTTTGTAACTCCATTACGCCGCCAGCCACTTTGACCTCAGTGCTGAACACCGGAAATGGGTTTTGCCATTTAGCAGTGCTGTGAGCTCCCAGGGCCTCCGTAAAATGGGATGATTCCCACTTGATTGTCTTATTGTTTAAAAAAGGAGTGCCTTTCTGGGTGTAACCCCTTTTACTTGGAATACAATTTACCAAATTTTATTTCATCTCGACTTCGTCCAGATGATTAAACAAAGATTCCCGGATTAAATGATCTAAAAAGGAAGCAGAGAATGTCTCTTATTTTAAATATAACATAGTTGTCTTCCTCTCTTCGGCATGTCCCGTTTTCTAGGTCACCACAGCAGATCGTGTGGTCTGCATATTGACTCCGCTCAGGTTTTTACTAGGGTTGGGCAGTTTGGGGGTTCAGTGTTTTGGCCGGGGGGAATCAGGCCACGAACCATGACTCTGCTGTCGATAGACGACCAGAAACAGTGGAAACATAGGGGAGCATGATATTAGTATTGCTTAAGAACATCAATACAAAATACCCTGATATTAAAAAAAGAAAGTAATCAAAAAGAAGAAAGAGATGCATTAAGTTATTTACTCAAATGAGAAACAGTCAGGATGGATCTGCTTTATTAATACATTATGTAAAAGTGAAGCAGCAACAAGAACAAATAAAAACCTTACCTGCCAATCGAAGCCTCCTATCAGTGAGTTCTGGGGTGACACAGGATCTTTCTCAGTGCTCATAGACTGTGTTTTTGAATCCAGTGTGAGGATGATCATCAGCCTCCTGCTCTGCTTTATTCGGTCCTCCACCACCTCCAGGTGGTCTGTGTAAATATAATGAAAACTTATAAATGAAATATTTAAAAAAACTAAAACATGTTCTTTTATCTAGTTTGATTTGGAGGTGGGGCGGGGGGTTATCTTATTGGATCTTAGTGTTGCTGTGATGCTCATAAATATGAACTAAAACCACATCTGGAGAAAATGCACAGTAATGATGTGAGTTTTAGAGTCTATCATTGTATCTCATGTACTGTTATAGAATATGACATAAAGTGGAGGCAACTGAATAAGGAATGCAAACCGAAAGGAAAAGAAAATAAGGTAGTTGTTAATCATCTTCATTTCTAAAACAAAACAAAAAATTCAACCTTCTCCAGGTATGTCATCCCTCCCGTGGATGAAGAGTCGATAACCGCACTTTTTCTCGAGCACAGAGGGCAAAATTTTGGTGACGAACTGACAGAGTGTGTCCTCGGTGTCTTTATCCATGAGCTGTGTCTGGTAAACCACGTAGGCATCGTATATCTTCCCATCTGTGAAGTAAATAGTGACAAAAACATTTTTCAATGAAGGTCAGTTGTGTATTTGTGTATTTTTGCCATGATTTTATTCTGCGTTTGAATGGTTTTTTTCTCCCTAATTCTGAGCTTAGTGTGTCCTGAGGCAACCCTGCCACCACACCCTCCCATCTGTATGTGATGGGTATGAATGTGGACATGAAGCTAAACAAAGGACTTGTGGAAAAATGCAGCTTTGTTCTCTGGTCAAACAAAGGGCAAAAAGGAAAAGCATCAGCTGTTTCTTTTATTTGAACAAAACTCAGATTCTCCCATCTGGATTTTGTTAAACTATATAACAAGCCCAAAACTTTCTCCCTGGATACAAAAACCCACTGACTCGTGGTCACAGAGGTTGTGTGAATTAGCAGTTTGCTGCAGAGCTCCACTGCAGTGCAGGAAAGAGAAGGGCATGCAAGAGTTCATCAAAGCTGCTTTTCAATGTCACAACTGTGAAAAGGAAGGAGTGAGCAACATTTCTAAAAATATCCTGCAAGTGTCTCTGAATTGTATAAACTCTGTCTCACCTTTATTGTGCCTGCTCGCTGGGAGGCAGGGTCTGAAGAAGAGAGCGAGGTCAATAGCGAAGCACTTGACCAACACAGCCGCAAAGACGCAGATGAAAAATATACACAGTCTTCCGATGACCATTGGAACAATTGATGCTGGAAAACAAACACATTTTCATTTTAATTCATAAATAGCGAACTGCTGGTTTGTATAGTTGAATGAATGTACAGTGCTTTGCAAAAGTATTTATATCCCTTGAACTTTTCCATATTTTGTCAAGTTACAACAACAAACATAACTGTATTTTATTGAGTTTTATTTGTTAGACCAACACAAAGTGGTATATAACTTCGACGTGAAAGGAAAAATAATACATGGTTTTCAAGTTTGTTTTACTAATAAATATCTGAAAAGTATGGCATGCATCTGTATTCAGCCATCATTACTCTTAACGCCCCTTATTAAAATCCAGTGGAACCAACTGCCTTCCAAAGTCCCCTAATTAGTAAATAGAGTCCATCTGTGTGTAATTTAATGTCAGAATAAATACAGCTGTTCTCAAAGCCCTCAGAGTTTAGTTTGAGAGCATTTTTGAACAAAGTCTAAGGAAAACACCAGACAGGTCAGGGATAAATTTGTGGAGACTTTTAAATCAGGGTTAAATGATTAAAAAATATCCCAAGCTTTGAACATCTCATAGAGCACTGTACAATTCATCATCCAAAAATGGAGAGAGTAAGGCACAACTGCAAACCTACAAAGACATGGCCGTCCATCTATATGGACAGGCCGGACAGGGAGAGCATTAATCAGAGAAGCAACTAAGGGGCCCACGGTAACTCTGGAAGAGCTGCAGAGATCCACAGCTCAGGTGGGAGAATCTGTCCACAGGACAACTGTTAGCTGTGCTCAACCACTCTGGCCTCTATAGAAGAGTGGCAAAAAGAAAGCCACTGTTGAAAGAAAGAGATCAGAAGTCCTGTTTGCAGTTTGTGACAAGCCATGTGGGGACACCGCAAACGTGGAAGAAGGTGCTCTGGTCAAAGGAGACCCAAATGGAACTTTTTGGCCTAAATGCAAAAGCCTTTGTCTAACAGAAACCTAACACTGCACATTGCCCTGAACACACCAGCCCCACACGGAAACGTGGTGGTGGCAGCATCATGATGTGGGAAGGCTTTACTTCAGCAGGGACAGGGACGCTGGTCAGAGTTAATGGGAAGATGGATGGAGCCAAATACAGGGCAGTCTTAGAAAAAATCCTGTCAGAGTCTGCAAAAGACATGAGACTGGGGTGGAGGTTCACCTTCCAGCAGGACAATGACCGTAAACATTCAGCCAGTGCTACAGTGGAATATTTTAGATCAAAGCATATTCATGTGTTTGAATGGCCCAATTAAAGTCCAGCTGAGATGTGCATAGCTAGTAGAGAGGGAGTGAAAACAAATGCAAACCACACTTTTCAGATATTTATTTGCAAAAATGTTTGAAAACCATTTATCATTTTTCTTCCACTTCACAATTATGTGCCACTTAGTTCTAGTGTATCACACAGATTTCCAATAAGATACATTTACATTTGTGTTTGAAACGTGACAAAATGTTGAAAAATTTGAGGGGTATGAATGCTGATGCAAGGCACAGTACAACAGCCTCTAAATGTCCTACTGACCTCTCCGCTTAAGAGTCACAGTGGCAGACACTACTTTGTAAAAGCCCACAGCAGTGCAATTGAATATAGTCTTAAAATCTTTGTCAGACACTTTGTCAATGGTCAGGATCGCGGTGGAGTAGGTTTTCAATGAAGTCTCCTCGTTGATTCTAACAAAGGACACAAAGTTTTTATTCATTACATTAAAGCAGATACAAGTTTGTATCATTATTGTTAATAGTTTCACAGTTGAAGTCCAGTAGGTCAAGAAAATGCATGAAATCAACATTTAAAGAAAGATAATTGAACTGGAGATAGGCTAAAATATTGGACAAATTGCTATTCTGCTGACAAGGTCTTGGCTACGTTTCCACTAGTCTCCACAATAGGTCAAAGTTGAAATCTTGAAAAATATCTTTTACCCAAAGACTTGGAATAAAATTTAGTACCAACCATTACTGTTACAAGCTCACACACGCTAGTGAATCTGGTTTAAATTTTTCTTTTGTAATCATTTCACAATTAAAGACAATTTATATGCACCTTTCAACACAGACTTGTGTTGTATTTGTAATCAGCTGTATAGTGCACGATGAGTTTACACTGTTGAAAATGTGTGTGCTTTGTTCAGCCTTACAGTGTTGTGGTCTGATTGTACCCATCCATGTGAGCAACATTCCAGCTAGCATGGCATGTCATGTATTCCGGTAGGTTGATTCCACATAAAGCTGAGCAGTTCAACTTGATCGAAGAGCCTGGTAGAAACAACAGAACATATGAAGTAATTTATTGAGACGCTGCAGAAATTACTCGTCTATTTTACTTTTCCCGACTCAGTAGGTTAGTTTTAGTTCTGCCCCCAAAATAGCATAGAACAAAGAAAGAAACTACATGTAACTGATTGAATATTAAATATACACAAAACTCAAACTTTAATAATTTTTAATCCGACCCAAGTTGACTGGGTGGTGTCCTGCTGTAAAGTGCCAGCGTTGTACTTGGGTTTGGAAAAAAAAACGCTTTTGATCTAGAACTTTTGTCTATATACAAATAAAATGTTTTATTCGTGATCCACTTTTTAAATACCAAGAAGCGCAACTTAGAGTGAACAAACAGTCATGGAATTTGCCACAAACAGTTCTCCAGGGTAAAAGTACACCAAAATTGTAAAAGAAAAAAATACATTATTAATCAGTAACGTGTAAATAAGGGGATAGATAGCACTGTGTTGTTACAGTGTGACAGGAACATTTCATACCTTCTACAGCGGGCACCTCATGGTTACTTGGAGAGAGGATTTGTAGATTTGAAACCGATTTATCTGCAAAAAAAAAGGGAATGAAAGCTGTTTTTATTCCTAGTTATAGGACACCTGACAATGAACACATTCTGGTTCAGTTCTAAAATTAAACAAAAGTTTTATAGAACAAAATAGTATAAACCCAATGAACGCACAAAACGTTTGTCCGGTATCTTATGACACAAATATTTGTCATGCTTCATTCACATTCATGTATAACATTCGTCATACTCTGTTGTCTCTCCTTTAGATCCTGCTGCTCCCTGTGTGCCCCCCCCCCACTACCTGCCTGGTCCCGCACTCACCTGATTTCAATGGCAAGGCAAAACTCCCCTATCTATGTAAGTTGACTAAGCTTATGCTATTTACTTGTACATGCAAGTGGCTGCAGACAAAGATCCGAAACAGCCAACACCTGTGCTGGAAGTGGTCTGCCACAGAGTGGCAAAAGTATGTGCGTTCTCCACTTAAATTTAAGAACAGATACAGTCCATGTGTAGAAAAGAAAACTGATAAAAGTAGAAGTGCTAATTAAACCTGTTTACTCAGGTAAAAAAAGTACAGGAAGTACAGGAAATTAAATGCTGCTGGTTATTTAACATGCTAGAAAAGCCTGGAAAGATGTCTTACTTGACGCTTTGACCCATCGGGAGCCTGATGAGTTGTACACGCTGTTATTATGTGTCCAGGTACAAATGCAAGTGTAGATGTCCTTATTACTCCTCATATTAATAACCCACAGATGACCTTTATGTTCACCATGAAGACGGGTGAAGTTCTGCAGCCAGAGCAGGAACGAGCACAGTGAAAACAAAAAAGCATTTGTTAATACTGAATGCTTATGAAACAGGATACAAGAACTATATTTAATTATTAAATAACTATATTTAATTATTGAGAAATTACTGAAAATAGAACACGGAAGGCACTAGAAAGATTTTAAGATGTAAAACTGGAAGTAGAGTCATCAGTCTGCTATGAACAATGGAGGCGATTGTTCTGCCCCTATTTAAGCCTTTTTTAAATGAATATGCACATTTAAAAAATATGTTTATACGCTAAAATAAAATAAAAAATAGATTTTATTACCAAAAATAACACTGAATAAAACAGATGCCCTTGCTTTAAATCCTCATCTCTAAGTAACTGCCACCATAGTAACCAGATTAGTACACAAACACTAAATTTTTAATTTATCTTAGTTTCATAGTGTACATAATTACAGTCTACAGTGACTGGTAATCTGCAGTATCTTTCTGAAAGACTAAACATGTACATTTCTAGAGAACTTCATAGGAAGTAGGACTCTCATATCTTTCCTGTTTTAAAAATTACTGCGAAACCTAGCGAAACGATAAGAAACAACAACACAAACTCAGTCACATGCTGCCAAATAAAATGTCTTATATTATGGTCTGTGGGCTGAAATTGTGGGCCACCGCAACAGCAGCAGGAGAAACGATGGCACATGTCGCAATACAGTTATAATATAAAATATTGTGGATTTCACTGGCACAATATTGCAGTTTTACACTAATATCCTAATCCCAAGCACAGAAGTGACATTGGCTACAGCGGCTGGTTAATAATGGCGTAAAGATAAACAAATTTTGAGCTAACACTGTAATGGAAAAATAAGATGACAGGTAATGTAGGAGCTTGCTATGGACACCAGGTGTCACTGGAATCCCAGGTGGACATACCCTGTACCAGCTGAAGTTTCCTTTAAGGTCATGACATATGTTATAGACAGGAACTGGACATGGGACCTTTATGTTGTCATCAGAGACTTCGATTTCACCAAAGAGGAGGTCCTGGCTGTTTTTATGGATTGGTTTGAAGACGTGAACTGCTAAAAAATGCATGCTACACTCTCCTGATTGATCTATGTGCCTGGAAGAGAAGAAACAGGTCTCTGTGATCCATAGTGATCAGGGACATAACAGGTCTTCTCAGTGGAAAAAAGCATATTTGCCATAACAAATCAGACATCAATTGATGTTACATTTATTTAGTACCACAGAAGGATCTTTACCTGGAAATGTAGAGGCCTGAGTCTTCAGTGAGGAGATTTAGGAAAAAGAGCTTTTCACCTTGGTGATGTATCCGGTCGGCCTTGTTAGAGGAGATAATTGTAGCTTTGGAGCCATTTCTGTACCATGTGAATTCTCCTTCTGGGAGTTTTTCGCCTTCTCTAAAAAGGTACGGCCTAAAGTAAAACGCTTCACCTTCGAGAAGGCGAATTTCCTCCACGTCATAGCGCTCACATTTGAGCTTGCTGGTCACTGCAGAATGAGACAAGTGGGTGAGAAGATGGTAAATGGTTAATGGTCTGCACCTATAGAGCACTTTTTTACCTGTTGGTACTCAAAGCGCTTTACACTGTTTCTTATCGACCCATTCAGACTCACAGTCACACACACACTCATACACCGATGGGGGAGCTGCTATGCAGCTGGCCGAGGCTCACAGGGAGCAACTATGTGGGGGTTCAGTGTCTTGCTCAAGGACACTTCGACATGTGGACATGTCAAACCAACCGCGGATCAAACCAACAACTGTAGGATTGGTGGACGACCACGCTACCAACTCTGCCACAGGTAGAATTCCAAATAGTGCAGAATAATAATTTTTTTAAAATAAAATATCAAAGACAAGGAGGTGGTAAAATGTATGCTAGTTATGATGATGAATCTAAAAACTAATGGATCAGGTCAGGATGGTGCAGGATCAAATCCCAGCCTACCCACCAGGTGCATCACCAAGGGAGACAAAAGCTGGAGAAAAGCTCAGAAGGGAGACACCCCACCGCCCCCCCAGGGGGAAGGGCCAAACACAGAGTTCAAATTTCATTGTATGAGCAAACTTATATGTGCTCAGTGACGAATAAAAGTTGTTGTTGTTCTTTTAGATCTCAACCTCATTATCGTGGCATCACATTCTTTTCAAATACATCCTGACAGCCGACGTAACTGAGAAACGAGCCCATTATAGTTCACTCTGACATTTTTCCCTGAGCCAAGCCCGCTATTATGTAGTGCCTAAGCCCATCCCCTTTAACTTTGCACCCACAGCCAAGTTACTTCCAACAGATGCTTGCTAACTTGGTGATGCCCTTTAAACACAGAATTCCTGTGGGTGTCATTAAACATCACGGACAAAGCATGTATTTTGGCTTAAAAGCTGGAGAACTTGTTCTGACACGTCTCCATTCATATTCCCTTTCATAACCTGAATTCCTCCATGAGAGGAGAAACAAACGTATGTGCCTTTTCCACTCAAGTTCAAGAACAGATACAGTCCATGTGTAAAAAAGAAAACTGATAAAAGTAGAAGTGCTAATTAAACCTGTTTACTCAGGTAAAAAAGTACAGGAAGTTAGTCCATTTAGAATGTGTATCAGCTAGACCAATTCTAACTGCTAAGCCTTGTCCCCAGCCCTAACAACCTTTCTTTCAAATGGTTTGCCAAAGATACAGCTTCCAGCTTATATCTACTACTCCCTGCCAAGGTTGGTAATCTAGCATAGTCTGCAACCAGAGACCCTTGGTCCATGTTGGGGAACACGCTAACATTGAAGGTACTGTAGTTATCTGACTTCTCAACCGAAAGTCCCTACTTTTGACAAGTTCATAAGGGCTGGAAGACACCATGTTGGGGGAAGACAAAGTGAATTGGTATTTTCAGCTGGTGTCCTTTGACTGACCAAACCTGATCCAGGCAATCAGAGAGAGTTGGAAAATGGGACAGGGCTCATTAAGGACCAGAACTGAGAACCACTGTTCCGACCTACTGTAAAGAATTGTGCAATTGCACTGAAGCTCAGCCCGTAGATGTCTCCACAAATGCATTCAAGTTATTATTTGAGCAATATTCACAGCTGTAAAGTAAAATACTGACATATAATTTCATTATTCAGGGTGTATTTAGCTGCAGACCTTTAATCATATAACTTTAGTTTTTTGTAAACTAATTAAATGCTGCTGGTTATTTAACATGCTAGAAAAGCCTGGGAAGATTTATTTTACGCTTTGACCCATTGGGAGCCTGATGAGTTGTACACGCTGTTATTATGTGTCCAGGTACAAATGTAAGTGTAGATGTCCTTATTACTCCCCATATTAATAACCCACAGATGATCTTTATGTTCACCATGAAGACGGGTGAAGTTCTGCAGCCAGAGCAGGAACGAGCACAGAGAAAACAAAAAAGCATTTGTTAATACAAAATGCTTATGAAACAGGATATAAGAACTATATTTTAACAACTGAATAATCATATTAAATCCAAATATTTAATTATTGAGAAATTTACTGAAAATAGAACATGGAAGGCACTAGAAAGATTTTAAGATGTAAAACTGGAAGTAAAGTCATCAGTCTGCTATGAACGATGGAGGCGATTGTTCTGCCCCTACTTAAGCCTTTTTTAAATGAATATGCACATTTAAAAAATATATGTTTATACGCTAAAATAAAGTAAAAAATAGACTTTATTACTAAAAATAACACTGAATAAAACAGATGCCCTTGCTTTAAATCCTCATCTCTAAGTAACTGCCACCATAGTAACCAGATTAGTACACAAACACTAAATTTTTAATTTATCTTAGTTTCATAATGTACGTATGAAAATCATTATTTAGTAGCATACTCTGAAATTCTACAGTGACTGGTAATCTGCAGTATCTTTCTGAAAGACTAAACATGTACATTTCTAGAGAACTTCATAGGAAGTAGGACTCTCATATCTTTCCTGTTTTAAGAATTACTGCGAAACTCAGTGAAACGATAAGAAACAACAACACAAACTCAGTCACATGCTGCCAAATAAAATGTCTTATATTATGGTCTGTGGGCTGAAATTGTGGGCCACCGCAACAGCAGCAGGAGAAACGATGGCACATGTCGCAATACAGTTATAATATAAAATATTGTGGATTTCACTGGCACAATATTGCAGTTTTACACTAATATCCTAATCCCAAGCACAGAAGTGACATTGGCTACAGCGGCTGGTTAATAATGGCGTAAAGATAAACAAATTTTGAGCTAACACTGTAATGGAAAAATAAGATGACAGGTAATGTAGGAGCTTGCTATGGACACCAGGTGTCACTGGAATCCCAGGTGGACATACCCTGTACCAGCTGAAGTTTCCTTTAAGGTCATGACATATGTTATAGACAGGAACTGGACATGGGACCTTTATGTTGTCATCAGAGACTTTGATTTCTCCAATGAGGAGGTCCTGGCTGTTTTTATGGATTGGTTTGAAGACGTGAACTGCTAAAAAATACATGCTACACTCTCCTGATTGATCTATGTGCCCGGAAGAGAAGAAACAGGTCTCTGTGATCCATAGTGATCAGGGACATAACAGGTCTTCTCAGTGGAAAAAAGCAAATTTGCCATAACAAATCAAACATCAATTGATGTTGCATTTATTTAGTACCACAGAAGGATCTTTACCTGGAAATGTAGAGGCCTGAGTCTTCAGTGAGGAGATTTAGAAAAAGAGCTTTTCACCTTGGTGATGTATCCGGTCGGCCTTGTTAGAGGAGATAATTGTAGCTTTGGAGCCATTTCTGTACCATGTGAATTCTCCTTCTGGGAGTTTTTCGTCTTCTCTAAGATTGTACGGCCTAAAGTAAAACGCTTCACCTTCAAGAAGGCTAATTTCCTCCTCATCATAGCGCTCACATTTGAGCTCTCTTGTCACTGCACAATGAGACGAATGAGTCAGAAGATGGTGGCGATAAAGATGATGATGAATGTGAAAAGCAGAACATTTAAAATTTTGCATTAGTGCACAGTTAGAAATCCTAATAGTGCAGAGTAAATAATTTTTTTAAATAAAATATCAAAGACAAGGAGGTGGCAAAATGTATGCTGGTTATGATGATAAATCTAAAATCTAACATTTTTGTTCTTTCCTGCATCTATGGAATGCCTTCTGTCCATCTAATATAGTGGAGGGATATAAGAGAAAACTGCATGATATGTTTTTCATTAAATGTTTATAGTGCAGTTCTTTATATTAAATTAACACCACACTTTTACAGTGAAATGGTTAAATATTAAATCACAATCACTGCAAAAGTCCTGTGCATTAAATTGAAATGGCAGCTATAGGAATCATTTTTTACCTCTCGCATTAATCAGGGGAGTTTTTATTTATAGCAGATATATATTAACATTTCTATGGGACTTGCATGTGAATCTTTATCTCCACTTCCTTTCCCAAAGTAGTGCCTAGTCCATCCCCTTTAACTTTGCGTCCACAGCCAAGTTACTTCCAACAGATGCTTGCTAACTTGGTGATGCCCTTTAAACACAGAATTCCTGTGGGTGTCATTAACATCACGGACAAAGTATGTATTTTGGCTTTAAAGCTAGAGAACTTGTTCTGACACATCTCCATTCATATTCCCTTTCATAACCTGAATTCCTCCATGAGAGGACAAACAAACGTACGTGCGTTTTCCACTCAAGTTTAAGAACAGATACAGTCCATGTGTAAAAAAAGAAAACTGATTAAAGTAGAAGTGCTAATTAAACCTGTTTACTCAGGTAAAAAAGTACAGCTGCAGTTTATCTGCAAAGCTAACTGGAGCTCACATCATACCAAAACCCTTATTAAAGTTATAAACCAAACAAATTACTGAAAATAATATCAGAAATGCATTACTTTTGCTTCAACGTGCAAATCAGTTTTTAGTGTCAATAACACAAACTGAAAACATGTTTGTGAGACTGTAGGTCTTCAGGTCTATGTAGGCTTAACTAAACTAAACCTACAAATTCAGCATGTACTAATTGTCTCGATGGTGATAACTTTGTAAGCTCCACATTGCACCACTAGGAAAATACAAATGCTTGTCTGACCACTCTTCCATTAAGATGTCTACACGTGTCTTTTGTCCTCTAATGGATTTACCAATGTGGACGTGCATGGAAACCCTGGCAGTGCAGTGCATTATTTCCTCTTTTGCAGTTGTACCTGCTTCTTCCAGGTCTTGCTCTTTTGATTTCCTGTCACTCTACACACTAATTTTATTGAGCTCCCCTGTGTCACTGACTAACAGTGGAAAGATGCTCATTCCACTTGCAGATTATAAACCCAATAATTCAGGATCTGAGGAATTAGTCATAGCTCGTCTCATTCCTGCGTTGCTTAACAATCTGGTTGCAAAGTTCTTGGGAGAGCTCTACCCATCATGAACTGCAATCATAGATTATATACACATCCCTAATGAAAGGATGAAATTGGTAAAAGCCGCATGCACTGACCCTTTTGATGCCTATTAGCGCTTGTAAACTAAGTAATCAGTGGAATCAGCGGGTTCATTGCTTTTTTGTAATTAGCTTCATTTTTCCTTCTGGTGTTCCAATTTAATCAATGCAATAATTTTTTCCATTTGTGTCAGAACTTAATTCCATATGAAAAACAAACATTAATTTGTTCCGTACTTCCACACCCGATGTATTTATCTTTACTAATTCAAACAGGATAAATAGCGCATTCGTAAGTAATTTGAGCTGCAAATTAATACAGATTTGGTTTCTACCTAGGGTTGACTAGGTAAAACTGTCTTTAAAAAATATGGTCACGTTTTTAAAACCTTCTTTTTTAGATGCGTCATATTTTAACCCATCACATTATTGTGGTGTTTATGTATTTAAGATGCCCTTCTGATATATGTGTAACAGCCGAGTGTATATTGTGCATGCTCAGGATGAATTATTCTTCTGATGCATTTTTTTTCCAAGAATACTTCTTTATCTCGTCATAATACACTCATACACTACCTGAACATTCAGACGTCGATATAACGACAAAGCTGAGAAGGAGAAGCCGCCAAGTATCCATTAGCTGAGAGAGACAGAGTGCAGAAAAAGCCCATTAGTTTTCATCTTCATATCAATGCACAGTCAGTCTTTAAACCTCAAAGCTGCTTTTCAAAATTACTTTCAAGTGTACAAGTGCCTCCCCATGTCCCTTAAAGAGCAGTATCATTAGTAGGTGCCTCATTGTTTAAACGGTATTAGATCATTTCTAGCCAGTAGTTGCATTATTTAAAAAAGATCAGCTCCAAAACGAGGTAGTTTTGAATTGGCAAGCTGATACAAATGTCCCAGGAGAAGCTGGTAACACAATAGTTTAAAATCAACCACACCCTGTGGAGAATTGGCTAGAGGACAGGTTCGTGAAATAGTATTGGAACATTTAATACCTTAAAATGTTTGCCGTGAAAATGAAAATACAGCAACAACAAAAAAGAGTGAGGAATAGGTGGCCACAAGCACGCAGCTAGAGTTACACAAGCCTGCAGTGGTGTTCTAAAACAGTATCTGCAAAGGACAGAAGGATATTATCTTTAATACAAGTTCCTCTCATGAAATGAATGAAAAGCTGCAGGTCCAGGAAAACATTGATAAAAAATGGGGTCGAACACCGTTCTAGTCGCAAAATGCATTTTCCCGTGTATAGACATTAGCTGCAGTGATAACATCTGAAGAGTGACCGTCTCACTTTCTTGATTCAGCTTTGCAAACACCTATACATTTGGCTGCAGGTGCAAACCGTGGAACAGTTGTCTTATCAGTTTAACTGATATTAGTCCTTTCAGTTTCACATTGACACATCCACGACACACAAAGGAACACTTAATAGTACGATTGGTCTTATCTGAGTGTTAAGCTGCTAATTGCTTCTCTTTTGGCAAACCCAGTCTGTACAGCAGTGAACAGCAGGTTTATCAGACCATCTCAGTTTCATTAAGCTGCCTTTTGCAGCAAAGAGTGTAGAACTTCTCAGATGGAACATTTAAAAGAAGTAATCCTAAAGAGGGAAAGCAGGGAAATAACTTTTTACTAAAGATGACCTGATGTTACTGTCCATACTGTAAAACCACTGAGGTGAATTGGGTTATATAAATAAAAATCACTTATTAATAAATGCAATAACCAAATCTATCTCACCCAGTTTGGCTTTTGGTATATTTTGCTCTCTTCACATGGCTGTTGCTTAATGCCCATTACAATTACATACATGATAACTTTGTGAAATTTCAAAAGGGGTTTTAGATAGAGCCACTGCCACTGTTGGGTTCCTGTTTTTCTACTGCAGAGCAAACCGTATTCAGAAATCCCATTCCCCTTTTACTTAGTAAATTATCCACATGAAAACATCCACTTTAAAGATGTAAAACATGGCACTAACTGCCTTTGCCATGATTGATGAACTCTGATTAGCACATGATAATAAAATACAAAACTTAAATAAAGTGCCGTCTTTCACTTTCTAAGTCACTAAGCCATACAGTTTCAAATAAATGTGCAGCAGTGGAGTGAAAACATCTCCTCACCTCATAAAAGTGTGCGTTGACATGTGGAGTAAATTCAGTCCAACCGTTCTGCGCTGCTGTTCTCCTTCACAATCTTAGCGTGTTTTTATCTGCTGTGCCACAGCTGAGCTCAGCAGAATGGGTGACATCAGCTCGCAATAAAAAGGATAACAACTTACACACACGCACATGCTTCCCCACGCACAGTACATGCAGGGGCAGAGCTAGACATTTTTTATTGGGGGCCCCACACTGAGGCACAAGTTCCAAAAAGGGTGGCACATTTGGAAAAAGATTTAAAAGGTGAAATATCAAAACATTTTTTAGCAAATAATAAGCAGTAAATCAACGGACCAATAGTGTGTTTGTTCCTTATACCATGTCCGAAATGTAAAAAAGCATAATTTATCTACTATTTAACCCCAAGAGCTCACAGAGACTGAGATATCGGAGGAAAACACATGCAAATAGACAATGAAAAGGGGACGGGACAATAAAAAGTGACGGACACAACTATGGCACACTTGTTGCCATGGTTTCCGGTGCACAAATTTGCCATAGCTGACTCTCCCTCGGTGGGTTGAGAAATGAGCTGGGTAACGCTGAAGTTTCACATTGCTTATGAAAACTATTAATCTGGTGTTCGCGTTTTCGGAATTCTTACCGTGACGGATGTTGACAGGCGCTTTTTAGCGGCTCCCAGAGACATCCAGAGACGGCGCGTTTCTCAACTTGTTGTGTTGTTGTCATGTTTTCATTTCACTCTGTACTTCCTATTCTGGACTTTTATTTTGTAGCACACTTCCCGACTTCCTGTGTTTTGTCCTTGTGGTTTTTGTCACCCAACTGTCTAAGGTTCACCTGCTCCCTTGTTCTTTTAAACCCTGTCCTCCCCACACCTGTTCAGATCCACCTCGTGCCGGGATGGGAGTCCCCAGGTTCTTCGTGACAGACTTTTCTTTCTAAGCGCTTGTTTACTGGTCCTGTTTGTACGTCCCTGCTCACCTTTCTCCTGTTCGTCCTGCTTCGTCTTATGTTTTGATCTGAGGTTTGGTTTTCGGTTGGGTTCAGTTGTTCTGTTTTAGCCTCAAGGTTTGGTCTTTTATTTGTCCGTTGTTTAGTCTTATTTAGCATTTGGTTGTTTTTTTTCACTGTTGGTGCATTTCTGTGTTTGTTTTTTGATTAAATAAAATCCTTTCATTCTTAAACCCTCCCCTCGCTGTCACCACCTTTTGGGTCCTTAATATTACACACAGCGATACAGTTTTTTTTGGGGGGGGGGTTATGAGCTCTCATCATCATATTAATTCTAAAATCTATTTGCACAGGTAATGCAACTAATACAAAATTTTATAACCGCACAATGTATGAAACCACCTGCCTGTAAACGCCAGGCACGTTTAAAGACGGCTGTGTAACGGATGTCGACACAGCTCTTATCACTCTTATCTCTTATCTTATGGCCTAAACATACACAGAAAGTGGAACCAAATTTTGCATTGGTTGAGTGCGCTACTGCATCTGTCTCAGTGACATTTAGCAAATGGACCGCACCTTGTGTTTCTCTCAGCTAAGACGCCACTACTTAGTCAGTGCTGAGGTCAATGTGAGGTTAATGTGACCACTACCCTGTGCAGAATGTATAAAAATACTTTACATTAATGCAGAATATAGTGGTTAGTGCTAAGTGCTTCTAAACGGTTATGAAAATGTCCATCTCCTCAGAGGTAGGTTGGGTGGGACGTTGTGTACGACGCAAATAACGATGGGAGTGTCGTTAGTTGAAAATATGTTTAAATAGTTTAAGGGCAACATTTTAAATGTGGAAACTGAGAAATTAGTTTTCCTGGAAAATAATTTGATGTCAGCGCCACATCTCATAAAAAGCTTCTCCTGGATTTTTTTTTTTTTTTTTTGTCCCATCATGAATCCAACCTGTTGCCACCTTAGGAGCCATGACATTTTCTATGTAGCCTCTGGCCCAGTGACAGCTGGAATAGGACCTGGCATCCTCACGATCCTTAAGAGGATTATATAAGCCGCTCAGTTAATGGATGGAGAGGTGGGTGTTCCACCAGGCAATGTTTTTAGCACTACATAACTTGTTTTCAACTGTTTTAACATTTGCTTTGTTGACTTTATACTATTTACAATCCAAAGTAGTGTATATTTCCTGTTACTCTAGAAATGAAGACGTTAACAGGCGAAGAGAGTAATAAGGTAAAACCCCTGCATGTTATTTCCGCTCCTGCTCAGTGGTACCGCTGCCTGCATTTTACCCTGGAATGTCCCAGTGTGACCACAGGATGGGCAAGAATGACTCATACATTAAGCTTTTATAACATAAAATTGAATTTGCCTGACAGTGAAAGAACACACAACTGTGTAAGTGCCGTTGATGACATGCTTGTTTTACAGTGGAATAGCTGATGGACAACATGAATGGGACTTCAAGTATTCATTAGTGACTTAGTCAGATACTGTGATCTGGTCTCTCTGACGTCAGTAGTGCTGTATTTAAGTGCGAGTACCCACTCTTTTTATTACGCTATCCATGCTTTGCTTTTCCTACTTATCCAGATGTGGTAATGTGGACGTCAAGAATTGATCCAGAAATATATTCAAGCTTATATTGGCAATTTCATGTGTTCTGGGCATGCCCTGAGGTTTCCTCTGAGATAACCTCTAAAATGAGGCATCTCAGAAATACTCATATCGTGTTTCTAAACAATAATTAGTGAGTCAAGGAGCAGCGGCAGCAGTTCTCATCCACATTGCTTCCACATGTTTGACACATTTAAGTTACTGAACACAGCAGTGGCACAAATGCAGAAAAGCTAAGTAAATGATGTCTACAACTTTTAAAAAGATGAGACGTCAAGTGGTACAGTAAGTGCACTCAGTCTGTCAATGATGTTGGGTGAAAGGTCTGTCTGTTCTGTAAAAACAGGAAACCAGCACATTAGATAAATAATCCTGGAAAAAAAATACTGGTCAAGAAACCCGCCTGTATGTGAGTGTGATGTTCCTGTGATGCAGCCAGCAAAGAAAAACATAAGCCAGTCTTTAGGAAATAGCAAATGTTCACCACTTGAGCACACCGTACTCACACTAATATTAAATTAGTGTCTGGAAAGAACACAAAACAAATCATTTTGCTGGAGTAAGCAGGTTAGGATATGTATAAATAGGTTCTGTTTGGGAGAAAACTATTGCTCTCTTGCATTTTTGCCTCACAGAAAAACTACCAGGCTGAACTGCCCACACACATTATTTCTCAGTTTTTAAGCTGAACCTGTCAGAAAGGTTATAATTCTATTACCTATGGTTGAGGTCATAGTAGGTGGTGGAGTCGTACTGAAAAACAATATATTAAGATGCGGGTGTAATGTTTGGTCACTTTGGTTGAAATGAATGGGGAGGCTAAAACGTTAGGAACACCTCTTTGTATTGTGATTTTTATATGTCAGGGGACATAGCAGACATGGCCTTCTATTTCTGTACAATCACCCAATCCCTAACAGTGAATCGAGTGGGGGCCACTCAAGATCACAGCAAAGGCACAAAGCAAAAAGTTCAATGGGCATAACATTGAACACGACACCCTGGAGGAAGCCACGGCTCTCCAAAAACAACACTGCAATATGACTAACATTTGCCAATAGGCACATTGACTGTCTACAGGGAAAATGACTTTTGGACAGATGAAACAAAGGCAACATTTGTGGGGAGAAGAACACACAGACAAATTTAAGAAGAGAGAACTGCACCCCAACATGAAATCCCAGCAGTAAAGTAGGTTGGCAGAAGCATCATGATTTCAGGCTGCTTTGGTGCCTCCAGACCTGGACTGCCAATGTGGAGGAGGAGGAAGTAAAACAGCAAGACGCTGACGCTAAACATTAAAATAAATCTACTAATGAATGACTTCAGAGACACGGAATCCACATTTTTGAGTCCAGTCCTATTGTGAAATGACCTCAAGAGAGCCATTCATCAAAAACATGGCTGAGGCGTAATCCGCAGCTACAGGAGGGGCTTGCTAGAGATAATGCTACTTCCAAAGGTCATTGAAACCACTGTTAAAACACTTACACTTACAAAAACCTTACTTTTTCCGCCAGTACTTTGTATTTGTTAAAATGGTAACAATAATTACCAATGCGACAAAGTCCAGTTTGTGCTACAATAAAACTGTATTATTATCAGATGAACGAGGAGTCCAAGTGTGAGTCAAATATTCAAACAATCCAGAGCCAGGAATCCAGGACAAAAGACAGATATAGGATTCCTAGGAAAGTCTGAGTGTAAATCCCTGGAATTGGGTATGAGCCACGTCAGCTCGATGAGATTGTCCTCCCATTAAGTATGGCGCAACAGTTCTCATCCATTTTAGAGTGTGGCTAGGCATAGTGGGGAAGAGGGGTCGGTACAAATACATATAAAATAATCGGGTTTACAGTATGAGCACGGTCAGGTTGAAACACTGGTGGGCAAGATGAAGAGGAAAAGCCGGAAGGAGAGGGTGAGCAGTTCAATAAGACAGACGGGATCTGGTGACGTGAAGGATAGATATGATCAGGATTGTACAACTCAGGAAAGTTATTGGTACTTTATCTACTGTTTCTGGAATTGAGGAAAAGCAGGAAGCAGAGGGTGCAATTAAGAAATGGATGATTGCATGTATTGGATTTGTCATTGTCTTGCTGGATGTTTGTTTGCATTGCAGCCAAGGTTTTTATATAATATATTTAAATTAAACAAAATTACCTAAAATCAAGAATATGCTTTGTTTTCAAACTTTCTAAACTATAAATAGCTCACAAGTGAAATACTAATAATGCTGTACCTGGAAATGAAATGATATCTGAGTGAACGGTAACACATTAACATGTATCAGTGCAGATCAAAGGAGTCACTCATTTTCATTTTGCATTCACCTTTGAATTGAGAGTAACTGCAGTTACTGCAAGACGTTTAATGTTTAGAAATCACCTAAAATTTCTCCACATTTTATTACTTTAGGGTTTTTCAGCTTGTAACATCAAGCCTCTGGTCGTATATTGAAAAAGTGTAAAAAAGTGTAAACACCACCAAAAATCTGAGTAATTTATCAAAATGTGTAAATGTTCCCACGCCTATCCTCCACAGCCTTTTAGGTAGGGATAATAAAAATCTGAATGCTACAATATGTATATGAGAGAAAATTTCAGCATTAACGATTGAAATTCTCTGTATATAAGTTACCTTCGTAGGGAGAGCCTCAATCCAAAATGTTTAGCATATTTCTACAAAAGAAACCTGATGAGGTGATACTGTAGGTACTTTGAGAACTTTTAGCACAAGGAGAATTGACCAAATAGATCAGTGGCTTTTGGCTTGTCCCTTCAGGGGTCACCACAGTGGAATGATCCACACATTGATTTGGCATGTGATTTTGTGCCGGATGCCCTTTCTGCCACCACCCTGCCATTTATGTGTCTGGGCTCGGGACAGGCGTTTGGGTTGCCCAAAGTCAATGTGGTTAAAAGCCAACTCAATGTGTACTTGTTATCACTGGCTGGTTGCTGGTTAAAGAGAGTGAAATGGGTTCGGGGCAGGTTAAAAACAGTGGGTCACAGGTTAGATCCCTTTGTTGTGCTCATCATCAAAGAAGCCAAATCGAGGACACAAGTGGACAGAGTTTTCCTGTATCTAACCTGGATCAATGTTCTCTAACCTAGTCCAGTAATGTAGAGCCTCAGCAGCTCAACCGTGAATGGATGACTTCTAACAACTGTTCTAAAATATGTCAGTATTTATACTCGAAAGTACTCAGAACTTGTGGATGACAGTGACCACTTTACCATTACAGTGATCCTTTTAATTTAGTTTTAGTTTAAAACATATAAACTAACTTCACTTTGCTGTCTAAATAATCAGTCAATAATCAATATACTGTACTGGCAGCCTTGTGCTGTGTCATGTTACATTTGTATTTTCCCTCTGGGAATGGAAGTGCTTGCTCAAAGATTAGTCTGTCTGAAAGGAATTATTAGTCAGCATTTTGTTCTGGCAGCTCATATGGTTTCAAAATATAGTCACAGTAGAAATTCCAGTTCTATTGCTCACAGAGTTCATCCTGGACCCTGTAGTCACAGAATAGGTACCTGATAGTTAAAAAAATACCTACATATTAAGTTCTCACCGTGTTTTTTCTTTCTTAGTATTATACACATACAGAGTAATTTCATATTGCATAAAGTCCTCAGTTATACAATACTGTGAGTATAGTTCATTTTTGAGTTTCCAGATTAAAATCAAGAGGCAGGTTTGTATGCACAGTTTACCCTCACAGAAATCTGTTGAGAATTCAGAACAGTTAGCCAAGTGAAGCCGAGCAAGGTTTCACACACCGGAACTGGTTATAATGATAAAAATGCAATAAGAAGAAAGAAAGAGAACAAACGCATAGATGATTTATCAGTTTTGACTGTTTGACCCCAGTTGGCTGCAGCAAAACCAGAAGGACTCCACAGTGTCCACACAGTCCGTTTACAATCAGAGTTTTTCAAATTCTGTACATTTAAATAAATTCTAAAACTAAAAAAAATAAATAAATAAATTCACACAATGCCCCAAAAAACAACAAGATAAAATTAGAAAGATGAGTAACTGAAATACTGGACAACAAACTCCTTTGTGCAGGATTGACTGAATGTCACTGTAGTGCAGAGCTCTGAGGCTTTAAGTTTAGACTTTTAAAGCCTGTAACTAAACTCAGCTGGATGGAAAAGGGGGGAGAGCACGTACATTTGCTAATCCCACAGCAATGTAAAATAATCAGTGAATCCATAAATTCCCAAGTGTAAACTGTGGTTTGTCATCTCATTTGTTTTATGGGTCTGCTGTTTGAAAAGTCGCACCAGATAAAGAGTCAAAAACACACTGTGTATGAAATACATTCTTGAACCCAGGAACTCCTTTGTCTCCAGCACATTTACTGTGAGCCAATAATAATTTTATGCTGCAATATTTTTTTTTCTGTAAATATCTTGTAGCCTGTTAATGATGCATTTCTCCTAAAATTTCATATGAAGCCCACAAAGGAGTTCAGTTTTTGAAAAATTTGTTATTGTACAACTACAGTGCTCTTGGTCAATCCAAAATGTTAAACCCTCAAACCTGAACATTTAAGTAGTAAAAGTGAATTTTTGGCTTTCTTAAGACAATATCTACATGTACACCATTATCAGACAACTATTAACATGCAGAATTATTATGCAACTACTACTACTTCTCGTTCGGCTTTTCCCATCAGGGGTCGCCACAGCGAATCATCCGTTTCCAGCTCACTATATCCTGGGCATCTTCCACTCTGACACCAGCTAACCTCATGTCCTCTATTAGTCCAATTTCCACCGGCGCCCTGTAGGTTAACAGCACCGGTGGCGGTCGTTGTTAACCCGGGCCTTGACCGATTCGGTATGAAAGTGCTATGGATGACTCGCATGGTTGTACTTGGCAAGTTTTACGCCGGATGCCCTTCCTGACGCAACCCTCTCTATTTATCCGGGCTTGGGACCAGCACAGAAGTTTCTGGCTTGCAACCCCTGTGGCTAGATTAGAATTATTATGCAACTAAATGGAAAAACTAAGATTTTTCAGACATTTCTGAAACATTTCTGAAATGAAACCTCAGTGACCAATGTAGCCACCCTTCTTTTCGGTGACAGTCACAAGCCTTCCATTCATGGAGTCAGTTTCTTGATCTGGTCAGAATCAACTTTATGTGCAGCCGCACCCACAGCCTTCTGTTTATAGACATGTGCTGCTTACCTTCACTGTCATTTCCTGCTTCAGAAGGGCCCAGAAGTTCTCAATAGGGTTTAAGTCAGGTGAAGAAGGGGGGAATGTCATTAGTTTTTCATCTTTAAGGCCTTTACTGACCAGCAGCGCAGTGGAGGACTGATGTATGTGACGGAGCGTTGTCTTCTTGAAAGACGCTGACTCTTTCCTGTACCACTTCTTGAAGAAAGTGTCTTCTAAAAATTGGTCTGAGAGTTGATTTTTAGTCAATTTTCAACCCGAAAAAAGTCCAACTAGATCATCTTTAATAATACCTGCCCATAGCAGTACCCCACCTCCACCTTGCTGGCAAGCCCGGGACCATCCATCTGGTCCGTCAAGAGTCACCCTCATCTCATCAGTCCACAAAACCTTTAAAAAAAATCTCTTTTTAGATATTTCTTTGCCCATTCTTGACGTTTCAACTTATGTGTCTTGTTCAGAGGTGGTCAGGTTTCAGCATTTCTCACCTTGGCCATGTCTCTGAGAACTGAAAACCTTTTACTTCTTGACACTCCAGATAGGTTGCAGTTGTGAAATATGGCACCACTGGAGGATAATGGGTTCCTGGTAGCTTCATGTTTGATTCTTCTCAAATCTTTAGGGCTTAATTTGCGTCTTTTCTTCTCGACATGTTTCTTGCAATGCGTTGGCTTTTTGCTACAAAACATTCTGTGATCACGCCCCAATATCTTAGATATTTCAAGTGCTGCAATACTGTGAAAGACCTTTTACAACTTTTGACTTTTCAGAGTCAGTTAAATCTCTTTTTTGGCCCATTTGGCCCAAGTGTGCAAATTTCATCAAAATGGCAAGTTTTGCATTGTTTATGCTAATTTTTTATACTGGTGCATGGCCAGTTTGCTTAACATTTGGTTAGTTTACTTAAAGGTCAGGACACACTGCAGTCAACTTTGGCTGGAAGTTATCTGTGCTACATTAGTATAAGTCACATAGAAAAATAAAATATTACATTCTGTCATTTTATTATGCTGTTTGTAGAAATGTGTGCTTTGATATGCCTTCTTTAAAATAATAAACCCCATTAATGCCTTTGCCATCTGAATATAATAAACCAAAGACTTTTTATGCAACACCACTCTTTTGTTATACTAGTACTTTATTGCTGTGATGCAAGTCTGCACACACCCACATCATTTATTTTTTAATTTCTCTGTGAGGAGGTATGTAAAGTTGATCAGTTTACTGGAAGGTTTAATCAGTTAAGTCTTTAACAAACACCCAGGAAAACGAGTTGAAAGAGTTTGAAAAAACTGTGTCAGTGGTCAATCTTTTAGCGGAAACTGAGATAAAGGATTACATTACCTTAGACAACAAGACGTTAGAAATGTGACTGTTTCCTGTGAAATTTTGGAAAACCCAATCTTACACTGCCACAAGGATTAATGCTTACACAAGAACAATAAATTCTTTATTTTCAAAGCTATCAAATGTTAATCCATGATCACTGGTTTCAGTGATTCTGACGCAGAAGTGACAAGGCAGTAATAAACTGTGACGTAGAATCATCACCACTGACAGAAAGTTTTTTTGGAAACTGCACCTCCCAGATTGTATTGCATTTCCTTTTCACAATAAAAACAGCTGTATTCTATTGTATGTAATGAAGCATGACACAAAGTGGCACAACGTCCACAGACAAACAGAGTCAATTACAGACAAAAAACTGAGAAAAAATGACTCCAATGTGACGGTTGGAATCGCATTTAAATCAAAACATTCTTGATTTAAAGGTGTATGGGGTGTGAAGGTTGATGTTAGGCTGATCACGGGGAATTCAGGTGTATATAAACAAGGTTTGGGAGCAGGGCAGGATGGCAAAATGAATATGATGAAACACGCTAAGGTTTCCGTGTGTAGACCAAGGACAACGAGGCCAGGAGGAACTGGGAATCAAACCACTGTCCCCTTAGCTGAGACAGCTGTTTAAACATCTGAGCCGCAGCTGCTCAGGTAGAAATAAACCCAAAGAATCAATAAAACAGCGCAGCCACATGAATATCACTGAGAGAACATACAGTCGCAAACTTTCACAGGTGTTCTGCACCGTGGAACAAGTGTGGAAAAACAAATGGAAATACTAAAATCAATAAATATATAGATACATATAAATAAAACCCATTTATAAATAGCTTCAATAGAAAATGATGCTGGTAACTCTGGTCTTTTTGTTCTGAAGATCGAGAAGATAGAGTTAAACATGAAAGTGTGTAACTAAGCTCCGTCATCTGTATCCCTGTTTGGCTCAAAAACATCTAGCAGATGTTTTTCTGACGTGATCCCAATCACATCCGTTCTGCAAGCTTCAAACAGTACAAACCCAACCTGTACTTTTTGTTTGTAATATTTAAAGAATGGTTTATGTTACAGTCTGATTCCCACACGCCAACAATAAGAGTTTCCAGGAAATGGGCCTAATGGTCTTAATGGGTGTTTTGTTTGATACATAAACATCTGCTGAACTCTAGAATATGCTTCAAATTTGGTCCAAATGTGGTTTAAATAATAGTCTGGCGTCGTCTTGCAGGCACTGACGGCATGAGGTACCTCAAATTCTTCCAGAAGTTTCTGTTTGCGCACAATCTGATAAATTTGTGAGTTCCCAAGGAGTCTGTCTTCCACTTTAAAGCTCCTTGTCTCCTCTTGATGTAGCAAAGAGATTCAGGAAGGCGGCTGTAATCCACCGGTCCATCTGGTGGAGTAAAGGTGCGTCAGTTTATAGTGTCCGTCTGTTACTGGTAACAACATTTAAACTACAACGTTTAAGTTAATGAGCGTAAATTGCACCAATAACTAGAGTTTCATTACTATGTTCTTCAAGCCAATGTCTAGTTTCTACACTGTAGAAATAAGCTACAATAAGCTAACAACAATCTCAAGAATATTGAATTGGACGTAATCTAGGTACAGTGTGTTCTTATAGAAGTGCTGCCTCCCTGTATCGAGCCAATCATAGTGTGCCATTAGGTTTGTGAATGTCGCCTGATGCTGACACTTTTGAAAGTGAATGACCTTTGACCTCTGGATTGGTTTAAACCAGGGCTCTTCAGTTTGGAAGTGAATCAAGGTAGGACCCGGATTACGAAGCCCTGGTTTAAACCAATGATACGAAGCACTAAGTTACGAAGTTACATTTAAAGAATACGACCTCAGTGCATTGCTTCCATCCTTTTGGAGATTCTCTATGACTCATTTGGGAGACCTACTGCCGGTTATTGAATTTACATAAATACTTGAAAATAAAACCTTTGCTCCTAAGAGACATCAAGTTCATGTTCATTTGTTTTAAAATCTAAGGGCTAGTTTTCGCAGGTTCATTTAAGTTTTCTTGCAACTTGAGCTTATGATTTTGGCTGGGGTCTCATTTTTCTAAGAAGAAGTCAGACCTTCAGACCAGTGAAAAGCTCGGCATGTGATGTCTGCACAGTATTATATTATACACAGTATATATAGCACAGCAGGGTCTGTCCTCACCAATTTCCAGCAGAATCACTTTAGGGTCATTCTGGGTCAAAGCGTCATGAAGGCCAACTTTCTGCTGATAGCACAGCTCGATTTGGTTTTCACACATTGGCGACACTTTGTGTGTTTTGTCAGCATCGTCAGTGTGCTTTTCCTCAGGTGACAGTATGATGATCAGTCTGCGGCACTGACGTACTCGAGCAGCAATGGCATCGTGCACCGCTGTAAAAGACCGAACACAGGAGATGGCACGACTTTGCTTGGATAAAACTTTATTTTTGCAAACTGAAAACATTTTGTTTTCAGATAAGATGACTGATAAAGGCCACGACCTACAAACTTTTATCTAAATATTCAAATGTCTGTCCATTTCCCAGAGCATAACTGCAGTCTTTTAGCAGGCATGTATTGTGAAACAAAATAGAGCATGACCTTTGTTTAAAATATCAGTCAATTCAAATCCAAATAATAAGACAACATTGCCACCATTAATGTAACCAGGGAGTCAAAGGTCTCCCTGCTACAAATTTTAAATTCAAGAATTAGTTTCTAATGCTACTTAGCTTATTTGCTATGTTCTGACCAATTATTTTATTTTTGGCACTATTATAAAACTGCTAGTGTCCCTAAAAGCATCCTGAAAGGACAAAAAGGTTGCATTTAAAGAGTTATTAACTGTGATAGTACCTGTCTTTAATACATTTTAAATTTCTGGAAGCTGATCAAACAAAAACCCGCATGATGTTGGTGATTTTGTGCATCCATGAACACACGTATTGTACGTGCACAAGCATGCGGGTGACACAAAACACATTTTTGTCACCTACAGAAATGTGTACTGTAAATGTGTGGTGCTTAGGAGGCAACACAAAGAAGATGAGGAACAGGCAAAACAAAGATAATGTCCTTGGAAATGTTTCATGAGAATTTAGACAAAATATATATGCATCGCCTTATGGTGAGTAAAACTGAACGTCGACATGAGCTAGCTTCTTTTACCCCTTTAAATTTGAAACAGTCTGTTCCTGACCTTCTCCAGGGCAGTCGTCCCGTCCTCTGATGTACAAGGAGTAGCCATGTTTTCTCTCCAGCTCCTCAGGGAGGGTCTGCAGGGCAAAGCTCGCTGTCTGTGCTAACCTCAGGCTGTTGGGATGGAGGAAGCTCACAAAGCCATCATAAAGCTTCCCATCAGGAGCTGCAGACAGGACGACATTGTCTCGGAATCTTTTAAGGACTCACATGAAGTATTTTAATCCATCTCTTCAAATACCCGATCTTTATTTATTTTTTGAGCCAAACTCTCATGTACATTTTAGTTTAGCTGTTGTGGCCTCGTACAGTAAACAAGAGTTCCTGGAAGGGTCCAGTAACGTAGGTGGGTTTCACAGAAACGTTTCCACACATGCTATAGTAGATGACACTGACCTTGTTGTTCGGAAAAACACACGAGCAATTTCCTGTAAGCCAGCACCAGATCAACTTTAAAGAAGAGGAAGGCAGCACCCAGAGCCACCAAAGCCAAGGAGGGGGAGAGGCAGGGAGCCAGGCTGATGCGCTGATCTGGAGAGAGGAGGAAGCAGACATCTTTAAACATCCAAATGTGTGGTTTCATAATCCATGTAAACAGCATGAGAACAACAACTAATCTGGAACTGTTCATCCTGTACAAATCTTTCTAGGTACTAGCAATTTCCTGAGCTTTACATTACCAAGACGTTACCCAAATTCACATCGTGTCCAACAAATTCACTTACTATTCAATAATTATTTTTCATAATTCTGATATGCCTTGTAATCTTCAGACTGTTTAAAATTAATTTTCACCAGATTTTGAGGCCTGGCTGCAAGAGGTCACAGCTGTGTGCAGGCAGGCTACGTTCCTCCACATCACATAGAAAAAACATTTTTTGACCGCATGACCGCGCAAGAGAACGTTGACGTGTTGACAGAGCTGTTCTCCCTGTTCAGATATGACTTATTGGACATAGATTAGATAGATAGATAAATAAAATCCCTCAACAACACAATGAACCCTTTGTCCTGAGTGCCTTAAACACAGCAGCATGTTCACAACTATTTTAAAAGCAGAAGAAAAGTAAATACCTTCTTGAAGCCACACTGAGCCCGATTTAGCTGCAAGTGAGCTCGCTACATTGCAACTTATGGGGAGGTTCAGGAACTCACGACGAACTTCAGAGATGGACAGAATGGACAGACCATACACCCTGCCTCTCTCGTTAAAACTGAAAAGGACAAGACGAGTCAAACAATCAGTCAATCAAACAAAGTATCAGTCTGCCTGTGTTAAAGCCAGACCAGGGTGAAAGTCTTATGTCTTCACTGGTTCTGTTCTGCTTTGTTTAAAAGCAATGTGTGCAATATTGGAATTGTAGATAGCAGTGTGTAGATTTATTTTAAATGATGCTGTAATGTATGCATACATTCTTTGGACTTCATTGTTTCCAGCCTCGTGTTTCTGGCTCCAACACTAAGTACTGACTGCCGTACTTTAATTAACGGCTGACAATTATTGTTCACTGCTTCTTTTTAGTTTCAACTTCAGAGTTTGAATAATTTTTTCCCAAAATGTTTCTGTGTGTTTAACTTGTGTTTAACAACATGACCACAAGCAGAAACTCACTATTTCAATGACACAGTGATTCCCTCAAGATCTTCAATGAAGGTTCCATTTAAAGTCCAGTATATGACAATGTCAGGTTCCTCACGAACGCCTACGCCTACGAGCGCTAAACACTTCACCTCCAATGATGTGCCTGGTCATTAGGGAAAGTTTAACATAAAAACGAGTGAAAAACAAACAAAACAAGAAAATGGTGTTCTGACAAAATGGTCTCATCAAATAGAAATCTACTGTCATTGGTACATAGAAAAAAGGCATTTCAAAATATAATTTTAGTTTTCAGGAATAAAGCCAGTTTAATGAACATGCACTTAATTAAACTCTTGATTTCTTCTTCTTTTAAATAACAAGGTTATAAGGTGTAATATTTTCACTATGACATGTTAACTGGTGGTAGTAATACTGTAGAAACAATGTAACAGTATTTTTATATTGATAATAAAAAAAACAAAGTAATATCATGCTACTTACTAAAGTAATGAGCAGTTGATAGAGTGGTAAAGGCAATGTAGTAGGAACCAAAATCACATTATGCAAAAACACCAAGAAGTGCAGTCATTACCAGTAACAACTGATTGTTTCCATGTATTAACCACGAAAAAGAGCTGTAAAATGTTTAACCACCTGTTTTTATGATAATATCTGTTGTGGTGAAAATGAATGACTTCACAGGTTTTGTTTAGGCTTCTGTAAGCTTAAGCCAACATATCTGGCCTCTGACATCTCAACAATAAGCAAAAATCACACGTCTATTGCACATAGGCTGATTTGCTGTTAATATTTACAGATCCGTATTACTAAAATGAAGTGAAAATCAAAAGGATGTGCTTGGGGCTGTTTTCTGCTCCAAAAAAGCAGTTTGCTCTTATCTTATTTCTCAGTCACGTAAATGAAAGTTACAAGCCACACGTTTTTTTTTATGTTCCTGTTTCGATGTCAGTGACACACTGTCAACTCAAACCTGAACAAGATACAATATGTGTTTGTCACGGTGGCAACGGTTAGAACTTGTTACAGTGTTACTTACCAACTTGAACCACAATTACTTCATTGATGGGGGACACCACCTGAGGGTCTACAGCAACTGTATCTGTAAAGATCGAGACCCATAAACAGCATTTTTACAATGTTACGCAATCCATAGAGTCCACTTAAAAACCAATAAAATAAGATGAACGTTTAAGGAAAATAACTGCTGATGGCACATCGGTAAAACAGAGAAAACAAGTGACTTTAACAAACTATGAAATGTCCCTGCTGTTGTGGCTTTCTGAAAATTCTTATCTTATAAAACAATAATCTGTAAAATGAAGCGCCTGTTTTTCAGAGGAATAACATTTAAGATTAGGTACATTAAATAATTTCCATAACTAAAGAGGTTTCTGAATATATAAGAAACATACAACTATTGGGCAAATGGGAAATTAAATGACAAATCACAACAAATGATTCTCTAAGGAAATGAGTCTGTCGGTTTAAGTGCCCTACATACCGTCAGTAATAGTCAGCTGCATGCTGCGTGCAGCCGTGTACTTCCTGCCATCCACGTTAATATCTACCAGGCAGGTGTATTTCCCGGAATCCCTCCCTGAGACTGGAAACAGCCTCAGGAAGCCTTTGTCATCCACAGAGATGGCCTGCACTGGTTGGCACTCCTACACACAGAAACGCAGACTGTGATTAGTTTCTACGTGATGATAAATATTGTAGAGAACCAGCACAAGCCGACAAGCTGAAGGAAGAGACGTGAGGATGTGATGTGCTACAATGGAGCTCTATGACTATAGAATAATAAAAAAGAGTAAATTATTGTTAGGTTTACGTTAGGTAATTTGTTGGCAATATAAAAATATAGAAAATAGAAACTGAGCTATCATGAAGTTTGAAATGTGCATCAACATCAGCTTCCTTTAGTAGTAATCTTAATTTAGGCTGGCTTTGAACTTTCTGCCTTGTCATCTGTGTGTGCGGTGAGTGGTTAGCGCTTCTGCTTTGCAGCTACGAGGTCTGTGGTTCAGGATTGTTTGGTAGTACGTTGAAGCATCTTTCATGAGCAACTTACAGCCCAGATACTGGTACTGCTTGTTTTCTTTGTACTTAAATCAAACTGATATTGGAGCTAAATACGCAAAATACAGGCAGCAAAGCACATAAATGCATCAAGAAAGGACTGCACATAAAGATCATGGCACTGTTTATACCCTCATCCATCGAATCTGTTTTTTTTCCTTTAGTTTGAAGATCTCTGTTTGTTTGCAAGGAAGACCTCCACTGACCCCCTCAGTGATGGGCACTGTCTCAGACGGGCTGGGACACTCTCCAGTAGTTACTAATACCTGATACGTCATCTGCAATCCAGTTTTGTCCCTACGAGGAGGAGATAAACACGGAGAGTGATGCAGGAAGAGGAAACCAGAGCCTCTTTAAAATACACTGTATGAGTGTGAGGTTCTTGTTTATTTTATGTTTGGCCAACGAGAGATGTGCACACATTCACATTAAAATCAAAGAGGATTGTATTGTTTAACCTGGACAAAAATAAGTAAAAAAAGTTAAACTTGTACATGGCCTTGTAAATCCACCATGGCCTATTCAGTTTGCTTTACTATTGCTCTGAATGTGCATGGAAACTTGTTCTTGGCAGCTCATGTCTTTCATCTGTTATTGCATGTTAATTTTAGATTTTCCTTGAAATAATTTAACACGACATCACAAAACCATTGATAATTACACCAGTAAATTCTGCAGAATTATAGGTTTGCCTCCAGTTCACAGAAATGACTCTGAACTTTTTCCTGCTTCTTTGTTCTTTCTTGGTAAATGTAACGTGAAGACGCCAATTGTTTGTTGCATGCAATTAGACCTCCTTGCAGCCACACGGTTATTAGTATAATAATCTCTGTAGCAGCTTGTTTGGTATGAATCTGTTATTATTTTAGTAACAAACATATCGACTGCCATTCTTTCTTGAAACAATGACTTTTTTTTCTAAATTCATTTTGAAGGCTACTGTCAAAGGTAATGAAAAAACATCCAGGGCAATTCCACAGCTACTATTTTGTCTTAATCAAGCTGCAATATTGCCTCCTCCCAAAATGTGTGATATTAACTTGATCTTCTTTTCATACGCATAAATGTTTGTATCGAAATCAGTCACACCAACTAACTCACACACACAGGGGTTTACATACCCTTTCTCACACGTGTAGCTTCCATTATGAGAAACCTGCACAGGTAGAAACCACAGCAACCCATCCCTGACCTCAGCTCCAGCTGGCAGGCTCAGGTCGTGCCTCCCCCTTCTGCTCCAGGTGACATTTGAGTGCGAGCCGGGGACGAGGCACGGCAGTATAAACAGGTGGCCCGCACTGACATGGTAGGTCTCTGTCTCCCCACTGTGGCCTGGATGTGCAGGTGAAAAGAGAGACCAGTGATTTACCACTAAGACCTATTTATTTGTCTGTTAATAAGTAGAATATCTCCGGATCTCTTGTGGATGAATTAATTTTTTTTCTGACAGACAGTAGACAGCACTGCAATTGTCCAATTATACAGAGAGAACTTACTGTTTTACTGTCTCTTTACTTTTGAATAGCTATATTTACTAATTTCATTTCATGACATTAAAAGCCGAAAGAGTAGTAGTAGTAGTAGAGGCCGGAGCAGCTTTTTCATTAGTGACATGTTTTTTCTACTTTTTAAAAAACTATAGACAAAAAAGTTGCCATTATGAAACTCTAAACTACCAACACAAACAAAAAGGTCATTCAGACAAAAAACAGCAAATAAATTGACTAAAGCTAGTTAAAGTTATTTTGAAAAGTAAACAGTCAGTAAACATTCTTACTGTCGACCCCAACTCTATCAAACCCAACAAAAAATTTCAACACATTAACTCTGGTCTTTTGGGAAATTACAATGGCATTTTTCTCAATGTTTATGACAGACCAGGTAATTGTTGAAAAATGAAACGTAATGACGCAATGACGTAATGCTGCATTCAAGAACGGGAGTACCGATTTTACCACTTAAATGAGGCTTTTATTTGAGCTATCATGCCACAGCTTTCATAAACCAGTGACAAAATTCAAAGCTTTAATTATGAAAATGAAGCTCTCATAGGAAGTGGAGCGCCGCCAGATTTCATCTTTGGTTTCTTACAAATAAACAGTTTTCACCAGTGGAATGGCCGATTTCACGGCCCCACGTGAAGGCTGCACGCGGCGGACTTCAGGTGGCGGGCAAACGTTAATTGGGAGGAACCATCCAAGAAGACGGCGAGAGAACGAAGGAGGGGAGAAACACACAACGTCAACAAGAAACGAGTCGAAAGTGGGCAGCAGGGCAAACATTAAAGATGATTTGGAGAATAAAATCTTTTTTTTTGAGAATAAAAACTAGAAGACGGTTCGGTGCTGGACATGACGTTCACGCTAGCCGAGGTAGCTGTAGCCGTTAGCTTAAACAGTTGACGTTTTTAGGCAAAAACGCTCGTTTTATCAAAAGAAGAACAGAGTTTTTCTAACTATACGGAGACGATCCCTGGGACTTAGTACGGCGGGGCGTGATTCAGCGTGGGAAAAGTCAAAGAAGAAACACAAGGTAAGACTGCTGACTGTTGACACCTGTTTATGGGTCGTGCTAGCTTGTTTGTGTGCAGCGCAACCACCTCAGCCCTGGCTCGTTCCTCCTCTCTTAACCATATGTTGGTATATCAGAACAGTGGCTTTCAGTCCTGGTCCTCGGGGACTGGACTTACTTTACAACCAACCCTGCACGGCTGGTGTCAGGATCAGGTGTGTTCGGTCCGTCGCAACGTGGAACATACCATCTTGGATTAGGGGAGGGTAAGGGTTAGCAGTGAATTGGTATCTTCCAGGTTCCGAACACAGCTGATCCAGGTAATCAGCAGCGCGAACTGCAGAGTTCATGCTGTCCTTTTTACAAGAATTGTTAATGCAATTCTATTATTTTCACGTACCACTTGCCTCCCCTCTATTATGTGAGAAAATGGAAAAAATGTCCTCTCTCCTCAGTACAATGAAGCCTGCAAGTTGTGCGTGATTGTGCAGCATTGCACATCAAAGGAAGATGTGAGCTTGCTGCGTGTATACCGGTTATACCGGTTAGGCAACTTTTACACATTTTAATATAGCTTCAACCTTCATGAAAAAATTATTTTTATTGCTAAAACTGTAACTGAGCAATGTATTTCCTTTTACACACATCTTTCACCTAGGGGACTTTTTGAAGATGCAAAAAAAAAAAAAGTAAATTTACATATTGGTTGTTTTGACCTATTTATTTTGCGGAGGAGTCAGTTTGAAAGAATCGACTGACCCTGAAAAGCTCAGAGCATTGAAATATGTTCAAATAGTTTTTGTCATGAGATGAGTGTACTTGCTCTTTACTACTCACACAGCTTTTGAACTTTTGCACAGTGGCTTGGCAACTGTGTTTCCAGGTTCAGTTAGTTGGCCAAAATCTAATCTAAAAAGGACTGGGAATGTCCCAACAGTTTTTTACTTGTTGCTTTGTAAGAGACATATTCCTGTAAATGAAAAAAAGGAAAAGGAAGGTGCAACTAATGTGACACCCGTCTATGGATTGCCACATTGTTGAGTTAAGATGTTACTTTGTGTATTTCTGTATTTCTGTGTGTGTCAAGGTCTTTAATTGGGAAATAACGCAACCAAGAGCGCATTCAGCAAAACAAGTAGTTTTTCAAATGTAGCCGTCAAGTCTCTGCTTTTTAAATTTATTGAATGGACGCATTGTCTTGTCTCTTCTTTTCCTGTCCAAAGCAGGTGTAATCCAGCATGTGTAATCCAACCACAACATACTCGATAGGACTTATAAAGCCTTTTTAATGTAACTGCAATCAACTCATATAGGTAAAAATGTATTTTAGCTGTTTAAAGACTAAAGTTATTTTAAGTACTTCTGTATTAATTCATGGTTTTGGGACATTTGTTAAAATCAAATACATTTTTAGTTAAGGTTTATGTGAGACAAAGAGTGAGGAATATTGTTTTTAAATGAATTTCACTGTTTTGTATGGTTTTCAGCACTTGAGGTAAATTACTAAGATTATCAGAATTGCAAATTGTCATGGGCTTAGAAATGTGCTACCCTATGTTGTTTACGTAACATTCATAAGATATAAATAATTTTACATAGAAAATTTGATCAATGGGCTAAATTTAAACAGTAACAGTATTACTGATGCACTGTATAGTGAAAGCGGACACTGAAAGTGAGTCATATTCCACTTGTGCATCTTACAACGTACTGTTGTGAAGCGTTATTAGTGAACAGCACTGAACTACACTATATTTACAGGGAACTGAGTATTTGTTAGTTACGGTATTATTTACCTGTGAGATAAAACGGTTTATATTATTAAAATTTGAGAGTAGGAGGATAGTGGGCAAGCCAACATCATCTTTCTCACCAAAGCTTGTTTAGCCACAGACTAATTTCACCAAATGCACATTTGTGTCTTCTGTTGCTTGCTTCATCTTATCTGATCTCACCTTATCTGATCTCACCCAATCTGATCTGTGGAATCTGTCGGATACACCACTTTAATCGCTATCTCTTTTTTTTTTTTGAATGGGAGTCTCTCAGTGCCCATTTGTCTGAATTAAACAAATAGTAAAACTTGTTCAGATGTTTTTTTTTTAAGCAAGTTGTCTTAATTTTGTGGTATTTACATTTTCTAGCTACAGTGTTTTGTAATATGCATATGCACTCTTACAGTGCTATAAAACAGATGAAAAACCTTTTTCCATTATACATTGAAGTGAAATTTGTTTTCTTCTGAATTAATCCTGGGGAAATCAGGATTCTCCAGGGTAATAGGAATTTTAATGGTTCATCAAATCAAAATATATTTATATAGCCAAATTCCCAAATGGAAAAATTACACCAGTGGGCTTTATTACAGCAATAAAACAATATATTTTTAAATAAACTGATAATAAGTTAATGCCAGAGTATTTGTGGATCTCTGGGAGACCTGCGCTGTACCTACACTAAAAGCTTGGAGACCTTGTTTGATTGCGCTCAGCCTGATTAGACATTAGTGATAGCTGTCACCCCGTACAACGATGCAGCACTTTGTACTAGCAGTATGTTTTAAAGATGTTTTCATCAGGAAGACTCTGTCATGTCAATAGTGAAGTTTGTCTTTCAACTTGTTCATTCAGTCGGTGATCACACTCCCTTACATACCCACTAGTTCAAATGTGTCATGTATCAAGGCTCTCTAAACTACCAGACCTGTACTAATAATGTCACACCCACATATTTGACAGTAGATTACTCTTATATTTCGTTCTGTGTACTCTGTAAGGTACAAACTCACACACATAGGGTATCAAGTTTGATCAATAAAGGTCATTATATCCCTTTAGTCTTTGTAGATATTCTTTATAGCCCCAGTTTCCTAGAAATAGAACCTTGTAGAGTAAGTCCGTTTTAAAGGCACCTCTGACAAGTAATTCTTCAGCAAGTTTCTAAAGTTTTTATTTAACAGGTCATAAACGGGTGGAAAAGTTTTGCAACATAGGACTTTCAACAGATGTGACCTAAATACACCAATCAGGCATAACATTATGACTACCTGTGCCATTTAATGCAATGCAACACAGTGACTCTGACATGAATTCTACTTTTACAAGGCTATATTTTCTGCGTTTTAGGATGGAACTGTCAGAAAGGTGAAAATTCTGCTGTGTGCTTCTTATTGAGGATAAAGTGGGTAGTGGAGTCGTACTGGTGTGCATTATAAGAAGAGGTGGTGCTAGTGTGGTGGCCACCTGACTCTCTTTAATTAGGGTGACCAAAACATTAGAATCACCTCTTCTTACAGTGCAAGCCAGTACCAGCAGCTAGAATGTAGTTTTGGAAATTATTTCCAGTAAGAGAATCGCTGTAAAGTCAAAAGAAGTGTCATAAGCAGTACTTACCGTGTGTCACAGCAAAACCCAGAGACAGTGCAGCCAACAAGCAGAACCAGCCTGCTATTGCCATACTTCTTATCTGTGAGATTGGAGAGGTTATATTTAATGGAAGTCCTGCCTGATTTCTTTTTCATGGTTCATGTTCTCACCACACTCCGTAATAAATAAGGCTTCTTGACATATTTCCTGGTGGGTCTCTGACTTGAAAAGCTTCCAGTAAAGGGAAGTGAGAAATGCAGTTTGCATAGCTCATACAAGGAAGACAGGGCTTAAACACTCCCAGTAAAGTCCCAGGAAGTTCCACTGATTGGTTTTTAGCAGGAAGGTGAATAAATAAAATGTACTGTTTACATGTGATTATATGGAGATCTTTTGTCACTAGTTCTTTTCCCAGAATATTTACTGAACTTCTGAAATAATTTCAGAATGTAAAAAATGTCTTGGGGTTTATTGAAGTATTTGTAGAATCCTTATTGTTGATTAATTCTGTTCTGGGTAACAAAAACTGAAAGGAGTTTTAGAAATATTATAATGATAATAATATTGCAATATTAAATGAAATCAGAGGTCATAAAGTCAGTATTTTTCATTATTGACAGTATCTTTTTTTAACAAGCATTGGAAAATCTGGAGGCTGTCATTTTGGCCGATTAGAACTAGTAATTCAAACCTCTGAGAATCTGAGGGTGAATGTGCATATCAGTTACCTTTGTCTACTCCTGTCTTTGATCTCACCTCCATGACCTGTTGTTTGGCCGGCTTTAGCTATTTATTTTGCTTACTATGTTTTGTGCATAGATTTTTAATAATTGTGCGAACAGAGGATGATTTGGGGGGAAAAAATGCTGACCTCAACACTGCATTCAACACATTGCATTTCTTAGGTGCTGACATGGCATTGAGAAGCCACGGATGGGAGGGCTTTGAGTGCTTTTGTGGCAGTGCATCACACACCACTGCAGCTGCATCACTGGTGTAGAAGGAGCGCATGCTGCAATCTTTTCTCCTGGCAAAGGGAGAGCTTACAAGTTCGGGAAGCGGCAGCAGGGCTGGCCTGTGCTAAAGGCAACAAGGGCGCACAGAACTTGTTAGACTAAAGCGCTATATGTTTAAACAATGCTGCATTGGTGCGGTCAAACTATTTTTTTCTCAGAATGTTGTTGTTTTTTCAGACAGTCTCAACTCTGAAAACGTGTAGAAGTTAATTTTCTTTAACTTCCATGTGTAGCAGGTATGATAGGATGTGTGTGAGACAGGAATTGTGCAGGAATTAAATTTAATATATATTTTTTACATATTACAGTGAAAAGTAAAATGACTGATAAGAGATGGATACAGACAATCAAAATGATAGACAGTAAGTCTGATGCAACCTGTGAATAAAATTAACATATCTGAGGGAAAAAACTAACTAAACTAAGAATCATTATGAAACCAGCACTTCATCAGTACAAGTTTTACTAATGAAAAGAAAAAATATAATCATAAACTTCGCAATAAAATTAAAGAACAGAGTACAAATGTCATGATAATAATTTTTACTTACTACTCCTTGTTGCGTTTCAAGAATGTCTTGTAGGGTTGTCTTATACTAAACTTCTGAGGAGGTGCTGTGCTTTCCGTCGTTCTTTCTGCAAGACATCTTAAACTGTTCCACTAACCCCTGCATGAAATTTCCATTTAATAGAAAAAAGCACCAAATGGTTTTCAGTACATGTGCACCACAATGTTTCAGTGCCATCATTGGTTCAAATATAGGCCACCAGACCTCATCTGTTGTGAAAGAGGCAGCTGCAGTAAAGCCTTGAAGAATGTGCATATTGTCGCTTACCTGCACTGAGGTCCAAACGTCTGTGACAACTAAAATCTAAATCAACATTTAAACCTGTAATTAGAAGGATGGGATTATTTATACCCCAATAATCTATGATGTGAAATGAGAAAGGACATGTGATCTTTTGTACAATAGTACAGTGCCACAAATTCACTTTTTTTGGTGAACTAAAAGTAGTGCACAAAGTGATTCCTTTCCAGATTTGCATGAAAATGTGTCTGATTTTGATGTAGTCTCACTCCTTTCCACTCTAATGTATTAAAGAAGGAATTCTAAAAAAAGTGTTTTTCTTTTTAAACTCTCGAATACTACTTATTGAACATTAACATTTACTTCCTCCTGACTTCTTTGAAAACCCTTACACAGTATGAACTGATTGCCTTTTGTGTCGGACCAGGTGATGGTTATCCATGCTTAAACCATCATACAAACTGACACTATTTAGAAAACATGTGACACATTCTAATGTGCCCCATTGCTCAGGATTTCTGGACAACTAAATGGTCCCATTTTACAAATCCCTATCACAGTGTCCCTTTTTAAATCCTTGCTTGCTTTGAGAGCTAAAGTTTGTTATTCTGTTTACAACTCAATTACTGCATTAGAATGACATAAATTGGTTATCTTCTGCATATTAGGGGGGCCTGGTGGATGACTGTTAGAGGTTGGGTTGGGATGCAGAAGGCCTCAGGTTCAGGTTCAAATCCAACCCCACCAGCTGTGGCCCCACCGACGCCACACTGTGGTGACCTCTGAAAGGACGAGCTGAAAGCTGTTGTTGTTGGTTATCCTTCTGAGGAATGGTAATCGATTTTCAAAATACAAAAGGGGCTTCCACACAGCATTTTCTTTGCCAATTTTCCATTTATTGACATAGTAGTCAAGCTTTTGTGCAAACACTATACTTGGAAAATGCAGTCATTTTATGCAGACTTTACTGCCACTATATGCAGTATGTGGTTGAGAATTTGTCTGCTGAAAATGTATGTTCAGGTGTATGTATTTGGAGGTCAAACATTTTTTTTTACGAAAACCCAAAAGCCCCTGCAATTGTTCATCGTTGTATGAGCTCACAGTTCATATACTTTGTTGCGTTTTCCTCACTTGTCATTCAGCACAGCAAACTGGGATTGTTGCATAAAAAACATGTTAATAACTAGAATTGAATAAAAATAAATACACATTTTTACTTTGCTGTTGTTAATTCTTTATCTTTAGTTCAGTTACCAGAAATGAATGGTATTACATTCAACATGAATTTCACAGTTTGTTCCTTGATAATGTAAAGAGAAATTCTGTAATATTTACACTTTAATTGTGCTTTTGTATATTTTACAGTTTTACACATAATTTTGTTCGATCAGTTCTTTACCCAAACTAATCTTCCATCTCTCATGCCCAGTGTATTGTATGCTAGTGCAGCTAAACTTACCACATAGACCACATAGTGCTGTCGTCACATGGTGGGAGCTGCTGTCGTTGAGTTTTTGAGCAAAGCATATTGTCATAAATTGCTCAGTTACACTTCCTTCTTCACATGCTATACATGGTGTAGTTACAGACCTTTTTGCTATCAGAAATATGTTACTTGAAAAGTTGCATAATTACAAGCTAAAGGAAAAATGCAGAGGTGACATTTGAAGTGGGAGTACTAGTATCTCTTAGTACTCCGCTGTGCTGTAACCCTGATTCGGAGTGTACACCTCATAGGGTCTGGCGACATATTTATGAATTGCCCCTGTGAGGAGATTGACTACCGTACACCTGTGCAGTGCAAACCAGCTATTCTCTGGTCCAACAGTTGAAACATAACAAATCTCCACCACATCATAAGTTTAGCAACGCTGTCTTCTCAGGGTAGACAGCCCTCTTGCCCTTCACAGGCATATGATACCTAATCTCCTTCCAAAACCTGGAATTAGGGGAAACAGATGTGCCCTGTCCACCCTTTTCCTCATCCTCTGTCCTGTTTATGCAAGTCCTCCACCTTTGCCTCGTGTTCGGGTTCTTCCACCAACATACAGCTCCCTGCTTCTTCCTTAGGTGACGCACCGACTCAGGGAAGAGAGCGAGCTGAGCCGGGGTAATCTCCTCCAGCTCAACCAAAATAACCTGTAAAGCAGCACTTAAATTAGGACCGGTCTGCCTGGTATGGACATGTGGCTTTAATATTTGAATTGTAACTCAAGAAAGCTCAATTTACATTCATCAAATTATCAATGAATACACAAAATATACTGTAAAACCACATATACACTATATACAACTTGGTTGTATATAGGATTCACCTGTCTTAGCAATGCACTATACTAGTGGAGCTTACCCTGAGCTGAGAGAAAAGTCCCCAATTAAATACATTAGGGAAATAAAGTCTATAGCCTAAGATTAGGCTTAAAATTTGTAAAGATATATTTGGTAGTAATAATATTTTAATGTGGTAAAAATGTAGATCTTTAGTCAGTAATGCGCATTGAAAGGTCTCCATTTTCTCACCTTGAGAGATCCCTCCAGCAGTGCTCTGTGCATTGCAGCCACACACTCCAGCTGCTCCCTTGTGTCTTGGTAGACCTCTTCACTATCATCAAAGGTTATGCTGCTACTGTTGTCACTGGTCTTGCTTTCTTGGTTATTGCTGCTATAGCTGCTCTTACAGATGTTGTTGTTATTGCTACTAGTGCTGCTTGTATGTCTTTTACTGGTGAAAGTTGAAGCAGTGTAAAGTAGAAGGAGACGGCGACTGGCTTGCATGTTGTCTTCCACTGAATCCACAACGGCTGCCAGGAGAAAATGAAATGTAGAGACAATGAACACTAGTAGAAGTAAGTGCTTAATAAGTAATGAAAACATTAGTGTCTGTACATTATTGTCTGATTCTGATAATCCCATGTGATAAACCTGTGGGTTTGGGATGCTCCCTTGGAGGTGACCTACCCTGTCCAGGTAGACAGTCACGTCCAGCTATGAAGAGTTTGTAGCCACAGGCATTTTCCAAGACTTGAGGAAGTGTATGAAGAGAGAATGTTTCCACTTCTTTGTTGAATCCAACTGCATAGGGCTGTGGATATGCCACATATGCATCATAAAGCTTCCCATCTAAATCTGTTACAGAAGAAAAGATCTTTTTAAGGTTGGATCACAAGTAAATCAGGACAAGTTTGAAGTTGATTCATTTATTTAGTTGTTTTGGAACGTTCCAGGCTGGCTAACATAGTAACAATGCATCTTCAGCTAGTACAAATGTTCCTTTTATCATGTGAAGTAACAAAAATGGTCAAGGAGCGTAATGGAAAAGTTACAGTGAAATAATGAAAACTGAAGCTGTATGCTGAAGCAAAAATAATCTTTTTGTTGTTTTTGTCATTTCAAAATAAGGGGATGCAAACATTTGTAACTGTAACTGTAACTACAAGGTAACTGAAAACTGTGCATTTCTCTGCCTGTATGTTATGGACTTTGCTAGATATCTTGACAGACCGTGTGTTTCTGCCCTTCCACTTTGTGGTGACGAGCATTCTCAGTATCAGCTTTAGGGAAGGGTAACCACACTTCTAAAAACTCTCCATCTCTAATGGACAGGAAATACCGAAAATGTAATGTAGACAAATATCCTAGAATGAAACCAAGTGTGTTGATATAAAAAGTCTAAATGCAAAAAATGAATTTGCCAAACTATGACTATTTACTGATTATCATTAGTAAATGGTAGTGTTCATTACCATTCAACTACCAGTGCCTCATTTTAGACCAGAACTGAATAGTACTCTGGCAGCAGTCTTTTCAGATCTTACTAATAAACATAACTAATAAACAAAAAAAATGCTTTACTCCACAACACAGCTGTACAGCCTCAAGAGAGTTTCTACAGTTTGTGAAAATCCAGCGGGTGATAAATCTCTATGGTACCTCTTTCATGGGAATCTGTCATATCGAATACAGAAGTCAGTTAGTAAACAATTGGTCAGCTACTGTAAGCCGTCTTCCAATAGTGTACAAGCTGGGCTAGTGATCGGACTCGAGGACGGCCAATGAGCTGTCAGGAATTCCTTTACATCACCACCCAGATGAGCATTTTTATGTGTGGTTTCTGAATAAAGCAAAAATAACTACATGTGTTAGTTCCGACTGAAATCCACAGGACACAAGTCAAATGTGAATACTGTAAACATAATACAAGTGATATAATATTGAATTATCACACCGCAAATAAAGGTCACATGACTTCCCACGCGACTACATGCAGTCATCACCGTTAGCGGAGGGAGTGTTACGTCACATCAGACCGTGGGGAACATGCTTTTTTTGCCGTACTAGAATAAAGTGTAATTGCAGATTCAGTCCAGTAGTTGGCAGTGGCGCTCTCATTGTCAGAGTGTGATTAGACTCACGGGGGGCTCGAATTCTTTTATTTTCGCTAGGGGGGGCGTCACCGAAAATAATTGAGAAGCACTGCTCTACACTAATAGGCGAGCGGTTCTGAGCAGCAGTCCACTGTTCTTTCAGCAGGGGGCACTGTTGCACTGTTACATCCACGGGATTTTAATTCTTACTATTGAGGCCGTTTTGACAGTTATGTTTCATTCACATTCACATTATTATTATTATTATTATTATTATTATTATTATTATTTTTAAACCAGGGGCTCCATTATTGGGATCAAGTATTACCTAAATGCTAAATTGTCTGCACTTATATAGTGCTTTCTACTTGTTGGTACTCAAAGCGCTTTACACTGCTTCTTATTTACCCATTCACAATCTCAATCACAATCTCAATCACACACACACTCATACACCGATGGGGGAGCTGGCCGACGCTCACCAGGAGCAACTACATGGGGATTCAGTGTCTTGCTCTGGGACACTTCAACATCTGACCAGGGGAGCTGGGGATCGAACCGACAACTATAGATTGTTGGATGACATGATTCAAGTTGTTTTGTGATGCTGTTATTTCTATATGTTCTTATTTATTTATTTATTTATTGTCATGTAGACACAAAACATAAGGGAAAAGAATATTTATTTGGGGGGGCATATCACTTCTGAGTTGTAACACATGCAGGTACTGTGTGTGTTGCAAAGTCAAAACTTCATTATACTGCATACTTCATGTAAAAAAGGGCACGCCTGCATCGAAGTATTACCTTTGTTTGTGTAGAAGACTGGAAATGTTCTCCTGAACCAAAGCACAATGTCAACCTTATAAATGTAGTAGACGGTGACATTGATGAGAAAGAGAACAGTCAGGCCACTCAGCACGGATCCAATAGAAATGATGATCCTTGGATCTGGTAAGGATGGACATTAAACATAGTATTTAAGATCAATGTGTGAAAAGAGAAATCATGTTTTAATATGGCACTGTAGCGAGAACTCGTTATATTTGGGTGATTTGATATTAATATAAAACATTAATTTCCTCGAATTTAGGGCACCAGATTCGTTGAGCCGAATCACGCTATGAATTATTATATTACCTGAACCGTTGATGGTCCAAAGTGACAAATAGAATTAAGTAACAACAATTTAACCCAAAGATCAGTCTCTTGTTATGAGTTCTTTTCATTTCAGTGACTTCTGTCTGCTTAACTGAAGAAAGACAAACACAGAACCAGTTTTAATTATTTATTAACCTACAACTACTGAGAATATTGAAGTATGGGTACGTATATGGATATATGGAATAAATGGAATCCACGAATAGACAACAAAACACGAAACAACCAATTCTAAGTAAACAGATAAATTGTGCAGGTATGCGTGTGATGAATTTGGGCTAGAGGAAAGGATTCGAGTCACTATTTACCTCTAAGTAACGGAAATTATATTTTAGAAACCCTACAAAGAAACTTCATAAAGGCTCCAATGGTATATTGGCTTTACGGACACCAGAATTTTCAGAGAATATGAAAGAGATATTGGTACTTGGCCTGGGAGCCGCTGGAGGTTGTTCTGCCAGGTTAGCCGTCAATCGGTACCGGTTCTTTTGTAGAGCAGGACAGACCGTCTCGGGTCTGTTAACAGGCGAGCTATCAGAGCGAGGATCCGCTGTGGCTGCAAAGATTTCTCCAGCCAACAGGAGCGTTCACCTGGTCAGATGGCAGGCTCTGAGCCGACTTGCCGAGGCACTGGTTGTCCGGTCCGGAATGGAGCCGAAATGTTGAATTGAGATGATTCAACAAAACTGGTTGATAAAATTATGGCTATTCAATAAAAATCTCGGGCTCGGTCTGGACTAACTTTGAAGGATTTTCTATTTACAAAAATGGAAGTTTGGTTCGGAGTTCCAATCGTCAAAATAACTAATACAAAAATAGGCAGCAAAGACGTGCGCGCTTTAAAAATGGTTCGAAGAGTTACAAACGAGAGAATTGACGATAAAAAGTAATTTGAACAACTTCAGCTAAGCTTTCTTAACTGAGGCACATTTCTTCTTGAGGATGGAGCTCGAAGTGGAACTCTCCTGGAACTCCTCTCCTCGAACTTCTTGGGCCTTTTTTTTGGAACCTCTTGCAAAGGAATTTTAACTTTAATTCATATTGTTGGGGCGTCGCCCAGACTATGAGGCGTTGCTGCTAAATTTAAATTTACCGCGGAGGGGAGAGCTAGTACCTCCTCCTAGACCAAATGAAATCTTTGTTCGGTTGAATCACACGAAGTCAAATATAGATTTCTCTTTTCATCAAGCCCAAAATCTCACATTATAAAACAAAGCAACTTCTTACAATTGTTATACTGTGCAACCTCCTATGGAGGTTAAAATGCTTAAACAAGATGATTACTGCGAGTAATATTCGATGTCGCATTTCAACATACACGTGAGAGTCCTGATTTAGACAAATAGACGGAATCCAATGATTATTAAATGGAAAGTTAGCTTTGTCTAATACCTCATACAGTCAGAACACACAACAACAATTAGAAATTCATTCACGCATGATCTGGACATCGCAGCGGATTAATATAACAGGATAATGCTTACATTTACATAAGGTGTGCATGAATATGTAACATGTATGTGTAATATGAGGAATTAACAAAAGAATATGACATTACGTTTTAACTTTCAGACAACAAATTAATGCAGTTTTGTTTCTTTCTATAGACGAGTATCTTTGGGATGCATTTATAATTTCCACCCAAGGGTGGCAAAGTTGTGCCGTGTTACTCTTTCACGTCATTCTGAATTAAAACGTTTATTTTATAACTCCGTCATTTCTCATCGTAGAAAGGACGGTATCATGTCAGATTGTTCCAAATTTGCTTCTGAACACATTGGTGTGAGTTTTATGAAGCTTGATAGATGATTTGTCCCTGTTTTGGGGTTTGAGTTCAAACCAAGTTTTTCTGTCTAAGGGGTAATCACACCACCAAGTTTTATGGTTGTCTTGCAAATTCCTTTCCAGAGAGCTGGTACCATCTCGATAAGAACGTCATTTGCAAGTGAGTTAGGAGACAGTCTTGGGTCTGGTAGATGAAAAGACTCATGGCAAAATTTATGCTAATGGCATGAGTGTCAATTTGGGGCTTTAAGCCAGATGTGGTTTGTTTGTTTTACTCAGTTCTTTTTGGTGTTATCTGGTCCTGGGGAGGATAGAGCTGGATTGTTTTATAAAGAAAGTTTATTGCCGGGTCAGTCTACCTCCCCCTTGCTTTCCACGTGGAGGTTGAATTCCAAACTCCTGTTGTCCCAGGTTTAGGTTTGATAACACACAAATGGATGCTACAGCACATTAATAATGTAACATTTTTCATGCACTTATAGTAGTTCAGCAGTGACAGGCTCTTTTGGATATGCACACAACACGCATACATGTACAAATTATCGGTATTGACTAGACCCAAAGCATTTCAATTTCTAAAAAGCTTTGCGCTGCAGTATGGTGTGGCAATATGCTTCTGGTCATTGTCCTGCACTGTGAAACACTGTCCAATTTTGAGTTTAAAGCATTTGGATTAATATGAGCATATTATATATCCTTAAACACTTAAATGTAGACATGTGACGAGTTCTTTTTTCGCTTTCGCCATGAGGTGGTATGGTTCAGATAGGAAGCATTTCTTTTTGTCCAAAGGTTGTTTGTACAAAACTGTAGCATATTTTTAAATGTTTAATTGTGCAATCTCTGATACCACAGTTGAAACAAACTCTAAATATTTTTTCTGCTCACTTGTAAAGAACTAATAAGAAGATAAGATTAGGTTTATCTGCACAGAGGTTAGTGTTACCAGAACTAATTGATTAACAAAGAAATCATGGGAAGCAACTTTGATAGTTTTATCCATTAAAATAATTTTCTCATTCCACGATGGCCAGATAACACAAACAATTTAAGCTGTCAGATAGAACTTCTCCATTTTTTATTTTTGTATTTACCTTCGGGAAGCAGAGTAAAAAATGCTTTAGGATTGCCTCGGGAACTGTATGCTCGACAAGTGTAGTTGATGTAGAAATCCTCTTCCAACAGTTTAGAAAATATCAGCATCCGCTCAAACCACACACCGGTAATAGGAACATCCTGGCTCCACGTACTGGAGCAGGTAGGCAGATGGAAAGAAAGAGAGGAAAATATTGATTTGTTACTTTTTTTTAAAAGCAGTCAGTAAAGCAAACATATAGATAAATGAGTAAAGGATTGGTATTGTTAGGGTGCTTACCGTTGTTGAGATGTGTTAACACGGTTAGAAGGGGATATGAAAGTGTCTCTTGCCAGCCACATGATATCAACAAAGGGTTTCCCAGTACCCGGCACAAACACTAGGCAGCGCTTGCTGAAATTTGACCCTAAACATATAAACAATAAAAATAAATAAAAAAACACATCTCTATTTGTTTGTTCATGTAAATTCTCAACATTTCTCATAATGTCGCATATTTTTATTTCATAAAGAATAGCTTTAAACGTGTGCTCCAAGGGAACCTTAGACCTCTAAGCAAATCAAATACAGAATAATTTGTGTTATTGTTTGCTATCAACGTCTGATAAACGATGAAACAGCAATTTAAAAACTCAGGTTGACTTCTGGTTTAAATGTACAAAAACATCAGATGTCATTGCTTTGCTCAGTGGTTAAAAGTAAAATGTAATACATTGTAAACTTTTCAAAGCCTCCAATTTGATATTAATTTCTGCCGTTCATGTAATAAAATATTTTGTCTGTATCGTGCACCTGCATTTGCTCTTATTTGCTGTGGTTCTAATAAGGTGTACTCGAAGTCAGTTTTGACAGTAAGATTTAAACTGTAAAACACCATATTCTCAGCTTATGCTCACCCATTTGTGCCTTGATGACTTCATTAGCTGGTTCCTGCACTTGTGGAACCAAAAAGTACTGCGCTGAAAGGACAACAAGACAGCATGAAATACAGCAGCAAAGGTTGAGGACTGTAGAAATGTACTGAATATAAAATATAAAAAAACAAAGAATTATTAGCTCTCTTTGCACCTCCTCCCACTTTGTTCTTTGTGATTAGTTTTAGGTCATGAGAATCATTTCTACCTCTTCTTGGACATTCATTGTACACATTGTATCCCCGTTCTAACCTGTGACAGGCGCGTCAATTGTCTCTGACACAGATCCCATGATGCCATCTAGGGTGAAGTTCAGAGTACAGGTGTAGAGACCCCTGTCTTCAGCTTTTACATCTTTTATCGTGAGTTTGGTAAGGTCCCTGTAGAAAAACTTGTTGTCGATTTTATTCGTTATGGGGTCACAATCCTAGATAAATAAAATAAAGGATAGTCAGAGGTTATGTAAAGAATTGCTACTAAATCATGATGCTGGCTCAACATTAACAAACTGTGATGAAAGGTTGCGTCATCCAGTTTTCCAGGCTAGGCCTGGATAAATCTGGCTATGTCTATTTAAAGTAAACTCAACAGGTTTATGAATATTTTATGCAAATATCTGACAATACTGTCCCTTAACTCACCTTATACCACACGAGGGAGTAAGTGACGTTATAGTTTTTTAGTTTATTGATATAGTCCCTCAGCGGGCAATTCAGGGTTCCAGTGACACCTGCTGTAAGTTGTTGGTCAGTTGTCCTAGGTCTTCCACACTGCCCAGTAACTGGCAGATCCACTATCAGCATTGTGGCTTGCCGGTAGCATTGAGATGGAGTTCTGTTGAAAAACAAAGAAGGTGCAGCATCTTAAGTACTACAAGAGAGTGTAAAGAGGTGAAGGGGCGTGTGAAAGCAGGTTGGAACTACTGGAGAAAAGTTTCAGGTGTGTTGTTATTAAAAGTGTATTAGCATGAATGAACGGAAAGGTGTTCAAGACATTGGTGAGGCCAGCAATGTCGTACTGCTTAGAGACAGTGGCACTGAAGAAAAGACAGGAGGCAAAGCTGGAGTTGGCAGGCGTTAAGATTTTGAAGTTCTCTTTGGGAGTGACAAAGGACAGCTCATGTATGAGGTTTTGGAGATAAAGTCAGAGAGGCCAGATTAAGGTGGTTTGGACTTGTTCAGAGGAGAGACTGTGAATATATCGTTAGACTGATGCTGAGGTTGGAGCTGCCAAGCAGAAGGACTAGAGGATGACCAAAGATTTATGGATGTAGTGAGAGAGGACATGAAGGTAGTTAGCGTGAGGGAAGAGGATGCAGAGGATAGGATTAGATGATTAGGCAGAGGATTGGCTGAAGAAGAAGAAGTCAGGAAAAGAAGAATTCAGGAAGAAGTCAGGAAGAAGAAGTCTGGAAGACTACGATATACTTTTTGATATACTTGGTTTTGGATTTTCGCATGAAAAATACAGCCCTAATGGTCATTTTCATTCCAACAGTGCAGATGGCCACATAGCACAAACCAGGACAATCTCTTGATTTTTGTGATGATTCTATGTGTGCCGATGCTGCCATACCTTACTATGTTCACATATTCCCCTGCATCGTCCAGTGTTACGTTAAGAAACCACAGAGTCTCCCCTTGGATCAGGATTCGTCCGGTCTGGCTGTTCAGTTCTTGGCCCGTCTTTGAGACGTACCACGTAATGTTGTATGGGACAGTTTTAAAGTCGAAGACTTCTGGAGACAAAAGCGTGCTATTCAGCATAGTCATATCCCCAGGGACCGAGAAGACTCTCTCAAACTGGAGCTTATAGTCAGTGCAGTTCCCTGCAACACACACACACGGACACATGTACACAATTGGTTGAGAATGGATTTGTCATGTGATTCAATGTTGAAGAAACTCTAAACAAACTTGTCAGTCTCAAATTGGGGATTTATTTTTCAACAAGAAATTACTGTTAGGTAAGCAAGAAAACTAAATGTGCTTTATCTAATTTTATATTAACAAGAAAATCTTGGCAGTATTTTTAAAGACATTTAAGTCTTGCGTTGAAACGCTTACAGGATATATGCAGTAGGATTGAAAAACAGTAATTTTGTCAATGTAAAATCACCAGATTAAAAAAAAAGTCCTGCCATACACACTCTGTGGCACCGAGCCAAAAATGCTCTCTAATTACTTCATATAAATTGGTACCGAGCATGTATATTTATTCACATCTAGAGGTGAAAGATCATTTTAATCATCACTGAGCTCTTGCAGAGATAAATGCTTTTCTCAGTACTACTTTGATGTTCAAGTAGAAAACTCAGGTTTTGTCTTGTGTAAGCCTGTGAGTCTGCTTCTCTCCAAGAAAAGAAGAGCATTAGTATGAGATTTTGTACAGAAGCACTAAAGACTGCACCTACAATAATGGCCATGGGGGGGCAACAACGTTCTTCTACTGACAGGAGATGGAAACAGAAGTTAGACTTGGCAATAACCTTTGGAAGATAATGCCTAAAAAAACTGTCCTGAAAATGAAAAGCAGGTGTCTTACATTTTGTACTGTAAAAAACCCAAAACAAATCAGTTTAACTCTGCTCACCCTGTACAAATCCTGTATAGATCCCATAAATCCTGAAGAGAATCAGGAGGCTTCGAAGTGCTGAGCTCAGGGCCATGGCTGAAAAACACACATGCACAGCAGCAGTCAGAGATTAATGTAAACAAGCTACAGTTCAGTGAGAATTCCACTGTAGAAAAATCTACAACTGCATCTTGAAATCATAACAGCTGTCAACTTACTGGAACGCACTTCGTTCCAGAGACACTGACAGGCGTTTACTGGAGGTCAGTAATCAAAGCGGTATTCAGCAAAAACTGTTTCCTTTCCCCTTTTTAAGGCAACACTTATTCCATCTACCATTTCTGAAAGTACTACATGTCTCCCATACTCCCTCCTCCTCTCGCCCTCAGACTTGGTTGACAAATGTTCTGGTATTGTAGGAGTCACTTGAGTGGAAACCTCTGACGAAACGCTGTGTAATGCTGTGGAGCTGGCAGAATCCCCAGTATTCTTGAACACTGTTCAACTCAAAGTGAACGTTCACACTCAGCACTGCCTGTAAATTAACAGTGGGGGAAATTGGCTTGTCTCAAACCTCTACAACTGCCACAATTCAAGTTAGTGAAGTCTTTGCTTGGTGTCCACAGTTAAACCTGGTTCTTTACCTTTTGCATCTCTCACACATACTGTAGTTTGTGTGTTTGTCTGTTTCCTGTGTGACTGTCAGCACTAGTCATGTCAACAGTTTTATTACAAATATGTGATGTAAAAGGTTCAGCTTTGAGTAAGTGTTTGTTTTTATGTGGGGTAGGTCAGAACATTCTCGTGGTTAGAGAAGGTCTGTCATTTTGACAACTTGAGTATGTGTGAAAACTAAAAGGCAACTGTAGTGCTGTGAGTAAGGGTTTAGATTTTATAACAGTCTGTTTAAACTTACAGTAGTGGCGGGGAATCTTTTTTTTTATTATTATTATTCCAGTATTAAAGTAAATTTTTTTAATTTTTTTAAATGAATAACACATTTTCCATATGCTGCTTCCGGTACGGTAAAAGCAAAGCTAAGTGTGTGACGTGGTATCCTCTTATTGTTTGTCAGGTCCAATGTCATAAGGTTTTCACAGTAGTAAATATGCTGGTGGAAACCCTCTGAAAGTCGATTATTATGCAGTTTATACATTTCTTTCAAGTAAACAGATGTACAAAGATAATTAATACGATATCTGTGCGATTTTTTTTTTTTTTTTTTTTTTTTTTTTTTTTAATACCCTGGTTAAGACTTTTAAAAAGAGATTTTGCACAAGAGGAGTGGGTAAATATTCTGGTACATTGTGGAATATTTGTAAGGGTGGCAGGGGGACAATTTATCCAGTATTCAATATTACACAGCCATTATCAAACTCATCTAAGACATTTTAGGATAAATTTCACAGGATAATTCATGCTGGCAGTGTTATAAAATAATCAGGAACATTGTTACACTGCATATGGGCATGCACATTAGTGACCATTTTGGAACTAAGTTCTAATGCGTCGGAGTTACTGCTTTGGAGCAACAATTTGTCTGAACCCTGCCTTGTGCTTACTGGGAGATGAGGGGAATCCACATGCATATTAACTATTACTGCTCCTCCAGCCAATCAGAAAGCTATGACTGTTGAAACCTGACCACTCAATGCAAACAAGACAAAGCTAACATGCTAACGGGACCTCCAGGGAACATCCCGGCTGATGTGCGGGGGAGTTCATAGTTAACAAACAAAAAACCTTGATGGTTTATGTAACTGGTATAAAAGTGTAGTTTATTTCATGTCAATCTATAATTGTTGTGCCTTAGTTTAGAAAACACCAGCTATTTTCAAAGGGGACTAAAGGTAGTTATCGTGATTTGTGGAAGAAACAGTAACACTAACGCTTAAACTGTGTTTCCGCTGTTTAACTGACACTCCCACTGACACTACGGTACATTGGCGGCCACACTGCTGACCATGGTCAGGAGGTGTTTTAAGTAGTAAAAGGAGAACTAGTCCATTTTACAAATAGCCAACATCAACCACCATCCAGCCTCCAAGGCAGTAAAACCAGTTACTTCAACATTATTTAGGGGAGCTGGGTTCGTTACAATTTCTCACATAAACTCTGATAGATGTAATAATTGCTTCCACTCCATGGAACAAACGATGCTTCCACTGATGGTGCCTCAGTCCCCGCAAACACAACTGTGTAAAGGCCAGTGTCTGCTGAGTCGAATGCCGCATTCAGTGGAGAAGCAATTAGCCAGGCTCGGGAGTTATTTTAAAGAAAAAACTGAGACCTAGACCCATGGACGTACCCGACCTCGCCTACAACTGCCCAACTGTCAAGGCAAACTGGAGACAGCAACACTATCATCGGCCGAGCCACTTCACTTCACCGATTCATACAAGTTTATTTACAACAGCAAGGTCAATGTTAGCTGCTGGCTAACTAGCTAACGTAGCTGCTTAGCTGGCGTTTTCTCACCTAAGTCACAATAAACAGAGACTGAATATGAGATGAAATAAACCACATATCCATGCCAATTCCATAATCCATCATGATCTTTTGTTTGTTAAATATGAACTCACCTGCACATTAGCTGCAATTTCTCCTTAAGGTCCTGCTAGCATGTTAGCTCGGTCTTGTTTACAATGAGAGGTCAGTCTATAAAAGTCACACCTCTCTGATTGGCTGGAGGAACGGTGATGTGACCACCATCCGGAGGAAAGTGCAAAGAAGATTTAGTGTGTGTGTGAGAGGATTTGGGTCCACAACTTTAAATCTACAAATCAAGATTTGTAGTTAGAAAACAAGATTTGCACTTGAGAAAATGTCCGAAGACTACTTTTGTAGATTTTTGTGTAGACATTCAAATGCAAGTACAAATTATATTTACAATGCACCTAAATAAGCATGCAAATTATAAAATACAGATGGAAGTCATTTGTGGATATATTTAACTCTATACGACGCTGTTCCGTTTGCTTTTCTTTTCAGATAATTCCATGATGTACCAACCCTTACCCCTACAAACAAATAAAAACTTAAATGCAAAAAAGAAATGGCAAGTGAACATTCAGAATGTTATATTGGTCAGATCAGTCTTTAAAGATAACGACATTGATCCATATCAGTTTCGTATTACACTTGTTGGTTTTTGTGTATGTGTGCCCTCAGCAGAGTGGTATGGCAGCTGTCGCACGAACACAGTAGCAACATAATGAGGAAACAAACACAGAACAATCATCTAAACCACAGAACCTGCACAACCTATTGCAACAGGAAGACCCACTGCTGTAGAGACACAGATGGAAACACAGATGCATAGACAGTGGCGCCTCGGTGGTTTAGCAGACTGCTGTGAATGTAAGGTGTAGCAGGTCACGAGGGTTTGACTTTCAAAACAAACTTTTTTTTCTTGCAACATTTGGATCAGTATGTCAAATTTTACTGACAATCGGCAATTGTAGATTTATGTCACTTTTTACTTTACAATGTTTTGTGCATTTCATGTAGGACTTGATCTTCTTGCTTGAACTGTGTTCACCTTGGTCTTTTACAGACAGTGCAGGAGTAAACGGGAAGTTATATACGTTAACGAGTAACTCTGATTGGACAGTTATATGGGGATTCTTATTTTGCATCATGAATGCATCATTCTACCCCACGTGGGGAAATCACATTTTCAGAGACCGACACAGGCACACACACACACACACACACACACACACACACACACATATACATATGTGCGTGTGTGTGTAATATATGTACACATGCATATGCATATGTATATACATATATACATACATATACACATACACACACATATATATGTGTGTATGTATATGTGTGTGTGTATATATATGTGTGTATATATGTATGTATATGTATATATGTACATATACGTGTGTGTGTGTATAGATAGATAGATAGATAGATAGATAGATAGATAGATATAGTGTGTGTATATGTATTTATATTGACAACTTTCTGCCCCTTTATCTGGATGCTGTTAGAGATCTAGAATAGTTGCAGCATAGTTTTCTTTTTTGGGACAAGCCCAGGCAGAGAGGAGCGTGGGAAGAGTTCAGCAGGCGATGGTATGAGCAAAGTTGTGGGAGTAAGAAGTAGGAGGTGCACTGACTGACTCACATGGAAGAAAGATGCGTCTGGCAAGTTTTTTTTTTTTTTTTTTTCCCCCCTCTGGAAGCCTATGGTTCTTGGTAGTTGATGTGTAATTGGTTTAGCAGTGGCTCACAAACATGCATCTAGCTTGAATTAACTCCCATGTGTTCCTGGTAACCTACTCTGTACTCAAGTGCACGTAGAGTAAGGGTTAATAGAAATATGGCTTCCTGTGAGAAAATTGTTAAAAGAATAGAGGAACGGGAACCCCCCTGCCAAGATTGAATTGTCTTAAATGTATTGGGACTTTCTATAGCTACGTCTGATTTTTGCTAAAATCGGTACTTTAACTTAAACATTCAAATTATAGCTGGCCCTGTAACATGGCTCATTTATTTTTAGAAAGCAAGACCGTTGGGGAAGAGGCTTGGGACTTGTAACTGGAAGAGTATGCATGAGCTGCTGTGGTGACACTGAATGTAAACAAACATTTACAAGTAAAAAAAAAACCTAAAGCAATCATTTAACTAACATCAATAACTTGGCCTCGGAAACTGGACAAGATTGAAATGTGCCTTTTGGAGGATCAAACCTCTGGAATGGAAAACTGCTATTTTGAGCCACTGTCTGTCAGATCCCCAAACAAGCAGAGGATGATGTTATTTTAGAGCAAACAAGGCTAAAACGTCCAGCTTCTGGGAAGAGAGGATGGATTAACTAGTAAAAGGATGATGGAAATATCATTAGAAAAATGTTTATCTTGTGAAGTGAAGGGCAGCATAGACAGGGCGGGTCAAGGCTGCTGTGAAATGTGGAAAATTACTAATTTGGATTAAATAAATCACTTTTTTCTCAATTTTATATAATGTGTTTTATTTGACAAAGTGAGGATGTTGTAAACTGAGATCTAAGAAGGAAATGTAGAAAGTGCTTGCATGACAGAAATCACACACAAACTGTTGGGAAATGAGCCTCACTAACTGAACAAATTTGTGCAATGTTTGATTTCTCTCCAGCAAATTGACAGAAAGGAACAAGTGTCCATTATTTGTGTTTGCATTTAGCTAAGTAGAAGTTGGGCTGTTGGACTACGGATTTGCTCATCCGAGCAAACTTTGCCCATCTGTTTGTGGGACACAGGTTGCATCACAGGTCCAAATCGTGACGTGAACATGTAGAGAACACAGTTTGATAAACTAAACAGAGTCAGTGTCTTTGACAATTCCATATTATCTTTACAATTTTTGAAATAAAAATAGTATACAGTGTTAAGAATATTTTATTTTGAATTTAATATAATCTATTTTGTAGTCTGAGGATGATAATAGTGCAAACCTTAAGTAGACTATGTACAGTGAATACTCAGCAAATCCTAATGCCAATGGCAACAAGCAGTGATTTGGTTTGAACAGTGGTTGTAAGTCCCAATATGACTCTTTAAATATGCTAATTCCAATCATGATTCATGATTAATCTGCAGCAGTAGCAGCCTGTACTTTCTACCTACTGTAGAGCTAATGCTCAGTTTATACCATTAGGTCACTCGGTTTCACTGTGTGATCAGTTGACAAAATGACAAGTGGAACATTCCAATACCCTGGACACCCCCACAAGGCCAAGCCTTCACTTGGTCCTCCATGTCTCATTTTCACAATAGCATTACAGTTAAGAAAAAAAAAAAAAGTTCAGTTCCTTGTTTTTTCAAAATCCAGTAGGACTGCAACTTTTTAACCATTTTGTCTATAATGTCAGAATCATAGAGAAGAATGCACTTCTCAGTTCCCCAAAGCTCCAGTTGGTATCCTCAAGCCTTTTGGTATTTGATTAGTAAGTAGCTATCTGAAGATCTAAGACCGTTGTTCATTCCTTTTAAATCAGTAATCGCTTAGTTTAATCAAAACATTGCCGCGATTTATTGCAAGGGTCCCTGACAAAAATCTAGTGCAAACTTATCTCAAGATAAACCTAAATAAGCTTACATGTTTTTTGGGAACAGAGCACATACAACTTTGTTTCTAGAGTGATTAATAAGTACTAAGCAAAGCACTTTTTTTTTTTTTTTTTTTTTTTTTTTTTTTTTTTTTTCAAGGGGAAGAGGATGTGAATCTACAGGGTGATAGAGAATTGAAACCCAATGCATACAATGCATGCAACAGCTATAGACAACTTGCACTCCCAGTATTATTTATCAGTAAAAGTAGGAACAAAAGCATGCTTAACTTTGTAATTGTTGAGGGTATGTGCTTATGTTGACCAAAATGTATAGTCATGTTTTTTTTCATCTGAGTAAAAATTATAGAACTGACCATCTGCTGGCTTTACTATGGTGACTGCAATTAGCTAACCACAACCATTGAGATGATCAACGGCACAGCTCACACAGCACTAAAAGGCTACACAGTAAGAGTTACTCGTCATACAGCAGAAAGCGAGGATGTGGCAAACATGACGGCCATGCTTCCAAGTGACAATACTGTGTTTGGTGTTATGTGAAAGCATATTTCTCTGTACTTTCTCATAACTAATATTGTTTTTGGTTTGTGGTGAGATGTCCTGTGCAGCTGCTGGCCGGTTTATTCATCTCAGATTTTTCCAATGTGGCTTTTCAGGCTCGAGTTTTCTGATCTGTCTACCTGATTGAATAATACACTCTATCCATTGATGTGCATTGGACCAAGAGATGAAAAAAAGCCAAAAGCTCCAAATGCATAGTTGCAGTAAATATATTAGTCATGTTCATGCCTAGGCCAACCTCACATACTAAGTGAAATCCACAAGAATCTACTACGCACTATACAAAGTGACTCATGATGTTTAGTTCCTTTTTGCACAATGTGGTCACTTACAGAAACCTGCATGGTTTGTCCAAATGTTAGATGTTCAGTGCTGGTCTGTGCTCTTCAAGTGCCTCAGACTCTAGCAAGTTACAATTTAAAAAAAAATGCACCTAAACTATTGACTATTACATTGAGATTTTTATTGTGGAATAATTGTTTTGAATGTATTCAGTGCTGTGGTTCTGATTTCAGGTAAATTACTTTGGAATTATCAGTCACTTTTACTCTTTGTGCAAAGCTTTTAAATATGTAAACATTTTTGGAAAAATGACTTGTACTCATATTGTATGCGACCGAACATTTGAAAAAAAGGTCATAATTTCAAAAACTAAATGAACCAGTGGACTAAAATGCAGCACTGAATACAGTATATATCTTTGGTTTTCTGAAGAAAAGGAACATTGACAGTACTGTTTATACACATTTTTAATACAGGCAGTCATTATTGGATTCTGCAGGTAGCTTTTATAACTAAACGGAACTGTGTCAACTTTTGTGGTTAACCTGCAATTCTTAACTGTGAGTTCCTTAAAACTTATGCAGCCCTTATTTCTTTTGCAAGTTAAGTACTAAGCAAGTGATTAAGGATGTTACGGGACAGATTTATTTTCTTTTAGTACAAAGTTAATATGAAAATAAGAAAACACGAAGCTTTAGATAAGGAAAAATTAGTAATGGTTTTCACTCACCTCAGAGAACGCAGCAGAAAAAAGCCCAGAGAGGGGGAGGGAGGAAGGAGGAATGAGTTTACACAACAGCCTGGAGCTAACAGAGGAAACCTCACCTCTGACCCTAGTGTGCAGAGTGAAGTCTCAACCATACAGCTCAGCCAGTGACTCAACAATGCTGTCCCACCTCCCTGGGATGTAAGCACGAGAGACAAAGACGAGGAAGAGTGTGTTTGGATTTGGTCTCTTATCTCTCTGTTGACGTTTCTTTGAATTTGTTAAATGTTAAACTGACGCCAAAACTTTCCATAACACTACACGAAATAGCTTACCGTAACCCCAGACCAAAATAACCAGCAAAGATCTAATCAACACACGATAAAATATGTTAACCTCATTGACAAAATTCACAACAAGTGACAAAACGAAACATACTGCAATCATGCTTTCAGAAATCTCGATCTGATTTTAAAAAAATATGTGCTTCTCAACCTCAGTGTCAACAACAAGAAAGATTTCAAAATCCAGTGTGTTAAGTAAAAATTTAGCTCTTAAAAATAAACAAATTAATATAGATTTCTCTCTGTCCTTACTAATTTTTAGCAGTTTCTTTCAATGCTTGTGCAATAACGGTAAAGTAGGTGAAACTCCTCAATCTGTTATGCTTAGTTACCCAATGTTCATTTTCAAACATTTGTTTGAATATAGTGTTTCACTATGGGAGATATAGTCCACTACCATATTGTGTAAGATCTCCAAAAACCATGCACACAGCTCCGGCACCGGAGTCAAACCTAAAAGACACACTGTGGCACGTGTCCTGAACTGACATTCCTGTTATACTAAAACCTACCATTGTTTCCGCATAGGCATGCAGGGCCCACGCAGGCCATAAAGTGTCAAGGCATTGTTTTTCCTGCCCAGGAAAAGGGGAGGGTGAAAACAGATCCAACATCCACATTGAGACCCCTGTGTGATGGATCCACTGTTTTAGGCACAAATGCTGGAATACTACTGTAGAGCTGTGTTTTTTCACTAATACACGATGTCTCTGGAGAAAAATGAGACAGCTACCCAACCTTGTCAAGCCAAAAACTTGCGAGACATTGTGTGAATAAAGTAATGCTCTCCTTTTGTAGCAAGGCACGATAAGAGAGGGAATTTATTTTTAGTCCCATTTAGTTCATGCTTTGAGCTGGTGTTAGTTGGCTTTTCACCCAGCTGAGAGTTATCACCATGCTGGAACGACTGACTGTTGCTCCCATAAATATGCGCTTATCGCATAATAACTGATATAGGAAAATATTCTGATGCCATCAGGGTTAGTAACAGGCCAAATGGGATGTGTCTGTCCGATACTCATAGGCTGTGTCTTTGATATGTAAAGCTTTAGATATTGTATGTGTGCACCCTGTGCAGACCCTTTGTGGCGTCACATGTGGTGTCCATTGCTTCTGCCGTTTGTGCTTCACCTGAACCTTAAAAATTTTAGCCAAGGGTTCTCTCACCTGAGACTTCCATCCGCATTCGACCAGAGTCCTGCACTGTCTCCCTCGGAGGAGTTTAAGATGAAGTCATTGATAACGCAAAATTCATCCCAAGTAGTTGAGTTAGAACACACTGACCTAAATGTGGTGGTGGTAACCGTATTGGGTTCCCTGTGAGCTGTTAAACAGGCTTACAGCTGCCTGGAACAGACCGAGGAAGCTTATCTCACAAGAAGAAAGTGAGACTAAGACTGTTAAAGAGGAGGGTTAGGAGAAAAAGAACCTAAAGACAAAAACGTGAAGCATTTTAAATTATATCACTCAAATATTAATCTCACCCAGAAATGATTTTTCTAGAAGTTACTCAGGAGGGGTGAAAGCACACCTGGACTTCCCCACTAGATGGAGGAATCCCCAGGACACACGTGTATTCTTTCAGCTATGAATCATTTCCCATCTGCCACAATCCCCATGAAAAATGTCACTTATTCAGACAGGATGCACTGTGCAAAACGTGAACGACATTTCCAGCCACAACTTTCAACAAACACCCCAACTCACAAGCAAGTGCTCAGGTCTCTCTTCTGTCACGTAGAACAAATGTGTTTGACCACAAGTTTTTTCCCCCATCAAAATTGTTTTCCTTCAGTTTGTGGAAATTTCTTTGTGGTTATGCTGAGATGCAGGTGTGATTATGCTAATGACACAGTGTTGTGTTTTGTAGGGATGCTGTGTGCAATTTGTGGTAGCTGAAAGATGCATGTTAGGCGATGAAACTATAATCATAGTTAGAGAATATTTAACCTGGTTGTGTACAAATGAACAGAAAGTGAAACCTATCTTTTAATCAGCCATAAAAGTGATTAGAGGTGCTCTTTAAGTGTGGCACTGATCCTAAACCTGAGATGACCGGCCACTAGTGGTGCTGTAGAGCAGTGTTGTAGTGCAGTCCATGCTGCACATGGGGTTGCTAATATTTTTCTCAAAGTATATAGAAATGTCTGGATGCATCCTATTAGCTAAATTTTACTAAAAATGTGGCAGATAAAAAGTAATTATCTGTAAGATACTTTCAAGTCACGTTATTCCACCTATCCATTCCACCCCTAAACAAAGAACCTGAACCTTAAGGCACTTTTGGTTCCTGATAATCTGGGTAAAATGCTGCAGAAATGTAACAGGTAGTCATGTAGATGTGGGACATATAAACTAATGCTAATGTGTGATTTTGTATGTTTGTTTTTTTTTCCATACAAACTTTAAAAAAGATCCAAGCTCGGGTAGATTGTTCAAAGGAAAACTTACCAGTCTGATGTTATTCTAGTCCCTCTGTAAAGGCAAGAGCCTCTTCAGATCACATAAAAATCCTGTAGAAAACATTTTCTAAAACACTCAAATCTCAGACGTGTCCTTCCCAGATGTGACTTCCTCTTCTGTGGAGACTTCAGCACATGTTGCAATTTCCTTTTCAGGAAACTTTTGAAAGCTAGCTGGTGTCCTAATCTGTTGAGCAATAACTGGGAGGAGAGAGCAACCTTGATCCTGTTGTTTGTATGATTCACACCATTCACAGACATCTGACTCAGCACTTTTTTTTTCTTCTTGTTAAGGACACTAGTGTATTTATATGATTATACAGGTGATTAGAATCTGTACAGTGTCACACAATGTTCTGTCAGGTTAATTTTTCAAACCACTAACTCATCCCAATCTGCTGTAGTGTGCCCTCTCTCACAGTTTGCATTTATCTTGTGGTGACTTTTAAAAACACTGTCATGTTGAGACCTCTGGTGGTTTCAGAGAGAAGCAACTTTAAAATGCCTGCAGATATCCCATAAATCAGTTCTTAATCCATACAAACGTGTAACACTTACCCGTGCAGTATGTAAGTGCTTTATTAAGTGATATTGTAAAGTAAAATTATCCCTGTTCAAGCTTAGATTAATGCTTGTTTTAGAATATTTTTAAATATGCCTCAAGAAAATGTGATTTTCACACAACAGTGAACACTAAAGAAGACAAAATGAGAAGAGGAAAAGGTGTAGTTGAAGAAAGACCATGCTATACTGCAATACAGTTTAATAACATCCATGAATTTAAATCAACACAGGTTTACATCAGTTTCTATTCTACAAAAACTTGTCATTTTGTTCATTTATTGTATTAAGAGAAGAGTATGCATAAAAAAAACTATAACCTCAGCCCTATTTTTTTAACATACACGTAAAAATGTTATTAATAATTTACTTAGTAAATTAAAGGATCAAATTAACAATTATCATGTTGACTAATCTAAGTTATTTTTTGATTAATCTAATTAATCTGTTTTTAAATTCAATATAATATACTAATATAATAATACGTTTTCTTTCAGCAAAGTCATGCAAAAATAGAGGATTCTTTTAACTTTGAAGACACATTTGTGTCGGTAAGACATAAACAACACAAAAGTCACAAGGACTGGAGGCTTCGGCAGAACTCGTAATCACTGTCAACATAAACTCCACCCACTGGTTAAACCCTGCTACACAACAGACCCAGCATGCCAATGAAAATCACACCGCTGCAGGATTCAGCAGAATAACTCACAGAACCCAACAGAACTCCCTCAGTACCTAGCCCCCAAAAGTCTCAGTCTCACAGACCACTGCCGTTGGGTCGCTCAATAATATAACATAATTCAAAAACATAACATTTCATTTACTAATCATAAAAATTTTATTTAACAGGCCTTTATACTTCCCACATAACAACTTAAATTATTCCTCCCAAAAATAGACCATTCTCAACTGGTAATCTTTACAGACTAATGTGAAGTCTCTCGTCTGTCTGATGCTGATGGGGACTCTGGGGTTCTGTCAAGAAGCAACAAACTGTGTCCTTCATGAGTAAGGCGTAGATGCTAACACTGACTGAGTTAAAGGCCTGATGTAGCTGGAGCTTGACATGCTTTAATACGTGTCACTTCATCTACTGGCAGATAGTGAAAACACAAACTTGTGGCTGTTCTACCCTACTCTCCAACTCCAAAAAGACTTTCAAAAACTGAGGATTTTTTTTGTTTTGATGTGTGATGTCTTTGCTTTCTTCATTTGATTAGGGCAGTCATTTTGTTTTCATTTCATAGAAAGTTGTTTTTTTTATTCAGGTTTTGTTTTCTATAGCATTCTCTTCCTTAGTTTCCCTTATTTACTACTGTTTGCATGTGTATAAACCCCTCTTGATTTGTCTTAAAATGAACAACCTATGGTTATTGCAAAATTTTGTTTCCCATTTTTATGCTACTCCTTTATCAACAAGGCAGAGTTGTATCAGGTGGCAACACTGAAAATGCTCTCTAATTACTTTATATAAATTGGTACCGAGCATGTATATTGATTCACATTTGCAGCTCTAGATGTTGATGTGAAAGATCACTGCCTTTAGTTGTCACTGAGCTCTTGCAGAGATAAATGCTTTTCTCAGTACTACTTTGATGTTCAAGTAGAATAACTCAGGTTTTGTCTTGTGTAAGCCTGTGAGTCTGCTTCTCTCCAAGAAAAGCAGAGCATTAGTATGAGATTTTGTACAGAAGCACTAAAGACTGCACCTACAATAATGGCCATGGGAGGCAACAACGTTCTTCTACTGACAGGAGATTGACATAGAAGTTAGACTTGGAGGAAGAAGAACTTTAATTGTTACATGAGCACATATACAGTTTTTACACATACATGTTTACATTTACGTTACTCATTGCTCAGACGCTTTTATCCAAAGCGACTTACAAGTGAGGTACAACGCAGCAAAAATCTAAGTCAGGGAGTAAACATCAAAGCAAAGTGCGGTCAAGAAAGTGCTTCTGTTTCATGAGATGCAAGTACCCATTACAGTGAAATTTGACCTCTGCATTTGATCCATCACCCTGGGGGTAGCGGTGGGCAGCTGGGGCTGGGTAGGGTGGGATTTATTGGTCCTAGGCTGGGATTTGAACTTGCATCCGTCCGTTTTACCAATAAAGCAAATCAGTGTAACTCTGCTCACCCTGTACAAATCCTGTATAGATCCCATAAATCCTGAAGGGGATCCCATAAATCCTAAACGCTGTGTAATGCTGTGGCGCTGGCAGAATTCCCAGTATTCTTGAACACTGTTCAACTCAAAGTGAACGTTCACACTCAGCACTGCCTGTAAATTAACAGTGGGGGAAATTGGCTTGTCTCAAACCTCTACAACTGCCACAATTCAAGTTAGTAAAGTCTTTGCTTGGTGTCCACAGTTAAACCTGGTTCTTTACCTTTTGCATCTCTCACACATACTGTAGTTTGTGTGTTTGTCTGTTTCCTGTGTGACTGTCAGCACTAGTCATGTCCACAGTTTTATCACATATGATGTAAACAAGGTTTAGCTTTGAGTAAGTGTTTGTTTTCATGTGGGGTAGGTCAGAACATTCTCGTGGTTAGAGAAGGTCTGTCATTTTGACAACTTGAGTATGTGTGAAAACTAAAAGGCAACTGTAGTGCTGTGAGTAAGTAAGTAAGTAAGTTAAACTTACAGTAATGCTGTGTACCTTTTTTGGAAAATTTCAGTATTTTTAAGTCCTAATTTAAATTTAAAATTTTCCATATGCTGCTTGTGGTTTAGTCTATGCTTGTGGATCATATTTAAGCCTGCAAAAATATTTCGACTATTGGTACTGTTTAACAATATGGACAAAGCAAAGCATACAGATGTGTTGCAATGAGAATCAAAGGACTTTAAAAAGTCGTATGCTGCCAAGTTTTTCTTATCGATTGTTAGGTACAGTGTTGGCCCTTAAAGCTACATGCTGGCATGAGTTATTTACAGTAGTAAACAGGCTTCTGGAAAGTCGATTATCATGTAGTTTATACATTTTCTCAAAATAACACAATAAAATATTTCACAGATATATTCACAATATTATTTATGCTGGAAGTTAAATAAAGAAAGAAGGGACATTCTTACACTGCAAAGGGGAATGCGCAAAATTACTAATTTTGATTTGAGTAACTTCTTTGTCAGTTTTGCATAATTGAATTCATTTCAATGATAATGTTGTAAATTGAGGTGTAAGAAAGACATGTAGAATGTTCTTACAAAACTGAAATCATACACAACCTGTCAGGAAATGAGCCTCACTAATTAAAAAAAATGTGGAATGTTTGATTTTACTCCAAATTCCAAAATCGTGACGTGAACATGTAGAGAACACAGTCTGATAAATTAAACTGAGTGAGTGTCTTTGAAAATGCCATATTATCTTTGCATTTTGGAATAAAAAATGGTTACAGTGTTGAGAATAATTTACTGTGAATTTAATATAATCTATTTTATAGTTTGAGGATGATGAAATAGAATAATGCTCGATGTACAGTGAATACTCAAAAAAGAAAATTCAGTTGCTTGTTTTTTCCAAATTCGATAGGACTGTAACTTTTTATAATTTTTTTTTATGTCAAAATGTCAGAATCATAGAAAAGAATGCCCTTCTTAGTTCCCCAGAGCTTTTTGTCTTTGACTAGTAAATAGCTATCTGCTGTAAATGGGTTTGTTTAATTCTTTTAAATGACTAATTTCTTAGTTTAAACATTGAACAAATTTATTGTAAAGTTCTCAGACAAAAATCCAGTGCAAACCATGGATCTTAACATAACCCTAAATAGTTTTAGTCTTAATTGCTTTTCGGGAACGGCGCACATACACATTTGTTCCTAGAGTGATTAAGACGTGCTAAGTAAAGAACACGTTTTTTTAAGGTGAGGAGGATGTGAATCCACAATGGTGATGCAGAACTGAAACCCAGGTCAATGCACAACATGATGACGTGTGACTGCAAAACAGTTATGCAGCATGCAATGACTTTAGATGACTGAAACACCCTGTATGAGTGTACGTCAGTCACAGAAGGACCAAAAACGTGTTTAACTTGACCAACTCACTAGGGTTTGTCTTTAAAACAGCACCCTTTGTCGTTTTTTTTTTTTTTTAATTTTTTTTTAAGGTGGGTTGCTCCTGATTGGGAAGCTATGCTCACTTGGTAGAGCAATAGGGCAAGGGAAGGCCCGAACCCTAACAGTTGTTGTTTCCAAATTCCCTCTGGATAAATGCATTGCCTAAGTCACTAAACGTAAATGCTCGGGTGCCTTGGAGAAGTTGCCAATGCCAATGTTTACAGTAAAGCATGAGAACCACTTTTTTTTTTTTTTTTTTTTTTTTTTTTCGCTGAAACTGAAAATCTGATTACGGTGCTAACAAGCCAGGAGAGTGTGCAGAGAAGATGGAAGGTGTATTTTGAGGAGCTGATGAATGAGGAAAATGACAGGGAGAGAAGGGAGGAAGATAGGGATGTTGTGGAGCAGGAAATAGCAGAGATTAGAAAGGATGAGGTGAGGAAGGCTCTGAAAAGGATGAAGAGCGGAAAGGCTGTCCTGGTTGTAGGTCCTGGTGTGGAAGTGTCTAGGAGAGACAGCAGTGAAGTTTCTGACAGGTCTGTTTAACAGGATTCTAGAGAGTGAGAAGATGCCTGAGGAATGGAGGAAGAGCGTTCTGGTGCCGATCTTTAAGAACAAGGGTGACACGCAGAACTGCAGCAACTACAGAGAGATAAAGCTGATGAGCCACACAATGATGCTGTGGGAAAGAGTAGTGGAGGCCAGGCTTAGGAAGGAGGTGGAGATTTGTGAGCAGCAGTTTGGTTTCATGCCCCGTAAGAGCACCACTGATGCCATTTTCACTTTGAGGTTGTTGATGAAAAAGTACAGAGATGGTCAGAAGGAGCTGCATTGTGTCTTTGTGGATTTAGAGAAGGCGTATGACAGGGTGCCGAGGGAGGAGCTGTGGTACTGTATGAGGATGTCGGGAGTGGCAGAGAAGTACGTCAGAGTAGTTCAGGACATGTATGAGAGGAGCATGACAGTGGTGAGATGTGCCGTAGTTCAGACAGAGGAGTTCAAGGTGGAGGTGGGACTACACCAAGGATCGGCTTTGAGTCCCTCTTGTTTGCTATGCTGGTTGACAGATGAGGTCAGACAGAAATCTCCCTGGACAATGATGTTTGCACATGACATTGTGATTTGCAGCGAGAGTGCGAGAGTAGAGAGCAGGTGGAGGAACAGCTGGAGAGGTGGAGGTTTGCTCTGGAAAGAAGAGGCATGAAAGTCAGTCGTAGTAAGACAGAATACATGTGTGTAAACGAGAGGGATCCAGGTAGAAGTGTGAGGTTACAGGGGGCTGAGGTGAAGAAGGTGCAGGAGTTTAAGTACTTGGGGTCAACAGTTCAGTGTGATGGGGAGTGTGGAAAAGAGGTGAAGAGGCGAGTGCAGGTGGGTTGGAGTGAGTGGAGGAAAGTGTCAGGAGTGTTGTGTGACAGAAGAGTGTCAGCAAGACTCAAAGGAAAGGTGTACGGGACAGTGGTGAGACCAGCTCTGCTCTATGGGTTAGAGACAGTAGCAGTGAGAAAGAGACAAGAGGCAGATATGGAAGCAGCAGAGATGAAGATGTTGAGGTTCTCCTTAGGAGTGACAAGGTTGGACAGAATAAGGAACGAGTTCATCAGAGGGACAGCACACGTTGCCTGTGTTAGCAACAAAGTCAGAGAGGCCAGATTGAGATGGATTGGACATGTGCAGAGGAGGGATAGTGAATATATTGGTAGAAGGATGTTGGAGATGGAGCTGCCAGGCAAGAGGACGAAGAGGAGATATATGGATGTCCTAACAGAGGACATGAGGTTAGCTGGTGTCAGAGAGGAAGATGCCCAGGATAGAGTGAAGTGGAAGCGGATGATTTGCTGTAGCGAATCATCAGGGGTGATGGGAAAAGCCGAAAGTGTAGTAGATGTTCACTATAATTTTAACCATCTTTTTAATAAACCATCCTTGAATCCAACACATCAGCAGGCACTAGAAACCCAGAGATGTAAAAGTTAATCAGCCTGACTGACTGCAGACAAATATCATGGGAATATTCCGGGGCTGCACCTAACAATTATTTTTTTCGGGTTAATCTATAGATAGTTTTCCCGTAAAGTTCTTCTTAATTGTTCAATTAATATAAAAGTTACTAAGAGCTTGTTGTGGGGAACACATGATAGTGGATGGGGAACTGTTGGTGAAGCTGAAATGATCACTTTTCTGCATGTTTTTGATTTTTAATGAGCAACAAATAGTTTTTGTGATCGGTTCAATCTTTGAGTTGGGATTGAAAGCGAGTAACCTGATGTCTTCTTAGCCTGAAAGTATATTCCTCTGTACTTTCTCAGAACTAATATTGTTTTTGGTTTGTGGTGAGATGTCCTGTGCAGCTGCTGGCAGGTTTATTCATCTCAGATTTTTGCACTGTGGCTTTTCAGGCTCGAGTTTTCTGATCTGTCTACCTGTTTTAATAATACACTCTATGCAGTGATGTGCATTGGACCAAGAGTTAATGGAAAAGCCAAAAGCTCCAAATGCATAGTTGCAGTAAATATATTAGTCATGTTCATGCCTAGGCCAACCTCACATACTAAGTGAAATCCACAAGAATCTACTACGCACTATACACAGTGACTCATGGTATTTTGTTCGTTATTGTAAAATGTGGTCGCTCAGATAAATCTGCATGGTTTATCCAAATGTTTGATGTAACGTGCTGGAATCTAATGTATGAGGCACTTGAATAGCACAGACCAGAACTGAACAACTTAAAATAAATACACCTTAACTATTCATTCATTTAATTAAAATTTTAAATTGAAAAGTTGTCTTATGTCTTATTTGACCAGGCTTTAAAAATGCAGTTGAGTCAAATGCAGCACGGAGTATATATCTATCCTTTTCTGAAGAAAAGGAACTTTGATCACTACTATTTACTGTATATAGTACATATCTTAAATACAGGCAGTCATTATTGGATTCTTTAGGTACCTATGATAACACGTAAAAGGAAATGTGGTTGGACCACAATTCTCTCTGAGAGTAAACCTGCAATAGTTAACTGTGTGTTCCTTGGAACTTATACAGCCCTTATCTCTTTGCAAGTTAAGTGTTTAGCAAGTAAGTAAGCATGTTCCAGGACAGAAGTATTCGTATTATCTGATATAAAAAAAAAAAAAAAAAACATTTGCTTTTCAACCTCATTGTCAACAAAAGCAAGAAAGATTTCAGCATCCAGTGTATTATGTAAAAATTGGGCTCTTAAAAATAAAATAAATAAATTCAGATTTATCTGTTTGTTTGTTTTTTTTTGACCAGCGCTTTGGTAAAAATTCTCTAATTCATATTTTGAGTTTTAGTCATTCCTGGTTATTTAAAACACAGTGAGACATTTCACTATTAGATTCGCTCAGTGTGACCAACTAGAGAAGCTTCAATGAGACCACATCTGACAGTGACCGGTAGAGGCATGATTCAGGCTCCACCAATGTTCCCTCCAATTTTTATGTGTCTGAGCAAACCCACGAACTCCCTGAGCGGTCCCTTGGACCACTCTGAGCAACATAAGATGTGTGCACTGTGGTCATGCCAGCGTCACATGCATCCAAGTTACAGTGTTATTCAAAGAATCAAATTACAGCATTTACATTTCTGTTAGCATACTTTTAAGTACTTTAACCCACTTACAATGAAATTTGCAAAAATTTTGTTCATGACCTGTGTAGTGCAGGTATGTGCCACTTCCCGTTCGTTTTGCCATTATTATAAAAGATCAACATCAGCAGCACTTGGCATCATTAGCGCATCATCACTCCACGTCGGCCACACCACTATGCAACACCAGTAGCGGCACATAAGGACGCTGTCATAGCCCGTCAATGACGTCGATTAGTTTCCTAAATACATATTTGTGAATCGCATCATTGGCTGGAGAAGCCAGTCACTAGTCACTCACTGGCTCTCATTGCATAATAGCACTGAATGAATTATGTTTTTATTTTATTTTTAATTCAGGTTGGAATTTAATTTTTATTTTGTGTGCCGCGCAGATTTTATGTGCACGGAGACAGTATCAGCAGTGTGCAATTGTGCACGTTTGCAGCTTAAAGGGAATAGTGGTCTCCACCATCTTTTTATTACCATGGCCTACTGCCCCTCGTAACACCTCACTCTGTCATGCTTAGTTACCCAACGTTCATTTTCAAACATTTGTTTGAATATAGTGTTTCACTACGGGAGATATATCCCGATACCACAGTGAGTTCGAAAATGCTGACCTAAATGTGAACAGTTTCTTGCAAACTGTGTAATCGTAATGTTCTTCTCATGAAGGACTTACCCAGTGTGTTCCAGGTTAATATATACATGTGGTAACCGTATTGGGTTACCTGTGAGCTGTTAAACAGGCTTACAGCTGCCTGGAAAAGACCGAGGAAGCTTATCTCACAAGAAGAAAGTGAGACTAAGACTGTTAAAGAGGAGGGTTAGGAGAAAAAGAACCTAAGCCAAAAACGTAAAGCATTATAAATTATATCACTCAAATATTAATCTCACCCAGAAATGATTTTTCTAGAAGTTACTCAGGAGAGGTGAAAGCACACCTGGACTTCCCCACTAGATGGAGGAATCCCCAGGACACACGTGTATTCTTTCAGCTATTAATCATTTCCCATCTGCCACAATCCCCATGAAAAATGTCACTTATTCAGACAGGATGCACTGTGCAAAACGTGAACGACATTTCCAGCCACAACTTTCAACAAACACCCCAACTCAAAAGCAAGTGCTCAGGTCTCTCTTCTGTCACGTAGAACAAATATGTTTGACCACAAGCTTTTTTCCCCCATCAAAATTGTTTCCCTTCAGTTTGTGGAAATTTCTTTGTGGTTATGCTGAGATGCAGGTGTGATTATGCTAATGACACAGTGTTGTGTTTTGTAGGGATGCTGTGTGCAATTTGTGGTAGCTGAAAGATGCATGTTAGGCGATGAAACTATAATCAAAGAGAATATTTAACCTCTGACAATTTGTTTTTGCCTAAACAATAAATGTTTTTGGTGAATAAAATGTCAGGAAAAAAGAAGTTAGCATACTGTATTGAAATATTTCTTTCTGACCAACAGTCCACAATAAAAACAAATGATTTCATTCATAGAAGTAGAAAACATATCCTTGTCTTTCAGTCAAAGAGTGTGTTTATCTGTATGGGCATATTGCAAGTTAAATTAATCTTAACTGCATATTTAACATTATCTGGAAATTGCCCATTTTTAAAAATATTTTAAAATACAGAGGCTCATTTTTATAGGAATTTAATAGTGGTCATTTAATTTATGAGTTTGCACTCAAGTATCAAAGGCAGGAGAGTGTGATGCAGCTCCATCATTGCACACAGGTTGTTCACCTCAGCTACTGTCAACATCAGCGTCTAACACTGTTCCCACAACCGATCCAGCTCGACAGCTTTCTAATGTAATATTCAGGTCAGGGATTGCATTAAAAGAAGTAAAAAATGGAATGAATGTTGTAGATGTAGGTTTCCCAAACCTGATAAGTATGGACACTTGTGGTGCTGTGAGGCAGTGATATAGCATGCAAGGTGCACATGGGGTGTTTGTATGATTCACACCAATCATAGACATCTGACTCGGCACCTTTTTTTTCTTCTTTTTGTTAAGGACATTAGTGTATTTATATGATTATACAGCTGATTAGAATCTGTACAGTGTCACACAATGTTCTCTCAGGTTAATTTTTCAAACCACTAACTCATCCCAATCTGCTGAAGTGAGACCCCTGGTGGTTGCAGAGAGAAGCAACTTTAAAATGCCTGCAGTTATCCCATACACCAGTTCTTAATCCATACAAACGTGTAACACTTACCTGTACAAGCTGTAACTATTTTATTTGAGTGATATTTTAAAGTAAAATTATGTCTGTTCAAGCTTAGATTAATGCTTGATTTAGAATATTTTTAAATATTCCTCAATAAAATATCCTTTTTTAAATCCTTGCAATGTGACACAGTATTTCAAGGATAAAATTTTAAATAAGAAACATCTGAGGCAATTAACAAAATAATGAGTTGGGGACATCCCTAAATAATGTGCACAGAGAAATGTCTATAGTAGATGCAGTCCAAACAATTAAGAGCGTATCATGCTAAAAAGGATAATATTTAAACTTTAAAGTATATTTACATATAGTTTCTATACTACATTTACTTTTCGTATGTTTGGTTATTATTTATGCCTTTGTGTTTCTCAGGAAAATACTGAACTTTTTGTTTAATCACATGATTTATTAACCTAGATAAGAGAAAATGATGCATTGTTACAAGTTAAAATAGTCAGAACAATTAGACCATCATTAAATGCTTTTAAAGTTTTAGACATGTAATGTAATGTTGCATTTTTGCAGTAGTTACATTTAATAAAACTTTAACCCTGAGTTTATTTTTTGCATTGCTTTTTTGATATTAAGTCACAGTAGCCATGTAAACGTGAATATATTTTATTTGTTTAAGGCTGTACAAATGCTTACATAATTGCTTACATCATTGCTGAGCTGTTGTCTTGGAATGCTTTACATTATTAGAACTGTACCTAAGAAAGCTATGAGTGTGTGTTTACTTTATGGAGTGTTACAATGTCAAAACAGTTTTAAAAAATGGAAATGGACACAAAACAAAATAAACCAAATGCATATGATTACACATTAGTACATAATTGTGTAATTCTTAGTGAGGGATGGAAAAAGTGGAGGACAGTGTGTAAATAGCATATTGCTCTAACTAAATAAAGTAAATCTGAACTGGATGTTGATGCAGTGTTGCCACTGCACGGCATCATATGCAAGAAAAATTACATGAACCCCCAAAAAAATACAGTAAATATGTTCTTTGTTTCACTAGCAAAACTAGAAGGTACTGTTCTGCCGAGCCAGAATGTAATCCATTTTCTTTTTCCTTCTTGGTTTGAATAGGACACTGAGGAAGACAGACACCACTACCAGGAAGCAGGACACAGCAACCACAGCTACCACCAGCCATGTAAATGAGGAGTCTGTGAAAAGACGAAAGGTAAGAATGGAGGCCACAGGTTATCTATATCCCTGCAGATAATTATTCTAGACTAATATAACTTCGTTGCATTTGATATGATGCACTGGTCAGTCCAACTTATTTGGAAATTGGGGGAGTTATATGACAACTTTGCTTATATAAATGTTTTAACGTCACACGTAACGTTTCCCTGCCAAGCCCCGATGGCGCCTTGGGTCATTTAAACACGGCCTTCTTAGAAGAAGGAGTGAATTATCCCGGCTCTCTCACCAGTTTTGTAGCTTTCTTACAGAAAGGCAGGGCAGCGTATAGACAGTAAAAACCTTAAATGGGAAGTATGTACGGGGCTTAAATCTTGAGCTACTGCTAACTGAAGTCGCAGACTAAAGCTCAAAAATAATTTGACCTAGTGAACTTGCTGTAGACATCAAACTGTGGATTGACTGTCAAACTCCAAAATATGCTGGTTTAGAAAATCCATCCAAATCCCTTATTGGAGGCCTGCCCAACCTTTCGACTGCTTGTTTTGTTCAGTCAGATGTCCTCACTGTTGCCATGTTCTCAGATCTTAGCAGTTTCTTACCTCATTTAAAGAGCTTTCAGATTCCTTGAGTCCAAGTACGCTCCATGTATTATATATAGTGTATATATATCATATATACGCGCTCTAAATAGTCACAAAAACTCACTGCTCACCTTCTAGCTGAAGCTGTATTACAACTTCTTGTCTTCCTCCTTGGTTCTCTGTCACACACTTCAGCTCTGTCATCACATGTTTTTCTGTCATTGCTACAACAGCCAGTCCCAACTCAATCTGGCAGCCTTTGTGGACCCTGGTTACCCTGGGAAGAGTCAGACAAATGTTTGTTTACATGCCATTTTATGACTGTGTGGGAGGAAAAAGCTATTACCATCTATTAGATTTACCTTTAGATTAAACTAGAAAAGAGGTTTACAGTAAAAAGTAACACTTTTTGGCACATAAGGAGGAATTGTCAGGAGGTACAATTCAAAGTTTTCTCTTCAATAGCAGCAGCTAAAGCAGCAGCAGCAAATCACTAATAAGTGTTTTGAGAATTTCTAAGTACTATTTACTATTGTATGCTTCAAATAAAGGAATTAGGTCTGCATGTGGTCACCAAGCAAATAAGTTATTGAGAATAAAACATTTTAAAAACCATATTTACAAGCAATAGGTGTCTGAATAAATACATATTTTTTTGATTAAGTCAAAATAAAACTTTTTTGGTTAGGGCAGGGACATATGAAGTGGACTGTCGCCCATCATTGGGCTGTCTGGGAGCGACCACCCGTCTAGTCTCTGCAGTGTGTCCGACACCTTTGTCTTTAGGTTACGTCCATACATTTACTTTCCCCTTTTCTTATTTTTGTTTTGGCTGCAGGTTTTAGTAAAGAGGAATTAATAATTAAAAATAAATCCACTTGCTTCCTTGGCCCCTGCAGAATGCTGTCTTCATGGTGTGCTGACTTTGCTGATTGGCCATTAACCAGCCATGTGACCACAGTGGACTCTGCTGTTTGACATTCTGTGAGCACCGTGCAAAACAGTATGGATCCTGAACCTAAAGAAAGGCATTTAGAGATCAATTGAGTTTAGTTCTTTGATAAAATAAGTGTGCTATTTTAAATTAGACACATTTTGAATGCTTACCATGTGGAAATTCAAAAATGGTTCCATTCAGTGGTGACACAATTAAAGGTGGTTTAATTATTGGACCTAAGACAAGAGAGACAATATTTAATCATTAGATAAAAACCCCAGGAATTAAAGGAAAAGGTAGATTTCAATTATAAAAGTAAATTAAATCTTAAAAAAGGGAAAAATCTCACCTTCAACAGTACTGTAGGTGCTGCTGCTGATTAGATCTGGGCCAGGAGTCACAAAAGCATTAGGTGCCTTAGTTGTGATTCTAGGTTTTGAACCTGACAGATACAAGTTCACACAAATTAGACATATGGGAACACATCCAAACAACTCTTAAGAATTCAGCAACAATTTTGCATGTTTTACTATAGTAATTACCCCTAGGTAACTGAAGTATTTGTTGAGTTTTGTGTTTTTGCAAAATTGAATAATGTGGCTATGCTTAATCAGTTATGTTTCACCAATGTGGCCAGTAGGGGGCAAGGTTGCCTAAAATGTATGGTTATTTGCAGTTGTTATAGTAAAAGCAAGTTCTAAACACAATGGATTTAGAATACTAATACATAATGTAAATGTAAATATTGTAATTTTATATCTGCATCAACATCAAAGGTGGCCGGGTTGTCCCTTTGTGAGTTTTCTGAGGTATCCCTTGATGGCTGTGCGAGCCACACCCTAGCCTGGTGGGCTAAAAAAATTTTAGCAGTACTATTCATAAAACAAATGATGACACATAACCCACCTTGCACACCGAGCAGAATTGCTCTGCTGACGTTGTACAGGTTATTTCTGATGAGCACACTGAGCTGGCAGGTGTAGAAACCTGCATGGGATGGCTCCACAGAAAGGATCATTAGGCCACGTTTGTCCTGGTGAAAGGACCCCCCTTTTGTTAAACGGAGTGGAGTGGGAGTCTCATTCTGTAAAGAAGTAGGAAACTGTGTCATTCATGAGGAAGGAGTAGATGCTAATAGTGAATGAGTTAAGGGTCAGATGTAGTGGGGGCTTGACACTTCCTCTACTGGCTCATAGTGAAAACAAAAATCACTTAGTTATTATTAATACATATGATTAATTCTGATTCCTGGAAGACTTTTTTTTTAATCGTTTAAAATAATTATACTTTTAAGGATTTAATAGTTTACTTTTATAACATTCTCAAATAAATTGATTTGTATTTAAAACTGGTGTAAACAAAACTTGTAGATGGGTCTCAGTGAAAACAGAAATAACTGAGATACAGTGAAATCACCATGTTTAAAATGGTGAAGAGTAGAAATACATTTTAAAGATTAAAGACTCATCAACTGACCAACTTGTCATGGACCTGTTGGTGGTGATCCAACAGCCAGTGAAAAAAGTCCCCTCACCTTGTACCATTCTATCAGCCTGTCTGTCTTGTTGAAGTAACCTAGAGATGGACATCTTAGTGTCAGCTTATTTCCCACTGTGCCTGACATGCGATAGGACCATATGTCCATGTCCACAGAACTGGACTTGTACACATGAAGTGTAATACTTCCAGTTACACAGTCATTTCCATTTCTGGAGACAAAAGTGAAGACAAATGTATTTAGTAGCAGGTAGCAACGAAATAGTCAGTAAAAAAAAAGTTTTTACACAGATGTCTAAATCTCCATTATGGCAAATGTTTTACATCCAAACCATAAAATATTCAATAGCTTCAGAGAAGTTGTCTTGTGAATTTAAATTTCTCCTCTTTGTTGAGAGTTTGAAGAAGGTCTCAAAGATATTTTTGTGCACTTTTAGACAAATGTGAAATAATACATAAAATATAGGTAAAGACAATTTGTTAATATAATGTGTGTTCTAAATAAATTATTTCTTCATTGGGCACAAGATTCTTAGTTTTATTGCATTAGTCTTTTTGGAAATTACACATCAGGACTATTTGTTTCGTTTTCCAGAGAAATTACATTCAAGATATTGCAGGAATTATGATGACTTAATCTAAATGGATCTGCCTTATTTTCCTTCCACATCATCATCATGGTTTGCCACTTTAATGAAAGGTGTGGTATTTGAGATTTTAGCATAGTAATGTTTTTACTCGGATCTCTGTCCAGTTTCGTCCTCTGTTATTGCATGTGATAGTTTAACAAAGCATCTACCTCCATGTAACCTAAACCTTCCCTGGCAATGGCAATGCTCTGATGGCATTTTACTGACACTGCTAAATTACTCAAGCATATTAGTTGTTTTTCAGTCTTAATAACTACCTGTAAGTGCACTTGTATTCCCCGGAGTCTGAAGGCTGAGCAGGGAGGAGCCACAGCTGTTGGTTATGTTGCTGGACACGCCCTTCATTCTGAAAGGTTACGGCCTCTGTGCCATTGCTCTTGGTGATGAGATAATTTGCAGTTAATGGGGCAATGTTGCGTAGTTCGAGCACTCTCTCGAACATTGGGAATGCCAGAATTACAGCGTCTCCCTCCACTCTGAATACCTCCACCTCTCCTTCCACCTGGTCACAGCCCCCTGCCAGAAAACAGCACTCAAGTATTTAATCATTATGTTAACCTCAGCATGTTTTGCTAATTATTTAAGTATAACAAGATTTTCAAGCCTAAATGGTGATTGATTGATTGATTGATTTTTTTTTTTTTTTTTTCAGACAAGTCTGATAAACCATGAATACTATATACATTATTCCACTCGCAGAGGTTTAATTTAACCTCTTGTTTTTGTTCTTTTTTTTATTTCGGCTAAAAGCTGAGTGTATTAATGTGCAGCAGGTCCCTTTTTTTTTGCATATAGACCCTTCTGAACTACAGTGCGATACAGACAAATTGTTTACATTTCACTAATAAAAGTGAACTGTATTGTGAAGAGTACTGTCACTTTATATAAATATATACAGATATGGATGATGGCATTTAAACGAATCCACAATTTAACCCACAATAACACAGGTCATTACACAACTCATAAAACAAATAAAATGTAAACATTATGAAATAAAAATCTTATTTGGCTTTTTGATTTAACAGAATATTATAAATAATGTAATGACCAAATCAAAGAGAGAATCCAGATATTTTTCTATTCTAACAATATTATCCTATTATTAAACATTCTGTTGAATCAAATTAAGCAGTCACATTTTTCTTATTTCTAAATAATTAGTTTCTTTAATTACTTTGTCAATTTCAAATTAATTTAGATAACATAGTTTTTCTTAGTCTGCATGGTATACAATGTATAGTAATGCCATTTCCTAAGTAGTATCTTGCACATTTGTTTAGTGGAGGTTACTTTTAGTTGTCTCTTTTACATTTTCAAATATATGTAACCAGATAATGTGAAGCATGCTCACCTGTCATTTGTAGAGGAGTTAATGGATGTCTTCCATAAACATGTTCGATGATGGCCACGGACAACAGCAATGACAAGTGCATCATGATAGTCTGCCAGGGCACAAGAGTTTAAAATAAAAGATCAGCTACCTAAATGTGTAGTGGTGTCTTAAGAATAAGAGCGCAAACCAGAAGAGGGATAACAAAATACTACTTTTCTCAACAAAGTATTATAGCTCTTGAAGATTAATAGTGGAGTGGAAAGTAGAATATTGAAAAGGCAATATTCATGTCTGGTGCTGAAACTTTGTCTCAAGCACAGCTTACCTAATTTTTTGCCTCAATTTAAGCTCTTTTTGTGGATTGTAAAACTTGTGACATCACATTCATCCCACCCCCATGTCAAGCATAACCACGTGGCTTTAAAGCAAGATGAACAAGATGAGTCACATGAGATAGTTTAAAAAAAAAAAAAAAAAAAGACCACTCATCAGAGGTCAGCAAAATCAGTAATATCAAAAGGGTTTTCATTTTCAACTAAGTAAACGATAGGCCTGCTTTTCTAAGGTAGAATGGTTTTATTAAAGATCTGTTATTTAATAGATTACTGGAACCAGGGATTTTTTTACTTTTTTTTTTTGGCCCCCTCCTTCATTTCTTTTTATAGATGGTTAGTGCATATTTAACACACACACTGACCGTTCACTCTGTTAGGCACACCTTGCAAGGACCCTGTTTGATTCCTTTTTCCCTTCAGAACTGCCTGCATAGCATAGATTTACCAAGGATAAAATTGCTGCACATGCATGGTGCTAAGGGACCCAAAGTGTGCCAATAAAATATCTCCTTCCACCATTAGGCCACTACCACTACCACCAAGGCATTGGCCAGAAGACCAGCAGTCACTAAAAATGTCCTCTTTTTCAAACCATTCTGTGTAAACCATAGAGATGGGTTTCCGTGATTCCGTGAGCAGATTCTCTGGCTCATGTGTACATGTCTAAATGCACTGAGTTGCTGGTATGTGATTGGCTAAGATATTTGCATAAAAAAAAACAGTTGACCAGGTGTACCTAACAAAGTGGCTGTTGTATGTGTGTAAATCCAATATACTAAACTCTCTATTCCAATACATGCAGAGACTGCAACTGTGGTTCTGACCTTGTTTCAATGTTCGGTTGGTTCTTGGCCAGAAAGTTTGCTGCACTTAAGTTATCATTTTAGTGGAAGCAAGTTCAGTTTCACTTCTGCATTTTTTTCCTTGCCTTGGATTAGCTGACGGCAGAAAACATTTTATTCTACTCCCACCACACATGCGTGATAAACTTTTCCACAAGAGAGTGTCTCTGTCATCAAAGGGCAATCCCCAAAAAAAAAGCAAAATGTGTGGCATCATGTCATTGTTGTATTAATATCTATGTGAGTCAACATGTGCGTTAAGCTTAACATTATCTGGAGTCAAATGGAAATTATGATACAAGATTAGTTTCATTTAAAGTTAAACAGTGGAATTATTGATTAATTGATTAAATCTAAAAGGAACAAAATTTATATTTTCTGTAATGTACATAAAAATAAAAGGTAATTATAACATTTTTATCTATTAACAAATGGACGATTTCCTACAATTCATAGACTAGTAAATGTCTTTGTTTAAACTAAAAAACATGAGAATTACTGCAACAAAATATTCAAAAGTACCGATATTATGATGCTATACTTGCATATGATTAGACTCACAGCAGTACAGGACGGTGTACTCACGGTGTACAGGTAAGCGCGGTGGCCACGTCTGTGATGGTGAGGACAGACTGATGTGCTGACAACGTCCACTGTGGCAGCCTGTGGTCAGTTTCCTGTCGACTCAGGGGGAACCTGTGCTGTCTTTTCAAGGTTCCCACCCCTCTAAGATGGAAATTTCTCAGGTTTCTCAATGTAACACAGTGTACTGTACAGCTCAGCACTTATGCCTCCTCACACCTTAACACACACACATATATTATGGGAAAAAAAGACATCTAGAGACATGTCCTTCAGGTTTATGCTTACAAATGCAGTGGTGTTGTTCCAAAGGCGACATCTGCCTTTTGCGTCAATGCGCACAAGGCAACAAACACACACACACAAACAGTTTTCTGACCCCTAGTAGTACCTAGTCATGCACGTAGTCTGTTTTATTTGCTTTTCCCACTTGCTCTATTTACTCCTTACTATTTAATTAGCGTTAGAGATAGTGATAGTGTTTTTTAACCCCTAAGCTAGACTTTTAATGTGTTGATCTTTATTTTCTTTATAAGAAGTGTCCATGAATGTGCAGTATAGTATTGATTTAGTTTGGTTTACGTCATGTTTAAAAGAACTTGATTTGCAAAACCTGTTGAGAACTGTAATTCATATACTTTCTTCAATGAGATATTAGAAAATTTCACAAAATTTTACAATACACTGTATTATCCTCTTGCCTAATACTTTATAGTTTTGTTTATTTCGCTTATTTTAAGACAGTCAACGTGTCCTCTTCACTAGTTCCAGTGACTCACAGGCAGGGGCGATCTTTTCTACTGTATATGTTTTGTCTTAACCATTTGCACCTTATGATTATTACGGTAATTTTAAGCCAGCTAAAGTATTTTGTAAGGCAGTACGTGAGCATTTTCACATTTGTCACAGTGGGTGGCTGACGGCAAAGTCATGGTCACTAATACTAAAATAAACAAGAACAGATATTGATAAAACGTCATGATTATAAAACTTTGTTCACATGCAAGTTTGAGAGACTGTGTGTCCATTTCTGGCTGCTTTTTATTTGAAGCTAGTCCCTGAGAATGTTAGTATGTTGTGCATTACGCATGTTTCATTTAAATAGACACTTATATTGATAACGCATGAGAATCCTTTTTTTGGGGGGGTTGTTTTTGTTTTGTTTTTCGCTGAATTCTCCAACTTTCAGATTTAAAGAATATAGTTCAAACTTGTTTATAGATTCTAAGGGTAAAAAATGAACCTATCCAGTTGTTTTGCTCACAGGACCTACATTCCTGTGTATCTAAAGAGGACATGGCTTTCTCTTAAGCAAGGAATTAAGTCCTTGCACTAGTTAACATTCCTTGCTTTGTTTGGTGTAAAGCAGACAGTCCAATTCCTGCTTGAAAACCAACTTTGAGCAGATTGTGCTTGAAGAAAAAATATTAGTGATTAGCTGCTCTACAATTGTTTGTTCCCTGTATAGGTTTAGACACAGCTGTGTAGTAGTAGTGTGACTCACTGGTCTTTCATTGCTCTGCGTAGAAACTATTTCATCCACTGTTATACATTTTTGTACATGAGTCATTTTGGTTGAAATACAGCTTTGGTATTTTCCAGTATAACCATAAAGATGACATGAGCAGTGTAAGTCGTAGGGAGGCAAGGTTGTCATGGAAACAGTCCTGTAACTCTGAGGGTTTTGCTAATTGGATCTTGTGCAAGTGCTGTATACCGCTCTTTGCCTGAGGCAATGCAACAAAGTTTACTTTATAAATGTGTTTGGATTTACAGTAATTCTAAGCAGAAATAGCACATGACTAACAATTTTCTCTTTAAAAAATTGTGTTAATGTTTTGTCCTGCTAAGTTGCAGTTAGACCACGGTCCAATGTGTGTGTTATGTGTTTGAGTCATTAGTGTGTTGTTCATCCTCTTGCACTCTCCCTGGGAAATTACTGCACAAAGTAATGAATATGTACTGTACTTGATTATTAGTAAGAAGCTATACAGATAAGACTAAAGGCAAGGGACATTTTGGAAAAGTGCACAGTACACCAAATGCAGCTAAACAGTTTGTTTGGTTATGTGTGTTTTACTAGTTGCAGCCAACACAGCCTGGAGCGACTAGCCTCAAGCCAAGTCTGGTGACCAAAAATCTATCTTATTGCCCCAGTTTTTTTATTTTCAAGTTTTCAGAAGAAAAGATCCAAAAATATATCTACTATAATATATCAGTTGTTTTGGATGCAGTTTATGGCTATCGTAGCTGCTCTCATTGATGAAAATGTATACTGTATCCGAACAAATCAGACACTAGGCTTTTATTTCAGCAAATTTGTCTTTTATGGCAAAGCAGGATTTACACATGCAGTTGAAACTGTGACGGACATGGTACTTACTTCTCATCAAACTGAGCACTGACAAAGCAGGAGATGTTGCATCTTTTGGGAAGTCTTAAAATCGCCTGTGATATGCTGATAATCAATAACAGTAAAGCAATGCCTAAAACCAACTGACCGGCTTCATTTTCTGCCTGGGAATTCACCTTTTAGCCACTCACCACATCAGTGTAGTACACTGTATACGACCATTTGTCAGCTAGATGGACCATTTCGTGGACCTCAGAAAATCTGGTTAATCTGATAACATCTAAGGAAGTTGGATTACTACAGTGTTGGCATTTTAAATTAAATACTCTTATCAAAAGAGAAGATTGTATATCAGGGGTAGCCAATTCCAAAAAAGTTGGCAGGATGTGTAAAACGTTAATAAAACAGAATGCATTAATTTTCTGTTCTCTTCAGTCCACATTTTATTCACAATAGAACATAAACAACATATCAGCTGTTGAAAGTGACACATTTAACCATGCAGGCCTCTGATCTGTCTGCCGATATCAAGTTAGGGAGCTGAGGATTTTTTATCCTGAAATTGTTCAACAATTTTTGTTGTTTTCAGTTTGTCTCAGATTGGTGAACCTCTAGGCCCATTCTGACATGCTCCTTTTGAGCCTTCGAATGTGCCTCCATTTGGTTTTGGATTTGCGGCAGTTACTTGTTAATTGGTTGCCCGTCTTTCAACTTTTTTGAGGGGTTTCTTTTTCCATAAATTTGTAAAATGTCTTAGTGTCTGCATTTGATTATTATTTTATTTTATCTGTTTGTTCATTGTGAATAAAATGTGGGTTGATGAGATTTGCAAATCATTGAATTCCATTTTTATCCTCATCCTCCCACCTTTTAAAAAATTATGTGGGTTGTACTTGAAACAAAGTATATGAAAAATCCAATTACTGATCTGATATGTGGACTGTCGTCTCTGTATTACAGATTCACTGTAAACAGTTTTACTTAAAGCAAGTGTAAACACAGTAATGTAACCGGATTTCTCGGCAGTAACTGGTTACTTAAGTGTATACGTATAAAAACACTGGTTTTCCAACAAACTTGTCGGCTTGGAATCAATCATGTGCAACCAGGAAGAACCTGATCAAAGACCTTATCCTAACCTTGGCTTTAGTAATAGAACTGCGCTTTTAGGAAAATATTTGCCCGTTAATAGGAATTGAGCGGAGATTTCCAGTAATATTTGATAGAATTTTAAACACAGAAGATTTAGTGGCAGCTTTTCTAAACTACAACAGAGAAATAGGCAGCACTTTTGGAGAAAATAGAAAAACTAAATTAAATTAGCAACAGTTAGTGCCTTTAATAAATCACTTTTCTACGTGTAATATTTAATTTTAGCCTCGAGATAAAATGCATTTTGTAAAGCTGGATAAAGTCATAAGCTAGTCATAACATCAGTTGCTGATACACTGGAACACAGGTGCAGTATAGCTTTCAGCAGTAAAGAGAAGTATTTGCAAAACTTGCAAACCAAAGAAAGAAGCTGTTTGAAAATTGTTCAAAAACAAATGAAATACAAATCTGTGTTTTGTAAATTGCGAGGGTGGAAAAGGTGTCCAAAGGTTGGAATTAGATTAAATTATTAGTTTTACAAACTTAAACACAAATACCAGGATACAGCATGATGAGGAGATGATGGCAGCAACAACCATAGCAAGCTTCTTATTTCAGAAATGTTTGTTCGCATTAAACAGCATAAAGCAGTAAACAATGACTTAAATTATAGTAATAAATTGCAAATCCCCAGATCTACAGTATGTGCGTATTGTAAAATTGTATACTTCTGTTGAAAATTTGACAAAAATTCTCAAAGTCCTAAAAAAACAGTTTAAAATGATAATTATATGGGAAATATGAAATAGTCAGCAAAAATAAAATCTGTTGAAATACCAACAAAAGTACAGCTGACGTGTTCTGTTAGCCAACGTATGTTACAACATGTCTCTTTTCAACATGTCTTTGCATGTGTTTCGGGAACAAACAGCAGCAGTGGACAAACTCTTTTAAAATTAAAGTTTATTCAAAGAAAAAACCTTCAGGAAAATACACGACTTCCTGTCACACACAGAGAGGACATAAGTTAGAGTAGCATGGCAGAAACAGCAGAGGAAAAATGCGTTGCCTCACATCCAAGCCTGCAGAGAACTTTACTGCAATGTTTCCACATTGAAGCAGCGCTACATGAATACCTGAAATGAACAACACGTGTTCTTTATTGTTTTGTAAGTACGTTGTTTACTGGGATGAGGGAGAGGATCCCAAAAAAATAAAATCCAATAAAACCAGGCTCAAAGTAAAAACGAAGAAACAAGACGTATGTGTTAAACATAAATACCATGAAGCACATTAATGTAACAAAACATTGCTTCTGTAAACATTTCTCCACCTAAAGTGAGCATAATATTAAAACCACTGCAGTCGCATATTTACGTGTACGTAGACTAACAGAAACTATATTAAAGCTTCTTCACTATCTCTAAAACTTAAGAATACACAATGCTTCAAGTGTTTTTTTTTTTCTTTTTAAAGTATTTCCAAGTAGTGGTTTTTATTACAATAGGTTTACATGTTGTAAATGCTGCCTTCTTGGCACTTTTTCCAATGTGAGTCGGCAGGCAACTGCTTTTTTCCTCAAATACAGATTTACATCTCATCTTTTTTGTAGCCTGTTATCAATAATAACCACAATTTTTCAAGAAGTCAATGCAGCCACTCATCAAGGCTTTGATGCAATAAGAGACACACTGGGAACTACTTCACATAGAGACCTCCGACAACACAGCTCTGGGATCCAGGCAGCTTCTCCATACAAGGGGAGGAAACAGTTTGACAAAAGGCGTTACTGAGTGAATAACCTTTTTACATGTCAAAACACAGCTTGTTTGTGTTTGTGTCTAGGGAAAAACATGCCCAACTTGCTTATGGCCCAGTGAAGTCAGAGCCCCCACCCCCCCCCCACCCCACAGTGACCAATGTGCAGTCGTTTGTTGTGGAAACAGAGGAAAATCCAGTCCTGCAGGTGACCTAAAGATGATTGAAATTGCAGTTTGCTGGTCAGTCTTTCACATATACAGTCAACTTAAATAACAGTTGAACAGGAAGTGGGGAGCAAAAATTGCAGAACAGTTTCTTCCCAAAAACGCACACATGTTGCATTCCTCAGTTTCTTCATTAACAACCCATTGAGGAGCGATTCTGCTCCACATTACCTGTTTTGTGACTCTTCACTGCAGTAACACTGAAATCCAGATTCTAAGTGTTGAATTACAGATGTTTAGGTCCTTATGTGATGGGTAAGAGCAGCAAATGTCTGCAGAGACTTGCAGTATATCTGAAACCCTGCTCCACTCTGATGCGGTAGCTTCCACTCATGTTATAGCTGTGAGAAAGTTGCAAAAACAAATCCCTCCCCACCCCGGAAACGTATACACCTAATGTCGAGGCTGCTGCAGCTTCTAATTGTCGTAACTCGCAGTTGAACATCTAGGGTTGATCACTTGCGACAAGATACAAAGCAAAAAACATCATCTCATGCCTTGGACCACCGCACAGTAATAAGTCTTTCTACATTCTTGACAGTGCATTGCATTAATAGAACAGAAAAATGAAATTGTTTAAAACAATGAAATGGAAAATAGAAAACCACCTTAAAGAAAGAACCCTCTTACTGAAACAAACCTGCTGACCATGCGTTCGCCTATGCCACAAAAATGTGTCGATGAAACGGAACTCTCCAACCGCATGCATGTGCACACACATACATACAGAACTTTCTCTTCTACTTTATCGCACCAACATCATCTCTTTCTTTCTTTTCCTTATATTTGACTATTCACAGCAGCTTGAATTTCTCAAGTTAAGGGACATCTTGTCCTACTCAAGCTGAGTTTAGGTCATCATGTTTGATGATTGGAGGAAAAACATGACCACTGACACTATCTGGAAGCTTAAATGAACTTTTATTGTACATAAGATACCGCTCATTTACTCTATTTTATGGATTGTATCCACATCACTTTCTTCTTGGACAAACACACCTTACAGTCTGTGGGTTCAGAGTAAAAGCAAGCAGACTGTGGACTGTGGGTGCGTGTGTATATCTTAAAAACAAAGTAAAAGACATGTTTAACTCCACATAGTTACACTTATCGTTAAGGAATAATAGTAACAATTCAAAAAATACTATTCTGAAACTCACCTGCGCCAACGTTGCTTTCTCTATCACCCCTGTTTTTAAAGCACCTGCCCGAACAACACTATACTTCTACAACACACACACACCATCGTCCTGTCAAGTCGATCAGATTTAACGGTACAACCTCAAATATTAGCCCCTCCTGCTTGCTTATCACCAGTTTCAGGGTTTTATAATTTCCCTCTGACTTGCACTCTCAACCTTTAACCACCATGTCAGAAGTAATTGGACCAAACGTAAGTACATTTACACACATTACTGTAGCATTAATACAACAGACTCTGACCCCACCGGCCCCGTGACAAGCTCATAAGAGAGAGTGGAGGGCAGGTACATGGGGCAGAGGAAGAACTCTCTTACAAGTGGCAGACCTGCAGAAGGTAGCAGTAGTAATAATAGTGGTAGCAGTACTAGTAGTTAGAAAACCTCAAGCTTACTGACCAGCCCAGGAGCATGGAAATGATGCAGAGGTACAAAATCTCTCCCATCATAATCTGATGAGCACCAAGAAAATGGAGCGTGAAACAAAGTCATTTGACTCCTTTTCTTGAATTCACATTTAAATTATTTCTACTTCCTTTCACACATTTAATCATTGATTTAATTTTGTATGCAAGTCGTCACTTCAGGTATTTCAGGGGTTGACGACTGTGTGACCAGTTATCTCTGTGTCACAGGTGGCCCCTGAGCTCAGGTGAAGCAAAGCTGCAGCTCCGTAGGGAAGGTAAAGCCATTGTTGTTGACTGCACCACAGGGGCTGATTGGTAGTTTTCGTTCTCTTGTGGATGTCCAAGGGCTGACAAGACGTCACCGGTGGGTTCTGAGATCCAGTGTTAGCGAGAGTGGAGGAAAATGCGAAGGATGAGGAGAAAGAGGAGGAAGAGGGCAGGGGGTGGACCTCTACCAGCTGAGCAGGTTGCTTCGACCAAGAGTCATAAAGTAGACCTGGCTGGAACCTCCGGACCGAACGGAGGCAAAGAACACCTGAAGAGAACACGCACACACAATGAGATTTTCTTCCAAGGTATGATCACGCTCAGGCTTAATTAGAACTAGGAGTGGGTTATCATGCTACTGTATGATCATATACTAGTTCTCTGAATCAACTATCTGAATTGTGATCTTGTTTATTAGTTTGAAATGTAGTGAAGGATACAGACTTCTACGGGAAATACTGAATCCGTGTGGTGACTGTGCTGCTGTAGATATGGATTAAGGAATTACCACAATGTTGTAAAAGTCCTACTTTATGAAAGTAATAATGTTAAGTTTGCCGTTCAGATTCGGTGGAGCTAATTCAGTTTTAGGCAGTTATTGTGCTGCAGTTGAACTGTAGTGCACACAGGAGATTCTGTTATTTAGCCACTCCTCATTGATATCCTAAATGGAGAGGACAAAATAATAGAAAAAAAAAACAGTTTCAGATCCAATAACAGCTTCTACTGTAGATAGTAAATCCATGTGTTATGCTCTTGTTTATGTGGCAAACATTTAGCTCTGCAGGCGTAGGTACTGAAACAGGTTACAGGATGATGAAGTGCGTTATTTCTCCTCTGGCAGCCTAAGGTCATTGTAAGCACTTAACTGCTGCATCCTAACACAGAACAGTAATTTTACTGTTCTGTGTACGGTTTTTAGCAAGCTGCTAAATTTCTTTAAAAACATATATAAATGTCCATATATGAGCTATTATGATGACATAGTGGAAATGTGTTTTCTTCCCGTGCTACAATTTAAACTGAAAACACATACAAGTAACCACAGAGGACACATTTCATCTGTGTTTTTTTTTTTCTTCTCACTCACCACACAGGCCAACAAAATTTAGAGAAGAGGAACTGGAGCAATTTTTAGTTACTTCCTCAGCTGACAGAGTGGAACCAACAGAGGCTGAGAAACCTGAAATTACCCATCTATCCATTAATCCATCCATCTACCCATCCATCCCACAGCCGACAGAATCAAGTCACTCAGTGGCTTTACATGGACATGAGTAATCAGGCTATGGTCGGCTTTATTGGGAAAGCTAATTTCTTACCTCAAACCAGTTTTCAAATAACGGGGATTAGAGAAACCAGATTTCCCAGGTAGATTTTATCTGGACTGCAGATTTCTCTGCAATGTATGTACCCAAACAGGCTTCTACTAATCTGCTTTCTCAAACAGCACATGTGCATAACAAAAGGCTGCAAATGGGAACAAGCTGCTAACATGAGGCTGTATATGGGAAAGATCATTAACATCTCACCTTGTCATTTCTTTCACAGAGGAACTTGAGTCTCTGGGCTCTCTTGTGCATGAAAACACCATCCAAATGGCCCGTCTCCACAGAACGAATCTCTATGGCCTTCTCTCCCCAACCCATGATCTGATTGGAACGAATGTAGGCTGCAGAAAGGTATTATAGTCAACCAATATGATAATATGTTTATAAATTACATCTTTAGACAGACAACAGTGTTAAGATCCCTTAAATAGATTACGTTGTGTCTATGAGATCTATGAAGAAACATGAAAAGCAGTTGTGTTGAATATTTAAAGAAGTAGCACATATTACATAATGAAAACCTATGTACTAACACATCAAAAATAATGTGCAATACAGATTAAGACCTAAAAAAAAGCTATGAAGAAGATACCCTCTGTGTGTGTGTATGTAACTTGTCCCTGTGACTCACCTACTGAGGTTGGCATCTCCCCCCACTGCAGTACCACATCCTTGGTGATGCGTCCATAGGTGTTAACATATACACCCTCGTCCTCGTAGCACACCAACAGCTCGATGCCGTCTGTGTTGGGTAGGATGATGATGGCGTGAGACTGGATGCTGGTCTGGATCTGCAAGGCCACACGATACCAACATGTGTCGGTGCATGTCCTACTCTCCTGCATTATGGCTCTTGTTGTCAGAATTCATTTTAGATCTATTCTAGCATAGAAAACAAGTATGATTAACTAAAAAAAATTCCTTAATGATTTAAAACTTGAGTCTCAAATCAGTTGATTCATAAATTGGTTACTTTGATTAAGAACTGAAATATTCTTTACCGCCCTAGCAAACATGCATGTAAGATATGTGTTTTTACGTGTGTAGGCAGGTAGATGTCATAGACTGCCCCAGAGTCGACATCCACGGCGTGGAAGCCTGAGCATGAGCCGTAGATGACCTTTAGCCTTTGACCTTCCTCCACTGTCAGGTCAACCAGCAGGGGCTTGTGCACCAGATCACCAAAAGACTGAGGAACAAAGGTCAGAAAAAAAATTAACTCTTGTTAAGTCAGCCAACAGGACTTGTGACTAGCACGAGGGAAGAAATCATCAACAGTTAAAATAACTCAAGTAATAAAACACTTTAATGATAACTATAACTAACAATATCAAAAATGTGTCTGTTATCATTAACAAAATAGGACTTCCACATGTGCATCAGGTAATAGTGTAGGCCCATTAGTTTACTCACCTTGAAGGCCATGAACTTGTGGTAAGGCTTGGGTGCCCAGGCATAGACCTCCACTGAGTTCTTCAGAGCCAGAACCAGAAATTTGATCCTCTCGTATTTCACTGTAAATTACATCAGAACAGAAATGTTAGACATACAGTTGGATGCCTGTCGGCTACTTATTTGCTGCCTAAAATGTTACCTACCAACTTTGTAGTGGACACAGCCCTCCAGGTCTCCTACAGTTGTCCAGCCTTGTTTCTTCTCCACTTCTGGGTCATTATGTAGGATCTTGTTCCTCAGCCAGGACAGGTAGTACACACGGAGCTTGTTTTTCTTACCTGATAGAAAGAGATCCCACCTGGTCAAATTGCTTTTGTGGGCAAACTTCTAAAGGGGAACGAATAAGATTAGGCTTCTCTGAATTACTGAGAAGTCTGACATAATCTGCATATATTCTGACACCGGTCACAAGTACTTACAATATAATCGTTCTCCATAGAGTTTTGACCTCTAATGACTTAGACTGTTTAGTTTAACCCTGAAAGCCACACCAAACAATTACATTGTTTTTTGTACAATTATTTGGCAGTGTAGGTTACTATTTGACATACAACTGATCATTACATCCTCATCTTTACTGTTATTTTAATGCATCTAAAAAAACACACTAAATTTCACATTTTAGAAGCCCTTATACTGGGGGATTTTTCTTGTCCGTTTTGCACGTCTGCAGTGTTTTGCAACATTTTGGGAAGTTGGTGAGTCTGAGTGTGGGCCAAGTTGAGCCAAAACAACAAAAGAACACACTCTAAGAATCCTTGTTCATACATGCTAGACTAATGCCTTTTTAAACCTCCGGGATACTGAAATGATTTGATTATTAGTTTGCTCAGAGTCTGGCTGTTTATTGCAGAGGCCGCTCACTTCTTCTGTACTGCCAACCACTTCGACTAATTGCATGAGAAATCATTAGTATGTGAAGAACCTTTGAACACAGTAATGCATTGAGTTTGTCAGAGTTAAGGCTTTAAGTTTACACTGTCCTAGCAATCTGATTACACAAGATGAGATGTTGGCAGTGTTACCTGAGAAATTATTTGTCAGTCTCTCAAACAGACTTAGTACAACTTTTCATAATGCATATTTTTCCATGACAGCAATGCAAACCAGTTCCATGGAATTATAGCAATACCGAATTGCTCTGTGCTGTTTCCTTCCATCATGAAATGCTCTAGTAGGTGGAAATATTATGTAGCGTGCACACACGACGTGCCTCACCAAGTAGACATTTACTCAATATCCGTTTAGCTCAAAATATCTGTTGTGACACTTTTGAATGCACTGCATTTGAGTGTCTGTGAAATTGAGAAAGAGAAGAATGTGGATGCACACAACGTGAGAAATCCTGGAACTTGCAAAAATATTTTTACAAATCAAACACAGTCACAATTTTCTAAGAATACAGAGTTTGCAGGGGCTTATAGCACCTTTGCAGGTGTGTGCAGACATGTACAAGCCAGGAACAGAAGTAGCCTTGACAAAACGCTCACAAATGCATACAAACGTGAGTGTATGATTTGTACTATTAGCTGGCACAGTGGAATTGACCAAAATGAATAACTATGCGGTTACATGTTTGTTTCAGTTCATGTTATTTGACGTTTGAGTTTTTCACTCCAGTAAGACTAATATGGCTGCATAAAAGGTAATACATGTGTGCATGGATGTCAACAAATTTTGAGGATATTTTGGCATTTTAAAGACCCCTTTGCCTCCTTACAACTGTAAAGAGGGCTCAAGGGTTGGTTTCAGTGGAATTCTTAGGCCTAGAATCAAGTTTGGGTTAAAGGACAATTAGTCTGTCCATATTCACAAAGGTTCAAGTGGAGTCAGGCTTGAGTGTACGCAGTGCTTAAAGACCTAGTTGTGGTATGTGCTTGTATTAATACTAGTCAGCAAAATACCAGTACATATGTAGACAGAAAACAGGTACAGTTGCCTAAGAACAACAATAGACATAAGAAGATGAATTTAAAAAATACACAGTGGTCAAATAAGGTGTGTGGCATGTCTGCACACTTGAGCATTTGACCCAAGTGTGCGTACAGGTAAACTTGACACTTGTTTCAGGCATATTTTCTACTGTATGATCTGTCCTGTTTATTTACCATTCTTGGTCCCATTTTTGTTAAGTAGTCACAGTTTTTTTTGTTTTGTTTTGTGTATAGTCAAATGGTAAATGGCATTTTCTTTTTTGTCTTTATGTTTTAGTGGTAGGCATAATCATTTCAAGAGAAATGGTGAGGAAGCTATGAATTGGCCTTGACAGTAAGGGTTAGGGTTAGGCTTTTGGTTGTGATGGTTATGGTAATGGTCTAAGCAATTATGCCAGTAAGTGAATGAAGCTGTGGTTATCTGGATGAGTCACCCAGCTGGGTTCAGGTCAGGCGCGAAACAAAGAACAACTCTGAAGGACATAACTGGGTCCCTTAGCCAACTTTTCTTTAGACTGAAGAAACTAGATGAATAGCAAAACGCTTCTAAGAAAGACGTCTAGGAGATGTGACTCATCTTTGAGATTATGCCAGTAAGTTTTTTCACAACTGTAGAAAGACCATATGAATACCTGATATAGTGACCAGGACATTGAGTCCCTCCAGGACATCCATTTGCTGGAAACGTCGTCGGTTGATTAGGGGGTAAACTTTTCCTTGACCGCTGCGATCCAACAGCATCAGACCACTTTCTGTTCCCACTAGCAGATTCACTCCTACACACCACAAACACACACATTCAGGGGAAGACTCACAACAGTGGCCCGAGCCAGGGATACACTGTCAGACAGACCAAGGCTTTGCTGCCACCAGGTGGTGAAGACCTTAATAGCTACAGCATTTTACTTCAACGTATGATTAAAAATTGGAAGTATTAATTTTTATCTAATATCACCTGCATGGTGAATGTAAAAGAAAAGATGATTGTTGACAATATGTTAACTAAAAAATAGAAATATATATATTTTTTAAAAACAACTTGAGTTTATTAACCAGAATTGCAAATTTTTTCAATTTCAATTTTAGTTAACTGGTTGAGATGTGGCTCATGATTAAGTCATAAAAGAGGCTATTAATGTACTGATACTGATGTAAATTTCTGAAAGATTTTTTATTTTATGGTTTTGTGTTTTCATCCTTACCCCAGAGTGCAGCACATAAGATCTCAGAGTTGAACCTCTTCTTGTATTTACGGATCTCTGGTGTGTCGCTCTGAGGACGTGTGTTGACTGGGTTAACATTGACCACGGAGCCCTTCCGAGACGGGTCAGCCCTCAGGGCTTCAGCCAGCCGCGCATCATTGGCATAGCCTAAAATGTTAAAGTGTAAGACTTAGGTAGGGCACTGTAGGACGTAAAATTCACTAGGCACGGTAAAAGGTTTGAATTTAAAGTGGGGTAGGGGCTCCTTCACTTGATTCTGTTAATCATAAGCACAGGATTGAAAGCATGATTTAGCCATCATCTGAGCAAATGAATTCAGCAAATGACTTACACGAATCTAAAACAAAAAGTGGGTTGTGTGAAGTTCAGGGACAATTGTGGTCAAACTTTGCTTCATGTTTTCATGTTAGAGGAATGGTTGTAGGTTACAGTACTTTGTTCCGGATAGCACATACAATAAGGCTTCTTATTTGTTATAGAAATTGGGATGCATATCACACTGTCCAGCTTCAATATAATTTGTATGTATGTGTGTCAGAAAGTGGACCAACATATCTTTCTGGACCTTAGACATCTGCAGTAAAATCTAAAAACATCAAATCAGTGATTAAATGCAGACTGAACAATCTAGCATGTTAAAGGGTTCAATGGCTGGTCACCAGCTGCATCAGGTGAGGTAATGGCTCAGCATGCCAGAGTCCTTAAAGCTGGAAAAATCTGGTCTGATGATGGCCAATCCTCTGATGAGGGCTGGGCTGCCACGATAAGAAAGCTTTGTTTGTACACTGCAGCAGCTAACAAGCTCTGTGACCTGTGTGAAGTGGCGAGTTCACACAAACTGCTTTCAGTTTGGTTGAACGTTCACCCGTGGTCCATCCGCAGAAATCCATTTCTACATTTGTTACAGTCACCACAGCTTTTAATTCCGGGATCTTTTAGTGGTTCAGGATCAGTTACAATAGGATCCCTAAATCTCTCTATGGTTGTCTGGGTTTTTTCTGTTGCCACTGGGAGAAGAGACATACCGACATTGTTGAGGGCGCTGCCAGTGGATGGAGACACTTGGAGGAGGCGTGGGTCGATAAATGGAGTGAAGGAAGAAGACGACTTGTGTTTCTGCATGTTGTTACTAGACTGGCTCTACAAAGAGACAGAATATGATTAAGTGGTGCCATAATCTGATTTTTAGTGTTCCTTGTTGAAGATAAAGAATATACAGCATTAGATATTTACACACAGTGTAAACAATTAGCAAGACAACGTGGTCAAACAAGCAGGCAAACTGAGGTTTGCTGCATGGGTTGCATGCAAATAGGGCATTCAGTAATACTGAGGAAAAAGAACGGGGGAAGGGGAAACGTATGGATCTGCTGACAAAAAAAAAACAAGTGGAAACAAAACTAAAGTTTTCAAAGTGAAATGTACTTGCCGTTGCGCTCCTAACTGCCCTGCTCACTATGATCTATTGTTTGGGGAATGTGAGAGTATGACTGGAGAAAATAGGCAACATCAGGAAATAAAATAAGACTGAGATGTTTGGGAATGCTTGTAAAACCCCAACTAGCCTCACAGGAAAATCAAGGAAAAAGGCCTGTTGTGAGCACAAATAAAAAACTCACTGATTTACAAATGTAAATCCTTCCCCTAAAGTAAATGATGAATTTTAAACAATGTACTTAATCACAGGGATACTGTGTCTCTCAGTCGTTCCTAACGGTGATCCCTAAAACCCATAAACACTATATATTTAGTAGCAAATAAGTAGTTGAGGAAAAAAACAAAAAAGACAAAAAATGGACACCATCAGTGAAAATAGTGACCAGCACATCGTGCAGCTAAGGGCCATAAAAGTAGATGGATAAGGACATTATCATCACGATTGCAGTATGTGTGAACAACTAGCAGCAGAATCTCACTTGTTTTTAAAAACCATAACAAACTAATGTCTACTGTGGTCCCAGGTGATGATCTGAACCCTTTTTTGCATTTCCTGTTCATGAGATCACACAGGAAATGGCACCCTTAAGCAGTTGTCTGTGTTGGGACAGAGGGACATACCTCTGTTAGAATGCCAAGCTTGTCCAGGGGACTCTGGGGGGACATGGATGAGGGGCTGGCAAGGCTGGAAGAGGAGGGGGAGTTGGAAGTGGAAGAGGAGGGGGAGGAATGATGGCTCTGCTGTATCAGATCTGGTAGGTGGTGGATGCGGCCAACAAAGCCATTCCTATCCAAGTGCTGTGTGAGGTGATGATGGTGATGGTGATGATGGTGAGGGCTGGGGGTGTGCTGGCCGTGGCCCGGGCCTGACGGTGAGCCAGGGCTCGGGGCGAAGCCTGTAACCAGGCCGGGAATCTGTGTTTGGCCCGGGCCCACGCTGGGCCCTGGACGCTTTCTGTTGTCACCTGCACTCTGGAAGTAGAAAGAGGGGTAGACGACTTTGGGTCTAGATGTGTCCCTTAAAAGTTCAGGGGAAGGGAAGGTGTTAGCTAGAGCAAAAGGTAAACTACAGTGGCTATTCTACAGGCAGAAAGACAACTTGTATTAGTCGTCAATTATAAAGTAAGATAAAATACGGAATTTTGGTATTTACTGGTACTAGAAAAAGTGTGTGAATTGGTACCAAGTGTACTGGTTGTTGAAAGAACTTTTAAAAATAGATTAAAGACATAGCTAACCTTAATACAAGTTTTAAAATGACAATATCCTATAGTGGATTAGTTAAGGGCCTTCAATCTACACTAGTGTAACGCAGAGCTGCTCTCCACCAGCTGCAACGAGTTGCAAGAACAAAAGATGATCAACACAATATACAAACAAAATGGAAAAACACTTGGGGTATGAATGAACAAACTACACCAAAATAACTGAAAGTAGGTGGTAAATGATGCGCTTTTTTTTGCCATTTTGTCTTCCCAGCCAGTACCTGTCTGACAATCAGCGTGCTGTCTTTGCAGGGTGTTGAACCTGCATCGCTCTCGCCTTCATCATGAACGATCATGGTTTTTACAGACTCAGTCTCTCCATTACTTAGCCTGGAAGAACTGCCGGAGAGAAGGATGTTTCATTTAATAATGACGCAGGTTCAGTATAATTGTGTGTAAGATTAGAGGTGATACTACAGTACGTACACAGCTCTAGAGTCCTCAGGGCCAGATGTGGACTCTTCACCTGCTTCCTGATCTACCTCTTCATCATCATCTTCATCAGTGGTGTCTGAGTCTTCACTGGATGAGGAATAGTCTGTCACCTTATTTGGAGGACGAACATCATCCACTGCACGCAGCTCTTTGGCCAGAGCTGTCAGATCCTAAAGGTCAGAGGGCGAAATGGAAAATGGTTAAAAGTTAATTTTATTTCAATAATTGCTGTTTTTCCAGTCCTCTGGAACTTTGTCCATACTTCACGTTGACATTTAACAGTCGTTAGAGAAGATGTTATACTCAATCATTAAAAAAAAGCAGGAAACAGCTGCTGGAGAGGAAGAATGGTTAACGGGCACACAAGCCAATGAGAAGCCATCGCGAGAAGAGCAAAGCCAAACCATGAAGAAAGAGATGACTGTTGTACAGCTGATGCTTGTCCAAACTACTGCAGGTAAGGTTAGTGGATTAATTCTAGAAATGTTATTAAAAATTATGAAATTTTGAAAAATTAAACAGTAGAGAGGAAAAATTAATCTCTTTAAGGTTAGAGAAGCCATGAGTTAAGATGGCCGCCACCAGGCAGAGAGACTAATGGAGAAAAAGCAGGCAGTAAGTGCAGAAAACCTGTCATGTCAGCCCACGAGTTCAATCCCCAAACCCAAAGAAAACGACCATTTTCAAGTCCGGTCACACCACATTGTTAATAAGCATGTCACACTTCAAAGAAAGGAGTCAATTAGACATACACACACACACGAAACAAGACGACAAGCCTGCACACTCCAACCCCAAGCAGCCATACACCACCATAAACACCATTCTACTGCAGGTCTATCCGAGCTAGGGAGCTACAGTGTTGGCTAGTCAGCTCTCACCGCTGGTCTGTTCGGCTTGACCAAGTCCCTTCTCTCATCAGTTTTTTTCCCAGCATTCTCTGGCCTTTGGAGGGGTGAGCCCTCTGATTTGGAAGAGGCTGAGGAGGTGGAGGTGAAAAAGTCAGTTCATTCTTTAATGTGACGTTCTCAAAAGACCACATATGTATGTGTGCTTTCACCTGACAGTGTGTATTGTACAGCAGCTTGCTTACTTTAGCACAACTGAAATTTTCAAATTGAGTTTTTGTTACGTTGACCACCTGCAACATTTGTAAGCGCTGACTTGTTTGTGTGTTTGTGACTGAACTCACAGCGGGCCCTGAACCGCTCTCCAGAGCCGCAGTGAGAACCAGGCTGAGAGCTGGAGTTACTGGAGCTACTGGAGGAACTGGAGCCTCCACTGCCACTGTTACTGGTTGGTCTTGGAACCAGTTTTTCCACGCGCTCCCACAGCAATCGAGGCTCCGCTGCACTGTAGAGCCAACAGATGCCAGATTCAAGATGATCAGAGATAAGAGCTGCTACACCTCACTATAATTTACTGAAAACAATAAATGGCAAAACTAAAGAATGTTTACACTGTCAAAAAAAAAAACTCTACATAATTGATTTTTCATATTTGCATTTGAGTCCCAGCTTTTTTACCTTTATAAAAATATCTATATCTATAATCTAGCTATATTTTTACATGCTAAGACAGAGTCTGGGATGTGGTGAATAACTATATAAAAATATATAGCAGTACTGTATACTAAATGCTCTAGATAAAAAATAAAATAAAATACAGCACTTTAGGGTTAGATAACGTAGAGATGACGTGGACAACATTAAGAAAAGGCTTGTGGTTGGAAATAGAAAACCGTGCATGTTCCTGTGAGCACACACGTCCAGACACAAGCCAGGGAAAGATGGCAAGGTTAGACAGTTAGCACAATTACGTAAACCCTCCTACACAAGCCCAAAGTCTACAGTAGTAGACAGCGAGTGCAGCAAATGTGCAGATACGATCCCCTGTGTATGAGATCTATCTCCAAACAAGCTTTTTAGTTTTTCACCTTCCAGTTCTAAGTTTTAATTACACAGGATTCACACTGCTTCATAGTACTCAGACTCCTCTCCTGAAGGCTGCAAGTAATTTTTTGTCGTTTTGTGTCAGAACCCTAGACAGACTCACTTCCCATCAAATATTCTGTTAAACTGTAGCTGCACTTATTTATATTTCTCAAAAGATATAAAACTGCAGAGTCCCACAGAATTCTGTTTATATCACCCTTCATTCCAACTCCAATTCTATTTTACATGTTCACAATTTTATACAAATTTATACATAATTGTACATTAATTCCTATAGGTGCAGTATGTTATTTGTATTTGTTACGAAAATGTGTAAAGTCTTTATTACCGTCCTAGTTCTCTTAATAATACTAATAATACTGTCTTTCAATAGTGTGCAGATGTTATTAAAAACAATAGGGATACAAAAAAGGAAGGAAAGCACAATTCTGATAACATCAGATGGGTTATATCAGTTTACCTGGGAGCATTGCGAGGTGCAGCATGGTTGCTGTGTGGGGTGTTACCATGGTGATGAGGGGAGTCTCGCCTCGACAACACCGGAGACCTTGATGTAGTCCTGACAGGAACCTTTTATGATAAAAACAGTGGCCAGTTCACACACACACACTCTGTGACTATGAGTGTGTTTGATAAAACTGTTGATGCCTAAAATACAACATGTACCGAAACCTGCTTTGCAACTGTATCACAGGAACACTGACTGATGCCAGTCTCGTCCACAGAAAAACCTCTGAACTCTAAAAGCAGCCAAATGTCTTATACAGTGTGAAGCGATGCAGACTTTGCCACTTGTACCAGTATGAACTGACTGTTAAAAGCGCTTCAGAAATTAGTGATCCAAACTAAAAGTGAACAGTGTAAGACAACAGAGCTCAAGCATGTTGCCTGCATGATAGTCAGATCGGAGATCAGCTGGGACAAGTCAGAGATTGTAGATTACAGTAAGTGCCTTTGGTGAACCATAGATCTCAAATATGGCGGCCCCTTTTCATCTTGTTATCAAAACACAAATATCTGCTGGTAGAATGAACTTGACAATGGCACCCTTTTCTAAACCCATGTCACAGAACATAACTTTAAAACCAAATCAATCATGCCAGTAATCACTGGCCACCAATAATGCAGCATAGCACATTACAGTTCAAAATTCAGTAAGGCGCGGTGGATGGGAGGAGAGGTAAGAAGCCCTGAGGACACTGCCAACTACCGAGTATTGTATTCTCCCCTCCACACAACCAGTAACAGTTAACTTCCTTCAAACAGACACTGAAGTCACTGAATGTTTAAACTTGGGGCGACAGATAGATCCTACAATAAAGTCTACACCCAAGAAAAAGTGGCTCCTCATCCTGAGCAATCGCGATCTGATTTAAATTAACTCCTCGTGGGGTATAACCACACATCAACTTTACTACGTTAACATACCAAGTAAATTGTAATAAGTAGTGTAGTGAATGATATTCTACAGAGTCATTAAATAGGGACACTGCTTCTTGAAGAGATAACAAATAATGCAGAAAACGTTACTTGTTCTGAGGAACAAGCCCAACTCTGCGGGCCACACACATGCTCATGCTTTTAAACACGAGTCTAATGTAAATTCTGTAAAAGCCAAAGCAAAACATTTGGTAGCATCCAAAGCACAGACATGCACAACAGAACTGCCATTCACAGCAGCCAATATAATTTAGAATATGATAAACAGTCATTATTTTGCATTGTTTACGAGTTAAGTTAGGAACAAGTCTTGACAGGGTTGTGGTTCAGCTTGGCAGCAGCTTTGTTTATAACTGGGGCTCTCTTTTTTTGGGAGACAGCTAGCTTTGTCTCAGGGGGCTGAATTTTAGTCCAACTTTTTCACTTCTCACTTCTCACTGGTGACATTTGTGGGCAGCACCATGAGCGTTCCTGTCTTTCCTATATTTAGCCATAGCATATAACACCCAGCAGATTCAGGTAGGAAAAATATGTAAAAATACAAGACTCGCTTCCTTTGCTCATCTTTCTATTCTGCAGTTTTTTTTCACTCATACAGTGAAAGGCTAAATTTGTCTGGCAAGGGAAGAAAAAGCAGCGTGAGACAGAATGATAGATGGTTTTAACTTGAATTGACTCTGTTCCTGCAGCAGGCTTACGAAGAGGTTACAGTTTTTGTTCTTATTTACAGCAGGTTACCTCAGAGTCATGCATGGGTCAACAATTTACCTTCTCAGTTTTTACTACAAAGATTCATTTTTTAAAAACAATCACGGCAACTAATTAAGCACAACAAAATTACACTGGTTTAGAGATTTAAATAGTTTTAAACAGTTTAGATTTCCCTTTGCTTGAGTTTTTTTAGTCATCTATATTTATTTTACTTGCATCTTTCACAGTTCACATAATGACCCAGCAGGTGTCTGAAACAGTGCGGGGCTTTGTGAATCATTCTGAAACAGTAATCAAGGTATTAAACTATTCCTGCCCCGCTACGTGTAGGGTACTCTGGGTCCTGGGCTTACCCTGGGCGGGACCTCCGCTGAAGGGGCCGGTTCAATGGGCAGGGCCTAGGCTGAGGGTGTGGTTGTGAGTCAGTACGTGCAGGTGTTGATGAGAAGGAGGAGGATGTTGATGAAGATGGCGGGTGATGGTGTTGGTTAGGTTCCTGGCTGTTGCGAAGGTGAAGATTTTCAAAGCTAGGGGCAAGCGGCTCACTGAAGGAGTGTGACCGCAACACAATGGGTGGGGTGGAAGAGGAGGGGTTTGAGGAGGCCACACTGACGCTGGTCTTTACAGCGGCCTGATGGGAACGGACCTTACAGATAACAAAAACAGAACAGATTTGGGGAGGAAGGGTCAGATCGCATGCAGTGTTTCAAGGTATCTTTAGCGGTTTGGCAGATTGGAACCATACAGGAGCCTAAAGTTGTGAGAGTGAGAATTTAAGTGACAGCTTTGGACTCTTAGGGAGGAGAAAGACATGCATTTAATATCCATATGTATTTAAGCTGATAAAGTCAAGTTGTTGAAAGTGGTGGAAGGTGAAATACACATGTGACCCAGTTAAGCTGCCATCATGGCTCATAATGCTTACTTATGCAAAATTACTGCCACATTTATGTAACAAAAGCTGCATGTCTGAAAGGGGCAAGTAATTTTTGGTCCTCTAAGCCTAGATCAGTGCTCACAGCTTCAGGAGCCGGTCAAACAAGTGTGACACAGAAGAACATAAAACTATTAGCACTGAATATATGAACAGCTGCAAAGATATTTTCTAGTTATTTCATCAGCTGATTTCAGTTGGTAATTTGACTTGGTAAAATCAGCTGTTGTAGTTTGTGCAGCAGTTTGTGCAGCTTTTGAGCTCCACAGCTGATGATTAAAATGCTCCAGATCTTACCAGACCCCCTAAAGAACCCACATACTTTAAATAGCAATGACAAGAGATTCATACACACACGCCATTGTCATTGAGGCTACTCCTTTTTGGGGCCATAAAATTCCCCCAGTATGGTTTTAGCTTCAACAACAATTTTAATGTTTAATTCATGGGGGAAAAGGTGCAGCCTGAACAATGACAATGTATCAGATCATATTGGATTGCTGAGACATGCGGTGGCATTATATGAAAAGATGGTAACAACAACAAAAAGCAGAGGCAGTGAATAAAATGAAGCAGAGTGGATCCTGAGTTATTATTATTATTATTATTATTATTATTATTATTATTATTATTATTATTAGGTATATTATTTGTTTTTACTTGCTGGATGCTCCAAATAATGGATATTGTTCCCCTCAAAAACAAGCAACACTGTGAATCGCTATGGATGCAACAATGAAACAATGATCAAAAAGGGTGTGAAAATACCATCCTGTCAACCCACTGCATTTTAAAACCTCAGACAATCAAAAGTGGTAAATGAAAATACCCAAACCTGTGACTCAAAGTGGTAAGAAAAAGCGTGTGAAACCCTTGGAATTTGCATTTCTAAGGTTTTTCTCGGTTAACTAATGAAGCGTATCCTTTAATTCAATAACGACTCAAACCCTCTTTGCCAGCAATAACCTCAAACTAGTAGTTATACATGCTTAGGGTCATTGTTCTTCTGCATCTCTTTTACTGAGATTCAGCTGGTTGACAGCCACCCTGACATTATTAAGATCATTTAATATCATTTTATTATCCCCCTAATTGGTGGAAAGCTGCACAAAGCTATTAAAAGAGCTAGAAATCAAGAAGCTACCGCACCCTACTTCATTTTTGCACCTTTGGGATGATGCTTCCATCTTGCTACAGTCTGCAGTTTTACTCCAAACCTTCAAGCTTTTACTCTGGGCTCCTTTTTACCCCAGTGAGCATCCTGTGTTGTGCCTCTGGTTCCATCTTAGCTGGACACCTACTTCTAGGGAGACTAACCATTATTTGACTGTTTGAAATTACTTTGCAGTGCTCTTTTGAGTCTTCTGCAAACTGTATTTGAAAGGCATGGTTGACATTAGATCACCTTGTATGTTATTGAGAATAAATGTTTATAACTTATTAACTTAAATAACAAATAATATTCCATAACTTAGATCTAACTATGCTGTATAAAGAAATTTACACACTAATATAGTCCAAATGGTTCACATATTTTTCTTGCCTCTGTACTTTTAATTTCACCAAAATTACTACCAACTTGACCTAGAGTATTAATGAGACTATTTACCACATTATTTTGAGTTAAAAGTTCTAAAGATGGATATGATGTTTAAATGTAATATCCTGTCCAATGCTAAACATGCATACAATGTTGTTTCAGGACACAATATTTAATCCACATTCAATTAGTATTAATGTTGCTTCATCATTAGAAGTATCAAAAGTGGAAAGGAGTATTCTAAAAATAACCTCACAGTAAAATAATTCAAATTCCATTAGTGCATTTGATAAATCCTCTAGGCAAATATTTCATGTGTATAAAATTAGATGTCTGACCTTATAACAAGACTGTCAACACCTAATGCTGTATGAATGGCACCAGGTGTGTCAAATTGGACTTGCACATTAAATTTGGAAGTGGGTAGATCTCCCAGGTAGTGTCAAAGCTGTTTGCTGAGAACAACTGCTTGATCAAAATGAAATGGGTAAACCTTCACATAACTGATGGGGATATACAAATATGTTAGATTTAACAAGACCAGTGACAACTGTAAAGGCCGTAATCTAGAAATGGAAGTCCGTAGAGGAAACTGGAATAAATGTCCACATCTCAAGCATAGTGTGTACGAGTCTGGGTCGTATGGGATAAAAGCAGGCAGGAAGCCACTGCTTACTTGCTTTATTTTCATACACTCCCTGATCATTTTTTACCTCTAATGATAAACCAAACACTGTCATAGTTAAATGTGCAATAAATGTTACGTTGGTGTTAAAAACTATTCCTTACTCACTTTATTTTGCTATTTGAAAGTAAGGGGATGCATTGTATTAGTAGTTTAAGCTCATACTGTATGAGCGGTTTTGCTTCTTTACCTGAAACCTAAACTAATATTGAAGTTTTTTCACCTTTTATTTTTTGATTAACTTAATTAAGAAGAGCTCAAAATGAACCCTCTGTGAGGTGTGTATGACAGTGTTCAAACAAAACCAAAAGTGACTGCTGACCTGCAGCTAATAAGAGCAAATGTTATAATGCTGCAAAAATTAATTACTTCATCATAATTTTTACTAAGTTAAGCATCATTTCTGTATAATTTAATATTCACATTCAAAACAGTTTGACTTTAATGAACTGTGATTATTCATGCCCAGTGTGTTGAATCCTTCACTGGGAACATGACTAATACTGTCTGAGTCACCCTGCTGCAAATCTTGGTGCCCATGAATTATGGATGTTTTTAATTACCAGCACACAATAGGTAGTACAGTACAAGTACTGTACTAACTCCCACCAGACAAACATTCTCTCACACACTCTCAAACACTCTCTTGCTCTCGCTCTCTCTCACACACGCAAACAATTAGGAAAGCACAGCAATTCTGTAATAATTACGCATTTGGTCAAAGTACTTTTGTTTGCCTTGAAAAATGGGAGGATGACCTGTCAATCGAAGAGTTAATCGTGGGAGAAGAGTATATAGTCAGGGCTGTGATCATTTCATTTTCATTGCCACCATTTTTTGTAAGAATGTAGAGATGAATAAAGTTTTTTACATAAGAAACCACTGGCTTTTTGTTCTCATAAATCAACCTTTTCAACTCGTTTGGAGGCTTCAATGTGTAGATGGTTAAAACGGGGGAACAAAAATAGAAATGATGACAGCCTTGGTGTTGTAAAGTGTCTGGAGAAAAGTTTAACAGCAGCATATAGTTGGATCCATTATCCAGATGTAACAACCTGAAAGAGTTGAGCTGAAGGAAGGAGGAAATCAGAGAAAAGCACCACAGCTAATGAAACAGGAGTTAGAAGAACGCACAGATATTCTTCAGCGAGCTAGAGCAAACATGCACATATTTAAAACCACCTGAAAGAGAGAGCCTTAATGAGAGAGGTCGATAAAAAGGTTGAAGGGCACAGGCTCCATCTGGAGTCACTGGGAAATACTGTGACATGGAGCTGAAGCTACGAACAAGCCTGATTGTCATGTTTTCCAATCAACATCCATTTTAGAGAGACCCAGCACGCTCTAAACGAGTCAGATTAGGCCTTTTCACACAAGGAAACAGCAGTTCTAAAACCAAAATCGAACATTTAAATGTTGAGTAGGTTGGTAGCCATATTGTTTGCACCTGGACAGTTGAACTCGAGTTGGAACTTCTTGTCAGTGGAAAGCTTTTAATTCCAAGCCACAAAAGAAATGAACAAACATCATTGTCGTTCCAGCCTTACCCGGTGTGAAGGACAGTGAAGAAAACAGCTAGCCCACCATTTGTCAGATCAAAGTATGAACTGGAAGACTGGCATCGTAGGGCATACAAGCATGTAATCGAACTCTGTGTATGTTTACCCTTTGTTTTGAAGCACTTATGAGTCACATCTTCCACCGAGTCTCAATCTATCCTCTCTGTTGTGGACATGATAAAACAAACAGAACTGGAGGCAAAGGGAGCGTATGCAAAATCAGATTTATGTTACTGTCAGCCCATCTGCTCATTAAGCTACAAGACAGCCTGCAAGAGAAAATGCACCAGCAGATTTTACAAGTGGCAAACAAGCCACAAACACCAACCCCAAATGCTGCCTTTGTACTACGGCAGAGAAAGTAAGAAAGAGCGGATAATTGAGAAGAGGAAGACGAGGGCTTGAGGTTGCAGCGGTTACCTGCGGCTCCACGGGCCGGTGCACAGCGGGCGCCTCAGATGCTGAATTCCCGTTGGGGTAAGAAGATTCAGAGCGTGGCGGCACCGGAGGCTGCTGCGGTTTGGTCTGGGCTGCCTGAGGAGAACCCTGGATGTTTTTCCGGTATCTCTCATCAGCCTAAAGAGGACACACGCACAACAGGACAGAGACACACAGAACCAGCAGCATTAGTGGTGGCGTTGGAGCGTACAGGTCAATGTGTGTCAGTGCATAAAGAGAAGTGAGGAGAGTGAGTAGACAGAACCCGTCAGGCGCTACGGTTTGTTAGTTTCCTCCCGCAGAGAAGACGACTGTTTGTATGAGCAGAAGTACAAGCACGTCAGGAAGTCATGTGCTGATACAGGCACAGCAGCAGGAACAACAAAGCACTTCTTCAAGGCCAGCAATGTTACCATTACCACAAGATTCCCACCTCCCGGCTAATAGGACTACAGCCCCGTAGCCAGTAAAGTGTCATGCATTTTTAATGGGGACAGAAAGACATTCGTGGTGAAAATATGATGTTAGGACACACAAAGGAAACCAATTCACATCAACAACTGAAGTCCTGTTAATGTGTGAAGTCGGGTCCATGACGTTTTTTTAAAAATCCATTTAAACGCCAACACACACCACCTGTAATATAATGTGTAAAATAAGATTATTAATTAACTGTAAAGTGCTCCTGTTAAGCGGGATTTTGAATATTACTTTGTAAATAAAAATATCTAAACATCTGGGCCAGGGGTCGGCAACCTTAAACACTCAAAGAGCCATTTGGACCAGTTTCCCACAGAAAAGAAAACACCGGCAACCACAAAACTGAAGAGAACGTTCGTTTGTTGTTTTTTACCTTTATGCTATATATAAAAAGAAGAATAGTGTTGCATTTATGAAATCAATGTAAAAAAATACTCAATGTCTATTTGAGTCTTTATATTTATGAGATTTAAATTAAATTATAAATTATATTATTAGTATAGACAGTTTTTAAATGCTTAATTTGAACATACTAAGCCCCTGGTGTTAAGAAGCACTGTTGCCTGATTTGATCTCGCCAACTGGTTTCTCTGCTATGTTATGTTTTGCATTATCTTAATGCGTTTAACTTTTTAAATCCTTGCCAACATTTCATTTCTTGCTCCGGTAGTTTCGCCATGAAGTAAACACCTTAGTCACTGCTGCAGCAGCATTGCCCTCGACCCTCCTGCCCTCATTTTGGCAACAGCAGGATGCCAAGATACAAAGTGAGTCACGCTGAGGACTAATGAGGTGGAGCATTATTACAGTAATATCATTAAAATGGTGACGAAAAGAACAGAGATGCTAATTAGAAAAGCACCAGGATCGTCACAAAGTTTCAGTAGGATCTGTTTAGGTAAGCAGATCCTAAGGGGGTTAAGATAAAGACAGAAAACATTCGGTAAGAGTATTCTGCACTTAGCCAAAAGATTCTAAACGAATTCCAGTTATCATTCTGAGAAGGGAGGGAAAATATACTCAATATACTCTGTACTCTGCTACGCAACAAGCTAGAGGAACATATGCAAGGAGAATTGACTAGGAACTTTTTTTCCACGTCCCCCTTTTTATTTGTAAATGCTATTTAGGAGGAACTAAGAATATGACGGGGTTATTCAACATGAGGACAACGCAGTACATAAACTTTCCAGTATTCTGTCATTTGTTGCAGTTTTGGCTCATGTCAAATTTTAAGCAGATTCAAAGCAGCAATGGCCACGCTTTTGAGGAACGCAGTTTTCCATTATGCTGGATGTAAATATGGACAAGGTCGCTCAGCCTTTGTCCAATGTTGTGAGGATATATTTGCATCATGGACCAGTTTAATTATTAGACTTGCAGGTTTAGAAAGAGAGTTGTAGTCACATAGCTCATCTACAAAGCCTCCATACATCCCCCACTAGCACCAGCCATCACCTCCTACACAGACAGTAGTATACCCAAAGCAGTGGGAGTGAGTAAACACAAGCACGAGAAGCATTCTACAGCAGTCAGTGTAAGGACGCGAGCTGTGAGGGTTCACCTCTCCGACCGGCTCAGAGTCAGGGGCGGGGCCTTGGAGTTCAGTAACAGGTAGCGTGGAGTTTGCGCTCTTCTCCAGACTGTGATTTTGACTGGACCGTGGCTTCTCCAAGTCAGTGTTTTGTGGTTGTTTTGTTGTATCCGCTTGCGGGCACTGCTGGGCCTTTGCCCTGTCGGGTTCGGGGTTCTGTTGGGGTTTGGTGCTCTGTTGTTGGGTTGTTTTGCTACTGTCCAGGTTCTGGTTTTGCTGGAGGGACAGCAGGTAGGCCTGCTCCTGCTGCAGCTGTCTCTGGAGCTTCTGGGCTTGACGCTGCTCCTCAAGCTCTCGCCATTTGTACTCCTGAGTATAGGGAGGGTCAAGTTGAACCAGCATCGCTGACAGAAAGATGTTGGCCGAGTCTCCACAACAAAAAAGCCTCATCATGAAATTGTAATGGTCAGAATCCAGGCGTGAACTGGAGTTAGAGACTAAATGGAAGTTATTTACAGGAGATGGGAAGTCCTGTTCCAAATTTATTAATAATAACTTTCCTTTTGTACATTACCTTAAAGTTATTAAATTGTTATGTTAAAATTCTGCCATTTGACCTTTTCCATATGCAGAAGACAGTAGTCATGGATTAACACTACATGTGGATATTTACAAGTAGCAGGGACTGAATATTTCTGCAGAGGGCACGCCATTTTTTCAGTAGCATCATACATAGTAAAATTATAATATAGTTTATGTTCATCACAACCCAACCTCCTCTACAAATGAAGCTCAATTATTAGTTATTTAGGGGTAAGAAGTTTTCATTTAATAGCTTTTGGTTCCAAAATAGAGGCCGCTGGAATCTTTGGTAAACTGATCTCACTGTTTTATGGCTACTATAATTTTTGCTAATTGCTTACTGTATTAATAATTCTGTCAAGACTAACAGATTGAGCTTGAAAACAGGGTTGTGTTGAGTGAAAAGGGCAAATCTAAACTTAATACTAACTTTATTCTGAGTTTGGCCATCCAATAAATTTCACACAGTCTGTGAAAACACCTAATGCAACAGTAAGTTTCCAGGGCAGTTGTCCAATGTGTCCAACTGCATGTATGTCAGAGCAGGTAATGCTGGTCAAAAGTAATTAAACTACAATAAAGCAGTGATATTTTAGTCCTTTTGACAGCTGCGCAATTTCCCAGATCCATTTAAAGCAAATGTTTTTATGCTTTAGCACATTTGGAACTGTACCAAGGAGTGACAGCCAAATATGATGTAAAGTAAATAATTTTTTATTTTTTTATACTAAAATTTATGAAATGGTGACTGTGTAGTAACCAGTGAGTGTAACAAACAGTAACGTGATGCGATGATGTGCAGCCTGGAAATGAGTTGTGGATATGAGTTGTCATATCCTGTCATTATGTTAATATCCTCTGTAACCCTCAGAGGAGCAGAATCCCTCACAAAATGAAAAACACTAAGTCATACAACCCCCCACAAAATAACAACTGCTCTGTGCAGGACCTGGAACATCTGGACTAAAAACATGGGAAACCCTCTGCTTGGATGACTAGTTTCCTGGTGACGATATCCCCATCAGTAAGGGCCCTGTAAACAGCCCGACTTCCCGGAGCAAAAACCTGAGAACACATATTACAGTTTGACCTCAACTGGTAATGGCTCCTCTGGGATCTACAACAGTCGTAAGTTAGTCCCAAAACTCGATTTGCTTTAGATTTGAAGGGAAACTGAATCAGGAAAGTTTGTGTAACAGAGAAATAATAAGTACCTGCATTATGAAGTTTAACAACTTGGTAGTTGTGGAAGCATAAAAAAATATCCACTGGGACACAGAGACTGATGGAAAGGACATTAGGGATATATTTATGATTTTAGAGGCAAGAGGAAAAAAAGAGAAGAAAGCATTTGATGAAAGGCACAGAGGAATTAAGGGTAGGATGGGCAGTGGGGGCCAATACTCAGAGAAAAAATGATGAACTTAGCATATTTGAACATGGAAAAAGGGAACTGTAATGTAAACATGATGAGCTGAGTTGAGACACTCACCAGCAGCATGGCCTGTTCATGGAGCAGCTGCTGCTGCAGGATCTCCAGGTGCCTCTGCTCCTCCTCCAGCTGACGGCGGATATACTCCTGGATACAAAACATCCACGGGGTCAGAAAATGATCTTTTATAGCTATTTAAATGTCTAAGAGGGGAGGCGCTCCCCGATCCTGCTCATTTCCACACGCTTTTCCCTTCAGTTTTTCACAACTGAGAGAAAACCAAAGTAAAAAATCTTGAACGAATCTGACAACTCAGGTTTTGTTCGCCACTAAAATGTTGTGGCTTATTTTTGAAGCAGATTCTTCAACAAAAATCAATATTATTAGCATTTATGCTGAAAGGCCACTAGCTAAACAACCTTACAAGCAGAATATTTTTTGTTTGGCGTTTCTGGCTTGTACCTGTTCTCGATCAGCTCTCCTCTTTTCCTCCTCGGCCCTCCTGCGCTCCTCCTCCTCTTTGCGCCGTCGTTCCATCTCTTCGATGCGCCTCTTCTCCTCCTGCTCGCGCCGGCGCTGCTCCCGCTCCTGCTGCCTCCTCATCTCACGCTCACGCCGTTGTTGCTGTGTTCGAAAGAAGGAGAAGAGTTCAGAGGGAAACTGGTTCAGTTTCTTCAGAATTGTGAAATGAGGTTTTGGTCATTTTGATGGCAACGTAAAAGTGACAGAAAACCAGTCCCTGACCTGCATAGAGCATTTATTGTCGCTGTGAACTCAATTTTACATCATTTACCTAATAAAAATCATTGATGACACTATAATGGGGCCCAACAGGAGATGACCAGCCTTTGTGTAAATCATTGCAGCATATCGTGACAACAATGCAGAGTTGGAAACAAGCCCCAACATACAGTGGAGGCAAAACGTTTTATTTCTGCTACGTTAAGTTTGACGTCCCACAGGCATCAGCATTTAAACCCTTCGCTATTTCTAATTGTGCACACAGGTGTGGGACTCCTGCTGCTGACTGTCCTTTGTTTCTTGGCGTGTATTGTCATTCATTGTGTTTAAGCACGTCCTGTGCGGCAAGAAGAACTGACTGGCAGCAGTAACAGACGCACATTAGGAAGCTGCTTATATACACGCCAGCAAATCAACGGCCTGTGCTGTTTACAACTGACCAGAGGTATAAAAGTATAAGAAATGGGACTTAAGCAATCATTTCATGATTTAGACAGAAATATCCTAATTTCAGCTGCATGGAAACAAACCCTTACTATATGCAGTCTTACGCGGATTTAAACACGCCACAGTAGGTTTCAGTGGGGCAGATATAGAGATTTATTCTGATTGCTATACTTACATAAATACTGTAATTAGGCAAATAGAGTGCATTCTAGATCACCACGAGGAAACTTATAGCTCCACAAGGCTGGAATTAGGATTTTCACAGCCCTCAAAACCTTCCACACTACAGCGTGTATTCTTTTTTCTTTAATGGTTCGACTTTAATACTAGGGCATGAGTATTCGTTTGGGCAAAATAGTCCATATTCACATGCTGAATGGAGAACATGTAAACAAAAAATGGATGATGTGAAATGCTGGCATGAAAATGTCAACATTTCAAGCACTGCATTAAGACTTGATCATTTAACCGAGGTAATATTTGAAGTCTGACACGCAATTATCTAATACTTGGCTCCCTAAGCAGACAGCTGAAGAAATTACCCTGATTTCTGTCTGTCAGTGTGCTAAAAAAAGGTGCAGTGAAAACTGCAGGGCATCAGTGGTGGCTTTGGTATCATGACGCATCATGTTTGTACAAATCCAGCATCAGGATTCCACAGGAGGTGATCTATCAGAACAGGAGACCATGCGTACAGCGGTGTTTGACATGGCCCGGGTTCAACTGTGGCTTCCCTCGGCTGATTCATGTACAGGCACTGCCGTGAATCAAAAACAGCCTGGAGCTGTCGCTGCTGTGGGAAAACACGAACTAAAGTAAAACATTTTTCTCTCTCTTTTGCCACGGAGGCCTCGCAGCTTCAAGTCGTAGTGAAGCCTGTGTCTGTTCAAGCATGTTTAAATGTGCTGAAAGTCACGGCACACCAATTCCAGTCATTTCTGTTTTTTAGTCCCTCTCAGGGTATTTAGGTCTTCCTCTGTTCCTTTTCCTTGCTGAGAATGTAGTTCAGTCCATGTCTGTCCAAATTTATCATCATTTCCGTCTTTCCGTTTCCCTTCCTCCCTCCACTTCCTTCTCGTTTTATGACATTACATTTTTCTCTTTCCTCTAAGAGTAGCGAGGAGGAAATGGACTCAAGTCCATGCAGACGCTAATGAAAAAGGACCACAGCTCAGAGAGATAAAGGATAATTACAAAAAGGGTTTTCAAACGTGTCCCCTGGGAACACCAATTGTTTCTTTGTTCACTGCAGTCGAAAATTGATTTTGGATCCTATTATATGAAATAATCAAACATTAATCTAACGTCTATTTTATTACACAGGGAATGGTCACATGTATAAAGTGCACCTGATAAACCGGTTAAATCTCTCCGGCTTCTCCTACACAGATGAGCGGGGAGTCGTGACTGACCCCAAAGAAATTGCTGATGAACGTTCTCACGGCATCTGAGAGGTTTGGGCATGTTTACCACCACTGAACTACATCACAATTAGTTAGTTCATCAGGAATGTACATTTCTGGCCGCAGTGAAACCAAACTTACTGATGAGCCAAGATGTAAATAGATTCATATTTTATAAACAATACCCAGAAGATGTCCACTGTCCACCATAAAGCTGCATTTTAAGTTATTTTTTTCCACTTCCAAATGTGTTCCCATTATCTGGGCCAAGTCCAGGAGCGTGTTATATGTCTAGAGCAAAGGTTCTCTTCTTTAATTCCCATTTCTACATCAGATCCCCTCACAGTGTTGGATTATGAAGGAGTCACAATCTCAAAGGAGAATCTCTCCTGCATGTAGGAAGCTTCATGAATAACTCAATGTGTCTCTGTAAAGAAACTATTTTTAGGTTATTTTCAGGGAACTCATGGGAGTGATGTGGTGATGCTTGTTAAATAATAAATAAACTTGATGTGATTTTTTTTCCTATATATTTGGAGAACATTCATTCACATCGATGTAAGCAAACATCTTATTTGAGCTTCAGCTATGAGCGGTGTTCAGGAGGCCCCCGTGCGCTCACCTCTTCCAGCCGCCTCCTCTGCTCTTTTTGCTGTTCGATACGTTTCTGCCTCTCAGCCAGGAGTTGCCGCTTGTACTCCTCCTGTTCGCGGAGCTGCTGCTCCTGCAGGAGCTGCTGGCGGCGCAGAGCTTCCGAGCGCTCCTTGTTCTCCTGCTGCAACCGGATGAAGTCGCGGCGCAAGGTCGATTCACCTGGCACGTTGACGATAGAGCTACACAGTGGAGTGTGTAAGATATATAATTAATTAAAATTTGAATTTGATGAAAGGAAATTTGAAATGTATATATCCATGACTTTTTTTACATTCACAGAAGACAATATTTCATATTGCTCTGCAACTACCAGTGCAAAATAAACATCACAAATTGCTTGAATAAAGTCACTGAACAGTCACCTCGGCTCTCCTTCTTGCTCAGATGCTTCTTCCTCCTCTTCTTCACTGCCACTGTATTCATACTCAGTTTCATCTATGAATATTAAAGAAAACGTGTCAGCTGGAAGGAAGTAAAGCTTCTCAAAGAGACTGAAGTTTTATTTCTGTCTTTGAGAACGTGCAGCTGTATTAGTATTCAGCATGTTCCCGTTTTCTTTGTCAAACTACAAGTTCCATTAAGCCGTTGTTGGTTTCAGGATTAAACAGCCTCGAGTGTTCGGCAGTAACAGATCTCTCAGCTGGACTCACCCTTCTCGCCCCTCTTCTTCTTGGTTCGGTCGATGTGGTCTTTGAGCTGTATGCGGACCTGCCTCTCGTTCGGCTGGTCCCGGATGAAGGGGTGTTTCAGCAGCTGCTCAGTGGGAGGACGCTGAGTGTAATTCTTCACCAGGCAGCCCTCAATGAAGCTGAAGAACTTCTTGGACCTATTGAGTCAAATTGAATTGATGAGTGAAGTATTAGATTTCGTACTGAGCCAGAAGTTTATTTACCAATATAAACACACCCACCATTTTTTGGACTTGAGTCGAGGAGGAGGGTTTCTGGGAATGAGGAAGAGTGCTCTCATTGGATGCATGTCACACAAAGCTAAAGGAAACAAAACACTTTAGTCAATTTTTTACAGATTTTTGTACATTTATATCACTGTCAGGCTACGAATAAATTGGATAAACAAACTTGATGTGGAGTTTTTCAGTGTGGGGTTGAGGCTAAATGCTTTATTGATGTTAAACATTTATTATGTCAGTCTAATGGCATTTCTACACACGAAAATTCAAACCAAGGTTCATGGTTTTGTTACGTTGTAAAGATTTGTTCTGGCTTATTTTGGTTTCACATTGAAAATTGAAAAACGTCACATCAGCTATGTCCTGTGGTCACGCGCTATGGCCTCCACACTCAAATGTACCGTTGCCACAGTTTCTTTACTTTGAGGTGGCATCTCCATGTTCTCGCCTTTCTCTCAGTGGGTAAAACACAGTGAGTAAAACACAGTGAGTTTACTTTATGTTTGATTTGCAGACTTCTTTTTGTCTGGTTTCTTTGGGTTGGACTGTGGTCAAGCTCCTTCCACACCTGCTATTTTGATTTGTGCTGAACTGAAAACTGAAAATGTCTTAATTAACTCAGATTTTTTTGGCACACTATAAATGATGCTGAGCAGAGGCTGAAACACAGTATCTAGTATTCTAGTTTCTTTTACACCAAAGGAAAAAGCAAAACAAACCCGCCTTGAGTTTCAGTGATGTGTACTTACGAGGAGCTCCCTCAGCCATCTCTATGGCCGTGATTCCGCAGGACCACAGGTCGCTCTGAGGGGCAGGCGATAGAGAGTCAGATGAGTTTGTCTGCACACGTTTTCCCTCATTCACACAGCAAAATGTACATGCATCACATCTACAAGAGCAGTTATTTTTAAAGCTTGTACAAGAACAGACTTACCATTCATATTATCCCCCCCCACCCCCATTTTTCCTGGACTCAACTTTGTTATTTTTATCATAAAACATTCCAATATCTAATTATAATCTGTAAGTGAGCAGATTGAGTTTTGTACTCACCCTGTAGTCGTAGGTAGCATCAGGGTTTTCATCACAAGCAATGACCTCTGGAGCCATCCAATACGGTGTCCCGATAAAGGTGTTCCTTCGTCCTACTGTCCGATCCAACTGGGCGCTCACACCAAAATCCACTGAAAGAAAATAATTATTATTTTAAATCGGTTTAACTGTTTCATTCAAGTCATGTTTTATGTATTTGGGCTCATGATGATTAACCTTGTAAATTATAAAACAATTACAACAATTAAAGTTTGGAAACATTAGTGTCCAACTTGCGCAACATAGTCCCTCAAAGTCCAGCTGCAAACACTGAAGACAAACTTTTACATTTTAATTTAAAAAGTCCAGATCCTTTGTGAGACCAGACTAACATTGGGAGAGTGGTCATTTCAATTTCAGCCCCAAAGCCAAATAAAATATTGAGTTTCTTTCCCTTTTTAATTAGAATTTGACAGAGTCACAGGTCCAGGTGCTTCTTTATCCCTCACACTCTTTGTGAGATATCACCTTCACAGAAACGACCCGACATGAAGTCACACTGACCTCGACCTTTGAGCCCCAGAATGCAGCCAGCTTATCCCACTCATTTCACTCAGTTCTTCAAAATATTACTGTGATAGTGCGTTTGAATAGGAGAAACGCCCTAAACTCTAATCAGTTCGTTCTGTAGCCCAGAAAGAAAGTTTGTGCCACATTTTAAGAAGTTCTTTCAAGGCATTCGTGAGTTATCACAGTCACAAGAATAAGACATGCAGATGGATGATGGGGGGGCAACTTGGAAAATAAAGTGCCTCCGGCCACAGCTGCAGCCAGCATAGAGGCTATAAGAAAAACAGCGTGAGTGACAAATGTTCAGACAATAACTGGGCTTCTTTATACAGTGGTATTATGATGTTGCTTTAAAATGTTTAGGTTTAGTAGCATGTAAATTGTATCTGCTGTTGTAAAATCATGTGCGGAGGAATTAAAAGTGACCCCAGTATCTTCTTTTAAAGATGAAATATAATAATAAAACCTGCAGTGAAGCCTTCATAAATTAGAACAATGCAACTGTAGCAGCTGATGTCAGAGAATTAAATTAAATGGTGTTGGATTTGGGGGGGGGTGATAATTTACTGACTGTAAAATAACAGTATCTCCTTAACAGAAACAACACGTCGCAAACACAGTTTTTGGATTATCATTGTTTGATAAATCTGTTGCTGTTCTGTGGGGACAACTGGCAAAAAGATCATGATAAGAAATATACAAATTAAATAAATGCACGACTCATGCAAAGTTTTAAACCGTCATTTTATATGAGATAACACTGGTAATGACAAAGCCTTAGTTAGCACTACTCCACTGCTGACTGATTGGATCTGCTACTGCAGCATTTTTTTGTGCAGCCCAAACCTTAGTGCAGGCCGTGCGTTCCCCCCCCCCTCCCCGTCTACAGCCCCAGTCTAGACCAACAGAAAGCTCATCCACAATAAAACCAACACGTACCCAGTTTCACCTCAGCGTTTTCAGTCAGCAGGACATTTTGTCCTTTGATGTCACGATGGATGACATGATGAGCATGCAGGTGAGCCAATCCCTGTAGAGAAAAGACAACAAGTTAATATGTCCATAGATCAGCCACAACAATAATGCCACGTGGTGATTTTTATGATGATTAAATTTGAACTCTGCTGCTATATAATCTACAGTGTTCTCAGCATTACGTTAAATTTCAGGTTGAGGTTTGTTGCATTTCATCCAGTTAAGCAGGTTTTATCCAGTAAGTACTCATGGTAAAACCACACACATCCAGTCATGCCTCTGTGTGAGAACGAACTGACCCTGAGGATCTCTCTGGAGATGTAGGCGATCCAGTCCTCCTTCAGTGAGTTGCCTTTGGTGTTCTTCACCAGATCTGTGATGGAACCGGCACCACAGAACTCCATCACTAGCTAAAAGACGGGAGAGGAGACGGTGAGAAAACTGTAAATGTGCACGCAGAAACACATTCACACATCCTGACATTTGTGTAAAGAGCAAATAGTGCTGGTCCACAAACTATAACCACATTTATTCTGCACTAGAACAACATTCAACAAATCAAACAACTGCTGAAAAAACTGTCAAGTCTCTCTCAGCCTGTACTTCGCATTTTCCATTTATGAGCCACCAGGCCAAATCTGAATGCAAATCTCCCGGGGTTGCTGAATGGAACACAACACTTTCAAAGTATCTGGTAGCAGGAAGTGGTGCACAGTCGATGGAAAAATCACTTCCAACAGCAGTGATTGGAAACTGGAAACATCAGAGCTAATGGCAGACGTGGTGTTAATGTGAAAAGAAGAGCGATAACAAAACCCCCAGACACGATCCCACATACAGCAGCTTTGACGGCAAATACTGTAAAACAAAATTAATGCTGCATGAGATCGGCTCATGCAGCATTTCATGCAGAATCCTCATCATTAATTTAAAGTAACACTCACAGTTAGAGGCTATAAAATGAATCAATATCAATCTAGTGTTTAAAATTATGTGTGGACAATACGGTAAATAATACAGAGTTATTGCACAGCTATGTTTGCTGTGGTTTATTCTTTAAAGTTTTTGTTAAATTGGAAATGAAAAACACACAAAGAGAAACGTACACTTTGATCAGCCGTCATCATGATGCTGCGATATGAATGTGTCCCTAATTGTCCCCGTGCACTGTGAGCTATTCTTACGCTTGTCGTGAGTTGTGCCTCATGCGGTGACCCAGAGACACACACAGCCTGTCCGTGCTCACAGTGAACATGAAGAAAATGACACCCTCTCTCACACACACAAAGCCTACAGCACTGAGCCGTAACAGTGGGGTGGGGTGGGGGGTGTTGGGGGGGGAGCAGCTGTAAAAACAAGCGCAGGGCCATGTTGGGGACTAATTCGGAGATCTCTCCTCTCTAGCCGAGTTGAAGGGTCATAAAACGAAGCACTCCTGGCCTCAGCACACCCAGCAGCTATAAATCTCTCCTGCTGCTGCTCTCCTCTTGTATCTCGCCCTCCCACTCTCCCTTTTATTTCTTTTATTTTTTTGCTTCATTTGTTTTACTCATTTCTGCCGAACCGTCGCGTTCACTTTAATGTGTTGTGTGTTTGCATTGTTCTCGTCCCCCCTCCCGTTGTTGTTCCCCTGTCTGCTCTGATGTGAGGACCGGCAGAGGCTGTAATGTTGGGAGGAAAACATTTATGCATTTACGGTCAGCAAGCAATAAAGTGTGTGAACACAGAGGGTATGCAAAGCATATTTACTCCGTACACAGATCCCATGTTCTGTAGCCACACCAACCTCTTACCTGGGCTGGATGTTGCCCAGTGCTCATTTGTAACATCTCTCAAGTGACAGCGTGAGAGGCTAACAGGAAATAACAGGTTTTGGGAGTTGTTTTCATCTCTATTACCCTTTTGTTCCTTTTTCTTCAAGATCAAGCTCCATTACAAGTTAAAAAACCTTACAGTACTGTATTATCCGAATAGACTTTAATGGTGCCAGAGCCTTTAACTATCAAGCTCCTCTCATCTGGAACCACCTTCCAGTTCAGGATCAAGACATAAACATAAATGACTGTCTTGGATCGGTAGCACACCGATGCAGAATTCAGACTTTAGACTCCTCGGCGACTCCCCCTTCATGCAGCGCTCCGCTCTGCTCTGCTTACATATTAATATGACACCTTTCTCCAGGCATCCCCAGCTTCACAGCCGGGTGTGTTCCCACTGTGCAGTTGCTGGCCCTGCCAAGCTGCCCAGTGTTGTCCATTGCCTCAAATCAACAGTTTGTAAAGTACCGTAATTATGATTTTTGTTGTGATTTGGCCTTAAAATAAACTTCACAAATATAAAAACATATGTATTTCACATTTTCAGGTAGTTGTTATTTTACTTTCTTAGTGTGTGTTTTATGGAGGTTGTAACTAAATAATGACTTATTTTTTCAGGTTTCAGGTGAACCTAACTCACCCATAGCTGGTCATCGTGGCCTGGAGGACTTTTCTTGATGAAGGCTCCATAGTAGGTAGCTATGTTTCTGTGGTGGGAGTACTTCTTCAGCATGTTGATTTCCAGCTTAATTTCCTCCTCTTCATCCTAAGACAGACAAAGAAAACAGACAGAAACCCTTCAGTGTCAAGGTAACATTTTCATCGCCTGTGAGTCAGTTAGTTGGGAAACAAAACTGTGGCCTAATGCAGTGAATCCAAAAAAACTATCATTTACTTCTGGTTAAGTTTTTAAAACTAAACACACACAGGGACTCACAGGGATGTTTTCATTAACAGATCACCTGAAAGATGGAGACAATAACAGAAGAACAGATTGTTGAATTTTTTCTCTTTGCCACATTTTCATATTTCTGCAACGTCAAGACCTAGATCATAATAAGTGACTACATAAAGCTCCACTAACTCCTTAACAAAAAAAAGCCCCCTTCAAAACATAATTAAATATCAATGCTCATGTTAGTGCTGCCGACCAGCATTAGCCATACTGTAATATCACCATACTGCCCAACAGTAATTAGTTTTATATAAACTGAGATGGGCCTTGTTATGATTATTATTGTGTTGCTTCAAATGAGTCAATCAACTCCATTTAAAACTCGATTTTCAATGTGCAACCCTGTAAAGTTTTGGGGGGGAAAAAACATCTGCCTGTTATTTATGCTTCTCCCAGAACCAATGACATTCAGTCTTTTTTATATGATTCATGGTGCCTTTGTTCCTCCCCCCCTTCAGTTAGACATTAAATTATAACGGTAGTAAAGAAAAAATATGAAGCCATGGAGCCAGGTTCACATTAAAACTGTCACAACAACAAAGGTACGATATAAGACTGGAGTTTTATCTGTTTGCTAAAAAGCCGAGCGCGGAAACAAGCCTTGTCCAAAGGAGTCAGAAACGGATATCACTCCAGACAAACATGCAGCTACAGCCTGAACTTGAAATGATAACACGACCAAACGAGCTACTATCTCCCCCTCTCACACACTCAGGATATTGCAGCACCGACTCAGACACGCACAGAGACGTACTAACAAGATCAAGCGATTATTTCTCAATCATTGCAGCATCACTGAGGCTGTGTGACATTTCTTTGCGAGCGCTTTGCATCAGCTGAGCCCGTGCGTCGGATCCCCGCCGGCCGATCCAGGGCCGACATGACATGACATTTTCACTGTTATTACGGCTGGTCGATAAGCCGGTGCGTGACAGGCGGCTGTGGCCTGGGCTCCTGAGCAAAAAGCCCACAAAGGTAAAGCTCAGAGGAACCGAGAGAGACACGGTTTAATAAGCTTCAGTATGAAAAGCCAAACAGCTGTTACCACCTAGATTTTCTTCTCTGTTGTTGCACCTCTGCCAGATTTAATTTAGGATTTAGCCGTGTTTATGGCAAATAACTGACTTTCCACAAAATACAATGCATCGCCAAAAGTATGCAGACATCCACTTACTGATAACTGTAGATCAAAAATGACAGCAAAGCTACAACATACCAAAATACACCAGGTTATGTGACAGAAGTTTGAACAGAGGCCTTATGTCTTCACACTCAAAACTAGGTCCAATAAAAAATGTTTGGTGAGGAAGAACGTGACCTCAACTAATCTAACACTTTTGCAATGAACTCAGTCACCCAGCATCAGTGTTGAACCTCTCTAATGCTCTTGTAAACAGAATGGGACTAACCGCTAAAGCTGAGCTTCAAAATCTGGTGGAAAGCCTCAGTAGAAGACTTGGGCGTCCACATAATTTTGGTCACCCAAAGTGGCTTGCAGAACTTAATGTGTCTTTACACAAAACCACTTATCGGTGACCACTGCCAAATCCATGATTTCTGCAATCTCTTTACACCAAAAGTTTTTATGTTCAAGCAATAACCACATTTGATAACGGTAAGATGGAGGGGTAGTTAAGAAAAGTATCGCAGTTTACCAAGTAAATATCCAGAGCAATTACAAGCAGATTCCTGTGCTGAAGACAGCAGCAGCCAGTTCTTTTAGCTGCTTTGTGCCAATTCTGAATCACACAATGGGACAACAGTTACTCACGATTCAACAGAATTGTTAACAGAATTCAAAGAGGAGCGAAATCACAATCACGGTGTCAGGGGAACATTTAGTTTTAACGGATATTTCCACATACTAATAATCTAGCGTGGCTTGGTGACTGCTGAGACATTTACCAAGCTTTATATTTATCACTGCAGGTGGCTTCATCACTGGGTTGGCTCTAAAGTTCACTCTGGCTGTCAAAACGGATAGAACCTTTTTTTTTCCTTAATAGGAAACGATCGGTGTTAAATGTTGGAGCTCGAAGAACAAACACGCCTTATCGAGAGCTGCAGCAGCTGCAGAAGCAACAGATGACAGGCAGCCAGCGACTCACGCTGACATTTCAAGTCAGGTCCGGAGGTTAGAGGGCAATTCTGCCAAAACGTCTGCGTTTAAAGATGAAAGATGGATCCTCTCAAGGTCTGCACGTCTATAAATCACACAACCTGCAGGTCAGCTTCACTATCTCTAACATACAGAACACCCAGTTAACCGGAGCTTTGGCCAACTGGCAACTAAACCTTCTGCAATTATTTAAAAAGCAGCACTGTTGTGCCATCAGTCATTTGGAGTGTATTTCCATATGATAGAAGGGCTATTTTGGAACAAAACTCACTCACCACCAACTATTTTTCATTCCAAAGTGCTGTTACTGTGTCAAACCAGTCTGTCTCTGCAGATAATGTTTCCTGATGCTTCCTGCAGCTTAAAAATGCAGTTTTCTCTCAGTTTATTGCTGCTACACCTGCTTCTCCTGAAATGTTCAGGTAAAGCAGGCAGGTCTCACGGGGACATCACCTCATGTTCTTACAATTCAAAGAAAACGGAGGCTGATGAGAGAGTTTTGCAGGAGTTGTTGACGGTCCATGGGGTCAGTCGGTCAGCCAATCCCTTGAGTCACCATCGGTAAGCCAGCAAGTTGGTTACTACTTCAGCCAGTAATTTAGCCAGGCAGCCAGCCAACCAATCAGCCAGGGAGCCAAAAACCAGACTGCTGGCCAGCCAGTGCTTCTGTTAATCCACTCATCAGCAGCAGACCATCAGTAAGCCAGCAACCAGGTGAGCGCAGTCAGTGTGTCAGATATACAAACAGTATTTCAGTAAAAAAGAAAATGCATGACCCATAAAACCTGAGAGGATGCTAAAAGATGAACACAAAGTCAACAGACACCGCGGTCTTCAGACCGTCCCGTCGCCCACAAACTGTCAGTGAACATTTCGGAATAAGCCAGCAATAATTATAGTTTCTGTGGCCAGACAGAAGAAGGAGAAACACAGCAGGGACGTCCTTATATAAATTATACACCAGGGGACAAGAACACAGGGTCAAAGTAACACAGAGGGACGACTGACGACTGACAAAACATTACATCCCTTTATGTCGTGATACGTCATGACGTGAAGTTCGTATGTTGCATTTCCCAGCGACAAGTACTACAAAATGTTACAAATAAAACTGCAGTATTAATATTACAATTATTCCACCCAAACACAAATCATGTTTTTTTAAAGCCTATGACAACTTATTCTAAATCTAACATTTAATATTCGTAGTTATTGTGTTTGCACGTGTCACTATTAGCAGCATTGTACATGCCTATGGTGGCGGGAAATATAGCTGGATTTTGCAAATCCATGCATGATTTGGGAGGTTAACTCAGATAAAGGAGTTCATCTACAGAAGAGATTTCGAAAAGTATCTGATAATAAAGCCTAATATTTGTTCTTCTTTCCACTGTGCAAAACACGACCTCAAACCTCTTGCAACACTTATTAAGAAAGACACCAAATGAAAACGAGCCCTCTGCAGAGGACAGCTGAAGCCCTTCAATGGCTAAACTGCTAAAACTGGACTTTAATCGTCAGCAAGAGACTAAGAAATATCGAAGCTTGTGGCTGCGTGTTGACATGTTGCCCATTGCCACTATTGACTGTCTTTCGGACTCCAGTGCTTCAGAAACCTTTTGTGAGGAATTCAGGGGCACAGAAAATAACCTGGACGCCAGTGTTCAGCTGCTTTGACAAGGATGAGACAGTGACATCATCCTCTGTCTTACATGCTCGCTGTGTCCGTTCTCCATTTTGTTTGCACCTTGTCCATTTACTTTGGACACCCACCGTCTCTATCCCCGCCGTCCTTGCAGGGATTGCTTTCCTTTATTCGTCCTATAATGACTTGACTCCCGTGTTCACGTGTGCCATCATTACGACAGCTCACCTCTCTCTCCTTCACTCTCCGTCTCACTTTCCCCTGAACTATATATTTACAGTCTGTCATTCAAAACGAGGCGTCCTGAAGCTACTCATTATCATTCCTGGGCATGAACTGGTGGGGAGACATGGTGGCGGCCATATTGCTGCTTAAGTATTACAGCACACAATGTGAGCAGAGCTGACAGAACCGCGACCCAGAGGGAGCGGGCAGCCGCAAAAGGGAAAGGATAATGGAAAAATGGAGGCTGAGTGGGAGGGAGATGTGAGTCCAAGAGATGCCGACATGTCTCTAACGGGCTAGCAAGAACCTGGAGGAGCTTGTTTCTGGGCTTCAGCGTGTTCATCTCATTTCAGAACAAGTCTCCAACAATTTCAATTCATCTCATTTAAGGTATGACTACTTTCCCAAGGTGGCTGCATGATTGTGCATGTCATCTCTGAACATTTGCAGATTGTGTTCTCCCCACTGAATTGAAACACACACACACACACACACACACACAAGTGATTACTACAAGTGGCCTGAAAAGCCATTCGGTAAATCCTGTGGCCACTGTGAATGTCTCAAATCCGGAACAAGTTGCAATCTCTTCAGCCCTTCAGCCTCTGATTTGTTCCGCAAACGCAGACTGTGTGAGAACTTCCATGTCTTTGACGCCTTCCCACTTTCCACTTTCACACCTCTGAATGGACAGAGAGGAGTGGGAGGGGGTGGGAGGTGAGAGACAGACACACAGAGAGAGAGAGTTGTCTAGTTTATTCCATGGGCACAAGTCACAGAAAGAGAAATAGAAGGAATAAAAAAATTAAAAAATGGTGAAAATTCATTCACCAGTGGAAAAACGGGAGACATAAAGACGCTTATTGTGGCCGTTCTACACCAAGATCGATCTTTAACTAGATTACATCAAGTCAACAGCAGCCGTGACAAATGCAGAATGCTGCAGCTGCGTTTCTCTCTCCTCCGTCTTACCCACTTATTCCTCTGTTCTACTCTCTTGTTCAGCGCCGACAACACAGTTGGCAAGTGAAAGAGACACGGGATGAACGAGCGAGAACAATGCGAGTCAGATGTGTTCTAAAAAATAATGAATGTGTAAAAAGCAAAGGAGAACCTGCACAGACGGAAGGATGGACAGTGGAGGCAGGAATGAACGTGAGGGATGAAGGTGAAGCAGGCGAGCAGCACCTCCCATAATCCTACTGCACTTCAGATGAACCTTCTGAGGAGAGGAAAAAAAACACGCTCCCTTATTCCTCCTCCTTATCTCAGCTCTCCCACTCTGCCTCTCTGTCTAAGGTTTCCTCGCTCGGTCTCTCCCCTCCCTTCTCCTCTTACATCCCATTAGTGCTCAGAAACTCTTGTTCCCCCTGTAGGAGCTGAGAAACCCTTTCGTCGGTCACGACAGAAACAATGCACTTTTCTTATCAATTCTATGTAGGAGCCGACTGCCCACTTCCCCCGTAAAAGATAAACGTAAAGGCCGATGCAAGTGCGGTGTGAGGGGTAACTGGGCCGACACACACTCCTCCCAATCCAGAGTGAACTAATTTAACGCTTCTTGACGATGACAAACGTGCAGAGATATTTTCTGTACTGCCCGTTTCTCCGGGAGCTTCTCTCCCTCCTCAGCTCAGACATGGAAAGTAACTAAGTGTATTTACTTCATTACTGGACTTGAGAACTATGATGATATACTTTTCATGTTACCATTTGTCCACTACATTTCAGATACTGTATATTTTACTTTGATTTCCAATAGTTCTTTGACACTTTTATGAATTATTGAATTTCTCAGATATAAAACAAACTAATAAATAAAGATATTTTATTATTTATTACCCACCGGACAGACATAAAGTTAAATTGTTTAGCACAAATTTACCAACTGCTTTCTTGGTTTCACACACTATACCAAAAATGTGACAAAATGTTTTGATATATTATATATTTAGTAGAACATTTTTATTATCCCCTTTGTATTAATGAGTCCCATCTCATCTCATAGATTTAGACTCTGCTCTAAACCCTCGCTCTCCCTGCTCTGCTATTATCTGCTCTACTTAGTTTAAGATCCTAAAAAGACTTTTACAAGTGAATATTTCTGACCTGCCGCCAGGTTTTTCAATAAATCTCTGTTAAAGGAGACTTTGACAGCGTCCTTGGAACAATGTGTTTTGGAAAATATTTCCAGAAAGTAAAGTACACACTGAAGCTATGTAACTTTTGAGTTTTTAAAAAGATTTGAAGGGGTGCTAGTGCAGTATTTATTCAGGCAAGTACTTTCACTTTTACTCTAATACTGAGTTTATGTCACCTCTGACTCTGTACATGGAACAGGAAGTGGTGTGTGGATCAAAGCACATGTGCTGAGCTGTGCACAGAAAGCTGCGAGTTGGCAAAGGAGTTGCATACCTATATTGCATTACACACACACACACACACACACACGTAAATGGTACGTAAGACTGGATGTGTGTGCGTGTATTCATATGTGTACATATGCGTAACCGTCAGGCTTTTCCACTTCAATACCTTCCTCTGCTCAACCATCACTTTGGTATATATCCAGACAAACTGTTTATATCACAAATGTGCTGAAAATTCAAAGAATAAAAGGGAAAATAACCGCTGTGTCTTGGATATTTCCTACACGTGCACTCTCTCTCTTCAGCTAATCAGATCACATGAATACATACACGTTTCCTCCAAATGTTCCCGACCCTAATTCATGTCCTCTCTTTTTTTCTCAGGGACCAATGGACATTTACCTGCTGTCCCACTTCATACCGCCTTTCTCATTATTTCACCACCAGGTTGATTTTTCTAGGCGGCTTCCAAAAGATGTCCGGTAACCTGCCACAGTGGCAGCAAAAGTAAAATATCTACTAATAACTACATAAATCTGACGCCTTTGCTTTTGTGCATTAGTACAGGTGTGGGGACTCCTTTACACACGATAAAAACACTAAGCCCCCTCCAGTGCATGTTGATAAAGGGTCCTAAAGGCAGGCCAGTGATAGCTGCCATGTCCTACAGGATCAGTTCTCAGGGAGTGTACAACAGCTGAGTCACATGATGAGTGGGGAGCGAGAAACCAAACTAAAACCACAGAGTTTATGTCTGCTGATACCGTTTGGCTTAATCACGAACTGGACCGGATATCCACTGCGACTGCCCCATTCCAATCGTTTTAATGCGACATAGCACATATACATACGCCTGTTTACTAGACTAAGGAGTTCAAGCGTAACCTGATTGGTCATCACAAGCCCTGTATCAGTTTCTGTTCTTCTCCCTGGCCATTTTTTTTTACTTAAGACGGAGTATTAATGGTTTCACAATGGATTCATTTCCCCATCAGGCTCAGGCTGCTGTGGTCATTCTTTCATTTGGGGGTGTGTCGGGCTGCGGTCACTGGGAAACTATGAGCTGTGTGAAAAAGGGCAAAAGACTGCAGAGCAGGCGAATATCCAGCAGCTTAAAATAAAATGCTGCCTAAGGATGAAAATAAAACACTGCTCAAAATCTGCTGCCAAATGTGCTCTCAACTTTTTTAAACCAGTGGGTGTTTTTGCGACATACAGTTGGTCATCATAATGGAGGAACATGAAATTTATTATACCCATCTGCAGTGCCACATTTATTCAACAACGAGAAAAACAAAATGAAAAACAGTTTCCTGTTAATAAAGCCAATTAGATCATTAATTTGTTCTGATACTAATGTGTTTGGCTTGGCAAGCTACGAACCTTGAATCAATCTGAACTTATTAGCTTCCAGTGTTCAGGAGTTATAAATAATGGTTCCCTAATTAATATGCTAATGTATGCAGAAATTTTCCTCAAACTCCAATTACATCATCTACCCCATGTGGGATTACACAGACGTGCCAGCATGACAACATATTACCCCCCCTACTCAAAACCAAAGATGGTAAATTTGTATTCTAACGCCAACTTAGCAGGTGGTACAACATGGCAGCCTGTGAAAAAGTCCAGGACCCATTCCCCATGTGGGGTAAAGAACTCTAGAGAACGTCAAGAGGATCAGGTAGAGAAATTATTAGGAGTTTCCCTTTCAGACATGCAGCCAACATCAGGAAATAGTCCAGGTAAGATGCGTTCCCACTGGTGAAGAAATACTATCTATAAATTGGCGAGGGGTTGAGCTTGGGGGTGGGACATGACAAAGCTGCAGAAGTGACCGAGGTTTCCTCGGTGGTGATGGCAGACGACACGACCCTCTCACTCGTGATGTTGGCTGTCAGTAGTAAATGTATTTAGATGTCCTCGCAGTATAAGTAGGAGTTCTTTCCCATCAGGTGTTTGTATTTGTCCGGTTTTGCATCAGTTGCAGGAAACTGACATCGACACGTCCACTCACTCATGGTGAATCCTCTGGAGTATTTCCTCCTCCATTCACACATGAACTCAGCTGGAGATAATCCGGATTTTGGACTAAAGGAGCTGGCTAAAATCCAGATAATGTCAGGGTCAACAGACTTTATGTTTGCCTTCACACACACACAGACACACACACCCTCCTAATAAAGACTGGATAATGTCTGAATTCCAGTGTATGTGTGAAAGGGGCTTAAGACTCATTCAAAACTAAACAAAAAATTAAATTTGAAAAAATCTATTTTCCTTGTAATCTGATGATTATACACCTGTGAAATCATAGTGATGAATACTATAATCCATTTCTACAAATAAAAAATTTTAAACACTGAACCTGTAACTTGACCTTCAACTCTGTGGGTCCCAAACTGGGAGTAATTGTCAGGTTATTTAAAACCTTTATTTATACAGGAAAACTGAACAAAACTTTGAACAAGGAGCCTTTGGCAGAATTACTATTATATATATACTATTATATTATATACTATTATATTTTGTCCTAAAAACTGAGGTGATGTATTAAGGTTTTAGAGAGACAGTCTAAACCAGCAGGGTCCTAAAAGACAGACAGTCCAATCCTCCGATTAAAGGATTTAATGTGCCAGCCCCGACGATACACTCATTCCTTTTTAAGGCGCCGGGCTGGAAATGGTCAAGTGACCTCAAATATGTGTTTGTCAAAACTTTTCTCATTGTCTCATTTGGTTATTTATTCAATGATGAGTAACAAGATTTGTAATGAGAAGCAGTTTCATAGAGCTACACAGATATTTCTGCCTGTAGACACACAAAGAAACGAGGGCTTCAATTACGCAGACAGCCCTCTGGGTTCTTACTCAACTCTGTGGAAACTAACAAGTATGCACCCATGGGTTTGACAACACACACTAATGTGCAGCCTCTAAAACTACTGGCTACACGGCCCTCGGGAAACTGAAACGGTTTGAGTTTAAATCAAAGTCGGCTTTATCCAATAAAGGGAGAAAAAAAAAGGTTGGAAGCCATTATGACTATTTTTGGTAACAAGAAATTGATATGAGGGTGAAGAGTGGAATGATGTAGGAGAGTCGGATAAACTGTTTGTTTTGGTGATAACTGTTTTATTGAATTAGTGCCGAATTAGGAAGTCCGATGAAATTAAACTTCAATTTCAAATCTGCGAAGGCTGCTCTTTGTGGCTGCTGCGGCGAGTCCGGTGACTGCTTCAGCCTGTGTATTAGTCTCACCTCATGCATTTTTCATGCATCTATCCCATATTATTACTGTTACTGTTGGTAATTCTTTCTGCACAGTGGAAATATTTTAATCTAACTGTAAAAAGTAACTATTGCCAAACTACTAAAATGTTTCTCTGAGACAACATAAGAACCATTCTTGCCTAATTCAACACTATTCATGAGTTAAAGCTTTCTCAGAAACTCAGCTTTCAAAAGTTCTACAGAATCACGCATTGTGCAGCAGCAGATCAGTGAGCATCTTCATAAAAGGAGACTCTGACAAAAGCAATAGAGCTTCCATTCACCTGTTTTGATGAACATTATGAAATTTACATATTTTTAAAGACTAAATTCAGTGATAAACGCACTACAGTTATAGATATACAAGGCCCTGTGAAACACAGATTATCTACAATCTGCACTGTCCCTAAACGTCTCAGCATCAGCACACCTCACACGAAAGCTGCAGCTGATGAGAGGTTAACGTTAGTACTGATTGTCATCAGAGAAGTCGAGGAGTCTTGTTGACATCTCTAATGTGTTTCACCACTTGAGGTATGACAGAAATGTTTGATATCACCCTTTTCTTCTGAAGTGAGGGGTTTTTTGTTTGTTTTTTGTCTATTCCGTTAAAATGTGTGTTCAGGCTAATGAGTAGAACATATGAACTTATAATACTGAATGATGTTTACTGACCTCTGTGACGTCCATGACCTTGATGGCCGCCAGTTGTCCCGTCTTGACATGTCGACCCTGCAGAGCAGAACAGGAGAGAGAGACATTAGGAAAAAGTGTAACACAGAATCATTTACCACCAGATGTGTGTATTGTAAAGTCTGAATAGCTTAGTTGTAGGACAATTGTGAGCACAATATGACGGTAATGATGCTGTTTTCTCTTTTCGGTTTTCCTGAAAAAGCCCAGAAAGTAAACAGTTTTCAGCAAGTACAAGCACATGCCTGTGCAGATTGTTGGTAGGTTTCAGACGGTAGTTTCATAAGCTCGGTAAATATACAGGCCAATCGCTTGGTCATAAAAACAAAAGCCACAATCATAACAAGTGATTTGCCTCTACAATAGCGCGGTGAATCACAGGCGGTGGCCCAAACCTTCAGCATTCCTTCAGTCAACACACTGAACACAGTGTTTTCACTGTGGGCTGCTGCAAAAAGGTAAAACTAACTCCCTTCAACTTCACGTTCTCATGGTGTAGAAGATGTAAAGTAGCAGCTGAGACGCTCTAAAAATCCACACTGACCCAAAAAAACAAGGAAGTTGTTTGAGTGAAGTTTGCAAAAGGAGAACAACGTCTGGGAGGAATGAATTGGTCTTTAGAAGACGTACAGTAAAACGCCACAGCCACGCTGAGGTTTTTATAGTCCACTGTAAACAGCAGACAGACCAACAGAACAGGCACAATGTGGCGTGCAAAGACTCTGCACATTGTTACTGACTGATTCCCTTATCTGTGGGACTGTCCCCGACATCATCTCGAGTGTTTTCGCAGATGGAAAACTGGAGCAGGAATCCAAACACACAGTGAGGGAACGTGTTACTGTAAGTCTATGGAAACCTTTACGTCTGCATCATGTTTGGAGCCTGAACTGCCACATGATCAGGTTTCCTTTGTGTGACACCCGAGCCAGCGGCCCCTGCTCCTCAATGAGTTGGTGGAGTGATGAGTGATTAACCCATTTTGGTTAAGCCACAGGGGATGTGTGTGTGTGTGTGTGTGTGTGTGTGTGTGTGTGTGTGTGTGTGTGTGTGTGTGTGTGTGTGTGTGTGTGTGTGTAGACAGGGTTAGTGAAAGGGTCAAGGCTGATTCAACAAGTAAAGTGCAAGGATGACAAGGAGGCAAATCTCTGCTGGTGTCTAACTGTGGGAAAGAGAGAAAGGCAACTGTTTACAAAAGCATGGACCAAAAAAAAGGAGAGAATTCTGCTCAAATCCAAATTTGGAAAAAGCTTGAGCAAAGTGTGTAGACAGTGAGCAAATGTAGAGAACAGAAATGTGCAGGTGGGCTGATATTATGTTGAAATGTATCAGTGACGGTGTGAGGGAGACGGCAAAGTGGAGCGAAAGGCAGGGGAAGGGAGGAAAAAAACTGACAATACCACAGTGAGCAACAATGTTTAAAACTGGACAAGATATAGGCTTATTACAACAGAAAAATATGTGTGTGTGTGTGTGTGTGAACAGCCGGGCCAGTTCTCATTAAGAAACAATCCAATAACAAAAGCCTGTTGGAAAAAGTGCGAGACTGCGTTTACTTTTAATCACCAGCAACAAGGTTGCTCTGTCCTGTGCGCTGCAGCATTAATGTGTCAAACAGACACACAGGAAGCAGCGAGCAGGCCTGAGCTGCAGCAGCATTTCATCAGTTCTGTCTATGGATTTGAAATCTTCAGGTCTCAGCCATCTGCCAGTTCATCCACAGTCTGACCTGTGGCCACTGAGCAGCTCCAGTGCAGCAGTTAAAGCAACAACACTCAAGAATGAAAAGTCGCTCACGATGGTGCAGCGGATTAACTATGAATTGAATTATTAGCAGTTTCACTTCACATCCAATAACTAATGTAGTGTGAGAGTTATGGCTGACAGGGATGGTTAACGAGTTAACACCCGAGTCAGCAGCTCCATCAGGAGCTGGAGCAGTCTGTAGATGCAGCCTCCACAAAAAAAAAAAAAAACAGCAGACAGGCAACGTTAGCAGCAGGCCGGAAGCAAATGCAGAAACAGGCTAAAGTCCTCAGACCTCTGTCGTTCCTGCACTGTGGACACATGTCGTGGACGAGTGTGTGTGTTTTAAATGTGTTGTGTGTCTGTGTTTTGTGCCACAATAGACTGACCTGCATCAGCTGCAATTAAACTTCCAGCATCTATTTTACTGTAACTCAGCCAAGTCCTTCTCAACTCATGACACACACAAACACACACACACACACACAAAGTAAAAACGTGAATTTTAACATTTCACCCAGTGTTAGAGTTTAACTTTCCTCCTCCCTGATGACAGGAGTGTCTAAGAGTTTGCAGCTGCAAGGGAACAAAAAGCAGCGATGCAGAGTGTGTGTGTGTGTGTGTGTGTGTGTGTGTGTGTGTGTGTGTGTGTGTGTGTGTGTGTGTCACTGCTGATGATGCAGTTTTGTGAAGATTTCAGCACATGTGTTGACCGGATTTACTCATAATGACACATGCACAAGATCTATTTTAAGTGTATGTGCTCAACAACGTACATCACTTATTCAATGTGTACACACACACACACACACACTCACCGACACAATACAACCCCTAACCAAAACCTAATTCTAACCCTGACCATAAAAATCCCTTTGAAGAGTTGAGGACCGGCCAAAATGTCCAGTTTTCACACACACACACACACACACACACACACACACCCTGAGGGTAACATCAGTACATAAGCTGCTGTACAGACAACAGTGACGTCATGACAGATGCTGATGGATGAACTTTTTTTCCTTTGTAAAAGTCCTTGCAACAAAGACCACTCACGTCATTCTGTGTGTGTGTGTGTGTGTGTGTGTGTGTTACTGTTCAGACAGTGCTTCATTTGACTTTGACTGTGTAGCACCTCATCCCCCTGTTTACTGCCGGTTTTCATCCTTGTGAAGTTGGTTTTTGGAAGGAAATAAGCAACAATGATGCTGCCATTTCGTTCCTGTCTGAAGGATGAGCCCGTCTTTTGTGTGTGTCTAAGAGAAAGGTGACTTCACAACCCAGACTGTAATAATTACATCCCCTCCACCCCCAACACAGACACACAGGCACACACAATGGTAAAAGATGATATCATCTTCTCTGGATCCTTTGTTCACAAACAAAACACGGACATTACTTTAAGGAAAATTCCAGATTATTCCCTGCAGTGTGGGTTTTATTTTCACTATTATGCTGATAATCAGTTTCATTTTTTGGACCAAGTTAATTACTGAGATCTAAGGACGCAGCAGTGTCGTTCAGTCTTAAGTAACCAGATTACAGTCGGTTGTCTCTGGAAATCTGATTTCTACTGGTTTCTGATTCAGCGTAGGGAATTAGTGAAACCTGGTTTTCCCAGGGAGATTTCTTCAATGGTTCAACCATCCCAGGTCCTGTAACAACCTACAAAGGTGATCAAATACCAGACAGACAATGTGTCATTTTGGGGGTTTACAAGCTAAAAGAAGGAAGACAGCTTCCTTAAAGACGAAATGGAAGCCAAGTGCTCCCTCAATGTTAGTTTTTTACCAATACGTACACACAGACAGTCGCTGCAACGAAGAGTCTGCAGGATTTAAAAATAGACCAAAATTGAACTTTTATAATTAAATCTATTCATTTAATGAAATCATGTATTAAAACTGTGGAGAGCAATGCTAGTTCCATTCCTAGTACCCAGGAAAAAAATAATTACAAGTCTGTGGGTTTTAGCTACTTTACATATAAATAAATGTTGTTCTCACACGAGATTCACTCACTTGATCCCATGACATTCAAACAGGACGTGACAAATCCAAAAGATTCAAACATAGTAAAACTGGGTTCAGTAGCGATGGTTGATTCTCAAAAAAACATTATTCAGAACAAGCTCAGCTGTTCGCTGAGGCCATTGGACATGATTTCTAGGAATTAAAACAAAAGCAAAGCTGTCGTTCAGTTACAGTACGACTACGTATCCTTCCTACTGCAAAAACAGAAGACCCAGGAGGAATGTGAGACTTCAATAAATCCTTCAGTTGGCCTTTCATAAGCATGAATGTAGATAATGCCCTTATTGAAGCTCTCTGTTAACACCTCCCAGCTGACTCCACGCTCCATTCAAACATGACATAATCCCCCTGTCATCCGACTCTCCCATGACTAGTACCACGATCCATCTCCACCGCGCTTGGTCAAATCTCTGTGTGGGATGGTTCCCTATCGCGGGAAAGCCTGGAAGGCCCAGGGGGTGAGAGGCCATCTGTGTGGGTTTCAGAACTTCAGGCTCACATGTTCTCAACACATTCTTCAGCAAAATATGTGTGTCAGGCAGCAGACGGAGTGAGCCAGAAAAGCTCACATGTGGAGGTGCCGATGAACTGATTTCACTCTGGGAGCATCTTACTTCAGCAGATCTGCTTTGGTTTAGGGCATCACTGACTCACCCGTTTCCTCCCCCGGGGCCCAACAGTCACTTTAATCAGCCGGTGTGTGTTCAAACATTCACTCTTATACGGACCGTGGATTTTATTTAGCTGAACTGAACGGATAAATTCATCATAAGAATTGATAAGTTAGACTAACAGAATCGGTGGAGACAACTACCTCATGATAAGTGTCACGTGTCCTGTTACAGATTTGTTAGACGCCTTCACTCCTACTAAACTTAATTCTTCTGGTTCTAGTTTGAGCAGTAAACGTTAATCAATGCCATTAAACTTCCCTCTGACTTCCCTATAATGAAATATTTATCTGTGTCAAGCTTAAAAAAAAAAAAAAAAAAACGCCTCCAGATCCTACAGATGACATCATCTGAACTCCTATTGACGAAAACTCCTCCGGGGACGTCACCTGGAGGAGTTTTTCAGATAAAAGCAGATGAATGTTTGAATACAGTGAAGTGAGAGGGACGTTTAAAAGCATTAATGTCCATTTAAGCCATAAAAAGCAAGATGAAAGTTAGTCAAGTCGCCCTTTAACATAGTAGCACAAATTACTGTGGAGAATTTTTGGTGCAGTAATGAAAGCAAATCACTGCTTTTTTTTGTATCATCAGAGGGTTTCACTGCGTTTTCCACGCCGATGTACAATAGGCTCCATGCTGCCACGAACGAGTAACGCACGTCGACAAACACCCATCAGCCCCCAACCTGCTGAGACCTGTGGAACCATTTGTTTACATGCCGACAGTTTCACTGACTGCTAAATCATAGCAATCATCGTGCCCAAAACGAGCCCCACGGCCGACGTTTACAGGAGATCAGTCACGTCCTGCCAGTCTTTAAAGCGCCCTTGGCTCTGATCACTCCTCTGTCCAATCATCAGCCAGCGAAGGAAGCAGACAGCAGTTTTAATTAGGGCCCCTCTCTCAGACTAGTGGGACCTGACCCCAGAGTTCATAAGGTGCAGCCCGCAACGATCCTTCAGCTGCGGTGACGTGTTCGAGGTTTCTCAGTACAGTTGAACTCAATGCAGCTGAACGCTAATACTGATTTGATTTAGGTTCTAATGCAAAAAAAAAAAAAAAAACATGCCGACTCCAAGCAGGTGAGGATTTGGTTTTGTTTTGGGTGCATTTAATTGCGCCTTTTTATCTTCATATTTCCACTTTCTGCTCTGCCACAACTTTGAGATTTAATAAAATCTTGTCCTTGTCTCACAGCAAAATTTCTCTTTGCCTCTTTTAAAAGAAAAAGGTCGGGAAATGTGTACTTGTTCTGGTTTCTGGCAGAAAACACAGGGTGTCTGAAGAAAGAAAGTGAGACGAATGAAGATGAGCAGCAGGAACGAGTAGAGAAGGAGTTTCAGAGTTTAAAGAGGAAGAAGACACTGACATCAGTTTGTGTGGGTGAGGGTGTAGAAGATGTCCAGAAAGCAAAGATGAGGGAAGAAGGGAACTGTGCGACTTCCCCTGAAGGAAATGCCAGCAGAGTGCAGTCACACACACACACACACTTTCTGCCAATAAATCCTGTGCCATCTTAAACAGGTAATATATACTTTCACATAATAATCTGTTACAAACACACCTGCATAGTTTTTGTTTAGCCTAAACCTGGTGTGTGTGTGTGTGTATGTGTGGAAGCATCATAGTTTTTGGGACAAGGCGTTCTTTATTGCACCCCTCTGGGCTTTGGGGCATAGACAAGGAGCCAGGTGCAAGCTTTGGTACACACACACACACACACACACACACGAAGATGCCCACAGATACACAAACACACACACACACAAAAACACACTTTCTCCTTCTGTAGCTCAGCAAGTGTGAAACCCATCCTCCTGACGAGTCTTTATTGATCCAACCAGTGATGCATGTAGTTATGAAAACGCTGCTAATCATCGTAATGATGAGTTTCCACACCTCAGGGTGTTGTTCAATAATGAGAAGCAGCTCATTACAAGCTGAATACAAAAGAGACACAAAGAGACACAGGCACAGGGGAAAAAATTAAAACAATGTCCGGAGGAGAACGTTAAATATGTCCTTTCTTTGTATTTCTCTTCAATCAACTTCTACTATGTAGAACGTACTTGGATGTATTGTTATAGTTCTTTATTATTCATACTATCCACTTATCCATGAACACATTGTTTAGTCTGTAAAAAGTCTAAAAACTGCTGAACACGTCAAGACTAAAGCCCCCAAATCGAAAGGGGTTTTTATATAAAAACATTTGTGCAGCTGGAACCTACAAATCTTGATAATGACAATCACCATAATCCATATGTCTCACTGAGGTGGTTTTAAACTATTTAATTACTTTGTTCAACAATCACCGCCAAACGTTATTGGCTTTGACTGTCAGGTTCATCAACACACCCAATGACTCCGACCTCCATCCAGTCAATGATTTAGAACCTGCACAGTTGCTTGTTTGCACTGCACGGTACGACCGTGATTTGTGCTGATATTTAAAAAAGCTTTGAGTCACGTTCCACCATTTTCTCTGAGGAAAACCAGCCGTAACGTTTTGGAAATAAAGATAAAGAACAAAGTTGACAGCACAGATACAGCAACTAGAGTATAAATATCTCCAAGAGAAACCCAAAGAGTTGTTAGAGTGTTGATGCATTTACAGTGGGGCCATAAATTGTGTTAAGGAAACTCACGGTGATATTAAAAGTGGCCAGAGGCTTGTGAATCATGAGGCATGTGAATCTTGAGGCATTTTCCTGCTCTGCCCACTTCAAAATTTACTTTTAAAAAGGAGGAAGTTCTCTAATTCAAGGTCAGTGTTAGGTAAAAATCCATTACTGCAGGATAAAGACATGCATCGGTTCCTTTCGCTGCTTTGCTGCGAGTGTGCAAACAGAGAGCTCTGTGTAAGTAGGCCAAGAAAACAGCCTCACTCCGGGGAGACGCACAGAAACAGAAAGACGAAAGGATGGTCAATAACAAATCTCCACTGATCGTTAAAAAAAGTGGGGCAGGGTTGCCATCCTTTGCACACCGACAGGGGAAGGTGACTCCAGAGTCTCAGATTTGGATGTTGATGTCCAATATGTAGGAATATACTGGGACTGTTTCACGTTTCTTCAGGCCTGCACAGGATACAATGTCTTACAAGGAAGATTTTCAGGGTTAGTATGTCCACACAGAGGTGGAGGAGCAAAAAGTACGACCGTAAAGATTTAAAGGCGCACGGTGAAACGACGACAGGGAGGAGAGGCAGGCAGAGATGCATAGCCGCTGTAATTAGATCTGGTAGTAGTAAAGGGGTTACATTCTGGGCACGGGTGCAACTTTCCATAACGTAACAGGTTATCAGGCCATTTTTAGCTGCTCACAGAGGAAGGGGAGCAGTGAAATGGACACCGCTCATAACCCGGACGACTAAACCACAACATTAGGGCTTTTCAGCGGTCGTGCAGAGGCAGCTGGGAGAATGCAGAGTCCCTCGAAAGACCATCGCAAAGATGAAGCATTTTTTAATACAGCTCCAGCTGACAGCACGTCCCACTTTGAGACACAGCTGAGTCAAACGACAATCATATTTACAGTCCTGAGTGACATAATCAGAAGAAGGCGCTGATGAATTTGCTGACTGTGAAGTGTGAGGACGTCCAGACATGAGATGACCAGACGTCCTCATCACGACATTCCTCCACAGCCCTCTGAGCCAGGAGGATCAAGCAGAGACAACACAGCAGCGCAGCAGAGACAAGGACACAAAGGAAGTCATAAAGAGCAGGAGAGAGGTGGATTAGATAGAAAGACGAGCAGATGAAGGCATTTCTCTGTGTACTTGGTCCAGATCTGTGGACAAGATCCTGCTTAGTTTGTGTTTGGCCAGTTTCCTTCCTGAACAGAAACGTCTGTCCCCTTCCTTCCTAAATTTACAACAAAGGAAAACACACAAATCACGATTTGACCTAAATTAAAGAAAAATAACTCATCTGCATGTGGACACAGAGCTCAAGGTTGGTCTGGAAATAGAAGACGAAGACTTTCATTTATGAAAAGTTTGGTCATTTAAAAAGAAAAAAAAACACACTTTTCAAAGTATAATCCTGTAGAAATGTAATGAGAATTTAAACAACATGGAACAGCTGGTACCAAAACCTTGAACGTCTCAAATAGTGTTGACTGCAACATGTCATCATTTTATGAAAAATGTCCTCGGGTTTGTTTGCCAACATGCTCAAAACCTCCCTGAAGAGACAGAGTCCCTGCTCCATCACTCTGTCTCCATGTCTGAAGCATCTGGACGGAGCCCAGGTGAAGCGGCTGAGTACACCGGAGGAATTAGCTCGCTGTCAGACACCATTACCCCTGTTGTCCCTGAGATATGGTGCTGGCTCCGCCTCCACGCGCTGTCCTCCCTTGACTAGAGAAGACACAGTCGAGCGACCGCTGGAAGCTCATTATTCTCTCTCAGAGGCTCATTAGTGTTGATCTTGGCCGACTGCGGGTAGCAGAGATATGAATCGGGGAGTACTACACTATTAAACAAATCCTGTTAGAGAGGCCTGCTCGCAGCCGAGGGATGAGGACAGATAAAGTGATGGAGCGGGAAAGAAGCTAATGCTGCTTGATAGAAGACGATTAAATCCAGCTGATTCTGGGTTATTGTTTTTAGCCACGGTGGTTGTGTGGCACCAATGAGGATCTTAAAGGACTTTCACTGATGTTGAACTTGCTTCTTTTGGTTCCATTTCAGGCAGCACATGTGCATAAATGCCCGTTAACTTCCCTCTGACGTCCCAACATTCAAACATCTCTTCTTCTACGTGGCAAACACCTCCAGATGACATCACCTGGAGGAGCCTTCAGTTCACATTATGTCATCTTGTTGCTCACACTATGACGTTTGTTATCACGGTCAACCTGCTTTTCCAGAGCTCCTCCAGATGACATCATCTGAACTCCTAATGATAAAAAACCCCTCCAGGATGATGTCATCTGGAGGAGCTTTTCAGCTAGAAGCAGAGAAATATTTTAATATAGGAAAATCAGAGGGAAGTTTAAAAGCATTAATGTACAGACCAGTGACGTTCACAACCAGTAAAAATGTATGTAAAACCATTTCACCTCAAATCTTTTATTCTCTTTCTATACAATGTCCAAACCACAGTGACTTTCTTCTCCGATCAATGACAGGAACAACAGAAAAGGCCGAGCACTCAGGAACAGACTGACACAGGTGATGTCAAACACAGAGCATCTGTTTTTATCCCTTTGTCGGCTCGCTGCTCTCTGCAGCTCCTTCAGTGACCCACAACTCCCACACATCCATCTCATCTCCTTCCTGACCTACAAAACCTCCACCCACCAACTCAACATCAGACCAGAGCATGTTTGCTTCCTGCTTAAAAGCAGGAGCAGGAAAGTTCGGAAGTGCCTCCACTTCTGCCTGGATGGTCATAGGTTTTGTTATCACAGCCACGTGTTGGAGAAGGAGTAAAATCGAGGGAGGAAAGATGAATGACAATGATTCATCATGGCTCAGTAACACTATTAATTAACAAAAATCTCCCCAGATTCAATATCTAACGGTTGCCAAAAATCAAACAGCCTTCTATTGCTGGGACTTTGTGTGGGCATCAGCAGCTTAAACTATTAATTTCTTTAGCATAGTTCAGGGATTTTAATCCTCTCACGACCCACCATGAGCTCCCAGCCTAATTTTTCAAGCGCACTTCTCCAAAATGCTAATGATGAGAGTGAAAAGTAGCAGTGACACGAGAGGAAAAAGAAGTGACTCATCAGAGCGATGTGGAAGCGAGGCCGACTAATCCACAGGGGCCACGAGCCGCTTACGTTCAGCCTGGAAACCTGCGCCGAGTTCGAGCAGAGCGAGGCCACGTGGGGCTCCGGTGTTAACTCAGCTGTTTAGTCGTGGTCGGTCGTGTTTTTAGCCCGTCTGCCCTCTGACGTGAGCGGGGGAAACACTAAACGCCAAGCTACCACCCACTTCTTTTCTTATCAGAGATTGGCAAGGTAATCAGATAATGTGTCAGTGTAATGCTCTTAACGAGAGATTAAAATATACAATAACCAAGTCGAATAAAGAGGAGGAAATGATAAAACCTTAATGCAGTTTGAAATCTACTGCCACTCATTTACAAACTGGACAAATAGTTGCAGACCCACAACCGTGGCACAGATTTCTAGGCTATAAATTGGATTATGCCCTGCTTCAATCCTGGATCAGGTCTTAATTACCAGGAGTTGAGATTATTATCAAATAGAGCTGAGCTATGTGGAGACAAACCGTATTCCATAGTTTTCTTTCATATCAAATATATCATGGTTTACTTCTCAATGCCGACTAATAATTATATGTTACAATCCATTATTGTTCACCTAAATATGTGACAAACCCTTCTGAACTGAAGGCGTTTGTTACTGTTGTGTCCTGCCGTGATTCCCCCCCGTGGAACAAATTCAGTGTGCTTCCTTTTTTTATTGGTTTAAGTTTCTGGCAACTTAGGAATCAGACGTTTGACTCAGATGTTATTTTTGACAGAATCTTTTCCAAAAGAGGAAGCTCTTTTCTGAGGGGGAGTAACTCATAATACTCAAAGTCTTCCACCGCACTTCTGTTCTGCTTGTAGACACATGTGAGATGACAACTTTAGGGCACGTAGGCAAACACATGCTCACACAACTATGTAGTCAACATCAGATTATAGAAAACCTTTACCACAAAAATACATAAAAAAAAATTCCTGAACACATTTTTATGATATAACGATACACATGGTTACGGTTCAACATACTGCACATAATGTTCAGTCAATCTTAACGCTGGTGTGGCAGCATGTCGACACCGAGCGACACACATTGCACGGCCTCACCCTCCCAGCTGCACAGCTCCGTCTGAGGAGGAGGGACTCGGGCCGACTGTGGCAGTGCAGCAGCATGTGTGTGTGGTCAGCTCGGCTCGTTTTGATGAGACACGTGTGCCGTGGAGATCAGCTGTGCGTCTCCGTTTGGCCCCATTTGTCGGTTCTGTGTGAATGAGGCCGGTGGCCTACTTTCCTCAGCCACTGATGCAAGATGGCCACTCCTACATCTCTGAACGCACACAGATCTGCACAGGCAAATACTAAAAATGCAAATCAATACAGGACTGATGACCTAAAAGTTGTGACAATTAGATGGTAGTTCATAGTTCAGCAGATGACATGACACTTTTAATTTGTTTTTAAGTAAAAAAAAAACATTTGCTCATTTATTCTGATTTCTGTCTCTCTTCTGAGAATTTACTGTTTTACATCACATTCAGTGCAGCATATCTTTATCTTTGTTAGAAAACATTATTAGAACATGTCACATTTGTGCTGGACATGTGCTTCTTTGTGTATGTCTTTGTCTGGTGTCACTCTGTATGCAAAGACAGGAAAATGAGATGTCAGGCTTCACAAAACCCCAAACTAACACTATCAGGCTGATAAGTACAATGTGAAACGCACATGTCCTACTGTAGTCTGGAGTAATGTACCTGGAAGAGCTGCATAAATTAGATTAGGGTGTGTGTGTGTGTGTGTGTGTGGGTCTATGGCAGGGAATTAATGTGCTTATTCCTATAATGCATCAGCCCTTCTAGGAGTTGTAGGATCATAAACTGCATCACCATGGAAACTGGCTGTATCTAAAAATAGGTCAAAGGGTGTAAAAGTTTGCTTTGATGATATTAATTTAATGTTCAAACATTTGGACTGATCAGTGTCAGATGACTGCTCATACATACACTAAAGTGACAGCTCCGCTGCCCATCAGCGCTCTCCTTTAAACCACAGGCCTCCCCATTTATCGCAGAGCGGGTGGTGCAGGGCGTCAGCAGGACTGGATGCAGCCGCCTGCAGCCGAGGGGAGTTTCACCCCACTGTCACTTATTCAAAATACAGATCACCACAGGGCGAGGAAACATGCAGGTGGCTGAGCATACACACGCTTTGCCTTCCAGACATGGGAGCTACCCAGAATATAATCCACCCCTGCACAGTGTCTGTGGATAATTCTGCATATTTTCTTATTCAGGCTTGTGACAGTACTGCTCCAAAAAACCCCTCAGGACTGAAAGTAATGCCACACTAACAAGAGACTCAGTGACAGACACGGGAGGAAGACAGGAAGGATTCCACCGCAGTAGGTAATACATGGGTGTATGTGGCTGAATAAAACTGCTAGGCCCAGTTCCAATCCAAACCCCGGCTCTCTTGATGGCGTCGCCCTTTGATACACGGTGCACAGGGTCATGCAGTGTTTAGTGAGCTGGCAGAAAAACAAAAGCCCCAGAACGTACAAGCGGAAGGAAGGAAGAAAGTAAGCAGGGAGGAGCCCATCAAAGAGAGCCAAACTGGGCCGATCTTTTCAGAAAAAGGTTAATCCCGATTCACCAGTGCAGTCTCCACACGGGCTGTGTAGTCGTGTTCGGCTTCACCTCTGCACAGGAACCTTGTGATGAGATTCTCTGGTGTTTTTCCTGTCACTGACAGTTTCTAATGATGCTTTCTACAAGGTTGCAGCCAAGGATGCCAACTACGCCCTCAATGTTCAGACACAAGGGCAAGACGATCTCCAAACCACTGGAACTTTCTACACTGGCATTTTTATCACCTCCTCAAAGGCCTCCAAGGGTAATGAATGGGTTTTTTTATGGGGGGGGCAGGTGGTGGCTCTGGTAAATATAGGGCCCTGTGATGGCAAGGAGTGAGGTCTGAAGGAGGTTTCACATTCACAGCGGCTTGTAATAAAAGAGAGCTCCTTTTTCCGCGCAGGGATGGGTGAGGCACACTTAATTAAGACAGAGATGATTTGGCCACCAGTGAAAACACAGCTGAAAAAAGAAAAGTAGGGCGGTGGGTGGGTGGGCAAAGAGGAAACTTAGCTGAGGTGTAGATAACACTGGCTCTTTGTTTTTGAAAAAGTGACGACGAAAAATAAGTAAAAATGTACTAAAATGCTCCAAAGTCAGAAACACTGACTCTGAAGCAAAAAGAGAAATACATTTGAACATGACAAATGATGAAACATACATTTCAAGAAGGGAAGAACAAGGAAAATCCCTTTAGATATTCTGCAGCTGACACTGAAGCTCTTCCGAAATCAGCTTCCCTCAAAAAGACAAGTCAAGCCGCAGTGACGCATCCTTTGAGTTCTCAGTTAGGACTCTGAGACAAGGGAAACAAAGTCTCCTACAGAACGAAACCTCCTCCCTCACAACATCACAGTATGGTTGTATTTGCATCCGTACCCAACAGCTGCTGTACATCCCCAAATGTGACAACAATCTGCAAGAGGCTGATGATTAAATTAAGAATCCTCTCTGTAAAAACCTGAAATGTTTCAGGCCGGGTGCAGGCTGGTTATCAAACTTCACACCTGTGAAGAACTGGAAATTGGCTTTAGAAATCTAGTCAGATTTCTAATAATGTTTATTTCAGGCCTACGTCCTCAAATTTCCATTTCTGTTTTTATTCCATGTTTTATTTAGGAAAGTTCTTGCATGACTCAGGCAATACCTAATATGATGTGGTCAAATGGTAGATGATTCAACAACAACTGCATTGTCCAGATGGGTCGCCAAAAAGTCAATTATGTCTCTCTTCAACATGCCAACACGTCAACAAAGGAGGATTTTAAACAAAGGACGTGTTCGTGATGTCCAACCCTGCGTATTTGCCGGCAGTGGTTTGATTTAGACTGTCCAGCTTCATTTCCTGTAATTTGATATATTACACAACAACCTGTAATGGCTCCAGCTACTGTATCTCATCTACAACGGCCAATTTTCTGACGCTGGCACTGGCTCGTGATGCCTTAATGCTCAATAATGTCGTATTCAAGCATTGTCTCAGCATTTGCTGAAAGCTTGTGCAGTGAAAAGGCCTTTGTGCAGTTTCCCAACAGAGAATTAGAACCGCCTATTTAACAGCCACAGTGGAAATACTGTGGTCGATGCCAAGCCATGGGGGCAAAACCGGCCCAGAGTTCAGTTTTGTGGGTGAAAAAGCTCCTTTAACGTGCCACAGAGCTGCTACGCACAGAGCTGTGGGATTACGAGGAATAAAGAGTAATTCAGTCAAAGCCTAAAGTCAACAGTGAGCGCACAAACGCCGGCTCACTCCTGCTGAAGGAAGGGGGCTGATCTGAGCTCAGATTAGCTGGTAGCATAACTGCTGGTGGATGAACAACCACATGTCCAAAACACAAGTGATAATCACACACCCTCTTTTTATTTGCTGCAACTTCATTTATTTTAAGTGCAGTGAGAAACATTATGAATTAACCCAATGGACGTTTAAGCCAAATGCATTGAAAATTCCCTCCTGGCTTTTCTTAAATACACCACTGACAAGAGCGGGAAGACGGGAGTGTTACCTCTGACCATCAAAATCAAAAATGGACGTTTTTGCCAAATTTGAAGAAATTCCATTAAAAAGGTGTGACTGCGTTACTGCATTTCCAAGAATGCCACAGACAAACGTGTGTGTGCCACAGTGGCCTTGACCTTTGCTCTCTGACCAACAGAGCCTTAGCAGCTCATCCTCAAGCCCAAAGGGCTTTTTGTTCCAAATTTCAAGAGATTACGTCAAGGCTGTCCCGAGATATCACAATGATTACATTGTGAACCTCAACGTTTAATCAGCTCATCTTTGAGTCCAAGTGGACATTGGAGGCTCCTTACTGAAAATCCCTAAAACCATTTCTGAGATAATGCATTTACAAGAATGGATGGATGTGAAGTCTCTCTGACCTTTAAACCCAAATTATAATCAGCTCAAACTTAAAGCCCGTTGGACATTTTTGCCAAAGGCATAACTGTTGCATTGCCCTCACAAAGATGGGATGGATGAAGGAGATGGATGAAAGGTCACATTATCTCTGACCTTTGACCCCTAAAACCTAATCAATTCAAGACACGTCATGAAAATTCCTGTTTGTGTCATATCGCAACATATTTATCGTAGTATATATATAATCTCAGAGAGAAAAGTTTCCAGATGTGCAGCCCTAACGCAAAGGAATGAAAGTATAGATTGAAGTTGAAGCCCAACACAGGCATAAAATTAAACGCCCGTGTTATTCTATGTAATAATGTGCAGCCCTTGTTTTCAGGTGACTAATATTTAGCTGATGGTTATTCTAAAAATAATGATGTGCCTGCTGACCTGGATTCAGCTCCAGCTAATTTTTTTCTTTTCCTAACATCAACACATGACATCAGGCATTTTGACATGTTCAGTTGACGGGTGTGTGTGATATAAGTAAAGTAGGCTGAGCATGAAAAAGCATTTATGATCAGTTAGTCTCTCTCATGGGCCATTTTAATAATTGCACAACTTTTTGCATTCACTTCTAACAGCAAAAATCCCCCAAATTCTTCTCCTCTTACAACAGACATGGTCAAACAAAGCAGCTGCAGCCCCTCCTCCCTCTCAGCACACTGACCCACAATCCAGCTCTGCTGCCCCATGCTATAAATAGACCGATTTAACCTACAGCTAAGGAGGGAGGGAGGCAGATAATGAAAGGGCGGAGCTGGACATGGAGACAAACATGAGCGGAGAGGCCCTCAATGTTCAAATATTACACGTATATCTGATTTGTCCGGATTGATCTTGTTCCTGCAGATGTAACTAGTATCTAACCAAAAAAAAAATAAGTAAGTGCCAGCAGTGTCAAACAGTCCTGTAAATGATCTGAAGCCACGGGACGTCACATCCATCTGTCCTCCAGACAAATTAGTCCCAGTGCAGCTTTTTTGCTTTCTGCTTCATTAGATAAGTGACTGTAGACAGACAAGAATTACATGAGGGAAGAGCTGGTCAAACGACGTCCTCTCTTATAAAGGACCAGTAAAACCCCTCAGCACAGTGATCCCAACAAACCGTCTGCGTCAGCAATCGATTTGACTGTTTGCTGCTACTTATAGATTTTCATTATCTGTCAAAGTTTTACAATAGTTTTTTGAAATCAATTTATTCTTTGAAATGTCCAAAAAAATTAGAAAAAAATATAACCTCGTAAGTAATTTGCTTTGTTCATATATACTTGCACATACAAAGTCTCTTTTTCAATCAGTGTCTGTAGAAATATTTTGCATAACTTCTTATCGTACTATGAATTGGGGCTCCTGCAAAGTCAGACTCGCTGAACAGTGCTGGCAGCCGTGCGAACACGTTCATCAAATAGGACGACAATATTCTTCGCCCTGCTGGTGAAATGTGGCCAGTGTTGCGTGATCAGGTTTGTCAGATTCAAACGGCAGGCTCCGGGTTTAACACCTCACAATGCTGCAACGTGGAACTAAACCAAGACTGTTTGCAGCTTAAAGTTTCACAGAAGCCCCCGTGCAGCCGCTTTCCATTTATACAATCATCCGGTGTCACTCATTTGTTAGGAGGAATCAAAGTGTGCAGAGCAGAAAAAAAACTGTTAATCCCTGCTGCCTGGCTCCTCTCATCTGACAACACGAACCTTTTGCCACTGCGATGCTGGGAGGCCTGTTATGATTTATTTAGCCAATGAGATATGAGGTTACAGCAGAGGAAGAGAGGACAGGATTGACACACACACACACACTCTCTAAATCCTGCCCAGGTCCTCGGGTTTCTGCTCAGGTGGGTTTACACCAGGCTTGCATCATCCACCCAACATGCGCCTCTGGTTCTTCTTAGCCCTCAGGAATGATGTCACCTACTTGCTGTACATGCTCCCACCTCAACCTGCGTGGCGTGACAGCAGGACGCCGTGGCTGGCAGAGAGACGTGTCTGACAACAGCCACGTTCTCTGCCGGAGGGCCCTTCATCCAGACAGCGAGGCCCAGACTGGCTGAGTCATGAGTGACAAGGAAGTGGATCCAAAAAACATTTTAAGAAGAGGCTCTTATTTAGTCTCTTAATATCTGACCATAATTGTTCATATAGAAAACGCCAGGTTTATGAAAAATAATCTATAACAGCATTTGCACCAACACATTCTGCTGAAGAACTAATTATTCTTTTGTTTATCAATTTACCAGAATTACATTTCTGCACAGATCACCTAGACAAAAATCAACAACCTGAAGACGCAATTGCCATTTTATTATCTGATGTACGGGTTTCACAATTTCACATTTGAGAAGCTGCAATTTGATAAAAGGACCAACTAAAGCTAATCGATGGGTGGACTTCCTCTGGCACATCGTGAGTAAAGTGATGCGTTTTTCTGATAATGCTCCAACGCAGCCATCTGAATAGAATTAACAGAACGTCCAATGTTTTCTCCTGTGATTGAGGATTTCAATATAAATACAATTTTATGCTGCAGGGCTTGTTTGAAAATATCATTTTAATAACTGGAATACATTCACTGAGCCTTTTTTTTATTGCACGAATTTAGAGCGTATAACAAAGCAAGATCTGAAAACCAAACTGCTGAAGAAACTTTGTTGAAGTGAACACAGTGACACATATTCTTCCGTTTCACACACACTGATTTTGGGTCAGATGCAGACATGTTTGATGGAGGAGTCGTCCTTCTCAATATTGCCGACCCCATCCTTAGGGCACGAGCGACCGCTGAACGGTTTGATTAGTTTGAAAAAGGACATGAGTCATATCACGCCACGGCCTTTGCAGTCAGTAGCTCCCAAATGAACGTGGTCAGCAGCGCTCGCCGCCATCATCAAAGCATGCGAGGAATCCTTTCAGTCCCAGGGGCCCAACATCTTACCAGGGCACTTTAGGGTGGCGTTTCCTTTAATTAGCTTCTGTCCGTCCACTGTAGGTCAGTCCAAAGTCCCTTATGCCAAAGAGAAAACAGCACAGGAGCCTTTTGCCTTTAACGCCTCAGTTGAAAACATTAACCTTTTCGGGTCTGAGGCCTGCAGCCCTCATCAGCTGAGCAGCCAGAAATAGGCTTCACCAGTTACCATGGGATCAAACGACAGGGGAGGAGGGTGGACACCAAGGGTTTGTTTTAATCACATGGTGGAGGAGAACAAGGACGACTTCGAGGGGCGACGGCGGTTAGACAGGACAAGGAGGAGTCAGGCAAAGAGAGACCAAGGGCAATTACAGAGCGATTTCACTGCCGAGCGATGTCATGGTGATAAAAGAAACAAACTCTTTAGCTGGACTGAGAGATTTACACAGGCAGATCCTCCGTTCATCCAGGTCTTTTGTTTTGTTCTTTATACTGTTGGCAAAGAGCCTGACTTCCACGGATGCTTTCACTACTCAAACACAATCACACACAGTCCTTCCCTTGTTGTCGAGTCGAGTCCAGTTTATTTATGGAGCCAAACATCACACATTTGTCTCAGAAGGCTTTACAATCTGCACAACAGCCTCTATCCTCAGACGCACAATGAGACAAAACTACACAAAAAAATATTAACACTCTGAAAAGATTAAAGACGATCTATATAAACAACAGATAAACATATTTTCGGTTTGGATATTTTCCACAACTTCAACTTACTCTACGTTCTACCTGACATGGCACAAAGCTCTCACCCCAGGTGGGCTGTTTCTGAGACTTTTCTGCGTGTCATGGAGCTCTGAGCTTTGCACCAGTGGGCAGTCGGATGTAGAACAAGTTGCAGAAAGTAGGACAGAGTGCACAAACACACACCAGCACCTATTGTCAACGCAACTGAAACAAGTGCACGGTGAAATTAACACTTGATAGAGGGCAACGTGTTTACTGCTGACACCAAGGCACGATGTCCTAATATTATAATATTGTCTTATAAATGTATGTAACATGTGCTGAGACAACAGCAACCTTTGACAATGTAAGATTTTTTCAATACCACATTTTTGTCAGTGCCTCAACCCTTTTCACGTCATTGTGTTTAACATCAGTACAGTGCTCATGTCCGGTCTGTAATCAGACCGACTATTCTAGAAATCGTGATCAGAAGAGACTGAAGACACCCATTATAGACCAGAATGCAACATTAAGAAAAATAAGGTAAAAGTTGAAACCTCTCAAATGGACAATATAGAGGGAATCAGCAATCCATCACGACAGATTGAGGTGGGGGTCAATGTTATTTCCAAAGGGCACTGAGCAATATAAACTACAGTCGGCACACACACACACACACACACACACACACCTCAGCTGAAGAAACCATGTTCCCCTGCAGAGGCGTATTTGTCAACAAACTCTACTTTACTCTTATTATTACACATCATATCTCTTCTCTCTCTTTTATTCAAGTTCAAACATGATTTATATTCTAACTGGTTAAGTTGCAACCCTCAAAATCATATGTTTGTATGAATATCACGTTTTGTCACTGTACAAACACACATTTGTTCCACTTTCATATGACAAACGGACACATGAACACAACTAATATTCAGTCTTTTATAACAAATATGAATCCCAGAAATTATCACTCTTGCTAATTCCATGTGTTTTCCTAGCTGCTGTAACTTTTATTACTCTGCCTTTCTATTAAAAAAAACATATGTGCAACATTTCTGTTGTGCATCAAGAGTTTGAAACTTTTCTTTGAAATATGTTCAGAGTAAATGCGCTACATACCTCGAATTTGTGTGTAGTATTAGAGTAGAGCGCACGCGCACACACACACACACACACACACACACACACACACACACACACACACACACACCATCCACAGACATGCCCAGGCTTGTTCTTGAACCTGGTGGGTGTCGGTGAGTTTTCACGAGTTAGTTATGGATCAAGTGTTTTCAAGTAGCTGAAGCTCGAGTCTTTCTGCTGCAGTTGACTGATCATCCTGAGGCATGTGCAGCTTTTCCCTCTAACTTATTAAAACTGCAGCTGCACAGGTGATATGTGGCTGCAAAATTTTAATAAAGACTCAGGTTTGGATTAAGTTGCAGCTGATCCATGTGTATTAAGTTCTGAGGAAGTGTTTAGTAACAGAAGTGTGTGTGGGGGTTTTAGAAAACAATGCGACTCTGTTTATAAGTTATATAATATTTCCTCCTTGCTTTTACATTACTCAGGTGTTAAGTCCAGACTTTCTAGAAATAAAATCCTCAACAGATGCAACCAACATCACCTGGTTTAAATCTCTGCAAAGTTTGAAAGCGAGGGATCAGTGGTAGGTACTACAGAGCTAAAAGCAAAAACTGTAAATTTAACAGGCTCATAACTCAATGTTAAATCAAATATTTCCTTAACATCACTCTTTTTTGATACTTTGCCTGAAGCCCTCTTTGGTTGCATCATGTTCGATGTTTCAATAAGTGCAGCATGATGAATGTCTTTTTAATAAGAGGAAATATTACGACATACTGTGCACGTTATGAAATGGCACAAACCTACTAGGGATGTTTGAAGCCGACTCTGGCATTTTTTGATAGATTATGATTCAGCTTTTAAGAGCCCAATCAGTGTCTAAGCCTTTAATAGTTCTGCTTGAGGCTCTTTGAAATACTAACAATGTTTTTAGTCGGTTAACCACAGATTCCTCTTAACTGATTGTGCATGCAACCAAACTGTCATTGGTATGGTTCAAAAGTGTATTTACGCATAAATGTTCTGTTTGATGGATGAGCAGCGATAACAGATATTAACGCTCACTTTTGTCAAATCATACAGCAAATACAACAGGACATTAGGCAAAATATAACAGAAAACTCTCCAATTTTCCTACTTCTAAATTCTGCTTTTCAACATGTTAAAACTCCTTTAGGTAGGTTATACGATAAGAGGACTCCGACTACCCTTATTAATGCTTATCAGTTTATCATCCAAAAATCTGCTCAGCAGCTTCTGTTTCCAGATCACCTCCTTTTGTCAAGCCCAACCACTAAACATTTCCAATCCAGTCTCCAAGGCAACCTGGTGAACAGTGGATGGGGGGGGTACACAGGCTGGTATAAAAACAGCAGTAGGCGGGCATTACTGCCACATCTGACCCCACAACAACCCGTGTACCAGCTGCTGTCAACGTACCCCGGGGCAGAGCTCCAAGCATCCAAACAGCCAAACGCCCACATCAACAAAACACACAGACTCTGCCGCCATCGCAGGAGAAGGACGCGTCTGATCGTCAACATCTGTGAGCGATGAGATGTGTGTCTGTGTCTGGTGGCGAGAGGCTCACAAACAGATGCAAGGGGGGAAAAGGTGACAAGGGGATTATTCTGGGGCATGCGTCCTCAGTAAAAAGATCGCAGAAGATGGATGGAAAACAACATGCATTAAAGATTCTTGGCTGGACTCTAACCAGGAACACAGAGGCCGCTCAAACCGCTGGACCGCTTCACTCATGTCCAAGGGGGACAGCCGCTACATTAGAGGTGCTACTACTCTGGGTGTTGAGCGTCTTGTGCCCAGGGGCCACTTCGACACTTCTTGGTGACTGCTCTACCAGTGGAGCCACAGCTGCCCCTTTTCTTCACATAGATGAGGAAAATCTAAGGTTAAAAAAAATATGTGCACAAGCCCTGACAAAGTATTCAGATGCTCGACACATTCCGATACGTGCTGCTGCCGATGCATTTTGGTTGTCCCTGAAAAGCTTATGGTTGTGCAGGTTTTTCCTTCCCCCAATTTCCCATAACATCAAGTCATTATTTCTATTTTCTTGATCTTTCACCGTGAATCGAGCTTTGAAAGCACAGGAAGAAATTTCCCGAATATGTCACTGACTATTCCTTCAACAACTCAAACTCCATTTCATCAGCTGCTCCTTCTCTGCAAGAGCAACTTGTGAAGAGCGTTTAATTTTCTGCATCTGCCCACTAACACAAACCGTCTCAGTCACGACAGCGCTGCCTGCATTCGTGAGGTTTTTCCAAATGTCACCAGCACAGTGATGTGAAAACCCCGTATCTTCAATTTGGATTATTCTCAGGTTTTCATTTGAACTGAAGGGCTGTATCTCAGAGGAACTCCTCAGCTGCTTAAAGCCTTTAAAAACCCTTTTGTTAACATCAAGTAAAGCCATGTCATCAACATGAATGCAAAAAAAAAAACGCTGCTATTTGTGGCTCCTGATATACAGATAGGGATCATCTGACAGGAATGAATCATCCCCCCTGCCACGATTTTGTTGCCAAGCCGCTGCAAAATGCTGCTTCTAGTTGCAACTGTCTCTCTCTCGACTGCAGCCTATATGTGTTTTCAAACCCTTCAGTACACATGGGAGTTTGCACAGTCTGCCCAGCTACAGGAGGAAGTGCTTTGAGAAACTCTGGCCCAATCACAGGCCTGGCTTCTGGTCAGCTGGCTGCAGCTCATCGCTGCGGTCCAATCGCGCGCCAGGGTTTGTGGTCAGGTGACAGCTCAGGCCGGCTCACAGTGTTTTGAAGCAGATGAAAACAAAAACTAATGAGGCCGTCTGTGGTCGCGGCCAGCTGCCTGGCTGTGAGCAGGCCTGAAAGACGCTACAGAAGTCCATGAAAGAAAACAGGATTTATTAGCAGCAAGTCTGTTTGTGTGTTAGTGTGTGTGTGTGAGAAAGAGAGAGGGGCAGAGTAAGGGTACAATGAAAGGAAAGACGAAGTCAGACCTAATGAAAAGAAAGATTTATACTTTAGAATTGTATAAATGCTATTTAAGAGGAAAAACTAATTAAGATGACCTCAGTGTTAGGGACCGTTCTTCAGACAAAACTCACTTAAATTTGAAGACGTCACCTTGGAGAAACTCTGACTGACGTGTTTTATTATTTTTATGAAATTTTACGATCAAGCAAAGACATAATTAACATGTGGATCTACACTCACTGGCCACTCCATTGGGTGCAGCTGTAAAATCTAATGCCAACCTCATTCTTTTTATATGGGGTGACCAAAACATTAGAACCACCTCTTTTTACAATACACATTCCAGTACAGCTCAACTAACCACTTCAACCTCCACAATAAACAGAGTAGAACCATCAACTTTGTGACCAATTTAACTTTTAAAAAATGAGTAATTATAACATTGTAAAAGTAAAATTCTAATTGGAAGAGATGTTTGCTGTATTGGATTGTGTTAGATAGTGCAGGTGTACCTAATAAAGTGGCCAGTGAGTGCATATAAATAATTCTTGGTTGCTGAAATGGCCTTTTGCTTACTACTGGGCACATTTTGGTAGTTGTGCAATTAAACATTCTGCTAGAAGATTAATTCATCTCTAGAGTCTTCAAGAGACTCATTGAGCATTAGGATGATGACATAGCTGGCTACAGTCCACAGACACACTGAACGTGAAAAATTCTTTAAAATAAAAGGAACAATGACTCTGCAAATGCATGGCCTAATTGTAAACTGAAAATTACCCCACTCTGGAGCAGCTTTTGGGAAAAAAAAATCTGACAACATTTATAAAACTAAGCTATATCTGTGTGCATCAATGAGTTGAGGCTCAGAAAATGACAAGTTTCATATTGTAGCTTTGAATGAAGTTCAGCTTTCTGCTCTTCTTACTTCACCCAAGCTCGTAAACAGCTCCCCTGCCCAATGGCAGCTTTGTGTTCTCCCTCCAGATGGCCACCCATACAGCAACCCCTCACCCGTTACAACCACACACACAGAGTCCAGAGACCACGTTCACCCGTTTAAACCACAGACGCTCAGACAGGTCAACAACTGTCATGAAGAGACTCGACCAGACGCCGGGTTAGTTGGCCCGTGTGACGGGGGGGAGGGGTCACGATAAGCCTTTATCCGGTGAGCCAGCTAGTCGCCAGATTTACTGGATGGGAGCCAGACCAAAGATTTGTCTCAACAATGTAAAAAAAAAATATTTGCACAAATGTTCCTTCCTATGAAAATAATTAAAGATCTCTTTTAGTTCATCATATTTCTACAACGAGGATGCAAACTTTTGCGCCAATATAATTTATATCATTTTACTATAACTATTTGTACTAGCTGAATGCGAATTATTACTATTACTACTATCCCAATACATTGAAATGTCATTGAAGAGGATCCAACATAATTTGTTTTACTTCTTTTGCCATTTCAAAATGAGGGGATTCAAACTCTTGTAATTCTAGCTTGTGTCACAATAGCATTTGTGGTGGTAGCATGATGGTGAACACGTAATGTTTTTGGTTTTATTTGGCATGCAGAGGTATTATACCATGCTGCAATGAACCAGTCTAAACAAACAAAGAATGATCGAATATGGTGCAAAGAAAGATGCAACAAATGCATATCACCGTCACATCACCAGCAATTTCAAGAACATAAAACCTAAAACTTTACTTTTGGGATTTGAGCACAGATTATCTACCAATCAATCACTGACACTACAGCTTGAGATCTGCATTCATGCATTGTTCCACTTCAGTGTGTTTGAAGCTGTTGAAAATATTGGTAATTGAGGATAAAATCCAGCCAACGTGTATGACATCAGTATTCCTTCATCAAAACGACCTTGTAACACTTTAATGGCAAATTCGTGCAAAAACCAACAGCTTCACTCACTCTCACTGCACCAAATACGATTCCAAAGACATCCAGCCTCAAAAGTCACACAAAAAAAATTCTCCTCATCAGCCTTTAGGATGGAAAACAGGAAAACTCTGCAATATATAGAAGCAAAAACAATAGATATTCCACTGCTGAAAGCAGTTATCTATGTCACATTGGTCAATAAAAAGGTCAAAGTAAAGTTATTTGCCCTTCACGTGACTTTGTAGAAACAGTTTGAAAGGACACACAAGGAGCAAAACACATGATGAAGCAAGTCGGCAAACAAAAATCTAAGTCAAGGAGACAACATCAAAGCAAAGTGCTATCAAAGAAGTGTTCCGTTTCATGAGATGCAAGTAGAAGAAAGAGCAGAAAAGTTTTTTTTGTTTGTTTTTAAGTGCAAAGGAAGTACGAGATCATCCAAATAAACCACTTCGGTCTCAGAACGCAGGCCTACGTGTGGTTCCCAGAATGGGAGGCAGAGCCTTTAGCTATCAAGCTCCTCTCCTGTGGAACCAGCTCCCAGTCCAGATTCAGGAAGCAGACACCCTCTCTACTTTTAAGACTACGCTCCAAACCTTCCTCTTTGATAAAGCTTATAGTTGGGTTCTAGTCCTGCTGCTTCCAACCCCCTGATGCACTGAGACAATTTCCTCCTCTCAGCCCACATTTATATGTCACCACTGTAAGACATTAACTCTCTCGTATTTGTGCCTTAGCCTGACTTTGTTGTAAATTGAGAATGGTATTGGAAGAGTTATTTTTTCAGCATTTTTTTTTATATTGAATGTGAGGTTGTTGAGGGTGCAGGGTCTGGCAGCTCATTCCTCCATCGTGGCATCACTGAACTGAAGAGTTCGCATCACCATCTGACGCCCCTGACTCTGTACTCTGAACCTGCAGAGTATTTGACTCCTAACAAAGAGGCTTTCATTGGGTTTGTAATCAGGCAGGAGCAGGTCACAGATAACAGAATGAAGGGGACACTGTGCAAGACACTAGCTGGTGTTGTGGAAAATCAATAAGGGTGGAGCTCTGGAAAAAAAAGCAGAGGGAGAGGCTTGAAAGCCATTTAAAAGCACTGGACATGCTTGACTGATGCGCTGACCTTAGAAATATGATTATGTGTGTGTCTGTGCGTGAAAGTACTGTTGTTTCCTCCCACTGAAGATGCATGAAGAGATGCTTCATTCTTTCTAATCTGCCTGTGCTTAAAACGGTTTGTCAAACATGTCTAAATTAAAAACCTGCATTCTGTATTTTTGCTGTGCTCAAATCAGTTAATCTACAGTGTCAAAATACAATGAGGTGTTCGATGCACGAGCACATATAAAAACAGCAATGCATTTGGTAAATGCCGAGTCTCTGCAGTCTCTTGACCGTTATTTTGATAAACGGCATTATTCAATAGCCTAATGTGGGTTATGTTATTGATCATGTTTAACAGCCAAAGTTCTATTTCTACTCAATGCACAACAATTTTCAGTCTCACATGTGACTAAATAAATGACATTTTTGTCAATCAGGCCAATAAGTAACACAGATTTATAACTTTTAATATTGAGGAAATAAAAAGTTTCCAGTTCACTCTATTAATGGACTTCAGTACTAACGCAAAGAGTGAGAAACAAACATATCAAAGACGGAGATGCTATGTGCTATGAAAATAATAGGCATCAAAAGTCTTGTTGTATGTTATCATTCCAAAAGGTCTACAGCTTTAAATGGAAGATTGCATTGAGTGATTGGCATCTTATTTGAAAAGAAAAGAAAATAGTTTCCTACCTGTTTTTATTTTTTTAATGCATAGTTAGATGCTATGCCTACAGAAGGAACCCGACGATTACTCATGTTAGATCTGTTATGATCAAACCTGAGATAACAAAGATTATAATCGATTTTCTTTAAAAGAGTGAGTACAAGATTTTTTTTTTTAAAATTGTTTAAATCTACATTATGTCGTGTTTTGTTGTGTAGCCAGCTCTTAATATCAGCCGAGTCTGTTCCTTTTCATTTTGATGAATGATCCATTTCCCTGAAAATGACATAGTCCTGCTGCTTCTCCATCTGGACTTTAGGTTTGGTCATGTGGGCCCAGAATATTGAGAGACTGTTTCCTCAGCAGTTACAGACGCATGATTGAAACAACGCAGAGGAATATTAAGCAACTGAAGCAAAAACAAACATTTGCTAAGGAGCATTGCTAAAGCTTTGCTCACACAGACCGAGTTGTAGCGAAGGCCGTTGCAGTAAAACTACGCAGCGGGCTGCAGGGAGGGTCGGTGGGGGTTTGTTGTTTTAGAGAGACAACGAAACAGGATCCAAGATGCTCAGATGGAGAGATGGAGTGCGTTTAAAAAGCTTCTTAGACGCCCAAACACAGCAAAGTGCTTTTTAAAACAGACATAAGTCTGTTAAAAATATCACACGGGCCACAGTTTTATCTTTGGATGAATGTGGCAATATTGAGGTAAGTGTCAGAAATACAGCATCCACAGTGCAAAGTAATCAGCAAAAAAAATGATAACTTGCACGGCCAAGATTCACTGACGCAGCAGCTTGTTGGATGACGTCACATTAACTTGCAGTAAAAGCTGAACCAGGTTCAACTTTAAAGCTGCATTAGAAGCTGGCTGCATTTTGCCACACACAGTAAAAAAATCTGTCTGCATGCAGCCTAAATATAGAAGTGATACACTCCCAATGTTTCACAGTCCTCATATGTGAAACTTAGGATGCATCAACTAAACCTGCTGTTGGTCAGTGTGACCGCATCTGTCAGGAGACACAATCAACCCAATAAACTACAAATCACCTTTATTTTAAGTCATGCAACAGTCCCTTCACACAGAGAAGCAAAACCTCATGACCTCCTCACAAATTACATTAGTCTTTTAGCTGAAACTCCATCCATAAAGATGCTCAATGAAAACCACTGATGCTCACAATTTAAACTCGAGTAACATACACCCAGGATATGACATTAAGACTGACATCAGTCGTGGAGAAAAGAAGTCCTACTAAAGACGCCACAACCCTCTAAGATTTGAAGAGGTTTTTAAGCTGGGAAAAAAAATTACAACATAAAACTGGCACAACGATGACTCAGCCCGATTCAGTACAGTTTGTGTTCTGAGCAGATGTTTAGTAGCAGATTACAGTGCCTGAAAGATTAAAAATGGCTGGTCAGTGTGGTACAATACACAGAAAAACCTCATCTTATTCAGTCTCTCCTTAAAAACAGAGGACAAGAACGTCTGTCTGCATGCATCCAGCCCACACTACAATACGATAACACATGATGTTTATGAGCGCATTAGATAACCTCAACAGAAACCAGCAGACATGAAAACAAAACCCTTTTTTTTTTTAAATGTGTAATTTGTTAATTATAGAGTATTTTCATACAGAGCCATTAGTGGAACCAACGCACAAGATTTAATTCGAGGGCATTTAACAAAATCTTGGAGATGTCAGAGGAAAAACAAGCTGCGACATCACTGACATAATGTAAATGGACATTTTTATCCAAACTGTTTTGATCGTTTTTCAATACAAACACGTTTCAAAATCCCACTCGCTATCATAAATACAACTGAGAGTGAGGTTTAATTTAGTTTTAGGCCTGACAAACATTTGCTGAATTATATCCTGCTGCATAAAATGGCAGGAACTGCACATCATAATTCCACAGGTGAAATATCTGAATTGCTCGTTTTTTCAGAAAGAGATGCTGATTAAAAAAAGTGTTATATTCCACTTTTTTTAAATGTATAAGCATTTAAACATGTTGGAAAAACATCATACAGTTCATTTCCAAAATTATATGACATCACTCCACACATAACTTTCAGGGTATAATCATACCCTTTAATCCCAAAAAATAATTTCATACATTTAATCAGTTTTACTTTTCTGCAGCAGAATGTGTCACCGCCAGACGCGAGAGGTTAAGTATTACCTCATGGCAATAAAATTGGAGTAATTACATCTGAAGTAAATGTGTAAGTGCTTGATAAGTCAGTATTTATATATATCCTGCGCTTTATCCTGATAACTCCCTCCTTCTGCTCTCAGCGTGCGCTGAAGGATTAGAGCGGCTGCGTTCCCCATCAACCCCACCGTCAATCTGCTCTTCATCCTCCTCCCTGGGAGACACGTGACCGAGTCGAGGAGCAGCACCAGCCTTCCTGCTCTTTTCCACCTCCTCCTATTAAATACAATCTCTCATTCCAACATCTTTCCAATCGCCCTCCTGTCACGGAGGCAGCCTGACCCCAGCATTCCGTATTGAGGATGGGCTTTACAGCTGCACAAAGTTTTTCCACACTCAGGATGGGAAAAGAGGAAATGGGGAGCTCTTCTTCTGTGCACAAAACTCACTGTGTCTCAGCAGCTATGACATTTATGAAACATTAATGCTCACACACATCCAGGGAATGCGCTGTCAAATAAAGATCCAGAGATTTAAGGTGGAGCCGCACTCCGAGCAGACGTACTCACTTAACAGGAAGTTGCCTTTAGGACTTCCTCTTTGTATTAAAGGTTTACAATCACTCCCGGACAGAGGACTTCATGATTTTGAGGTAAACAGATTTTACTGCTGCCAGTCAAGACATCGTCTTTATGTCAGGGTAACTGTTTTTTTGTTTGTTTGTTTTTGGTTTTTAATAGAATGATCATAAAAAACTAAAAAAAAATATATACTACTACTACTTTTTCATTAAAAGGTACAAATGTGGAAGAAAACTCTTTAAAAATTTACACAATTTTCAGAGGTAATATAAGTGACATAAGTTGAAATAAAAATTACAATGATCTGAATATATTTAATCATACAACAAAGGCCAAACCAAAAAGCAGAGTTACTACTTTTGTCCAGTTAAAACAGGCTAAATGACATGTGATGTTAATTACAGGAAATAATTATTCCAATTATTTATGATCTTATCTTACAATTTGTCTGGGCCATTTTCATTTGTTTTTTATTTATAATATTCTGTTGGATCGTAAATCATAAGCAAATTCTGATTGTAATTTCTTACTTTACTTTTTTACTTTTTTCAGTTATAGAAAGAAATGTGGGTTTTTCTTTTTTTTGTGAAAGGTTACCAACAATTTTGTCCACATCTGTAGGAAATCAAAAAAACCTCTGGAGAATAAAAACAAGTCATTTCTTAGCGGAGATCCATCAAGAGTTAGAGGTTCAGTCTCGACTTACAAGTGTTTCTCTTCGTCTTAAAGCCTCATCTTGTGTGTAACCTGCAGAAATCAACAGCAAGTGCCACAGAATCATATCAAAATTGCCTGCACCCATGAAACTAAAAACACACAAATCCTACTGATGGATGAACGTATCCACAGAGAATCACCAGCAGCAGCACAGTCACTGCATCAGTCCACACAGGGAGCATCAAGGAGCGTGACCCAGTTTCAGTCTCAGCGTCTTAAATTTAGCTTTGACAGTAGCTAATGTAGCCGGCAGAGCTGGTCACTACTCGCAGGCTCATTAACATCGGTACGAAGAATATCGCTTAAATTGTTACAGCTTCTCATTTTACTCTGACAGGGCTAGTTTGTTTTCTTCCACAGTAAATTCAAGGCACGAACTTTGCTGCAGTTAATAGTTAATCGCCATTTGCTTCAAACAGCAGATACACACAGTATAATGCTTCAACTACCCTCACTGAGCTAATATAGACCAAAAAACTGAAGTAATAAGAACAGAAGAGCATCCGACTTGCAGAGTTGGATCCTTCGAGTGTTCTTCAGGCTCTCGGGGACATATTCATGCAGGTGTAAAGATGGAACCTTTTCAAACAAACTGGGCACTTTGAAGAAATCACATGTGTTGCTGGGAAACAAACATGTTTACTCGGAGAGATTCACTAAAACGACGGTCAGGTGAAACCCTGTTCGGGAAGCCAAAGCCACACAACTTCTCCATCGTAAATCATGGCAAGTTCCTGTTGCTGCTGCTGCTGCTGCTGCTGCTGCTGCTGCTGCTGCTATCAGCGGCAGAGCTTCCACTTCTTCTGTTGGGAAAGGTCACAGTAGATAACAGTAGCTCCGACTGTTAAGAAACATTCCCAGTGGAGATACAGCTTGCTTAACGGCTGCTAGTCGCGGCCGTGCTTCACTTCCTGTGCTGCGAAAGGTCACGGCAGACACGGCTAACATTCCAGTTTGAATAGCCGGAAGGTCGGTGAGCCAGCTTTGCATGAGTCTATTCCTTGTGACAGCTTTGTAGTTCCTCCACTTTACCGAGCAGGGCCCAGCCTATAAATAGTTCCCCACAGAACTGGAATAAAACAATAGAAACTAAAGATGTGTGTAACACGAGGCTTGTGGAGGGTTGTCAATTTGGGGCAGCTGGAAGGTCCAAATTTTGGCTTTTATCTTTAATAGTTAAAATACCACATCTCTACATATGATGCACATTATCATAATGATGGTCTTACCTCAATTGCTGGCTGATTAATTTATCATCTAGTCCAAAAAACTGGTGATCAAGCAAAACTAAAATAATTCATTGGGTCTACTTTGAAAAACAGCAATTTCATATTTTTCAATTTAATATCATAAACTAAAATTGGATTATAATTATAATTTTATATATATATAATTATACTAAAATCAGACATAATTGGTCATTTAGATTAAAAAGGGTTTTTTTCACTTGTCTTCTAAAAAACATAATTTACAGAGTATAACCATTTGTTGCAGCTTTAGTTCAGACCATCATGTAACAATAAAAATTATAGATAATAATGTTTTGTCAGTGCAATTCTTGTAAAAGCCAGAGTTAGCTGCCACAGTACACATTCATGTATGAATTTGTTAATAAAATGGACGAGGAGCTGGAAGAAGCCAGTACTAATCAGTTGACTGTTGCTGCTATCGGTGTGTTTCTTCAGCTCCAGCTGTGGACTTAGAGGATGATAGAGTGGGCTAGAAACCTCATAATACATGCACACATGTATCTGACAGAAGTGCCATGCATTCATTGAAATGCTGCAGTTTTCCGAGGGCCTCACAGGGATAGTGCTGTGCTGTTCGGATGACAGGCTGCTGGTGGAGAGCCACACCCAGCTTCACTTTGTCAGCAACAGGCAAAACAGGCATCTTTCCTGTGATAAAGCCTCGACGAAAAGAGGCAGAGGAAATTAAACTGCCTGGTTGTGTTTTTTTTATCTCTTTGCTTTCATACCTTTATTTTCAGCTTACCACCTTTCAAATGTGCCATCTTTCATCATTATGAAACACAAACGCTTTTGGGTTTACACCGCAGATTAGTAGTTAATAATGCAAATAATCATCAGTCACAATGCTTCCTGTCTGCAGCTGACTCAAAAAAAAAAAACTGCAGTCTGGCACTTAAATCTAGAAGTTATCACATCAACGCCGACTCCTACTTCCCTTCACTGGTTTCCTGCAGTGTCAACAGAAACATATACACCTGTATGTGTGTTCAGCAGCATTTACGTCAGGGGTTATTGATGAATAAATAACTAGTATCAGTTTCAAAACCACAGAAACTAAAGGTTAAACGTTGCAGAAATGTGCCAGTGTTTGTGGTAAAAAGGTGACCGTAGCCTGATGTTGATGGTGTCAAAGTTCGACAGCACTGACATTTACTTTAAAGAGAACGTCTCAGCAGATGTACAGCCTTCGTCTCCAGCAGCGGAGTTCCCCCAGGTTAAACTACAGGAAGGCTCCATGAAACCTCACACGCTGCCAAGATAACAGGTTGGGGAACTAAAATTACAGCGTGGTGCATCTGGTGCGCTCGTATGCATTTTATTTCTATATTTTCACATAAAAACTCACATTTACTTGATCTGTGTATGATAAACAGATAATATATTATTACATTTATTGTGCGAGTGTGAGATTAATAATTAGTGAATTATTTCACTTTTGAAGTAAAATGTTATTATTAAAAGGACATTATTCATCATCATCACGCCTACTTATAAATAAATAAATAGTCCAAAGTGCATTTTTCGGACATGTAAACAAAAGTTAACGCCGTTCTCTAACAATACTATGGGGATGCTGTTTTACTCCTTGCACAGGATTTCAACACTGTGTCATGTCGTCAATTTCCAGACTGCTCAGACATTTCATAGGGATCTATAAAACAGCAGCAGAACAGAGCTGTGGCTTTTTAATCTGGCCATCTCAGCAAAGCCACCAACTTCTCCCCACTGCACTGATGACTTCCGCTGCTTCACTATTTCCGCACAAACATCCACTAACTCTCTCACGACAGGGGATAAAACCAACTCCATCTCTTCTCTATTAGGTTTTTTTTTTTCAGATCACAGAGTTTGATTGGTTTGCACATCTTGTTTGAACCATTTTTTAAACGTGAAAGCAGTACGTCTCAGTGAGGCTGAAACTATTACAGCTGCGGTTTGAAGAGAACTCAGCAAGTCATAAATGGGTTAAACCATTTCCTCAAAGAGGGGGATTCCCAGCCCCACATGCTGAGCGTGATCTTACCCCCAGAGTTTTAAAATTCCTTGTGCTACTTTCTTTGAGCTCTCGTTTAATTTTTTCCCGTCTACCTCCTGTGGTTTAATGCAAAAAGAAACACTGTGACCCCGACCATGCTACTCTTAGTCACTGTTAATGGAGTTGAGGTTGTTCTACTGCTTATAATCTGTTGTGTTGCCTTCATTCTTTGCTTCTTTTTTCCAGTCATGTTGATGGTGATGTTTTGTTCTTGAATGTCCTTAATTTACTGTTTTGTTTTGCAGTTCATTTATGATTTGTCATAAAACTAAAGTCAATATTCCACATTGCAGATGTTTCCTAACCAACTTTTGCACAGAAAACAAAACACTGGCAGATTAAGGATATGTGCACATGATACACACAAATTGAGAGAAACTTTGATTGTTCCCCAAATACATTTGACAGGAATAAAATAGAAGTCACAAGAAAGCAGATCACAATCCAAGTATCAAGAGAACAACATGGGAGAAGATGGAAAACTGGTAAAACTGAAAACATACTGGCAGATGTTTTCACTTAGATGTTGAAAATTCAGAAATCAATCACAGATTAACTGAGCTTTAAATGTGAGGAGGTCTAATGTATAGTATTTCAAAAACGTTAAACGATACACCCAGGTGCCTCGTCACTTCTTTAACAAAAACACGACAATTATCGAGCGAGTTCTTCCCTCTTTTCGCATTTCCTCCCACCCCCTTCTCTCATAACCCCCCTCTGTTTGATTTTTTTCCTTCACAACAGCTGTTGTCGATGCACACAGCTGCAACAAACCTCAGTCAGTCACAGTGTGCAGCGATTGGCTGGCTTAGGAAGCCCAACCAATCACCAAGTGTTGAGGATCAAGTGCACATGTGCAGACCCAAATACACACATGTTTTTGGATCAGATGTTTGCGAGTCAGGCCGTGCAGACGAGGGGGGGGCTTGGTTCATCCTCAGTCATGTTTGCATGGCACACATGGTTATGATTCACCGACTCCTGAGGAACTAAACTCAAAATGTCAAGGTTAATTTGTGTTCCAGTGCATCTGAGCATTTCCACAACCACTTGTCCCCCTGCTTTAATGAAACATTTATAGCCACCGCCATTCTCCCCTGAGCCATAAAAATGAAAGAAAAGCACAAATAACCCCCCCTCCCAGAATTAGCCAAACATACCCACACGCTGATTAATTGTGAAGACATTTCATTATCTTTACATCACGATTCACTGCGAGTTAACAGCACAGAGGCTCGTCTCCTTCTCCACGATAATACAATCTGATTCAGAGGGACACTCGTCTCAGTGCAATCACTGAATAACACTGGTCAGTTGTGTCGCACTCAAGACAAGCAGAAGTGGAGATAAAGTCGACCATATGATTTACGCTACGCCGCACATGTAGATCCTGTTTTCCCTGAGGCGTGTAGGAGCCAGTGCCAACAGCTTTGTTACCAGCACACCTGAATATTTATATGCACAGTGATTGATGATCATGACTGTGGTATGAGGTTACAGCCGAGTGACGTCCAAACAATGATGACTCAATGTCAACAGAGTCCGACTTAATTTTGTTCCACCTATTTAGGTGAGTATTACCTGCAGCTGGGCTTTACTAGACTCCAGTTTGAGGACCAAAATGGCTGCTCACATATACTCACAGATTTCCTAGCTGAAATTATACTGTTTTGTTTTCTAGGCGAATCGTCCTTTAAACTGCAGCACACTGAAAAGCGTATGCTTTTAACAAGTACAATGAGGCTCAAAATATACCTTCTGTCTATCTGTTCATGTCCATGAGCCTTTAGTTGACAGTTGGAACATAGAGAATAAATAAAACCATATTCACAATACCTCAGTTTTGGACCATCAGTGTGTTAAGAGGACAAACCTGCAGCAAATCGATTCCTCTCTATAAGCCGAGTTAACTGAAACATTTAGATCTTTAATAAACTTTTCATTCATTTGGTCATGATACCGATACAGCCTGTCAGACCTGCCCCAAGCAGTTTTGACAAGTCATCCAAGGAGGCTGATGGGAACTTCAATCATCATTTAGAGCAGGGCCAGAGGGGACAAAGCTAAGAGCAGCACATGCACATAGCACCATGGCAGAGTGGGCATCAGTCAGCTTCCACATCAAAGTGGTCACACTTTCATCTGACACTGTCTGACAAACACAAACGTAGTTCCTCTTCCTTTACTTATGTGTGTAGCAGTATGAAACCAGCAAGATGGACGTGCGAGAAAAAGAAAAGTACACACTTGTACTTTTTAACCCAAACTAAACCCATTTCGGCACAGCAAACTGCCTTAAAACTATGTGTAGGTTGGTCCTGCACCTTCAAAGCTGCACATGTCAAGCAAATTATTTATTATTACAGCAAATTCTTTGGGTTTTTTTCCATAACTACAGTGTATTTGCAGTAGTGGCATTACTGTAAAGCACTTATCTCATCACTGATGTCCTTTAATAATGAAAACACTGCGGCACTGTCCGTTGTATCAAAGAAATTTCAGGAAAGTGGGATCGTTTTTAAATTCATTTAAAAGGTTGTTTTACACAAATTATCTTTAAACGTATGGTCTGGAAAAGGGGAAAAAGGGAGGGGGGCAACAAAGTCAGAGACAGTCTTATTTCAGTGTACAGAATGTGCAGCAAAGCAGAAAGCAAGCTCTACAATGGAGCTTTGACATTTGAGATTTTACTGAAATCTACTTCCACAACATTTGTCTCCAGGTGGGTTTTCTCACAGTGAATCAGGTTTTACTTCACAAATGCAGCCTTCAGTGTCACGTGGCATGTTTGGCAGTACATCCGCATGTAAACAGGACATAATAGCAGTAGTCTGGTGTTGGATTTCCATCATTCATGCCTGAATAGTGATTTGGTAATTGTATTTAACCCTTATACAACCAACTCAAATGACAAATATCTACATGTAATTAGCTTTGACAATCTCACCACCACAAACTTTTGAACCTCACTGACTTTTACCTGGAACCTGGCTGCTGCAGAGCATAACAGAACATGAAAAAAAATTAAATCATGGTTGGACTCAGCTTTGACTTGTAGTTTGTGGTACACAAACATCTCCACGTAAGGCTGATAGTGTGAATGGTTGCAAGTCTTAACCGTGCGAGTGTCTTACATGACATGAACTTGACATAATTCCAAACAAACTACTTTGTGCAGCAAACAACAGCGTCCAGAAAACCAAAAAGGTTTGGTAAAGTACACAAACACGGTGACGTGGTGTTAAGCAGCCACATACACAGATACTGACAAAAAGCACATTTGCTCACACAGGAGTGCTGCATGTTATTCATTTCACAGTAAAGAGGCTGAGCAGAAGGTGCAGCAGAGCCCAGCAGCTCTGACCCAGTCCTCCTCTTTTCCTCCATTATTATCATTTCTACCAGGCAACTGCAGGATGATGTCGCTGCTCCTCTCTAATGGGACAATGAATGTACCTGCACCGGATTTCCATCAAATGCATTTTCCACTATCTGTGTGTCAGTGAATAATGGGATGAGCAGGCCTATCCCCATTAATGCAGCACAGAGCCACTCCAGCCAGAGGCCTGCTGGGCAATGATGTGCACAAATGCGCAGTGAAACACCGCCCACCCAATGGCGCACAAGTCGGTCAGCGTGGTAAAGGCTGTCATGCACGGATGGGGTTGGCTTGATCGGTGCAAAGCCCTGTGCGAGGAATGGGCCCATTTAGTCGGGTGTGGATCGGGAGGAGGGCGGAGGGACCTCTGTAGGACAAAAATAGTTGCCCTGGGATGATGATTGCATTGCTAAAATAAAAATAATGAATGGATGTGCAGCAGTGAGAGGCCAGGACGCTATCTGAGAGATAATCCACTCCAGGCTGCACGGCCCCAAGTGAAGGGGGGCGGGGGGGGCCGTGTTATAATAAACGTGCTCCTGAGACCGTGAGAGAGGAAAAAATACATAAATGCATGTTTGTGCTCCAGTTTCCGCCCGTTTGTTCTCTACGCGCGCGCGCGCACACACACACACACACACACACACACACACAGATGGAGACTCCCACTAACCTTGTAGACTTGTCCATAGGTGCCATTTCCGACCACCTCTACCAGCTCGAAAATCCCAGCAGGATCCTGCGTTTGAAGAAACAGAAAAGCACATTATTAAACGCGCACAGAGACATTTATTCCCTACAGTAATTACAGTGTGGTTCGCTCGATTCTACAAGCCGGCTGCGCCCGGTCGCCTGGCCTCCCGTGCAAGACTATATTAGACAAAGACATTGTACCGCAGGGCAGTGTCAACACCGGCATCCGCGGGCTTTTTGTCCCGGCGTGCGAACACTGCGCGGATGTTAACGGACCCGCACTCACCCTCAGGGATGCCAGGTCTATATCCACCAGACTTTTGGCCGGAGAGTCGTTCGCCATTTTCGTGAGAAACGGTGATGAATTAGCGGAATAACGGCGTGTTTCGTGGTGTCCTTCAAGCAGGCGGGGCGCGTCTCATCCTCGGGTGGTTGTGTTTTTAATCCCGCTGCTGATATTTTCTACCCAGGGCGCGTTTTTCCCTCTTTGTAAATCCCAGACACAAGCTCCGCGGCTGCTACATACCGACTGACTGCCGGAGTCCTGCCCGCTCCCTCCCTCTCTCTCCTTACCTCCTTCTCTCTCTCTCTCTCTCTCTCTCTCTGTTTGTGTGTCTCTCTGCCTGCGTGTCTCCGCCCTCTGCCCCTCCCAGTCTGTCCATGGGTCTCTCTCTCTCTCCCCCCCCCCTCCCCTGTCTCTCACACAGGGACAGCCGCAGAGCTTTCAGGGCCTGGGGCACTACGTTATTCCCCCCCCACACTCCAGAAGCGTGGCACGGTCCGGTCTGTCCTCACTAGCAGTTTACATAAGCAGACTTTTTTGGGGGGTGAACAAATACTATACATTCATATACATACAACACAAAATCTGCAGAAACACCCTCTAACGTTCCCCTGGCAGAGAAAATGTGACAAAAAAGCTCTTCAATCACTTAAATTCAAGCCTTCCGTCCTGGGGTGTCCAGGCGTAAACATGCAGTTAGAAAAAGCTGCTCTGATCCACTGCGTGTCTACACACACATGTTCTATAGATCCAAGGTTCGAACTCTTCGACTTCCTATTTACGATGCTTATTTGTAAACACCTATATGTCGCACATGATGATGTCATCAAACTGCGACATTTCACAACAATATTTGTTTTGCGATTCTCCCATTTGGTTTCTTGTCCTCCCATTGTTTCTGTCTGTTTCACACAAACACACACATGCCATCATGGTTACCTTGTTCATATAATTTATAATTGTTGTCGTTCTAAAGCATTTGGTATGAAAAATGATCTTGTAGGGGATGTAGCTCAGTGGTAGAGCGCATGCTTTGCATGTATGAGGCCCCGGGTTCAATCCCCGGCATCTCCACTATGATTCACATTTTGAAGCAACCTCGCCCCCCAATCGAAGCCCGGCCACCACAGCCGAGCCTCCCCATTGGCCAGACCCGCAGGCGCACGACGCATACGCCCCCCACAGAACCCGGAAGCACACAGCGAACGGGCAACCCCGTTTCCACAACAACGATGGACTACAGGATGGTCTTCAACTTCTCTGAAGCTGAATTATATTACTGTATATGTGTAGTTAACAAAAAATATTGATGATGAAGGACATTTAGCCACGTTGATGCATTTTAGGATTGTTTCTGCATATTTTCATTTCACATGCTTGATGAATGTAATTACCCCACTTTAATCGCGTATCTCTCTCCTGTGCACAGATCGTATCTCATGTTGTTTAAAGTTATGTTATGTGCTACCTTACACATATAAACATATAATTACTGATTTATTATATGCTAAGTGTGTCCGCTTTACAGTAAAGCCACAAAAACAGACGTCAAAATGAAACTTCACCATAACAGCCAGTTCTATTAAATGACAGCTAACGTTTTACATCATTTCTGTGAATCCTTCTTTTCTGCGGTGGTTAGGAAGCATAATTGTGTTCCTGTAGAGAAGCATCATTGGGAGCTTCCACATTTACACCGGCAGAAGAAGAGATTGTTTCCCCTCGCAGCTAAACCTTTACTTCCCCTTTGCTCTCGGTTTATGAGACAATGTGCTGCCTCTTTGCACCCTAAAACTTGGTCGTTTTTCTCGCCTCACCCTTTTTTTAAGTTTTCTATCTTTTGGAAACGAGTGACAAAGACACGAACACTCAGGTACGCTACGAAAAGCTCCAGCTCTGCCATTGTTCCTATGTAATAACTTACAACAGAAATTCAGCAGCCAGTTTTCAGCGGGTTTAGGTTTTGGAAAGCAGAAGAGTAAAAAAGGTCAAAGGCTCTCGTCTCTGCATAGATCCTGCAGAGAACCTCCAGTAGCCATTGGACAAGGAGAAAGACCTGCTATGGTCTTTGGGACCCTTCCTTGTGGTGCTAGACCAAATCAACAGTCCATGATGACGCCATTTATCTCACGCTGAACAAGTTTTTCCTCACACATCCAATGAAAGAAAAGGAAAGAAACTCACAAATCTGCTTCCTTATTTAGACGTTTGTGTGTTCTGGTTTTGTTTCGGTGTGAGATAACACCTGACCTCTAACAGTTATTAAACCACGTGAGAAAAACGTCTCCCTGATGGAGCAGTTAAAAACACATTGACTTATTTTATAAGACGGTCCGAAGCCTGAAGGGCAAGTTTATCGTTTATCACAAGGTTTAATCATTAACAATCTGCAGTATTTTATGAGATTGTACTGTCACATACAGTACAACTATTTAGCACTAAATTAAATAGAGCCACATGAGTTAAACTGTGAGAAAACCAATACAAATTTAGCTGCAAATATTTGAAAACATGCACCACATGGACCTGACGCTTGGTTACAGTCACAGTGTATTTTTCATTTTGTCCCAACCCTTGTGTCTCTTACCGTCAGATATGTTTAGAACAATTAGAGCATGTGAAATGGAGACACAGATAAATATTTCAGCACCGCCGTCACTCCTGTGCTGTTCCCCTGGAAGATGTGATTTCAAAACAGGCTGTTTTCCTTCCTGCTGCCACTGCTCTTACCGTCATCTGCCATGAAAACATCAAGAACAAGTGCCACATGCCGATTACACCATTTTACCTCCAGGCTTTTTCCGTGGTTTGAACGGGTTACATGTTTGTAGACAGTCACTACATTCTTTGGATATGTTGCCATGAAATTTGGAACATAGGTACATTAAATGTTGGCTTGTTATTTTCATTTTATTAATAATAATAATGTGATCAACACTAAGCATTCATATACAGAAAGACATTGTGATTGAATGAGACTTTATCCACAATTTTTGAAAATTCAAGCAACAAGTCACTTTTCTACATCCTCAGCTCAAAGTTAGGTCTCAGTATGTTTTCTGCTGCGACTTCAGTGTTTTCTCTTTTCCTCTCCACAGGAATGTAAGGCCCTCTCTCCAACCCTGCTTCTCTATTGCCTGGTAATGATGTTGAATATCCAGATGTTAAAGCTTATTCCACCGCCTCACTCACTTTAATTTTGCTGTCCACAAATTACGAAAAATGAACATCTGTTGGCACACATAGGACAGAAACCACAGGACCTTATTCAGACCTAATTATCAGAATTACTTTACATACATTATGATGAAAATTTGAATGGACATTTAGTTAATTATTATTGTTGCAATTTTTTCTCAAAAAGGACATGTAAACTTTTTCATCAAAGCCATTTCTGGTCCCTTTACTCTTCTCAGTCTTCACAGACTTTGCAAACATTTCACACCACCACAAAGTGATAAAAACAGCAGAACACAGTAAAGTGAGAAACACTCATTAATTGCATTACATATACATTTTTTAATCAACCCACCTGAAACACATTCTCGTGTTTTTTTGGGTTAAAACATATGTCGAACTTCCCTGCGTCTGCTGCTTCAGAGTGTAGTGAGCCTTTGCTTTGAAGGTGATGGAGGGGGACGACCCACAGACATCAAAGTATCACCCACTGGGTGTGTCCCGCTTTCATGTGTTATCTATAGCAGAATAATTTCCAGGATTGCAGACTGTACCTCTGTCAAGATCACTCAATTTATTCCAGACCAGAAAAATACACTCACACTATTTGTTGGACTAATAACCCAACAGGAAAACTGTCCAGCAGCCGGTAGGGGTCTATGTCAGATTAATAATAATAATATTAATAATAATAATATACAACTGGTGATTGTTGGAAATTAAACTCATTTAGAAAATGACCAAAGTTACATTTTAAGTGGAGGGGTTAGCGCCCAACAGCTACAGGGTTGCGGGTTTGAATTCCCCAGCTGGCTGCTGTTTTTCAGCGTGGAGTTTCACGTTCTCTGTTGTACTTTGGACTTTGGTTTCTTCCCATAGTCCAAAGCACAGGCATGTCGGGTTAAGAGGTGACCCGTAGGTGTCAGTTCCTGACATGTTCCCTCAGTGTGTTTAAAGGAATCAAAAGCAGCACATAAGTCCAAAACTGCAAAAAAATAAATAAATAAATAGCACATCATGTTTGTTATTTCTGTTTCCAGTCACTCAGTGTCATATGATTCATGTTTTGCAGAACAATGTGGTGAAATAATAATTGTGTTGCTGAGGAGAAGTCTGAGGCAGAAGTTTTTAACAATGCAAGCAGCTTGGCTGACACGGGACACTTGCCAACAATGCTTTTAGTCTCCGCTACAACACACCCGTTTCTGCGAATCCATGCCTGCAGGTGGACAAAACGTTGGACAGCTACCTTTACTGTCTACTGTAATTTTAGACAAACACACACACAGTAAAGACACACAAACACCATGACTCATCAGCTGTCATTCAGGTCACACAGCTTCAAACACGTCCCATTCAAAACATATTATGAGAACTGCATTTATAAGTGGGGACATTCACACAGTATTACCTTTTAAAAACATCTTTAAAATTGTTTTTATGTCTGGCTTTGTCTTTTACAATAGTTCCTGAAATTTCTGACTTGGGTTGCACTTTACATTTACCAGCATGATTATCAGTATGAACAGTAGATCTCCATTTTACAAATTATTCAAATATCTTTACCGCAACTGCAACTTCTTGAAAACTCTGCTGACAGACACAAACACACACACACCGCAAGACTGGAAATAGAATCACATTAATGCTCAGCTGTCGGCTTCCTCTTTTGTCTGATTCCATCACATGTGTGCATGATTCTGTGTGTCCGTCTGGGGCTCTGTGTTTGGACATTTCAGACACTGTGTTTGTGTTTGATATGCAACTGCTTCCTCTTTTATGCTTCACTCTGTACACATGAAAGTCTGTGAGTGTGTGGATTACAGCTATAAAATAAAAGAGCTGTGTGAAACACGTTTTTGTTGAAGATGGAAAATCTGTGGCCTTAGCTATGGAATAGCCTAAATAACCCTTTTATAATGATGCTTTTCTGCTGTCGCCATTAATGACAGCGATGAAAAATCTGTCTGACCCTTTCATCTGCAGGGGGCAGGGAGCAGGTAAAAATAATAATTTCATACTTGACAAATGTTCTGTGTGTGGTTACTGGTTAAAAGATGGTTCCCCTTCTTCCCTCTCATCACAACATTGATAACAGAATGCCGGGAAAATCAACAATATCACACTGAATTACTGTACAGGTATACAAGACACAGGAGTCTGGGGATCAAGGGGCCCCTGTAAATACAAAACACCCCAAAACTGTACAGACACAACAAAATCAAAACGTAAGTTTGACATAATAAAAAAGAGGTGCAAAGCTGCCACAAAGAGACACAGATCAGCCGTAAAAACTGAATTAAATGAGAAATAAAATCTCAAAAAAGAGACAACCCCTTCCAAAAAAAAGTGAATTTTGCTTTGATGCAGAAAGGATTGTAGACCTTTTACTACTTTGCTCTTCTTCCATTGAAACACCCCCATAAACAGACAACTCAGAGCATACTGTACATGCAAAATATATGAAAGAGCAGCCAACAAATCATCTGGAACGGATCAGAAGAAAAGCAGCAGACAGGTGGTCTTCTGTTACTTGTGACAATGATTGGACTAATTTCATTCTACAGCAAGAAACGTACATTTTGTCGCGTGGGTTTAAGTTGACAGCACGAGTTCAGCACCAGCACGGGCCAACTGAGGTACTTCTTCTTTTCCTAACAATTCACTTTGACAATGACTCGCCTTTCGTTTGCATTCAGCCACTTCCTGGTGTGTTTACTTAGATAGAAATCTTTTTTCCACAATCAATGTATGAATGCAAATGACATCACTCATCAAATCTGAACACATGGCACCAGTTAAAGGTTTGTAACAGTTCCCCTCCTCTTAGCTTTGAGCATTGTCATAATCAAATTTGAACCAGAATTTGCAACATGACGTCTGGTTTCTGTGTTATCTGTCTGCCTCAGAATGAACTCTGAATGAACTCAATGCCCTGCAGTTGATCTCACCGGCTCTTCCACTATCAAACACTGCCCCTCTGTGGACCACTGGTGCTGGTGTCTCCTACTGCAAAGGAGAAACAACCCAAATTCTCTTTGCCCAGCAACAGTCATACAGTGCAGACTATATATAATAACACATTCAGTGGTGTGGCCAGATAGAAAAAAAAAACAAGATGTAAATTTTCTGCAAGACAGACACCAGCCAAGGCTGCATCTCTCTGCTCACTGACACTGATCTTTTAACAAATCGTGATAATGAGTTGGTGCCTCCTCACAATATTTCAATTTCAACTTTATTTATATAGCACCAATTTACAACAAAGTCACCTCAAGGCACTTTATATAGTAAAGTCGAGACTATAGAGACATTTAGAGAAAACCCAGCAAATCCCTCTTGAGCAGCTGTAGGCAACAGTGGAGAGGAAAAACTCCCTTTGACGGAAGAAACCTCCAGCAGAACCAGGCTCAGGGTGGGTGGACGTCTGCCTTGACCGGTCGGGGTGAGTGGAAAGGGGAGCCAAGAGTGGAGAAAAGAAAACATTGGGCAGGTTGGTAGGATCAACTTGCTTCTTGCTTCTTTTTGTCCATAAATGCAATAAAATTTCCATTTATTAAAATATCTCTCTACTTCTAGAAGAAAAATGCCTCCAGATGACATCACTTGGAGGAACCTTCAGTTCACATTATGTCGTCATGTGCTGGAGCTCCTCCAGATGACATCATCTGAACTCCTAACGATGAAAAACTCATCAAAACGTCATCTGGAAGAGTTTTTCAGCTAGAAGCAGAGAAACATTATAATACAGGGAAATCATAGGGAAGTTTAAAAGCATTAATGTACATTTACACCCTAGACTAAAGCCATAGAAAGCAAGTTGAAAATTGGTAAAGTCGCCCTATAAAACAGTGTAAATATGCCTCGTTTGGTGTTACACAGCTCAGACAAAGATGGAACAAACAAGAGACAAAAATGTCCCAAAAGACACACAATGCGGCAAAATGACAAAAACAAGAAACTCTGTGAACAGAAGCAGACAACCAAAACTGAACACAAAGCGACAGCCTGATCTATTTCGCAGGAACCCCATATAACTTGTGTATACTTCATGTTCTTCAACCATATACAGTCATGCACATATAGCACATTTCTTATTGCTACAAAATCTTCACTTCTAGAGAGGAGTTGATTTTCCTTGATTGTAAAGATAAGGAGACATTAAAACCTTTGAGAACGTACAAAGTCTAAATAAACAAGTTGTAGCTTTTCTTCAAAATTTATGACTCAAACCAGTTATTTAATATCAGCTTTACTAATTACTTCTCAGAGGACATTTTTATATTTTTTTAGTTAATGAACATTTGAAAAGAGTTGTACAATACAGAAAAACTGATTCATTATGAACTTTCCTTCTCAATAGGTCAGAAAAAAATCTTTGTGCTCGACCTAAATGTTTTGTAGCATTATCATCTACTGAAATTTCCAAACAACCTATATTATAGCTTAAAATATATAATTGAAAGACCTACAAAGCAACAGCGAGAGACAGGTTAAAATGTGTTTCTTTATTTGTGATACAAAATAGGTACAAGTTGCTCCTATACAAATATACCAGGAAAATGCAGCACGTTTGTGAACTGCGCCCCCCCGTCTGAGTGTAGGGGTGGAGCCACAAACATTTGGAAGGACAGAATTTAACAGAGAAAGAGTGAACGTACATGGACACTAATAATTCAATTGCAACCACCGCCGTCCTCTGCAAACATGTTAATGTTTGTGTGTTTGTGTAGCGGTCTTTGGGGTTCGTGTGGCTTGTAATAAAATATATTTTCTGACTTGAAAGTGACAGATTTAGAGCATTCTTCCCTGCTAAGAGAAAATTCTTAAAAGCAGGTGGGAAGGCAACACGCTGATTTGCAGACAATTTGAATCTTCTGAAATTGTTTACTTAAATTTTCCCCTGCAATTCACTGGCACAGTGCTGTTTTCTTGGCATGTCACTAACCAATTGTGGATCAATTCAACTTAGATGTGTCAGAAGAAATGTGTATCGGGTCAGCACAGTGCTCCTGCACAAGACACAACGGGGACATGGAACATTCACTTGATCAACAGTTGGTAAAGGACTAAGAGACATCTCACTGTGCCAGTAAAGGCAGGAGACAAGACGAAACAGTGTGACTTCAAAAATATACTTAAATTAAAAATAAGCTTTGCAAACACTTTGAATAAACTCCTCAGCGTTTGTCAGATTCACACCGTTTATTACTGGAAAACTCCAATGGGCAACTTCAGGAAGTGAAATTGTATTACAGTGTGCATGTAAATGTACCAAGAAAGAGAGAGAGAATCTGAGAGAAAGGGTGAAACATTTCCTTAAATAAAATATGAAAAAAGGCCTCAGAGTTACATTAATATACATATAAATCACCCAAATTAAAATTTCACCATACACATATGCTTAAGGGCATCGCAGAGAGAAACAAAAAAAAAACGAACACGATTCCTATTACTGACGTCCCAAAGATATGCTACAATAGGACACAAAGTTCCAGTATCATCTGTATCAGGGACGATGCATATTGTATGCGCTTTACTAAATGCAACAAGAATTTGTGTGACAGCCCAATCTACGCTCAAGTCTTGCTTGTATCCAAAAAAGTGGAAAATGTTGCACTTGATTGCCGCCATGCTGTCTGAGGTTTTGAGTTCAGGCATGGGCACAATTACAATCTTACTTCAAAACAAATACTCTCATGGTGCCTATTACTGTCAATGAGACAATCTGAGGTATGTGCCCGCCGCTAGGTGTGGCAGCAGAGAGAAAGCTCCAGGTTTTTGCACATGAATTTGGCTTAGTCAGGAAGATTTAGAGCGAAGTAGCTGTTCCACGCAGGAATCAGATCTCATGTGCACCTTGCCGAACTGATTCCACCTCACGTTAGAGAGAAAAAGTTGAGGAAAAAAACAAAAGAAAAAATCTTCATACTATATTGCACCCGGTACATTCAGTTTTTGTGTGTTGCTGTCATGCCAAGTGTTTTTGCTTTATACTTTAGTAAATCGTTTTGATGCTAGACCTGTACAAACTGTCAGAGTGTGGATGCAAGTCATCATATGTCTTTGTGGCAGGCCAACAATTGTCTTGGTTTATGTGGAATACTGTTTAGTATATGTAGGAAAAAATAATTCCTCTCGAACCTTTTCCTACTCATGCTGCTTTTGTGCTAACAGGTCTTTCTCCTTCATAGCGGATAGTCAGGCCAATAACCCAGCAGTAACCTAAATGGAAGTGAAACAGCTCAGCCTGACAGTTTTTACCTCTGCCTCAACAGAGAGCAAGAGGTGAGAGGTCACTCGTTCAGAGATGTGTTGTAGTTTAATTCATCCAATGAGGAGATGCAAGTGCGAGGACGACGAATTGATCGACAGAAGAGAAATCAGGAAGGTTGTCATGCCTGCACCTGATACTCTCAACGGAACCGAGGTGTGCTCAAAGAGGCTGCGTGACACAGACAGGAGTTCATGAGCATCTGAGAGGATTAACTGATGTCAGAATGGACAAGCGAATGATTGACAAGTCAATGAATGAACAAATGAACGAGATGCTGAACTGCATAGAAACCAGAGCAGTTCCGGTTTGTCTCTCGAGCCGCTGGGAAATCACCGAGGCCTCTTGCGTGTGACGAAGATGAGGACCCTGCGGATTGCAATGAGGCGGTCCTTGAGGGAGGTCATGGCCAAGATGGTGAGCTGGGCTCGATTCTCCAGTGGAAGGACAGCGAGCAGCCACCAGCACCAAGCCGGACCACTGGGACTGCCCTGAAAGACAGAAAAGATTAAGGAGATGTTAGTTTTTAAAAGTCTGTTTTCCAACATATCCAGATTGCATGATCTCATGGCATGTTTTTGTTTGTCCAGGGCTTTTTAGGAATCTATTTTCAGTAGACCCAAGCTGGTGCAACAATCAGCGAAAATGTCACAGATGTGTTTGCAGACCTGTGGGTCAGGGTCCTTGCTGGGAAGGTGTCCAAAGTGGCTGAGTATCTGGCTTTTCATGTTGTCTTTCAATGAGGTGAACCAGCCATTGGCCTGCTCGTACACAGCATCATGCAGCTTTAGAAGCTCCACCAACTCCTCTCCGTCCACCTGTTAGGACAGAGAGTGTCAGACTGTGGCTGGATAGTGAACTTAACCAGTAAGACTCAATGTGTCAAAGTAAATCTTACTTGTTCTAAAGTTTGACATTTTGCTACTGATTTGCTGTTTTTCTTTTTTTTGTATTTTGAAAACTGCGAATCAAACTGAATTCATCACTGGATCTTCCCGTAGCACAGAAGGGTGTGACGCAAGGTACCTGAAATGACACCCTCCAAAACGCATCCACACAACTGTCCAGTACCCACCTTCTTGTCTTCCAGGTATTCAATCTTGGCAGTGTGGTAGCCGTCTCTCTGGCCATGGCTGAGGACCTTAAACCGTGACACACCGATAGTGTCCACCACCGAACGTCCATCAGGAAAGAATTTCACATCTCGCACCTAAAACACATTTTGTAAACACGTTGTATTTAAGCTATTATGCAATAACAGTTAGTTTATGGCACACAGCAGAGTAACATGACAAAATCTACACGGGAGGAAAATAAACAAGTGACATCCTGGTTAGATTCAGACACTCACCCGCAGCATGCAACCATAGTCGGCAAAGCCTTTGAGGTCATCAGCTATGCACATGCCAAACTGTTTGGTACCAGTTTCCATGGAGCGACGGATCATGAGGCGGTAGCGTGGCTCAAACACATGGAGCGGACAAGGGATGGTGGGGAAGGCCATTGTGCAAACGAAGATGGGCACTTCCTGGTTCAAGCTACAGAAGACACAGTTACATTTTACAATACATGACGACCACATTTAGCATGTGCGTATGTTCATATGTGAGTAAAACTAACTTGGACAGCTCTTTCATCTCCTCCTCGTGGATTTTCTTTCTCTCTGCCAACTCGTCTCCAAGGTAACGCCGCAGCACTTCCTCCATCAGCAGGGTCTTGTTGTATCCTCTGGTGGCCAAATACTACAACGACAAAAAACAAATATCGTAAGTATACTATTTATACATCCAGTGGCTAAAAATACATTTTAAAGTTTTCAAATCCACAGTCAAACAGCATTAATAGATGACATTAACAAAACAGATTATTTGATTTTTATTAATTACTTAAAATTTGTTTATTTTTTTTATTCTCTGCCAAGCTGCTAATTGTATTAACAGTATATTTGTTAATGTTATGGCATTGTGACAACCTAGAAAAGTTACAATAGTGACAATGCTAATAGCTTTTTAAAATTAGTGACAACTTTTAAAAAAGACAACACTTAGACTTCATACCTCAGACAGATTCTCTTTGCACAGGGGGCAGTTTGGGTTGTGGTCCAGGCAGCGCTCCAAACATTTGAGGCAGAAAGTGTGTCCGCAGGGAGTGGTCAAAGGCTCGTAGAACAATCTGGAGGACAAACGACCAGAAGCACACAGCGAAACGCTAACATGCTGCACCTGCTACCATTGGCAGTTAGTGATGTTAGTGACTGTGGCATGCTGGTATATGTGTCGATAACGATGTTTTCATTGAGAGTTAATTCTTAAAGTCTCAGTTAATATTTTTGCTCCTAACAGATTTCAGATGATGTGTGTCCATGCAGTGTGTGCGCTTAAATGTTGGACTGTGTGCAGTTACCTCATGCACAATGAGCACTCCATGTCTCCACTATCTAGCAGCTCAGCAGGAACAGTCCTAACTATTCGTAGTGTGCCCATCTCAAAGGTGCTTGGCTCGTCTGCGTGTGAAAACATCACTTCACATTAGCACAAAGGTTCCTGTTGTTCTAGCATCAACAGAGAGGAGATGGCAGATTTCTACTTATAGCTGCGGCACCCTTTGAAATATCCAGGTCTACTTTGTGAGTGCGCACAAAAAGGTCATTTTCATTTCAAGTTGCTGCGTGACTCAATATAGCAAAAAGTCTATGGCATGGCTAAGATTTAGTGCTACAGGCTTTTTATGCTTTATTATTTATTAAACACTGTAGATCACCACATCGTTCCAAGTAATTTTATAAAATGTATTACTCCAAGCAAATTGTACATCAAACAGTGGTTTGTAGTGTGTCACACTATGTCTAACTGTTTGGTCTCAAATAAATCATATTCTGTGATCAATCGTGTGCTTTTATCACTGCATCAGCAAATCATTTCCAAGAGCAGATAATTATTTATTTTTAACTGAAATTCTCCTACCAGGTCGGAGCACTTTGGAGGGAGGGTTGAAGGCTGCTGAGGGTTCTTCACTGCTGTGTTTCCTCTTAAGGCCACCAGGTGCTGGCAATGAAGCCAGGACATCAGCCAGGCTCTTGGTGCTGCTCTCCTCAGCAGCAGGGTCCAATTTACCCGTCAGACCAGACACTCTGGAGGACGACTCATCCGCTGGAGCACTTTTACTTACACTGAACTCTGAGTCCTGGAGACACACACACACAAACGCATCACATTAGAATAACTTCTGACAGCCACACACTGCTGTTTGTATGCTGCAGAACATTCTAATTCTAGTTTTTTAATCGTGACTATTAGGTTCAAGCTACTTTAGCAGCTAAACAGTTTTTCAGTGTTTGCTGGTTGTATTTATGAGAACTATGACTGCATATACACACCATTATTGGTTGAAAGTGTGTTCATGTGTCAAGTAATAACCTAATATGATATGAACTTGCTGACATCAACAAACTCAAATCTCAACTGACTATATAATTAGCTTATGGCCATATTCAAACTAATTCTTCTACCTGCACAAATAAGGACATTGCCCTTCAGTCAAAGTTTTCTAGTAACCAAGGGTCAGTTTCCTTAACATTTGTGTAACTGATTTCATTGAGATGCCAGAGAAAAAAACAACAACCTTTAATTCAATTAAACAAATTCACAAAGTGAGAGATAAAGAAAGTATAAATATATATAATCATATGTTTAGGGTTGGGCAATATGTCCTTTAAGTAGCTTTTAATGTAGGTTTTCATTTGACTCGGTGGATGGAATGTGTTTTTTTTGTTTGCAGTAACCTGTTTGGATGAGCCAGGTCTCTGTGTGAGTGGACTGAGAGACCTCAGCAAGGCGGGAGGTTTGATGAGGCGGGTGGCCAAACCCCCTTGCAGAGGGTGCAAGGGAGTTGGCATCTCCTCATTTTCAAACACAGAGCAGAACAACTCACTAAGGACCTGCAGGACAAAAATAAGACCAAGCACTCGATGAATGATCACAATACACATGGATAGGCAAGCACCAGTAAACCTGTGCTTGACCCTGTATTCTGCCCCTATTAAGCAACTGTTTTCTATGTTCTGGCACAGTCACAGTTGGCATTCTTGAAGTGCAAGAGAGTCAAGAGGCTTATAACAAAGGGGCTATGATCCAAAAAAACTAAACGTCCACTATCAAGTCATGAAACACAAGCTAAGACTTTTTGCCTTCACAGTAATCTGAAATGAACATCAGAGAAACTCTGTGGGGGTAATCCGTTTTTAAAATGAGCTTTGCTTACCTTTTGAGCCTCCAGTTTGACTTCCATCCAGTTAGGTTTTAGTGCAACACATGTTAAGTACTCCTGCAGGGCCTCATCGTTACGGCCCGCTTTCTGCAGCGCTGTGGCTTTCAGACAGTGGGCCTGAAATATAGTTTTACAAGCAAGTTGTGCTTACAGGCTCTTCTGGGTCGTTATTCTTCACCAGACAGATTTAATTCTGTGCCTCACCTTTGTCCAGAGGGGTTTTAACCTGCAAAGGCTGCTGGCATCCTGCACTGCCTGATTGAAGTTCCTCATCTCCATGTGCAACTCAGTTCGCTGGCACAGCAGTCTGCCTGAAGAGGGCACTGTACAACGCAGGGAAAGACCAGACACAAACACACGCCATCAGGTCAGTGGACAGACCTCCAGGGAGTGCATGGATTTTCTAGGTCTAACGGAAGTAGGGCAACAATCTAACATGGTGCATGAGACCTATTTCACGAGTGAGATTACTATTTAATTTTGTAGCAATAATAACTCTGACATCAGTCGTGTCAGTGGACAATTATAGTTGTTCTATTTTTATTAGACAGCAGACATTACATGACCATGATATCAAACGGGTTTGGAAAAATATGCTTTACAGTTCTATAAATGCCACATTTCCAATTTAACTTTTGCCCATCTTACTGTGACTGGCGACTAGCAGTGAACTACTTACTAACTTGGCAAGTTAAACTTTTTACTGTTACCTCAAAAATAAATATGACAAACCGGGGGACAGCGAATAGGCTGCATATAAACAGAAGTAACATACTCCTGAAGTTTACATGCAGTCATTCTCTTCTAATGGAATCTGAAAGTCTTTTAGCTTCGTCTCCTTTAGTTAGTCATTAAACATACTAGGCAAAAACTTTGATGCAATTTTCATTCAAAATAATTGTTATAGTTTGAAATCAACTGCCTAAAGGTGATGGAGCCTGCAAACACTTTCTGAAGCCATTTGCCAAGTCATCTGCAAAACCAATTTCCAAAACAGAAACTGAACAGAAGGCGAGGAGGCGGCTTGTCTGAGAGGAATCAACTGAGACTTGACCAGAATCAACAACAGCAGGACGAGCAGACAATATTTACATGCCCCTAAAATATTATGCTTTACTCAATCTCAAGTTTGAGTTTGATTACAGCATAATCGCTTCATATTTTTGTCATTATTTTATAATTACCAGTTGGCAAGCTAGCATCTTACACTTATGAAGGGAAACATTAAACAAAGATGAACATTTACATTTTCAAAAACATTTAAATTTATGGTCACAATCCAGTCAAGAGAGGACCCAGACATCTTTGGAAACTCTGGATTAAAGCACTACAGAACTTTACAAGAATTATAATTCTACTACTAGTTCAAAGAGGGTAATTGAGTCATAACTGACTTCATTATAAGTAGAGGTGCTTCTAATATTTTTTGCCACCCTAATTAAAACGAATGAGGTGGCCAAAACATTAGAACCACCTCTACACTCTGCAAGACCTCATCCAAAATCTGTGCCTTATTCATCTTTTAAATTGTTGTTCCTTTCAGTGACAATAGCTAATAGTTTAGAGAACACTGGTCATTGACAAGAATCCGTTCTTGTAAGATTTGCTGGCTTGTTTACCTCAGAACTTCCTGTCAACAGGTGCGTCCTCCTTCTAGACAGTGCGACTTTGCTCAAGTGTGAAATGTCTTTGAAAGTCCTAATTAGTGAACAGGTGTTCCCCTCTTTTGGACCAGCAGTGCCTACTAGAGTCTATCATCAGTTAAACATTTTAAAACTTGTATGAATACTTGGTAACAGCAAGTACTCAGTGTACATGTAACTTAGTCTGGGAAAAGTGGTACTGGCACAGCCCTAGTGGGAGCAGGTCAGATCTGTCCCAGGTGCCCCAGCTGCAGATCCATGGTAGTGCAGTGTCTGACCTACTAAAGACATGACTCATATTTACAAAAGCAAAATGATGACGATTGTGACTAGATCAGCATGACTGATCAAAAAAGGAATGCACTTCCTCGAGCCGAATGTGCTACATCCTCATAGATTCACATCACAGATACACACACAAAAGAGGACAGTCACTGGAGAGTTGGGTGGATGCTGTTTATCACAATGCTTGACCTCGTTTCAGCTTTGCTTGTCTGATTTCTTCCCCCTGAGCAGATTAACATTTAATTTTATTACATTTTTTGTGTAGCGTTTCATCTGTTTTGCAGTTATTTATTGTTTAAAATATATATTTAAAAGCTCAGCCAGTTACTTTGATTTGGTTATGTTAGCCTACCTTACACAACATATTGCAATCCCTCCCTCAGTACCTATTGTTGCACTTGTCCATTTCTCTCTCCCTCTCTCTCTCACACACACACACCATTATATCACTCTCATTGTGTAAGTGCAGTGCATAAGACATGGCACAGATAACCATCAAGGAGGGAAAATTGCCAAAAGGCACAGGTTGGATAACAGCTGTATTTCTGCTGACATCACGAGCCCATTATGCTCATCCTGTATATCAGACACCAGAAGGCCTCCTGCTGCATTTGTTGGGAAAACACTAACTGGCAGTGACAAAGCTGTGAAGGCACTCTGTCCTCTTGCCACCCAGAGCCCGTCAAAAGACAGAAGGCATGAATCAATATTGATCTGAGGATGAAAATATCTGCAAAGGTGCCATCTCCACACACACAAACCAACCTGAGTGTGTTTCTCTGTTTCATTTCATTTGATCAATTTCTCCAACCGACAGTAAACACAGGAGATACATTTTTCCATATACTCTATCAAGTAAGCCAAAGTTTCAACTTTGGTTTGTTGGTTGATTTTTTGTTGAGGATTCAAACTCTGCGACAGGAGACTTGTCCTAGCCAAGAATTAACGCAACACACAATGACGCACTTTATCTAATATGACAACAGATTATTTTGTAACTTGAAACAGGTGACTTGCAGAAACAGCAGCTTAAAGTGACAGCAATCTCTGAGACGAAGAGAATGAAAGAGTAACTTCATGGCATAAACGAAGCGCAACTCTGACACAAATAAGGACTAACAATCTAGTTAGTAGTTCACGTGACTATATACAGAAATCATAATATAAAGTGGAATGCTTAGTTGGCTGTTAGCTCCACAAAACTACATTTATATTCGTTTCTACAAAGCAGCTCTATTAAAACACTGCATGAATATGTCATCACTTAGAACTTGAGAGGTTATGAAGGACAACGCATCATGTAACGCTTGACCTCGGTGATCGTAGGACGGAATTGCGCCACTTATTGGTGACACCGCAAAGTTAGACTGGAAAAATGTAGGTCAGCTGTTCATAACAGCGCAGATTTGACAAAAAACGTGACACGTTCAGCAAAGACCCTGGTGCACAAAGTGCTTTTCTGCCTTTTCGCCCCCTTACCTAGTGCAACCGCTGCGTTGTATTTCTCCAGGGCATCAGTCAGGCTCCGTTTCTTCCACAGACCTTCCCCCTCAATCCACAGTTTCCTGGCTTTACTCTCCGTGGCGAACAGTTTGTCCAAGAGTCCGCTGAGAACCACGTTTATCCTGCGGCCGCTGGGCAGCCCGTCCTTCCTGTTCAGCTTCTGTTTGCAGTGGACACACTCGGCCACCGTCTCGTCGTCTGCGCAGCGTTTGCAGAAAGTGTGTCCACATTCCACGGTCGTCGGCTCGTGGAGCAGACACTTGCAGAGGCGACAGGAGAACAGATCCAGGGCTTCGCCGAGCTCACACTCCTCGTGACCGTCCGCCCCGTCGTCCCCGCTGCTGCTGTGAGCGTTCCCCTTTAACGTCCCGGGTATGGCGGGCTCCTTCTCGCGGATAGTCCGGGCGATGGTTTCCACCATGACGGGAAGCTCCTCTGGGCGCAGTTTGCCGAGGCTGGCCGCTGTGCAGTACGAGTCCAGGGCCTCCGAAATCCGCCCGGCTCGGGACAGAGAGTCCGCCTTCCTTAGACACAAGCCCCGATCCGGCTGCTGGAGGTCTGCAAGCTGGGAGCTGTAGATCTCCACGGCCAGGTTAAAGTCCCCCGCCCGGTTGGCCTCCTCTGCCACCTCCAACATCTCGGGGCATATCCCCGAGGAGCCGGGGTTGGAGAGCGGGTGGACGAACGGCTCGCCCTGATGGGACCGCACTCCAGTCTCCATCTCCCCCGCTAAACGAGATCTTTAGACAGCGAAGATGTTCACTGGCGGTCTGCCCGGAGCAGACCTTCCTGCCGAAAGTGCTCAGAAATCATACCTCGAAGTATAATTTACCATCTTTCGGCCAAACCAAACCTGCGACCTGTCACCGGCGGACAGTCAAAGGAGGCTACGACTGAATCGGAGTCACACACCGAAAACTCACGACGCCGGTGTAACATGGTCGGTCACGTTAAAAAACCCATCCGGGATGCGGCTGCCCTGGTGACACCGGCTCGGGTCTTGGAGGTAGTTTCAGGAGGTTCGTGCTGTGACCAAACAGCAACCAGCCGGGCTGACGGCGTCTCTCTGCTACAAATGTAAACGGTGCAGGTCTGTCGCTTTTAACGGAGCGACGTTCTACAGTTTCCGTGTGTTACAGTATTTTAGCTTAAAGTCCGTCAGTAAACTTCTCCGAGCTTAGCAACCTAAGAAGCTTAATTTCCATTTGGTCTAACCCGTATTAAAGATACAATATCAACTAAACAAAGGCAAACCTGAGGTTTAGAACAGTTTGTAGTAAATAAAAGTCGAAGATAAAGTGGATCTATGTTAGTTACAGGCGCTCAGCTTCGTCCTTTCCCCAGTAAACTGCAGCTGATCGGCTGTTGTTTTTATATAAGAGACCCCGGGAGCTACGTTAGCTAACGTTGGAACGGGTTAACTAGCTAGCTAACTAGCCAGCTAACACCGACTGTCCCGTCGAAGTCTTAACACGGACTACTTTCAAAGCAGTTTTCCCGGGAACTCCTGTGTATTTCAACGTATCCGAACGTCATGTCCTTGTCCTGAAAAGCGGCAAAATCCCGATGAAAGTCAAGCAGTCACCGAGATACTCCATCTTGGTGCCCATCCAGCTATAAGAGCCAGCAGCTTAGCTAAGGTTGTCGGCTGCTCGGAGTTCACATACTATTCGTCGAAGCCAGCGCAGGGCGTCACGTGACGCGCGAGACGGCCGCGGATTGGTTGAATATGTGGCTCACTTATATAACGCCATGATATTGTGTAACCTTTTGCAGGCAGCGGTGAGTGACTGCCAGCGAGCTCCACCAACACAACATGGCATTTATGAGTTTTAGAGACATTTCACACGTGATATGACAAGAGGACACCTGCCCGTAAAACAAGAGGCGCGGACGCGGTTGTATTTAAATTTAATTGTCTACTTTGTCCATGTTTAACTCACACTTCCGGCCGTGGCATTGATTCATTGTTTATGTAATGTTTTATATAAGGTCTGGTTTTGGATTCAGAAGTACTGAGAGCATCGTCGTTATGTTTCAGCCTTATGGTTTTAGCCAAAGCAAACTGACAAAGTAACTCAGCCCGAGAGTTCCACAACCAGGTGGACGTCAAATTTTGTGGTACTGTTACCATACTGTTGCTGTGAGTCCTGTGACCCATTTCAGGGACCGTGGGTCTTTGCAGGACCTGGCCCACAAACTGGATACTTTCAGAGGAGCTGGAGGCAGGGCTGGGCTGGCTCCCAGGGACACTGAGCCACCGAGCATTTCTTAACAAACCCGATACTCCAGTAAACGTACCTGCAAAAACAGCAGTACTCCACTACAAGTAGAAGTACAGATTTAGTTATTAATTTACAAGTTATAGCTCAGTTCTGTCTGGGCTAAAATGTATATTTGGAAAACATACATCTTCATTTAGTTTTGTCTTTTGTAATAAGTCCCCATTCAGTGCTAAAACAGGAACAGTCTTGCATACTCACTGACAGAATTATTTGGGTTTATATAGAACAAAGGCAAAGCACAAATACCAGAAAAAAAGCATTAGGTAAATATATTTTATGTTTCTCATGGCACAGAAAATTGTTCATATCTATATTTTTTCAGAAACAGTCTCACAGTAGCAGTGAACAGTTTTCAGAGTAATTGTTTCCAGTTGGGCAGTTCTAATTATAAACTGTAAAAGCAAGATGTGTGGATTATGCAGAGTTGCCTAACTGGGACAGTCTTTCTGGAAACATTTTTTAAGATGTATTTTCCAGTGCTGTGAGCAGCACAAACCAAACATTCTTCTCACTGGTTGTGCAAAGAGGTAGTTTTTTATATGTCAAAATGTGCAGCAGTTAAGAATAGAGATGCAGTTCATATAAATGGAATTCCTGCTAGAGTTTGGGACGTTGTTTCTTCTGTGACATTTAGCAACACACACTTAAATGTATTTATTTGAAACCCCATCTCCAGTGAGCAAGATGAATCTACAGTGAGAAATGTTGTCAGTGTTTAGCATCTCCTACAAAGACGTTCCCTCCTGAGAGTTTTCGCAATTGGGAAGTTGTATAAAGATGACAAGACTAGTTTCCCTCAGGTATGATAAAACCACTGTTGCCCTCATTATTCAACACACCCTGCAGGAAGCCTTGGTGCTGTTGTGTGTTGTAATAAAAGGAGAGGTGGCTTTAACAAAATGGATCTCTTAATAAGGCAACCTGGAGTGATATAACCTGCCTACCTAAACAGGTTGTGTGACATGTGCAGACACATGTACCACCCATGCACATACTATTAATATGCAAATACCCGCCTCATGGAACACCGGCTTGATACTGAGCATTGGGACAAAGATCTGTTTTCCATGACAACATACAGGTCTGCATTGCTTGCTACCACGGCTCATTACTTTATGAAACAGGCTTCAGTGACCCAGATTTTAAACACTTGTTCCTGCTGTTTTATAATTTCTCGACACAGATATCATATTTGAAAAAGAAATGCTGGGTCACTTCTTACAAAGCCCGTCAGTAAAGTATGTCAGACACGGTATGACAATAATCCTGTTATGTCCAGTGCACATTCAAGCTCAAGATTATGCCCACGCTTTTTTTATTTAAATTTAATTGCACCAGACCGAGCTCATAAGGATGTGACAGAGCACGCTTTCTCAGTGTACATACTATACTGAAATATGTGAAGATAGATGTTACATCCACTTCAACTTAACACCTCTACATTACACTAATAAAACAAGAGAAAACAGCTTGTGGCCTTTTCCATAATTAAAGTCCTTTTAATCAATTGCGCAACTGAACAACTTTCTTGTGGAACATAATCCCAAATACCTGCTGCTGCATGGATGTCAAAACAGTCTAGAAAAAAGTAGAGGGATAGATTTAAAAGAAATTGAGTGGATTAATCAAAACTAAGAAAAAAATAAAAATAACCAGATGTTCTGCCCGATGTTGATCAACATTGATTTGCTGTGAGCTATACATTTATACATTATTTCAAACCAGGATGCAAATCACAATCCATACTCATAAAGGACGAATCCAACAAAGGAACTTAAGAGCATTAAAATTGAATTAAAGAGTAACTGCCCATGCAGGTTTGCAATCTGAATATCTAAAGTGAAACTATTGCTTTCTCGTTATCTTAAATTCATACTGACTGTTATTATAGGCTTTAGACTAATTTTTACTAATTACAGTGTGTTGCAGTTGTCATACTGGTTAAAGTGCCAAAAAAGTAAATGTGCATTTCATGCATTGTTTTTAAAATAATCTCTTTGTGATTAAGATTGATTAATAAATTAATGAAATTTTTATTGTGTCATATTGTTTCCACTAGATGGTGATATTGGCTGATCGATGGAGGGTCTGAGCTGAATGTATATCATTTAGCCTGTTGGAAAACTAGTTCATTCCATAAACGTTTCAATATGACGTTACATCCTTATCCACATTATTGCATAGCACAAAATTAACAGAAAATTAACAATAAACAGAGAGGAAATGGGGAGAGTATGCTGATTGTGCACCAGATTCAATGTTAACTAAAACAAGGACAAATAGTTAAAATACATTCAATATTGCAGTTTGTCTTCCATACCAGACATTTTTATTATTAAAAAACAGAGTAGCTTTGAAAAGGAAAATTGCTATTGCTGATAACTGCCAAATCAATCTTTTCAAATGTCCTACTTAGCACAAAGTACAACAAGATGTTGTTGCTGAGCTTTCTATGGCAACCACATTGCATTTTCCATCTTGGCCTATTTTTGTTTTCAATATTTGTGTGCATGCAGGGTGTAGAGTTTTTTCAGATAATCATCACAATAGTTGCCAGTATCTGAAGTCACTGTTGGCAACACCTGAGGTGCATCTGATGGAGTGTGATCTGCAGCATGAATCAGGGATAAACTACCAGCATATCATTTCCATTCTGACAATCGGACTGGTGACACCGTTTAAAGGCAAACCCAGTCTGACTGTCAGTAAGATACATACAGTCATAACTGTCAAGCTGTTATATGAGCATCTGTGGTGTTTTACTAAATGACATGGAATCTGGTTCTTTTAACTGTGAGTCAAAGTCCAGATGGAACCATAATTTAACACATCCATGTGTACTTCACACCCAGAGTCTGGCCTAAATCTAAAGTAACACTAGACACTAACTAATATAGTTGATCTACTGAGAGATTATTAAGCGTTATGTGATATTTGTCAATAGAAGTTGTTTTTTGTTGGTTATTTTGTTGCTGAATTTAGGTTAACATTTCAAAAGATAAATATCTGTACAAGGGCTTGTCCTAATATTTTGCTGAAGTAGTTGGATACATGATTTGAAGCAAATAAAATAAATCATCATGTACATTTTAGTGGATGAAGCTTTAGATGTCATTTCAAAAATCCAAAATGTACCGGAAGTACAGAAGCCAAGTGTTCATAAAATACGAGGCATGGAAAACATCTTTACATGATGAGAAACTCACTTAATTGCAGGATAAAGTGCAATAAATAAATTTGGTGGTTTATTAGAAAAATATTAGAAATGATGTTTGTCTTTTAGGACCATTTGACAAATTGCTGCGTGAGACGAGATGAACATGAAATCATAATTAGTAGCTGCTTTATTGATTTTGTTGGTTGAGTTGACGTGAAAAAGGAGTAACCTTACACAAGTTGCCAGGGCGGTCTTGATGTGATTAGCTGAGCGGAGACACGTGCGAGCTCGCCCTGCTGTCCTGGCTGATGGTCAAGTGGCCTGCAGGTATTCTGCAGCCTCTCCCACGAGTAGTTTCCTTAACATCCCGTGTCCCCGGCTTTTCACTGCTTCACTGGACTGCGTAGTGTTTCCAGTGACGTGCAATACATGCAGGGCCCAGAGAGAAGATACTGAGCGAAGCAGAAGACGGCAGCAGTTTTAAAAAAAACTATCATTTCATATAAAATCAGTAGTTGTGTCCAGTCATAGAGTTGTATCAGTGAACGTGTAACAGTGATTGGACTCTTCCAGGAATGTTTCTCCTCTGCCATCGATAGCGAGCAGCAGAAATGGTTGTATAACTGAAACACATTGCCTGCTGTCGTCCATCTCTGCCAAGAGCACAGCGTCCCTCATCACCAGCACATGGCTCCAGTAGCATTCAGGAAAAAACACATGCGCCAAGGCTGCAGACGGCCCGCCTGTTTTCAGCAGTATACACAAACACACCTACAGCACCACCTGTCCTCTAGATCGTGTGTGTGTGTGTGTGTGTGTGTGTGTGTGTGTGTGTGTGTAGAGTCACTGGGAGTAAATAATAAGAGCAGTCAGCGGTAACACGTGAATGCTCCTCCTGCTGGTCCTCACACATGCAGCCAGAAGGGGGGAGGAGGGGAGGGGGTGCCGTTGTTGCTATGGCGCCCGTGGTCGGTGCATTTACCCCCATCCTAGGTGTGTACACACGCACACACACATCTCCTCCACATAATCTATGGTGATAAAAAATACATTTCCTCATTCAGTTTCCTTTCTGTTAACAGACTTCAACAATTTAAGCAACGACACTAAACTATGTTCCATTTCCTTTTGTTTTCACCGAAAGGTAAATGCATTCACCTCTGGTTTCACTCTGACACAACACAGAGACAATTTCTTTTTAGATAAAACAGTTTCCTATAACATTAAATGTCACGTGTTATTAGATGACTTCTAATTTTTATTAGATTCCACGTAAGAGAATGTGAGACTTTCAAATTAAAATACATGTTAGTTGTTATAGGGCAGTCCACTATGTTAGTTACAGGCGCTCAGCTTCGTCCTTTCCCCAGTAAACTGCAGCTGATCGGCTGTTGTTTTTATATAAGAGACCCCGGGAGCTACGTTAGCTAATATGATTTCATTTTTTTTCTCTTCTTCTTCAAACTCCTCTCTCCCCCCTAGGTCTGGATTTTGAGGAAACTACCCACACATCAGTCTGTAGTAGCCTTACACACATAATATAAATATTACTACAGATGCAGTAAAGCTATTCAAATACAATTTTCTAAAAATATATACCCCTAACTAGTCATTATTGCAATATTCTGGTGTTAATTTTACTCATACATACAGTATTGCTCTTTTCTACAGATTTTGGCTGATTTAAGTAGAAAAAATGCGAAAAACTCATCAGTGTATTTTATATAAGAGGTGGAAAGGTTCTACAGAAAAGAGAAACTATTAAAATGCATTTAAATGGGAAAATGTGGCATATGTCCAGATGTACACATGTTAAGTATGACATGAATGATAATTGTTCTTAGCGTTCAGTTAAAGGCCTTAACCTAGATTTCACCTAAATTTAAATCTTCTGAGGTTTGTTTTCCGGACCGTGCTCTTACACACAGGACATCTCACTGAATCAGCCTGGACTAACTCAACAAATGACAGGAATGCAAACCGGACCATCACAAGTGATACGAGTGGAATCGTCAGTTGAATTTTTTTTTCCAATTAATCCCATTGAAATGAGAGTATGATGATGCAAATTAATGCTGCAAATTAACTTTTGCTCCACACTCCAATTGGAGAGATATTGTGCATAAGTGCATCGCAAGCAGTAATTATGTAATTAAACTGCTGAAGTACTTCACAAGCCGTGCCAGCAGCTGAGTGTACCACAAGATGGCAGTCTGAGTTCTGTGTACAATTATGTGTCTCCAATAAATGTATCTGTCATACCTTGTATTTTCCAACATTTCACTATGTCCTGTGGATCATTTTTCCCATTCTCTAAGACACTTTTGTCACATTTATTGCCTTGTTACTGACCTCTGACCTGCTTCAAATGATAAAGGATTATTTAAGCTTGTCAAAGTTAGAGACAAGTTAAATACTGTTATAAGTATGTCAGGAAAAAAAAAAATGAATATGGCAAATGTCAAGGAAAGCATTGAAAAACTACATTTGGGCCATTTTTCTATATGGAAATCTGAACTTTCACAAACCTATACAAAATTATAAATGATTGTCTACAGTGATAGCAACAAACCAGAGGATCTTTAGATAGGGTTTTTTTCAAAATGTAGGGTTAATAGGGTGTATATCAATTATTATCAATTATTTGTTACATTGATGCATTTTATTAATTAAAATGTTGTTCTTAATTAAGATAAATCAACTGTTTGTGAGATAAATTAATAATAAATGTCAAAAACGTTCCTGTAGTCACTGAACCATTCAGCAGAGGACTGAGTGATCAAACTGCCAAAAAACTCTCATGCCAGCAAAGTTTTACGGCAACATTTGGAGACGGTTATCGCTCGACAGGGGAGACCGACAAATCAGCTCTGGTCCGTCTCTGCTGGTCTCTACTCTCGGTAATTAGGCTGTAAAGATCGACGTTGCTGTGGACTGTCATGACTCACTGCAGGACTGTGTGTTTCTGAAGGACACAGACCTGAGATGCTCACATTTGTAGTAACTGTGTGGGCAGTAAAGCTGGACAAGGGGATCAGGCTTCACTGAAGTGTAGCTGTGAGGAGAATTGTCGTACAACTAGTGTATTAGTTACGAAGGGGCTGAAGACTCATCACTGGTTCATAACAACATCCTCTTTAGTCATCCACCCATCGATGACTCAAACTTGGGTTTCACTCTTTACACATGCACTTATCCTGTTGGATTGTTTAGACATGGACGTTTCAGGGTTGTAATTGAACACTTTATTACAAGGAAAGTCAAAGTGGGCTTTATAATGAAAGACTCAAACACCTCCCAGTTTGAAATAACCCTAGGTAACATACAAATGACGTGTGAAATGTGTGCAGATTCACAAATAAGACCTAAAAGAATTGAACCCTGTCCCAGGCTTCTGTTCTACAGTTCTGTCTGGTTTGTGGCGGCTGTAGCTGATTCTGTACGGCAGTCGTCCATGGACCACAGGATCGGCTACGTGTTGAAATGTCCATGTGGGTCACATGAGCACCCACTGCCATCAGTGTGTGAGTGTGTGTGAACGGGTGAATGAGAAGCAACATTGTAAAGCACTTTGGATAAAAGTGCCATATAAGCAGGCGTTACGTTGCCTTTTATCTAGGGGTAAAGGAAATGACATAATGATGCTGAAAGTGTCAGCAGTTGATGGTTTTTATTGTTGCACAGGTCAAAAATAGAAACAAAAGGAGGGAGCTTATGTTCAGATTAATGTCCTGGTTGGAGGAAGGCCACTGTACTGGACGTCCACAGATCTGCATGGACACACACACTACAAGGAACAAATAGGGAAGTCTAGAGAACAAAAAGGTCATCACAGCCCTGGACACGTAACCTTGTTTACCTATTACCAAGCTAAAGGCAGAAACCAATTAAACAGCCTGTGAATGTTTAAAAAAGTCCCATCACCAGATTTTATTCTATAAGGATTTTTTGGACGATCTTAGCTTCTTTGGTTTTGGGAAAATAAAAATTTGTGCACAAGATGTATTAGTTGATGTGCTTTTCTACAACACTATTAGACACGTTTTAAAAGATTCTCTGTTTGAAGTAATAATTTGCATCTATTATATTGAATTATTTCTACTTTAAAAGTTGATCGGATATATAACACTGATACTGCGTGTTAGTTGTTTTTTTTTTTTTAAGTTGTGGTGGTCACTTCACTTCAATCCTGTTCACAAATAACTAGTGTCAGACTGCAGAGTAGGTTTGGAGCTCATGCTGATTTATGTCCAGCACAACACAAAATCTTTAGGCGGTCTCTATGTTGTGGCTGATTGGCGCAACTATACTTATTGTTAATGTATGACCAGTATTTCAAAGTATTATAAACTTCTCCTGACCATGTATAATAGCATTCGTGTGCTAAAGGCAGCATAAATGTCACTGCATGAGACACTGAGAACCAAATAAGTAACGTATTAACCAAGTTTTCTCCATTTTATAAACTGCTTTTGAGATGACTCATAACGAACTAAGACAGGCTGCGGCCTTTCACTTCACACGGGCTGCCTCCATGTGATCCAGGTTCCTCCCACAGTCTAAATACAGGAGCATAAATGGTTTTCTGTCTCTTTGTGTTGGCCTGTGTTGGCCCTGAAACAGACTGGAGACCCGTCCAACGTGAACCACATCCCTCCTCCAGTCCCAGCTGGGTCAGGCTCCAGGCCTCTGTGACCATGAACAGGATAAGTGGGATTGATGGAAATTTCTACAAGTTGGTAAACTGCTCAAAATGCACACTAGATATTTTGTTCTCACCACAAAGAAAAGACTTGTTGGTTTTCTCTGGAAAGGTCACGAACACGAGATGTCACTTGTCCGGTGAAGGTGTTAGTTTAGGGCTTTGACAGTCGAGTTTCTTCCCTGACCTTTGAAGTGGGAGAGCACAGGCTGGTGACACATCACAGGTGATTCGTGACCAATCAACACTGGCTGTCAATGCGCCGTCAGCGCTCACAGCCTGCGGTTCTTCGCTTATGCAGGACGCCGCAAGGACGACACCTTTGACTCACCTGAAAGTGAGCGTAATGAGGATAGATGTGATCTCTGCTGCTGATGTGAACTTCGAAACGGGCTGAACTCTTGAGGTTAATTAGAAAAAACTTTTTTGCTAGTGTCTCAAAGAAATATGTTTAATACAAGGCTTGTTCTTGTGCACTTGAAGGGACACCCTGATGATTTAGTATTTCACTGTCATAATACTGGGGCAATTCCAGATGGTAGACAGCACATAAAACTGAAGCCGCAGATATGACATGTGCTGACTTTAAGTCAAGCTTCAAAAACCGGAGATCCGACACCTCAGGTGATGCAGCTCCGTGGTCTCTGATTGGCCAGCACAGACCTTCCGTCGTGTGATGTGTAGCCTCCAAGCCAAAGCTGCTGCTACTCAACTTGGGTTGCTTGTATAATTTTATCAGACTTGTCAAAGCCCCTCCACAGATCATATCACAACAATTATAAAACTATTTTCACAGGCTCACTGATGACCACCAGCAAATATTTTTTAATGTGAAACCTGTGGAGTGTCACTTTCAGAGAATCTTAATCCTGTTCTCTGGGAGTGTGATTGTGACGTGACTACAAGGTTTCAGAATTATTCTTTTTATAGGTGTGAATGTGAGTGTGAATGGGTGTGCTGTATGTCTGTGTCTGCGTCTGTTGGCCCTGAGATAGAATGTCAACATTTTCAAGGTCCCCGCCACCGTCACCCAGTGTCAGCTGGGATTGACTCCAACCCCCCCTGCGACCCTGAACAGGATAAGTGGTCACACACAATGGTTGGAATGACTGTGTCGGTTTACACATTTATTGAAGTTTCCGAAGAAGTTGTTCACAGTTGTTAGTGCATCATGGGATTTTGAACGTTGACTGTCGCTGTCATTCTGTGTGTCTGGGGTCATTATCACTTTGGAACATAGTGAGGAAACATATTCTGTAGTTTATGCACTCAAACGTCTATTATACGACATGTATAATTACTTAATCAGGAAGCAGGAGCACTTACAGCTGCACTGCACACACACTGGGCCTCCTTTAAAGCAACAGCATAGTCAACGCTTAAGAATAATTACCTTAAGTACGTTTATAGTTCTTTTTTTTCTCACAGTGTATAGCTCAAACAGAAATATTAGACTTGTCTCATACAGTTTCCCTGATGGTCAAACTAAAAACTCAAAGCACCTTGTGTCCTACCATCTAAAGTGAATGATGTCGTCAGAACAAACTGTTCTGTGTGTGCAGACTGAAAACTGGCCACTTGAAAATGTAAAGTTTAACTACTTTTGCACAGTCCTGCACAAAATATAACACTTGAAGCTATAGCTTTTCTTTTTTAAACCTGATGTGACAACATCAGTCGTCTTGAACAGTAAAACTAAACTAATAATTATGCCTTCAATTGTATTTACTTATATTGTATATACTTATTAGTTCTGATGTGACATGTATCTCTACTGTCAATATCTAATAAAATAGAACAAAATAAAAGTTTATTAGGATCCTGAGCCCATATCACTTAATTCTGTATATTGCGCACTATATTTTATAAAAATGACAGTGTAGGACTAGAATTATTTTACTTTTTATCATCTCTATCTAATGAGTTTCATTAGTACATTTGTTGTAAAGATGCTACAATGCTACACACTTAGGATTTAGGTGGATTATTTATACGGTTTAATATTGACCACTGGACTAAAGGGTTCTGAACTTAACAAAAAACTTTATGCTTCTCATTTTGTCTTCCACACGTGTAACCGGCATTACAGCCAACAGTCAGACTCATTATGCTCGTGTGATTTTCTTTACTACTGTTCGGTTCTGTCATCCAGCTGCTGCACACAAAGTACAGTTGTCTCTCCTCTCTCGTTTACGCCTCTTTTTCGTCAGCGGAGGGTTTTTGATGTCTACTGATTCACACTGACTGAGCAACATTGGTCACCGTGAGTTAATGGAAGGCATCTGTCTCCCACCACATATTTGGCTTAATGTTCCACAAGACACTCCGCAGTTCGAGGTTCTACTGTGGCGATGTGTGATGCATGCGGAGACAAACACAGCTTCAGCTTCTGGAATTTGATCAAACTCACAGACAGTCACAGTCTTTTGCAAAAGGAGGATAATTAGATTCTTTCAATTTGGTTTTTAATTAGTAATATAAATGAAACCAGCTGCACATGTGTAAGACTGGGAATGAGGATGGGTTTGTAGGGACATTAACGCAGTGGTAAAGAAGCACGTTAATGTGTTTCAGGAAATGCTACTGCCTTTCTGTAGTATTTTACTTCTTCCCTTCAGAGGTGTGTCTTTGGAACGATGGAGAACATTGAATGAGCGCATGGCGAATTTCACATCCTAAATGACAACTTGCATCTTTTGGTTCTACTTTGAATAGCACATGTAAAGGAATGCCATTGAAGTTACATTCCCACATTACATTAAAGTGTCTCTCTACTATAAGCTGAAAAATGCCTCCAGATGACATCACTTGGAGGAACCTTTAGGTCAGATTATGTTGTCTTGTTGCTCAAAGTATGAATCACGGTCAACCTGCTTTTCCAGAGCTCCCCAGTTGAAGGAAGCTGCTCTGTGGCCACCAATCCTACAGTCGTTGGTTCAATCCCCGGTTCCCCTGGTCACATCTTGAAGTGTCCTTGAGCAGGACACTGAACCCCCACTTAGTTGCTCCTGGTGAGCGTCGACCAGCTGCTAGATGTATGAGGGTGTGTGTGATTGTGAGTGTGAACGGGTAGATAAGAAGCAGTGTAAAGCGCTTCGAGAACCAACAGGTAGAAAAGCACTAAATTAGTGCAGACAATTTAGCATTTCTCTCTGTCCAAGTATCACTTTGAAGCTGAAAACAAGAGGATTTTTAATGTTCTACTGATTTCAGCAAACCTCTGCATGAATGAATGAATGAATATTTTTTTATTTTCATGTCATACTATCAAAATGGTCCATCCCATGTAGGATTATCGGACAGACACAACAGAAACAGCTTCTAGTGGATTAACCAATGATAATAATATAGATTTACAGATTAGATTTCATTCATACTAAAATAATTGTTTAAATCCTGTTCCTAAATGCGTCCTGTTTCCACATATAAAGGTAAAATGCTTCACTACATGCCTGTCAAAGACAAATTTGAAGCAGGCGCAGTCAAGTACATGCAGCTGCCGAACTCTGTTCCAACACATTGTTGTAATTTGATCACAAATCATGGTCATCAAGAAAGTTTGAGCAATGCCCTGTGAATTGCGTGTGTGTTTTAAAATCCCTGAGCGGCACTTGAGCTGCATTGGCCATGTGAGATGTGACACAGTGGGTCATTTTAAAGGCGAGGTCTGCAGGCAGGGCAAGCTGAGTTATGGGGTTAATAAGGCGAAGAGCATTGATGCGCCTCAGCAACAAAATGATGTGACTTGCTCATTAATGCCAGAGCTTGATAAACACCCCAACTGAAAAAAAGCAATGAAAAATCAGGAATCTTTTCTCTGGTAAAAGTCAAGTGTGGAGAGAAGCTGGTTGTGTGTCTAGTACCTTCTGGACACCCATGTATCATTACAATCACTTCTGTTTCCCCCACTGATCTTGAAAATGGAAATTTACAGTGTAACCCTCGCATTGCCCAATGTTTCTCCTACTGCAAACAAATCCCATCAAATGTCCATCTTTCCACATGCTCTGTGGCAATTTCTTTTCATGACATGTAAATCTTAAAACTGCTCTTATTCGTTTTTAAAAAAAGGAAATTGAACTTCAAGACATGTATAATACTAAATAAACATATAAATATTGTGAAACCCATCCTTTAAGTTGTGGAACTATCTAAACAGAAAAATCCCTCCAGATGCAAAAGATTCATCTGTAATTTGTTTTGGCTGATGCAGTCTGTGCAAATGATATATTAATCTGCACAAACAGGAACACATACGCACTTTGTAAGAATGTTGCAGCATGTGCACACAAACAGAGCGGCAGCCAGGGACTATTCAACATCAGAGCTTCAGTGATGAAGCAGGTGCTGCATCCAGCCAGTTAGTCCAAAGAGCTGTACTGGAAACCCCAAGACTGCATGACTCTTTCCCATCATGCTCTGCTTCTGGGGTGTGTGTTCCACAGGTAGCAGCTGCACAAGCACAGCACATTTGTGCACCTAAGTCTCAACCTGACACACAGATACTAACGCTGTTGCACATGCATGGATGGATTATCAGAAAATGGGCCCCTGGGTGGAGACAGGGGAAGGCATCCACTCATTTTGTGTTTTTGTGGTAACGTTACATTTATTTTGGGATGTTTTGTGTCTGTTTGTGGCTATTTTTTGGCATTTTCTGTCTATTCTTGGACATTTCGAGGGTATTTTTGGTAATATTGAGTCTGTTTTTAGGTAATTTTGTGTCTGCTTTTTGACATTCAGGATCATTTTTAAATAGTTTTAGGTCATTTTTCATTATTTTTTGTCAGTTTGCATTATCTTTTTGTGGTAATTGAGCTCTTTTAAACAGAAACTTCAGATGCTCTGGTCCACAGGCCCCTTACTAACTGATCTAGGATTGAAGTAAACACGAGAAGATATTTATATAGATTTGTTTGATTTTAAATAAAATGTCAATGCATGAACAGTATCTGCAGGTATAAACATGTTAAATAATACAAAATACAAATACAGACCCATTTAAAAGTGCACATGTTTTTCAGAATTTTTGCAGTGTTTCATATTCCACATGGAGTACTTACATGGATTTATAACTTTTGAATAAATGCCAAAGAACAAAGCAAGTCTATCTTTTAAAGTGAAAAACTGAAGAAGCTGTTCAGCTGCTTTTCTGCAGATCAATTATTGACATTTTCTCCGTTTTTGTGCAGGCCAATCACACAAAATGGCCCTCGATTACCAGATCTTCAAATGTGCTGCACATGGGGAAGAATCAAGAGTCAACACTGTCTGATTCATGGCTTGTGTTTGTTTATTTGAATTTATTACTTGTTATTCACAGTAATGCAAAAATTAAATAAAAACGAGGACGTAGGACATGCTCCTCGAGGGCCACAGCCCTGAACACACCTGATCCCGCTAATCAGCAGTGGGCAGGAAGTGGATAGTGGAGCATGGGTTGCCCACCCCTGAAGTAGCGGGTCCTCTGCGAATTGGATTTTTTACAGATTTAAAACCACTTTTATTTAGCTATGTTTAGCTATTTATAAGTTATGCAGAACGTACAAACAAAATCAGAACATAGATCACATCTTCAATTTTATCTTTTAATGAATCTAACCAAAGCTAAAAAAAAACTGAATTGTTAACCAGGTCCATGGTCATGATAGCCACGTGCCCCTGATTTCATGTAGAACACACCTGAAGGTGCTTCTCTCTAAAATATTAAATACTCCAAAATGCTGAAGAACTTACCACAATTCAGCTGACGCACAAGCTGCTGCTTCTGAGGGCCCCTGGGATTCTGGTGTCCGGGTTCCATCACATGCATAACCAGGACGACTGCTGCTTCTTAGGCTGAAGAGGCAAAAATGCAACAGGGTAAAGATGAAAACAGAGAGTTTATTATCTCAGAATAACAATAAACGATGACATAACCGGCGATCAACAAACAAACATTTCACAAACAACGACAACAGCCTATTATCATGAGAAAGTATAAGGTCAGTATAAGGTGCCTAAAACTGACATTCATAACACTGTGCACATTGTTGCTCTAACATAAAACATGTGGCATCCTAAGTCATTAGTGAAGGTAAGGAGCTGATACCCAGACCCAGATGAGACATAATTCCAACCATAATAAAAATGCCAGCCTTCATATTTGAACCATTCAGATGACACACAGTATATCAGCATAAAAAAACATCCAGAAAAGCACTGGAGTCTCTCTTATGCTTTATTATTTCATTTGTTGGACTTATTGAGCACATTATGACAATGTAAACATAATGTAAACGTCTTTCTTCATTACTGGTAATGTGGTGAGTCTGTTGGTGTCGTCCATAAAAGAGCACTCAGCTCACACCAGACTGTACAGCATTATGAAGACAAACACATATTAACATATTAAACAGTGTCCTGACGTGTCGCTCCACAGCTGGTGGTCGAATCAGCTACAGTCAGAAGATAAAAATATGAACAAACTGTATTGAAAAAGCTACAGTTGACCTTGTGCTCTAACACACACACACACACACACACACACACACACACACTTTGAGGGCCCTTGCTCTTGATGGAATACTTCATCTCCAGCCAACAGAAACACCTGAGCACTTGTGAGGTTTTCGTCCCCGCACAGGGTCACGTTCGGATGAGTCGTCTTGGTTCTTATTGACATAAAAAAAATCTATATTTGCGTACAGAGGTTTTTCCCAGAAAACCCGAGTGTGGGGGGCGGAGTGGTGGGTGGAGGGTGCGTTGGATTTACGCAGGCTGCCGTGCTGACGGCCGGGTGGGTGTGATTGGTCACCTCCTGCCTGTCAAAGTGTGTGCGCTTTTTAAAGTGCTGCGCGCAGAGCGCACCGCGTTCAGAGCGCACGGACCAACGAGCCGAGCCGAGCCGAGCCGAACCGAACCGAACCGAACCGAGCGGCCAGGTGCGCGCAACGCAGCTCAGCGACAACAACCAGAGGACAAGGAGACATGTCTCTGCCCACCGTGCGACAACTTTTCCTCCTATGTCTGTTCTGGTTCCTTGGATGCTTGAGCACAACAGGTGGGTGATCGGGCCAAACACATGTTTTATGATGGTTTGTGACATTTATTTCTTTACTTGCTCTTCTGGCAGGCAAATTATGCAAAACTTGGGTGCAGAATTATTGCTTATTAAAAAAATACACTATGCACACAACAATCCACGCTGGGAGAGGAAACTAAGAAAGAGGGAAAGTCTTTGAGTTCAGATTCTTTGTAAATGAAAAGGAAATTGAAACGACATTTAACAAAATCAAGTAAATTTAAATTGTTCAGAATTTGTAAGTATTTCAGCTTTTCCTGAATAAAATGTTTTCAAGTAATTGGATGCTTTATACGTCGCCCTTTCAGACGTTCAGGGTTGCCAGATTATGAAATGTTGTTTCGTGCAGATCTTCTTGCTTTGACTTTTAGTAAAAAAAAAATAGCTTTCAAATAAGACGTAGTAGAAAGTTACTGTACAGTAGTTTATTATTTCAGGCAATTACATATTACCCTACAATGACCAATCAGTAAATAAATAATAATAATATGAATTCATTAATTACTTTCTAATATGTCAGCATCTTAACAAAAATTAACAGGTAATATATAAATTTAAGTTTATGTAAAAAAAGGTTGTAAATACTGAATCTAATACATACCAATAAAAACAATTGAATAAAAAAGTAGAGCTAGTTCTAAAATGAAATGAAATTTGAAGCTAAAATATTAATTAATTACATTTTTATATGCCCTCGTCAACAGTAAAGGCACTTTAGTAGAGAAGCACAAAGTATTTCATTCCTTTTATTGACCAGTTCAACCTCAGGAGCTCAGTTAAGATTTCAGCTGGTGTTAAGCTGCAGGTTCAGGCTTGAGGGATTAACTCCACATTAACTCCGGATGTGGGCTGAAATTCATTTTTATGTTTCACTTATTTATGTCAAACCATTCTTTTATTTTTTTAGACAGGATCTCCATTACATGAAATCCTCATTTCTAATGGTTTTGGAGGAGCAGCTTCTGTGTGAGCTGTAGTGAATCATTTCCCCTGTAAACTCCTTTAACTCCTTTTCTTTGCGACGGGAAACTTTCTGACTGAGAATGTGCTTTTTGTCCAGATGCCAGTCCATACGATCAGTGGGAAGATGGCGTAGCGTTCAGAAAGGTAGGGGATTATCTGTTCTTATCTTATTATTTCATCCATCACGCCCTGCAGAAGAACATTAAGACTTTCCTGAGGACGGCTTTATTCCAGTTTTCTATGTCGGAGTTAAACCCGTCGCTCTCTGTGCTGCATTCAGCTGCCATTTCAGATTCGAATCAGTGCAGCCACCTGCCATGTCACTCACCTCCTGTTTCTATCTGAACCCGCGTCCATCCCTGCACCGTCTTCACCGTGAGCTTTAGTCATCTTCAGTCATCGGCTCTTCACCAGCATCGGGGGGACTGGGTATCTGCAGTCAAGCATCTAATCTGCTCCTTCTATATCTCCATTAATCTAAGCACTTTGTGAACATCTTCCAGTATGTTTCCCTGATTTAAGACAAATGAAACAGGAGCTCAGTAGACGTAAATATGTTGTGACTCAGTTTAAAGCTCTGCCAGCCTCAACAGCTGACTGTCTTTATTGGAAAAATAATCATTTTTTTTACCCCGCTGGAAACTGTCACGCTCAGGATTGAAAGTGTCATAGGGTGGTTCACTGATTGCAGATTAATAATTCATAGTGGTGTTGATTGTCTGCAGGTGCGAGGCGTTCAGAGTGATGATTTGAGTGGTGTTTTGTGGAGGGACCAGAATGAGGTAAGTGATGAGCAAACACCACAACACTGTAAAGCCATTTTAAGGAAACACAATAAGATTTTTTTCAGAAAGACATTAATGTCAAACTAAATGTGACATATTGATATAAATGATGAAAAAAGCAATACCATGGTGCTTAGGGATTATAGTTCAGCACTTAAAGTGCCACTTCACCAATTTTCACGTGGTTTTCTATGGCTTTAGTTTAGGTGTAAATGCACATTAATGCTTTTTAACTACCCTCTAGCTAACTAACTGCCTCTATATTAATATAATTCACAGAAAAATTACTCACACGGGAAAAGCAGGGTGACCGTGATAACAAACTCCATAGTAACAGCGACGAGAGATCATCATCTGAACTGAAGGTTCCTCCAAGTGATGTCACCTGGAGGCAATTTTCAGCTGAAAGTAGAGAGATATTTAAATATGGGGAAATAGAGGGAATGTTTAAAAAAGTTTAAAAAAGGAATGTAAAAAGTCGTGCAAGTGTAAGCACACAAAGATGGCGGAACACTAAGTGGTTTATTTTACCTGGAAGTTTTTAATAGCATCAGAATAGGGACTTTAATTAAAGAGTAGGGACACACAACAACTCACCTTCTCAGCCATTTTGACATTTAGTTTTGAAACACCGGACAGAATGATGTTAAGTGAATGTTTAAATGACCATTGATTTTAATATGACTCATGTTTTTAACGGAAATTGTGTTTCCGCACAGGATCAAGCCCAGAATGTTTTCAAGAGAGTATGTTTCTTTTTCTCCACATTTGCATTTATTTTTAATGTGAATTTGTTCAACGGCAGCTGACTTTGAAATTTCTCCTTTATTCAGTTCCTGTTTCATTACTCCAAAGCACGTAACTCTGTCAACGCTGTCCAGCAAGAGGTGAGGAGCAAAGTTCTGGTGCTGTTGTTTCTTAAAATGTCAGGAGCTATTTTCATTTGATATTAATTTGTTTGATTAATTAGTTTGATTCCATCAAATATTTGCATTACTTTGGGTGGCAACAGAGATAGAAAAACGTACAGTGAGACAGCTGCTAGAAGCTGGTGAGCTGATTTTGAAAAAAAATCTTTATTTTTTTATGCTGTGGTGAACACTTAATGCAGAGTTTCTGAAAATGGAAACTAATCTGTGCTAGATTCAATTTCCTGTTTGAACTGTTGGATTGGTTCAAATAATAAGTTTAGACAATTTATTTGCGCATTACGGGTTTGGGTGAGTGTCAGAGGCCATTCGACGCTAGAACAGGTGACTAATAATCTTTCAAAGCTTTTCCCCTCTGTATGACAGCTGCTGCCCTACTGCTGGTGACTCTGAGTCCGCACATAAGAACTAAGCTCGTATTTGAAAAATTTGTCCATCCACCATCTTAAGTTCTCATTCAGTTAACCTGTTGGACACAGAACTCCAAACAGCTGAGAGAAACATAATGTGCAAGTCTGAAGTTCCAAATGTTCACTGTTTTCTGGCCACACAGCACATTCAATGAAACCTTGAAGACAAAAAGTATTTAAAGTATTTTTAACCTGCTCTCTGAGGCTTCAGTTTAGAGTGTAAATGTCTTTGAATACTTTTAAACTTCCCTCTGACTTCCCTGTATTAAAATACTGCTCTGCTTCTGGCTAAGAGATGACATCACCTGGAGGAGTTTTTCAGTATTAGGAGTTCAGATGATGGCATCTGGAGGAGCAGTGGAAACCCCCCGATTGCAAACTCCATAGTGTGAGCAACAAAATGGGAGAATCTGAAGTGAAGGTTCCACCAAGTGATGTCATCCCCAGGTGTTTTTCAGGTAGAAGTAGAGAGATATTTGGATATGGGGAAGTCAGGGGGATTTTAATGGCATTTATGTACATGCACTCTGCAAAGTAGAAGCAAAAGAACCAAGATCCAAGTCCTTTAAGTTTCTACCCCTACTTGATTGCAAAGTGAAGTTCCCCATTCGCATGACTAATTGGATAAAATATAATTTCTCTGGCTGAAATTAATGTTGTAATGCCTACAATGCAGACCCTTGTAAATCTGATACTGTGAATGCAGCTTTGAAACAGCTAGAACTCCACTTTCAGCTCAAACTGACGACCATATTAACATGAGGTGACTCGTCTCTCTCTTCTTCAGTCTCATTCTGTTCATCCTCTGATGCAACTTTCGCCCAAACTTTCCCAGAGAAGAAAGAAGAAGGTTCTACTTCTGGTGAGAAGTTAAATACACGCACACCTATACGTGTTAGATGATCAAGATACTGTTTAAGTCTTTCGAGAAGATGAAACAAGAGGAGTTAAGCTCTACAGTAGGATGAGGTGTTCACCAAAAAACTAGCATTTTAAAACCACAACACTTTGAAATGACTGCAGGCAGGAAGTGGCAAGTTTCAATTTGTCAAAGTTACTTAGAACAGTGGCTCCAAATCTATTTCACTGGCGACACCTTAGAGATTTGAGCAGTTCACACCATCTCTGTTTCATTGGAATGAGGGAAAAGCAGAGCGAAAGATTCTGATTTTAAGAGTGGAGTTCATTGTTTAGGGAAACACTTATTCCCCTTCTTAGCAGAAATAAGCAAATGAAAATCTCTAAACCATATTAATGCCTGAGCTTTAGAAATGTAACTGGAAAACCATATGTAAAGATTTTAAATAAAATGTATAATATTTAATAGCAGAACATTAGTTTTATTACTAGAAAATGAACAACAGTAAACACGTCCTATTTTTATCCTAGTCAGTATTTTCATTACTCTAAAACCTAGTCTCTACCCTTGAACAGCCTTTAAACTGGTTAGAACTGGCAAAAAGGTCCAAACTTCACTAAAAGTTTCTAACTTGGTCGGGAAATTGTTTTTGGCCTTAATCAAGTAGCAAATACAATCACGGGTGCACGGACACACACAGACAAACACACACACGAGAGGAATTAACCTTTTCAGGAAGCTCTGTGTTCACATTGAAAAGTAGTCAAACAGTGATTAGGGACGAGACAGCGTGAATCACAGTAAATTACATCACGGGTCAGGTTCGATTTACTGCTGACTTTTCTCTTTCTCTGTCTTGCTAATGAAACAGAAGATCCGTGGGCTGCCAGAGGGGATGTTGTAAGAGAAAAATCTGAAGATTAAAGAAAATCAGATCTAAGTGAAGAAGAGCAGCAGGCAGTTTCGCCTGTGGACATCGCACCCATAATCGACTGATGGAGCGACACACAACATCTCAGTCACATCTCTCCAGACTGAAACATGACTTTTGTGATGAGAAAATAAATTAATATATCGATGGAAAAAAAAAAACAGAACTGCACTGTCATGGCTGACATGCGTCTTCCTGTTTCCAAATGTCAATCGGTGTAAGCGAATGTGAAATATTCCTGAGCATAAATATGGCATGTGGCACCGCTAGACATGAAACGTGGCACAAAGTACAAACAAATCACTCAAAATACCAATTTCTCAAGTCAGTCCTTTATATCCAACAGTGACATAGATCTTTAAAAATGTGCCCTTGTGAAAAACTTGGCAACAATTACTGGCAAAGAGGTGAAGTCACATTTAATTTAACACATTTAAATGTACACTTACATTTTGTGACTAAATTATCATGAACCATAATAAAAAATATAATTGTGTAAAACTTCAGGTGTTGGATTTAGATTTTTTTCAAATGGCTTATGAGTGACTGTGGTGCTGTGCCACTTTCTCACAGAGATCGTGGTTCAACAACTCAGTCATGGGTTCAATTCTTTGCAGCCAAGAGTCCTGTTAAAGTGGCCTCGAGCAGAATTTAGCCCCACTTACAAAAAACATCACATGGCTAAAATATTAAATGTAAATGCTGATAAATTTGCATCATCGAACATATCAAGAGTGTTTCCCACGTAGCAGCCACACAGCCTTTCAGGTTTGGAGAGATGGGTCTTTGTTTTCTAATTGTCCTCATCCTCAGAGTCACTGTCCTTTCTCGTTGGTAGCGAACATCTGATAGATGACATCAACTTGTCTTCAATTTGTTTCTTAGGGTTTTCCTCCAAGTCTGTCTTCACTGCCCCACTTTCTGATAATCTCCATTCCAGCTCTGAGAGAGATAGACAGAAGAAGTCATAAACCCTTCACTCAGAAAATATGATCAAATGTGCACTTAAATAGAAAAGTAGTTGAACAAACATTTTCCATGGAGGAATTAAACAATGGCTGCTCAAAATGATGAAGTGAGCGTGTTTCCTCCTACCTTCAACTTTGAGGTTCATGCCTCCAAAGACAAGCGGACCGATGAACTGGGCCTTCATCTCCCCCTCAAAGTAGACAAAGATGGTGGGCAGGTTGCGGTCAGGGTAGTTGGGGATGCAGGTGGTGGAGATGGATTTGAGGAACTTGGTCTGAGGGAACTTCCTAGCCAGTGTGCTCAGGTGCTGGTTGATGAGGGTACACAGGGGGATGCTGGAACGTTTGGACAGACCCGTTAGTGCTGCATCTATTGTTTGCATTGAGACAATAGTGAAATGTTCCCATCACAAGTTCACAGAGCCTGTGGTGATAACCAAACCATTTGAACCAACATAATGTTCACTTTACAAAGATATAAAACAAAGGAAAGCAGCAAATAATCACATAAGAAGCTCAAAGATATTTTGTAGAAGTGCAATTTCGTAATTTGTTCATCTGATCACTAAAATGCACTTATTTTTTTAAACAAAGAAGCACTAAAGCAAAATCTAAACTGATAAATGCGCAGACAAAATATTTCCAACAAATAAAATTTTGTATCACTAAATCTTACAAGTTGTAAATGTTAATTAAAACAAGTCCTGAGCTTAAACAGCTGTGTTGGCCTGTTTGTAGCTTTTGAAGAGACTAGAACTCACATATTTTCTACCCTTTCAGACAGTTAGATGGACAGGATTTTGTCTTGTTGTGGTTGTGTGACATACCCCTGTTTGTAGAGGTGCAGCACCACCCAGATACCGTCTCCAGCCTTGTTGACCTCTTTAACATAGTCCTGCCCTGAGATTTCCCCCATCTCGCCGAACACGTTTTTCATTTGAGAAGCTTTCCACTCTGCGAGACGCTTCTGTCTGCAAGAAGCCACAACTCAGATCAGTACAGTGACAGACTGAACCCAGAGTCTCTGTCCTCAGTGACAATTTCAGTCATTCAAACACCGTGACTGTAGAATGCACATAACTGAGAGCTGATCAATGAACCAAAATCTCCTATCTGCATTTTCTGCACTCACCTGTACATCTCAATGGCAGCTTCATCGTCCTCACCAAACTCATCTTCATTCTCCTCCAGTTCCTCCAGTGTCATGCTCTCATACGTTTTAACTGTTAACAAAAAGTTGCAGCAGCTAATTTAAAATGTTCTGCAAAGAATCTAAGATTCAGCAATTTATTGAATAGGGTGGAATATCAAATCAATAATTTAGATGTTTCTGGTGGGTTCTTGAGCAGATAAAAGCAAAACTGTAGGGGAAATTTCTACTGTAATGTAGAAACACAAATCTCCTTAAGTAACAAACAATACTAATATTTCTGCCAGACCGTCTCTCTTACCAACAGACTGTTGTTGGAGAGCCAGCTCCTCCTCTTCATCATCTTTAGGTATTTCTTTGGGAGGAAGAATGCCTTTCTTCCTCAGAATATCATTCCACTCTGTGTCTTCATTTGGGTCCTGAGAGAAAACTCTGTTATTCAAGATCTGGTCTATTTCTTTTTCAGCAACACATTTTGCAGTTTCTGTACAAATCTTCCACGGGTTTGCAAACTCTAGTATATGAATGATGCATTAACAAACTGAGAATGAGGCATTGTCTAAGACAAACATGGGTATGCTTTGGGCCTGGGTGGGTTCTGTAGTTGTTTAAGAGCCAGCTGCAGTTGCAAGAAATATAGTGGCACTGTGCAATTTCCTAGCTTTCTGCATAAATAGGATTAAATGTGATCTGATCTTCACTAAAGCCACAGAAATCAACAAAAACATTATTTCTATGCTGATAAAACACAGTCGTGATCTTTCACATCATTACTAAACACAGCCATTAAATAAAGAAAGTGATGGTGACATCAGAAGCCTAATGTTGTTATTTCTTTTTCCACCATCGCATTGTCTGTTTAATGGCTGTTTTCAGAAAAGATGTGAAAGATCACGACTGTGTTTTATCATCTTAGAAATACTGTGTTGATATTTGTGACTATGGTGAAATTGTGAGAACCAGAAAACTTCAAATAGTGCCATTAGTTTTCAACTGCATATATGAAGTAAACTTGTGTGACTTCTTTGCTACATAAAGCTGGATAGAACAAACATAAAAATCAAGATGGCATGGATCTATATAACATAAAATATAATAATACAATAGAAAATAAAATATAATAGAAATAATGGTTTATAACCTACATTTTCATATAAAGAAGGACTATATCAAAAAAGACTGGACAGTGACTCCCTTATAAATATAAAAATCACACATAGACACACAATCATGCAGGATTGTATGTCTACATACCTAATGTCTTTTTTGGTGGATCACTATTGTGCAGACACTGAATAGTCCTGAATCTATGTCTCCTAAATCTATGTCTCCACCAGGGTCTTTATTTAATTTTCAGTACACTTCACAATCGGATGCAGATTTATTGAATATTGCATTTGCCCATTTTACTTAAAGCACCAAAGCCCAACAGACTAACTGACAACATGATTCATTTCCTCTATTTTTAACCTCAACTTTGGAAAAGTTGTAACCAATGACTGTACTGCTAAGAGGGAAACATGTACCTGATAACGAGTAAAAATGGGCACTTAATGGGACAATCTCTGAATTACAGATTCCAAGTTAAGGGAAATTTCACAACCCCACAAAACCCAACAGCTGAGATTCCATTTTTGCACAACTTATTGTTGTGCCATAATTGTGTCTGTAACTCTCTTAAAGTGTGCAGAACCTTTATTTGGTCTTTAATGGTCTGAATGGGGACACAAGTGGTGAAGTCACAGGTTTTGTTTTTACAACAAAGGTTTCAGAAATGTGAAGCTATATTTTAAAGTCTTCATACTCATGCTATTAACTAGTCAATGTCTAATCAATGTCTAATCATGTGCAAAAAGCTTTCAGGACTGACCCTTTAGACATTTCAATTACTTCTCATAGCACAAAGAACATCTTTTGTTTTAGCCATTTTCTAGATCGACTAAAAACTTAATTGGAAAAAGTAAATTATTAACTTGACAAAAAAAGTCACTCCCACTAATAGTTTCATTGAATTACTAAATGTGTTGAGCCTATTCTCCCTTTGCTATCTGATAATCGATTAATTATAAATAGTTTCATATCAAAAACCATCCAAGTCCATGCCAACATGTATTTCTCTGTCTGTGTCTGACAGATTCGGTCGTTTAAAGCCGGCTGAAGCTAACATTTCAGATGCTAATACGCCCAGCTACACAGCTAGCTGCCCTACAGACCTCTTACACAAAACTATTACACAGATTTGAAATATATCAAATTATCGCATTCGCCGCCGTGAAGCCACAGCGTTTGAAATTCTAATAAACGGTTACAGACCTGCATTTTGACAGATAACAGTGTCCTCTGAAATCACACCACTGCTCCCCACGCAGACACGGAAACAGAAGGGCCGCGCAGGAACCGATTCCGGCTGAAAACACAAAACGCATGACTGCTTCAAATAAAACCAAAATACATACAGTGATAAAACAAAGCCTCTTTAACCAGGTTATTATTGAGCGACACGCATGCGATTTATCTGTGTATTACAGTGAGCTATTAGTTCGTCGTTCATTCTTTTTGTTGTTTTTAATAAAAGGCGAGGAACACATATTCGTGTTGGGGATAATAATAAAAGTGACACCAACTTCCTTTGAGGCCAATATGACCATACAAGGAGTGGGAGCGCAGCATTCCATTTGTGTCTGCGGAGAGGAAACCAAACAGGTGCAGACACACACACACACACACACACACACGCCTTTACAGCTGTGTGGAAACACATGGTAATGGATTATCTAATCCCTTAACTTATGCCCCAACCTAAACGTGATTTCAACTTGATCCCTAAAGCCAAGTCTTAAACCTCAGAGAGACCTCTGAATCTGTGAGCAAACAGTGTAAAAAACCATGTAATGTAAGACATGCAAAGTTTAGGTTTACATTATAAAATGTACCATATTAGTATTATTTTACATTTTAACACGTTAACAATGTTGTTTTAAGCATGGCAAAGCATGAGTGAAGAAGAAACCATAAAACAGTGATTAGACAAACACAGCATTTACATTTACATTTGGCAGACGCTTTTATCCAAAGCGACTTACAGAGTAATTTGGTACACACACACACACACACACAAACACAGAGAGAGAGATCCTGTGGTCCGTGGACAACTGCCTTACCAACTGAGCTACAGCTGCCCCTACAACACACACACATAGGCGACAAAAACAGGAATTAGATTTTAAAAAGGCTGATAAAAGACCTCTCCACCCATACTAAGAAATTAATTTATTAGATGACTGAAAATTAATTGCCAACAAGTTTTTAATCTTTTAAATAATTTAATAAGAAAAAAAACAAACAAAACAAAACTGCATACACATTGCATACAGGACAGGTGTAAATATTCTGTCATTAATGTGTTAATGATGTGCCGACTCAGAGCTTTAGAAAGATGCATGTGATGCAGCACACACTACTGGGGGAAACAATTCCTGAATTGGTCTATTATCACAGTAGAAAATGATTTTTATTTTGCAATGCTGACAAGTAATATTGGAGAAAAAAAGCTTATCTTATTCTTAACATGTCGTTTTTGCAGTTTTTTAGGTTGATTCTTTTACATCGGACTTACCACAGTAGGAGCCCATAGGAACATCACCACATGATTTGTTGCACCCATCCACTGAAATGCGAACTAGAGACGGAACAATAACTGAATCCTCATTTTAGATTTAAATAAACTGTGTAATTTCATCACAGAACAAGCACCGTGGAAATTGTCCCCCATCGCCTGAACTGAAACTGATTAGGGACAGATCTCGTTAGGACCAGAGGGAAAAGGAGGAATGATCTATTGTTCATAGATTTTTTATTTTTAAAACAGACTTGAAATCTATCCTTTAAGTTTTTTGTAGTAGCTTTTGAAACAGAAACTCTTGGAATAAACCGTGTTATGTTTTCTTTCTTTGCTCAATTATTGCTTAATTATTGTTTTTCTGCATTGACATATAAAGAAATTCAAGCATTAAAAAGCACATAAAGCCTATGAATTACTGAGAATAAATGCAACGCTCATCCCTCTTTGTCTTATTCATGTTGGTCAATGGGCTGAATTCATACAATCCTCATTGTGTGATGATTATAGCTGCTGGCCGCCGTGTCATCTGCGCAGCCAATCACTGGAGGGCTAGTGGCTCATCCGGAAATGGCGAAAGAGAAAGTTGGCAAAATGCGGAAGTAAAGAAAAATTATAGTAAAGATCGACCACTCTGTCCACGTTTTTAGGAACCAGATCTATTCATAGTGAAATCTATTATGATTATGATGATGATGAATATTATTAATAATAATGCTAATAATAATAATACATCATCGTTGTTGCTAGTATTGTGCATTTTAACCTGTGCATATGTTCCCGCATATGCACAGTGTAATAATTATTGTTTTCTTATCCAATGTTACACCTTTTTTAATTATAGTTTTTGCAGAATAGAGCTTTTGATTGTCGCAAATATTTACATATCTGCCCAAACTAAACTTAGAATTAAAAAGATGTACACGTAGATGCTTAAACTGAAAGATTTGTGTAGTGAAGCCGCTCTTCTTCACGTGTATTTTCTCTTTGTAGCAAAACAAAAATTTTGTCCACTGAACATTTTCAATAAAACCATATCAACTTAACATGAATAAAGCGACCCTTAATCTCACATTTATGCAGCATTTTCCAAAAGCCAGTCGTCAATCAGGAGATTCCACTACGGAGTGAGTGATCGTTTGGAATAGACGATCTCTGGCTGTGTGTACAGCTGCTGCACATCGGGCGTGAGGGAGCAGCAGAGCCGAGGGAGGAAGTGTGAGACCTGCGGCTGTCGGGAGCGCAGGACAAACATGGGCAAAGCCGAACACCCGCCGCTGTAGGACCGAGCAGGCGGCTCCCAGAGCCGGAGGACGGGCCGAGCGAACGTCACGTACCGCGGCTGCAGCGACCGAGGCGGCGGCGGGCGCCCCCCGGTCACTCCCTGCTGGAAGAAATGTGGCTGAACCCGGAGGAAGTTCTGCTCAAAAACGCTCTGAAGCTCTGGGTGACCGAGAGGAGCAACGACTTCTTCCTCCTGCAGAGGAGGAGAGGCCACGGGGAGCCGGCAAGCAGGATCACAGGTGAGACAGGACACCTGAGGAGCCAGGTAACCGGGGGTGAGTCCGGCAGGGGGTCCCAGGAAGAAGGAGCCCGAATTCAGGGAAATCCGGGGTCATTCCAAATACTGGATCGACAGGAAAGCCCCTGTTCCGGGTTAGTGGGTTTACTGTGGAAACGAATCACATAACTGAACCGGCACCACAGCACACACTGTTTAGTATCACAGCACATATGGAATTCATGGTAATCCTAATAATGAGGTCAGGCTGAGAATGAAAGTGGGGGTTTCTGACACCCTGTAGGAATGTGGTCCTACCAGGTCAAAAGTCCCCACGCAGCACTGAGCTGAGTGCAGGATCCCGTCCTTTTGTCCTGGGACAGTTTGACATGCTGCAGGTGTAACTAAGCGAAGGATTCCATTTCCAGTTTTGTGCTTTTGTGTCACACTGTCAGGAATGTGACACCCGTGTTTACAGCACCAATAGAAAAGGAGTCTGTAAGGGCCCTGATTACTTAGAAAATATTGTTCTCATATCTTTGGACGTGTGTCATAATCTAACTGTTTAGTTTATTCCTATTGCTGTCGGACAAGCGTGTGCCCATGTGTCGCTCGCAGCTGCAGCCCGTCTGGCTGCTTCCCACCACTGTGAGCGTTTCCTCTGTCGAGCTTCCTCTCTGTGCATCAGGATTCACTGACTCGTTGGTAGCTGTGTGCCCACTAGATTTATGGCATCAGTGACATTTCATTTCAATAAAGCGCCTCTTTAGGCTCATCCAGGCCTCTTCTCGTCAAATAGGGTAGTAGGAACTTCCTGGCTGGAGTTTAGTGCGGTCGTGTGTTTGTTGTCGCTGTTCCCATAGCGGACGGGGTGAAGGGTCAAGTCCTGTTGTCAAGTTGTTTAACATTTAACTAATTATACAGTGTTCGCTTTGGCCCTGCCCCACGGGCGGAGGAAAGGAAACGACACAATGCAGAGCTGTTTACTTTATGTTTTTTTTATGTTGCCAACAATTAAGATGAAAGTAGGAACTGAAATTTAACGTGGTCTCAAAGCTGTTAAAACACTTTGCAGCCTCTGCCCCACTTGTGACGATTCTGCAGGATTTCTGAGAAGGGATGGGCAACCAGACATCTGCAGCCGATCAGTCCCTTCACACCACTCTTTGTGTTTTACTCTTTTCTGACAAAATGCAATTTTTTGCAAAAGCCAAAACCCACATGAAGCAGCTTATTGCTTGCGTTTAATGTTGCTGCACTAACCACTTTAATTTAATGCTCCAGACACTAGAAAAATCTAAACGGATAATTAATTTTAATGAGACAAGCTTGAATGAAAGTTGACTGCAGCCTCTATAGTGATATTGGCAGAGAAATGATAATCATATTGTGCAAACCTCTTATGGGTTTTATGATGTCAGACGGGTGGATTTGCGTTGCCAGGTTTGGGGGTTTTCAGCAGGTTGATTTAACGTCTTAAGATGTGGTTTAGGTTTGGCTGACAGCCAGAGGTGTCGTCTGGAGGTGACATTTCTCCGGTTGCTTGGATTCCACCAGGCTGTAGTACTTTTTTATCAGAGCTTGTGATATTCTCAAGATGTAAAATTAGCAAAAAGCAGACTTTTGAAAAGTGGAATTGTGCTTTAGACGGAGAAGTGTGAAGAGTCTGTAACGAGGCAGTTTCATTACAGATTTGAAAGACCGAAAATTCTCAACCTGTTCATTTAAATCATACATTCATTCTGCAACGTGTGAGAGAACCGATACCAGTTTATCGTCCCCTTCACGTCTCACCTGTGTCTCGCACTGAATCGTTTGCGGCGTGTTACTCCTGTGTGCGTTTGACACGCTGGTTTCAGGCCAGATGAATATAGAGACAGAGAAACGCGCGCCCACGCCATTTCCAGTGGCAGCGTTTGAGGTGCAGGATTGTGCTTTGTTGTGGTTTGTTGCATCGATCTCACTGATAACGCTGCTTTAGAAAATCAAAAGGCTTTATTGGCTGAAAGTGAGCTGAGAAACTCCCAATTTGGCTGTGGTTATAGAATCATAATTTTCTTCTCTCAGCTTATCTGTAATACCTATAAATCATAGAGGTTGGTCCCGATCAGCAGACGACAGTGGCTCTCAGCTTTTCAAAACCCCAAGCGTTGAATCCGCATGTAGTTTGACTTCATCACAGCTTCTCACGTACCTTGTTATCAAGAAGCTTCGATGGTGGTTAAACCTAAAAATTGTGTGTAGAGCAAATGTGAGGGTTTGAAATAAGAAGGAAGAATCACAGAGGCGGCGTGATGAGAGTTGTTACAGGAAAGGCCTGATGCACGTTTTCCGGTTTGAGGACTATGAAAGCAGCTTTTTGACACACAGCTTGTGTGTTTGTCTTTGTCTCTTCCTCTTTGCTTGGAGATTGAAATGCATGAAGTCATCCCACACTGTTGCCTCTTAGAGGTCAATTGTATGCCTCTGAACATCTGTGGGGTTGATTGCAAACTGTTTTCCTGCTGGATTTTAGGACAATAATGATTATATTTAGTCATCCACTGACGAGGCGGGACTTTCCTACCTGATTACATACTGAGGTCCTCCTGTTTTTAAATGAGACTCCTCGAAAGGGTCAGCAGGTTTGCTCCCTCCTCTCTGCGGCTCTGTGCTAACCTGTACGTTAACGTTTCCATTGCAGAGACTGTTCCCATGTTTACATTTCCAATATTTTTTACTTCAGGCATATTTTGTTATTTCGACTTCAGTAGGGCAATTATTGTATTGCAGCTCTCTGTAAATTTGTTTAAATTTGAAATAATTTAACCATTTTATACATGTTCAAATTCTACTGCAAATATTCACATGATTCATGCCCCAGTTACTTTATTGTACTGTCAATAAAATCCACAACTGCCTGAAATGAAAAACAAATATGGAAAAGGCAAACTTTTGAAACTCTTCGGTTCTCTTGGCTCAGCCCACAGATGTTTACTGACCTTGTGTGTGTCACATCCTTCACTCTTTTACTACTAAGAATAGTTGAGTTGTGTTGTGAGTAAATGTAGAAATCACCTTGAAAAGGAGGTAGATTTGAGTTGTTGCCTGCCCCATCGAGGGTTAGATCAGAGAGGGATGGTTTTCGCTAGAGAATTGAAACTAACTACCATCGGAGCTGTGTCTCTGGCCTATGATAATTGTTGCATGTTCATTTGGAGCCCAGTCTGATGCTTTGCTTTGGCGTCTCTGCAGGTCTTCTGGTGGGAGCTCTGGACACGGTGCTGGACTCCAATGCGAGGGTCACGCCCTTCCGCATCCTCCTGCAGGTGCCCGGCTCCCAGGTCAGCTGGGTAATCGCCAGCGGTGAGCTGATTCCTCAAGACTCCACCCTCCAGCTGTCTTTACTCTGAGATCTTTTGCGTTGTAATTTGTCTCAGACAGTTTGGTGTCTTAGTCTTGTGCAGTCTGGGTTTGCTTTTTTGTACCTCCAGCTTCTTAAGAAGGGTCACAGATATTTTTTGTCTTTGTGCCCATCAGGTGCTGCCCTTGACGAGGTGAAGAAGCACTGGGACTGGCTGGTCCACAACCTGCTTCACTCCCTGTCTGTTTTTGAGAACAAGGAGGATGTCGCCAGCTTCGTCAAAGGAAAAGTCAAGGTGTGAAACCTGCCAGTGCTGGCAAGAACACAGGCAGAGGATGATTTGAGGGGATGAGATGTGCTGACACAGCTTTTCCTGGGGATTTACGAGGGATTTAAGGCATTTGCTGGATCAAAGTCTGACAAATCCACCTTACTGCCGAACGTGTGACGATTACGAAATGCTAATTTCCAATGCTTTTGATGATGCAAGTCCGTGTAATGTTCTCTGCAGTAATGAGTCCGAGCTTCCTCCACCTGTAGGGCCTCATTGCAGAGGAGGTGCGTGGTCGCCAGGCTGCCCAGGAGGAGGACCCTGGGAAGTTCAGGGAGGCCCTGCGGAAGTTTGAGCTGCACTTCAGCCTCCCATCCTCCGAGAAACTGGTGACGTACTACTCCTGCTGCTGCTGGAAGGGCCGGGTGCCTCGGCAGGGTTTCCTCTACCTCAGCATCAACCACGTGGCCTTCTACTCCTTCCTGCTGGGGAAGGAAGGTCTGTACAGCGAAGTGAGGGCCGTGATTCTCAAACCAAAAGAATGAACACAGCTAGCTAGGAAGCAGTCATCTACAAATTATTCATGTTCAATGAAAATACTGTATTGTAGAGTTTGATTCTTTTTTTTATTCTCCTCAGTCAAGTTTGTGGTTCCGTGGGCCGAGGTAACGCGGTTGGAGCGGGTCTCCAGCGGTCTGAAGACAGATGCGATCCGGATCAACACGAGGAAGCGGCAGAGGGAGTTCTCCATGTTCCTGAACCTGGACGAGGCGTTCGGGGTCATATGTCAGCTGGCTGACGTTGCCCTCAGGCGGCTGCTGGACAGCGAAGGCTTGGAGCTGGACCGAGTCCTGCAGCAGCCTGCACGCATCACCAAGAGGTCAGTGCTGCTACAGAAGTGTCTGTTTCAGCTGTGAAACATCAAATCCTGCTTCGTCAGTTTTTATAATCCTTACAAGAGAAATGTTATTTGTGTCATTCGACGTTAACATTGTGAGCCTTGTTTTGTTTGAAGCACATCGCGGATGGCACTGTGTGCAACGCGTTTCCTTTCCCAATTGCTGTTGTGATACTGAAAGTTACTTCTTTCTATTTCTGTTTCTGTAAGAACCTCAAAACCATGACAGGAAGTCGAGTTAAAAGTAAGCCGCCTGAGCCCCAGTACAGTGCAGATGTGTGAATGGGGGGGGTGGACCACAACCCAGAACTGTCAGTAGGTTTTTTTTTCTTTGGTCCCTGTGAACAGCAGATGTATTTCAGTATTAACAGTTGATGGTGTTTAACTAAGTCAGGAGGTGAAAACTGAAAAAAGGAAGAAGAAATAAACCGGCAGGACACAGAAACCACAGCCCAGAAAACCAGGAAAAAAAGCAGGTGAAATGGGTTACAGGAACCAGAGGGACAGAAGTGACAAAGTCCAGCGAAACATGAAAGAAACAGAGGCACAAGGAACTTATGGCGACTATGAATATACTGCACAATTCACAAACCGTCTCCAGTAGCTCAGATTCTCCTGCGTGCCTATAGGAGTTCATCGTGTGAGGCTCCTCCTCTCAGAACGTTATTTATAGCTCCGACCGGAACATGTGATATTCAGATACTGATTTTTTTTCTCTCCCTGTGTAAAAAAAAAAAACAGGTCACGTCGCTTTCACTTTATGACTGAAATAGTTTCACAGAATAAATTTCAACCAACAGCAGATGGTTGGAAAAAAACGCATTTTGAGAAAATCCAAATGAGGTAGTTGAACTTATTTCAAAGGACTTTTTTTTTCCTCAGTGTGGTGTTTCTACTACGAACGTTTCTGTCAGCGTCATTTATTGCACCAGTCATTGCACTGTAAAGGTGAAATGTGCAGTACAAAGCAAATTAGCAGTTACGGTCAGTTCTGCTGGGTGGGAACAAAACTGGGAGATCTGGGTCACAGTGGATCGGAAAAAATAGCTGTGTTTAAAACCGGGCTAAAACCCAACTTTGGCTTCTAGTCAAGGATGACAGTATGCTGCCTCTCATGACACCCTGGAGGCAGCGGCGCCTCCACAATCCCTCCGTCAGAATCTGCCGGCGTATCCACCCATATGTGCACAGTGAGCTGCAGTGTTGCTGCAGGACGTGACACATGCGGCCGAGCTCTGCTGGTAAAGACGTACTCAGCTGAAGGTCTCCAGTCAAAAAGTGACTGGATATGGTTTGAAATGTTGAAAATTACAGGGTGCAATGAAAAGGAGTTCCTATATTTAACCGATACTTCCTAGAATTGCACTGTAATAAATCTTCGTGCTGAGCTACAGATGAACTGATCCGTGTAACGTTTCCTCTTTACATATTCGTTGGGAAATCACCACAATCTTGCAGACTGGATCTTTTGTTTCATGTCAACAATCACATCCTCTCCCCAGGATCCTAGAGGAACAGGCTTTGAGGGAGTACGTCCTGGCTCTGTTTCGGCTCCCTCGTGGTGAAAGCCTCCACGAGGTGGCCTCCTGTTCGGTGTGGACGCCCCACGCCCGCTGCCATACGGCCGGGACTCTCTACACCACCGACAACTATCTGTGTTTCTCCAGCCGGGACGAAGGCAACTGCATCCTGCTCATCCCCCTGTCAGAGGTACAGAACCTGCATGTTAGCCACAGTGGGCTTTGGTGGAGCACAATGAAAACAGGAGTTGTAGCATTTACATGATGATCAGCCAGAGTCAGCCATATAATTCTTATTCTTGTGTCATAAAGTGAGTAAATGGCTGCACAGAGCTGCAGGTAGTGAGAAATAAAAAGGCACAATGGCTCATGGATCCTGTTCAAGTGACATTCGCAGTGGTGGTGAGTGACCTCAGCATGATGTCTGCTAAATGCAAAGGGACTGTCCTGAGCTGAGACAAACACGGCCATCACCTCCGAATTCAGGCAGTAAAAAAAATGTCTTCACCAACTCTTCCTCTCGTCTAACCCCAGTCCTCTGCCTCGGCGCAGTTTTACAATCGCAGCTGAAAAGAAATACGTGTGACTCTTTATCTCTGAGGCTGTTCTGCGTGTATTTTCGGTTCAGCAGCCTGTGTTTGTTCTGCGAGCTGCGGGTTAAAGAGTAACGCTTGCACGGCTCTCGTGTGGCGGAGGATGTTTACACACTAACACGTTACAGTGCAGGTTTGTCCTTGATGGGAAGTGTTGAAGAGAAAACCTCTTTTGTCATGCAATCTGTAAATGAAAACCTCGAGTTTGTCAAACACAAGCGTCTGACATTTAACAACGACACTAGGTCAATATCATTTTATGCTTATATTGATTTTGTGAGTAACTAGTAAAGGCTTTATAGTAAAACACAGTAAAAGTACATTATTTGCTTCTGAAAACTAAAACAACATAAAAATACTCATGTGCAGTAGAAATCCCTTCAACTTGTACTTCAGTACAGCACTGAATTAAATGAGTGGCTGACTGGATTATAACTCTGAGACCTCGTTACGTTCACCACGCGAGAAGGAAATGACAATGCAGAGCTGTGTTGAGGAGCTAAGGGAGAAAACAGAAAACCATCATGTGACCACATTATGACATTTATGATCGTGAGCAGCCTCCCTGGAGGCAAAAAGGGGAAAACTGGAGCCGGATTGAACCGAAGGAAAATCCCCCAGGATAATGGGACAGGCTTTCTGCAGGGAGGAGTGTGGTCGTACTGAAGGAAGGAGATCCAGGACGAGGCCATTTTCAAAAGTTAAAAATCTAAAAGAAAAAGCGTGTTGTAGCCACAAAGCTTCATTTGGACAGATGAAGCAAAATAATGTCTTCAAGAACAAATGAAGGAGCTGAGAAGTGTATTTCAGAGAAGTGTACTAAGAAAAATATCACAAACCAGGACATCAGCTGTATGTTGAATGTACAGTGGAGACGTTTTAGTTGTTTCAGCTTATCTCTGATGCACATTGTGTTTCTTCTTTTTCTAAGATGAAGGTTACCAACACTTTTACCCACAGTACACGAGTTGACCTCCATATTCAGCATTAATAGGTTGTTTATTCCAGCTTTATTGTTGCTCTGTTTATCTGGTTTCATTCCCTGCTGCGGGTGAAATCCTCTATTTCCTGTTTGGTGTTGAACCATTGTCTGTAGAAAAGGATTCATCATTTCCTCCCACCTAATCTGTTGCGGTGAATGAGGAATAATCCCCCTGTGCTGCTCCAGCTTCTCTTCACCTCCATTGTCTTTTTAAATCCAGCACATTTCCGGTGGAGCTATGAGGATTTTAAGGATGGGACATCAGATTGTCTCTGGAATCTGGTTTTCTTATCCTAGAGGCAGTGAGTTTGTGTTACAGTGAGACCAGAAATGAAATGTCATGTTTTAATGCAGCACCTTGTCTGTTATTAATATTAAGAGACAGAGTGTCTTCATTAAAATGATTGTGATTAATATTATTCAACACCGAGAATACTGGAAGTAAAGGCATGTTGGGTCACGACATGAATGGTGGGATGGGGCTAGAAAATGGTGAGCGAGATCCTGACAGCACAAATGCTGCAGCCACCGATTTTTGGCACGTTTTACCAGTAATTGACTTGAGCTTCGACCCATTGCAAACAAAGACGAACCCTGTTTTGACTGCGTTACCTTTTTATTATTGTGGTTTTTAACCCACATGTTTTGACGGCTTTCCTGTCTAACTTCATATTTTCGGGCTATTTCATTTCCAATTTCCTCCTGTTTGCTCCTCAGGTGTTGTCCATCGAGAAAGCGGAGAGCACCAGCCTCCTTCCCAACCCCGTCATAGTGAGCGTCCGGACTAAGAAGGCTTTCCAGCTGATCGAGCTGCAGGACAGAGACGAGCTGGTGGAGAGCCTGAACTCCAGGCTGCGATCTCTGCAGTGGAGACACTCCATGTTCCGCAGCAGGAAGGACAGCAAGAGGAGCGTGGTGCGTGCGACGTCCCAGTTCCCGTTTAAACCCCTTGTTAATTTCATTTCCGTTCTGAATACATTTTTCTCTGGAACTTCATAGAAAATGATGCTTACAGTAGGAATCGGTGCTCTGAGTTAAAGCGCAGTTTCATTTAGCAAAATTTGTACATTTGATTTGGAGGAAAATGCTGCAAGTGAGATTAATGTTATAACCTTTAGTAACACAGATGCAAAGTCAGGTCTGCTGTTCTTCATCCCCTTAGTCGGCCTCAGACGTGCACCCTCCGCTTCCTGGATGTGTTGATTCTCCTTCGGCCAGTAATTCACTTACATGCTAAAACTGCGATGTACACATGAGCCTCGTGTGTGTGTGAAGGGACGGATGCAATGATCACGAGTCTGCTGCTCAGATTTAACGCTCAAACACTTTTTGTTTCCCTCAGAGCTCGCCAAGCCCTTACTACTACACCTTCTACTACGACACCGGCTTTTCTGATGAGGAAGAACTAGAGGAGCAGGTTCTGCGAAACACCGTCAACAGTGAGGCCCTAATGACAGCGTTCCATCAAAACCAACCAGGAAGCAACGGCAACAAGGTGAGGAGCGTCTAATCACCACCGAAATGTGCCGCTTTTGTATCGATTCAGACAGATTTCAAAGCATCGTGGAGCGTCTGCTCGTTCGGTATCAGCATCTGCGAGTCTGTGTGTTTGTGTCAGAGCATGGAGCAGGTGAAGGAGCGGCTGTGGGAGGATCATTTCACCGAGTTCGGTCGCGGCGTCCACATGTTTCGCACGGAGAAGATCCGACGACTTGTTGCCATGGGGATACCTGAGTCGCTGCGAGGGGAGTTGTGGATGACGCTGTCTGGTAAGAGACAGACACATGAAAGCGGTGAAGAGAAGCACTTTGTCCAGCTCTGGTCCTGTTGGACACACAGAGCAAGCGTGTACTCAACTCAGTTTAAGTAAATCATCAAACCAGCGTTTCACTGGAGCAGACCAGGGTTAAAAGTGAAAACGTACTTATGAGAACGCCTGCAAAAACAAAGATGGAGGCTCGCTGTCTGTTCCTCTGCTGAGTCTCAGCAGCAGCAACTGAAACCTTGAAGCACTGAGACAAATAGAAGGACGGATGATGTTTAAAGAGTCCTCGTTAGATTAGTTACGTCATATTTTAAAATAAATCACAAAGAAATAATTTGACCTAGTAGTTTTATTTTTTAATTCATCCATGTGAGGGGTCTGTTCTGGTGCCCATATTTTTGGAGTGTGGAGATTATTTTATAATTTTATAGTGCGACCAATCGGCACCAGTTAACTGCAGCGTCTCTGCTTCCTCTCTGTGCAGATGCTTCCTCAGAGCTGGAGTCTCATCAGGGCTACTACACCAGCCTGGTGCAGAAGTCAATGGGCCACAACAACCTGGCCACAGAGGAGATCGAGCGGGACCTCCATCGCTCTCTGCCGGACCACCCCGCTTTCCAGAACCCCACCGGCATCGCAGCACTCAGGCGTGTCCTCACTGCCTACGCTCATCGCAACCCAAAGATCGGATACTGTCAGGTGAGCAGAGCGTTGGCACAGTAGAAGCTGTGATGATGAGCTGCTCTGTAGATTAAAAGTTCTGCAGTTTACTTTCAAATTCTGTTGCTACCTATTTGAAGGCAGAAACACGGGAATATTTCTTATTGATCTTTAAAGTCTTTTGTCCACTGCAGGCTGCACATAATAACCACCCACATGGATTGTCTATTATCACGTTCATCACAGCAGCACATGTGGAATGATTTATTTCCTCTCTTTGTTCCTTGTGTTCGCATGTTTAATATACAGCATCTTCTGCCTTTTCTCTTCTTCTGTCCAGTCTATGAACATCCTGGCGTCGGTGCTGCTGCTCTACGCTAAAGAAGAAGAAGCGTTCTGGCTGCTGGTGGCCGTTTGTGAGCGGATGCTGCCGGACTACTTCAACCGCAGAGTCATAGGTGAGAGGTCAGGGGTCATAAAGAAGAACGGGGTATTTTTACGTCGTCTTGCAGGGCCATCAGACGACAAGCTGTCCTCTGCGGATTGGGGTTGTTTTGTCTGGGCTGCTGCTGCTCGTCAGACACCACATCACTCCAGGGGCTTATTCTGGGCCTCTTGGCTCATTTCCTGTGTTTGTGAGGCTGTTTATTTATGACATGCAAGTTGCATTTGAAACAATTTCCTCTTCCTTTTAATACCCAGGTGTTTAATAGTCGAGCTGTAGTGATTGTGTTCTCTGGTTTAATAAACTGAATATAGATTTGACACTTTTAGATATTTTAGATCTTTTTTTTTCTAGTACTTTTAAACCAGAATAAACAAACAACTGAATTTATTCTGTTACTGATCTTTGCGTGTAACCACATTTGAGTTATACACGCGTGTAATGCTGGTACTGTGGCTCTTTTTTGTGTTTGTGTTTGTGTGTTTTTAATAGTTTTTATGTGGCCCGGTACTTCTAGTCACAGCAAACATGCCTCAGGGTTCGGCTGCTGCACTGGTCAGTTGGATGTTCTTGTCTCTTGGGTTTGTGACGTCACGTAGCTCCACACTCAAGCTGAACGCCCAGTGTTTGCTGCCACCTAGTGGCGAGTAACCGAGACGCGTGAAAACTGTTAAAACACCTGCTCTCCTTCTCTGATCGAATCATTTTCATTGGTTTTGTCTGTTTGCATTTGACTCCTGCCGAGTGTTGAGCTCTCAGGGCCACCGTTCTTACTCCTGTTCCGATCCCGTCACCTCCGCAGGAGCTCAGGTGGACCAGTCTGTGTTCGAGGAGCTGATCAGAGAACGTCTGCCAGAACTGGCCGAACAGGTTCCAGACGTCTCTGCCCTCTCCTCCGTCTCCCTCTCCTGGTTCCTCACCCTCTTCCTCAGCGTCCTGCCCTTCCAAAGCGCCGTCTGCGTGGTCGACTGCTTCTTCTTCCACGGAATCAAAGCCATCCTCCAGCTGGGTTTGGCGGTGCTGGACGTCAACGTGGCGCAGCTGTGTGCCAGCACTGATGACGGACAGGCACTCATGATCCTCACAAGGTACGAAGTGTTTGCAGGTTTATAACAGCAGGTTCATTTGGTTTTAAATGGGACAAAATTTAAATTGTTTTAAAGTTTTACAAGAACTGGTTTTGGATATAAGAATTTATGTTTTTCTACACCTGCAGCTGAAATATGTAACTTGGTAGCAAATTTGAATTTAATTGGATGGTGACAAGCAAATTCATGTTCTGCTCACTGAGATGTGTGGTGTGTCATCTCAGGCATTCTTAACGATGAGGAGGAGAATGATGATGATGAAATTAAAAGATATACATGCTAGGACCTCTTGCTGCATGTCATGCTCTTTCTCTCATGTTTCCTGTCCACCTCTCCACCTAATACTATCAAATAAAGTCAACAGTGACTATGGATGCAGAGTTCTGCTTCTGCTCATGGAGTGAGTGGGTGGAGTAACAAGACTTGTCCACTCTGTGTTTTGCAGTTTTTTGGACCAAGTTGGAAGTGAAGAGTCGTCTTGTTCTCCATCCTCCCCTCCTGCAGAGGTGACCAGCACCAGCAGCAGCAGCAGTAACACTGACAGTCCAGCGGTGGGACACGCAAACATCACCGACCTCATCAATGAGTCGTACGAGGTGACGAGCACGATAGCTGGGACTAATATTGGTATTTAGTTTATCATTTTGCCAGCATAATAAAAGCATGAAAGCATAATGGTTTTTTTTTTTCTCCTCTCAGAAATTTGGAGACCTGACAGTGCGGCAGATTGAGAAGCTTCGCTGTCGACACAGAATCCAAGTGCTGCAGGCTCATGAAGACACAACTAAAGAAAACACCGTGAGCTGATTAAACAATATCAATGTCTTTAACAACATGTCAAAACCGACCAACCTTAACTTAATTTGACAGCTTCCTTTTCTGTTTGCATCTCTACAGTTGAGATTAGTGACTCCAGATGTTTCCATCTCTCCAGAGAACTTATCTGATGTTTATGACCTCTTCAAGGTGTGTCCTTTTATGAACTGCCAGACAATCTGAGGTTTAACAGAAACCTGAATTATTTCATAATCCTCATCATCTGTCTGTGCACCTTATGCTTTATTCCCTCTTTTTTAACTGTTTTAACTTCCATCGTCAGACAGAGCACTTCATCAGTTTATACTGGGGTGACAGTAGCTCTGCAGCTGCAGCTGAGGTGGCAGCCTGGCACTACAGGGACTCCAGTCGCTCCTTCGTGGAGCGGCAGTACCGGCTGGACCGGCCCCAATTCAAGAGCCTGTATGGGCTGCTGGTGCTGTGGCCCGGTGACTCGAACCAGCACAGCGACACGGTGGCCAACCGCACCTTCACTCTGCTGGACCAAGACTGCGACAACCTGGTGACCTTTAGAGAGTTTGCTGGCTGGCTGGGTAGGTGAAGGGGGAGAGAGAGAGAGAGAGAGAGCGCCACTGAAAACTATCAAATGGCTGAATGCTCAGATTGGAGTCGGCATCTGGAGTTTTTAAATGTGTCGCTGTGTTATTTATGTGTTATTTTCCCTCATATTTTCAGGCACTTTGTACTGTGAAGACCTGAATGAGAAAATTAGGCTGCTGTATCGCCTTCACATCCCACCAGGTTATTCATGCTTCGAAACAGTTCGTCATTCAGCGTTTAGAGCTGTGGGCGATCGGCATCACCCTGTATGTTTTTATGTCTGCAGCTCTGACAGAAAGTGACGAGGACCCCTCCGTGATGAAGAACCCTCTGCTGTCTACAAACAGGCCCCTCTACGTTAATCTGCCCTCTGGTTGGTCCAAACGCACAGCGATTACTGTGTCTTTTGATCTATTAACTCGACACACTTCCTGCAGAAACCCTCAATGTGCAAGAAAAAATGTATTTTTTTATTGCTGACTGTTCCTCCAGTTGGTGAAGGTGAAGTGAAAGATTACCAGGATCAACTGAAGCAGATGCTGCAGGATTTGGCCAAAGAGAAGGAGAAAGATGTGGAGAAGCCTCTGCCGCTCATGAACCAGGTACTGGAAGCATGCAGGACAGGGCACCGTGTCACTGAAATCTCATCTTTAACTGGTGCTTCCCAGATTTACCATCTACAGTCAGCTCCTGTACAAATTCTTTGGCATAGCTTAACATTTCTTCTCCCATACAGGCTCCTTCTCCTTTTTAAACACGACACACGACTTTTTAAAACCAACGTCGACTGTTTAATTTGGACGACATGTGCCTAATATGGCGGTGTGTGATTACAGCGCACACCCCGGCGCTGTAGCTCACTCAGTTTTACACACAAGGGATTTAGTTTAGCTCAGTTTGCAGCAAAAGGTCAAGACGTTTAGGCTGTTACAGTCTGTCGCTGTGATGGGAGACTAGCTTATCTCTCTTAAATTAAATTAAATTAAATTAAATTAGGTTGTTTTATCGGACCAACTGTTCAAAACTTAGATCTACTGAATTTTCAGCAATAATTAAGTGAAAAGCTGCAATCAAAGAACATTTGGAAGATTCACTGATCACAATTGTTGAGCAAATGTCCACGTGGGCAAAATGTTTTAGTATTGGCCAGTAGAAACTAGTCTTAAAGCATAAGAATTAAAAAAACTAATGATTTAATTCATTCCCTCCCCTCCAGTGGCAGTTCATCCAGTTCTGTAAAACGCTCTACAGCTTGTTCCACGGTGACCCGGAGGAGAACGACCTCTTCCAGGCAATCGCCACAGTTACCAGCCTTGTGCTGCAGATCGGCGAGGCCAGCCACCGTGGACGCAGCTCAGGCTCGGACGTCGCCACCCAAGAGGAGGCGAAAGGGTCGCACCCAACGCGAGTAGACGGCGACGATGGCGCGGCTGACGGCAGCAGAGAAGGAGGGAGTTCAGAGAAGGAGTGGACTGTCAGCTACGCTCAGATCCTGGCGTCGCTGCTGACCGAACAGGCGCTGGTGAACTTCTTCGAGAAGCCAACGGATCTGTCTGCGAAGATCGCAGAGGCCAAGGAGAAGCAGTATCAGCAGCGGGCAGGTTTGCTCACACTGCAACACAAGAGCAGCTGACTCAAATGTGAACAGTGAAGTCGAGAGCACAAGCTGAGATTCTCATGAAGAATGTAACCGAACGCAGCGAGATTTCAAATTCAGATGCTGAGCAGGAATCTGAGCCTTAACGTTTCTGCAGGAAATGCAGCCACACTGACAGGACTTTTTCTTTCAACTCCAGAATGTTTGAGTTTGACCTGCAGCGGCTTGTGACCCAACAACTTATTTCCAAACCTTTTGAGCCAAAAAGAAAAAGTTTTTAACCTCCAAGTCTCCAAGCAGCAGGACAGACAATGGTCAACATGGTCCCTTTCTCCCGTGGGCCGATAGAAATGATAATATTTGCCTTATTGCTGTTGTGGACAAATGCCACCACCTTCTAATAAGCCATCCTTTATAAAGTGTTTATGTTATGACTAATCACATTAATAAAGGTTAATTAACATCTTATGGATGCTTTAAAGATCTAAAAGCCACTGATTAGATGAATCCTCACTGTTTAATCAGCCAGCAGCCACATTTGTTACGGCATCTTTAATTTAAACATGTAAATAATTTAATAAAACTAAATGTTAAGTCACTAAGCAGCTAAAGAACATAAAGAGCTTATAACTGATCTTTTAAGTACTGCTAAACTTACCACTGCTGTATAAAAACACTTTATAAAGGTCCCTTATTAAAAGTCGTACTAATAACGGTGCAGCATTATGCACAAATTGAAAGCATTGTTCTTTTTTAAATTACATTTTTAACTTCTATTTCTTCAATATAAACAATTGCACGTGCACAATCTTTGAGTAAATATTTTTTTAACTTTTGTTTTTGCAGAATACGAAAAATAATCCACAGTGATGTAAAACCGTTGTACACTGGTGACCTTGTCCTTGAAATAAAAAGACATGGCATAAAGACGTCACATTTCTTTTCAACAAAATGACACCATCACTTATTTCTAATCGTACCTAGTGGCTCACTTGTTTTTCTTGTTGGCAGTCAGCAGCAGAGATGCGAACAGCAATTCAGTGATCTCGAAAGAAAGCTAGTGGAAAACAATGTTAACGTGACGCTTGAAGGCAAAGCCTCTGAACATGAGGGCTGGAAAACGTGGAAAGCTCGAAACGGTCACACTAATAACTAAATATATAGTAATTAACCCTTTTACTCTATTGTAAAAGTATTTACAATGAAAGTTTCTATCAGTCTACACTTCGAACCAAAATCACAACCTGGAAAAACATTTTAAAATAAAGCAGATCAAATAAAAATCAAAAACAAGATTTCTATTAGTCTTTAATATGAACTCCATCGTTTAATGTATATTTGATGGTTGGAACAATTCCTAGTCATTCTGTAAATGCTACAGTACAAAACCCATTCAGCAACTACCTAAAATGCAAGATGGTCAAAGTGGAGAAGGAAAAGAAAGAGGCAAAGTGCTGCGGGAGCATGGTGTGCTTTATTAGCTACTGATTAAAGGTAGAGGACATGCCTTACCCAAACCTAAATAATCAATAATCAATAACCAAAACACACATTCTATTAGTGGGCAGCCTTCAGTATACAGGAGGGAAGACTGAGGCTCGTCTCATAACTTTTAGGGAGTGGTTTCTTCATGGAGGAGGTAGACGGCAGCTGACTCGTTTTCATGTTCTCTCCATGGAATCTCCATTAAAATCACTGAAACAGCGTGAGCTCGTTATTTGTACGAGGATATACTCTCTCCGTACAGCTTGGACAGAACATCGTTTATAATATATTAAATATTTTGAAATTTACAAAATAATGGGTCGGTGCATATGTTAGTCAGTCTTGCTTTTTAAAGACAATGTCTTAATCTAAAACCGTCTTTAACTCATAGTAGGATATTTGCATGATCAGAAATGTTTGTGTGTCATGTCGGATGCGTATGTAACATCCACAGGGAACAGGGGCAGCAGCATATGAATGGTTAAAACAGACTCAACAGGAACACAATTCAAATACAGTCACAGAACTACAGGTCGCTAACAGCTACACATTGCACTAAGCCACAGTTGTGATCGCAGGAAGACCGCTCGCTTTACCCTGTGGATGTGTCTCGCCCTCGCAGGACCGACGGGCGGGTTTTGTCTTTAAATTGCTTCTACGTAGTTAGCCGGCAGCATGCCGGTCTTGCCGGTACGCTGCACAGTGCCGTACATCCACCCCTCATCGATGGACTGCACGTTAACGATGACGTCGCCGTCCTTGAAGGACACCTCGTCGCTGTCCGCGGCCGTGTAGTCGTACATGGCACGCACGGTTTTCTGCAGAGAAAAAAGGAAAGTCAGAATGAAAAAGGATGCTGTGAAGATGAGGTTGGTGAGTAAGTTTGGTTTTTTTTTTTGCCGTATTTATATTTTTTCTTAGGCAGAAAGCTCAATTGTCTAATATTTAACACTTTCTTATAACTATCTGAGTCATTCACTAGAAAGAGCCTCTTAATCGCAATATGCAAAGAAATGTCCTGATTTGTTTTTAAATTAGCACCTAAAAACGTGGTGTAAGTGAAACACACGTGGGACATAGTAACACTGACTAAAAACTGTTTTTCTGCCGAGTCCAGTTGAAAGTTTCAAGTTTAGACTGGCATCGTTTGAAACTTGAACCCTGCGGTGAGACGTCGGGCGAAGCCGAGCCTTTAACATCCTGCTGGCTTTGGGAGTGTTTAATGAATGTGTGAGTTACTCACTCCAGTCGTAGACGGGTGTGAGGGGATGGAGGAGACTGTGGTCTGCTGCGTGGCCACGGAGGATGACCTCTGCTGCACCTCCACGGTCTTTGCATGCTGGTATCCTGCAGACGCAAAACACGGGAACTCAAAGACTGACCGCTGTTTACCGCTTCTGTGCGTTTGATAAAATGCTCCTGACACGTGTGTTGTGTTGATTGTGGGTCATCACCTGTGGAGGAGGCCATGAAGCCATTGCTGTAGAGGGACAGGTGGTGGTCGGCATCCTGGGACACCTCAGACTTCTCGTCAGCCACGCCACTTAAAGCGCTGGTGGAGCGGGAGTGCTCCTTGCTGCGCCGCTGAGCTTGCACTGTCAGAACAGAAGTTTTACTTTACACTTTATATATGAGGGCAACTACATTTGATCTACTTTATTTTGGGCAATGAGGGGAACTCTTGAGTACTGGATCTTACCTGACATCATGTGGAGACTCCTGGACTGGATGTTGTCCTCAGCAGGGTCGTAGTCAAACACAGAGCCGGGATTTGTGCGCCACACACGCAGATCTGAGGACACGGAACCAAATACAGGATCAGTTAAGCGACGACTAACTGAAAGTGGCAAATCCCTCTCTGTGAATACTTATGTGCATCACAAGCTGCTCTGAAGGAAGTTCAGGGGCACCTTTGGTCGGTTGTTAAAAATAATTTTAATCTGTAGTTAAAGATTGTTGAATATTGTCATTGTGTAGGTGAACATGAAGAGAAGATAACATTCCTATAACTTTTGTATGTCCAGTTGACATTTCTAGCAACTGAATTTCAGAAGTAGATTAACTGTCATATTTTAGTTTGCAAAGACACCATCATACTGCAAAGTATATTATATATAAGTATTATATCCAGCCATTGAGGACATTCAAAAGAAACACTGTCTGCGTTGAGCAGGCAGTATTCTTAAGGACTCCTCTCACCCCGCCCACAGACTGTTTTCTCTCCTGCCTTCAGGCAGGCGCTTTAGATATCCCCGGACACGAACCACCAGACTGAGGAACAGCTTTTTTCCTAGAGCTGTCTCCTTATTGAACTCTGCCCCCCACTGATTTCACTGACCTCTTTGCCACAACCATACACCCCGACATTCTCCCCAAACCATTGCACTACTCAATATTGCACTATTCAATATTGCACATACTCATTGCACTAGCCTGTATATACTCACCTGTAAATACACGTCTGTAAAATGTCTGTAAATAGCAAACTGCACATTATATTCATATCTACTTGCATATTCAATCTGTAAATTTCTGCTCTAGTTAAACACCCTGTATAGTATGTTCATAGCATCTGTAAATATGATCCATAATTTCTTGTGTACATATTTTCTCGAGGTAATTTATAACCTATATCCTGCACTTGCTGCTTATTGCACTTCTGGTTAGACATAAACTGCATTTCGTTGCCTTGTACTTGTACATGTGTAATGACAATAAAGTTGAATCTAATCTAATCTAATCTAATATTATACGCGTACCGGTGATGGTCTCCTGGTCGTGCTCCTGAGCGCGTCTCCTCTCCATCTCCACCACACGTCTCTGGATGCCACGGTAGCTGATGTCGCTATAGTCCTGGGTGATCTTCTTCACGCGCTCCGTCACAAGGTCGGAGGTGACGGGAGTGAAGCTGCCCTTGCTCTTCTCGAAGTCCTCGTGGTATCTGACCTGAAGAACGTTGATCACTTTAAAGAGAATTCTGATGGAACCATTGCGCTGTTCTGGAGTTACTTCATATAGCGGCGGAAATGGCAGCCTCACAATAACACGGTCACTCTGGTGACATTCTACATGCATCTTTTTCTCAACAATCCTATTAAAAGTTCAAGCCAATGATTCTCCTAACAATTATTGCCTGTGTAGTCTGATATAACACAAATGGCACATAGCACCAGTGTTACTCAGAATTATGGAAACACATAAATATAAACTGGCTCAATCTAAAATACATCATGCGTGTTTGTTGGCAAGAATCTGAGGATACCATATCGCTTTAATACTGCAAAAATTTGGAGGGTTTTTTAAATGTGATTTTAGAAGAAGAAATTTATAAAACATTTACTACCATATACATAACAATTATGCTAAAGATGCAATAAATGTTCAGTTTTTATGCAATCAGAGCATCAGTCACTTTAAAAACAACACAAAATAAATAGGCGGGTAGAAAGATGCATAGACACAATTTGAAAACCAACGACAAAACCTTACTCCAGAAATGATGCGCTGAGTCTCCCTGACGCGTCTCATCTCGGGTGTGTCCAGGACGAAGGCAGCTTTGCCCTGGACCTGCTTACGGAAGCTGTCAGAGTACAGCACCTAGTGGAGAGGGAGGACACACCCCGTGGAGGCACGGAGGACACGCAGTGAGCGTCTGACACGCTTTACACACGAAGCCATCATACAGAAGGTGTTAGCATCCACAGCACAAGAGCTGTGGCAAAGAAAGTGAATGGTAAGAGGACACACACGCTGGCAGAGTGAGCTGGGGCATTACTGCGATTTCAGACGAATGAATTAGCAGGGAGGTTTTAATTAAGAGGTGGAAGTATCACATGGGAAAAAAAAAACACGTCACGTCTCAGTCTTCAGTGGGAAGGACGGCAGGGGAACAAGATGAAGTGGAGTAGTTTCGACAGCAGCTTAGCAGTGATGATGCGCACACCACAGATGGTGGTATTAAACACATTTAAAAGGTGGGAGCAGAATTAATACGATTAACGGGAGCATGGGGACAATCAGTTAGAGAAGGGTTAACATGGGGTAGAGGTCGAACATTTCTCTGGCAGGAAATGTTCTTGCGATGGATCTCAGGGTACCGAGCTAATGTTTTCTTGGTTCCTTTTGACTCGCTCCATCTCTGGAGTAAACACCACCGGAGTTCCCTTGGCTGAACTGTCTTTATACAACACCTACAGGACAGAAGCACAGAGCCCCGGGGGGCCAGTCAGACACTGAACTGTAAAACACGGGCCACACACCTATAGGACTGCTTTCATAGACCTGGACGCTCCTCAAACTTTTAGAAAATATCCAAGATCAATTCATCTCAGAGATCAGCCTTCAGCTGATGGAACATTTGATTTTTTTTTTACAATATTGATATATTACAAGATTTAAAAAGTCTGAGAAATTGGTCCTATAGAGTGACTCGTCCTGGACAGGATCTTGGATGTAGAAACAAAGGCGAAAACAAACACACTCGTCACACTGGAAATTAACTGGTATGAAGTAAGCTGAGCTGCAGGTTAGAAATCGCTGTAAATGAAGGGGACGAGGCCGCATCACAGGTCAAGAGGAGGAGGGTGTCACTTGAGAGGTCTGATGGATTAGGATTAAAGAGGATTAAAAGGAGAAAGAAAAAGAGAAATGCACAGATTAAAAAGTAGTGGTGATGATGACAGGGCCTGTGTTCAGGAAACTGCAGTCTACGGCAGGGACGGAGACGAGCAAGAGCTGAGAGGGTGAGAGGACAGCGGGAGGGAAGGAGGAGGGCAAACAGGCTGATGATGGACGTTACTGACGGGCACTACTATCCACTCAACAGTTAGGAGCACACGGGGGTCGATTTTTGTTCTAGTACCGAGCTGATGTGCTTCTGGGTTTGTTTGATCCGCTGCACCTCCGGAAGGTCCGGGACAGCCGTGGCTCGACCCAAAGCGTCCTTGTATTTTATCTACCCAACAAACAGTTTGGGTTTTGGAGAGAAAGGAGGGACACATTCAAAAGCAGGACAGTCGGAGACAATCGCAGACACAGAGACAGACACAGTCCAGCACCAACAATCACGGCAGACGTGAAACACGGCATGGAGGACACACTTTACAGACAGTGGGGTGGAGTTTAATGTGACAAACACGGCGGTTTAAACTCAGGAGTTGTTATGACATCGTGTTTGAGGGAAATGTGCAGCGCGGGAGGATAAAGGGTCACTCGGTGGAGTACCGTGCTAATATTTTGCTGATTGCGTTTGACTCTCTCCATCTCTGGGGTCTCCGACACTGACGTGCCCGGTCCCACTCCGCCTTTGTACTGAAGCTTTGAACGAGACAGAACTAATAAGTCAAGTATGGTGGCAGCACTCTCAAAAGCAGATTAGTTTTGAATTTAGGAAGAATGGAAATGTTAAAAAACTGAATCAGTTCAAAAAAATCCCGGGGAATGCGGAGTAGTTTGAAAAAAGTCATCAAAGGACGCTGGTAAAAAGGGGGAGTGATTTATGGAGCTTAGTTAGGATGGAGGAAGGAAAAGCTCTAAAAATCACAAGTAACGTTTGCTACATGGAGGCGTTTTGGAGGGAGGATTATAAGGTTTCACTGCAAATGTGTTCCTCTACCGAGCTGATATTCTTCTGGGTTTCTCGGACCCGCTTCACCTCGGGCAGATCGGGGATGGTTGTGCCTTGACCCACAGATTCCTTGTACTGTACCTGATCGTTGGAGAGGTTACACAGGCACAGACAAATGGAAAGCACAGTTTGTCCCGCAGACACGGACACGTTCGTCCATTCGTAAGAACAGCATCAACTTCACCACAACAGGGAAGAGTTAGTAGCCAATACTATTCTCACATAATTTAGCGGTAGTCGGGTAAAGTATGTCGGACTTGAACAAAATTAGTTAATTAATCGATCTTTTAGTGGCAAATACGTGTCATGAGAGATGAACCCCTGCTGACCTTTTTTAGGACTTAAATATGTAATTAGGATTATTTAATAAATTGAAAATTAGGAAGGCTCAGAAGAAGGAGTGATTTATGAAACTCAGTTAGGATGGAGATGGGTAAAGATTTACTAAAACACAAACGTTTTCCAGATTCATAGGAACATGACCAGTAAGTTTTTCTAGACTTTTAGATAAATGGTAGAGGTCAAAGGAGATTTAAGGAATGATTATAGGAGGGTAAAACAGGGTCACTGCAAATGTGTTCCTCTACCGAGCTGATATTCTTCTGGGTTTCTCGGACCCGCTTCACCTCAGGCAGGTCGGGGATGGTTGTGCCTTGACCCACAGATTCCTTGTACTGTACCTGATCGTTGGATAAGTTACACAGGCACAGAGTAAGACAGAGACAAACAGGAAGACGGTATGTCCATCCGTTCATTCACTTTACAACAACTGTCATTAAAACGTTGTGGCTCATACCAGTTTTCATAAATGTTGATGTTTGTAAGGTTGTGAAATATGCAGTGACTGGATAAATGCTTCATGTGGGTATTAAAGATGAGAGAAAAATCCCACAGTTGTCAAACTCCCACTATTATCGACCACGGCTGGTTAAAAACAGCAGTTTACGAGACTTAGTTGGGACGTGGGGAGGGGGAGTAATGAGCGGGGGAAACACGACAGGTCATTTTTTCTAGACTTTTATATAAATGATAGAGGTCAAAGGGCTTTTTGAGGAAGGATTTTTAAGGGGGTAAAACAAGGGTCACTGCAACTCTGTTCCTGTACCGAGCTGATATTCTTCTGGGTTTCTCGGACCCGGTTCACCTCAGGGAGATCTGGGATGGTTGTGCCTTGACCCACACATTCCTTGTACTGAATCTGACCATCAGATACACAGTTACACAGACACAGAGTCGGACAGAGACACACAGGAAGCACAGTATGCACTGTGGACACAGTCCATACATCTGTAACAACAGCATACACTTCACAACATATGGCAATAAAAGGTTACAACTCATATTTTTATGGTAGTTAAGTTTTGAAAATGGATGATTTTGTTTAGTTTATTACTTTAGGATGTAAGGAATTACTGTCACTAATTCTATAGAGCCCTCAAAGTCCCAATCCCTAAACATTGCACTCTGTACATTATTGTACTGTTAATCACTGTCTGGATCCCAGCCAAGTTCATCCACACCCAAGTGGGGGAACTATTTATTCATGGTATGTCTCCATGCTGTTGGAAACACAACACGGTCAAAAATTTCCTCGCACGCTGTTGCACTGAGATTAACGGGCTGGGAAATAAGTAAAGTTTGACCCCAATTATGAAAATATTCCAAGGACCAAAAGCAGACAAAGAACTGCATATGTAGACGGGGGTGTCCGCATACTTTTGGCCGCGCAGAAACAAATCTGCAACATAGGGTGTCTTTGGGGGCTCTGGTAAATCCTATAATTAGTGACAAATCATATGTGCAAAACTTTAAGAAAAAGCTGTGTAACAGGTCGGGCTGAAACTGGTAGTTGGAGGAGATTACATGTGAAGAAGAGTCGGTTATATTCTCAGACAGCGGATTCAGAGGGGAAATGGGGGGGAGTGAAAAAGCACAGGGTCACTCTGTAGACTACCGTGCTAATGTTGCGCTGGTTGCGTTTAACTCTCTCCATCTCTGGAGTCTCAGGCAGTGCTGTCCCTCCTCCCAGATCCTCTTTGTAGTGGATCTTTAAACGAGCAAGGAATAAAAGCAGCGACCGCTGGTTAGCGTCGTTTGAACTCTATGTGCTTGATTTATTGTCCACACTACAGTCGATTAAGTTGTGTTGTGTCAAACTGGTTACACATCAACAAATGAGACAAACACAGACGTGAACATTTGAACTATAACCCCAACACTTGGTGTACACAACAACACACAAGCTCTGCACTAACGTGTGATGATGTTACACTACAGAACAAATTGTCAAGGATTAGTTGCATGAATTAAAACGCGACACTTTTCTCTAAGGTTAAAAAAGTTTGGTCCAAAGGAATGAGGGCTACGTATGAATGATGTTTGTTAAAGATGACGAGAGAAAGTTACACTTCTAGGGAAAATTAGGAAATGTTATAAAAACATATCATGGAGTAAATACCAAGCTGAAATTCTTTGTATTCTCTTTAACGCGGAGCATTTCAGGAGTGTCCTTTACAGTAGACACTTTGCCCTTTATGTTTTTAAGGTCAATCTGGTATTGAAGCTACAGGGAGAAGAACAAAAGTGCAGTTAAAATGTTTCTCAGTGATGTCGGCAAAAAATAAATAAAAAGAGAGAGAAGAAAACAGAAAGCCAAGCTAGAAACTAGCTGCTCGTATGAAAAAAATTACGACTGATCATGAGAGCTACTTTTAAAAAACACTGGACAAAAACTGAACCTGAAATAGAACATAATTAAATTTACAGACACCAAACAAAAGACATAAAACGAACAAGTGAAAAATACAGAGTGCTGATAAAAATACATTACGGCACACGTTAGACACGGAACACTGACTTCGTTCTCTAGATCCGCAGGGCAAAGACGCACAGCGTAATCCATGGTTTAGGTTTGACTTACAGTGCTGAAGTTCTTCTGGTTCTCGCGGACTCTCTGCATCTCTGGAGTGTCCAGCACTGGCACATAGTGAGACATGGTCTTCTCAGCCTCCTCTTTGTACTTTTTCTGTTGGATTAAAATGCAGCCAGTGGGAATATCTCAGTTAGTTTAGTCCCGTTTGACATGTTTCCGGATACAGAGGTAAATAAAAGGACGGAGATATTTGTTAAACTTTTTTTTCCCCAGTCTCAGTGTGAGTTTAAGTCAGTAACCGACCTGGCTGACAATGTTCCTCATCTGCTGAGCATGGATGATGTCAGGGGTGTCGATGACAGTGGTGTAGCTGGCTCTGTCCATCTCAGCAGTCTGCTTGTACTTAGCCTAAAGGACAAAACGGTGTCAGTCAGCACAATGAAAGATCCTCTAACTTTCCTCTCACCCACCAATTTAATAAGAGGATAAGATTCAGACCTGACTGAGGATGTCCGTAGCATTTCTGGCCCTCATGAAGTCTGGGGTGTCTGTAGCCAAAGCCAGCATCCCCTTGCCCTTGATCTCCTGCTCCAGTGACTTCTTGTACTCTCTCTGTGAACATTACAGGTACCAGTGTGGTCAAAGCAACAACGGCAGGCAGTTCACAGCGCGCTAAACAACGGGACACGGCTAGTCATTCATAAGGAGGGGGGGCTGCAAAACCATGGGGCCTAAGGGAAGGGGGAATGAAGAAAGTTAGAGGGAATTAGGTTGGTTTTAAGGAACAAATACGGTGCTTGGACGGCTGATTGTGGGTGAAGCTCCATTCAAAACTGAAAAATAAAACAGCAATAGTTAAGGACAGGGTGTTAAAGCGTAATTAGTTCTTTTCAACAAACCTTTTCATGTTCCCTTAATTTTATTCATCAAAAAAAAACAAATCAGAGCTGCTTCAGGAATTAAACTACTGAATTTGCACTAAGAAAATCAACCTTAAATGCACAGAGAGGATATCTTGATAAAAATAAAGTAATTCAAAATATCCAAAGTCGAATATTTTCATACACAACTTCTGGACTGTCTGGATCAAAGCAGTAAGCATCTCTCTGTGTTGCAGGTTTGAGCTGAAATATGAATATGTGGACTTAAAGTCTACTGTAAACATGTATAAACTATAAATATGTGCAATATGAGCGCAAAGAATGATGTCCTGCAAATAAAATGTCAAATTTTAAAAAATCCAATGTGTATCTCAGATTGGCTTTTGCAATATTTATCTGATGTGAAGCAAGAGAAAATGATGGAATAATATAATATAGAGAAGGTCGAGTTATGCTGAAACATTTGTAGATAAAGAATATGTTGAAAAATTAGTGATGTCATGAAGCAGAAACAGGACGTAAAACCCAGCCGTAGCCCTTTTAGTGGAATGATGAAGCTTGGTTAAGAGGGATCAGGGGAATTCAGCAGATGATGCACCAACAGCAGGATAGCGGGAAGTGACTCGGATGAGCTGTGACGCCATCCTCACCATCAGCATTCAGTCAGGTCGTACCTCACACAGGATTTGAGTGGCATTCCTTGCTCTCAAAAGCTCCGGAGTTTCCTCCAGCACAGTTAGCCCTTTACCCTTCACTCCCTCCTCTAGATCCCTCCTGTACTCTTTCTACAGGATGGAAAAAGAACAGAGAGACTGCAGAGAGGGGCACACAGGCAGGCCAGGCCAAGGCATACATACAGACAGTACAACTGACAAGCTCTGTGCCGCTTGCCCTTTGAGCTCAAAGTCACCAAGCCTCCATAAAGATTAAAACTAAAACGTGACTGGGTGCAGTTCTTCACTACAATATTTTTTAAAAAGAGAAGATTGGAACAATCACCGTGGAGACATTGGTGACTTTGGCAAGAATCCTGATGAAAGACACAGTGAATAACATTTGGTCAGATGGAAAGTTGGAAACGACACCAACAACAACAAGAAGAACAACTCAAGTCAACATTTCATTTTTAAAAACACTGCTCCGTCAGTCACATAATCACATGCACGCATGCAGACTTTATCCTTTTTAGCTATTTGTGGTCTCCTGCTGGATGAAGGGTCGATTGTGAAATTAGAAATCCAGGATGTCAGTGGAAATAAATGCCAGATATAAATACCAAGAAACTAAATGTTTCATCATTAATGGTGAAATCATGCAATGAATTAAAAATAAACTGCATCGGCAGACTTACAGTACAATAGAGGAGGAAACACTCGCGAGATTAAAGAAAAAGGAGTTTTAAAGAAAAGAGGGACTGTAGGTGTGATGCAGTCTTAGTATGAAGATTCATAGTCAATGAGACTTAGTATAAAGAATGAGTGAAGTAAAAGGGGAAAGTTGTCAGGGATAAATTATCCTTTTGTTACCTCACTGGCTATTTTGGTGGCGTGTCTGACATGTATCATGGAAGGGGTGACCTCCAAGCCCGAGAGGTTCTTGCCCCTCATGTTTTCCTCAAAATCCCTCTTATAGTCTTTCTATTGGCCGCAAAGATAAGACAAGGAAGAGACAGAGCTCAGATGTCTACGTGAAAGCATTGCTTGTCCCCAACTCACTTACAGTACGTCATCCGGGTTTTTACACGTGTAACACCCATGTAATTTTTTCAGAGACTGAGACAAGCATGATAGACTCTATCATCAATTTTCGTTCATTTTCTGTGATCTACATTGAAAAACTAAAACATAATAATAACAATAGCTTAAAGAATAAATTAACAAATCAAAAATTACGCACCTAATTATCACCAAAACCTAATTTATTAACCCGGCTTACAGAAAGTCTAATACAAACCGTAAGTGAATCATTTAAAAGGAGGCGGACATGAAGTGAGGCACGATGCCTGGAATGGAAAGCGCAGCGGTCACAGGGTATTTACCTGGCTCTGCATGTGCTGGGCCTCCTTCGCCGTCACATACGTGGGAGTTTCAAAGTCCAGCATGGGCTTGCCCTTCTCCTTCTCATACTTCTCCTTGTATTTCACCTGCGACAGCACAAATCTAATGTCAAAAGCCTTCAGTGGGTAGGTTTACTGTATACCACTTTCGATTTATCTCTGTCCGCTAGAAAAGCAAACAGAAGGACTGTTAATATACATCAGCATTCTATAATGTTGAGGCTGTAAGCAGTGTCTAATCTCATAATGATAATGTATTAAAACATAAACAGAGACGTCATGTGACTGAATTCAGGCAGCTCTCTGTAGTTTAAGTGCTTCTTTGGAGTGTGACCACAGATGGAGACTTGGAAACACGATATCACATACTGCACACAGGTTGTTAGGCCCCAAAGTCTGTATAACTTACGTTACTCTGCAGCTCAGAGGCCTCCTTGAGATGGAGCTGCTCTGGTGTGTCAGGAATCATATGGTAGTGACCCTTACTCTCCTCAAATTTCTTCTTGTAGCAGTACTACAGGGGGAATTCCCAGTCAAGTAAGACAGCTCAGCATAGGAAATCAAAAAATGCACGTCGCTCCGAGTTTACTCGGCAATGAGTAATGATTCATCACTTTATAAATTATAAGGTTTAACTTTATAATTGTGGGAAAAGACAAAATAGGAGGTGAAATTTTAAAATGGTTGTTAAAAACGAAAGGAAAATGAAGGAGATTTGTGTTAAGCTTTCATTAAAAAGACTATTTTTAGACACTACAGGGGAAAAAATCTAACTAAAAAGGTCAGAGGAGAGGTTACAGGGAGTGAAAATATGTGTAGGTCAAGGGTCAAAAGGTCAAGGATTAAAAGGGTAAGGATCACCACCAGATGAGGTCACAGAATAATGGATGTTTGGATGATGGAGCTTAGTAAATAAATTGATGGAATGGTGAATGATCTGAAACTCGGATAGTTACTGATGTGGATGTGGGGATGATGGAAACACTAGGCTCAGACACATTTCAGACAGTGCACTGAAAGTGAACTGACTCCCAGCAGCTTCCTGGGCCGTTATGAGAGTGAGAGTTAAAGGAAGACGGTGTCTTACGTCGCTGGACAGTTTGCTAGTGCTCAGGCTGTGCTGCATGGACAGAGACTCAGCCATGTCGGTCACAGGCTTGTGGATCTTCTTCAGGTCACCCTTGTACTTCACCTAGGGTCGGTGTTAGAAGTCGACATTTTAATGAGAAATTTGCAAATCGTACATCATCATTAACAATATGGAATTAGCTGTGAAGTCGGGTTTGGGAAAAATCCTGTTTTTGGAGAATAGGGTAAAGAATTTTTAATTTGATGCCAAAAACATGTTTTTAAAAAGTTGGAACAGGGTCCAAAATAAAAAAACCATCCACAAATGCAAGTCAAAATTCTACTGTGGAAAGAAAATGTTGTCTCACTGCAGCTTACCTCACTTGCCAGCTCACTGGCGTCCTTCAAAGTCTTGTAAATCTTACTCTCCTTCAGGTCAAACTGTGGCCTCTTTCCTTCACCTCCTTATCAAACTTCTCCTTATACTTCACCTGTTGGGGAGGGACACATGTCAGGTTCGGGACGTACTTTCTGGGGAGACCAGCACCAGTGGAACAGTCACATGACTCCATCACACTGTAAACATTTACTTCTTTAACTGTGTATAGCAACGGATCTGTAACTCACAGTCTGATACTTTGGTGTTAAAACACTGAGCATGCTGTTCGTGACATGCTTCCCAAAGTTAACACATTGTTTATATCCCTGGTTATACATAAAAACAACCAACTGTAGTCAAAACGATAAAAAGAGATGAATATTTCCATGCATCAATTTTCATTCTTCACACTTCACATTAGAATGCATCTCAAGTAACAGTTTGAGATTTGATTTTGTTTTCATTGATTGGAAACTGCTGAGCCTTACAACTCAAGAGTTAAAGATGAAAAAACGGGCTTTTCTGCGGCGTGTGTGTTAACACTAAGCTACAGGATGTGGCATCATTCTCTGGGTATATCAATTTCTTGTGTGAATTCACACCTATATTTAGAGAGACTACCCAAGATGCATTTTAAGTGTGCCAAGTGTGAACAAAGCTTATTATACAGTAGAACTCTGTGATCCACATAAAGACAACATGAACTTCATATATAATGAAGTATATATGGAAGACAGTAAGACCATAGGAATGTGATGATGTTTTATGGGAAGATTGGGTTGTTCTTTGAATGCACAGATTAACCAGCCTGTGAGAGAATTGGTGACAAAGCAATAACAATTTTAACATTGTCTCATAAAAATGTGTGACTCTTATAATATTAATAACTAATCAGCAGTTTAAACACAGTTGTGCCAACATAAGCCTACATTGCCTTCAAATGTTCACAAACTCAAAGTTCCAAAGTTGATTATGATGCAAATGCAATATCTTGTTCATTTTGGAAACATCCAGCCATTTGCCTTTCAGAGACAGGCAAAATGATTTAGTGACTTTTAAGGAATTAAAAACAGAAGACTATTAAAGAAAATGAATAAAAAGACACAGAAATAAAGGAGCACGACGTGCACAAAATACTAAAGGTTAACCAGCCAAATCCAAGTAACAACATTGTAACATCTGAGAATGTGAATAAAATCTTGTTGTTTTTTTTAAATAAAACTTTCTTCTACTTTGCACCAAAGAAGATAAGTCACAGTGAATCCTGCAGCAACATTAGGAATCACCTACATGTTCAGTCAATAAACAGATATGAACGCAAGAGAAAGACAGAGGAGACACAAACAGCAGCCCTTCACTTTCAAAGCATGAACCTCCTTACATCGCTAATCACGGCATTGGTTTTCCTAATGTGGCGCATCAGGGGGGTATCATAGGAAGCTGCTCCGTGGAAGGAGGGCTTGGCCTCCACCTACAAAGCGCAGTGACATGGAGGGATGAGAACACACAAACTAGGACATGATTGGAAGGAGAGAGGAAAGCGATGAGGAATGAGGAGATTAAAGAGAAGGATGGAGAAGCAGAAGGAGGACAGGTTCAGAGGTGTGGGTGAGACATGTACAATGATATGAGAAGTTAAACATTTAAATTCATTGAGTCACAGTGACACATTAAGACATGGATGATAATGCAGGATGGCAGAGGAAGCACTATGGAAGAGCTTCTAGTTCTATCGTTAGGCCTGCAGGAGAGCTGCTAAGCATCTAACACAGCAAAACTAGTCTGCTAATATTAGCTCAGGGAAGCTGGCCGCAGCTGCTGAACTATTGCTTCCAGTCATTGATTCCATCCACCTAGTGCGTAAAATGAATTTAGGTAAGACGATAACTTCAGGGAACCGGCTGGAAAGCCACGCGACGGGCCCAGTGTCCTGGAACAGATGGTTGACTGGGTTAGGTGCACTGTACCTGGCTGGTCAGCTTGGAAACCTCAGTGGCCAGAGCGATGTCTGGGCGGTAGGTCAGCGAGCCACCGCGGCTTGCCTCCTCACGGGCCTTTTCACGGTAGCCAATCTGGTGGAGATGTGACAATAAATATCAGTGGAGCATTTTCGAGTGTTGTTTCTTATGAAATATTTATGCTTATTTTCTGCCATTCTTCTTGTTAAATGGTCTAATAACCTGTAGAACAATGGGACACATTCACGGTACAGTATACGCCAATGTCTGATTCAGGGCGAGTCTCTATCTAGAGTATTTATGGCTCAATCTTGGACTGAAAATGAGGCTTTTGGAAACAGAACATTGGTTAGTGCTTTTGCAGCCTTTGTTTGTGCAGGTGTCAAATATCAAGAGTTACCTGGCTGATAAGCTTGGCAGCCTGGGTGGCCTTCTTTATGTCCGGACGATCAACAACAGTAGTGTAGGCCAGGTTGGCTTTGGCATCCTTCTTGTAGGCAATCTGTGGGCAACAGAGAAGAGAAAATGATTATGTGTCAAAACCTGAGCAGAACATTAAGGGAAGACAAACACAAAACCTCAACAGAGATGAGTAAAATCAATCCGAATGGTATTTAGGTGTATTGGTGGAGAAGACTCACGCTGCTCTGTGTCTTGGCGACTTCCATGGCATGCTGAACATCAGGTGGGACAACCATGTGGTTGTACACCGACTTACCCTTTTCCTTCTCAAACCTTGCTCTGTACTGTGTCTGTGAAGGCAAATGGGAATGTGAAGGCCAGCAGCACAAAAACAGGGCAGCAATATGAAACGTTCGAACAAATGTGAGTCACTTGTACCTTGCTGACAAGCTTGTTGACCTGTCTGCTGTGGGCAGTGTCACGGGTCTCAGGTAGGGTGGTGAACAAGCCGGACTGCATTTCCTTCTTACTGGCCTCCTTATACTTGCTCTGAGGAAGAATATACAGAACTTATGTCAATATGGATGTGGCGTTTCAGTTAGCTTATACTAAACCTGACTCAAAGGTGCACAAACACGGATTCTGTATAGATCACGTCTTACCTCGGATGCCAGAGTTCGCACTGCCTTGGCGTGAAGGATATGAGGAGTGTCCAGGACAGGCACATAGTGGCCCTTTTCCTTTTCATACTTCTCTTTGTATTTCACCTGGGGGGGGGGGGGTGAATCGAATTTTACTTTACAACATTTGAATAGTATTTGAGATTCTGCACACTGTATGAATTTCCATTTGATCATAGGAGTGATAGTTGAAGAAAAGGGGAAACCTTACATCACTGGCCATCTCAGCGTTCTTCATGCAGAGGAGTGTGTACTTGTCATCCACTACAGGTATCACACAGCCCTTTAACATCTCTTTGTCATACTTGTACTCAACCTGTTGGGACAATGACGTTGTTGTAGTTACAAAGTTAAACTGCGCATTATAAAAATACTGATTCCATGTTGACAAAATTAAACATTTTAACTGCACGTGTGAAGATGCACCGACTCACATCACTCTGTTGCAAGGAGTTCTTGGCAGCGTTGACAAAGTCAGGTCTGTCTACTGTCCAGATCCATTTGTTCTTGGTGGCTTCATACTTTTTCTTGTAGTCAAGCTAAAAATTGAGAGTTAAAAAAAGTATTATGAGTACCGTAGAGAATTTTTATCAGTCATGAATCGAACATGACATTACGGTCATACTTACATTGCTGATGTTCTTATAGGCCTCCTTAGCGGCACGAATCTCATGAGCCTCAGGATCCATGTTGATCTGAGCCTTGCTCTTTTCATACACTTCCTTGTACTTCAGCTGCAAGATGTATGAAAGACACACCATTAAAATATAAAATGTACGTCATATTTAGGCCTCTTTTGAATCTGCGTTGTATGTGTTATAGGAAAAGCGGGTTCGTGGAGGACTTACGTTGCTGGTGATCTCCTTGACCCTCTTCATGTGCTGCTGGTGTGGAGTGTCATAAGGCAGAGTGTAGGCCTTGGCCTTGGTCTTGTTGTACTCCATCTTGTAAATGATCTATGAAGTAATTATCACAGGAGAGTCAGCAGCAATTCAAAACAAACCAAAATAAAAAAAAGAATTCTTGATATTAAAAGTGTTTACACAAGAACGAAGCAAAACGAAGAACTTACGTCGCTGATCTTTTTGCTGCGTTTGTGGGTCTCATACTCAGGAGTTTCCAGAACATAGGTGTACTTGTCCTTGACACGTTCATACTGCTCCCTGTACTTCCACTAGTGGAGGATAGATAATGTGTAAGCACAAGAAAGGCGACATCTGTAATAATCCAACGACAACCTGTCTTGGCTATCATTTAAGAAGCTTTACGTAAAGACAAAAACTGTCCAAGAAAAGTAGTGAATTTGTAAAAAGTTAAAATTGTTCTGATGCTAACACAGACACAAACACATTCCATGATGACCTCATCACATTCAGTTCTGATTAAGAAATGATTTAACTTTAAATAATCGCCTGGTCTAAACACTTATATAACTTATCTAACATAAAACTTTTCTGAAAACAATATATCATATGTATAATGAATGAAGTGGTGCCATGCAGAACATGCTTTATGAAACATGCAACAAAACAGGAGTTATTTCCCCGGTGAAAATGAAGACAAGAACACATTACCACTATCCAGTCGTGGAAGGCTGCACTGCCCACGGTGTTCATGGCGACTAGCAGTCCATCTTATGCTACCATTCACTAAATTAAAGGCTGATATATATAGATCTATATATATATATATATATATCCATACATTAAAAGGAATGTTTGCTTGGCACTTTAAGACAAAAACCCAGAGTATGAGGAAAAATATATATAATTTTCTTATGTCCTTATATAACTTTTCAAAAGCTGTAATGCAGGAATTAGCTTGATTTCTGATGTCTATGAGTCAAAGGCTTAGCACTCAATAAGACATGAAAAGAAATAAGTATATGCTCTAGGGATTAAAGCATGAAAGAGGAGGGTGGGATGTATGGAAGTAAAAGCCCCTTTAGTAGTTAAAATGAGGTGAATGGAAGGAAGCTCTACGCTCTACAGAATGAGATGAGAAACAGCAGGGAGGATCTGTTAGATCTCTGTAAGTTATGAAACTGTACAGGGACGTCTGCTGCCAGTTTATGGACAGGGCCGAGGGTTATCACGGCTCAGGCTCAGCGCCTGTTTACCTTACTGCCAATAGTGGTCTGGTAAAGAGCTGTGAGAATGTCAGGACGGAGCAGCTCATTGCAGCCAGTCTTTAGCAGATCCTTTGCTCTGGATTTGTACCTTGACTGTCCACACACGTACAACAACACAGACACAGGCGCACACATACACAGAACATGCCATAGTTGAAGACACGTGAAAAACAGTAGTAACACTGGGAGGACTGGAGAAACACTCCGGAGATCCAAGTGCCAACAGAGCTGCCCGTCCACATCTGTGCCCTCAGAGTGACAGAAATCCTCACTTATTCAAACTCTCTCACTATTTGCTGATTCATTTGTTTGGATGCATTTCTAATTTCAAAAGCGTAATTTAACCGTGAGAGATAAATCTGTCTTTCTAATGGCACAGATTATGGAGGATCCTGCTCACTCAGGACAGTCCTGCACAGGACAGAAAGAATTAAACAACGACCAGACACTGACAGACAGTGAGAGAAATTTCTCAAGTTGGAAGAAGTATCACAGCCATGCGAGGACGTCCACCAGCAGATCTGTCCATGAGTTCATGCACCAGTGTCATGGGTCTGGAGGACTGAGCTGGACGTAGCGGTCGAGGACACAGGCCAGTCGTTTGAGGCGACCAAGGCGTTTACCTGGCTCATCTTCCTGTTCTCCCTGGCCAGTTGGTATCTAGGATCATCTGTTGTTATGGTGAACTTATCCTTGGTCTTTTCATAGTTATCTTTGTAGATCCTCTACTCAGAATGTCAGAAGGAAGTTAAACACATTTATCCAGAACACAATGCACACACTGTGTGGACACATTTTAAACACGGGATATGATGATTACACATAAATGTCACAGGCAACGGTTAAAATAATAATATGATTTCACAGCCTTTTACTCCCAACCTGAAAGTCTAATAGAGAAACACCAAAAAAAAATGAGATTAACAACTAAAGTGTACAGGAAACTGATTTAACAAATTAATACTAATTTTACAACAAGTATCAATTAATCAGTTACGTTGTGTTAGAGAATGAAAGGAGTCACCTGGTTAATGAGAAGGGAGGCGTTCTTAACAGTCTGGAAGAACGGAGTGTCACACGTGTATTTGAAGTTGGCTCTGTTTTTCTCATAGGAGGCTTTGTACAGTCTCTGTAGACAAGAAATTAAATGTCTTTTAGGAACATGCAGAAAAAGATATGCTACTGTATGATGCAAGACATTAGAACAGCTTACTGTAAGCAGTACAATGGTGTTTTCTAAAGTACCACATAGTTTATTACATTATAAATAGTTTTTTTATGTTAAATGATAATAATAAATAAAGTGGACACTTCACCTCACTGTACAGCTTCTTGTTCCTCTCGGCATGCATCAGCTCAGGTGTGTCCCATACATAGCAGCCAATACCCTTCAGCCAATCCAGGTCCTCTTTGTACTTGACCTAAAAAGACATAATAAAGAGATTTAATTTATTCATTACATAGTATCTCAATGATATTATGTGCCAGTCTGCCTGTTGGGAGTAAATGTTGCATCCAAGATTAAATAATTGTGAAATACAAGTCAAGAAATACTCACAGTGCTGACGTTCTCATTAACAACTTTGTTGAAGAAAACTCAGGACGGTCAGGGATGGATTTCCATGTGCCCAGAGAACTAATGTATTTCTCCCTGTATTTAACCTGAGGAATTGCAATGGAAAAGTTGAAAATAAGTTTGTTTTTGTTGTCTTAAATAAAAGGTGCAAAGATATTCATTAACCAGCCACCAGCTAATTCCAATTTGCTGACCTCGCTGATGTCATCAGTGACTTTGCGATGGTAGACGATGTCCAGAGCATCTTTGACTGTACGGTAGTGGCCCTTGGAAAGTTGAAAGGTCTCTTTGTAGCGCAACTAAGAAAAATAAAGAACAAAATGTCTCAGATATAATTTTTGATTTTTGTAAAATTGTAAACTCACCTATAAATACTTAGCAATCAAAGAATCCATGGCACTTCAAGAAATTTCTCCTCATTCTAGCTTAGTGTTCTGAATTCTAAGGCTAAGATTAATTAAACATTAAAAACGCCCTACCTCCCTGCATTCAGAACAATTATAAAATAATAGTTATTATAGGAAAAGAATATTCAGCAAGTATACTCACATCACTGGACTGAAGGTAGGATTTCTTGGCGCGGATCAGGAGGGGTGTATCAGCAATGGCTGTGTACCTGTGCTTCATTTTCTCATACTGCGCTTTGTACTTGGTCTAAGGGAAGAAATACACAACAAAAAATTATATAACACATCAGGAATCAGTTTCAGGAGAGAGTTAGATAAATAATCCTAAAATATGTTTCCTATCCATTCACTAAGATGATTCATATTCTGCAAAGCCTTACATCACTGTAGACCACTTTCATTTTCCTAGAATGGCCCATGTTTGGAGTTTCAACCTCTTGAGTGAAATGGGCTCTCTGCTTAGCAGCCAGATCTTTGTACTGGTACTGTAGAAAAACAGAAATGATCTTTAGATTATCAGGTAAACAAAATGAATCACGTAATTCATATAAAGACTGAACTTACGATATTAGTCAGCTGTTGGGCCCATTTGGCTCTTTTGAAGTCCACAGAGTCAACAGTGGTGGTGGTCTTGGCCATTTCCTGCTTGCTCTGGGCTTTGTAGATCCACTGAAATAAGAGAAGAAGGAAAAAGTTGAAACAAAATGCAAATTTTAATACAATTATCTGAAAATGTTTAAAGGCTGGAAGCTAATAAAAGGTGTTACAAAAGTGCACTTGGACTCACATTGCTCATGTGGCTCTTCAGCTCAGTTACACGTTTATACTCTGGTGTGTCAAGCACCACAGAGAAGTTAGCAAGGTTCTTCTTGGCCTCCACTGGATAGTCCACCTATAAAAGTGAAAAACCAGCCATTCATATGGTCGTACTGTGGCAAACTGAATATGTACTGAAAATTAAGAACCCCCCCAAAAAAGGAATATTCCATCCAAAATTGGGAACATACCCTCTGTTTGGTTATGTTGCGCACGTGGATCATCTCTGGAGTGTTATACAGGAAGCAGCCAAGGCCTCTCAGCCACATCAGATCCTCTTTGTATTTCAACTAAAAACCAAAGAGATTTTAAGAAACATTTTTTTAACATATTTAAAGTTACTTTTCTAAAAACACCTGTTTTCTTCACCATACCTCACTGCAGATGTGGTTGACATTGTAGCAGTGCATCAGCTCAGGGGTGATGGGTAAGGAGATCAGCTGGCCTCTGGTGCTGTTATATTTCTCTTTGTACCACAACTAGAAAGTGAAGACAAAAAGGTGTCAGGAATGGAACATTCTCCGTCAATGCTATGCAAACATGAGTGTCATAAATTGTTAGAAAACGATTGCGTACGTCACTGAGGTGCTCCTGGTTCTTCTTGACTTGTTTGATATCAGGCGTGTCGTAGGTTGTGTGGATCTTGTCCTTGTGCTTGTGGTAGTCCTCACGATACAGACGCTGCAGAGGGGAAAGATGCGATTGGACTGTTTGATTCGTAAAAGAGCGGAAACTTATTTTCGAGTAATGTGTTTGGCTCAATGCGTTATCTTACATCATTGATGATCTTGTGAGCTTTCCTTGCACTGACGAAATTGACACCCTCTGGATGAAGACTGTATGACTTAGCTTTTGTCATCTCGTAGGCCTCCTTGTACTTCACCTATTAAAGCAGAAACATTTTATTTAGTAACAGGGACCTACCTGACAACGTGGCTAAAACAACTGATGTATCGGATGATTGAAGAAAGCGGAATACTGACATTGCTTGAGACAATTTTGTTTATCTTAGCCTGCTTGATTAGAGGCATGTCGTAGGGTAGAGAGTAACCAGTGGCCATGGATTTCTTGTTTGCGTCCTTGTACAAGTTCTGAAAGAAGCACAACAAACACCACAGAATGAGAAAGGAAAGTAATGAAGTGTGTCTAAAATTACAAATTTGTAAAAAGTAGTACACATTTTTTTAAGGCACATACAAGTTGCCATAAAGAAATAAAATACATTCTGTAGCCTGTACTCTAAGAGCTGAGGAATTTAAACTCACACAGCAATGTAATACAAACGTATTAAATGTGAAATCTCAAATGTCTGCTGTCTACAGCATAATCAAAAATGTATTTTAGAATGTGTAGGGTGCTTCTCATATGTAAAAGTTTTGTAAATATCTACAAGTATATTGTACACATACGAGGGTTATTCCTAAATGGGTACATTGTTAATGATGAAACTCACGTCACTCTGAATGTAGTTTGCCTGGCGTGCCCTCTCTGTTTCAACTGTAACAGCAGGGGCAGTGTTAGTGCCCTTGATGTTGGCGTTGTAGTCGTAGCGGTAGTGCAACTGTAAAAGAAAATTAAAAGGTATAGTCAGTTTTATTTTATCATGTGAGGAAACATAGATCACATTGAATCGCCGTTGTTGAAAAAATGTAAAGGGTCACTCACATCGCTCAGGTTCTGGGCGCTGTGCTTGGCAGTCTCATACACTGGAGTCTCCGTCACCACTGAGTAGTCCTTGAAAGCCTCAATGCCTTTTGCTCTGTACTTGTTCTGGAATAATAATACACAGAATAACATGGCAGTCAGAGTCACTTCTAAAATACACCCTGGAGCAGAGCAAGAAAGTCTATTCAAGTCTTAGAAGGATTGAAAAGGAATATGATGTCAAATTTGTGTCAACAAAAGAGAAAGCAGAAGAAAATTTGAACAACATAGCCAGAGCTCAAAGTTCTAAACCCTAATTACTGAAGGAAATGAAGAATGAATATATTGATAGGCCACAGGCTAACCTCACTCTGGAGATCCATAGCATGCTTGACACGGATGATCTCTGGCGTGTCCCAGGCGTAGCAGCCAATGCCCTTCAGCCAGTTCATATCATCTTTGTAGAAGACCTGGGGAAAGCACAGACAAAAAAACAAACAGGTTTAGTCATAGTTAGCATGAAAGAATACGATTGAAACTTGCAGAAAACATTAAACTGAGGGTAGTTACTCACATCGCTGAGCTGCTCATTGACCTTGCGGGCTTGGACGTACACCTGCATGTCAGGCAGGCAGATCCACTGATGCAGATACTTGCGGTAGTTGATTTCACTGACTGAGGACTGGGTGTTGCGGGCAGACAGGATCTCCAGCATGTCAGGTGGGATATGGTTCTTAGCCTTAGTCTTCTCGTAACTCTCCTTGTACAGACGCTAGAAAGATGGACCCCAGATGGTTTTTTGAGGTTTAGCATTGCTGGTTTTGGTCTTACAGTGCACCCTGTGTATTTGCCATCATTGAAAATAAACATATGTGAAATATTGAAGGGCAAAACTAATTAAACTTACATCTAAGACCAGCTTTCCAGCTTTGATGCAGCGAGCAGTGGCAGGATCATCCTCAAGACACTTGGGCAGACTGTAGAGGGATTTGAACTTCTCATAATCTTCCTTGTACTTCACCTACAGCAAGATGATTCATATTTTTGTTAAAGGTCAAAGGTCAATCAAAGTGTGCAAACCCTGGACAAATTTAACAACAAGTTACAGATACACTCACGTTGCTGAGAATGATCTTCTGGCTCTTGGCATGCTTCAAAGCATGGGAGTCACTTGGGATCTGGTAGCTCGTGGCTTTGATTTTGTCCCAGGTAGAAGTGTAGTTTTTCTGTTGAGAGACAAGACGTTATCAACGTGTTGTCACATTAAAGCAACTGGAATCTTCTTGACATAAATGTTGATCTGTATTTACGTTGCTGAAGAAGACTTTGAAGTTGTGGCATCTGTGGTAGTCCTGGGTATCCAGCACAGTGGTATACAGGTGCTTCTGCTTGTGATAAGCCTCCCTGTAGTTGAGCTGTAAATGACAATTGTTTAATGAATGCACTGGATTAGGTCAATTTAAATGAAAACAATATATGTGGGTTTTTTTTTTTACTCTAGCTTACTTACATCACTGGCCCAGGTGTGGCCCAGAACGGCAGTCACATAAACTGGAGTGTCTGTCACAATGGAGTAATCGCTGAATTGTTTCTTGGCATCCTGTCTGTATTTCAGCTATAGGGGAAGATATTAGTTGGGTTAAGTATCAGAGCTCACACAATAAAACTGTTTTTTAATTTGTAATTTTTTTACATGACCAATCTAAATATGACATTTTCGACTTTCAAAAACATTCCCATTATCGTCCGTGTTGTTACTCACATCACTCTGTATTTCATAGGACTTCTTGGCACGAACAATCTCTGGTGTGTCCCAGATATAGCAACCGATACCCTTCATCCAGTTCAGATCATCCTTGTAAAACACCTATTAAATTACAACCGCAAAAGGTCGAGAATTATATGTTCAGTCATTGAAAGACCACTTGGACATTTAAACAATCTTGCGTGCGAGCATCAGCACTGACAGAAGACCTACATCACTCAGAATCTCGTTGGTCTTGCGGGCGCGAATGGCGTCCTCCTGCTCAGGGTGGCAAGTCCACTGGTGCAGATAGGTGCGGTACAGGATGTCGCTCAACATGTCCTGGCAACGCTTAGCCACCTTGTTAGCGATGATGTCAGCTGGGATGTGGGTATGGGTCTTGCTCGTATGGTACGCTTTGTGGTAGAGCCTCTGTAAAGACATGTCACGGAAAGTGTCAGACACCACCGTTAAAAATGTGAACCAAGTTAACCAGAAAAACAACCATATTATAACTAAAATAAAGGGTTTAAAGGTTGGCTTACTAGACTTCTTTTATTTATCTTACCAGTCCCTTGTTTTTCTCCTGCTGTCCACAGTGCACAACCTCAGGGAAGTCCACCAGGGTCCCGGCCATGTAATGACCTTTGGCCTTCTCATGGGAATGCTTGTACTTAACCTAACAGAATCCAGAATGAAAAAACGCTGAAGTTTGTTTGTGAAGAAAACGTGAGCGGATGTGTTTTCATCTTATCGGTGCTGACTTCTATAAAGAAGTGTAAGACACTCACATCACTAGCGATTTCCCTGCTTTTTTTACCAATCACAAGTGGGATGTATTGATGGTTCAGCTGGTAGCTTGTAGCCTTAGTCTGGTCCCAGTTCTGTTTATATAGTTTCTGGAATCGTACAAAATAGTCACATTAAGAAAAGGTTGATAAAATATGTGATATACACTCCACAAATTCAACAAAATAATCATGAAAAGTATGGATTTCCTGATCATTTTACCTCACTAGTGATCTTAGACACCTCCCTGCTATGGGCCAGTTGAGGAGTGTCATCTGAACCAATGTAATGGCCCTTCTCTGCATTGAAGGTCTCTTTGTACTTCAGCTTTAGGAGGAAGAAAATAAGATAAAGATTATTTTAGACTTGCTAATTGTTTATTATAATGGATCGAGAAACGTAGCCATTGAGATGTTAAATTTTCCATACATCACTGAGGTTGGCAGCATTTATCTTTGCTAAGACAAGCTCAGGGCGGTCCACAATCAGGCTGAATTTGCCAAAGCCTTCAATGGCATTCATCTTGTAGAGTCTCTGCAAAAAAAAAAAAAAAAAAAAAGATCACAGTGAAACATCAAGACAGGCAAAATGTGTAGAAAACAAAATAGTCAGATCCAATCAGAGAATGTAACATGAGGCACATACGTCGTTGAGAATCTGCTGGGCTTTCTTGACCTTGACATGCTCAACTGAGTCAGCTGCCATCCAGCCACAGCCACGAATCCATTCTAGGTCAGCCTTGTACACATTCTGAAGACAGAATCACATATACGTTTTCAGTGAAGAAAATTTGTCAAATGATCGTGCCAGTGAAATAAATGGGTCCTAATGGGGCGTGATTTTGACAGCACTCACATCGCTTTGAAGATCATAAACCTTTCTGGCCTGGACCACATCGTTGGAGTCTGGCAGACAGGTCCACTGGTGCAGATGAGTTCTGTAGTTGAAATCATTGACTTGGATCTGACATTTCTTGGCCAGTTCAAGATTCAGCATGTCCACTGGCAGGTGGAACTTGGTCTTGGACTTGTTGAAGTCCTTCTTGTACAAAACCTCACTGGCAATCTTGGCTGAGTTTATGGCTAACATGATTAGCGGGTCGTCTTGGACACAACGTGCACCGATGTGGTGGCCGACCTGCCTACGGTATCCCTCATGATACTTGTACTACGGGAGAGAAAAGAAAATCATTATCCCCATATTGTCATGTTCTACATTAAATGACGAAACCTTCAGTGAATTTTTTAAAAATCAAACAGCTGCTTACCTGACTCTGCACTTTAGATGTAAGAATGCACTGCTTGATTGGAACTGCATCTCCTGGCATGAAGTAGCCGGTGGCTTTGACGTTATCCCACGCTTTGGTGTATAGTTTCTGAAAAGATAAAACATGCATTATATGTTTTTTCATAATGTATTTATTGCCAAGCTGATAATATGAGAGTAAAATTGTAAAAAGCAAAGTGTGGTTTAAATAAAATTTGCATGTCTTACGGGGTGAATGTTCTTAGCCACCTCTCTGGCTGTGGCAAGAGTTGGAGTGTCCACTAGGGAATACTTGGTCTTGTCTTGGTGCCAGGCCTCACGATACTTGGCCTAAAAAAACGTAAGAAATCCAAATTCACTTAATTTTCATAAATATCTGCTATGGCCATTTTGCTGTCAGGGGATGAAACAAATCAACACAGTAGCAAAGTGCCATCGTTACCTCATTGAGGACCTGGGCAGCATTCTTGGCACAGACAAAGTCCACTCTATCACCTGGAACTGTGTATTTCTGCTCATCTAACTTCACACGGTAGCCTCTCTGTAAAAAAGCCAAGAAACATATGTATGGAAAACAATTCAGCAAATTTACTGAAGGTACACATACATTTTTGTTCTTGCTTGTACTGTGTACTTTTTTTTATAGGACTATCTGATTATCGGAACGGTGATTGCAGTCAGTTTAAAATGTATGTGGTACAAACTTACATCAGCCAGGATCTTCTGTGCATGCTTAACCTTAATAACATCCACGCACTCATGTGGCATCCATCCACATCCACGTAACCACTCCATGTCAGCTTTGTACACAGCCTGAGGAAAAAGAATCAGCCATTTTTATTTAAGTGTTTTGGTGAAATTAAAAATGCATACAATCAATTAATCAGGATATCATTAAAATTTCACCACAGCTATTCATCATAAACTCACGTCGCTCTGAAGATCGTAGGCCTTTCTGGCCTGGACCACATCGTTGGAGTCTGGGCAGACAAGTCCACTGATGCAAATAAGTTCTGTAGTTGAAATCATTGACTTGGATCTGGCATTTCTTGGCCAGCTCCAGTGTGAGCATGTCCACTGGCAGGTTGAACTTAGTCTTGGACTTGTTGAAATCTTTCTTGTACAAGGCGTCACTGGCAATCTTGGCTGAGTTCATAGCCAACATGATCAGAGGGTCGTCTTGCACACACCTTGCACCAATGTGGTGGCCGACCTGCTTACGGTATCCCTCGTGGTACTTGTACTTAAAGAGAAAAGATGAGGGATTGATGAAATTTCAGCAAGAAGCTAATTTATTAATTCACTGTAATGAAATCCTGGGGGTAACGTCATCTTTTTCTCTTACATCACTAATGATATTTCTGGACGCTTTAGCTTTCAGCACAGAGATAGCATCCTCCTTGATTTGGTAGCCTCTGGCCTTCTGGTCATCCCAAGCCTTTGTGTACAGTTTCTGCAAAGAATTTACAGAGCAAGTATAATCAACAAGACTGTAAGTTGTAGTGTCAACACATCAAAATCCAAAAAGTCATGGACCAATTCATTCATACAGTGCAAGGAATGAGATATTTATGTTTGTTTTAGCTGCTTCAACACAGTCATGCGTGGTACAGTGACTGTAATAATGCAAACTTACGTTGCTGACATTGATAGCATTGACCTTAGACAGTTCAAAGGTGGGGGTGTCAGGTGGCAGGTGAATAGTGAGCTTGTCTTTATTCCAGACCTCTTTATATTTCCTCTGTGAAAAAACAGAAAAAACATATTTTTATTTTGACGCATTCATTTAGAGAGATATTTGTACAAAGTGTTTGTTAAATTAAACATTTCCAGAGAAAGCATTTAGAATACTCAAAGTTTTCAATACTCACATCGCTGAGGATGTCAGAATTTTGCTTGGACAAAACAATAGCTGGGAGGTCGACAACGCTGGTGAATTTGACGGTGCTTGGATGCTGGCGGTAAAGCCTTTCATTCAGAACAGCCTGGGCATGCTTAACCTTGAGTACATCCACAGACTCATGTGGTGACCAGCCACATCCTTTCAGCCACTCCAGATCAGCTTTGTATACGGCCTGAAAAACAAAAATCATTGACCTCACCTTATGTATTTGCTTTTAATCCGATACTGTGGGCTTTGGAGGGTTCCATAACAATTGCAGGATGCAGAGTTTTAACGAGCCTAGGAATGTGTTTGCAAGGTTAAGACGACATCAGACAGAGATGGTTCAGTAATGCAGTTTCCATCATGATACTTACATCACTCTGTAAGTCGTACACCTTTTTGGCCTGGACCACATCGCTGGAGTCTGGCAGGCACGTCCACTGGTGTAGGTGCGTTCTGTAGTTGAAGTCATTCACTTGCTGCTGGCATTTCTTGGCCAGTTCAATTGCCAACATGTCCACTGGCAGATTGTACTTGGTCTTGGTCTTGTTGAAGTCCTTCTTATAGATATTGTCGCTTGAGATCTTGGCTACGTGAGCGGCCAACATAATCAGTGGGTCATCTTTAACGCTGAGTGCACCGATATGATGGCCACACTGCTTGCGGAAACCAGCTTTGTACTTGTACTGAAAATTTAGAGCATAAAACCATTATTATTTCCATTTGTTTAATACAAAACACTGATGTGAAAAAATGAAGAAGCCTGTAGCTTGAAAAATGAGTAAATGAAGGTATATGAAAACTAATAACACAGAATAAAACAGACTCACATCACTGACGATGTCTCGGGAGGCCTTGGCTGCTAAAACAGAAATTGCATCTTTGGGAAGGTAGTAGCCTTTGTTGATGGCGTTCACAAAGCCTTCACGATAATATTTCTGGGGAAACAAGAATGATCTCGTTAAGGTGTCTAATCATGTATATGAACTGTGTGCTAATGATACACAATACAGCAGCTATATAGGAGACAACGTCCTGTAAAATAGAATATATTCATTTCTAAAACTTTAAAACAATTTCATTATGATATGTAAAGTGAGGTAATTCATTCTTGATTTCATAATATTCTGTAAAGTGCTTATTAGTTTTTATTACAATGAGAAGAGGAAATGCATTACCAGACTGGTGTTGAGTTTATTCTGTCTTGCCAAGATGATCTCCGGTGTGTCGGGCATGATATGAAGGATGGTCTTGTCCTTCTCCCAGGCAGAAATGTATGCTTTCTGTAAACAACAAATTAACATGGTTAACTCGGTGAGACATGATCTTTTGTTTACATTATTAGAAAACAAACTAAAAAGAAAAGAAAAAACTACAGGAAAACAGAAATATATAATCAAAAAACACCAAGTCATAAGTCCAGTTTCTACCTTGTCCATGATCTGGGCATTGGCCTGAGCAAGGGCGTAGGGCATGTCTGTGGTCTGAGCGGTAAACTTGAACTTGCTGGGATGCTGACGGTACTTCCTTTCACTCAGGATTTCCGCTGATTTCTTGGCTTTCTCCATATCAACTGAACCAATTGGCACCCAACCCATACCCTTGACCCATTCCATATCAGCTTTGTACACAGCCTACAGGTAGAGGAACAAGAGGAATAGGTGACTTTTAAAAGAAAAAGTATAAATACAACGCGTAGCAAAAATCTGAAATTCTCAATACGTACGTCACTCTGCAAGTCATATGCCTTTCTGGCCTGGACCACATCGTTGGAGTCTGGCAGACAGGTCCAGTTGTGCAAATGAGTTCTGTAGTTGAAATCATTGACTTGGATCTGACATTTCTTGGCCAGTTCAAGATTCAGCATGTCCACTGGCAGGTGGAACTTGGTCTTGGACTTGTTGAAGTCCTTCTTGTACAAAACCTCACTGGCAATCTTGGCTGAGTTCAGAGCCAGCACGATCAGTGGGTCGTCGAGGACGCTGAGGGCCCCAATGTGGTGACCGACCTGCTTACGGTATCCTGCCTTGTATTTGTACTGTTTAGAGAGAAAGGGTGAAGTGAGTGTCAGGAGAATGAATATTAAATCACTAAAGAAAGAGAAAATCCTCTGATTGTAGGTTACGTACATCACTGATGATATTTCTTGCACGTTTGGCAGCAACAACAGACACAGCATCAGCTTTAAGGTCATAGCCCTTTCTGAAGATTTCCTCAACACCTTCCCTGTATATTTTCTGAAAAAGAAAGGAAAAATTATATAACCATGAAGCCTATGACACTGATATTCACTGACAGTAGAGTAAATCCATCAGGTCAGAAAACAGACCAAACATACCCTGCTGATGTTGTAAGCATTAGCTTTGGAAAGCAGCAGCTCAGGTGTGTCAGGTTTCACATGAATCTTAATCTTCTCAGCCTCCCAAGCAGCGATGTATTTTCTCTGTGGCAAGAAACAGAAAATGAAAGATAAAACACAAATCCAATCAAAATTGTGAAAATATGAAAAAACAAAATGTAACGAGCTCTATAATAAGTTTTACCTTGTTGATTACATCAGCATTTGCTTTGGCTAAGACCATGGGCATAGACGTCATGTCAGTCTTATATTTAAATGTGTCTGGTTTCTGTCTGTAAAGACGATCGTTGAGAATTTTTGCAGCATTCTTGGCCTTCATCACATCGATTGAGCCAATGGGGATCCATCCTACACCTATAACTTCATCCATGTCGGCTTTGTACACAGCCTAGTGGAGAGAGCATATACGCCTTAACCACAGCCATCATGGTATAATGTGTTGAGTTATGTTGAACACGTCCCAGAAGCGCTTACATCGCTCTGAAGATCGTAGGCCTTTCTGGCCTGGACCACATCGTTGGAGTCTGGCAGACAGGTCCACTGGTGCAGATGAGTTCTGTAGTTGAAATCATTGACTTGGATCTGACATTTCTTGGCCAGTTCAAGATTCAGCATGTCCACTGGCAGGTGGAACTTGGTCTTGGACTTGTTGAAGTCCTTCTTGTACAAGGCGTCACTGGCAATCTTGGCTGAGTTCAGCGCCAGCATGATCAGAGGGTCGTCTTGCACACACCTTGCACCAATGTGGTGGCCAACCTGCTTACGGTATCCTGTTTTGTACTTGTACTAATAAAATCAGCAGAAAAGGATTTATTTTACAACTATAAGACACCTTAATATTGCGTCTTATTCCAGCAGGTCAATCGGATGTACAAACGTGGTGTACGATAAAGAATACATCACTTACATCACTTATAATCTCCCTGGAGGCCTTAGCAGCTTTGACAGAGATTGCATCTGAAGGAAGGAAGTAGCCCTTTTGGATTGTGGCCTCATAACCTTGTCTGTATAGTTTCTGCAGGAGAGACACAGATTAAGTCTTTTTCTGCATAAAACAACTCAATAACAACGCCAGAAAAATCCATTAAATAGGTTTAATAAATGATGGTACAATCTAACTGTAGATATCCAACTTCATATTCTGTACCAAATAAAGGTAGGATTCATCTTCATGTCGAGTAAGAATTACACTAACCTTGCTAATGTTGAGAGCGTTCTGATGAGAAAGCAGGATCTCGGGTGTGTCTGGGTTTATGTGCACCTTTGTCTTGTCCTTGTCCCATGCCTCAGTGTACAGACGCTAGAAGAAAGCAAAAATAGTCCCAGTGTTAGTGGCCATAATCATTTAAAGAGACAGAGTGAAAAGTCTCCAGGCCAAATCATGATATAATGAAATCTACCTTGTTTATGGTCAGAGCATTATTCTTTGCAAGGACAATGTTCATGGCATCTGTGGGGCTGGTGAAGGGAACAGTGCTGGGGTGTTGACGGTACTTTCTCTCATTCAGGATCTCTGCAGCTTTCTTTGCTTTCTCCACCTCAATTGAGCCAATGGGAACCCAACCCAGGCCCTGGAGCCACTTCAGATCGTCTTTGTATACAGCCTGTGATGTGCAGTAATTCAAAATTTAGTTCTGGTGACACTTTGCACAATGGCAAAAAGGACCCACAGAAACAAATTAGCATGAAGCATGCACTCACATCGCTCTGAAGATCGTAGGCCTTTCTGGCCTGGACCACATCGTTGGAGTCTGGCAGACAGGTCCACTGGTGCAGATGAGTTCTGTAGTTGAAATCATTGACTTGGATCTGACATTTCTTGGCCAGTTCAAGATTCAGCATGTCCACTGGCAGGTGGAACCTGGTCTTGGACTTGTTGAAGTCCTTCTTATACAAGGCGTCACTGGCAATCTTGGCTGAGTTCAGAGCCAGCACGAGGAGGGGGTCGTCTTGCACACACCTTGCACCAATGTGGTGACCGACCTGCTTACGGTATCCTGTTTTGTACTTGTACTGGAAGAAAATTTAAAGAAAGTTGCTTAGTTAGATGTAAAATTAATACATGCATCCAATTGTTCACCAGTGGTCAGATCCAAAGCTTACATCACTGGCAATGTCCCTGGAAGCCCTGGCAGCTTTGATGGAAATGGCATCATTGCGCAGATCATAACCCTTCTTCTTGGCATCTTCATTTGCCTGTTTGTATTTTTTCTGTAAACAAATCAAAACAGAGATATTTAGCATATACTGTACGGTTAATAGTAACATTAATACGAAAGTAAGAGTAGTTGGAAAATCCATCCATCATCTGTCACCACTTATCCTAGCTACTTTACTTTTTCACCTACCAAACTGTAGTTGTAGTTGTTGGCTTTGGCTAGAAGAACATCCATAGCATCAGGCATGACGTGGATCTTTGTCTTCTCGTTCTCCCAGGCTTCAATATATGCTTTCTGCAGGTAGGAAAACGTACAGACAGCATGAACTGTGTGCAAACCTGCATTTCACTATGACATAATTTACTTATCACATTCAAGTATAGTCAGTAATTTAGTTGGATATTATGTAAAATTATTTGTTTATGATTTTATACCTTGTTCATTATCTGAGCATTCGTCTTAGCCAGTGCGATGGGCATGTCTTCAGTAGTTAGTTTGAATCTAAAGTTGCTTGGGTGCTGACGATACTTTCTTTCGCTCAGGGCCTCACCAGCTTTCTTCACCTTCTCGACATCCAGGAACCTATAGGCACCCATCCAATGCCCTGCATCAAACTCAAATCCTCCTTGTAAACAGCCTAGAGGAAATGATAAAGGATTTTTTTGGTTAAAAATGTTTCAACAAACATGAAACCTTAGGAGTTAATGAGTAAATGACCACGAGTGGTGGATATGTGTATTTTATGGATCTTTTATCTTTGAGTGTGAGAGTTAAAGTTTATTTATCTTTTCTCTCTATAAATGCAGACATTTATAATCACATCCATCTGTAGGTCAGTCAAATTAAAAAGTTATACAATAATCAATTCATAATCATTAGGTGAAATCACAATATATTATGAAAAATGTACAAAATCAATTTCACCACAATTGTCATAAACCTACATCGCTCTGAAGATCGTAGGCCTTTCTGGCCTGGACCACATCGTTGGAGTCTGGCAGACAGGTCCACTGGTGCAGATGAGTTCTGTAGTTAAATCATTGACTTGGATCTGACATTTCTTGGCCAGTTCAAGAATCAGCATGTCCACTGGAAGGTTGAACTTGGTCTTGGACTTGTTGAAGTCCTTCTTGTACAAGGCGTCACTGGCAATTCTGGCTGAATTCAGAGCCAGCACAAGCAGAGGGTCGTCTTGCACACACCTTGCACCGATGTGGTGACCGACCTGCTTACGGTATCCTGTCTTGTATTTGTACTGAAGAAAATTTAAAGAAAGTTGCTTAGTTAGATGTAAAATTAATACATGCATCCAATTGTTCACCAGTGGTCAGATGCAAAGCTTACATCACTGGCAATGTCCCTGGAAGCCCTGGCAGCTTTGATGGAAATGGCATCATTGCGCAGATCATAACCCTTCTTCTTGGCATCTTCATTTGCCTGTTTGTATTTTTTCTGTAAGCAAACACAAACATCCAGCAGACGATGGGTATTTTCATTTTTCTTTGTATGTGCAGCTGTTTGATATCTATAAAAAAACATTTTTAACCTGAATATAGACAGTATGATAACATATTATATTTTAGTTCTCCAATTAATGATTCAAAGCAATTGGCATTGAAGAATTTGGAATGTATTTCATATTTAGATTTTGTCTGATATAATGCATAGTGAAACAGTATTTATTTCACTTGTCATTTAGTATCTTCTATGTGACTTTGCATGCAATGATATACAGTATATGTAATGATATCATAAATCTATCCTTATTAATTTCAAAATATTGATTTAAAGCACATCTCCCAGATTTATTTGAGAATAAACATAAATAAGAGAAGCTGTACTACAACATTAAAAATATATATATATTTTCACCTACCAAACTGTAGTTGTAGTTGTTGGCTTTGGCTAGAAGAACATCCATAGCATCAGGCATGACGTGGATCTTTGTCTTCTCGTTCTCCCAGGCTTCAATATATGCTTTCTACAACAGAAATTACTGACATTAGATACTCTGCAAGGATGAATTTTATGACAACACTATTCCTTTATCATATCTCTGTGAAGTTTATTCATTTGTTTGATATGATACTGTATAAAGTATCTGTTTATGATTTCATACCTTGTTCATTATCTGAGCATTCGTCTTAGCCAGTGCGATGGGCATGTCTTCAGTAGTTAGCTTGAATCTAAAGTTGCTTGGGTGCTGACGATACTTTCTTTCGCTCAGGGCCTCACCAGCTTTCTTCACCTTCTCGACATCCAGGAACCTATAGGCACCCATCCAATGCCCTGCATCGCCCTTAAATCGTCCTTGTAAACGGCCTAAAAGAAACGGTTTTAGGTAAAAGGCTTAAATAGGTAAAAATGCTGCAAAACATCAAAAAATGCTAGCATATATGTAAAAACAAAAACTACGCACGGTATAAACGCAAGAACTGATACTCACGTCACTCTGCAGGTCGTACGCGTGCCTGGCCTGGACCACATCGTTGGAGTCTGGCAGACAGGTCCACTGGTGCAGATGAGTTCTGTAGTTGAAATCATTGACTTGGATCTGACATTTCTTGGCCAGTTCAAGAATCAGCATGTCCACTGGCAGGTGGAACCTGGTCTTGGACTTGTTGAAGTCCTTCTTGTACAAGGCGTCACTGGCAATTCTGGCTGAATTCAGAGCCAGCACGAGCAGGGGGTCGTCTTGCACACACCTTGCACCGATGTGGTGACCGACCTGCTTACGGTAACCTGTCTTGTATTTGTACTGCAAACGAGGAAATAAAGGGATCAAAACATTATGGTTTTTTACAGCAATAACAACATCAGTGATATTGTTTTCAAAAATACATGCTGCTGAACATTAAGCATAATGGTGTAAATGTAAGGAAATGTTACAAATATTTAATAGTATGAAAAAGCATACAGAGTGAAAAACTAATTGGTCAAATGTTGGATTACCAGTCTCTGCTAAATGTCAAAATGTTAATAAAAACATTACATGTTTTAAATTTTTTTAATGAAAAATTATTTGTGCTAAGTACAAGGAGTTGGAATTAGATTGTTTTACATCGCTGGCAATATCCCGTGAAGCTCTCGCTGCAATAATGGAAATGGCATCATTACGCAGGTCGTATCCCTTCTTTTTGGCCTCTTCATTTGCCTGCTTGTACAATTTCTATTTAAAGGGAAAAATACAAAAAAATAAAAATAAATTAGAAATGGTCTGAGAAATGGTGGTGAATTTTAAAGTATATTATTTTTTAAAAAGTCAACGTTTGTTTTTGTTTTTTTAATAGTTGAGACTCACCAAACTGTAGTTGACTCTGTTGGCTTTGGCTAGCACAATATCCATAGCATCAGGCATAACGTGGATGGAAGTCTTGTCTTTGTCCCAGGCTTTAGTGTAAGCACTCTGTAAGGGTTAAAAGATTCATATGAATTTCTGTTATCTGTTGCTTGACACTAACTTTTTCATTGGTCCAAAATATTTTGGAACTAATATTCTTAAAAATCATTTCTCATTTGATGAATTCAACTGATTTGCCTGATCTGCTTTCCACTGGTTTTCAGATATGTAAAAGTTCATATATTTGTTGTTAAAATAAACAAGAATGAGCTGCACTACACCTATTAGTTGAATAACTTCAAAACAAATACCTTGTTCATGATTTCAGCATTGGCCTTCGCCAATGCCAGGGGCATGTCTTCAGCAGAGAGCTTGAATCTAAAGTTGCTTGGGTGCTGACGATACTTTTTCTCGCTCAGGATCTCACCAGCTTTCTTCGCCTTCTCAGTATCCAGTGAACCTATTGGCACCCATCCAATGCCCTGCATTGCTCTTAAATCGTCCTTGTAAATAGCCTGTAGGAAACATTAATTTATAATGGTAAAAAATATACACACTGATTAAGACAAACAATTTTTACAGTATACATGCAAGCATCAGTACTCACATCACTCTGTAGGTCATACGCCTTTCTGGCCAGGACCACATCGTTGGAGTCTGGCAGACAGGTCCAGTTGTGCAGATGAGTTCTGTAGTTAAAGTCATTGACTTGGATCTGGCATTTCTTGGCCAGTTCAAGAATCAGCATGTCCACTGGAAGGTTGAACTTAGTCTTGGACTTGTTGAAATCCTTCTTGTACAAGGCATCACTGGCAATCCTGGCTGAGTTCAGAGCCAGCATTAGCAGAGGGTCGTCTTGGATGCTGCGAGCACCAATGTGGTGTCCGACCTGCTTACGGTATCCTGTCTTGTATTTGTACTACAGAAGCAAGCGTGAGAATGATCAGAAACAAAAACTGGCGAGGGGAGGGGACATAAGACATATGTGGGCATAGTACAGCATGTAAATAACCACACTAACACTTACATCACTAGCAATAGCAGTAGAGGCTTTGGCAGCCTTCACTGAAATGGCATCAGCACGAAGATTGTGGCCCTTCTTCTTGGACAGCTCATTATCCAATTTGTAGAGTTTCTAAGGAGAGAAAATACATATTTTGAAAAGAACAGGATATCTACTATCAAATGAATACATTTACTTGAGGTAGTGTGCCAATTTTCTTTTTGTCAGGTCCAGTCATGGTCAGGCCTCTCAAGGTCGGTATTAGTATTGTCTGTGTAATACCAGCAGTAAAGGATATCAACATTTTTTTAAACATGAATGAAGGAGAGTCCACAAACTCCACAGAGGAATTTTAGCAAGTACAACCAGATGCTGGAAAGTCCCAGTTGTCAAACCACTTAATACCGATATGATTTGGGGTGTTTGTGTTTATAGCACCATGTATGAAGTTTCCTGATTTAAAACCACACATGACGTCGTTTGCAAAGATCCTTCACTTTACTTCCGACTCCTAAGTTTTGCACAGCACTGTATCTTTCCTTTTTATCAGAAACACTGGCAGATCTTTATCAAAATGTGGAAACTGTTAAGACATTATACGATACCTCACTGTAGTTTCTGTTGTTTCCTCGAGCCAGAACAATATCCATTGCATCAGGCATGATATGGATTGAAGTCTTGTCCTTGTCCCATGCCTTGGTGTAGGATTGCTAAACGGAAAAAATTGGGTAATTGGATTTCATAAATAAGAGGAATGATACATGTATTTATTTTTGTTTCATGTGTCATCCAATACCTTATCCATAATCTGGTTGTTGGCAGAGGCCAGCATCAGATCCATAGAGTGCATGTCCTTAGTGAATTTGAAATTGCTAGGATGTTGACGATATCCTTTTTCACTTAAAGCCTTGCCAGCTGTCTTTGCTTTCTCGACATCCAGCGAGCCGATAGGAACCCATCCTATTCCCTTCATGAAGCCCTCATATTCACTCTTATACAGGTTCTAATGAAGAATGTAAACAGAAAGAGTGTTTCCACAAAAAGTGACGGAAATTACAATTTTCCTATACTGGATATGTATCAGTTATACCAACTGTGGCATCAATTCTGCTAAAGTGCATCAATTACAGTAACCATACTTCATGCTAACAAAAGAAACCTACGTCACTCTGAATCTCCATCATGTTGCGACACCGTTGCAGGTGCAAATTGTCAGGCAGCAGCAAGAAGCTGTGGGGGATCTTTCTGTATCCCGTCATAGTTTGAGCAGCAGAGGCCTGCTTGGCTTGGACCACACTCCACATGTCCACCGGGGTGTGGTACTTCAGCTTGGACTTGTGGTAGTCCTTCTTGTAGTTCTTGTCACTCTGAATCTTGGCTACTTGCATGTAGTGAACCAGCAGAGGATCGTCCTGGAGGCTGCGGAAGCCAACGTGGTGGCCTTTGGCCTTCTCATACGCCAGCTTGTACTTGTACTGTGACAAGAAAGACATACTTTATCATTCAGAGAGGCTCTAGCCTCCTCCTTTATAATTTGAATTTTAGCCAAGGTTAGGTATTTTATACATTTGTTAATATTTATATAAAACATATTTTATAAATTGCAATGTACTATATGAAATAAATATATATGTCTTTTATAACTTACATTACTGGCAATATTGGTACCAGACTTGGCAGCCAAAATGGAAACGGCGTCTGCTTTGAGGTTGTAGCCTTTATTAGCCATCTGCACAAGACCTGCTTTGTAAAGTTTCTGTAACATACATGATAGTAAGACAACATCAGTAAAACTGGGTTTACACTTATAAGAAAGTCATACCTAGCATTTTTTGAATTAGTGAATGATGTTCCCTCTTACATTGCTCATATTAAGGGCATTAGCCTTGGCCAAGACAATATCAGGGGAATCAGGCATGATGTGGACTTTAAGCTTGTCTTTTTCCCAAGCTGCAGTGTAGGCTTTCTGTAAATAAAGACGTGAGAAAAAAAGGAACATGATGACTGTGAACAAGATTCCTTAAAATGTTTGCAGCTCTGCACTTTTGACTACAGCTGAGCAGACGGAACCTTGTTCATGATCTGGTTGTTAGCAGTAGCCAGGGCCACGTCCATGGAGTCCATCAGCTTAGTGGACTTGAAGTTGGATGGATGGGTGCGATATTTCTTTTCACTCAGAATCTGACCACCGAGTTTAGCAGTCTCAACAGTAAGCGAGCCAATAGGGACCCATCCGATACCTTTGATGTAGTTGTTCCATTCAGACTTGTAGTCCCACTGAAAACAAAGGCAATTCAATCATGAATCAAGCCATCACACAACAATTATCGACATTTAGAAATTGATGCAATTGCGGTGTTGTCAGCAGAGCAGACATTTCACTCACATCACTAGCATTGATGCTCATGTTGCGAGCCAGCACTAGATTCATGGCGTCAGGCAGCAGAAGATTAGTGTGATGGATCTGTTTGTATCCCGTCATAGTTTGAGCAGCAGAGGCCTGCTTGGCATGGACCACACTCCACATGTCCACCGGGGTGTGGTACTTCAGCTTGGACTTGTGGTAGTCCTTCTTGTAGTTCTTCTCACTCTGCATTTTGGCTACGTGCATGTAGTGAACCAGCAGAGGATCGTCCTGGAGGCTGCGGAAGCCAACGTGGTGGCCTTTGGCCTTCTCATACGCCAGCTTGTACTTGTACTGTAATCGCAGTTAAACACATGCTCATCACTTACGATGGGATTTAGTCTGTTAACTTTTCACTTACTGATTTGGTACAAAAAGCTATTATAGACTTACATTACTGGCAATATTGGTACCAGACTTGGCAGCCAAAATGGAAACGGCGTCTGCTTTGAGGTTGTAGCCTTTATTAGCCATCTGCACAAGACCAGCTTTGTAAAGTTTCTGTAAAATACAAAAAAGCAATATAAGAACAAATATGAAATAATTTATAACAAGCACAAACATTTTCAAATGTTATTTATCATTTTACGTTGCTCATATTGAGGGCATTAGATTTGGCCAGTAGGATATCAGGAGAATCAGGCATGATGTGGACTTTCAGCTTGTCCTTTTCCCAAGCTGCAGTGTAGGCTTTCTGTGGACGAGAACATACGTGAAAAACAAATGAAATACAACTTTTATAGAGAGGATTATTAGTTACATTTTGTGTCCTTGCACCACACATTTAACATGCTGCACCTTGTTCATGATCTGGTTGTTAGCAGAAGCCAGCGCCACGTCCATGGAGTCCATCAGCTTAGTGGACTTGAAGTTGGATGGATGGGTGCGATATTTCTTTTCACTCAGGATCTGACCACCAACTTTAGCAGTCTCAGCACTAAGCGAGCCGATAGGGACCCATCCGATACCTTTGATGTAGTTGTTCCATTCAGACTTGTAGTCCCACTAAAAGGTGAACAGGTTAGATATCTATTAATCCTGAGCTTAAGATAAAAGTGTGAAATTCTGTTCCAGAACTGTCACTGCCACTCACATCACTTGACTGGACGTTCATGGTGCGACACAGTTTCAGGTGCAAATTGTCAGGCAGCAGCAAGAAGCTGTGAGGGATCTTTTTATATCCAGTCATAGTCTGAACAGCAGAGGCCTGCTTGGCTTGGACCACACTCCACATGTCCACCGGGGTGTGGTACTTCAGCTTGGCCTTATGGTAGTCCTTCTTGTAGTTCTTGTCACTCTGAATTTTGGCTACGTGCATGTAGTGAACCAGCAGAGGATCGTCCTGGAGGCTGCGGAAGCCAACGTGGTGGCCTTTGGCCTTCTCAAACGCTTTTTTGTATTGGACCTAAAAGATAAAAGGCAAATGTGTTGTTACCTGTGGATAACAGTGACTCTTGAAGTAAAATGAAAGAAATTGCGTTGCAAAGACTTATTATTTACATACATCGCTGGCAATATGTCTGCCGTGCTTGGCGTGCAAAACAGAAATAGCATCAGGCTTCATGTCGTATCCCTTGGCAATAGTTTCCAGCCAACTGTGTTTGTAGTGACTCTGTGGAAAAACAGTAAAGTGTAAGGACAATGTTTGAAGACAAATGGTGCCGACCTACACTTAGCTTTTCAGTTAAGTCATATTCCTTTGGCTTTCATATTGGAGCTGATCAAACAGCATCAACAGTAACTTTCATTTTAAGCAATTGTTCTCTTCTGACCTCACTAAGCGTCTGGGCATTGAATTTAGCTTGAAGGAATTGAGGGCTGTCAGGAGGCAGGTGGTAAGTGTGCATGAACTTCTCACCAGAAGCTTTGTATGCGGCCTAGAGAATAAAATAAGAACAGAGGATATGTGTAAGACACTTGTAGAAGTTTTGGTCAAACGTGCATTCATTATTTAAAATATTACAGAGAAAAGACTTTCTTACTTTGTCCAGCTGCTTTGTGTTGGCCATAGCCAGAACCATGTTCATGGCATCAGTCTTACTTGTGAATTTCAGAGTACTGGGATGCTGGCGGTAGTGTATTTCGTCCAGTGCAGCTTTGGCAGTTTTGGCTTTCTCAACATCCAGAGAGCCGATGGGGACCCACCCTGAGCCTCTGTAGTAGTTGGTGTAATCTGACTTATAGACATTCTATGATCATAAAGAAAGAAAAACAGTTCCTGTTTCAAGCCTTGGAGAACTTAAAATCGTCACGGGTGCATATTGCTTTGCTATCGTGTTGATAGAAAAATTCTCTTTCGTACCAAGCATCAAATTATAACATTCAGGTAAAAAGTGAAAACCTACGTCACTCTGAATCTCCATCATGTTGCGACACCGTTGCAGGTGCAAATTGTCAGGCAGCAGCAAGAAGCTGTGAGGGATCTGTTTGTATCCCGTCATAGTTTGAGCAGCAGAGGCCTGCTTGGCATGGACCACACTCCACATGTCCACTGGACAGTGGTACTTCAGCTTGACCTGGTGGTAGTCCTTCTTGTAGTTCTTGTCACTCTGCATTTTGGCTACTTTCATGTAGTGAACCAGCAGAGGATCGTCCTGAAGGCTGCGGAAGCCAACGTGGTGGCCTTTGTCCTTCTCATAAGCCAACTTGTACTTGTACTGTACCGAGAAAAATGTTACAGATTATGAATAACACCAGTGATTGCAGTTACGTTAGAGCAGTATTTTTAATATTATAACGACTTACATTACTGGCGATGTCTCTGGAACGCTTTGCAGCAACAACAGGAATGGCATCTTCCTTCATGTGATGTCCTTTGAGCAGATCTTGACGATGTGCATATTTGTAGTAATTCTAAACATTAGAAAGTGTTTTATGTTACAAATATAGTAAGAACTTATTTCCTACCTGCACAAAGGCTTAAAACCCAAAATGTCGCACAGGAAACTTTTACTAACCTGGCTGATGTTGACAGCATTGTATCTGGCTTGCATCAGTTCAGGGGTATCAGGAGGGAGATGGTAAGTGTGCATGAATTTCTCTCCACTGGCCTTATAGTCTTTCTGCACAAATACAAGGAAAAGATTGACTTATTGGTAATCAGAGAAATGATTTCTGTCCAAAAATGATAGGAGGAAAATTGTCTGGTCCTCCTCACCACATTTTGGATCCTGGCATTAGTCTTGGCCAATTCCATGCTCATGGAGTCAAGGGGTGTGGTGAATTTTAAGGTGGCAGGGTGTTGACGGTACTTCTTCTCATTCAGAGCTGCAGCTGCTGTCTTGGCTTTTTCCACATCGAGGGAACCAATGGGAACCCAGCCAATTCCCTTAACTGAGGTCTCAAAATCCATTTTATAGTTGTACTGGAAAATAAATAGACGCCAAAAAAACATTTAACGATTAAACAAAACTTATTTCCCAATGTATTGTCAGCATATGACTAAATTGGACGATTTCAGCTTACGTCACTGGAATCAAAGTTCATTTTCCGAGCAAGTTCCAGACCCATAGCATCAGGCATGAGACAGTAATTATGGTGGTGCTGCTTGTACCCAACGTAGGTCTGCACCGCTGAGGCATGTTTGGCGTGAGCCACACTTATCATGTCCACCGGGGTGTGGTACTTCAGCTTGGCCTTGTGGTAGTCCTTCTTGTAGTTCTTGTCACTCTGCATTTTGGCTACGTGCATGTAGTGAACCAGCAGAGGATCGTCCTGGAGGCTGCGGAAGCCAACGTGGTGGCCTTTAGCCTTCTCATATGCTTTTTTGTATTGGACCTAAAAGATAAAAGTCAAAGATGTTGTTACCTTTTTATACTGCAAGTATAAAAAATGTTTAATTGATCACATGGTGCTAACTGAAGTACAGTACATATAGTATGTGATCATTTGAAATGGAGTTTGAGTATGACACTTAAAGAAAACTTACATTACTTGCAGCATGTCTGGCAGCTTTGGCGACAACAACAGGGATGGCATCAGGCTTCAAGTCATAGCCTTTAGCAATCATCTCCTGCCAGGCATACTTGTAGTAGTTCTGAAATCATACATTATAGATTTCAACAAAAACAACAAAACATATGAACACTGAAAATATTTGGCACGGATTAAGTGCTTATTTGTTCACACAATTTGTTGCCTACAGTATATGTCAGGAGCATTCTGTATATAGAGCAGTGTTCCCCACAATATACCTGGGTGGCCTGCACAGGTATCTTTAATGAATTCCAACTTGAAATAATATTTTTCTCTTACTTGCTTTCAATGTATGGTATTGTACAAGTAACTCATAAAAACAGACATATAGCACACTATCAATATCTGCACCACTATAGCAGATAGTATGAGGATAGAACATGAGATTTTCTCTTAGTAGTGTGCGAAAATCACCTGACTGATGTTGTAGGCATTGCACCTGGCCTGGAGGAGCTCAGGGGTGTCAGGAGGCAGGGAGTACTTCTGATGAATTTCCTCGAGACCTCTCTTATAGAACCGCTGTAAGCAAAGAAGGCAATGAAGGCAGGAGCCATGTGTGCTGTCCTTAGATACAAGTAAAGCTACAAGAAGTCTTTTCAGAAATGATCTTTGAAAATAGCGCAGAAAGGTTTAAGAATTAATAGTGACAGTCGACTTACATCACTCCTCTGCAGCTGGTTGACTTTAGACTGCAACATGATGGGGTGGTCGTCAATAGACGTGAAGGGGATTGTGTCTGGGTGTTGTCTGTATTTCCTCTGCAAGAAACAAGAATAATCAAAAACATATGTCACATTTAAGGCATATTTTTTTACCATCAAATATAGGCTTTTTTTTTTCCATGTCAGCCATGGTACTGCGGACATACCTCACTGAGGATCTGGCCAGCTTTTTTTGCCTTTTCCACCTCCATGGAGCCGTAGGGGATCCATGGGGTACCCTTGGTATAGGTGTTGTACTCAGCCTTGTAATCATTCTGTGAGGCAGAAAAACAAACACAAAAACTCAGAGGGTTTCACGGAATACTTATTTATTCTTACAATAAATGTGTGAGTAAATGAAACTCAAACTTATTTACATCACTCTGGATGATGTTGGCCTTCTTGGCCAGGTCCAGCAGCACACTGTCATGGGGAAGGAAGTAGTTGGTGCTGACGCTCCTATAGCCAGTCATGCTGGCAATTGCCTGGGATTTCTTAGCCGAAGTGACTGACACCATATCCAGTGGTGTATGGTACTTGGTCTTTATCTTTTCATAGTCCTTTTTATATTCACGCTGTTGAGATAATGTCAAAGGAATAAAAAGTTAAAAAAACTTCATATAAAAGCAGGATAGTAAAGTTGTATTGTACTGAAAAGTAGAGACACAGAATAGAAAAATAATATCACATCAAATCATTTTTTAAAAAAGGCCAACAAATGTAGGGAAAAATGCTTATGACTTACATCACTCTGGATTTTGGCCACGTGAACAGAATGCAACATCTTTGGATCGTCATTAATGCTGAGGGCTCCAACCATCTGTCCCCTATTCTTCTCATACTCCTTTTTGTATTTCACCTGCAAGCAAAAAGTAACATTTTTTTTCAGTGGCTGGAAGATTGGAAACTACTCTAGTGAACCGAAAATATAGGTCAAGCAAGCAGCATACTTACATCGCTGGCAATGTTTGTGTGAGCACGGGCAGCAAGGATTGAGATGGCATCTCCCCTGACCTCAAACTTTTTCGCTTTGGATTTCTCCCAATCATACTTATAACAGTTCTGCAAAAAGAAAAAGAAAATGCCTTTAATGTAATTTCAAAAAAGCGAGTCCAGCCCTTTAAGATGACAGCAAAGTCAGTGAAAGTTAGTGAAGAAAATTCAAATGACTCTTCATTTACTTACATCACTGAGGTTAAAAGCGTTAACTCTGGACTGGATGAAGAAGGGATAGTCTGGGGGCAGACTACACTTGAACTTTGTTTGTTCGTACTTTGCCTTGTAGTTCAACTGCAACAAAAAAAAACAAGATTAATAAAAGCTTGTTCTGTTTGTGGGATAACAAAATGTTATTTGGTTCTCTGTCACTGGGGGGCAGTGGTGGGCCACCTGGACTCTCATGGAGACGTAATGATTGTCCCTTTCTCTACCTCCTCAGCCCCTCCGTGATCACAGGGTTTATTCTGGGCCAACTAAATGCTTGTTGCTATTTATACTTCAGAGAAATGGTTCTCCAGTTTCCATGGTGCCCACAGAAAGACAGCTGGGCTATGTGGATGATTGGGCACATTTTAAGGTGATGTGCATATCTGGGAGAATTTGATCTAGAGCTGATGATGGCAAATTACGTCAATAAATGGAAAATATAAAAATAATAATGTGCACAATAACGCTTATAGGATTCACCTGAATGAAAGTGCAATACAGATGCAGTAAGTTATGATGATACAGTAAGTAATATTACTTCCATAAATTGTACATACGTCACTTAGCTGTTGGGCGTTGATGGCGGCTTGAACCAGAACTGGTGAATCCACCACCTGTGTAAACTTCACCGTGTCTGGATGTTTCCGGTAAACTTTCTGCAAACCAAAAGATAAAATAATTTGTTCATTATTGTAAGTATATTAATATGTTACGCTGTATAAAGGTGTTTTATTAACCATGGCTACTTACATCACTACACTGTTGAAGTTTTTTCAGAGCTTCATATTCAGGTGTAAGTGTTTGAGGGAAGAAGCATTTGGTTTTCATGTCTTCGTAATCGGCTTTGTATTGGTGCTGCAAGGTAAAAGAAGGAAATTGGGAGTGAAAATATAAGAATATAATAATATAATTCTTACACTAGTGATTTAAAATGGAAAGGAAAACTTTAGTGATTTACCTCATTCTTCATTTCCTCAACTTTCTGGCAGTGAAGCGTATAGACATCTTCATAGCTGCCGATGTAGTGGCCCTTCACCTCGTTTTCATACTTGTCTTTATAATGTGTCTAAAACCAAAAAAACAACATGTGTACTTGTTCTTAAAAAAGAATGAAAACAATATTGGTCTGTACATGCTTTGTCCCACAATGTTCTTACATCATTAAACTTCTTAAGGACCGAGTCCATCTGAAACTTGGGCGTGTCACAGTAGTTGATACTGAAACCCCTGGATTTCTCATAGTTGGCCTTGTATACTTTCTGCAATAAATAAATAAATAATAATGAGCAAAACCGGACATATAAACTATGTTAAATCATGCACATACCAGATCATTCCCTGACTTATGTCTGATGCTTTAACTAGTACAACTAATCAGTAAATCCTTAATAGAACACTTCAAAGTGCATTTCATTTCAAGTCATTTCAACTGTACAACATGAGTAACTGTCAAATTCATGTAGTCATCATCTCTGCCTACTCGAGGAAAACACATTGCACATTTTCATAATGACCTTTTCTTATTTGTTTTCCCCACCATGTTGTTATCTATCATCTTTTATTTTTAAAATGTGTGATCAGAGATTCCTTCCTGCGGAGGTTTCTTTACGTACATCGCTGAGGATCGTGCCAGCATATCGGAGCTGCCTGAGGAGAGGATTCTCTGTGGCGGGGAGTGTGTTGTAATCACACTGTGCCTTTGTCTTCTCATATTCCTTCTTGTATTGAACCTTAAAAAAACAGAAAGAATGAGATTGCTTGAGTGAAAGAGAACAAAGTGTGCTGATCAGGGAGTATTCACATGATTGATGCGTTGGCTCGTAACATAACGCTTGTAGACATGTGGAACGCTCGTGCGGAACGACTTCTGTCGTTCTTTGTTACCTGTGCGTGTAAACATGTGGGCGGCTATGAGGTCATCAGCAGCTGAAAAAGCCTCTGCATGGTTTGATATGCTGCTACTTGAATTTGTGCAGAGACAGTGAACCAAATGTGGATCTCTCAGTCATGCAGTGCATATGTAGGCACAGTACGGTGTGTCCCTGCGTCAAGGGTAGACACAGTGGGTTGACTCACACACTGCTCTGAGACATGGGTCAACTCTCTGCCGTGTCTTCCACATGAGACAGTACCTATAAAAACACTCCCAAACCTTTGTGTGTAGGCTCGTGTGGACATACCTCACTAGCAGCGATGCGGGCCTTCTTGTTTGTCTCGTAAACTGGCGTTTCTGTTTGCATGAAATAAATTTGGTCTTTTAAATCCTCAAAGTCTTGCGTATATTTTCTCTGAAAAAAGAAAATGAACCAACATTTAGATACAGAAAAATGACAAAACACTACTACTAAGGAAATGTTGGCCCTTTTGTAGTAGTAAGTTCTTACATTGCTGAGATTTTCCATTGCCACCCTGGCAGTGGCCACTTCAAAGTAGGGCGTCTCACACCATTGCCCCTTCACATTTTTATTGTAATCTTCCTTGTACTTGAGCTGTGGGAAAACAAATACATCCAATGTTAGAAGATGCATTTAAAAAAATTGAATTTCTTGCTGTAGAGTAGTGTGGAGCGGACAGATACTAGATATCCACATGTTTGAGCTTCTAACATCTAATGGTTTCTAATAAAACGGGGTGTAATACTCTCCTCTCTCTGTCTGTCACTGTTATGATTTGCCCTGTACCTGAGTGTACCTCCAACATGCAGCAGTTGATGTTGCATCCTTCCTAACATCACACCATTTTCAGGCGAGGTCTGTTTTACTGTGCCCTCTTGTTAATAGAATACAGGGACCCGAGAATATATGAAAACACTGTATGCATAGTATTTGAAAAAGGTTTATGCCTTATTGTGAGTGTTGATTTCAGTTAGCATTCCTTACTATGAAGCCTTACTATCTGGCTGAAGTCGGAGTAAACCTTCGCTGTGACTAATTATTTTGTTTACGTCTATCCTTTTATGTCGTTCCGCTTACATCACTACGTTGATGGTCCACTCTCTTGGCCAGCTCCACTTCAGGAGGATCAGGCAAAGAGGTGTATTTAGCCTTGCGCTGATCATGACCCTTCTTGTAGTGAACCTGAGGGAGCACACAGAGTTGAAATAATAAGTGATTCAGCACAAAGAAATAAACCCCCGCGAAAGAAAAATAAATCCTTGCTGTACCTAGAAAGAAGTAAATTCAACTTACATCACTGAGACTCTCCTGAGCCTTGGCCACCCTGCGCAGCTCAGGGCTGTCACTGTACGGGTAGAACATGGTCTTCTCTTCATCCCACGCCTCAGTGTAAAGTTTCTAAACACAGTATTTAGTCACAATTGAGTCCAGACATGCCAAGCATTTAAAAAGACAGTCATTTCACTCAGTTACAGATGAGCCTAAATTCTCCTAATGGACATTAAAGTCTGTGTGTGAAAGTCACACTGAACTTACTTTGCTGTAGTTAGCAGCATTCTTCACAGCCAGAACCAGCTCAGGAGCATCAGGAGGCAGCAAGTACCTGTCCTTAGTCTCATCCCACTTCTGTCTGTACAGAACCTAGAAAGGATAAGCAACAACACTGGTGTTAAACAGTCACAAGTAATTATCCAAATGATCTTTCTTTGAAATTGTGTATATTGTTAAATAGTCAGGGAACTCACCTTGCTGATCAGATCAGATACACGCTTGACATGAAGTACCTCTTTAGCCTCACCATCATACAAGCTAGTGGTCCGAGCCTTATTTCCCTCCATGCGGTATTTAACCTGATGATGATTAATATCAATTAATACGCATTTGAGAAATGTATGTTTATTTTCAATCTATTGCTGGATGTTTCATTTAAATACAATAGGGAATAAAACCAAGCCTCTTCCACTCATCATCAGCCTTTGAATCATCATTAAACTGATTGTGGGATACTATTGCCACCGTGCTCACCTCACTAAGCTGCTCCTGAGCCTTCCTGATGCGGATCAATTCAGGGGTATCAGTGCTGATGGCAGGAGATTGGCCTTTAGACAACTCGTAAGCCTCCGGTACTTGTTCTGCAGGGCACCATAATTGTTATTTAAACACAATATACAGTACACTGCAATGATTATTATTAATTAAAAACTAAATGAAATACATTTCTAAAGAATACACAACTAAAGGAATATATACACATATTTTAAATATATATTTTTGCTATATTCAATTATTTTACATAAAACCCAGGCTTGTGTCTTACGTGGCTGAACTGCTCCAGCATTTTCTTGCTGTGGGCAAGGTAAGGAGTCATGAACTTGGAAGTATCCACCTTGGCCTTCTTTCTGACTTTCCTGGTGGGCAAACCAGACTAGAGGAGGACAGAAGGAATTACAGTTAACTGTCAAGCGAAGACAAGGCCGATGTCTCTTCATTATAGGAAAAATATTAGCCAACAAGGCAAACTCCATGAACTACTTCTACTGCAACAGCTAACAGCTCTCATTAATGGCACGCAGATGATACTTGAAAAAAACAAATGTGTTGCTTAAAAAATAAAAATGATCTTGTCAATGTCATATGAATGCGGAGGGGAAATATTTAATCAAATTGCTATTAATTCGCAGGTAGAAATGATACAAATTATTTTACAGTAATTACTCACCTTTAATAACTGAAGTGATTCAAGTCAAGACTCACAAACAGATATTAATAAAACCCTATTTTTTTTCTACATGGCAGTACGCAGGTTAAAATAATTACATGATGGTTTACCAACACAATGCTGGGTGAAAGACAAGTGAAATGGAGGAGATAAATACACAGGTGGTGTAGCCTAATGCACAGTCTCTACAGTGTGAGCACACTGTGCTGCATGCAGTGTTAAGCCCAGCAATATGTATATGAATATGTATATGAAGGTTACTCGTGTGTTGGGTGGTAAGGCCGCAGGGAACCAATGAACCAAAGAAATTAATACAGGGTGCTGAAGCAGCTGTTTCTCTTTTGAGGGGCACAATAAAATGTAACATTGGCTTTAACCGTAAATTGTCAAAAAAAAAAAGTTCATGCAAAGTTTTAACTGATTTACAGTGGCGCTTTAAACGGCTTTAAAATACTAACTTCCAATGACACTATGTATGAAATAACCAGAGAGCAGAATAGCCATACTGGCATGCAGACACGGCAGGGCTATCCCGCACGGTTTGAACTATTGTCTCTTGGATGCTTTACCTGTTGGAACTGAGTCTCTTGCCCAGTTACAGTCCTCGTTGTTGTTGTTGTTATCATCTGCTCAACGTACTACAAATATAGGACACACCCTGGGGTTTTCAAAACTGCCAGTGATGGGAGAAAAAGTACAGCATCTCTTTTCGATTGAGGGTGATTTTTCCACAGCTCTGGTGATCTTTATTGGCGGCTGTTGGAACTTCTTGTGCTGTCTAATAATAGTGAAATCGCTCTGCACTGCCCCTGAATCCAATAAGGTCGGCTGCATAAAAGCACTAAAGACTATCATAAGGGATCTTTGTTCTGCAATAAACCGATTCCTTCTGCGCTCAGTGCCACTCAATGAAAAGTAAAATCCTCAGAGGTGAATATTCTGTAATTGAACTGGAGTCTAATTAACCCTGTATTCTACAGAGGAATAGGAAGTATTAATATATTCTCTGTGCCACGTGAGCCGGACCACTCTAAATCTTTGATCCTCTCAAGTCTATAAACACCAGGTGCTCACATGACAATAATTCTATTCTTATTTATTAGTTCATAGCTCATTGTTCCTGTCATCAGTTGCTACAGCACACAGCAGTACACAGACTGTTTGGACAGCTTCATAATCTCCACGTCTGTTCACACAAAGCTTTGGTGGGTTTAGAGGATCGGTTTACCCAAAGAAGAAAAAAAACGTGTATCTGTGATTGTGTTTAGTAATATCTCACCAAGCAAACAGTTGTGGTTTCATTTTAACACTTTTTAGTACATTTGTCCCTGAGTTCTTTGCCCTGACTTATGTGGTGCTCAAAGTAATGAAGATTATACAAACAAAATCATGGGGGAAAGTTGCATATTCTAACTGTTGCCTGTTGTATTTTTTGGCTGGAGTAAGCTGATCTGGCAAAAGATTTCATTTTTTGAAACACGTTTTACTTTGAGAATAGATATGTATATGATGGATTGATTTCTCACAATCTGTGCATCATTAGGTGTTAAGTGTTGAAGCGATAGAGAATTTTTTTTTTTGAGATTGGGGAAAACCATCTATTTATAGTGAAACATTCTAGAACCCAAGGCTGCAGTAACAAACTGTATTCCCACACATAGCATACTGTTCCATGAATAGCACGTCTAACTTGGAGCCGGTCTGAACTACATTTGCCTCTACATAAGAAGTAACACAGTGCAACACCTACAATAACTAGAGCAAATATGGAGGGAGAGTGGGTTTAAAAAGCTAACCTATTATCATTCAAGTCTATCACAAAGTCTAGGAACCAGATTTTACCCAGAGCTGCAAGAAAGAACATCTCAATCACTCTGATTTATAGAAGGCTTCATATCTGAATCTCTCAGACAGAAGAGAACCATAGGGGTAGATGAAAACACTCTACATATTCCTACAAATCGATGCAGAAGTAGCTTCACACTGTCTCGCGTCACATTATTTGTAACGTATCTACCCCTTCTAGCACTGTGACCCTTGCTGCACAGTGGCCCGTCTCACTTGTCCCTCTCTTGGCTCTGTCCCTTTACAGTACTTCTGCTCCTCTCCATGACTGTGCCAGTGTGCTGGAGACGTCCACGTCTAAATTTGTCTAAACGCCAGACAGAGAAATCTATACTCCACCCTTTTAATGACCTGAGAAGTTAAGTAATTCAAAAGTTTATATGAAAAACTGTGTTGACCAGAGAGATTAAAAAGTATATAAAACTTGAAAATAGGAATAAACTAAGTTTTGTGAAAATATTTTTTCCTACATGACCTGAAGAGAACTATGTTTCTCCTCATTCTGTAGATCAAATAAGAAGCCAACTTACGATTTACTGAAAACAATGCATTTTTTCTCCTCAGTGTAAATGAAAGTGTTAGTGAAATCAGAGTGTATTGATTTTGTAGGTACCTATCTGCCCATCTCTAAAATAATTCACTTCTTTGAAGTAAAGATGGTTAATTTTGATATGTTATCTGGGAGTTAAAAGATAACAACTTTTTGCAAAGTATGTTTAGAGAATGTGCAGCCAATGAGTGAATCGTCATTCCAACTCCCCTATAAGATATCAGCAACGTTAAGTGTAAATAAATACGAGGCAAGCTTTAACCCCATTTCACCAGGAAACATGGGATTAAACTGTCAGCCTTCTGTTTTCACTCTTCCATTGGACACTGACATGGAGACCTTCAACATTACAACAGTTGGATGCAGTAGAAGAAAACATCCTGAAGTTCTAAATGCACGAGGGTGGAAAATGGCAACTTCCAGAAACACTACACAATCCAATCAAGCAATCTACAATACACAGGAAGCATATTTGGGCAACGTTACATTATTTTAAAATATATTCAAGTTATATGTCTAATAAATACGTAAATGCTCTAGAGTGTAAAGGATTTAAAGGATTATGGCACAACACCCTGTTTAAAAATGTTGGTTTAAGGCTGCCTGTCATAATGCTAGGCCTCTGATAAGACATGCAACCCGAAAATGTTCCAGTAAAATCTTCAGTTTGAAATAGCTTTGATTTATAGTTGGCTGTTCAGCTCAATCCAGAACTTAAAAACCATCAGATGTCGGCCTGAAACAGGATCCACCAGCGGACATAGATGACTGGTTCCATGAACTGCTGACTGGAGGGGGTATCGTCACTAACTTATCTATTCATAGGGTCTGTGCCTGGACCCGCGGATCCAGTACATACCCTCAAACGACTCAATAAAAAGTCATAACCCACCATAATTATATTTTGGCTGGAAACAACAGCATTTTGTGATTTAATGTTTGCAACCTAGTGAGCTGTTCTCCACTTACCTCGCCAAAGATCTCCTCCTCCTCCTCTTCTTCATATTCCTCATATTCCTCCCCAGTGTCCGTCATTTTGGGATTATTAGAGAGGTTCTACACAGATCACAGATGACATTGTCAGGGATTGATTGATTCTGTCTCCAAAAATGCATATCTAACAAGAGTGTCTTAAACACAACAGAGTAGCAACTATAAAGGTACCAAGTAGTTTCAGAGTTTTTATGCATTATACATATATATCAATTAATTAAAGTCAATTTTTTAAACAGCAAGTGCTGGGCTTAGACAAGAGAGAGAGACCCAAGGACAACTGCACTGGATATTTTCGGATGCTGCCAGCCACCTCCTATTTAACCCAGTTACCTTATTCAAACAAAGGAATAACGAACAGCAAACACATCCTAGACAATATACATATAGACAAACTGATGCTTGACAAATATGCAGCCATACCAGCAAAAGATTCCAGCAGTATTTCCTGACAGTTACGAAGCCTCACTTGCCATCCACTAGGGTCTCAAACTGATAGTCCAACTCTGAGATTTGCCCAAATCCTAAACAAAGTAATAAAAATGTATGAAATACTTTGCAAACTGTACTACGAGTGTAACTCACTGATTACACAGGCAGAATTGCAGATTAAGGAGGTGAGATACTGATTGAATGATAACAGGCCTCTGTTTTAGAATGAGTGACAGACACCGCTCTTCCCTCGCTTGCCAAAACACAGCTCAAGCACTGTGCCTCCTGGCTGAAGGTTGGCGACAGCTGCCCAACAGTGCTTCAGCTATTTGACATGTAAGCCAATGCCACAGCCCGATTGGTTGACTCTGTTTAGCAAATGGAGATGCAATGCCTTCTGAGGCTGCAGGTTAAATATAGGATGGCATACTAACTACCTTTTTTAGCACTTGATTGGTTTCTCCTTAAATATAAAATGCAACTTTCTTTGTAAAAGACAAAAAAATGTGGAGCAATTGAGGCAGAGGAACAAAATTGTAGGTGCTGAGAGTTTGGAACGAAGACAAAAGGGCCAGACTGCTGCCGTTACTTCAGATGCGTCCAAAGGTAATCCTGGTCAGGTCCCAGCGTCTTGCAGTTGTGAACTGTTGGGTTACTCCTTTATTTTGCAGCAATGAGCCTTGACTCCTTACTTCTCAATTAGCTGTCCTCTTGGATCCAGATGGCAGAAGAGATTGGAAATGACTGACGTCCAAGCACATGTGAAGCCATGCAGGGTGCAAAAAACACAGATATTTGTGCTTTCTCCTCCTTGTCTTTGCTTACCAGTTATATTCTACTGTATGAGTCTCCCAAGCCGCCAAAGCCTCCCCAGCTTCCCTCCAGAGAAACGCTGGGCGACAGCACACAGCTGCGGCTTCTACCCAGGTTATCATGTGGCCAACAGAGCCAATGAAAAGCCAGTGCTCTCAGGTTTCAAAATCTAAATATACCTAAGTGATCCTTTCAGAAACGAGCACCTGTCGAGGCTAATGCATCAGTGGTACAGTTATGAGGAAGGCAGCGAGGCATGCGTGGTGGGGGTCTCAAGAAAACAAGAGTAAACCCCAACGACAACAGTGGGTGAATGAGAATGTGTTGGACGTGATGTTGTTTTCTCGGATGAGCTTTGTACGTAGCTCTAAATAGGTAAGAACTTGAGTAAGACGCTGTGTGAAGATGATGAGCTGGAGGCCTGGAAGTGTTGTGAAAGTCAGATCTGTTGAGGTCATCGGTTAGTTGACCCCTAGTTGGCAAGGTAGTTTCAGAATTCAGGTCAAAATCAAACAGAAGACCTGAAGGACACAAAATGAAAACAAAAATTTGGACGGTATGCGAGAAGACGTCCAATAAATCCTCACTGGCCCACGAATACGGCTAAATCCTGAAAACGATTAATTAGTCACCGTGGACAAGAGCTGCAATTTGGTTTGGAGAAATGTAGGAAGACATCCGACAAGATGCATTTTAGAGCAATGAGCGTAGATGTACAAATGCAATGTTTCTACTGTACATTTGCTGTCCAGCTGGAATTACAATTACAAATGGTGTTTTTGCTATTTAAAGTGGCAAATTATAACAACTATATCAATTATAAACAAAAACAAGATGACTGCCACCAATAGATGTGATACTATATGCAGTACATTCATGTCTTTATATAGGCTGGAGAAATTCTATTCGGTCTCTCATAGGACAATTTTCCTGTTAAAAATATCTGAATGCATAAAAAGTATTCATCTAAAAATACACAGAGCTACTTCTAGATTTTATAGACGACACAATTGAGATGCAGAGGCCCATTACTAAATGAAAAAAGCTATCGTATATGAATAAAATGAGACAAATACCTACAACTCTGAACGTGTAGATATGGGACAGAACTGAAGACAAAAGAATAAAATACATCATCTGTACATATTTTCTTAAAATAATGTGCCACTGTCTCTCTGCTGTATCACATCACTACATTCAGTATTTATCAAAAGAGCGGAGCTACCCGGGGATGGACAGCAGCAGCTGAATGTCTCTGTCTTCCTGGGTATGGCCTTCCATACGATGATGCCCTGGCTGGCTGCCGCCTTGCCCTCATTATCATCCTTGGCGTTCTGACCTCATCTAGTCTGCAAAACCAAACAAGTGGTCCCGTTTTACAAGGTGAACTACACTCACAATCACTTACCCCAAGTGGCATCTACCCATGCAGGTAGTTTTGTTTCTCTGGTGAATGACTAACTTTTATGTATTTCTAAAAATGCAACACGCCAACTTTTCACAGGTAGAAGTGTGAACTCTTGGGCTTACGAACAGCCTTTATCAAGACAGAGACTGACATTTAGTGCCTGACATCAAGGATTTAATTTTATCTGCAATCACGGTGATAAAGGGAATAACTCTTGGCAACTTTTGTTTGCCCACTTGTTGTCCTGAAAAGGCTTTGCAAAATCCCATTTTTAATGATGCTAAAATATAAACCATAGCTTACTACATACTGCTGAGTGATCTCCGTCTTTTTTAACATTTAACATTTTTAATGTTAAAATAGGTTTCGATAGATTTGCCAGCTTTTGGAAACATTCAGTGCATTGCATTTCAATTTCAGACGGGGTACCACAGCCTGTTGGTGATTTTGGCAGCCAGAAGAACAACTTTCCAATGCCAAGGACACTTGGGGAAGGGGACTACATGATGCTTAGTCACTGGAAAAAATGACAGATGACCAGCGAGACCAGAACAGCTGCAGAAAAGACAACCACAACATAAACACTGCCAGCTGTCAATCTCAGTCCAACAACAAAACAATGAATTTTACGGAGGTAAGAGCGCCAACATTAAGTCAACGTGTTAGTGACAGGGTGCTGTTTATATTCTGGGAGCTCTCCAGACCAAAACCCATGTAGCTTGACATTTCAGTGCTGGTAACCTACAGCTGGACTGAGAGCTCCAGCAATCGAATATTTGTAGTTTTTGATATTTTAGTATTTTGATAGATTGACAGATATCAACCATGTGAACTATTACACATACCTTCAGTGTTTAAAAGTTAGAGTCCTAAAATTAAATAAGATAGTCGGTGTGAGGATGGAGTTTATATTCTGGAAGCTTTCCAGACCAAACATAAATTGAACCTGACCCTTCAGCTCTAAAAGAACTAAGTGATGTCTTGGTTGTTCAATGCTCGTTCAGTTTTTGGTCTTTAGTATTTTGACAGACATAAACCATCTGGACTATTATTCACACCTTCATTGTTCCAGACATGTACAAACAATTGCAAAGGATTATGCTTTTCAATCCCGTCTTTTTTTTTGTATTTTACAACATTAACAAAAATTTATTTTGGACTCCTCCTAGGCCTTCTTTCCTTCACTGTGGATTGGTGGCAAAATAATACATAAACACACACATTATTATGAACATTGCTATATTGTATGTCAGTTATAAACACCTTCTGTTTCACCTTACCTGCTACAAGACCTGAAAGAATTAGCATGTTAAACTTTTTGGCATGTGGCTATTAGAGGCTCTGTGGGCTTGTTGCTTCCCAAAACCCTAACAAAAAAACATAACTACCTCCTTATAGTAATATTAACAACAGAAAATTTGAGGAACTAGCTGAGGAAGGGTGAAGTTTTTCAGGTGAGCAAAGACATTACAAATGACTGGAATGCTACTCCTGACTGAAACATATTTTGACTCTGGTTTTAGTTCTCATTAATTGTGCTTTCAAAAGTAGCAGGTAAGTTATGCACCTCTTTTTATTCTCTGTTTTCTTCTTCTGTCAACCACTCACTGTTTGCTGCTCAAATGAATGACCTGCTCTCTTCTCCCTGAACCCCTCTGCTGTCATACTCTGGCTTTCTCCTCTATACTCCTGTGGCTGCCCATCAGGCTCCCTGAAAAGGGGGCAGGGACCATGAGCTCATGTGACACATTCTGCCCCCTAAAGGACTAAAAAGAAAAAAAAAAGGAAAAGAATAAAGGTTACAAACAAAGCTCCATATGGTTTACAAAAAGAGAATCTGGTGAGTAATTGGTACAAAGTACTCATTCACAACACGATGCAATTCACCTGAAACAGATAAAAACACTTTATTTCACTGATTATTCATAGGGACTGAAAAGAGGAGGGCATGTTGTGATGTCACCCTCCCCTCTCTGCATGTTTCAGTCACCATCAACCATCATTGTTTCAACATTCTGCTGCAGGCACCACGTTAAGAGAGAATACTGGACTGTCCACACAAGGGGCAATTAAAACCACCACAGCCAGTACGGCAATACTGCAAGGCCACCACGGGCTATCTCACACACTGCTGAAGAATAAGTCCATGTATAGTTCCAAGTCACTTTGCCGACTTGTGTGTTTAACTGAAAGGGAAACCGTGCAGAAATTTAAATTTAAATAATCTGAGTCTCCTTTACTGTCCAACGTCCTTCCGAAAAGGTCACGTTTCTTGTTCTGAGTTCAGACGTCTTTTGTATAATAAATTATAACAGAAGAATAGAATGTCCTGGCAGCGATCTGCTCAAGTCAGCTTCACAGGAACGAGGACAGGGTCACACATCAACTGACCTCACCCCATCCTCATTTCACGCTCATGTCTGGAGGCAGGAAAGCAGAGAGCAAGGCTGCAGTCTTGATCAAAGTCAAAGGTCATCATCTCACGCGGAGCCTTGACATCATCCACTCAAGCCCCTGGCACAACCTGGAAGTAACCAAGAGACTGGACGTGTCACAGAGGAACAGGAATGTCAAAGAGAGAGGGACAATAATGCAAAAAGACGCATATGGACAAAAGCTCAGAACGCAGTTTACTGCATTAGGAGAAACAAAAAAAAACATTGACGATGACAAATGCATATAGAGTGTGTATTTAACAAGCATTAAATAGAGTTCTTACCCCTCCCCAGTGAGCGCGCAGCAGGCCTGGATGTGCCACTGGTGATCTTTAACTGAGGTAAGCTGGAGGCTCTGAGAGATTTCAGCCACAGACATGCAACCTTTCACATCCTGCTTGTTGGCAAAGATCAACAACCCTGCCTTTCTTAAATCCTGGAATGCAGATAAGAGACATCAAAAAGGAGATGCTATCAAAGATTAATTCTTTATTTCTTAAATCCTGGAATGCGGATAAGAGACATCAAAAAGGAGATGCTATGAAATATTCATTCTTTATTAAACATCACCAGGACATTGACCAGACTGGTTCACACACACATAACTGAAGAGCTTGCATTAGAGGTGAAAATCACCTAGAACGCACCAGCAACTCCATTTCTTTCAGTGTCTGCAGGAATGTCAGTTATTTTTTTACAGTGGTACCATAGATTGGTGTTTTGACACTGCTAGATGATTTGGAAACATTACAATGAAATCTAAAGCTCAAATGTTGAGGCTTGGTTAACATGGTGTGGAAAACCTGCCTCAGCCCCCAGGTTGTCTCTGGGCAGTGAGACTTCTCTCAGGTTGTTAACTACATATGTGCTGATGAACTCTGAAAGAGGTGTAAGGTTTCCTTGCATAAGTACAACCTCTATAAATATTCAATTGTCACTTTGTCAGTTAAACTTAATGAGCGGCTCCTCGATGTTAGATGGGTAAGGAAAGAAAGACGGGATGGGGAAGGACACACAGACGGTGTTTACATGCTCTGCTGTAACCATTTCTTTTTGTGGAAAACTACTTTCTCGGGTAACCAGACAAAGACGTGGAACAGAAAAGTAACCTCATTTCCCCTCTACGTCAAACTTATTTCTGAATTTCAGAAAATAAATAAATCAACAGCGGAAAGGTACTTCTTTAGACCTCTACAAGGCACTTTGTGCTGGTTAAATTTTAGTCCGACCTTTGTTATGCTCATGTGCTGTTGGGGAAAGATGATAAGAAACCTCGTTATGCTGACACATAGAATCACAGAGAGAAAGCTGCATTCTTCCGAGAATGCAAGCCAACTGTAACCTGGTTACTTTTTCATGTAAATTCACTGAATGAGATAAGTGGTCAGACACCGCAGCTGTGTCTGTGAGTTGGTTAGGAGTGAGCAAGTGTTTGGGTGCTTTTGAATTTATGTTTTTGTGTGTGTGTGTGTACAGTGTGTACGAAAGGCGGAAACCATCTGCATTGATTTCTTCCCTTAAGACGATGTCTGTACACAGTTTGTATCCTTCAAACCCCTAATAATATAACCCCCATGATATTTTATGGACAATTAGCTAGTACAAATGTTTATTGGAAATTAATTATTGCTATTATGTTAGATTTAGGGTTTGCATCCTGTTACATTCAAACTGCATGCAAGGGGATGCAAGCTTAAATCTAACATAATAATACTAATGCACAGTTCAGAGTTGTTTTATTCTGATGTTCAAACAAACCTTTTTTGTTTGTATAAAAACTGATTTTGTCAAATTCCACAATATAAAATCAATAGTAGAGAAGCTTATGTTAAACTTATTAAATAAGTGCATTTTTAACTTCAGTCCAAAAATTTATTATTTGAGTTTACAACTCTGCATTACACTAACTTTTTTCTCACCAGGCAGAGGCCAGGAGTTTTCCAGAGTTACTAGCTGCTCAGCATTTTCGCTGGCTACAATTTTTAAATATTTTAAAATTCAATAAAAATTATTCAACAGAATATGTCAACCCCCACCAAAAAAGACTTCCCTTCACCCGTTCACTGCCATAATCCTACGGTTCTATACCCTGTTCCTTTAATGTAAAAGGGAAATGAACCAGTTCCAACAACAAGGGAGGAAATGTTCACTTCAACCACCAGTTTAGGGCACAGAGAATAATTGAATCAGCTGTTTGATTAGCTTGCTGATTAGCATCTGTCACACAGCCTTCTGCACAAGGCTCCTTCGGTTCAGGTCTCCCCCAGGTTCTCAGCAGGGACGTCTTGTTTACAGTGTCATGTGTCTTCGGTCCTCCAGGCAACAGGGTTCACAAGTGACCAATGAGCAAACACTTTGTTCAGGCAATGCTTGATGTTCTAATTCCAAGATATATGATGCTAACAGGAATTCAATTCAACACGACCATTTTGTATAAAGGTTAGGATCTTTCAATAGAGATGTTTCTGAGTTAAAATCATCTTCAATTAAGTGCTAGATATTACAAGACACGTTTACCTTGTGGACCGTTAATAATTTATATCTACAGCATTTGATTAATTTATGTGGTAAAAATGCTGTTCCGTTTTTTTATATCAACAGGTGCAAAAAACATGACCAATAAACCAAACAAACAATTTATATTAACATGTGATAAAATAACCTGCAAAAATTCTGACTTCTTTGTATGATACTCACTTCATGTGCTAGCATTCTGTAGAGTTCTTCTTTGGTCACAGAAATCCTTTCTCGGTCTGTACTGTCAACCACCACAATTACAAACTAGCCAGAAAAGATGGAGAGAAATCATTGAGTTACTTATGACCAAAATTAAACAAATAATAGCATCTCGACCACTTTTGTTTTTGACTGGCCACGAGCACACCCGGCGCTCCGTTACCTCTGTGTTAGTGTAGTATGTATTCCACGATGACCTAAGGGACTCTTGTCCTCCAATGTCCCACATCAGGAAATGTGTATTATTGACCACAATCTCCTCCACATTGCTCCCAATCGTAGGAGAGGTGTGTACCACCTCATTCATTGAGCTATAACAGACAAAAGGGGAAAAAAGGCTTCAGAGTGTGGCAAGCAAAACTCATAAGACTCATAAAAGGACATATAAAGAAGTTTAGTGGAAGTAATACTATATGTTTGGATACTTACAACTGGTAAAGTATTGTGGTCTTGCCAGCATTGTCCAGGCCCACAATAATAACCTTGTGCTCTGAAAGGCATTAAAAGACACTTACAAAGAATTCACAGAGCCAACAGTGACATTAGTGTGTAGCGAAGGAGCTGGCGATGGATTTATGACGGTTACGTAAACAGCTGTGAAATGCGGCTAAAAGATGTCAGTTGATGCAGAACTGCATTGAAGGATCAAGACAACAGTCTTTTTTGTGTTCCACAATATCTTTCAGAACCAAATTGTGCAGCTTCACACATTCTGCATCACAGAGACATTGTGGTGCTGTGAACAGTGTACTTTCACAGCTACAGATGAGTTAGTGGGTGGTCTTAATCAAGCTTGTACTATCAGGATTAACCCGGCAGCAGCTGTGAAGACGGCGTTATGTATGCCTTCCCCTCAGTCACAAAGATGCTTTTTACTTATGAAAAAGACAACAAGATGTGACAGCTAGGATGAATTGCTTTCTACCTGTTGATACACCAAAGTATCAACAGGTAGAAACAAATTATGAAGTAAGCAAATATTACAATAACAGTGACAGAAAGAAAAGATATGCAGGAGGAATCAAGGAGTTGACTGCTTTTCTATAAATCTTCTGTAACATAAAAGTCATCATTAATGATCTACAGCACAAAATGTATTTTCAAATATAAAACTTTATTACATTACCATGTTTGAGAAGAACAACATAGAAAAAAGATGAGGTGTTAAAGTTGTGGGCACAATGGTAAGTAAGTAAAACAGGATCCAGGCAGAACAAGGCCGTATTCTTACCCACACTGTTTCTGTTGTGTTTTAAAGTACGGTTTATTACTTCAAGTTTACAACTTCTTGTTCATGTTCACATGACTTTATTTTAAAAGATGATGTAAATGGCTTTTAAAAAGTATTTTGGTCAATATTCAAACTACTATGCAAACCATTTCACTTAAATGTTTTGCAGAACTGTTACATTACCACGCTTAGCGATTTTTCCGCTTTTGAATTGTAGTGAGATGGCAGCCGCTGTTTCAACTCTGACTAAAACCTCACTAAAACGTAAGGAAGTGAAAGCTGCAAAGTGAATTTGACAAGGTCAAAATGTAGGGCCATATCTATGCACCCTGAGCATAGATATGGCCCTACATTGAACCTAAACAATACCAGTATGAAATCAAGTGAAGATATTTTAGGACAAACACGCATTGGCTTTATCAAACAACACGACAGACTGGATGCATAGATGCAACACATGGCTTACTACGCTCTCTTTCATCCTTGGAGGCTTTTACAACTGGAGGAAGCTGGGGAAAACACATCTTATCTAGAAAAAAAAGGTCACGCAGGTGCAAGCTTCTTGAAGACATGGCATCTAAATATATTTACAGTTAACACAGTTAGAGCAGGGGGCAGAGTAACTGCATGGGTTTTCACATCCCAGAGTCAGTGTCTAATGCTTCTCTTTAGATGTACTTTACACGCAAGCTGTGCCCAACTGATGGCACAAAGCAATTAGAATTAAACGGGACATTTCATATGGTTGAAGTAGCAGGTGCAACTTTAGTTTTCTTTTTAAAGATTTTAAAGATAAAATGATTTCCAACTACTTTCCTACACTAATACATAATCCAATTATTTCAATCGTACATTTGTTATCTCAAAACACACAGAAATATGCAATAGATAGCCTGGTAAAACTGACTTTGTGTTGTCCGTCTATATTTATAGGGTATACACATCCTGTTGGATATTTTCCAGGGTCCTTTGTCACAATGAACAGGATACATGTTTTTGAAAATGGACAATTCAAAATGCTTGAGAACAAACTGATCCCAGCAGCAACACTGTGGCCATAATGTTTGCTACCAAGGTGGCAACAGCAAATCATTTCAGTTTACGCAAATGTTTATGCCACGGTACTTTCAAATGCCGTTTTTGTTTCTTTATAAACCAGTGTTGACTGCAAGGACAATTTAATCTTCAATGTTCATTAATGACACGATTCATTTTCCTTTGGACTAATGTAATATTTGTTTCAGCTCTCACTCTAGGCGTGCAAACAGCTCACAAGCCTTTGCTCGTGGCCTCTCTGACACCGAACCGCTCATTGTGCAGCAATAAGTCAATTCCCTGGATTCACTGGGAGCTCTGAGGGAAATGAAATGGATCAGTTTACAGTAATGGTGTTCACAGATGACAGCCAGCGTGATCCTCTAAAACTCATTTGGACCCTGTCAGGACGTGAAGAGGTGTGCTGAGTTACCCACATCCCTGCCTTCCTTATGTCAAGGTGACATGATCACTGCTGCTCCAAAGTCACTAGGATTCACTCTGGAGTCATTCATTGATCCCCACGTTGTGCTGATGTGGCTGATCTCACCGTTCTACGTTTGAGTAACCCTCTGTAATCACGCCGAGCACGGGACCACACGTCGGGAATCACGTTGGAGACGTTTCGCAATTACCGATTGTTACTGACAGGAAAATCACTAGGGAGGGATCGACTCGGTTTCACCCCGACTGTCGAACCGTGCGAGCATAAATAATCCAGCACCGAGTCAGCAGGAGACGGCGGGTCAGCAGGAAAAAGAGAAACGTCTGTCACCAGACGGACATACACAGCAAACATACAGCGTTATGACAGCAGCACTGTTTATTAATGGCCATGTGGATCGAACTGGTTCCCAGGCTACCAGGAGCGGAGCGGACCTGCAGGCCTTTGCTTGTCCATCGGGTCCATTTAGCTGCCACGTTTGTCGACAGCCTGGGGACAAATGCCGCGGCGCCATTCTTACCTTGGTGATTAAAAAGCCTCCATAGCTTGGTGAATAATATCCCCATGGCTGACGGCGAAGGTCCCGGAGGCCAGCGTGTAACAATTCGCTGTGACTTAGCTAGCTAGCGTTGATGCTACTCCCTGCTATCAACTTTCCCTAGCTAGCTCGCTCGCTCACTACACAGACGAGGAGCTGCCAGAAGTCTCAAGCAGAACGGCCATGCTTGCGTAAATTAATCTTAATAAAGTTTCCCGCGGGACGTAAATTTCTATATGACGGCTAATTTCCGTCCTAAACGCTCAAAACTAGGACTGGTAGCTCGTTGACATCAGCTGGCTGCCCAGAATTACGCTGAACTACTAGCTGTCACTCTTGCGCATGCGCACTTGCGCTGTCGATGTGTTTTATTAATACACAGCTAATTTTCTGTAGGTTGCAGTATTATGCATAAGCAAAATATGCAGGCAACTCACTACTGCAAATTCTACTGAAATGCTTAGATTTTAAAATAGAAAATGCTTTGAGATTTATGCTGTATTTTTTAAACCCTGCACTTCAGGCTCTGAAAAAATACAGAAAATTCGATTTTTAGTTATTTTGTTTTTACATTTTATGAACTGTATGATTTATTGAGGAAAAATGCTATAGTTCTGCAGTGCTCAATTTGCATGAAATACAAAAAACAGGCATGCCAGTGTTTCTTGACAAAACCAAGTGCTATCCATACAACAGCATAAGGGCAGTTTATTTTCATTACATTTATAAAATTACAGTGCACACAGAATTCTAACCAATGCATGAGTCTCTCACAGGCAGTATTCAAATACTTTTAAATGTTTCTTATGCTCCAAAGTTCTGAAACATCAACAATAAAAGCTACTGTGTGTGTGGCAGATAAGAACAGAACTGTCCTTGTTGATAGTTCCCTTCCAGAATTACTGAAGCACAATGAGATTTCAGGCCTATGGACCAAAAAAAAAAGAAAAAAAGAATTTTTTTTATAACATATATTCATTTACACAATACAAGAATATGTCACTAAAAGTTAATGATATATTACTCCTGTATTAGCTGTCAACATACAAGTGAATTAACTGGATTACAAATGCAATTACTTGCCCTGCATTTAAAAAAGTAGCATGTATAAGACTGACGCATCCCAGCCTTGCACAAGTGCTTCCTGATCACTCATTACAAGTCTAATGAAACTCAACGGAATACGATGAAACTTGTTGAGGAGGAAGCCGATTAAATTATTACTTTGTTACCCTTAAAAATTAGCGATGACGGAAAGAATGTCTTCAGCAGATGATGGAAAATGTATGAAAAGGAATTCAATATGACAAACTGAATTATTTGACTGTATTTACACATGGAAGCCCTCAGTAAAAATCCTTCACTATAATCTTTCAATTCTAAATCATGTCCTGTCAAACACATGACAGACAACAGTAGCTGATAAATAAAGGCATATAAAAAAAACATGCTGGCATGACCATGATTCTTGTGCTAGAACTGTCCCGTCCTTACAATATTAGCTTTGTTGTGAAAATTAAATGATAAAGCCTTGTGCAAATTTAACATAACACCAATAATTGACTCCCCATCAGATGGGCATAAACATAAGAGCTACATCTGTCAGCGCACTTCTAGGTCTTGATGACCTCTCATTCCTGAGGTTTGAAGCTTTGTAACGATATCTGCATGATTTTTGTTATTCATCTCTTTTGATATGGTTAATTACAAATAAAAGTGGGCACAGGGAGCTACCATATGAACCCTGAAGAGCAAATACCACCACCACCACCCGTGAAACAAAAAACCAAAAACAAGTGTGTAAAACCGTGAGTTTTGGAAACAGGCTTCCACAAGATTTATTACACTCACACTGAGAACAATGGCAAATACATTTGAGGAGCATTAAAGACGCTTTGTGTTCTGCTCGTACCAGCTCCTGGATGCGTGCAAACTGGTTCTGTGCTGATCATCGCCACTGGATGCTCCTGCAGTCTGGCACTAGATTGAAGCAGGCAGTGACCTGTAATGCTACAGTAACAGCTGAGATGGTGGGAATGGTCCTGAAGAGCCACATTATCTTACCACACATTATCTTCTGCTAGTGTACTTCAATCACGAGCCACGTCTGGGGCATTCTCGGATCAGGTCCAGCTTAGGGATTCCCTTTACGGCCTCTCTGCTCTTGTGCTACGTTCATAATTCAGTCCCTTTTCGTGTTCACATCAAAGCCAGAGCAAGAATCTTCATTTTTTTAAAGTTCAAGTGCCTATTCGGCAGGTGCCTAGGCCAAAGAGAATATGAGGTACTACACATCAATGCAAGGTTGTTACAGGCCAAACTAGTGTAGTTAATTTCACCATGTTACAGAAAAGCTGCCTCAACTCTTAGGTCCATGGCGGTTGTGTAGAGAGAGGCGGGGCCCACGCTTTGATTACTGGGGCCACGGTTTAAAGGCGGTGCCTGGATTCCTGGCTGTAGCCTCCTGGCGACCCTCGGTTACGATGAGGCTTGTAAGAGTCCTGGTAGGGGTCCTGGTAGTCCTCCTCCATCAGAGGCGAGTGGTCCCGACTGTGCTGTGAGCCTGAGGAGAGGCGGTTGCGATTCTTCCGAGCCCGTTCGTTGTGGTAGTTCTCGTCGGCGGGCATCAAGCTGCGGCGCTCAACTGGTGAGTGGTCTGTTGTTGTGTGGTTGCTGTTCCGGTTTCTTTGGGCCTATTGGAGAGAGGACAGGCTGATTCTGTTTAACACAACATTTAACATGACAGCTGAGCAGAATATGTACGGTGAACTTTGCGTGTTATGATTCCAACGGGCAAAATCAGCCTTAAAAATGTTTTTTTTTGTCTATTTGATGTGTTCACCTGAATGGCAGCGGGATATGGGGAGAGAGCAGTGGAGCCCAGATTGCGTCCCAGCAGAGGATTGAGCGGCGTGCTAAGTGAAGTGTGTGTGGCACGCCAGTACGCCTCCAGGTACTCTGCCAGATGTTCACATGCATCTTCCAGCTGGTTCTCATCCAGAATAATGTCAAACATCTCCTGAGGTCGTAAAGGAGGAGAAGAGAGTTTAGCTACTGCTGCTGAATATGGATTTCTTTTGCAGGTTTCACACCTCACTAAATGGTTTTTGCCTTTCTACATTTAAAAGGATTTTTAAATTTTACTCACAGAAGGACATTGTGCTAGTTTTTCAGCTGCAACAAGCTGCACATTCAAGTGTTTGCTTTGAGATTTCCCCCGTGATTTGATCAACCGCTGAAGGACCTGTGGGAAGCACAGAAAAGTCCATAAACACAAGGAAACATCACCAAATGTGGAAGAAACTACAAAGACATACGACTCAGGAAATAGGCCGTCGTAGTTCCTTTACAAATCTCTTAGGACCTTCTGTTTTTCTATGAATTCATACTGGAGTCTAAACAGTGCAGCTGCTGTCTGAGAGTTTGAGTTTCCAGAAAATCAACCCAACACAAGTAATAACACGCTTGTCACTGCTCCCATAGGTAAAACTGCAAGTGTGACAGTCATGCTCCCTGCTTCAGATTTCTCTTCGCTGCTTAGATGACTTCTCTCATATTTCACATTGAAATGTTAATACCAAGGAAATGAGGCTGAACCCTTTTCTGTGCGTATTTGTATTACTTTTAAATATCAACTGTAGGGTTAGTGGTTTGCACTTTTACTCCCCCTGGTCCAGTGATGTGCGGTGAGGGTCATGGCTGGGGACGCAATCAGATTTACAAACATATGAACCATAAAGAGGAGCACGTTCACCATTTGACTGGCAGCAGTGAGGAGGAGTCGCAAGAAGAATCCCTGGGATCACGAGTGCCCCCTGTGATGAGGCAGGAGGACTGCGTGCTTCACTTAGTGCCGTTTTATGATTGCTCAGCACAAGAAACACGTTACACACGTTCTGTACATTATATATATCAGCTAAACTATGGACATTTAATTCATATAGCAAAAGTATTTGAACAGTAAATGTGAAATTTCAGCGATTTTGAATAAATAATGATAAAAATAATTCAAAAATATTCTAAAACTGGTGAAGTTAGATAAAAAATAACTTTTAGAGCAAATCACTGGATAAATATAACCATTTAATAATTTTTTCATGTCACATTTTTTTCTTTCCATGATGACAGGTGAGGCACACCCACCCTGTCCTGCCTCCCCTGACAACACGTAACTGCCCTGGTCACATGTGAAATCTGGTGTTGAAAAAACCTGGGCCAAATAACAGTTTGGAACCCATTACTTTTTTTTTTTTTTTGGTGACCCTGGGCTCACAAGAGAAGCTGAAAAAACCCACACACACACACAGATTGCTGCTAGGAGAGAGCAGCAACTGTGAAAATCATCACTATCTAGCATCTCAGCTTTCAATCTTACCTTAGGGGAGGACACTTTAACGTGGACAATAATGGGCGCTAATGAGGTCTTGATGAGCTGTGCTGGATGGTTAATGGTGTCTGCATCACACACAACCAGCTGCAGAGACCTGGCAAGCTCGAAGATCCTTTCTATTTCACTCTGGACCTCCGCTGCATGAACACAATAACATATAGAGCAGCAGAACAACTTTGAAGCAAATAAGCCCCCCGATTTTTTTAATAAATAATAATCATAGTCTCACAATCATATACACCGACGGTACAAGACATGCACATCATTGAGTGAGACAGTTCCTGTAGCTTTACCAAGGCTGGAGCGGGTGTTGGATCTCTCAATGATGGCCCTCTTACTGGGGTTGTTTAGTACTGACCTCTTGGCCAACGATATGTCAGCTGTCACTCTGGTAATGGATATCCTGCGAACATACAGAAGACGCATGTTGAACAGCGCAAACTGGTGGCAGGATGATGAACTGAACTGACAGGTGATCCTTCGCCTCGATCGCTCACCTCCCATCAAACCTGTGCTTCAGGAAGTCGAACAGCGCCTTCTGCATCATGTCCGTCACCTACGTTGACGAATCGTGGAGAAGTCATGGAGATGTGATGAAAGGGAAGAGGAAGAGGAAGAGAGCAGAGCATCAGTTCTGTTACAAGTGAACTAAAGAGACATGAACATTCTTATTAAATATGCCGTGGAGCAGCAAACAAACAGATTCTTCTTATTCATTCTGATGCTGTCCGTTCAGGAGCTGAGCTGAGTCTATGTATTACACACTTGACCAAGCAGTTTGTCCGCAGCGAGCACGGCGGCCTGCTGCTGAATGAACGTGGACCACATTAATTAAAGTCATTAGGAGCTACAATGAGAGCCTCTGCAAAGGCCAATGCCCAGCTGATGAATTGGGGCAATCATGCAGTGCAGCCTCCGGTGAATGTTTGGCTGATGAATTTGAGTGGCCTTGAATTGAAACTAAAATTTAAAGTTTTCTGAGCAGAAGTAGTTGCTTCTGTTCTTTCTGAAACACAGAATCGGTGGATTTAGGGCCATAAATCCATGGATACGTGAATCCAGACAGACAGTGCTGTACCAGCTACCACACTGATTAGTACAAATCCTATTTTATGTGCCCAAAGCAACTGGACAGCAGTGGAAAGTGACTCACTCTACATATTTAAGCCCCTTTATGCTACTTTTGAGTCATATATTTACTCCTCTGTATTTATCTGGTAACACATTTTCAAGGAATAAAATTTTATCATAAAACACGATGCACAATTATGGATCAAAAAACCAAATAGTTTACAAAGTAAAGTAAGTTTTCAGCTCAAGTGGATTGCAATGTAATCCATGGTGCCACTCTTAATTATCTATATACATAATAAAGGAAATAGCAAAAATCACGTTAAATCTAGTTAATCGTAAGCTTTATTGCTTTAAGAATAAATCTGCTTTCTGTTGTTGAGGCAACAATAAACTAAAAAATGTCGGATGTAATTCATAGCTAAAATGTGTTTCTTTAGGAAACACAAAATGCTGTTTAGCAACTCGTCTCTAATAAAGAATGAGAATAATGTAACGTGCAGTACACATTATTCTCTGTTTCTAATTTCAAACCCTGCTCCACTTTTTCATACTGATGCAGTTTAGCCAGAAGGTTGTTACCACGGCAACAGCAGAATGGGAGGTGAGGACAGTGATTCCATGACAACTGACTCCAGCTCCCACCTCCCACCCCCTCCTTGGCCTCCTTTATCGCTTGTCTTTTCACTGGTAACTGATAATCGATGAGAACTTCCACTTTAACGGTTGTATCTCTGGGAGTTTTAACTCCGGAAGGACTTAGTCAAAACCAACAAGATGCAACTGAAGGCGTGAGTCAGCTCGGTCCTTGGAGCTAAGACTAGCTTCGCTGTAGACAGGTATCAAAGGGCTGACAAACTCAAATTGACAACTACAAGCAGTTTTAGAGCCGCCGATTAACCTGCGATCGGGCGAGGACACGGGGAGCACGCCACACTGAAAAGCCTAAGGGCGACATCAGTGATGTGCAAGCCGCAGCAAAAGATACTAAAGCTTTAGTTTCTTATCAGATGCATGAGCACCTCAAAGACAACTGTTCAGGATACAGACACACACATCTTGATTTCATACAGTAACAAAGTAAATGCCTTTGTGGATTTTATTTAATTTACTGCCATTTAATACATTTAAATGACTAATAATCGGAAACAGCTAAGTAACTAACGTGAGGACTAACAGAAGAGAATTAAAGCTGTGGCTGTGTGATGAAGAGGATGAGTCAGATGGCTTTAGGAGCAGCAGTGTGTCCTACCTCATAACCTTTTAGGGAGGGTCCCACCAGGACAACAGGCCTCATGGAGGGAACCACGTCATATGGGGGGATGTGCTCAGCCTGGAGGGAAGTGAGGACATACAGTCAAGCTTTGATATTATAAACAGGCATCTCCTCCAAATGTCCAAGTCAATAATGATCCATGACAACTTCCTATACAAAATGTCACACGGTATCTACATGAATGATTTAGCAGCAGAAATGTTAATATGCTCATAGTCCACAAACTATTGGTGATGCATTTGATTAAGATGCAACAACTAATCAATGTAATACAACCTAAAGTCTTTCTGCATGCTCATGCATATTTGATCAGGATGTGCTGAATTAGGTTAGTGGTTTAAGGGAACGTGGCCTCGTCCGCCATGTCAACAAGTATCCCGTAAAATATTCCCATGTCTTGTTTACCACTGCTGATATTCATAGTGAATAAGAAAATGACCAGAATTACTGTAAAACAACTGCCAATATTTTATCAATAAAAGATATTTTTTACTACAAAGTCAATTTTGTCAGTTGAAAACAGTTGGCGTCCAACCAGCGACTGGATTTATTAACACGTACCGTGTAGTAAAATCACTGGTAGCTGTTGTCCAACAAGTCTCTGTCAATTGGCAGAGGATTATTTTTCAAATGTATCTGCTCCAATGATGATAAATTTAATAAATGGCACAGTTTTCTAATATTTTTAGCTAATTTTGAATGTTAACAAAGAGGTAGCCTACAACCAGAGGCAGACCTAGGAGTGGATACGGCAGAATAAGTCTGGGAAGAGGCACAAATAACGGGTTCATTCATCTTCTGCACGTGTCAGAAATGGGTTACTGCTGTTCACAAATACTACACAGTCTGCATCTGTCAAAACAGAAACTCAACAAGATGTTCAGCGTGTTATGGAACGGCCCAAAATCCTGTTAACTACTCGAGTGAAATCTTTCCATCTCCGTCCGAGGCTGCAAAGAAAACTACTCAAGCCCGATGCAATTCTGGCTGGCGTGAAAGCCGGTGGTAGAGTTCCCAGCTAACAGTTATAATTAGATTTCATTTGTTAACACTGTTGGTACGTAGAGTGATTCCATTAGACTACAAGCAAACGAACCCACCAACACGCTTCAAAAACACATGTGACAACCACCAATGACAAAAAAAACCCCATTACATTTGCAACAAGAGGGAACATGACGATATTCGATCTGTTGTTGATATCCAGCCTCCTCTGGCATCCTTTTTTTATGTCTTCCTGTATGTTCATGTACTCACTACATTAATTATGTGTTGTTATGTACAGTACTACCAACCCCTGTGCATTTGTTTCAGTTTCAAAGCTACAATTTCTGTAGCATTTGCTCTTTATTATTGTGATTATTATAATTGTAGTAATTCATCCTACTCACCACTTTCTGTTTCTGCTTCCCTGAAAAACAAAGAATTAGTCAAGTAAGTAAATGCATACGGGTATGGCATCAAAATATCACAAAAGGTGAATAAATACTGTTATACAGACAGAAATACAATGAAGTTGCTGTGACGTCCACAGACTGACTGCAGGGTTTTCTCTCAGAGCTAAACAGACTCGTGTCTTTGGGACCGACCTGCAGAGTTTGGGTTTGGCTTGAACGTGCCCGACACCATTTCTCCAAGGCTGGAGGAGGAATTCCCACTGGATTTACTGCTACATTGATCAAAGAGAATAAAAGGAGGACAGTGTTAAGCAAGAAGTCATGAGTCAAACACTAGCAGCCGCTGGGAAACACACAGAATGTCTTCACGCTACAAAATAGTTTGACAGAAAATATTGTGCAACAGTGTTTGTGTTTTCCTGTTCTCCTTCCTGTCTCCATCCACCAACCACAGGGCTTTTCTTTTTCCCCTATCACCCTGCAGAACCGGTCTCCCTATCACCTGGTTTTCTGTGTCGGATCTTTTGATTTTGCTTTTCATCTGTACCTGTTACCTGCTGCTCCACCAACCACATGTTGACTTAGAAATGAGCTAAAAGACATTCAAGTAACTAAGATAACGACAGATTATATTGCATTTATTAACATTTATAAAAACTTCAGTGTGCCTTTATTACTGAGCTACAGACAAAATCACTTGTTGTAATTGACTCCAAGCCCCAAAATAAATGTAGTAATTTCTTTTTCTAGAATAACTGTAATTGAGGAAAGATTATGATTTCTTATTGTCTTGATTGATAGACAAGTGTGTGCTGGCCACAACCCAGACACACCTCTGACGGGCTGGACCACACAGCGTAGAATACCCGACTTCCCGCCGTCTGCTGGATTCACTCATAACTACAGTAGCTCTGTCCTCGACAGATGGATCCCTCAAACCAATTCCATTTATACCTTTTGATCCACGCGTCTTCTCTACATATCTGCTGCTGCGTCTGCGTACTCTCGTGCACCAGTTCTCCTGGGGTCCTCCTTTACTACTCACCCATGGAAGCGCCCTCTCTTCTGCTCCTGCTGAAGTCGGATATTTTCCAGCTTCAGGGGGCTGGGGATGAAGCCGATGTCACAGCCCTCCTTCACCAGGCGGCCGATCCACCAGTCGTTGTTGTACTTCTGTTAAAATAAGAGACACAAATTAAAAAGCAAATGTCAGGATTTTAGTTCTTACTCAGATAAAATTAAATAAAAACCTACAAAATAATACTAATTCGAATTTGTGTTAAAATTGTTTTTTTTTCTTAGAGTTTATTTTATGACTTTAGTTGTAGCCGGTTTCTCTCATTGACAGGTTTGTTCAACTAGTGAGGTCACTGATGACATCTAATATCGCTGTGTTCATCTGCAGTTAAGTACAGCAAACCTTCTTTAGTTTCGAAATTCAATATATCATTAATTTCATGGACTGTTGAATCCATTCAAGGGGAAAATTGCACTGAAGTTCCAACAAATGATCAAATCTACAAAATACACAACAGCTGTTTTAAAACAAGTCCACGAATAAAAACTAGACTGGGCAGACTACATTCAACCGCTCGTACAGTGGGCTTATTGGACAGGGGCTCAGCTGTACCTCTTTGATGTGGAGGAAGTCCTTGGCATCAAAAGAAACAGCCGTGCCAGCCACAGGAACGTCTTCATCCAGTGCACCGCAGTAGCTAACATTAGTCCTCACAGCAAACGCCACCGATTTAGTCTGTACGACAGAAGGCAGGAAAAATGAATCACAGCACTGACGTAGCAACATGACCGGCGATGGTGGAATGGAATTACAACATGCTCTAGTCTTCTACCGCGGCATAAAAAAAAATATAATATGGATCAATGTTTGTGGAAATTAAATAATGAAACAGTTATTACAGTGCGCATGAAGCTCCAGCATCATGCGGTGATTCTGCAGTGTGTGTGTGTGTGTGTGTGTGGTTGGGGGGGGGGGGCTGCTATACAGATGCTATTTCAGAGATCCTGCCAGAAATGATCACACCACATCCACAGCAGAGCGCAGGGCCAGCACCGACGATCTCACTCCAAACCCAAAAAACCCTCATAGTCTGCAAATATGGCTCCTCTGTGTCTTTACAGCCGCTATTACAAACTACAGGCCCTGAATAATAAAGTGGATTTACTAATAGCTCTCGATATCTCCATATAGCAGGTGAATTGTCCTTGCTTATATTTATTAGTGCCCACACTCAAGTGATATTTCTGAAATTCTAAACTAATAGTGGAGTAATAAATAATGTTTCTTGAATCTTGCAATAGGGCTAGTAACTCGTTAATAACACTATAATAAGGTTTATATTTCGCTAAAACAAATGTATTAAGGTACATCGATGTAATTACCACCGCATTAATAACCAGGTAATAGCCTGGTTGGTATAAGCCTGGAATAACTGCAATTGTAATAAAGTGGAAATCAAACACCAGCCGTAATAATCATCTGGAAACCTCTTAATGTCCATGTTATTACTATGAAACAGAGCTGTGAAATGTAAAACAACCTGTAACCCTAAACCCCAGAAAAATATGTAGCAATTTCTATGTAATAACCTTGGGAAAGAGCTGTTAAAAGGAAAATGAAAAAATAACATTACATTGTTATTACAAATATTACATACGTATCCTGTTATCTAATTATTACCGAGATATAAAAGTCTCTCCCAAAAATCTAAATACACTATATACTAGCAGCATTACTAGTTCACGTCATGGACATGTGTTTTATCTTATCTTTCCCCAAACAGCTAAACTGTAATGCGGCTGTGAAGTAAATATTTTAATATTTAATTTAATTCAAAACCACTTTGTTATGTTTATCCCAGTATCATCAGGAATAAAAAAATCACGTCTGAACCGCTGGACTGAGATTATGTTTGCTCTGATGTAATACAAAGGAGAGAGTGAAGCTCTGTCCTGAAAATAGTTCCCGACCAAACTGACCTTTGCCCTCTCGAGCTGAACCGTGGCCTGCTGCTCCCTCTCCTGCCGACCGCCCTCCTTCTCCTCCTCCAGGGACACATCCGAGTCAGACGGTCGGCTTGTGTAGGAATCAGCTGAGCCCTGGGGAAAAGAAAGGGAGGTTGAAAAGTAGCTGCACTGGCGAACACAGGGTGAAACCAAATTTATGGACATGATAATCAACAATGTTAATGCATAATTTGATATGTCCTACTTACAAGGAACACATTTAAATGCTAAGTAATGCAATTAGACGCAGAACATAATATGAACCCGTTGCTTAAATCCTCAGAGACTAAGCAAATGAATGAGTGGGAGGTTATAGAAACCCAGGTGTGTGTGTGTGTGTGTGTGTGTGTGTGTGTGTGTGTGTGTGTGTGTGTGGGGCTGCGTCACAGGATCAAAGGCTCACAGATTAAAGATGGAGAACCGGCTGGAAAGCAACACTTTAGCAAGATGGTGTTTTTACCGATAAAATTTGCAGCTCCAAGGGCAGACGCTGGGCCGTGGCGTTGAGATGTTAACGCAAACCCACAAACATGGATTTAAGTGAAACAACAGAGTAATAACAGGACAATGAATAAGAAATAAATAAGGATGTGGACTCTGTGTGACAACCAACATCAAATGTCCTAAAAAGGTGCCGTTCCAGCCTCCAAAACAGCTGCAGCGACCTTTGGCATTTGTTATGTCATCATTCATGGAGAATATCCCACATATCTACGCTGATTTAGATCATCTTCCTTCATCTCCATCTTTTAAATACATTTTGATAATTTCTTATAATTAGTGTTTTTATTGTATCTAGGACTTAGTGGGTGGTCTGACCCACTAACAATTCTGCCATGAAGTCTCATGCTTTCACTATCAGCGGCGTCATCTCCTTCCTAACTCACCCACTCCCTTTACTCTGCCATTATCTTTATTAACTACAAGTCAGGCGCTGCAGGGTTGGAGGAGCAGTAAAAACGCCCACCCGCTCATTCAAGGCAGAGAAAGGCAGACAGAGAGAGGAGACGAAATTGTGAACCAGAGAGACGACAAGTTTATGACAACAGCGGACGCGCAAGAGAGCGAGTTCCCCAGCAGACAGAATTATCACCGCGCCAACGTGGCCGTCAAGCTCCGGCATCGTACGCAGCGAGGTGTCCGCCCTGCAGTGAAGGGTGGGCGCTGGTGAGGAAACGCTGTTTCAGACCCCCTGACGGAGGCATGAGCAGCCATGATCACACCATGTCTACAACAAGCAACAGGGGCATAACTCGGTCCGAGGCCTGCGTGCTTTGTTCTGACCTTTAGATTCCAATTCAAAACTTTTCTTTATCCTTTATTATTATGTCACATAATGTTTTTCACTGTTCTTGAGTGAGTTCCTGTCTTTGTAGGACAGATACCACGTGTCTCTATGTACATAAAACAAAAGGAAACAGAGGCAATGCTGATAATAACAGACAATGAACAAGTGAAGACACGGCACAAAAAGCTAAATTTAGCTTTTACAACAGTTTATTAAAAGTTTATTTGATTAGAAAAATCTACGTATTATCAAAAAAGCAAGACATTGTTTTGTCTTTTGGTAAGATTGCGTACTGCATTGTGGTTCAGTTTAAATTGTGCATATTGCTGGTGACAGAAGGTGCATTACAGTGAAGTACCTGCACTTCCATTTGTTCTATTAGAAGTCCAGTATGTATGAAGTATGAATTCAACGCCTTCATGTGTTGCAGCGCCGACGTATCGTATGACAAATGGGTCTATGTGCAACCGTCATCCTCACAATATTTTACAAAGGCACATGCACTGAGTGAAAACTAATTTGACTTTGGACGCCAGCGGGGTGTGAGTATAATGTTACTTTCTCCTGAGCGTGAAATGAAAGGCGCACACACACACACACACACACACACACACACACACACACACGCTTGAGTAGGGCCTTGTGAGTGGATCTCTGGCTAATGGAGCTGTGCTATAGAACCATCAATCATGAGTGAAGGCTGAGGCTGCGCTGCGTAGTGCCACCGTTCCCTAACACAGTGCTGACTTACAGCACGCTCACGGCGTCCACACGCCACCACGATGCTCTCACGAGTTCACCTTTGGCTGTTTGTGTTCCCCTGTGGGAATACGGGCCCCATGTGTAATATACAGTGGAGCGGCATTTGGTTTTTTTCTTTAATGCATGAAAATAATGATCAGGTACGGATGGCAGTTCTGCAAACTGCTGCAACAATGGTTCCATTTTCAAAAACAGGAAATGACAGTATATTTCTCCACTTTGTCCACTACAATTCAAGAAATAAGAAGCACTAATGACAAAAAAAACATTCACTGCAAGGCCTTTGAAAAAGAGCATTTCTATGCTTTAGCAATACATCCGAAGATAATTTTGCAGTTATGGTTATGTTGTTATTATTATAGCTGTTATAATCAGTGGATTCATTTTTGAGGGCACTTCTGCCTTTACTGGATAGACGCAAGTTGAGAACCAACAGGAAACAGAGGAGAGAGACGAGTTTGTGATGCAGCAAAGGTTACGTGACATGCACCTTATCTGTCCAGCTATCATGGCGCACCACAGTTAAATGATCGATATTGATTCAATCATATTTGTCAGCTACTTTAATAATGAAGTAATCAGTGAAGTCAAGTAAAGATTTAGTTCAACAGCTTCTCAATCAGATGCACTATAGGAAAAGTATTTGGTTTCGAAAACGAGACATTTAATGACCTAATTTCATCTTTAGGACATTGTGATGTTAAACTTTATTCTGATGTTTTATAGAATTGATTTCCCAGACTAATTAATGTTAACATACTCTCATGTTGGCTTTAAACCAATGGTCCCATGTGTTGTTTGCACACGGACTAAACTGATGTACTTGCCACAAAGTTACAAAGTTTAAACTTACTGAACAACAGTTTCATTTTATAGACTAAAATATGTATCATTACGTCACGTCATAATTTATGGGCTGAATCACATCACAGCAGCCTTTTTCACTCCTTCGCAGTGATTTGTGTCAGCTTAGATGTTAAATCACTATATTCGCATAAACGGTGGCAGTCGGCTCCATAGGCAAAGAACAACAAGATCTCTGGGGGCCAGACGCCAGTGAACTGCTCGTCGTCGCTCGCATGTACCGGCACAGGCAGCGCGCTGTGAATTGTGGCCGGCAGGTTGCCAAACAAAACATCACCCCCCAGGGTCGGGAGCCAGATCCTCCGTTTGTCAGCCACGACAAATGAAAGGACTGAACCATGAGGAAGCGTACGGCTGTTGCTACAACAGATACCATCACTGACACCAATATCCTCTGGGATTCAATGGCCTCAAGGTGTCTGCGACCTGCCCGTCTTTAATTATTATTGTAAAATTATTACAGAAACGCAGTTAACGCTGCATTTTCCCAGCTGCTTTTTATGATGTTATGTTATATTTAGTGGCTTGATCAGGCGCTAGTGCGTGCAACAACGAGAGCATAAATATTACAGAGCAGGTAACAAAGACCACGACATGGAACCACGCAGCCTCATGTAAGGCTGCAAAAGCCATGACATGAACCATGGCAAAACACATGAATATGTTTATCAATTTTAATGAATTCTTTTGTTCCAACTCCAACCATCGAAGCAGTTAATCTCCCACTGGGTGACACACATTCACAGCAGTATTACTGCACTGCACATGTTCTTCTGTCATTTTAGAAATCACAGGTTGCCAAGATTTTCATACTGTCATAAAAAAAGTTTCCCGTCTTGCTTCAGCATATTAAAGTAACAATATGCAACTCAGGACAACGCGAGCATGAGAGTCTAAATCAAATCCCTGTGCTCCGCCCAGCCTGACCTCTCTCTGCCAGTGAGCAGGTCTTAGTCATTATCACATTCCAGCATTTCTGATTGGTTCGAAGTGCGAGCCTCCAAGTGAATTTCTCTGTCGGACTTCGTGAGAGGCTTTAGCAGCATCTCTCCACAATAAGACACGTTTTTAAAGCATATGTCTGAAAATCATACGCACAAGTTCAAATCTACGCATGCAGTTCATCCACTCATATTATAACTCACATTCAAACCCGCATACACAGATGAAACGCCTTCTGGAGGAAACTCTTATGTTCGTTTGGGCCAAAGACTGAGCTTGGCCACAATGACAAAAGGCTTGTAAAGGCGACGATGAACATTGTACGTACTCTGCAGCACGGTGGCAGTGATGTTGGACCTGCTGCATTGTTCAGGGTGGAGGAGGATGACCTGGGACTTCCTCAGCATAACCTCAATCTATCATCTAGACGGTTGAAACTTGGGGTGTGTGGTGCAGTTTAGAAAATCCTGTGCACTAAATTATTGGTAGGTTTGTGTATTAATAATTCTGTACAATCATTCTTCCTTGGAAAGAATAAATCAAAGCCCAGTATTGCCATGACTCTACATTGTACTGTGCACTACACAAATGCTCATAAATGTCCCGCTAATTAAAACACGGAGATGCTTTGTGCTGTTAAACCCATATGTCTCTGACTCGCCAGGTTGGGTCCATTCTGCTTTCACTTCCACTTTACGGTCCGGCCAGCTGGTGGACATTTGGACTCCTGCAAACTCAGCTAAACGGGATGAAAAATTGGGCCTGAGCACAAATGTTTACGGAACAGATGAAGGCACAGTCCTTCTGCCTCGTGAACGCTGCCACACGCTGTACTCGGTCCAACGCACGCCATTAAAAAGACGAGGGCTTTTAGAAGCACGTGCACCTTCAGTCATCCCAGCGTTTAATTAGAGCTGCTCATTCCTGTGCACAACCGAGCCATAAAGCTAATCCATAATAGTGCATATAAGGAAAATGCTACTGTCAGTTTTTTTTTACAATGTTAATAAAAACCATCTTAAATCTTGTGGAAACAGAATTAAGCACAGGTAAATGCTACAGTAAAAATGGTTGCTGGACATCATGACTAAGACAAGATTTAAACTTTATTAATCCCACAGTGGGGAAATTCTTGGACTAGGGTATGATATGTATATTATAATTTACTGCTTCAAATTACCCCTGAAACTGCCTCCCTTTTCCACAGACCTCTCATCCAACTGCCTTCATCAGCCACATGCACAGCAGAACTCATCCACATTTTGTGTCACGATCAGCCACTTACAAGCTGCAATAAAGTTTTGCAGGACTGTGTTTTGCACAAACAGCACAATCATTCTTTGTCAAATTGTCGAGGTTTTGACTTTTTCCAGTTGGTACAGTAACTGCTGTAGGATCAGTGGTTCACGCTTTGACTCTTCCTGGCCACATATCAAAGCCTCCCTGGGCAAGACACTAAAAACCTGAATGTCCCAGCCCCTGCTGTATAGTGTGTATCAGCGAGGACTCCATCAGGGCGGCGTTCGGTTCCAAATGTTCCAAATCAATGTGCGGACAATGTTTCACTTTGGTGACCCCAGACTTACAGGACAACCTGAATTAAAAAACCCAAAAGTCTTAGATATTGGACTAACATGACCTACACTTATGAAAACCAGTCCTCAACATGACTAGATTCTATAGACTAATACTTAAAACCTGGAGCTTAACACAAATGCAGTAACCAGATGAAACCAGATGTAAGAGGACGCTGGAGAAATGACTTCTGAAATGGACCATCTGTGTGGTGCAGGGGACGCCTCTAACGTGAGCACCAGGCGCCTCTGCTAATGATCCACACAGAGCCACGGGGGTCTTTGCTTGATACAAAGAACTGTTATTTACAGCCACGTCACAAATCCAAAGGCCCCTGACCAGTGTAGAGCAGCTTCATGTTTTACTCTGCAAAATAATGGACACGTGAAGACATACAGGTCATAAGTCAAATAGTAACCATTTTAGTAACCGTTCCAACAATATCTTTAAAAAAAAAGGCAATTCAAAATTGAAAGTTCAGCTCTGGCCCATAAAAAAAAAAAAAGTTCATTTTTGAAGCTCCACCATCCGTCCTTTTCCATATCAGAATTCCTACTGGCAAACGACCATGAGTTGACTCCCTGAGTCTTTCATGGGATCGTACCAATTTACAATTCTCATTTAAATCTGTTAATAACAACTTTGTTCAACATCTGAATTATTTTTTTGTCATTGTGCCGTGCTCCTCCCAACCACACGTCGAAGTGTCCCTGGGCAAGACACTGAACCCCAAACAGCCCATTCCCAGGTTCTACTGGGGAGGGTTTCGTCCGGCAGGAACAAATGATACCAAATGAACATGTGCACCGTGATCCACTGTGGTGACACTGAAATTGCGGGTAAGTGGAGAGGACAGTTTCTTTTTGTCATTTTGCTGTTATGTTCCGTTCTTAGGCCCATTTTATAACATCTGTCTAGGCATTTGCTTTCCAGTATGTTTGGCCTTTTGAAGAACTTTTGAAGACCCATTTCAATGAATTTCTATGCACATAAAGTGCAGTGGATGGCCCACTCTCCCTCCTTTAACCACACTTTAACCACATTTTACCAAAACTCTACATCAACGTATCTGTTTATTATGAGACAAGAACATTTTGTCTTTGCTATTTTCTTCTTTTAGGCAAAAAACTTTGCACATTGAACATTTTATCCAAAAACTCTCCAGACATATGCAAATATATGCATGTGTCTATAGTTGTAAAAACCCTTACAACATGTAAATGCACAGTTTCTCAAGTTATGGCAAGAAGAATTAGACTGTGCTCAATTCTTTAAAAAAGAAACCATCATGCAAATTGACGGTTTGTAAATATGTCAATGTTTGAAATACAAAACGTCCAAAAATAATTCAGTGTTCAGAGGATATGGTCCTTTAAAGCTCAGCGCACAGACACAACACCACTGTCCCTCTTCAACGTCTGTGTCCTGTCTCCACACAGACACACACTCACAATAACTTGTTTATGAGGTTATTATCTAGGAGTGTCAAGTGGCCAGACCCGAGTCCATCGTGCCACACTCGAGCCTTATCTGTTCCGACTTCCTCCTCCGACCTCTGTGACTATCAGACTCACGCTAAAAGGCTAAAAGCATTTTCCCGTCATTACTTACACAATCACCAGAAGCAGCAGCCTGGAGGTTAAAGGCTAAATGTCTCTAGGCCGCGTAAAACCACTTTATCTAAATATGGGCACTGAGCTAACAACACACATAAAACTTTAGTGCTAAGGTTTGAGAAAAAGTCCAAATTATGATGTACGCAGTCTTTTTATAGCTACCAATCAGCCGCGGCAGCTGGTTTACTATGCTTTGTACTTTACATAATAGCTTTTGTAAAGGTGAGTCATGCATTAAACAACACGCAAAATGTGCAGAACTGTAGTATGCCAGGAATATGACTATGAATTAGTCATTTTTTTAAATAAATACTAAGTTTTTGTAAGGATCTGATGCTTCACAATAAAATAAACAACCAATCATTGATCCATGCTCCAAAAGACGGATATCACATAAATACCGAAAATATGGCTGGGAATTTTAGTATCAGCTAATTTTAAGGTACTCTTGATCACTTCTTGCTTCCGTCCTTCTCTAAAAATATATTTACATGCTGTGACGAAACAAACGTTTTCTTGTACAATCGCTCAGTGAATGGGACATTGTGCAGCTGAAGGAACATCAAACACGGCGATGCTGGAAAGAGACAAACGCATCTGCAGTCAGTAGCTGTGTTGCTTATTACACATTCATAAGCAATCAACTGGAAATGAGTCACACAAGAAACCACACGGTCATTAGAGGCTGAGGGTGAAGCACGTGCATGTTTCCCTACTTCCCCTACTACCAGACACCCACAACACGTCCAGCGTGTTACCGCCAATACTGCTGTAAACATGGAAGTTTGCAGATGGATCGTCGATTTAACGGGTGATATGAAAGTGGCCGAGTCAGTTAAAAAAATTACAAAACCATAGTTGGTCTGAATTAACCAAACACACTGGATTAGACAGCCGCCTTGGTAATACTCAAATTTGACAGAGAATCCACTTCCTGAACGGCCTGAGGACAAGGTAAATAGTTGAACCAACAGGAAACGGAACACCTTTCTGGATTGTGTGGCATTATTAGGACCGTCCTGTGCACAGGAACACACTGGGGTGAGCTGGTTTGAGTTTCCAGGTTTCTCGCAGTGAAAGTCCTGTTCATTTTGTGCACAGACCGTGTTTGGTCACTGACAGACTCCTTCCACAGCCTGGACAGACGCACAAGTCCAATAGACGAACAAATGTCTGGTGACTGGATAAAAAACTGTCAAACGTGCCTGTTCAGCATCGAACTAAAGTGGCTTTTGCCACATGGCTGGAAACATGTCTCCAACAGACTGATAATGTTGATCTGTGTCTGCTGGACGTTTTGGCAACTGAAGTTTACACCACAACAGCTTAGAAAGTTATTACAGGTCAGTTACTGTCGCTTTTTAACTTCGAAGAAACTGTTGATGAAGCCCGTCCAGATCATTTCTGGTTCTGCTCCTGCCTCCTCTGGCTGCTCGGGTCCATCACATTGTATGTGTTTCTGTGTGATCAGATGCACAGTTGAAACGTTTGACATCAATAAACGTTATCCTGTGAATCTGGTGTTTGAATGAGAAAACATCACACTCGTACAACGTCTCTCTATCCAAAAGTGGGCTTCCCTGTTTTACCAGGAAAATACCAATGAGCACAAAGTTCAAGAAAATGTTTTTCCAGTAAGGTGTGGAAGGTTTTGGCACTAATAGATCTCCCTAAAGCTCTTTGGGTTGAATGGTAGCAAATCCCTGCAGCCAGGCTCCAAAATCTGGTGGAAAGCCTGAAACCAGAAAAGTGGAGGCTGGTACTGTCACCGTCACGCAAAATGCTATTTTATTCATTTACGTATTGCTGGGACTTCACCAATGGTGGAACGGGACAGAATGTGCATTTAAAAATAATAATAAATCTCTTCTCCTTCTGCAGAAGGAAGCCAGAACGTCAGGTGGAGTTACAGAAAGGTCTTGACAGATTCTGGCTCAGTGGGATTCCCTCCACCCCTCCATCCGGCAGCAGCTCTCACATTTATTGCCTTTGTGAGCATTTGTCTGCTACTCTGACAAACACTATTTTAACGCCATGAAAGCTCCCGTCTATTAATGCCGGCCAGTGTGTATCAAAGGCGGTGCAGGTGTGCTGGCACCTGCGTGAGAGGGATGAGAATTTACACTAGGAGGTTCTTCTCTGCCGCGCATGCATCCCTGCGTGCCCCAGCAGTGTCATACGGCGTGTGTAGCTGCTGGTCATTACAGAAAACCTTGATGATGCATCGTGGGGTGATAAAGGACGAGAGAGTGACAGACAAGAGAGAAAAACGCAACTAAAAGCGCACAGGAGAACAGCTGTTCCTGGGAATCACACAGACACGTTGACGTCCACAATGTCATGTGGAGAGACGGCACAGCTCAGGCTGTGATCGGCAGCATCTTTGACCAAACTGTGCAGATGGTTGGTTGAGGAGCCCCTTACACACACACACACACACACACACACACCGTGCACACCCTTCCCCCAACCCCTTCCAACTCCTCCGGGAAGAGTGCCCGCTCTGGCCACTCAAGTCTAAACGCATTATGTGGGTGTTTATGTGGGGATCAACCAGCCGTGACACAACAGAAAGGCATGGCTTACAAGTGTCAGACGCCCCTCCACTCACCGCCTCCGAGTCTTCAAATCCATGTAGGTACAAGTTATCGTACATGGAGGAGTGGGATTCCAGGAAGCGGCTCTTCGGCGCAAAACAGGCTCAAAAGAAAAGACGGGAGAGAGAAAAAAAAAAAAAGATCAACCTGTTCCACAGAGGATGGATGATGAGGAGCAGCCTCTATTTCCACAAGAAGGTCGACCACAGAGCAACAAGCCCACCACAAAGCAGCAGATGGATGGAAAAGCTGAACTGGATCTTACTGCTCCTGCGCTGAATTAGTGCTGGTTCCCATTATAGGGCAGCCCGGTTGTCCCCAGAGACAGAGCAGACCTGGCATTTCATCTGCCTTCCGAGCACCGACCACACAAGCCAAACCCTTCTTCCAGCACCGTCTGATGACAGAAGTGGGATGCAGCCTGCCGATTGGCTGCCGACGGCTCCAGTCAAGCCTGCCTGGGTGTGAATAAGGAGGAGGCACAAAGGGAGGTGGGGTGTGCTCTGCTCTGCAGCCATCAATAACCTGTGAGCCGTGGATGCATGTGTTGGAGGTAATCTCATAACCTCAACACCCGTCCGCCAAAGATGACACAGAGTCGCAGCAGCCTTCGATAACAAGCCATCATGTCTTTAGAGATCTGTGAAGGCGTGGCGGCCGTGAAGTCAATCTTTAAATGTCTGTTACAGGGAAATTATATTGGAAATCAATTTTTAAAAAAATCAAGTCTTGAGAGGCCTGACACTTTGTATGATCGTCTGTGAAATGCACTCAGAACTCATCTTTTGAGTGTAAAACAACTGTGGACTTGTTGTTTTGGTGAGTTGTTGGCCAGTAAACATTTCATTGCTGAGAGAAAAAGCTTTTCTTTACCTGCAGTTTAAAGCTGAGCTCAGAATGTGACATGATTGAAAGAAGAAGAATCCACTGAAATCAAAGCTCACGTTTGAGTGACTGTCTACGCATCATTTTCTAACATTATTGTTAGTAAAATACTGTATTGTTTTGTACTTTTAATGCAGAATAATGTCATGGTCCCGGTTAAAAATGAAATTCTACATATATTATACATCCACATACACACCAACAAACACATATTTTTAAGCAACAATAAATGACATTATTTACGCCTCTATTTTGGTTCCAGATTAATATTCATAGGGTCAAATGCAGTTGAAATTGGAAAAGAAAAAAATGTTATTGTTTGTGTAACTTGAGGTTGCAGCTGCTTCTGTGAAATAGAACAAGAGCACCCTCTGCTGATTGGCTGTTTTAGTGCTGATGCTCCACAGAGATGATGGAGCATCTTCATCAAACCCGACACTTTTTTCCCTTTTTCTTTCTCTTAACAAGCACCTCTGAAAACAATCAGCCGCAGGAGTTAACGTTCCGCTTTCCCGTGTCCGACTGAAGCGATGTAACCTACAAATGAGGTCAAATCCCAGTAGAGGAAGAAGTCTTTGACAGGAGACGCTGCAACACCTGGTTCCCACCTGAGACCCGTGCCTCAAGGCTGCAGGTGCACGAAGCAGCACGTCAGGAGCGTGTTTGGGAGGAGCGTTAAATAAAGAAGCACGAAAGCAGCAGTGAAGAAACTGAAATTACAAATGAGATGTATTCTGCAAACGTCTCGTTTCCAGTTAGGGGGGTGTAGGTTAGGTCAGGGGGAAGTGGCAGAGCAGAGGAACAGCAAACGCTCGGGCCCCATTAAGTAACTCACGAATTAAAGGCGTTGAGCCATGTGACCTACATAACAGCGGATTAGCGGCGTGAAAAGCTTCTTCCTTATCACTTTGCAGCCTTGGTTCTCTCTCTGTTCCATGTTTTGTGATTCTGAAGTTTAATGGCTGAGAGGAAGCAGTGGCGTCATCACCTTTGACGTTTCCCCAAAATGAGGTTTTACTAAAACTCTGCAGGTTTTACACCGGGACTTAGTTCCCGATTGGCATTTCAGGCAGTAAGGATTTAAAACTCCCACAACCCAGGATGTGAATATGGGCTAAGACTTTAATTCATATGGTTTTCAGAGGAGGCAGTGATGAGGTATTTGGTTGTCCCCTGCAGTGGGCGGGTGAAACTTTCTGGTCAGTATGATGAGGCCATTAAAGTTCCTACAGAACTGATCACAGAAGATTCAATTTCCTGTTCATCATGTTGGGAAGATTGAAAGCTGTCTGACATCGAGGGACGTTTAAAGCTATTCTCTCGCTTTGTTTATGCTGCATTAGCCATTAGCTCCACATTCGGCTGTGGTATTATTTGTCAAATTATCGTTACTATTATTATCATTTCGTTAACAAAGCACCACTGTTTGAAAGCCTCGCACTAACTGCTGCTGATTTTCCCACCATTGTTGTGGTCATCTGTTCACAACAGGGTGGGCACACACCGACTCCCACTGTGCAGACTTTATTTCATCTTCCAGATACACGCTTGATTCTTGCAAAGCCCACACAGGCAGAATGTGCAGACACGAACTCAAACACAAGCTCGGTATTTTATCCAGGTGGATAAACACGAATATCCGAGAATGTTACAAAGGTCGTCTGCAACATTATTCCTGAGAGCAAACATCTGCCGAGCTCGGGCATCCTCTAATTGAGCTTCGCCCCGGAAGCCGTCCAGCACAGAAACATCTGTCCACATGACGATGGTCGGCCCACCGTCAGCGAGAATCAGCTTTCAACCGGCATCTTTCTGTATCAGATCCAGTTATTTGCTCCGCATGACTCATAGTCATCTATCTTCTAAAATACATTCTGTCCTTTTCAGGCAAAATCCAATGTACACAGGGAACATGTTGACATTTGAAAAGAGAATCGATTTAAGTCCTTTTCTCTCTTTTCCTCTCTCTTTGTTTCAGTTTTGCTGTTTTCCCTTCACGGACTCATCTCTGTGTGAGGTTATCCAGCAGATTCTGGTGCTGGCAATTTGTGGCACTTATCTTCACTTAACCCTAATACTTGGAGTCAAACAGCACTAAACGATTCTCGGGAAAACGTCACTTAACGCTCTCTGGGCATGAAATTCATCGGCTCATTTTGCTCCTTAAGTCATCTCCACATTCAGGGGTTAGTGAACAAATAAGGCTTTAGCATTATAAACAGAACGGGCTTATTGAAGAAAAAAAAAGCACATGATGTCAAAGAGCAAGTGATGAATAAATCTGACACATTATAAGTGCGTTTTATTTACATTCTCCTCAGGTTTTCTCCGCTTTCATGTGAGCAGTTACTGTAAAAAAAGAAACCTCACGGAGGAGGAGATGCTTTTTCCTCATAATCAAACTTCTGGGCTTGACCCCTGTTGTTTAAGGGTGGCTGTTACTATGGATACACGAGGGAATCAAAGAGAGCCCACTGCTCCTCTTCTCACCTGATGACGATCAACACCGGTGATGACACAAATCCCAGCGGGGGTGTTAAAGAAATCTGTGAGCGTGTAATAAAGAAAAGGAGTGAGCGAGTGCTTCTCTGCGGACATTTCTCTGCCCTTCTCTCTTTCTTCAGTCTGTGTGTGTGTCTGTGTGTGTGTGTGTGTGTGTGTGTGTGTGTGCGCGCCTTTCCACCTTCTGCTTCCACTCAGTGAGCTTCATTATCATTCAACGCCGATTTCAAACAGTGGGCATTCAGTAGGCAACGCGCAATGCAGACAGCAAGAACACAAAGACTCTGAGAACCCATTCTCTTCCTGTCATTATTTAGGATTCCTCTAAAGAAGAACAAATTCAATTCAAAGTGCAGTAAATCGGGCCAAACACTTTCAAATGTTACATTTTTGTGACAGCTCCCGATGTCTCCATGGGCAAAATCTCTGTGCAAAATGTAAATACACCGTGTCCTCCATGCTAAAGAGCTGAGCGACCATGTGACACTTTAAAAGCCAGCTTCTGTGATGATGGAGGGCTGCAGTAATGCACACCATGACCAACCCGTGTGCACATCTGCAAACTTCCCATCAGACTTTGAAGGAACACGTGACGCCATCCAGAGGCCGTCATTTTTTGGGAAAGGCCTTGCAACAAGAGGAGAAACCATATTCTGCACGTATTACAACAGCATGGCTCAGCAGTAAAAGAGTGCGGAGCTAAAGTGGTCCAGTCCAGACCGGTCACCCACTGGAAATATTTGAAGCAACGAACGGGCCTGGAACTGTTGGTGAAGTTTTTACACTGTGTCACGACTTTTGTGGAAATGAGGTTTGTGTGTGAACAACAAGCAGCAGCCACCGACAAAGCATTTGCCTCAATCATCAATCACATCTCACAAATACTGTTGACAAGGTGTCACTCGCTTCCACTTGGCAAAACGTTCGGCGCGATCGGTTCTGATTGGACGTTGCTACACCTCCTCACGGAGACAGGAAGTGCCCAAAGATGGACGAAGGCCAGTGTGGCGGAGGCGGTGACAAAGTTTGTCAATGGCCAACTATCCTTGAGTTGCTGAATAGCCTCTGCAGCCCTGGTTTCCTTGGTGACTTATTAGCGGGGCGTCAAAGTCCAGGGTAAGTCTATTCTGTGATTCGTGTGTATGAATTATTACAAGAAAACCAATCTGAATTTGTTTTACATTGGCAAATATGAAAGCAGGCGGCAGCGGGCGCATTCAAACAGCCCTGCTTTGCCCCGTCCTTATAAATTATACATGGCTGCCCGATGCCTCACACTGTAAGCAGCAGCGCAGGCTCAATTCCCAGGTTGACACAAATCAAGGCACCGATTCCCTGAACCACAGCAAAGATGCAAAGCTCCCGTCCTGGCAACATGCTGTCTGATGTCACTGTCCTTTTGTTCACTCTCCACTTGACATTTGGGTTGAATTTTTTATGAGTGAAACGATGGAGCGAAGAGTTTGATGGATTGAGGTCAGAAAGCATCAGCGGTGCTCCGGTGCCAGAGGCCTCACTTTCTCAAGTGTCCTAAAGGGACGAGGGGGAATTGTATCCGCTCCCCAAATGAGTCCACCGTCTTCTGTCACGGCTGGGATCGACATCATCCTCCGGTTTATTGGAAGTTGGTGTTTTTTAATGACAAGTAGATGGTTCTCGTCAAAGACTTTCACAGAAAACCCGTCAGATCTTAAACTAATTTCACCCAGATCTTGTCTGTCACTTTTGGGCTTTACATTTGCTTTTGTCAGTTTCATTCTGGGTTTTTTGTACGTATTTTCCAATGTTTTGTGTCTGTTTTTAGTTATTTTGCATCAGTTTTTCCGTGAGTGTCAGGCCATTGTTTATTTTTTGATCTTAGTTGCATATTTTGTGGTAGTTTTGTGTAATTTTTTCTGGTCATTTTGTGTCTTCTCATTGAATCCTTTTAAACAAAAAATGAGGCTCTGGCCCATGAGCCCCGGACCTTTTGGGCCTCTGGACCCGTGCCCAGTCATTCCTTGGATCTTTAGATACAAAAAGTTAATAATAATGAAAAATATCTGAATCAAAAAGGTTTAGCATGTTTTGCTGCACTGATCAGTCAAAGCAGAATATGACAAGCATCACAAATGTTGCTGAAGATATTGGTTGATTTTAGCTTTATGCAAATACTGTGTTACTGACGTGGTAAATGCAAAGTACAGGATAAAGTGCATGGAAGATCAAATTTAGTTTTATTCAACTGTAAAAATTTCCGTACCATGTCTTTACCTCGGTGACATGTGTTTAATTACCACATTTAACAGATAATTATTATGTGCTTTATATTGGTGTCAGATTATTTTATCTGCATCAGCCTCACAAACTTGAGTGTGTGTCCTGCTTTGACGACCACTGTGAGCCAGATGTTAAAATCAGAAGCACTTCAAGACTCACCGGGATCCACATTTAAACAGTTTTACTGCATTAACAGATGTGTCCAGGTGTCCAGGTGTCCTGTCTGAGGATGAAGCTGGTGGAGGTGGTGCTGCCGTCGGACCTCTTCAGTCTGCTGCGTCTGGAGTAAGTCCCTCTGTTCGCCTGGCGAGGCCAGAAACACAACAGACAAATGAGATCCACTCTCTCCCCTTTTCTGCGTTATTGCTGTACCTTCCCTCATGCATCCCCATTAAAAGCAGCACTCGGGCCCCTGGGTTTGACAAAGACTCAGGCTCCATCCGGCTGCCTCCTGTCTGCTGTGATGACCCGATTGCATGAAGTCAATAATTCACCGTCTTATCAGACTATCACACCAAACTGTCTCTCCGCTGCACAGGTTCAGTGTTTTGACCTACTGTACTCGATAGTCCATTTGTGACGTACATGACACTGCACGTGTCCAGTGCTGGAGAGCAGCTGAGGTAAAGGAAGTAGGTGCTTTGCAAAAACCGCTTACTTGGACTGTATTTATTTAGTGCAGTCACTTTGGGATTTCACCCCCAACTAATCCACAGTTTATATATTTGTAAAATTCATTAAAATGTTTGAGTTTCCTCGGTTGTTCAAATCACCAACATAACAGAGAAAATATTGGAGCAGCTGTTATTGGCTGAATCCTTTAAAACCTGCTTCATCATTAATACAGCTGCTGCCGGTCTTTCAGCTCTACATTCATCACAATCACGATCCATTCTCCAGTTCTGTTCCCATAACTTTTTTGCAAATCATTTAATGTACAAAAGCATCTGTCTATTTGTTGTCTCACATCTCTTTCCAAACACCTGAGCCTGCCGTGCAGGACGTTAAATTCCTTTTCAACCCAAGTGCAGAGGACAGTAACGTACATTCTATCTAACACTGAAATTGCCTTTTGGGCTTGATGAGGTTCTGTCTCGGTCTGCCGGGCCTGGACATTGTGGCGTCACACAGCATTTCTGGAGGAGATCCCACTGTACGAACCCACACTGCCAGCAGTATTTTCACATTCTCACACAGATGATATGTTTTTTAAGTGGTGAACAGTGTTCACGTGTGAATAATGTGATGAAATGGTGCATGTTCCATCTGTTCGTTTCTCTATATGCGTTTAGTTCAGAGGGACTAAAAATTACAGCCTCGCTCATTAAAGTGAGTGTGTGCAGCAGATTCCATTTCTCCTGGATCAGCTCATACATCATGAGTGGAGCTCCATCAGAAAATGTGAATTATTAAAGCAGCACCATTTCATTTCTTCTTTTCATAAATCACGACTCGGTTCTACTTGGACTGATGACGCCTCAGGGATGATGAGAGACGCTGAGAGATGGAGCTTCAGGTGAACAGAGACTTTGTGTGGATCCGTTTTTACAGTCAGTTTCCAATGTTGCATCTTTGATTTTAGGTCGTTATTCATATTCTACCGGATGTTTGTGCTGTCTCATTACAATAAGTTTTTTTTTTTTTTTTTGTCTTTTTACCTGAAACGCGGGCTTCTGCAGCCCGTCTCCTATCCCGTGTCGAGTGTAGATGTGTCGGGACATCTCGGCCAGTTCGTCGGTCCAGGGCGGAGGCTGACGCTCGCTGCCGCTCCACTGGAAGTGCTGCGGCTCCGCGGGCGCGCAGTGAACCGCCGACTCCAGCTTGGCTCCGGTGCGCGACAAACAGACGAGAAGGACGGAGCCGGTGCAGGAGGAGACCCGATCAGCTGCGGATCGGCACGGACGGAGCCCGTCTGCCAGCGTCGATCCACGGACCCGCCTCCCTCCGCCTCCTCCAGCCCCGCCCCGCCCGCCTCCTCCACACGGGGCCGGAGCAGCGATGCGTTCAAGGACCAGGCGGAACTTCGGAAGCCACGTCTGCGGGATTGCGGCTCGAGCCCCACGACAGAAATGAAGAAATAATAATCAAACATTCAAATGTATATGAAAAAAGATACAGTAAATGTATTTTCATGAGAAGCTCTGCCAAAACAATAACTTCATTTGTATAACATTTACAAATGTAAACAATTTTATTAGATAGAAGGCACATTTACACTCAGTGTTATGAAAAAAAGTCTGTTTTCTACTTTCTTAAATATGGCTCCATACTTTAATGCCGTCATCACACAGCTGAGGCCTCCACACTCATTTGTCCTTCAGCTGATGATGGATGTTACATTATTCATGTTCAAAACTGTTTTTGTCTGTTTTATTACTATTTCCCCTGTGTCCAATCTGAACACTGGGCACAATTGTCTAGATGAATTTGTGTTATAGAGGATCATGCGCACTGATTTCTTAACTTTTTGAAATGATGAAACTACTACTTGCCAACAATTTCATCATCCCTCTCAATCAAGTGCCACCAGTCCCAGTCACTGTCCTGTCTTAAGTAAAGTCTGATGTCTGAAAGAAAAACTAAAGGCTGATCATTATAAAGCCCTTTGGGAATGAACCCAATACTTTATTTTATATTTAAAAATGAACATAACAGGGAGCATAACATTGATAGATCCTTAGTGGCTAATAATTTTATGTGCATTTGTAGCTTATCACAGTCATTGTTCTGGTTTTGTGTTCCTCCTTCAAAAGTCTCAGTATTATCTCAGTAAAGTCAGCAGGACAAACAACAGATGACGGAGTTGCTGCAGTCATCCTGAGCAGACTGAGCTACCAGCTGTGCCGTTTTCAGACGATCCCGCCACAGGACTGTGGAAAGTCTATACACGGCGAGAGTGTCCCGGAGAACAGCCTGTGGTGTCAGGCGATCACATTTAATTAAAGAACCCCCCCTTCTTTTTATAAAACCAGCACAATGCCACTGACATTTGAAGCTTCCCCACTGCCTCTTTCTGAAAAGTAAAGAGCAGAAAGTATAAAAAAAAAAAAAGCCAGGTTTAATGAATAAATCATGTTTACAGGAAAATGTGTAAAAAAAAAAAAAAAAAAAAAAAAAAAAAAAAAAGACCACGCTTCAACACAGGTCAATTTTAGTTTTATTTCCAAGAATATTTATTTGTTTGCTCCGTTACAAAAGCAGTTTTAAAATCCTGGACAAGGAATCATTCCTGGAATATTTTAAATATACAGAATTATACATATCCAACAGATGCCGACACCGAAGTTGCTTGCCAAAGTCGGATCCGTGCCATTCTTTGATTTAAACAGAAAAAACAAGGCATCCAGTGGTAAATAAATGTTTACAAAACTAAGGTGCAATGTCAATGTCACTGACAAACCCAGGTATTTTACATCTAATATACAACACCTTTAGTATGAGGCTAAAATCATAACTATGGGGCTACTGCAACAGGACAGGAGATTCTATTACAGCTGCTCCTTAATTACAATCCCAAACTGAAGATACATCCTAAGAAGAAATGACTCCTGCAGCTTTCCAATGTTTTGGTCCGTTTACATTTTGCTTCCGCATTAAAGTAAAAGCCAATGGAAAGAAGCAATAACCATAAGACCTTCCCCCACCCATGTTAACTGCACACGTATAATGTCTCAACATACATAAATGAAAGTACAGACAATGTCGCCGACAATATGGACATGAAACATTGCGTATTGTGCATTTGCTTTATATGTGGATTCACTAACTTGGAGGGGAACCTAAAGAGGAGAGGCAGGAAAGTCCTGATGCAAAAATCACAAAGTCCGCTTTTTAGATTTCTTAACACATAAATTGATCCTTCTAACTATATCTCAGTTCAACCTAAAATCTGACACCTATTATCGCTAAGCCCTCAAACACATATAAACATGTTATGTAACACACACACATACACACACAAAACATCTTAAATATTACAAATGCAATCACAGAATGAATCTTTTACAAGGCCGAGAGTTGAAGGTAAAGCAAGTGCCGAGCTGAACCATTTACACAAATATAACGGTTAATGTAGATACAGTTGGGCGCAAAAGTTTGTATTCCCTTAATTTAAAATGGCAAAAACATAATATTTACAGCACATTCAGATTTGAATAAATTTATCACCATGGAGGCAAACCTTTCCACGTGTATAAATGTTATTATTTTACTATAACTTTTTTAAACACCTGACCATTTTTCGTAGCTGAATGTGCATTACATTCATGTTGTGTTATGTTTGCGGTTTCAAAGGCGATGCAGATGCAAACCCCAAATATCAATGCACCATCTCCTGCCAATCTCTTAGTATTAATGTAAGTAAACTAATAAAACAGTGTATAAAAAAAGAGTTAGAGTAAAATAAAGACCATTTTAATAAAGCTTCAGGCAATTTACGTCTTGTTAAATTAAATAAAAAATTAACTTTGATAATGAATTAGACGTTTGTACTAACAAAATGTGCAATAATTATTATGTTGATTAATTTTCTTTTTGACATTTCAAAATAAGGTGATGCAAAGTTTTTCACCCAGCTGTATTTGAAAATAATAGTTTACATTTCTTGCCCAAACACAGATGAGCTGGTGATGCAGACATTAAAAACAGGAGCTCCTACCTTTAAATAACTGCACCCTATCCGAACCAGCAACCCGTCCACACGTGTAATAAGTGCTGGGTCTACAGAAGCGTGAGCGGTCGTATCAACGTGAGTGTTTCCTTCATTGGTGCAAAAATGAACTGGCCCTGCCTTCGGAAGAATTCACCAACAGTCAGAAAGAGTGTCATTAAAAGTTTAGACAAATAATAACAGGAAACATTATGACATTGTTCACATTAGTGTAGATAAATGTGAAAATGCCGTTGGGTTACCAAGCTGGCAGGCCAGTCACCTGATTCTAAGCCATCTGACAGGTTTGATCAATGCCGCTGTCTGAAATGAAGCCTATGAGTTTATGCCAACATGCATCTTGTATATGTGTCTTGTTCACGCGGGGTTCTCTGCTGCCATCTCCTCACATAAGGCAGCGTGAGTAAAAAGAAGCCATTGCAAAATTAGGAAAAGGTTTTTTCACATTCTACTTTAGTGTGAACCTAGCCTGACCTTCTGTTACCATTCCAAGAGATGACATGCATTGTGATTTACTGAAGACACGGACTCATGAATAGCATTGTGTGGGAGGAGCACGGAGTAAAACTCTGGGTCGTAAAATGCCAATTTCCTTAAATTAGACAATGACTGGCTGTGGAGTTTAATGGTGAACAAGCTCAACTTGTCCTCTGCGTTGTCCTATGACGTTTGTATTGATCAGTGTCACTTTCTGTGTCCCGTGAAATAGAAGTTAAGGACAGGAAAAACCCCCTGGCACCATGTTTATCCTCAGATACTATAACAGAGTCCTGATTCACCTGAACAGCAGACCTGGATTATACAGACACCTCAGTTATTTTAACTTCCCCTAGTGTGTTCTGTACAGCTTGACAGGGAAAGAGAAATTCCCAAAGGAATCGTTCCTAAACCCGAAACCTTGCTTACATATGCTCACATTCACAAACACTAAGGCGAAAGACACACGCAGCTAGCAGCTGAAATATCTGAGGTGTGTGGACTCATCTCAGGTCTGCTGTCAGCTGGTGTTTTACAGCAGTGGCTGCTGATAATATGCCGCCTGCTGCTGCTGGTGCTGCTGCGGAGCCTGGTGGGGAGGAGCAGCCACAGGATAGGACACGGGAGGCATCGAGTTTGGATAGGTCGACATGTCCACGGACACACCTGCCTGGGGTGGATAAGGAGCTCCTGCAATGTGATTCAGGTACTGAGCATTCATTCCACTGCAACCAAGAAAACACAGATATGACAATCAGAGAGAGCAACTATGGAAATGGAAACATTTTATTCTCTCTCAGCCCAGCTGACTATTTAAGTACATCCACGTGCAATATTAGAGTCCCCTGTGAACCTAACTGCACGTCTCTGGATAGTGGAAAGAAACCCACACAAGGAGAGGGGAGAACACGCAAACTCCACACAGAGAGAATCACGTGGATTCAGACTGGGGACCTTCTAGCTGTGAGGCAGCAGTGTTTTATAAAGAGATCAACATTCTGTAGCAAAAGTAAATAGTATTTTTGAAATTACACTTTAAATAATGAAAAAAATGATATATTATAGTCAACCTGTAATGTGATTTTTCTCACTCTTTACAAAATTCAGTAGTAGAAAATATAAAAATTTGGAGCTGGTCCATCTCAGTGCATGACCCAACAGATGTGTTTCTTACCTCATATATGGAGGCTGAGCAGCTTGGCTGTTGGGTGGGGCTGAGACATTGGGGGGTAGTGAATGAAGTGGCCCGGCCTGGTCACTGGGCAGACTGTAAGGCTGCGTAGGAGGAACCTGGGACATTGTTGAGGGCAGGTAGTTAGCCCCTGCTGGCCCGAGGTAGCCCTGAACACATCAGAGGGAGACGAAACTATAAAACCGACCTACAGCTGTCGTGAGCATTTGTAGCTTTGATTGTGTGTTTGTGTGGCACTGCAATTACACCACCAAACTGGAAGTTGGAGGTTGACTGAAACTCAACAGATAACAGTGGTTACGTTTACTGAATTTACAGGCTGAAAAACATGATGGTCAAGAGATGGTCGTATGTGTAGATGTAGATGTAGATGTACGTAATGAAAACAAGGTAAAGTATTTTCTGAAATCGAACCTTTAAGCCCAAGTAAAAATTATAAAACACAAGAAAAACTCAAAAATCATAACAACTCATACTCAAATTCTCATATAACCCTCTTAGATCTATTTTCTCGGTCGACAGTATATATACATCCATAAAATTTCTATCCATTTCCCACTAAGTCGATATCATCGACAGATGCCCCTGGATGAGACTAATAAAAGAAAAATCAATTAATGAATGTTTAGTCCCCAGCGAATAGCTGGCTACAAAAAGACAGAAACAAAATAAGAAATACAAAATGAAGTTGGGCTACTAGAGAGCAGATTACTCCAGAAATATGAGAAACAGAGCACCATAAATGTTTTTTTCCATCAATAAATCCACAATTTTCTCTAAAATAACATGAAAAAGTAATAAAGTAAAAAAACTGAATTCTTTAAAATCTTCTGTTCACTCAGAAAACAAAAATAAGGCAAATCTTTTTTGTTGTACTTCCTTTTGTCAGTTTCAAGGTATTTCAGAGAACATTGTGAGTTTCTTCTTATTTTTGTGGAAGGTTACCAACAATTTACATATAAAGGTTTTTTATCTTTTTTAATTTTGTGCTCATGTGAAACAGAATCCTTGCCACTGCAGATGCAAGACCAACCTGAATTCTACAGTGTTCTGAAAAAACAAAAAATATTTCAAAAGATGATTAAAAAAAGAATAAAAGACCAGCATTCTTGTGAAAACCATCCCAGTGACATTTCGACATTTTTCTACATCTCTGGAGAAGAGGCAGTGACATCAATCATTAGAGAGAAAACAGCCACTGCCAAGAAAAGCCCAGGAAGCCTCCAACTCTCCAGCGAAAAAAAAAAAGCCTGAATGTCAAGCCATCAGCAAGAGTCCGAGAATACAAAAATCCACTGCTTCACTGGCCAAATATATCATCCAAAATTATTACCAAGAGGTAGGGATGTGACTGGTCTGATTTTCTCTTCATCTGTCATGTGTCCATCAAGCAAAAACGCTGCAGCAGATCAATAAAATCAATGGAGTGGAGTAGGAGGCTGCTCAGTGTCCATGTTCAATTATGCAGGGTAACTGTGGGTGGCTACACTGGTAATTAACAGGCAGTTTGTCAAACAAATGTCACCTCCTTACTGCAAAAATCTCCAGCCTTTATTTTTCTGAGTCAACACTCCACTAAATCCAACCTTAAATTATGTAGGACTTTGATTTGACTTTTGACTGATTCAGCATGCATCAGCTGACAGAAACAAGGAGGACAACACACCAAGAAGAACCCTGATTGATTCACACGTTGCCGTATCCTTTGAATTATTAGCCCATATTCAATAACAGGCTTTTGTTTTTATCATCCACTTGAGAGCCTGGAACTCACCTTTTATGCCAGAGCCCGCCTTTTATTGTGGAGATTGCTTTGTGGTACTGATATTTCTGACTTAAATCAGTGGTGGTGTGAGATTCCAGACGCAGTCCTGTCTTTTTGTTCCTGACTGATCAGTTTTAATTCTGTCCAAGCAGACCTGAATTCTGTGTATTACCCTAAATTCATTAGCAAGTCTGAATTCAATATCATGTCCCTAAGTGTGCTTTCCTGACATTTAGATTGTAGACATAATTACCCTCATTCCAACATACTACCTTAAAACCATACTGGGACAATTAAGGACTGAAGAGTTCTGAATCCATATCAAAGTCACTTTTTTTATGTGTCTTAAACCAACTTGTATCTGGTCTGTGAAAATATGAGTGAGTGAGTGAGTGAGTGTCTATTTGAGATCTTGCACATGTGCAGGTGGCTCTTGTTTACATCAGACCACTATTCCAAGTTGTGGAGATTCAGCTAATTTGGGGGCAACATTATTAAAAACTCTCTAAATTTGAAATATAGATACATGTTGCCCGTTGGAATGATGTGTCTTCCCGATGTATTTTTGTAATCATCATCTCTTGGCAGGGTCAGTCAACAAAGGAGGTCTATAGCACAGGCTAATAAGCTAATATAGGTTGCAGCCAGACAATTAATTTAGAGAACAACCAAGTTATCTTTTAGAGGCTTTTGGGCAGCAATAACAACAACTTTCTTGTGCCTCTAACCTGCATAGCCAAAGCTGAGCCGGATGGTGCGTACTGGCGCTGCATCTTGGAGTAGGCCGAATAGAACGGAGCCTCATTCATGAGCTTGTTGTAAAGCTCCAGTGCCTCCAAGACTTTCACGTTCACCTCTGACAACTCAGAGTGTTTCCTACGAGGCCGAAACACACGTAAAGGTATAAACTGAACAATGATGTCTTTCATTTGTGTTAAGAGACTCAAAGACTGATCAGAAATAGTTTTAATTAAACATTAAAAAGTTCATCTTCAATAAAACACACTAACCTGTCAATTTCCTGTAGCTTCTCATCAATGAGGGGGTTCATTTGTTGACATGCACCTGCTCAATCAGATATGAACAGTTATGAAAAGCACCAAAGCAGTCTTAGAAAACAAGAATATAGACATAAACTGACTGCAGTTGTCACAGGCAGAGCAACAAGATTTTTGATAGCATTAACATTTATACCCTCCAGCTGGATCAAATCTGGGGAGTCAGGAGCTGGATCTGCAGGATCTACATTTTGAAGCATTGCCAGTGCTTTATCCATCTTCCCCTACAGAAAGAAAAGACCAGGATGGGTCAGTAATTCACTCGAGAGGCGATTTGAGTTCGTGAATGTTGTATGTGCGCTGAGGAAATGCCGCACCTCATCGATGAATACAGGTTCAGGTTCGAGTTTAGTTTCTAGGGATGTCTCATCAGGACTGGTTGTGTTTTCAACATAAGTCACTGTAGAGGAAAAGGTTCGATTAGCAGTTCGGAAACTAATTTTCTCCAGTTGAAATCAAACAGCTGAAGAGCATACATCATCTTTCAAAAAAGTCCAAATTTAGACCAGAAACGACCAGAGTTTGTATAGTGTTTACTTTCCAGTTCAGTAACAAGACCTACCCGTCTCTGGTTCAGCATTCAAACTGGTTGTGACAAAATTGGAGGGGAACAGCCCTACTCCTCTGTGGTTCTCTCCTTTCCACCAGTTTGGATCACTGCAAACAATGAATAAAATGGGAGTAAAGATTTATGAGCGAGTCACAGTGAGTGTCTTGGTACCAGCCAATGTGAACTGTTGGACTAAGACACAATAAAAATCAACTTCAGAGTGTTGGAGTGTTCTAATAAAGCCAGTTATACAATGTGTTCTACCAAAACTTTGGCCAACCACTCACTAAATCTTCATACTAATATTACGACTCTAAACCAGGAAGTGATGAATTGTTTTAAGCCATCAAAATTGCAAATGAATACCTTTTATTTTACAGATGTGAGAAATCTGAATCATTAAACTTCTATCTTACAAATCTATTTACTATACAAGCTGTATAGTAAGCTGTATAGTAAGCTGTATAGTAAGCTCAGAAAAAGTTGGATTTGTTGAAAACGTGTTACTATACTCTCAGGGCTCAAATATTTATTTGAAGTATGAAGTGTTTTCAGTCATTTCACTCACTGAGATGCCTGATATGAGGACCTTCTAAAATTGGTATTGCGACATGTTTTAACACTTTACCTGTCATCCAGAACCAGAATAAGTTCTCCAGCTTTGAAGGTCAGCTCATTATCTTCAGCTGCTTCGAAGTCGTACAGAGCGCGCACCTTCCGGGTCTCCTGCCCCCCTCCACCATTCGAGTAGTTTGAGTGATCGGAGGTAACGGTCAGTGGGCGTGTTTCTGCCTGTTGCTTCTGCTCCTGCAAAGACAGCTCAATGGCTGGGGGAGATGGTGGTTAGGATGGGAGAAAGAAAGAACACAGTAGAAGCAATTTTCTCAAATGTCCAACACATATGGAGTATACATCGCCTTCATTTTTAATTTTCAGAATAAAAACACCTCTCAGAAGACTGCTTAAAGCCACCAAAACGACCTTTTAATGAATGAAGAATCTAAGGGAAAATTTAACTCTTTAACTACAAAATAGATTTTTTTTTCTAGTGAGAATGCTGGTAGAGAATAAAATCACAAGCCCTAAAAACTGTATGATGTAGAAAATTATAATTAGTTATATACTGAGTGATGCTTTACCTTTGGCCAGGTCGTCATCGTCTGCTGGTTTGCTTGCCGCAGTGGTGCCCACTTTTGTGTTGGACCCCTGTGGTCAGCACAGAGAGAGAAGGTCACATTTGTGTGTGGGTGTGTCTATATACAATACAGGGGGTGAGGGAGGCAGAGTGAAGAACATGGTGTCATGAATAGAACTGGGGGTCTTAATCCCAGTGACTGTAGTGCCATCTGCAGTTTATGTGGGTCATACACATCAGGTGGAATTCTACAGCCTAAGTAGAGACCCTTCACACAGTTGAGTCATTGTCTTTTGTCTGAGCTGTCCTAAGGCAGCTCTTTGACCCAACATCAACAAACACAAAACATGCTGGTAATGCTGAACACATTTTTAACCCAACATAAACACAGTGCGTGATCTATGTTTAAAAGTGTCGACCGTGAGGAAAATTTACCATCTACGTCAGATTTACAAGGTGTGGGATGGAAGCTCTAATTGCCTGAGATATCTATGACTTTCAGATCGCTCTAACGTGACATATGACAGAGAAAACTGTGCACCTTCAAGTGTTCCTGTGGTGTGGCTAGAAGACCAAAAAAGTATTGTACTACTAATAATAATGTTAATAATTTCATGTAGGGAATATATCAAAATGAATGTAAGACATGCTATGACACCAAATAAATAAAGAAATAACTAGAAATAACAAGTGGCTTGATCTCAAACAAAAAAGTAAGCTGGCATCAGGAATGATCTGCCCATCAACAATCACTGGCAGTATTTAATTTTGTGATCACTCTCATGTCTGGTGTTATGGCATTATTGCTTTGTGTTGGGAGATGTGAGTGTATCTCTAATAAGATCAAACACTGAATTTTCCCATACAAATCACATTTTCTGACAATTTTCTTCTCTGTTTAGGAAAATCTAAAACTCCCTAAAATTCCCCCATTGTACATTTTGGTGCTCTCCATATAAGATACTTTTTAAAAAACTTATTTACTACGATTTAACCCTAATTTTAAGTAAAAATCCTTTATGTTTCTAAAACTTTGTTAGAGTTTTGTCACAAGGAGCAACTCTTTGAGAAAGCTTTGTGAATATGGCCCTGTGTGACAATACAGAGTCCAGGCCATGTTTCAGAAATACTCGCGGCGCAACAAATTACATAGTTAAGCCACCCACTCCTCACAGACAGCCACAAAGCCCACTGAAAACTTTCATTTCAGAACGTGCATTGATAATTGATAATAAATAAAATACACACACTTAGACAACTTTCAATTAAGGTATCAACCATGTTCTTTTTTTAAACTGATTTACTAAAATTAAAAAAAAAGAAATTAATGCCACAATACTAATGTACAGTAATGTAGTTGAGATGTGATCTGTAGGTGCAGTGTAAAACAACTCAAAAACTAGCCCATGAATTCGCTATTGCTTCTTATGTTCACTAACAGACGACTAACAACAGGCACCTCAAAAATCAGTTGTTTTTCATGGCTTATTCGTGTGTGGTTGTGTATTCACATACACAAACAGAAACACAGACACACACATCAGGCATCCTGTCTAAAAATGACCTTAAAGTGTGAATGATGGTTAAAGGAAATACTCGAAATATTGCACCAGCTTGAGTCACACCACCTGCTGCTGTTTGCCTGTGAGCTGACAGAGAATAAATGTCATACCAGCTGCCTCATGTGCTACCTGCTCGCCATTAAAAGGAGGATTCCAAGCCCTTCCCAAAACACAATACTCAACACAGAGCCCAACACTTTAAAGTAAAGAGCAGACAACAAAGTAAATCCATAAGATGTCTTATTTTTCCTAAAGGGACAGGAATGCTGATTAACAAATGATCTGAGTTGTCTGTTTATACATTAAGCGATATGACTGGATTAAGTTCAACACAACAAGAACCTCTACAGTAAAATGAGTGTATTATCTATCTAACTAGGTCAGTCTTCATAAAGGTACAGTTGGGCTTTTGTATTGTATTGCATTACAAGTCTACAGAATAAGGTCGCCACTGGGTTTTCATATAAAAAAAAAAAAATTTTTGTTTAACTAATGCATGCTGATGTATTATTACGTACTAACCACCTTTCGGCACATAAAGTGGTTAAAATCAGCTCTACGTTCACCAACAGTAATCTTTGACCCTTTTTTTTATTAATTACTCTATGTATTGTCATTACAACCTGAGAGCAAAGTCCACGTCAACCACTGACATATATAGTTTGTTATACAACAACTGACACAGATCCAAAAAAAGAATAGAAACGATATGGCAGCTCTGTCAACTACATGCAGAAAGACGTCCTGATCCCGGGACATTAACAGAATTATGTAAAGTATGCGCAAAGGAAATTCCACTCTAAGTTCTTTCCATATAAGCGCAGACAGACAAGCTTCACGCACACGCTGGTTTGCAATAAAACCACAGCTTCATGAAAAACAAAAGGCATCTACAAAAACTTATTTTGTTACTCATTGACAGTTACTTCTCAGCACTCCAATGATGGCAGGTGAAACTGGGTCCTATGTTAATATACCTGTGAGGATGCAGAGGGGAAACTGATGCCATCCTCTTTCAGGGATTTGATGGTGGCGCCTATCAGACTGAGTTGTGGATCCTTCTGGAAGTCTTCTGCCCACTCCACCATGAGAGCCTTTAGCTTTTCACACACCTTAGCATGGGCCTAGATAGGACATACAAACAAACAGCTGTGTTGTTCTGTACTGTGCTCTTATGCAAGCAGACAACCCTAATAGCTGCAAAAAACACCTGCTGCACGACACATTTAAAGAAACATAGTAATAATAATAATAATAATAATAATAATAATAATAATAATTCTAGCTGTGACATGTCAAATATCTCAGGGTGCAAGAGAGTACATGTGTGAGAATGAGACCGGCCAATAGTGCACAAGGAGATGAAATACAGCAGTTATAAAAGAGGAATGGTGGAGAAGAAAAAAAAACAGATAAGTTCACATACCTTGCTGAGCACACCCCGTACCTCACTGGCAAACTCTCTCGAGCAGATTTCTAAGTGGAATATTTTGCCACAGTTTGACACACAAGCACTCAGCAACTGCAAGAGATCAAGTCAAAATGGAAAAATAAGATACAATAGCTGGTGTATATATAGTGTTTGAGCAAAACATGTTTTCGGTGTATTTGAACCACAGAGAAGGATTTTTTTAGTACCTCTCACATCAGTGGTAGTTATTCAAAGCACGTGCAGTATTAACAGCAGGTGATGCTTTCGTAATTTGGTTCTGATGACAATAGGCTTTAATTGTCTGAATGAGTGAATAAAGAGCTAAATATAGAGCGCGGCATGTGACAGTACTTGGTTATGATGACTCAGAAACAGTGCTTACATTTTTCATCTGAGTTAAATCCCAGCAGTATGAAATGTCCCACTTTCCTTTTTGGCCTTATCAACATAAAGAGATGAATTACAGCTCCACTGTGGCTTAATTGCATTATTGAAACCTTATATTTTAAGTGAGAAAAATCAAGAGAAAATAATGAAGAACAATATAAGAACTGAAACTGCCTAAACTTATTTTGAGCACTGCTATGTCCCAGGTGGTTGGAATGTTGTAATACATGTAAACATGGATCGCTATAAACATATGAACACAAGATTTGGCCCTGGCAGACTGAATTTTCAACTCATTATCAGCTTGAATAATTATTACTGCGACTGTTGTTTCTAAAAACATTTTAAACTTGATTTATTTTGTTCAGTAATTACATTATTTTTATTTGATGGCAGCCATAACACTGATCAGATAATGTTAGCATAAAAAGTAAATGTCATACGATGGGAAGTAGATTTAATGATGCCATGTCCTTCCACAGAAAATACAGGGATACTGCAACATCCTCACAAACTCACATTGAGGGCCTGCATGGCAACATGAGGTACTTTGTGGTTGACTCTCTTCATAATAGATCTCAAGCTGTCCTTTGGTCTGTAAAAGAAAAGAGTAGAATTAAACAACAACCATAATATCCCTGCTAAATGTAACTAACTAAAAAAATGTGCTCTACCTAAAGAAAGAGGTATTTTAACCCTGGTGCAGCTCAATTACTAATAAGCTGTTAATACTCAACTGAAAAGGCTTTTATTCTAGCTTACCCATTTGGTGTTGTTCCAATTTTATCGCAGATGTCCATAATGAGCCCCCAGTCATCTGTTGTGTTATTTTCATTGGTTGCCTTCTCTGGAAATATGACAAATAAGAAGAGAGTGCATATGGTGCAGTGAGAAAATATCCTCGCTGGCATCACGACTGCTGGGCAGACATGCCAGTCACAGTGGGCAAGTGTGAGAGTAATGAATAGCAAGCACTGAAGTGCTACATTTTATAAGTTGTTATTGTTCTGAAGCCTGTCAGGCTATAGCTAAAAAAAATTCTTGCAGGGGTCCTAAAAGTCAAGTAAATTTTACATTTTATTCTTGGTTTGCCTACTGAAATACATAGTAAAACCAATACAGTCTTGAAGCAATTTAGTAGGAGAACCAGGCTAAACCGACACACTTATTAAACATCTGATATTTTCCTTGAAAATATACTGTTTTATTTCAGAATCTGTAATATTTGATCAAATACGCATTTAGAATGAAAAGCGATAATGATAACTGCTTTGTAATATGTAAGCAGAAAATACCTTAAATTCTCAACTCATATTTAACCCTATCATGGCACTCATGACTCATCATGTAACAGCCAGCCAGCTGTGTGTAACAGTGCACTACTGTCTGGACACAAAGAAATGTGGTGTTACGGGGACAGATGGGGGTGATGACTGAGGAGGTTTGCATGAAAATTTGAATCATATGACTACGGGAGCCACATATCTGCAATACAAAAGATTAATTCAGCAATTATAACACATCGGTTCATAGTAACGAAGAGTCTTAACTAGAGTGAAAGCCATGAGTTATTAACTGAACCATTGAAAGATAAGAAATTGACTGTTATTCCAGCGACAAACAAACATCTGTATTTGTCATCAACTAATGTACAGAATATTTGTTGAATTCATTATTTATTTAGTAAAACTAAACTAAAATTTAAATGAATTATATAAATAACAAAAGTCTTGGATAAACATTTAAATTAACTGCATTGTAACCAACAGTACAAGACACAAAACAAGGAACACCTTTCCCCATTTGAGAAGTGAAACACAAGAATGGTTGGCTCTTTAGGGTGAAACATTATTTCAATCATTAATCAAAAAAAGTTGCTAATTAGTTTCACACTGCGTCAGATTAACCCAATCCTCAATAAATAATTTCACCTATCATTTGATACTGGATTAAGGCTCCATTCTAGGTGAAAATAGTAAAATATCATTTTACAAAATCACCAAATGTTTTGCTTTATCCCATCAATATTTAAAAGATATTTCACTTTCACTTGTATTATATTATACAAGAAATAAGTAGGCAGAACTTAAAAGCCAAAATAGGCTTATCTTGAACAATATGTTTTGCAATAATAGATGACCAAAATCTATCTATCCAAACGCTCACCAATTTATTACATAAGCAATGAACCGATTGTTAAAATAGTTTTTTATGTTTCTATTAATGAAGTAATCAGTTACCTTTTTAGTAACCGCTGCTCTTTGGTCAACCATTTGAGGGGAAAACTAATTAATAAAAAAAGGGCTATTGCAAATAAAAGTGGCTATTCACTTTATTCAATATGATTTTCTATCTTTGTGAAATGTATTTTGGACCATTCACGAAAACTATGATGGGTATTTGTCGCTAGCCACGAGGGTTTCGTGGCTTTTTAAAATTGGAAGCACATGAATAGAGATTTAAAAGAATCATCTGCTCTAATCTTGGTGTTAATTTTACAATTTAAATGCTATATGTAAACGTCATACACGGTGTGATCTAACACGGGATCAGGTGATCTTGCAACTGCCAGTTACGGTTTATATGAATCACACTTCCAAGTTATTACAGTCGCTAACTCTAGCAAATTAACTGACCGATAAACTTAATGGAAGTCCTTGACAACCAGTGAGCTAGTTAGGTGTAGACTAAGAAGGAGGCCGACACCTGCAGGGGTTGTTGTTACCAAAACAGACAGTTTTTACTAAACTTAAAAAGCTTCAACGAACTGAAAAACTCATGCTAAGCTAACTCGAGCTAGGCTAAGTGTTATTGGCCCTTTCGTTAGCTAACTAACGCTACCTATGAAAACATCTGAGAAAAGGTATTTCACTTACCGACATCTTGGTCGAACGGGTTTTGGGTAAATAAAGGCATGCTAATGAGTTGAGAAAAGCCCGAATATTGACAAAATAGTAATAAACGTCTTCTGTAGACTAAACCTTTAAAAATATCTCTTCCTTGTCCATTAAACTCAACACTAGTTAACCGGAAGCTTGGCTGTCTCCAGTACTGCCTGAACTAAAAAATGGATAAAAACATTGGGGTGCAGCAAATGTATAATTATTTTTATGAGATTAGATCTTTAAACCAGTGTTTGTTTAATAGTGAAATTAACCACGCTGACATTAATTCATTAAAAAATCACAAAGCTCTTGGCACTTGGTAAACACCTCTGTTTACCTTCTTATCTGTTTTTCACACTGGAGAAATACTGACACCTAAAGGACAACAGAGGACAATAAACACGCACGCTTTTCACACTAGGCACTGGACTTGGAATTTAAGAATATAGGCTATATGAATATAAAAAGTTTAGAAACAGTGAAATGTCCTTGTTTGCCAGAGTCAGTAACATCAACAACTAATCATCTGCTTTTCTTGACCAGGCTGAAAGCAAAGTGACTTGGAACAAGCCAGAAGAAAAATACCAAAGTATAGAGCCCGAAGAAAAGTACTGAAGGCTGATGATGTTTGTAAGTCAGCCCCTTCAGACACACTGTACAGTGTTTTGCATTAAAAATGAAACCTAGTTGTGGTCACACCTAACAACCGGTATTCTTTTTTGACTGATAGAATATTTTTGTGTCTATAAGACATTTGAAAACAGGTAAACATGCTTTTAGATCTGTGATGCTTTGATCAACCTACATTTAAACCAGAAATTATTTAGTTTAACGTAAGACCACGATTAAGTTAATTTCATTTGAGAATCTAGAATATGAACTATTTAGAATCTTTCTTGGAAATTATTTGAATAATTAAAGGGTTATGAAAACATATAATCAGTTTTCCTAATATCAACAAACTAATTAGTCAATGCAAGTGAATCAAATGTAGCATCACTAACGATAATTTTTATGTAAAGATGTAAACAAACAATTTAGCCATGGAGATATCATGATTGGTGGTTTTGATTCCAGGATATCCTGACTTTTAGTGTGTATGGCTCAAACATAGAATAAACTCCCAAATAAATGTAATAATTAATTTCAGACATCTAAATATGTGCATATCTCATTAAAACAAAGACACCCACAGTAATGGAAAACGCATGATGATGACACAACTTTCTGGGTTGTGTCATCATGGCCATTAAGACTGAACACCTGTTGTTCATTGCTATTGTACATTATAGATGCTTAAGATCTTATCTGTTTAATCTGTGTGAAATTCATTCTGCTGCATTATAGCAACCCTAAAACATAGAGCCAGATTATACAGGGATTATCTTTAGCAACAAGAAGTAGGAGCAAAAACAATCTACCCTTTAAATCCCTTGAAACGGAAACTGAACCCAGAAAAAGGTCTGGGTTCAGTACGGCCCTCACTACTACAGGTATATGAAATAAACCAGCCAACCTGTATTATGCATCATAATAATGCAATACAATTCAACAGCATCACTCTACAGTTCGAACAGACTTTTCACTTAAATTAAGAAACATTAAGACAGGATTAATTATTTAATTTTTAATTATTGCTATGCTGGAGTGCAGGATGCCCAACAGGGGACGTGCCTCCCAAAGAACAATATTACAGTCAGGGAAACTGACAACTCTTTAAATTTTAATTCCCCCTTTACACAAACAGTCCAAATAAAAATCTTAATTAATCTTAAATAAATTCGTATGGTGAAAGGGCTGGTATTTGTATGAGAGCGTCTAAAAGCGAAGCCGGAAGTTCGGGGAGTTGAATCCTCTCGCGTGAAGACGACACTTCCTGCTTCGGCCCATGGCAAGTCCACCCCCCCGCCCCCCGTTCGCTTCCTGACTCGGAGAACCTGCCAGCCGCCGTCGATCAGGACCAAAGACCGTAGAGGGTTGCAGTCATGTCGGCAGCTGCTCCGGGGACTAGCAAGGGGGCCCACGGCGATGCGGCCCTGAAGAAGAAGAAAGGACCCGGCGCGCTGGCCACGGCCTACCTGGTCATTTACAACGTTGTTATGACAGCGGGGTATGTAGCGTGTTTCCTGCTGCTAACGCTGCTGTGGTGGAGCAGGAGCGTGTGAGAGCCTGCAGCGACACATGACCGATCCACACTGCTCTCCGTTTTCATCATGAGGCTTTATTCTTCATAACTGTTATTAATATGTCACTGTGTAGTGGAATGTCTTTGAACTGGCTTCCCACTGTCCGCTGGCTTATGCAGATTAACGTTACAACCACCTGGCGTGCACACTAACTGTGACTGACCGGGCGCCATACTAAAACCGAAATATGAAAAGTGACGGTTTATTGTGTGCACTCAGTGTTTGTTTACACCGCACAGTGAGAGTTTTATTTTGCATATGACAGAGAAATAACAGTGACAGCAGTCAGTGGAAAAGGATCAAACCCAAAGCCTGTTTGTTATGTCTAGGTAAAAGACTTTCACAAAAGTCCGTGTGTTTGGTTGATGGCATAAAAATTAGACGAAATTATTAAACAGATTTAAGTCTTTTGTAAGGACTTAAATTAAGATGTAATTTGAACTAAATAAGGAAAAACGTTAGTGCCTAACTAAAATCATTTCATTAAATAAGCAAGGTCGACAAGCAAAATACAGAAAGAAATAAAAATGTCTATGATAATAAAAATCTTACAAATAATAGAATAAAACAAGATGTTTTACGAATCCATGTTAGGTTTTCAAAACACATTTCACTTTTTAAGCCACTTTTTTTCATAAACTAAACAGTTTATGGCCTAATTAAAAAAACGAATATGTAATTAAATGAATTGATAGCAGCAGCCCTACTTAGGTGCCTGAAACAATTACAGACCGACAATGATTCAGCATATCGGCATTTAACATTATGTAAACTTTATTGCACAGACAGACGTGTACTATACTGTACAGCTGTGTTTTTTTTTAGTTTATGGAATGCATTTTCTTTATTAAATGATCACAAAGAGATTTGTATTCATGTAGGCTGGGTACGGACATAGCATGTCAGGTCATGTTATGACCTCGATTATCTGGCTCAAATACCCATAAATGTGACAAATCAATTACTGTATCTTGCACCATGAACTCAGGAATCTGTCGGTCTTTTATTGCACAGATTTTCAGACTGTTGCACAATGGAATGGTGGGTGGTGTTTGCGCACTCTTCTAACCAGTTAGGTCACATTGTGTCCCGCTCCGTACCGATGGGTCGCACAGTGCCTGCTTTGTACGGAGCACAAGTTAGGGTGTCGCACACACACGTTTCCCTTGTTAAAACGCCGCGTCTACGTTCAGATGGTGCTGTAGCAGCTAAGTAGTCCCACTCACTTCCTGCCAAACTGGTATTATTGTCGTTATGGCTTCTCCTGACTGAGGCCTTATTGGAGACAAGTCATATGCTGCAGTCTGTGAAAGTATGAACTAAACGTCTGCCCTGCACAGATCTTCTCTAACAGTCCAACAGCTCATATGTCCACCAGCTCCATGCTCTCATCCCTCTATTGAGTAATACGTTAAAATTATTACACTCAGTATGAGTTTTTATTATGAACACAAAAGTCATTTTCTATCTTCTCGTCTAGTTTGTGGGTTATTGGTGGGACAGATATATCAGCATTGTCTAAATAATCACAATACTTGGAGACTGGCTAGATGTCCACATTTGTGTAGGTTTTGGGAGATATGTAAAATAAGTTTGTTTGCAGACAAGATTTCCAGTATTTTCCTTTTCCTATTTTTTATATTTATTTAAAATGTCCAAATAACTACATTTAACCTGTCTTCAAAATGTACTCCTAAATTTTATGTATAATGTTAGTATAATTGTTTGGGATTGCTTGACTTAATGTTATTATCTAAAGGTCTCGTTCCAAAATATCAGAGCACTACAGGTTATGATAGTTTGTACATTATCCACTGATTAGCCACAAGCTGAACCCCACCTGGGGTCTTTAATATTGTGGTGGACCGGAGTCAGCGTGGCCAATCTGTCCAGTCTGTGTTCCGACACCTGTCGGCCATGAGCAGCATTGCATTGTTTTCATGCAAACCCATGTCTGATTTGTAAAACTCGCAATATTCATTTTGTCTGCAAAACAAACAGGGAGAAGGATATTGCACTTTTATTACTGAATTCTTTATTTAATCCAGAAACTGTGCCCGATGTTTCCCCGATAACATCGTGTGGTAGAACTTTTCCAGTACCGTGATTGTTTTTTCCCCTCTGCTCTCCAGGTGGCTGGTGATCGCTGTGGGTCTCGTCAGAGCTTATCTGGCCAGAGGGAGCTACCACGGGCTGTACTACTCCATAGAGAAGCCGCTGAAGTTCTTTCAGACCGGAGCTCTTCTGGAGGTGAGATAAGCACAAATAATGACAAAATCACAATATATGTAAAGAAATACAAATATGTTTGATGTATGTATACATATATACAAAAAATGGACTCCCTTATTGTGGAAAATAATAATCCATTTGTAGCGTTTTCAATTTTACTTAAGAATTATCATTAACCAACTTTGCTCTTAATGACTTTACATATAGAGCGTCACTCAGTGGTTGAAAACATGAAACTAGAGTTGCTGATTTGTTGAACCATTGTTGAAGATTTTGGTCATCATGGTCAAATCACATCATGAATCAACAAATAAGCAAAGTGTATTTTTTTTATTAATTCAGCTTGTTTATTTTAACTGAAATAAAAAATCATCTTGTACTTGCGTGCTTATACATTTTGGACTTTATTATGTAAAGTGCCTTGGGAGGACTTTGTTGTAAATAGGCGCTATATCAATAAAGTTGAATTTAATTGCATTGAATCATTGAATCCTAACAATTTTCCCTCGAATTTCACTGTGAATGTACAGATCCATTAAGCGGCACAGGCTGTGGCATTATCTGTCCCGTGTTTGGCATGTCCAGTGGTAACCTATCTGTCTAGTAACTCAACATGCCTGACCACACTGGGTTAAAGGCACACAGCCAAGCAATACTTTGGTGTTTTAAAATGGCTTTTTGTAAGATTTCAAACTAATAAAACATTAGTCTGTTTGAAAATTATAGCATGAAATAAAGTCCCCTGCTGTTTTTCAAAGGGAGATACAGAACTAGACATAGAGCTGTATGGATCTCTGACACATGGTCAGGACTTGCATATAGACACGTACACACACGTGTTTAGTGCACAAGCCACCTCTCATTAGGTGCTGCAGTGATGCTGTCCAGGCCCAGTGTACAGTAGCTCTGTGATAGTACTTTCCATTCATCCAATAGTCTAAGCGCAGATTGAGCACTACAGGCACAGTGAATCACTGACACACAAACCTCATTAGTTAGGAACAAAGTCATTTTCTGCCATTGATTTGCTCACCAGGAAGTGATGTGTTATTTTGAGAATATTGACGAGAAATCATTGTTGATCAGAATGATCTTAAAAAAAGCACGAACCAATCACCATTTAATTCACACATACAGTCCCAGTACCGATGGGCTGTTCTATGCTCCACTTACAGAATCACACTGACTAACTTTCTGGTATCATTTGCTTTCACAGATACTGCACTGTGCTGTAGGTGAGTTCCTCTTCAGCCTCCACCTCACCTTCACTCTTCTGTTTGAGGCAAAGTTTTTAATGTGCACCTGAATGTTCACTGTGGTTATTAGATGTGATATTATTTGATATATGGTAACACAAGGTTGAATATAATCACAGATCTAAAATAAGTGTGGTAAGTTATTTTAGATCATTGTATGTGTATTTTAAATACACACGACCGTTTACAACTATAGTAAATCTCATTTGAACTATGGCAAATCAAATTTCAAGTAACAACATTTCAACTGAAGTGGAAATATTTCATATTAAAAGTAGACATCATAATTTTATGCAGGTGTGCAGAATGGCTGGATGATTATCAGAAAGATAAAGAAGTGAGCTATATGCTGTGGCCTTTACATTCACATGATCTTACCCTAACCACTTTCACTGACAAAGATAATAGGAACTGTGGGGTGTAAATGTAATAATCTGGTCATGTCTGATGTTATTTGTACATTTTTTTCACAATCAGAAGAACTTTATTAGTCCCGAGGGGAACTTTGGGAAATTGGGAGATATTTTGATAGATTAAAGTATATGTTCATTTATGAACTCAACTCAAAATGACAGTGATGGTCTTGTTCAGTCGCTTCAGAAATTATTCAGACTCCTTCATATTTATCTAGAACTTGACTAAAGTCCACCTGTTGCAGATTAAATCGACTGGACATAGTTTTGGAAGGCACTGTATGTATAAGGTCCCACATTTCACAATTCATGTCAGGAGAAAAAATGGCTATGAAGGTCACCGAACTTTCTATAGACCTTAGTGATAAAACTGAGGCATAGATAAGGGCAGTTGCATATAGCAATATGTGAATGTTTGAGTGTTCCCAGAAGCACGCTTGAAGTTTGGAGCAACAGGCCAAGTAGAAATGGACAAGAACAACCTCTGTCAGGAAGCTGACCCGTAACCCAGAGGTCAGTTTAAACAGCGAGACAACGCTTCAGGCCTAAAGGATGCCTGAGAGGATCTGCTGCGCAGAATGAGATAAAGAAATTAAAGCTGGAGGGGTCAGAATACTTTCTGAAGTCACAATATATGTATGAAAGTGATTTGGAAGTTTAATTCGACAATTTTCTCCGTGGTAGTGCTCTTTTCAGTTTAGTTTGTTTTTCAAGGTCAATACTTTAATGAGACTTAATTAAAAGCTTTATCAGTCACATCCCAAGTCACAATTACGACTAGACGGATCTGAAATTATAATTTTGAATAATCTAGGCAGATTCACAGATTTCCTGCAGGGGTTTGGTATGTTTGAAGAGCTCAGGAGCCCTATCAGTAATATGATAAGTTATTTTGACAGGCTGAGACATGTTTGCAGATATCTCAGTGTGACAACGTATACTCCAGGCGCTGATATCTGAAATGATGATTTCTGACTGGTCACATTGTAATTATGACTCATCAGATTTTCTTTGAAAATGCAACGTACAATCAGACAAACAGAAGCTTTTCATTTTTGAAGTGTTTGCCAAAGAGAGGAGGAAGGAGCTGTTTGCTCTGGCGGTGTTAATGTGGTGAGAGACGCTCTCGCTGCGCCACGGTTCACAGTCCATTCTCGTCATTATTGGGTTTGAAGCTTAAGCTAGCTGACCTTTCCTATTGCAAACAGGCTCCCTGCAGCTGCCACCCTCTCAGAGCGTGCACACACACACACACACACACACACACACACACACACACACACACACACACACACACACACACAACGCTGTAGGTTCCTACCTACTGTCTGGAAGAAGATGCTGAATCAGCCTTCATTATTTTCCTCCTATGTGGATCTGAGAGCTCAGCATCTCCTCCAACCATTTTCTGTGAACAACCTGTCTAATAAATTTAGAAATGAACAAAAGCTCAGTTTTCTGTTTAAAACTCTACGGCAAATGCAATGCAATATATAGCAATACAGCTCGCTAACAAACCATTTAACTACAGAGATTCACGATCTCTGAAAGTTAAAGTGAAAAAACAAAGCAGCAATTTTAAAAAAAAGGCAGGAGAAAATAGGTTTAGGTCTTATTTTTCCCAGTTACATAAATTCAGATTATTTAAATGTTTGGTACATGTTGAATATTATTATTATTAGATTGATTCCTGTTAGAATAAAAATCTGTTACACCTAAAACTTTAACTTGGTTAATAATAAAACAACATTCTAGTCTCTTGGTTTTAGTCTGGCTTTGTCTCCTGCAAACATCTTGCAAAGAGATGCTAAAAATGACGGGAATGATGATTGGCATAGTTTTGTGAATGCTCAAGCTATTTCACTCATTGCCTGTCTTTTGTCTCATATCTCAGGAATCGTACCGTCCTCTGTGGTCCTCACTGGATTCCAGGTCATGTCCCGGGTTTTCCTAACCTGGGCCGTCACACACAGCGTCAGGGAGGTAAGATCGTTTTCTCTGCGCTCAACATACATCGGCCTTGCATTATACAGTCTGTCTAGGGAACATCATATAAATGCAGAAGCAGTGTCAATATTTACATGGCTTCATCTTTAAAAATGACCGCTTGCTGTACTGTTTGCCTTGTTAATAGATTGGAGCGGAGTAAACGTGTAAGTAACGTCAGATGGTCTTCATGTAGGGCTGCAGGAATGAATCTGCTGAATATGACTAGTGCATAATTCAGTGTTAATGTTGTGTTTCCTCTGTGTGTCTGTTGTGTGAGGCTGTACTGATAAGCTTTCCTCTCCATTTCATGTCAGTGTGTGGGGAAATGTATTCAGATTGAGTGTGTATGATGTTAAGTGTGCCTTTGCGTTTAACACCGTACCCGCATTAGTTGAAACCTAATACATTGGAGGATAGTGACCGGCAGCCTGCAGTGTGATCTGAGCGTCTGAAACAAACCGCATGGTTCTGCGATGAAAAAGATGAGCGGCGTAGTGCAGTGCTGACCCGCCCGTTCATCCGTTTTTGTTTTTCCCGTCATTCCTTGTGTGTGTGTGGTCCCGCAGGTGCAGAGCGAGGACAGCGTGCTGCTGTTTGTCACAGCCTGGACCGTCACAGAGATCATCCGCTACTCTTTCTACACCTTCAGCCTGCTCAATCACCTGCCCTACCTCATCAAATGGGCGAGGTAGGGAACCTTAGAGGCTGCTGTCAGAACAGGAGATACTCAAAAACATGCTTGAACAATCCTTTTCAGATTAGATAATTTCATAAGAGCTAGGTCAAGGCTCAACACAATGCATTGCCAGATGGGCTGAGAAATACAAAGGTCAAGTTGTGAAAATGTTTAACTTGTTAACTTGATTTTGCACTGTAATAGGCTGAAACATATTCATATTCTCCTATTGGTTAACCTGTCAATTAAGTGTTTAGTCTATGAAATGACAACAAATAGTAGAAAAACCTTTACTCAAACCCAGTGTAACATTTCAAACAGAAACCCAGAGGTATTAAAGCTACAGTAAAATATGACAAAGGAGAGCAGCAAATTATCATCTTTTAAAAAGCTCTTACCAATCTGAAATGAAACACCGTATTTCATTTGCTAAAATTCTTACATCAATTAAAAAAAAAAAATGACTCAAACATTTACACACTCAACTACAACATGAAAATGAACCTAGCGGACTGGGGAAAATCTAATGCCAGTTATGATCGGCAGGTGTCAGAACACGCAGTGTCTCAAAGCCGTGTGGCTGCAGATGGGTCAGTGTCCCGACGCTGACCGCTGTCCTCCACAACTTTATGAGCATCGGTGCTTTCTGTGTAATTATACTCTACACACAAAATGATTAGGCAATTAGTTAATTGAGAGAAAATTAATCCACACCAGCTTTGTTTGGGTGTCCAGTGTTTTGACATGTAATACACAAAATATTTAATTGGTCGTTGATTGCAGTGTATTATTTATTTTATTTTTCTGCAAACTAAAGTCTTGCAGTTTTTACTTTTGATACTGAACCTTAGGTACTTGTGTTGGAACCAGTGATTAAACATTGCATACTATTAATAATGAAAGGGGATATTGTAGTGAGTTTCTAATCAAATCAGTAACACAGATTTTTAAACATGGTTTCATTAATTGCTGTTTGCAAAAGTAATTTGTTTTGCTTGTATTTACATCCACCACATTATGTACTGAAACATTTTCGTATTTGTACTTGCATTCCTGCAGATTGTTAAAAAAAAATGAAAACGCAGGGTTATTAAACATTATGTGACACTGTATCATAAACTTTACTGCATCACACTGCTTTGTTTTAAACACTGGCTGTTTATTTCCTCCTCAAACCTACAATAAGTCTTATGCTGTTTCCAGTCTGAGGGGATTCATCTGCATCCACAGCCAAGGCAACAGTTGTTAAGTGCCTACCTCCCTGCGGTCTTTGTTGCTAGGTAGCAAATGAGGTCGTCGCTATATTGGTAATCGACTTCAGTTTGACTGAGAGACAGAAAAATTGGCGGCGCACCAGTGGAAAATCCAGCGAAGCATCAGCAAAAGCCGTCTCTGGATTTGAGTACTAGCTAAAGAAGAGACACAACTTTATTCCTTTTTGTTTCTTTGACGTTCATTACAGAAGAGAAGGGAGTTCAGTCCATCTCTGTCCTCAAAAGGCCTCGGCAGCCCTGTAATTAAAAATGTAGAGGGCAGCGTAACATTTTACTTGCTTTTTTTGAAGCTGTCAAACAGTTGAAAAGGCGCCTTGTACTTAAACGTACACACACGGTGTTTAAATGTGCTTCGGTGGCCGCGTTTTCTTTAAAGGACAGAGATTTGTCTTGGCTTTGGGAGATGTTTCCTTGAATGATTGCCTGCCTGAACTGTCTCAGAGCCTGATCACAATCTCAAACACTCCCCATACTCCTCCACTTTGTGTTAAAGAGATCAACATGTTCCTGCTATTGCTGCCTCTGGCCACAATTCTTTTTGTCCTCTTCTGATGAAAATACATTTTTCAAAAACTAAACCGTGTCCAACCCACAGATGAGAGGCCTTTACCTCCGCAGCATTGTATTCGTCACACGTTTGTGTTTTCATCCCAGCATCATGTTGCAGAATCAGTGATTATTAATTTTTGTTACCCCCGCTGCTGTCTGCTGCAGGTACACCTTCTTCATCGTGCTGTATCCCATGGGAGTGACTGGGGAACTGCTGACTATCTATGCAGCCCTGCCGTACGTGCAGAAGACGGGCCTGTACTCTGTCACTCTCCCCAACAAATATAACTTCTCTTTTGACTACTACACCTTCCTCATCCTCATCATGATCTCCTACATTCCTCGTAAGTTGGCGGAGGCAGAATTTATGTATTTATTTGCAACCACACACGACCACAAGTTACTGTGGTGAAATATTCACCAACTTTGTGCTACAGTGTTTGTGTAGCAGCTCGGACCATTTACATCGACTTTGCTTCGAATCGCTTGCATGTAGTTTGAATAACACAATTAATAACTTATAGTTTTGATTGGAGGTCACAATTAGATGTCATCAAATGTCTCCTGTTTGCTTTCTTTGATTAATACAATGCGCCGTATCATGTCTCTCTTTAAACAAAAAGAACGGAGTCTCTGGCTTTTTTGTTGTTCCAGCTGCGTTTGCAGGCTGATATAACCAAACTGACCCTCCTCTGCTTCGCCCCCAGTCTTTCCCCAGCTCTACTTCCACATGATCCGGCAGAGGAAGAAGGTTCTGGGCCACGCAGAGGACTACAGCAAAGTGGAGTGAGCCAAACCGTGTCCAGAGAGGCCTGATGGAGGGTCAAGAAACCAAAACGACCGACAGAAGAACAAAATCCCGTCTGCTTATTGAAACACAAAGCCTGACCAGTTTTCAAACGGCCAGAAGTGACCTGGCTGACGATTGAGTTATCAAACTACTTTAAAAAAAGAAGTATTTTTTAATTTTTTTTCAGCTGTTGTCTGGGTTGTTTAGATCCTCACAAGCTATGAATGAACGGATGTTATTTTTGTGTTGTTGATTTATTTATGAACAAACTGCGGTTACGTTTCTGTAGAACTTGCAGCTACAGAGAAACTGAACGTTGGAGCTGCTGTAGGAGCAGCGGGCAGAACTCAGTCAGGGGATTAGCTTTTAAATGACACCACAGGAAAATCTCTAATAGATCCTCGACCTACCCATGGCTTTTCTTTCCTTAAAAAGCATTTTTTCTTCCCTTTAGAGAATAATCAGAAAACTAGCACTGACTCTAGCTTATCTGTAGGTTTTGAATCTACCGTGTGTTTGTCGACACAAACTGTGGTCCAGATTTGTACGTTTCTTTGTTTGCTTTCGTTCGTTTCAGTGAAAGGGTTGATTACATTCCTAATTTAGTCCAATAAATCCTTTTTCATTCTGTGCTTGCATGATCTTTTTATCTGTTCTCCTCGTGTTAACTGCTCTCGGTTTGGTATTTGCTCAGATGTAATTGTGACTTGCATCTCAGTGGTCTGATCCTGATTATGTTGATTCTTTACATCCAGTTTCCCAGTTTTCCCAGCCATGCTTGTGAACTGTGTTGTCATTTTTTCATTGTTTTATGTTTAGGGGATTTATACATTATGAATCTAAAGTAGGCACTAGATGGTTGAAGAGAATAGCCACGTGTTTCCTTTGCACAGCCTTCAAAATTCACAACATCCCTCACCATGTGATTGCATGTTCAATCCTTTTTCTATTCAAAGTGACTCGTTTTAGCATTTTTGAGGCCCATTAAATTAATACTTTTTGTAAGTTTGCCATCTTCACCTCATTTCTGACTTATAAATGGGATGGCACAGTTCTCATACTGCAAAAGAACAATGAAGACATCGTGATTTAAGTTGTGGGACAAGCAAAAAAAAAGAGCAGAGCACAACATACAGTAGCAACAGTGTTTTCAAATGAAATATGCCTTGATATGTAACACAAACCAAACTGCGTTGTAGCCCAAATATTTCTATAATTCATCAGAAAAAAGCAGATGGTAGAAAAAAAATGATGTACCTAACATACAGTGGAAAGACACCTGTTATATTTTTGACTTTTTGGATTTGTAATCCTGAATCTGTGGTTACTTTGCCAAAGAGTAACCTAATCACAGTTTGAAACCATTATATCGCTGACCTCGTTTATTTGAAACCTTCAGTCTGGTGCATCTCAGCTTTGTGCATATTAATACCTTTGCAGAAAAAGCAAAAACTTCCAACCACTTGAGGTCAGCAAAAACACAATTTTGGCCTTAAGTTGCTGTTCTAAATCATACGTTCACCCTAAATAAAAAAACTATTCTCAGCGTACCTCCTCTGGTAGAACGCTTTGCAGATGGTTATTTTTTCTGAAATGCCTGATATAGTTTCTGAGATTTCCTCCTCCGTGACAGTAAATACCCATTTGCTGTAATAGTCACAGCTAAACAACAACTTTTCGTTGTAGTACACTATAGCTGTTACTGTGTATCAGTTATTGCCATTCTCCCTTTTTAAAAAAAACATGACAATTTTTAATCTGTCAAGGTGTAGCAATTAATAATGTAGTTAGTCGTGTGTTTGACGAGGTTTGTGAAAAATACTTTCTGTAGTTTCTCTGGTCTGGTTCCGCTCTACATTGTCTCCCTTGAGTCTTTTAGTTGTAGAATCACTTGCATACTCATATGAAACTATCCGGTTTTTGTAGGTTTTTATTGAACTAATGAAAAACTAATGCATTCATTTCTTTTAATGACTCAATAACAATCTGCCTGTCAGATTAATTGTACTTAGGAGGAGGCATAAATCATAAAACCATAGCATGTCTAAATATCATTCCACTAGCCACGGAGTGTTTCGTTATCTCAGTGAACCCTTTAACATGTCTGAGCCCAGTCGTTACCGTTGTGAAAATCTCATTTCCATCAGCTTTGCCTCTTTTAAGCATCATAACTAATGGATCCACCTCCAAAATATACATGTTGTTAAAATCTTCTTTGCTGTCATGATATTAACTTGTCTCACGCACCTTTATTCTGTAGCAAGGCGAGCAGCTGACTGTGCCCTTTACTTTCCCCAGAAATGGTTGAGCATGATTCGGGACACTTGTCGAAATGCCTCGCAGGAGCAGAAGTGCAGCTCGTTGTAAAACTGCATGAAAGAGGAAATCTGGATGTCTGGAATGAGAATATGTGTTACATCATGACTTAAAAAAAATAGAAAAGCATGGTAAATGTTACTTCAGAACTGGTGATTATGAATAAAGTTTTGATACTGATGTTTTGCATGGGGCCAGCAGACTTTGTACGGGTATGAATAATGAGTATATATTTACAATAAACCTATAACATGGGAAGCATATTTACTATTTTTGTATTATATACAGCTTGCATGTACTCATACTGAAAGTGATTCATTCATTTGTGCTCCGTGTAGGTGAGAACTCAGCACTGGTTGTGTTTACCAGCTGATTGCCGTGCTTTAAAAGTCACTAGTCGCACTCCGGAGACGTGCACGTCTCACACACGTCTCATATTGGCCGTGCCTTTCATCTGCGAGCCGCTTTTCAGATGATGTGACCCGCCATTGAGACGAGACATCTAAAAGGTCAGAATGCATTCAGGAGCAGCTGGAGAGCAAATCAGCTGAAAAACGTCTGATCAGGTGGGTAGAGAGGATCACGTGCCATCACGCAGTGGATCCTTTACACTCTGACTATTTCCACGATGCAGAAAACCTGACATAAACTGCCGGCTGTAATTTAACAATGGAATGCTCTGTAATGCTTTATCAACTTATTTCCAATGGACTATTTACATTAATAAAAATAAAGTTTGTCAGTTCATTAATTAACTGGTGAACGATGCAGACATAGTTGAAAGAGACAAAGACAGAAATACAGATGTGGATAAAGTTGTTGGGACCCGTCTGTCGAACGATAATGGTCAATGAAATAACTTGAAACTGACAAAAGTAATAAATAAAATTACACAAAAACTTAACTAATGAAAATCAGACACTGCTTTTGGATTGCAGTTCAACTGAATATTTTTTATAAAGTAAAATAAAAAGTAAAAGAAAACATTTTATGTAAAATATAAATTCTTTAAATTAGTCTTTTGTTAACTATATTTTTTTCACTCTCAACCTTCATGAGTGATAAAGTAGGTGATTATATAACATTCTAATAATTCGGAGAGACAATATTAAAAAGTCAACCATGCAACAGAGACTGAAATGTTCAGAATTTCCCCAAATACAACTCGACTGTGGCTTTGCCATCCGTCGTCCAGGCCTGATGGATGCGCGCGTCCACGTAACGCAGGCCTTCTGCCACTTTCTGCCACTAAACTTTCTAGGAAATTCCACTTTATCCCTACGACATTTTGACATCACTAAGGACCGCTTACTTAAACTCGACAATGCTCCTCCACAAGCAGAGAAGACATTATACAAGAAAACCGTTTCCGCTGAATAATTATGTAAATGATTTTTCTTTCCGAGTTAAGCCAGTTTTAACAGCTTTGAGTAGGGAGAGCGACGCTGACTCGATTTGCGGAATGACCTTTTGGCAGCAGTGAAGGCTGCAGGCAGCCACTTACTCTATGATATTACTGAATATAGTCTTGGAGGAATCCCTGCTGTGCATAAGGCTGGATATGACTCGAGGTGAATTTAAACTCTAACTCTCTGGAAAAATTAAACTCGGTTTTCCATAACAGGCGATACAATACGATTCAATTTTATTGTCTCTTTAATAACAACACTTGTCCCAATCTACTAAAATCTTTTCTGAAATGTATTTTTCTACTTGACCGACGTTGTTGCTCTGTGTTAACGACACAATTAAATCTGTGCTGAAAAATCGACTATTACCCATAACTCATAACAGTCCGGTCTGACCCTTACTTACACAACCATTTGCAAAGAATGACGTCAAGCTATGGCTATTTTAATCTCAACACTGAGTCAAAAAGCAAATTCGTACTAACTATCTGAGATATGTGGGTTGCTCTGTGAGACTCCCCTTCGTTGCATACACAGTGTGCACAATAGTAGACTGTTTAAATGGCTGTGTGTGCTCGGTTGTACAATTCCCACAGTGACTGCACAGGTCGCCCTCCACTTGGATGACTCACAACACTGCAGCACTTGTCATTCTCTCCTTTTTGTGAGAAAATCATACAACTGCACTGATCTAGACTGAGTGAGAGGGTTCTTGGCTCGTCAGTGCTTGGCCTCATGATGCAGGCTCATTACATCAGTTCATCCCGTCATTCGCCGAGCGGACCACACGTGTTGCACACGACCACAACGTCTGAAGCTTTTTGAAGATGTCGTCAAAAGAATCGTGTGGACGTTGCAGTGTTCACAATGCAAATCCAGCAGCTGTGGGTCATCGTGAAGGGCTCGGTGGAACACTGAGGTCGTTTCACTGTGCGCATGTTTTTATGAACAGTACTTTATCTCAGCGGCTGCTACAACTGACTGAACCGGCTTGATGGCAGGATGATTAGAGTTCATCTAGACTTCATTTAACATCATTAGTTTATTTTTATTGGGCAAACTGCTCAAAAAAATGTGGAAATTGATTCAGAGGTTGATGGAACCAGACTTAATGGACATCTTCAGCTGCTGAGCTGACAAGTGTCTTATGTTCACTAAATATCTGTCTAAAATGTTCTTTTATGTTATTATTATTATTGAAAATATAAAGGTAAAAGGTGATAATATCAGTAAATATATTCAACATATTTTCTCCTCTTATCTTTCTGGTGCTTTATCTTCTCACTTTTCTTGGGTTTAATTTGTCCTTTCCTACATACAAATTATAAATATACATTTGAATAATGATGTTGTCTTCAAAAGACATTTCTTACATTCAGTAACATTCAGACATATTTTTGTTCAGTTTAAAATACTGTGAAACACACCGGAAGATCTGCTTTAGAAGGTGTAAAAAATAAAACCAGGAGAGCAGGTCCAGTCTTGAGCATAAATGTTAAGGACCACTTAATACTAACTGATCATTTAAGATTTCATATCTCTGTTTGTTTTCAGAAGGTTCTGCCTCTGGCAAGATATGTAGGGAATGTTATCAGTGTTTTCACCGTTTAATTGACTTGTTAATCACTCAGTGACTTCTCAGCTGCACTCGGAGGAAAAGGTGTTTAGATTTTTTCTCGCGTCAGAGCTTTGCCAACATACAAAAAAAAAAAAAACTACCACTGGGTAGATTTAAATTTGTATTTGTAGTTTTTATTAGGATCGTTCAGTGGCATTCATAAACTAACCGAGCACATCATTCGTCCATGTTTACGGTTACATGAACTTCCCTTCTGAGAAAATTAGAACGACGTGACCAAATGTGTTTGGTTTGTGGTGTGAGCTGATAACATTTGGGTTCCAAAAGACAAATACATGACTAATATTCAGAATTTCAGTTTTACTTGACTGTGTTTGAACCTTTATATAAAACCTAACACCTTTTTAATAAGATGACCTCAATTTTACATGAGCAAAAGTCTTGGTACATGTGACTGATATGTGATTTTTGTGTCCCGGGGGGGGCTCAGCCAGATGGATTGTTCAAATAAAACTAAAATCTCTGCATCCTTCAACAATTCAACAATAAACTGCAGGATCTGGTCCCTCTCAGATCAAGGATCAAGGCAAATATTTTGAATAGGAAGAGACTGGGGCGCACAGATAAATGTGCTCAGTTTCATCAGCAACTCCAATCTCTTTTCTTTAGAAATACATGCAACAAATAACAATTTGATTTGACCAGAAAAAGAAAGAAACCACTGGTGTACTGATAGACAGTGCACACCTGCAAGACACACAGAGCAGGTTGATGAACAACAGCTGAAGACGGAAACAGGCAGTGCGCGGTTGGATTGGTTAGTACCGCTGGTTCACAGCTGATAGATCCCTGGTTTGAACCTGCTCTCTGCAGACTTTTTGCATGGAGCTTGCATGTTCTCCCCGTGCATTTACTGGTTTCCTCCCAAAGTGCAAAGACGTGCATGTTTGGTTAACTGGTGACTCTAAACCACCTGTGGGTGTGAATGTGAGTGTGAACGGGTGTCTGTCCATGTTGGAGTGAGCCCTGCCTCTCACCCAGTGACAGCTGGGATAGGCTGCAGCCTCCTGTGACCCTGAACAGATAATGGATAAATGGATGAAAGAAACACTGGGAGGGAAAAAAAACACCTCAAATAACAGTGAGCAAGAAATAGTTTCCCCAGTTTAGCGTTGAATAACGTGACTGTGCTGCACAGAACCCTGACCTCAGCCCCACTGGATGAAGAGAAATACCAACTGTAGGCCAGACCTTATCTCCCAGCATCAGTGGCTGACCTCTTGTGTGAATGTGAACGAATCCCTGCAGCTATGCTCCAAAATCCAGGGGCAAACCTGAAAGCAGAAGAATTAGGCCTGTTGTTGCTGCATGTTAATGGATGCTTTTCAGAACAGCGTGTTTAACTCGGATGACTTTAAAAGTCTCTAAAATGCACTGAGGAAGTAGGATTGAAGAAAACACATGGATGTAAAGTGGAAGTGAACCTCAAAAGTGTATCTGACTAAAAGTTACTGAGAAACAAAGAGAAACTGTGGTCACATTTCTTAAATTCACCTGAGTAAATCGCTTGCCTGTGTGAGTTTAACGACTTCTTGTGTAATTCAACGAATTGTACCTGGGATCTGCAAAATAGAGCAAGCGAGCAGTCATACGATGAGCCGAATACGTAAGTTGGGTTGCACAACTTGAATCCAAATACATTTGTATCTGATTTATATCGGAGCTCATTTCTTTTATTTGCAGAGTGCGGTGCTGAATGGAAGCTCCTGTTCTCTGTTACCAGTGTTTCGGCCTTGATGAATTCCAGAGCGAGCGAAGGGAATTCAGCAAACACACGAGGCTCCTTGTCACATGCCTACATCTATTAGCACACAATGCAAATTTAAATGAGGGAAATGCTGCATGTGTGTATGACTTCCACACTGCCAGTGCCATGAAATCAAACAACTTAAACAGCCAGAGGTCGTCACATGCAGTATAATAAGTCTTATAAGTCCAGACTCACAAGAGCTGCCCTGCAAGCAAACAAGATTTAAAGGGCTCCAAGTTATTTTCATAATTTCTGCCAAGAACTTGATTTATCATTTATGTATAAAACATCAAAGAACTACAACAATGTCCAATTTAAGCTGCCAGGCCCCATGATGACACCTTCATCTTGCCCCCACAGACAGTCCAAAACTAAAATGTATTTAACTTGTTCCGTTATAACACATCAAAGGGAAGAAAAACATCAAATATCATATTAATGCTTAGAAAATATGAGCATTTTAACTCATAAGTGATGGAAACGTTTAAAATACTTAAAAGGAACAACAGATAATTCAAAAATTCGACCTATGAAGTTTGAAAAGTGTGAACGTGTGTCCAAAGAAGAAAAGGTGAAATACTAGTGAGCTTTAGGTGCAAAGTTTGGGTTCATTTCAAACAATAATTCCAACAGTAATGTTTACAAATTGTCCTTATTTCATTGTTGGACCATGAGACCCCAGTTGGAGAACGGAAACAGTGGAGAGAAGTTCACCTTGTGTGTGTGTGTGTGTGTGTGTGTGTCAGGACACTCCATCCATCCGGGAGCACAGACCCGCCTATTCATCGAAAGCAGCCGGGGGTCGCGCAGCCTTTGACTTTGATTGACCAGCCTGTCGGCCAATGAAAGCGCGTCACGGCGTGACTCACGCTGCTCGTTTCCCAATGGAAGCGCGGCGGAGAGGCGGACTGCAGGAAGCAGACTTGGTTGAATGGCCGTGAAGGCAGCGATCGGCACTGACTGTGTTATGATGCCGCCGGGCGGACTGGCCGCGGCTGCAGGAGGGCACGTTGGCACCGGGTAGATCCTTCGCGACACGCTGCGTCCGCGCTGCTCGCACGGCTGAAACCAGGAGTCGCCCTGCGGGGATTCGGGCTGTGATGCACAGCTGTTGGATTTACGGCTTCGCGATGAATTGACCGTGAGGCGACGTTGGCCGAGCCATGGAGCGAGGAGCGGGGTCGTGCGCTTGCCTCCGGAGGAGGAAGGGAAGCGGCTGAGTTTGAATCTCCGCTCCGATCGGCGCAAGCGTGCGACGATCGCGATGATGCTTTTCGGTCAAGCGTGTGGCTCCCGCCGCCGTCCAGGATGCGGTTGTTCGGTCAATACAGGTGCGTCGAAACTTGCCCGCGTGGGATCTGCCGTTTTCTTTCTTTTTTTTTTTTTTCCAATCATTCGGAACGGATCGACTGGATTACAGCAAACACGGCCGCAGATGTGACGGACCCGCCGCGTAATTGATGGTGCTGCGCCGTGATCTCCGGGGACGAGCTCGTCGGACGTGTGTAATGGTTCATCAGCCGCAGCGAGCGTCTCCACGGGCGGCAGGTAATTGGGCCCGGTGATGTAGAACCAAATCCACCTGGATCTGACGCTCCCTCCTCTGCCGGAGAAAACGGCCTCCCCTGACAATTTTGCGCATGTTCAATTGTTTTTTTTTTTAAATTCCCTGAGCATTTCACAGCCTCGGGTTATTAATTTGGATAATCTCGTTCCATTCCACCGTTTGGCTCTAAAAGTGTGAGAGAATAAACTGGTGACAGTTTGAACTGGATCCAACAGTCACGAATTATGGATCATTCAACTTATGACAGACATTCAGTGCGTCTCCGCGGGGCGAAGTAGTTTGTGGACCTTGTTTTTCCAGCAGAACCGAACTTTTCCTGGGCACATTCTTTCGTTGCCATGTCCAGATCAAACAGTGTCAGCCCACCCGGAGTCGGTGCGCCTGGGCTGAGGGGAGGGACGGAGCACAGATCAGCTTGGGGAGAGTCTGAGTCCGTGGCCAACGGGTGCCCATACTCAGCCAGATCCCCGCGCAAGAAACTCACCCGGATCAACAGTCGGTGGCGGGATGAGGATGACCTCGACCACCGGCAGCTCGGGCGAGCCTCCACGACCGTCAGCAGGGTCAGCTTCAGGTCCAGGTCGGCTTGGCAGGACCATGGCGAGGAGAACCGAGACCGCGCGTCCCCTAAGCGTCCAGACGGCGAGGTGAGACCCAAGTCCGTGGAGCTGGGTCTGGAGGAGCGGAGAGCCAAGCCCCGGGCCGACGAGGAGCAGGTCGTGGCCGAAGTTCCCTTCTCTTTAGTGGCCTGCTGCACCAGCGTCATGCACATTTTCAAATCCAAGAAATTCCAGTCGGAGAAGTTGGAGCGGCTCTACCAGCGCTACTTCTTCCGCCTCAACCAGAGCAGTCTGACGATGCTGATGGCGGTGCTGGTGCTGGTCTTCACGGTCATGCTGGGCTTCCACTGCTCCGGTGGGACCGGGAAGCCGAACGTGACCTACGTGGTGGTCTTCTCCTCGGCCATCTTCCTCACGCTGCTACTCATGGGGCTCTGCAATAGGAACGGCTTTCACCAGGACCACATGTGGATTGTGTGCTACGTGGTGATCCTGGTGGTGCTGGTGATCCAGGTGATCGGAGTGCTGCTGGTGCGGCCCAGAAGTGCCTCGGATGGGATCTGGTGGACCGTGTTCTTCATCCATGTCATCTACACGCTGCTGCCCGTCCGGATGCGCGCCGCGGTCATCACCGGACTCGTCCTGTCCGCCGTCCACGTCGCCATTTCTTGGACGTTGAACGGCACGGACGGCTTTCTGTGGAAGCAGGTATGTGCCTTTATGAAAAATCAAAACCCGCTTTCTAACATAAATTTAAAAAAAAAAATCAAAGCCCGCTTTCTAACGGGGCGCGCACGGAGCCGCCGTTTGACGCCCACACCTGCGGCTTTGCGCGCTGCGGTACGCGCGCGTTTCCTGGAGAGCTGAAGGCAGCGGAACTTTTGTCTGTGTCAGCAAAGTTCACAGCTGTGGCATGACAAGAAAGCTGCCAGCTTAGCTTCCTCTTTTCCAGATTTAATTCCAGTGCATTTAATTCTGCTTCCACGGCCATTCAGCAATGCGCCGCGACAAGTCTCACCACGAACTTCGGTTAATTCCTGCGCAATCGGTGCAGCTACTTCCAGAGAAACGCTTCAGCTGATCCCTCTCTGGATCAGCTGTTTATTCCACTAGTCCCATAACGAGCTCTTCCGTGTAATGAACTTCAGAGAACACGTCAGAATTCAGAGGATGTTTGTTTGACATTGAATGTTTCCACGTCTTATTTTTGGCGCAACGGTTATTTGTAGGCAACAGTTTAGATAGAAATCCTGCTCTCAGCCTCCTCACAGATATGAATCATTAAGGGCTCCTTCTCACTGTAAGGACAAAAAAACAAACCCTGGTTTATTCCCCTGGTGTTGAAGAAAACTGAGCTCACTTTGCTTTGGAGAGACTGATTTTTCTCGGTTGTTTTACTTCATTCTGACCTGTAATAAGCTTATTAGTGTTTGCAAAGGATATTATTATTGTTGTTGCTGCTGCTGCTGAGCTTACAAGTTCCTCATAAAACCCAAACGCCTCTGGTAGTATTTTTACAACATTATTAGTTTCAGAGAGTTTCTCCCGGGCTGCTGAGAGTGTTTGTATTAAAGGTGCTTCTTTAATTTTCCATTATTTAAGGCTGCACTTCATTACAATGTCTGCACAGTTCTACAACAGAGTGTGTGTGTGTGTGTGTGTGTGTGTGTGTGTGTGTTGCATCTTTAACTCTCCTAACTCCTGCCTCACTGTTTTGGCTGTCCACTCAGTTTTTTTTTTTCTAAATCAGGCCCCATGTTGCTCATAAATATTATTTTTTCCAACATGCAATGTAATGGTTGAATGCTGGAACTCTACATAGTCAAAAATATGCATAGATGGCCTGTCCACATACTGTGAGTCTGGGACTCTGCTCATGATTGGGGTTATTAAAGGAAAGCTTAAGGCTACAGCAAATATATGTTCATTTATTAGACAATAGTGCACTCGGAGCTATGTGGCAACAATTCAGGGAGGGTCCTTTCCTGGTTCAGCTTAACAATAACACCATACACAAAGTCCATATAGAAATGTTTTTTCAGGTTTGCGGTGTCCATCAAACACTTTATTTCAACACAGACTCTGAGTCAAGTCTTATCAAACAGCACCAGCCGTCACCATCACATCCCATACACGTGTACTCCTGTTGAATTTTATCGCCTCCACCGGAGTTACAGTCATCGTGAGAAACCTTTCATGAACAAAGTGCCTGAAGGCACTTGGTCGTTCAGGACAGATTTCTTTTTGTGATTTACAGGCACATTAAATGTATGTTTCCATTAATGTTGTTGTGACTATGGGTGGATGACAGACCGGGCCTACAAGCCACAAGCCCATGGGGTTGGAGAGCTCGGGGGGCCTCTGGTATTGGTGTTCATATTTCTTTTTCAAACAAGCTCAGTGGAAAGAGACTATATGACATAATATGCACAATAACCACAAAAAAGCAAAGTATTGGCAAAAAGTCCAAAAATAGACACAAATTGGCCAAAAAGTCACAAAGCTTCCAAATCTAGACGACAGAATGACTAAAAAGCCGAATCAAAAGTCTAAAAGTAATGACAAATTGACCAAAAACACAACAGGCACATAGCATCCAGAAATAGTCATGCGATGCCACAAACAGACATTAAGTCACCAAAAAAGTGACATCACAGGACTAAAATCGGAGATCAAATGAGATTAGAAAGACAGACTTCAGAAAGACTTGGGGATGACTTCCCCTTGTCTGTGCCCGGGGGCCAATTTTCTCGTAAATTGTGGTTGCGACAGACGAGGATGTCCTCTTTTCACTGCTGCGCACAGAACGCCGCCTTGTTGTTAAGGAAAAGCGACCTGTGCACAAAATTCCAGTTTTCCAATGTGGGAATAACAGCAAGTCCTTTGTCACCGAGGACAGACATTTACATACATTTGCCTATAAATATGCTACTAGTAAATATTGTTTCAGTGCAAAGCTGGTCCATTCCTGCTAAAGAGAGGTGGCCTGTCAGTGAAACTCGCCGGAATTATTAAAAAAATGTTGCACACAGTTCCAGTCGCTCCAGTGCAATCGGTGGCCGTGAATCGTGTAATGTGGAATAATCAAAACCATTTCCTCAGTCCTCTCAGCTGTCACAAGACAGTTGGCGATGAACACGTTCAAATATCATGTTTAACACTGTGAACGGTGTAAGATTATTTTTTTTACCCGTCATTTGTTTCTTTTTGGAATCTAATGTTTGCTGAATAAGGAAAAAACAGGATGATTTTTGTGTGATAGGCATGTTATTCTGCATTTTTATATATATATTTTTGAGTGTGTGGGAACGAGCTGCCGTGTTTGTTGTTCTTTCCTCGCCGTGCTGTTGTTTTTAGCATATCTGTCCCCCCATTTACATAGGACCCATGTCGTCGCTGAGATGGACAACTGCTGTTTATGTGAGATCCCAAGATGATGCTATTTCTTACATTTTTGCTGAGGAATATATATATTTGTGCGAGTTCTTAGAAATGCAAAATCACTCAGTCTGTTGTAAAACAATGTGGTGATGAAGTCTGCTGTGAACTTTATGTGTGTGTTTGTACGTAACCCTTTTCATTGGTGCATTTCACTTTTTGAGAAAGCCTTGACGGCTTTGTGTTGTAGATGATTGCTTTAGATTATTTATTATTGCAGTTCTTCACAAAAATGCCACGCAGTGGAAGAATAACCAAAATAATTTTCCTCTGAGAAAAGCTTTGAGCTCCAGTGTCCTCGTGTCTGTTCAGATCCCAGATATGACACAAAAACATACAATCAATTTGAATGTAAGAAAGAAATGTCACAAACATACTTTTTAAAGCAGTTTGCATCATGTTGCTTTATACACGTCACACATTTGGTTCTGTAAAATGCCCTCAATCAAAGATTTACCTCGAGTGCAGTGCTTCTCAATCCTGGTCCTCATTCCTCTGCTGGTTTTTCAACTAATCCTGCACTACCCACACACCTAATCCAGGTAATCAGGAACTGGACGATACCAATTTTCTGTGTCGTCCCCCTCTCCGTCCCCATCCCAGATGGCACCTCCCTGCCTTTGACTAAACCCACCTGATGCAGGTGAGCAGCAGCAGGTGGGAAAACAAGCAGGGCCCAGGACTGAGAGCGACACACCTCTTCATTTTCAAACCTGAAGTCTCAGGACGAAGTGACGTTGACGTACTTTATCAGACTCAACATGTGAAATGCTCCTCATCACTCCTCATCAAACCAGTTTCTTGCCCCTGTGGTGTCGGCTCTGCAAATCTCCTCTCGAGCTCTTGTCATCGCAGTAACTTATCAGGAACATGATTCAACTTGCCAAAAATTTATTCTTGAGATGTGGTGAGCGTACAATGGTCAGCCAGGCTGCTGAAGGAACATTAGGCTCCTGAGTAACTTCCTGGGTTTGTTTCTGGAGTGCTTAGTTCAAAAGCTCTGCTTCCTTTTTCTCAGCCCCCTTTGCAGATTCAGAGAGGGGCACGTAAGTGGACCAGTCCTGGCTGGCAGCATTTCAGTGTTAGCTGGATTTTGGGCCTGTTTAGTTGGATCGCTCATAATGTGTGGAAATTCAAAGCAGATGTTCACATCATCTCTCCTCGCTTTACTTCCCGTGCTGCAATCATCTCTCTTGGTCTTAACTTGTTTCTAGACATTCTTTTAACTTCCCTCTCAGAACTTTGACCACTTCCCTCTTCCCCAGAATGGGCTGTGTGCCTGCAGGAAAATTGTCTAAATCCTAATCTAAACGTCCAGATTCACGTAGCCAGGTTCACCTTTTTCACATCCCGTCCCCAGTGGCAGCGTCCAGACGCGCAGAGTCGAGTGCTGCTGGCTTCTCTAACGGGAGCGCCAGAAGGATGCTGCTGTTTTGATGATAAGATTATGACCAAACAGATGCAGGCTGAGCATGTACCTTTTAGTAACCACTGCTGACGCATTCTCTCCTGCGAGTCCAGAAAACTGTGCTCAGTACTCCTGTAACTTAGCAACAGAATCTATTTCACAAACACCAACCAACTCCTCTCCGTGCTTTCCCTGGGAGCACCTGTGTGGTTTTTTTCCTCTACGCTGGCAGAGGAACCAGATAAAGTGAAGATAAAAGTGTCGGCAAACAAACTTGTCGTTTAGCAATATGATTTTGACTATTAATCTAATCCAGCCCCTGAAATGTATGTTAAAGGACCTTCACTCATATTGAACTTGCGTCTTTTGGATCTAGTTTGGATACTGCCTGTAAATAAATGCCATTAAGCTTCTCTCTGACTTCTCCAATCTTAAAATATTGCTCATCTTGTAGCTGAAAAAAATGCCTCCACCTGGAGGAACCTTCAGTTCGGATTATGTCAACTCGTTCCTCAGACTATGGAGGTTGTAATCGCGGTCAACCTGCTTTTTCATAGCTCCTCTGGAAGACATCATCTAAACTCCTACTGAAAAACTCAACCGGGTGATGTCATCTGGAGCAGTGTTTTTGCCAAGGAGAGAAATATTTTAATAAATGAAGTCAGATGGAAGTTTAAAAGCATTAATGTATATTTACAGCCTGAACTAAAGCCATAGAGAGCAAGGTGAAAATTGGTAAAGTTGTACAGTAAGTGGTACAAACATTCAGATTAGTGTGTAAACGTGTGCTTTTCCTCATCCTTAGTGTTTTAATTGTCCTGACATATTTGTAACTTTATGTTGTTTACGGAGAGTTGTATTGTTATTGCAATAACAATCATGTAATTTTCTAAATGAACATTTTCTACAATCTTTATACAGACTAGAAGTGTCCTCGGACAAATTTTATCATACGTGTGCAGCTGTTTAACGTTTATTTCTCTTCAATAAACTTGATATAATATCTTATGCAAAAAATGTACAACTTTACACAACAACAGAGGTCTACAATCCAGACAGGTCGCAGGGTGACTGATTCCTCACGAGCATCGTCTGTTTGCAGATTGTTGATTATATATGATCAGTTTAGAAAATGACCAAAGTTGTTCTTTCAGCATATCATTGTTTCCACCCACAGACATTCGGGAGGCAGAAAACGTTTAAAACGCTGGCATTAGAGCGTAGTTTTCACCTTTAATGCGGTTTGGGGTTTTCTGCAAAGTTCCTGTCAGATGAGGCTGCTCCCATGTGAACTGCCTGTATCTGATTGTTTGCTGATGCTGCTCAAAAAGCTCAGCTGTTTAACCAAGCAGCCTGTTTGCGACGTGAATGAGTTCGGTTCAAATCTGCTTTCAACTACTTCGACATTAATTTTTTAAAATTTGTGCTGGACTTTTCATGTGGGATTGCAAATATGCAAGCATGAAACAGTGGATGATTTAAAAGCAAATATCCAGCTACGTGTAAAACCTCTTTTGCTTCAGATGATGACATAGGTAAAATGTAACCTTGTCAAGAGAAAATGACCTCTTTTTATTAATTTATATTATCTCCACATTCTTAAAGTTACAGGCAGATTATTTGACAGAAGAATGTAAAGCTGATGGATAATTTCTACTTTCACGCTGTTAGTGAGCCGAGCAGCACTTGGCCGCTGGGCTTCGTTGCCTCATTCTGCTCATCTGACATTCATTAGCTTTAATAAGTTTGTTTGTTATGAAGGAATTCAGACTTTTGGTGATATTATTTGCAGGGGAAATGAATAAATAGGAATGATACACAGCTCTACAATTAAATTAGTCATGCAGCGGGGAAACTCCTCTGTGAGCTAATAATGCTTTGTGCTGACCTTACCACTTTTGTGATGATGATTATTGCAAGTAATGATATGAGTTTATGTTCCAAGACTAATCAGTTCTGTTGATCTCCATTACACTGAGCAAGGGCAGGTCATGACTAGTCTGACACTTGGGGTGAAATGTCATTTTTATTACCGCTTCATTATTCACTCTGATTTGGCTTCTTATTAAGCATTTTATGTTTAGTATTAGTGTGTTTTCCTCCCTCACTAATGGGGTCAAGTGTCTGGTCAGGATTATAATAATCATCGTTGTTATTGTTAAGTGTTTTATGGCAATTACAGTCCATTGGTGAATTGATTTTAAATTAGTCTTGCTGTTGTTTAGGGTCTTACTATTGTAGTTTTAGACCGTATATTTGCAGGTAATCGGGTTGTTAAATACGCTGTAGAGGCCTCAGCAAGCGTGGAGGCAGCGTTCGGCACCGGTTTACACCTGCGTGGCCCCTTTGTGACTCTGGTTCATTAGAGTTTGCGTGTTCTCTGGGTTTCCTCCAGGTACGCGGGTTTCCACCCACAATTCAAATATGTGCACATTGGGTTAATCTAAATTGCCTGTGAGTGTGTATGTCTGGGGTTGTTGGCCCTGAGAGAGACTGGTGACCAGGCCGGGACGGAGCCCGCCTCTCGCCCCGTGACAGGTGGGATGGGCTTTGGCAGTAGAATTTAACAAATGCGACGGAGCTAAACGGACAAATGAGGAGGTTTCAGATTGGTTGCATATTTATGGAGAAGTTGCTGGAAGGAACGTATCATATCCGTGGAGTTTTGGAGAAATGTTTCACATATGATGATGTTGTTGTTGCACATGGCTCATATTTAAGGTAAATGTGCTTAGGCAGGTAGTTTAGGACGTCAACAGTCTTTTGACTGGGTCTGGATTCCTAGATGATTGCTAGTAGAAGCTACTGGAGTGACCCAAATCTAATCTCTGTGTCCCCAAGTGACTTAGATCAGGTTGTTAAATTAATTTTTAAAATTAAGTGTGAACATATTAAATGTTGAACCACTCTTGTATTCGTTCATACCTGTTTTAACTGTCAACACCAGAGACGGGGGGCGAATGGAGAAATTGAAAGATTTCGTTCGTACTCTTTTCATCTCGTACTGCGCTCACGTTACGTTTTCTGCGTCTTTTGATGGGACGCTGCTTCTCTGGAGCCTCCTGGTGCTGTGACCCCAGCTGCATCGAGTTTACTCGCCCAATGAAATTAATAAACTTGGCTGCATTTTTTTACACCCAATGAAACTGCCTGGCACAGCCTGAATGCAGAAAGTGTCTTTATTCAGTCTTTTTCCTGTGTGTGTGTGTGTGTGTGTGTGTGTGTGTGTGTGTGTACACAGTATATCTGAATAAAGCATTATTAGCTTTAGGGAGATCCCCTATCAAAGTGTGAAAAACATCTTCTATCTGATCTCGATGGGAGTGTGGGAGCGTGGCGATAAAGATCAAAATTACAACCAAATTTACAGGCAAACAAGTGACGCAGCCTCACTAGTGTGTGAGCCATTTTTAAATACTTAAGATAATTTTTTTTAAAAAGTCAAAACTGCTACTGTTACACTTAATCTATGTGCAGACCTTGACCCCTGCCAGCTTTGCCACTGTAATTGAAAAGGATTATGTTTTTTTTTTTAAAGGAGAGCCTGCTGGTGCTTATCTGTCTCTGTTATTGTTCAGGACTTAATCCAGATTGTGATCTCACTCGCCCTCACTTCCTCTTCCCAGTCTTTGACAGCACAGAGGTGATTGGTGCAGCTCAACAGTGAAGATGGGGCCGATAAGATGTGACACTCCTGCTGCGCTCGCTTCAATCTTTTCATCTGCTGCGTCTCGGTTCGGCAATAACTCTCAAAGCTTCATAGATCATAGCTTTTAATTGGTTTTGCTGGTCACTGGGAAATATAGATGTAAATCTTTTGCATGTCATTGGCAGCTTCATCCTGGGTTTTGTTGTGGTTGCCATGTCAGACATGGGAATGTTATTTTAAGTCTCAGTGCGGGCAAATCTTTGGTAATTTGCGTGGTTGACATTACTGGATGGTGATGCTCAAAGTTGTGATGTAATCTTGTGGCCTGTTAGGTTACAAGAAAATCTTTCCCAATAAAGCATCTGAGAACTGACTAAACCACTGAGATACAATATCAAACAATCCATAATTTTCCCGAGGAAGGAATTTACCGTTCCTTCCCACACGCATTTTACTGTACGAAGCTGATTTATTTATGCAGAACATCCCCAAAACACGCAAACGAGTCTTAGAAAAACAAATGTGTCTACACAAACAGGACATTTTTATTGAATTACAGCGGTTTACTGTCAGCTGTTGACTCTTTGAAAAGAGTCAAATTGCCGGTGACACCACCGTTTCAACAGCTCCACATTAAGCTTTAGCCCTCCTCCTCACTGCAAACGGAGTTGTCTCTCCTCAAACAGAGACGTGGAGTAACAGTGTTTCCTGTCTTACCTTCAACTATTTAATGTCTTTTATCCACAACTCAGACCAGATCTGCTCTCGGAGGAGAAGCACGTCTCCTTGTCATATTTCACATCTTCCACAAAACACCTTCTTGTAACGGTCTCCCCATAAACTTCCAGTCAAGATGGGTCGACTGTAGCTCGGTTGGTAAAGCAGTGGTCGAAGTGTCCTTGGGCAAGACGCTGAACCCCAGTTTTCTCCTGAAAGGTCAGGTGAGCACCTCCAAGGAGAGCTCCAGTAAAGCCGGGGAACCAGTTTCTTTTTTTCTGGACAAATTTCTGTCTTTCAGTTTGTCTTTCTGTCTGCATTCCCAAGATCGAACAGCAGGTTAATTTGCCGACTCAGTAACGAATTGAAGAACTGCAGACTGTCCATTATCGTCCCACGAGTGTTTGCTGCGCGGTAACATTGTTCTGAACTGTTCCACTTCCTGCCTGTTCTTTGCGGTTCTGCTGTGTGAGCCTCCTGTAATCCTCACCTCGGTAGTGGCGACTCCTCCACCTGGTCGAGGGGTCTGGCCCTGTGCCAGCTTCCTTTCAGGACTCTCAGCGCCTGCTTGTTGACACAGAACGTGGCTCATTGTGAGAGGGTAACAAAGCTTTACCAGTTGTTTGATGCGCTCCATTAGTAAAGGAAGCCCATTATCTGTAAAGAGGTGTGAGCATGAATCATGGTGCATCGTAACGAAATTCAAATTCAAATTCAAACAAGTTTCATTCAAGTTTCATTCATAAAACCTATACTTTCCTCTTCGTAGTGCTGGGCTAGTGGAATTTTTTTCAAAGACACTTTATCTCAAAGCCTAAGGAGAGAAAACCAAAACTATCTGGACGCAAACCATTAATCTACGTGAGAAAACGTGTTATTTGGGGTTAGACTTCTGGTTATTTATTTTATTTTTGGCTTCGTAGCTTAAAATGCATCTGAGCAAGGAGAGGACGTGGTGATACAGGCCTGGATAATATTGACATCTGAGTGGTGAGTAATGTCAAATATCACGTTTAATTCCACGAAGCAAACTTATTTACACATTCATGAAATGAAACATTAGCGGCTCATAACAAACTTTCAGTCGACAGAAAAAACATTCCACACATTCCGTCACACGTCAAGATCATATTATTAGAATGAATCAGCATCACGTCATTTAAACACAGCGACAAGGGGAGGGACGATGAGTTTATGTGAAATACAACAAAAAGCTCATGCTGTGGTGGGCGGCAGACTTTCATCCTCTACGTGAGACGCATGCAGATGGCGTCATTGATAAACGGCGCGCGTTGAATGTCAGAGGCCTCTGCAGGCGTCAGTCAGTCAGGGGAAGCAGGTGATGGTGATCAATATCGTTCAAAGAACAAGCTTCAAGTGAAAACACAGATTCACTTATGGTTTCGTCATAAATAATACATCTATCTCCAAAAGTTACCCGGGCCGCGGCCCCTGCGGCCCCCCTGCTTCCGTAGTCTGATCTCCCGCGCCACCCCACTGTGCTGCTGGCGTGTTGGAAGAACTCTGGGACAAAGTCTTAGTGATTTTCCACGTTTCTACAAAATCTGTAGCTTCCCTTGGGCTCATGAAAACCACTTCCAGATCCATTGGCCAGTGTGACAACATGTATTTGCAGCAGGAGAAATTCAGAACAGTGTCCTGAAAAGTTGACAGCGTCTTCTGTTCAACAGCAGCGACGTGATTGTGTTTGCTTTTACTCGGTGTAGTGTCCCATCTATTATTCAGCTCCGCTGCCTCGGAGCTATGAGGCTGTCAAGTAAAATATGAGTCTGTAGCTCATTTGAACAAGGACAACGACTGACAAAAGCGTGTTACTGTGGGCAGGCTGTTTTAGTGTTCAGACACAGGAACGTTTGGGAGGAGGAGGAGGCTCGGGCGGATGGACGGGTCAACAAAACAAACTTTCCCAAAGGACGGTTTAAGTCCAGTGTGAGACGGCCTTCTGTTGCTTATATATTACAGTTACATGACAAAAGCTCATGTGACAAATGTTAATGAACCAGTGAGATGAAGGAAACCCACAAACTTCTAACTTGATTCTGTTATGTTCGTTTAATATCTGAACCTGACCAAATCGCTGTATGTTGTAATGCAACGTTTCTGTTCAGGAAGACACAAAGCGTGGCAAGAGCTGCCTCCTACGGTGGCCCTGAAAGCCCAAAGCACTGCAGTTTGAGAAAACACGTGCAAAGACGGTTCCGATTCTGCAGCGCGTTTAATGCTGCGCCTGTGTTGTGAAGATTGTTGAAGATTGTGCAGCCGTTTTCTCAAATGACAGTGCTTCGAGATCTCAGGGCCCCCGTGTGTTTTCTATAGACCCCTTACCCCCCCCACGAGGGGAGCTGCTCTTCAACAGGTTCTTCTGCTGGTCTTATGAGACGTTGATGGGAACTAACCCTGCAAACCGGCCACACCATCATCTGTCACTTGACCACAGTTAGGCTTATAGGAGATGTTTGCAGTGCACCCTGCCTCTCCCTGAGCATGATTTATTATAGATTTATTACAGCAGGTGGATCATTTCTTGTGGTTTGAGTATTATAAAATGCAGATGTACAGTGCGCATTAATAATTAATCATATTGCTGTTGGTTCGGTGCACACTCTTGCACTCATATTTCATCACTGCGGTCACGGGGAACGTTATGCAGCTTTGTTAACTGAATTTTTTCCTAATAGACGGAATTACGTGACCGGCTAAAGTGTGTTAATATTCATTTTTACCTGCAGCTGACAGCTCAGTCTTTGATTTGATGAAGATGTATGTGAAGCATACTTTTCCTTTATGGAGGAGACACTAATTTAACAGTTTTCTCGCTAATGCGCTCGCACCCGACACACGTCTGTAACACCGCCATGAATGGGTCCACCGAGTGTTTCGTCTTGATGATGCCCTTGCAAGAGTGATCGTCCAGAATACAAAGCAGAGACTGAACGATTCAGTCTGAATGAGGGTTGTAATTTATTCACCTGTTGAGCGCAGTAAAGAAAAGACAAACGTTTGCTGGTGTTCTGTATGAGGCGTGGGACAGACGTTAGACATGTTTGGCTGCTCTTCTGCTCCTCTACCTCCTCATCTTAGTAGCTGCTTTATCCAAGTGATGATGTCCATCTGGCTCTCTGTGTCGAACCATGTAATGTTGTTATGCTGGACCATCCTGGACACACAAGATCTATTTAAGCGATCTCGCATCTGTTGCTTTTCCTTGATGATTTCTTCCCTTTCATTCTTTGCTAAAAGCAGTTTTTCTATTTTAAGTCAAGAGTCTAAGAATGGGCGGGTCATATTTTCTACAGATTGTAAATTTTATAGAATATGACATATCCAGGGGGCTATGTGTTATGGGAGATATATAAATAATAAAATGTTATTTATATATCTCCCATAACACATAGCCCCCTGGATATTCGTGCAACTTTTTATAGCTTTTCTTCCGAAGTTAGGAACTTTATCTGTCCTTAAAGTTCTACATCCGTGGAAGTGTTTCCAGGAAAAAGTCAGCATTTACAGCCTGGATTTCTAAGAGCAGGCTCAGATTTGAGCATATGAGCGTGAAGAATCGTGACCCTAATGACCACCAAACCACTCAAATGAAGTGAAAGTGGACACTGGGACATCGTTGATGTAAAAATCAGTTTTTGAAATCATGCAGGTGGTCCTACGGTTGCTCCTTCGTCCTAGTGATGTTGATCCACAGAGGACGGATCTGACAAGACACAAGAACCAAGGATTTGTGACGGTATCACAGCTGAGCTTTCTGCACCTATTGCTGGGACACACCGGAAACATCGCGTAGTTAATGTTTTCTTGCTTCTAATTCTTTGTAAGTAGCACAGAGCTGCAGGCTTGGGGAACTTTTGTTGGTCACTTTTGTTCGTGGCTGATTCCAGCCCAGAGTAAAATTCTTGACCTGTGACATTTGGCTCGAGCGACGTTGGTTGTACGAGTGTTGGTTCAAAAATAGCAGCGTGTTAATGTGTTTCTGTGTAAACCCAGCATGAAATGAGGACATGATCTGTTGTTTTGCTGCGTGACCGTGTGTGTTGGGCCACATCCATTTTTATTAGTTGAGTCCCCAGTTCTTTCAGCTACATGGGGGATGTTTTCCTCCCATCTCGCCGAGTTACCTCATAATGAATGAATCAGAGGCACTTACTCAACAAAGTCCGCGGGTCTCCGCATGGGTCGTCGCTGCAGCTGGAACACGAATCAGATCTCACCTCAGAGCTCATTAATATAACTCGTATTCTGCCGTGTGTGTGTCTCTGGCCTCTCCAGGAAAACGGATCATCCCGGTTTCCTGGCTGGATTTACTGTGTTGTTCACCTTTCACTCGGCCATATGCTTCCTTATGTAAGCAGAGTTTCATGAGTCTCAAATGTTGATGATTTAACCAAACAATAAAATGAACATGTCATAATTATGTTAAGAGATTTCAGTGGCTTTGTCCCTAAATCATGGGCAACAACATTTATATTTCAAATAGTTGTTCAACCCTAAAACATTAATTCGTTCAGTTTAAAAATCTCTTGATTTTCCAACACCATCTAAATGCTTGATAGTTTGCAAGTGTCACAGTTTTCAAAGTTAGTTATGTGGTGGAAAGAGCTTGAAGGTGTGTCCACAATAACTTTTTCAGGCCACACCTGCAGCCGAACCCGTGTCTCCTGCCTGTGCCCAGCGTGAAACGTCCTTTGAATATGCAGAAGAAGAACCTGTGGCTCCTTAGCCTAAAGGAGCTTGACTCTCCTTTCTTTGTTATTGCAAATTCTTTTAGCATTAAAAATAGGTATTAAAAGTATTCTAAATGCCACCTCTGTGACAGTTTGCAAGTGCGTCTCTCTCTTCAGCCTTGATCTCATCGCATGCGTGCGGTGCACAAAGACTGCTCGCATGCAGAGTTGCACAGTGTAGCTCACAGGCTGGCCTTGTCAAAGTGGCACGAAGAGTCCATCGAGTCCATTATGTGCCATTATGCTAATTTTGGAAAGTAATTCTGTTATCATCAGCAGTGAATACAAATCTGTTATCCTGCCTTCAGATCGCTGACGGATGAAGGGGGGGGCAATATGGTGTTTTTCTGCTTCTCATACAAGAGATTCACTCACAAGTTTATAGATGACTCACCGATGAAATGGCAGTGTGAGAAATGGTCCTCGGTGTGATCATTACACAGCTGATCATACAGTCGTACAGACCAGGAAAATGTACGTACAGGAAGTGATCTTTTAGTTTAATTTCTCCACCAACTTCCCTGATGTTAGGGTTAGGGCTCGTGTTTTGGACGCCTCAATAGTTTTAAAGAGGCACCATTGTACGAGTGACACGAAAGCAGCCTGCAATGGAGGGAGAGGCCACGACAGACGCTTGATGTGGGGCAGCGTGGCCGAGGCACATCAGCCCTGCTGCACGGGGGGGACAGAAGGATTTGAGACGCAACAGTCCCACATGGAGAGCAGACGTGAAACAGACAAACCCACATTATCTGACTCAGAGCGCCAACTAACTCCTGTTTATTTATGCTTAGTCCATATTTTAGGATAACTTATCTGACTTTCCACAGACTAATGTGACATTAAAATACTGTAACTTCAAATTTAAACTGCTGGTAATAATTTGGAAAGCTGTGTGTGAATCGCATAATATGAATCCGTTAACAGATTCTTCAAGAGGTGCTTGGGTCTAAAAATAGATTGCATTTTTCAATTTGTTTATTCATGCTTTCACGCTGCACCCATCAGTTTATTCATATGCTAATAATTTACATATAACGTATAGTCTCAGACCAGGAATCTTGCTGTTTTACATTTGCAAATGCTGTGATCCATCTTTAGATTCTAAAACCTGTTCGCTGTCAGAGAACTGAGTGTGTTTATTCTCCCTGGAGAGAGAGAGAAAGGAAAAAAAGTGTGTACATCTGTTGATTCTTTTTATATTTAGAAAGGGCTGGTTAGATTGAGCTAAAACTAGCTCTGAAATTATAGATGGTCCAAATCGGGCATCTTCAGGCTCCAAGGTTATCATTATTCTGTGGCTGGCTGTCAAGGAACCAGTCCTCAGATCCCTCTCCAGCGATGCTTTCCACATGTGTAGTGAGTGCGAGGTGGTAGCAGCAGAGTAACGCAGGGTGCGATAAGGCTCCCGGTCTCCCAGTCTCCCCTCCCGGCCTTATATGGAAGGAGTCTGAACCTCGGCGGCCGAGCAGGATAGAAGCGCTCGTGAGCTGCGGGTCACAGGATTAGTAGGAGCTGCCCTGTCCGATCCATGTGTGCGCTCGTAAAGCTGCAAACTCCAGTACATCTGGATTGTTTAAATACATATTCATCTTTTTTTTTTTTATAGATTCTTTCCCTTGGAGAAACAGAGTGATATGCTATGAGTTAAGCGTAATTTCCCTTTGCCAAACTCTGCTCTTAAAAGAGCGATCCCTGCTACCAGAAGGCTTGTAACTATGCACAGAGAAGTGTGATTTTAGCTTAAAAGGCCTTATGGTTTGAAAACACAGTCTACATAAACATAAGACAATATGAATTTGGAACTCCTCTACTTTTTTATGTTCGATATTCAAGTTCAGCCTTCACCAAAGGAGGCTCTGAACAACAACGGTGCAGGATAATGGCCTTGGTCTCTTTTGTTCCGCACTAGCAATCCTCTCATCATCAAACCCTCAGAAGGTGCGAGACATGTATTTAAAAAAGGAAATTAGGCAATTACTGCGCCTAAGAATGAATGAGTGAACACCCCCCCCTTCTCCCCTCGGCCCTCCGTCCGTCCGGCAGCCACGTCCTCCAAACGATGCTGAAGCTGTTGCCATGAAAACACTGAGCAGAGTTTGACCCTCTGCTGCCTGGACATGTGACTTGCTCGTGACATTTTCCGTTTTACATGCCCATAACAGAGCAGAACAATGTGCGACGGGAACCTCTGACATTTTTGTTGGAACAGAGGGACATTTGACGGTCTTGTGTACGTGCACGGACTGTAGCTGCATGTGTTTATTTATTTTAAGGTTCATTAAAATCAGATTTGTAGGCAGCTGCTGTCACGTCTGCTCTTTTGGTAAGTTTGCCTTCGTTTAGCCTCATGTGCCTCATTGCTTACTGGAACACATGGGTTTTTTTTATAACTATATAGACTAATATAGAATATGGACATCATGTATGTGACGTTGCTGTTGTAGAAATTGATGGACCATGTCTCCTCTCCTATGTCGAAAAGTGTATTAAAATTAAAACGTGATTACTTACCATTAACTAAGGACATCATGTTAATGATAAAATGATGATGCAGTGAAACTACACCAGTATTTACTTCCTTTTTCTCTGTATCTGAACCATTGCAAACCACTCGTCTCCACTCCAGAGTTCAACCTTTGTCCTTTTGAAATTTCATTGCCCTCCATTCCCCGGCCAGTTTAACAGAGGGGCTCAGATGGACTTTTTATTCAGGAAGTAAAATGTGTTTATGTTCTTGTTTTACATCTGCAGGCAAAATAATACAAGCTGCAAAGAAGGAGAGATGTTTGGCAGCAGTGAGTGTGAGGAGTGTTAATGACGTGATCACACTGTGAAGCGTGTGTGCAGACGGAGCAGATGCAGGAACACCCGTGCGTGCTTGCGTGCAGCAAACCACAGACGTAAACCCAGGAGACACGACTTTTTTGGGGTTCAGTAGCTGGGTGCCATGTTTGTCCCATATCCAACTCTCATTATAGATCCCGTTGTTTGCCACAGTAGTAAACAAACAAAAAAAGAACAATGACACGTTCTGACAAATGGCTTTTTAAGTGTTTACATACATTTATTGTGCATCTGTATTTAGCCATCAGTGCAACACAGGACTTAATCACAGAATCACAGAAATTTCCAAATAATTCATGAAAAACAGACACGCGCCCACATCAGAGAGAATTTACAGATGCTGGATCAAAGACTCAGGACTCGGAGAGAAATCAGACATGCTATATTATAAGCTCCAAAATCTCAGACAACGATGTCTTTTTTTTCTTTTAGATGTTGATTGCCAGTAGTATGAATATTTCTGTATTTTGCAGGCCAATGCGAAACAGGAACTCGCGCAAGTAAATTGCATTATTTCTTGATTTTTAGCGCATTGATCTTCTTTATTCATTTGCATTTAATGACACAGATTGTCACTTTTAGCACAAAGGATGAGAAAAAAAGGAAAATACATGATTTTTTTTTTTTTCATTTTGACAGCACGTAACTTTAAACACTTTAGTTGGAAACTAGATTCAACCATACACATTAAATATTCGACTTCAGAAGTGGATAAAAATAAACAATTATCATAAATTCTGATTAGTGCACAAACTGAATTGATGTTGCCTGTTTTGTTCTGAAGTATCGCGGTGTGAGATGATATGATGTAAAGTTGTTTGATAAGTGCCTTTTGCTACACAGTTATTCAGATCGTTACATAACAAAAATGATATCAGCTTACCGGCACCCAAAGGTCACTGTAAAGGTTCTGTTCTGTGCCGCAGGGCCAGGCTATTCTGGACTGACCGTGTCGGAAACATGTCGCGATATGTTGTCAGGGAACGTTGACACAACTAAACAACAGCCCGAAGGCCCTTGGCAGCCTCTGCAGAGCAGTCGGCATATTTCGAAAGGTGTCATGGTGTAAACTGTCACTGAACAGGCCAGTTGTAACCGAGACTCGCTCCGTCAGCCTCCGAGGGCCCCCGGGCTGTTTTGGCTCGCTGCTGTGGAAATCGCAGCGTGGGTGCGTTTGATCAGTCAGACAGGACCGTCGTGGCCGCTGGCTGCCGGATGGCTCCCAGACACCCAAACACAACAGATGGGCAGACGCAAAACATCACAAGGGCCGTGTGGGTAAAACTGTGGAACAAGAGGAGCACGGGGTATCGGACATGTAGAAGTCCCTGCTGGACAATCCTGGAAACAATATTAAGATTAAGTTTTTAATGGTTCAGTGTTTAGATTCCTGAAGCAAACTCACAAAATGGGAAAAAATAATAGTTTCAGTGTTTGTTTTCCTGTTAACGCCCACTTTTGTAAGCTAAAAGACGCTACCATAGGTTTCTGCCTATATTAGATTTACATTATTTTGTTTATCATCCGCGTCACCAGTTGTTCCTTGTCTCGCAATCCTGGATCTTGTAGCTTTTTAACCATTGAAATGGATCAGATTCTTGTCATAGAAGACAGAATAAGTAATATTCCTTTGAGACACTTTGGTCAAGGTATTGACCATTTATAGCCAATGGTTTTACAGTCGGACTTGGCAGGAACGGCTCTGCTCTTTGAGGGACTTTTGGAGATTCCAGGCAGCAGTTGGGATTCATTGCATTTAAAACAACACGCACTTGGAGATTTGATGAATATTAAGTAGACTGAGCTGAAGCAGCAAACGTTGTTGTTCGAGGGTTCACGGCAGAGTAATGGTGAGTCTGTGTACGACAGGCCGGCACGAATGAAGCAGCTGAACCCAGTCGGCTCATATCAGCATGACCGCAGCGCCCCACCTGAAATGATGCCACGCTTCATTAATAATGGCCACATTCCAGCAATTATTGCAGGGCACTAAATCACGGAGGCGATTAGTCTGACATGTGTTGGACAAGTCAAAATGTCCAGTCACCTCTGTACTTAGTTGGGACTGTACTTTTTTTTTTTTTAAAAAATTTAGTAATGACGATGTTGTAGTAAGAAATGTGTATTTTTTTTTACTTTACGGGTAATAATAAAAGACATTTTCAAAAGTCTGAAAACACAAAGGTGAGATGAACATTTTGTGAGTAATTAGACGTTCGGGCAGATTGTGTCTGAGAACTCTGGCTGTGTTTGATCTTGTAAATCTACAGCCCAGGGTAGAGCTGCACATATACTGAGGCTGAGCATTAATATTTATCCCCTGTTGGGTCAGAGATGGTATGCCTGGTATGTTGGGGGGTTAGGTACTTCCTCCCACTAAGCTCTCTCTCTCTCTCTCTCTCTCTCTCTCACACACACACACACACACACACACACACACACACACACACACACACACACACACACACACACACACACACACACACACACACACACACACACACACTCGCAGTAACTTTTGTCTCTCCCACACTTCTCCACCATTTATTTTCCTTAAACAGGAACTCTTGGTTCATCCACCTGTTACTGCTCCTCTCTGGACTCTCTCACATTGTGTTAAGCTGTACTAACTCCCATATGTGTGCTCTTATTGTGAAAGGCTCCTGTCGCCTTACCACCTTTTCAGCTCGGGTTCAACTGATCATAATGCCATTTTCATGAAAGTAAATTAATAGACACATGTGCTGGACTGTTGTCTGTGTGTGATAGGAGTTCGCAGGTGGCTCCAAGGTAACTGACTGTTAACAGAGACACAAATACAACTCGCTCCGTGTGAGTAATAGGAGGAGGCTTCAAAACCAGATATAAAACACCGGTTCTCAATGTGGAGCCAACTTTATGTCCAATTCTTTGCACTGGTGCGTTAAGTCATATTCCTAAAATCCTTATTGCAATAAGAAATGCTTTAACACCCACGTCAAGCCCTCTCCATTCTAACCCTGCTCTTCTCTTGCACAACAGTTTAATTGTTCTGCACCCGTGCGTGCTCCTCCATCAGGCTGCCATGCCATTCCACGATCTACTTTTCGTATTATCAGTTAAATTGTGATAACAGAGGAGTGTGTACTGCAGATTTTTATGGACTGTTGGAAACATCAAGTGAGTCTTAGCAGACAGTCATGTACTACAGTAGTGAAGAAATGAAAGATTTAACATGACTGACAATAAAAGGATGAATAAAGCTGCTGAGGCTATAATGTTGGTTATAATATATTTAGATTATTTTTAGGATTGTTGGCTGGGCACGTCCTAAGAAATAAACACTGTGTGCTCAATGCACTTCAGATGTCTTCACTGGCCTCCAGCAGGCGCCAGCATCAGGTTCAGGACTCTGACCTCTGACCCGTAAAGTGCTCGACTCCACAGCACTTTCCTGCCAAAACTCCCTCGTCCAGGTGTACGGTCCCTCCCACCCACTGCGCTCTGTGGCATCCGGTGGTCCCTGCACCACCATCGTCGCCCAAGTAGTCCAACGATGGTGGGACAAGGTGCACAACAAAACTCTTCTGCAATGTCCTATAAACTTGAATCGTTTAAAGAAAAACAACTGTCCTTATCTGTCCTGTCTTTCTTCTCATTGCTGTAATGTTTCCTTCTCGACCTGTACATTTCATTTTCTTTGTACCTCACCTGTAGGTCACTTTGTGAAAGAGCAATTGGACGTGACTTGTCACGTGTCAGATCCTGTCAGCAATCGCAGAAGGTGCTGAAGAAAAATAATTGTAGATGTCTTTAACGTCGGCATGACGCCTGGTTGTTTATGTCGTGCAAAGGCAGAAATTCACGAGGAGGAAATCTTTTCCTGGCTGATTAGCCTCCGTGTGACTAACATTTTACATCATCCAAACATACACACACGTCCACCAGGAAGTGTGTGAACAGCGAAGCCCGTGATGCAGCTGTTGTTGCGTTTGATGTTAAAAAGCAAGAACATTACCACTAACTACCACAAACTCGGTCCAACCTTTGACGTCAGAGCGTCATCTGAGTCATTAGGAGTCATTGTAGCATAAATTGTTGTACTGATGCGTCAACAAGAGATATTTTACTAAACGTGAAAACTTTCATCTGTTCGTGGTACGGATGTGAAAAATACAGATCCTCATTGATATCTGTACCACATGTAACTCCAATCCATCCTATAGTTGCTGAGACATTTTTTCACTTATAACCAAAAAACTGAAAGTCCTTGTAGCACTAGAAAAAGAATCAGGGGACGACCGTAGGAATGATTCGTGGCCCGGTGACCATGATTCTCTGTATTTCACCGCAGCGCAGCAGTCTGGACGGAGTCAAGGACTTGGCCGACAGATCGGCGTTGCCGTCCGCAGAGAAACATGGCGCGTGTGGCTAAAGACGAGGACAGACACTTGGGCCGTGAATCATAACTTCTAGTCGCTTAATAGCTTGCGGATGAAAGACAGACACGTCTGTGTCTGTCCACTGATGTGCTTGCGTGCAGCACAACTGGTGCATGTCCAGCTGCAGAATTCCATGGAAATTAGGTTGCTCAGTGAGGATGACATCACGTCTTATCACATGTTTTATGCAAATGGAGTTTAAACACACTTTAGTCAACCTCTCGCACAGAGTAACACATATTACCATATACAGACAATCGTCATGATCCGCGGCCTGGACTTTGTTTCTGTTCCTTGGCCTCTTCTGCCCTTCTGATCTGGTTTAGACACACACATGCGCACACACGTTTGCACTGCTATACTTGTGAGGACACTCATTGACATAATACAGTCCCTAGCCCCTTCCCCTAACCAGCACAACTGAATGCCCAACCAAAAGCTAGTTCTACCCCTGACCCTAAAACCTTGACCCTTTAAAAAAACCCTACAAAAGTAGTACATAGAGGCACGTACACACACACACACACACTGGTGTTGTTCATACCATCGTCTCTATCGAGCTGATCGTTCAGTCCGAGTGGTCTCACTCACTAACAGGCAGACGCAAACAGACGTGGAATCAGGTGAAAAGCAGCTGCTGCGTCTCCAACTACCTCCGACGTTATTGGACGCAGCGCACAGACGAAGCCATGGGACGGCTTGGTGTGTCCCGGCCCTTAAGCTCCCAGTTTGCACTCACTCTTACCTGGGGTCTCAGACTTTTGGTGCCCCCTGAGTGTTACCTGGATCTCCACGACATGACCCTAAACACGCCCCTTGTCCCCTCTTTGCAGCCGGGTACATGTCTTCCTGTTTTCTACGGACCCTCTGCGTTCTTGCTGTGCTCTTCTGTGACTACTAAACACATTTTTTGTTAGTTATCTTATTCTTGTTAGATGGATTATCTTTTTTTCATGTTAGAACTTATGAAGTTATCTTGCGCAAGTTTGTTTTTCCTAATATTATTTTGCACGGAAACTCCTGTATGAGCACTCTGTCCTCTCTCATATATTCAACACACTATATATTCATTATTTCCCATCCAGGACCAACTGTGCCGTAGGTTTCGTGTTCCCCACACATAAGGAAGTACTTTATATATTTAAAATCTTTACTCCTGGTTTCTGCCCGTTTGTGGCACTGGGCGGAACACGTCGTCCACACTGATATAATAAGGATCCCTAACGACAACATGATGAAGACTCCGGATGGAGCCCAGAAAAACCCGACGTAGCATGAGACTGCACAAAACCCTTTGCAGCTGTAGATGTCCACTCCACCACATGTTGTGAATATATTTAGAACCATATTCTCGGTTTGTGTAGTTATCTTTATTGCTGCTTGTGGCATCTGTCTTACAGTTTGCGTCCTCAGTTATTCAGTAGCATTAATATAGCATTAAATTATGCTATTTCAGAAAAAAACTAATACTTTAAAACAGCTTTTATATGTTATCTGACTGTTCATAGTTATTGTCATGCTGCACATGATTACGATTATTTGTTTTGAAACAAATTGCCAACAAGTTTCATAATTTACTTCCATAATTCTGACATTTAATAGGTTGTACAGGTTAATAATAATGGAAATAATTGTAGGTCAAGTTCAGATACATATAGAAATGTTGTATATTTGATGGGAAAAGAGAAAAAAGTCCAAAGTTTTATTTTGTATTTGTACATCATTAAAGTTTCTTTACATCAGTTCTGCACAACCTCAGTTATATTTTCCACGGCTGCTTCATAATAAAAGCCACCCTGTTTTTGGAAAATGCTTTTTTTTTTTTTTTTGAAAAGTCCATTAGCATTTTAACGAAACCTGATTCCCGCAACTGACAGACGTTTATTGCACCCTACAAGTGCGTCTAAATCTCATACACGTCAGAGCTGTGTTCTCCTTGAATATGTCAGCAGTCGGATCTGGAAAGTTCTTGTCTCAGTGTCTCAGCACATTTTCTGTGACCAGAATCTTGAACTGTAGCAAACGGCAAACTAACGGCAAGTCGCTCTGCACAACAGCTGTTTTCTAAGCCAGTGAATTGTAAAATACTGGGCAATCGGGCTACGGAGCACACAAGGAGATGGAGCTGCGTCGATCAGGGATTGACACCTGATCAATCTGTGGCTTATAAAATGATCTCGGTGATGCAGTTTGTAGCTTCAGGTTTGTCTAAATACTCTAAGCTGAAATGGAGGGATTCTTATTTTCAGGTGATCGGACACTAATGTGAACATAGTTATGAATATGTTTTCCAGTTCTGCTAAAAGTTCCCTGTTGTTGCAGGGTTGTGCAGTTTTATTATTATTATTATTTTTTGAAGGAAGTGCTTTGTTGTCTTTATAGTTTGAAATGTTGTAAAATGCAAAAAAAAATTAAGTTTTAGCACCTAACCCCAGTGAAACATGCGGCGGCGTTGTTTACACAGGCAAACCGTGTGGCGGTTGCTGAGATTTGAAGGTGCTCATCCAGTCTCTATGTTGTTGGTGCCTGCAAGATTTCCTATAAACAAATGTGGGATTAATTTTCTCACGCCCCTTGATTCGATTGTGCTCTGCGAGCTGAGGATGCACTTTCATTTCACGTGTTTTTAATCAAATTAGACGGCCGCAAAGAACGGTCTGGATATAAAGAATGGACGTTGTTCCTGTCCGAATCGTCAAAGCATTGGAGGGAAATAGATTTGAGTGCCAAGTGTTGACATCAAAGAATGTCTCCTGTATATGGCAAGTGTTGAAATGTGTGTGTGTGTGTATGTATATTTGGAAGAATCTCCTATTAGTCAGTGTCCCCTCTGTGTGTCTTCTCTTTTGAAGCCGGAGATGAAAAATTAAACATGCTTTTTCTTCTGTTCGTCGGTGGCCTTGTCTTTCTTCTTCAAAGCCATGACTCACAGACTGACCTTTTAGTTCCCAGGAGTTCAGCGTCTCCTGTGAGGCATCGGGGCTGCTTGAAAGCATTCGGTGTCCCTGTGTCGAAGCAGGACTTCAGAAATGCCAAACTCCGCTTCGTGGCACGTACCCTGCGTCTCATCTGTGGACAATGAGTCTTAGTGCAACTGCGACGCGTACAAAGGTGTTTTCACACTTGATGCAGAATGAAAGTCTTGATTCTGTTTATGTGCGATGGAGGGGAATTTTAAAAGGAGCCTGCTATGCCTGAGTGCGTGGTTTGCTATTATTCAAATGAGGGGAATTCCTCGCTGTAAAGTTCAGAGTCAGTCCAGATTTTAACCAGACGAGTGTTTTTTTTTGTGCTTTTTACAGTGCAGATACTGTGTTTGTAAAGCTGCATTCATTTTTTTAAATATTAACGTTGGGTAACTGTGAGCCAAATGCATTGATTTAGTTTGCCCACAGTAAAAGTGCATGTCTAGTTGGAAAATATTTTAAAAATATCAAAATATTTTATTGGAAAGTAGAACTGCCTGTCTGTGTGAGTCTCTATCGCTTGTGGCTGCCACCCCTCAAATATTGGAGGAAATTATTATTCAACTATGTCTGGCGCATTCAACGTAATGTGAAAAAGGTGTCACGCCACGGAAAAACTTACTGAAGATGATCACACTAAATATGCAAATTTCCAGAGTCTCCAGGAGTGTTTTAGCAAACAGCCTCAGTTCTTTGAAGGTGAGGGAGAGAGAGAGACTGTCTATTAAACAGTAACATTAAGAGAAAACAATTTTAATATATTACAACAATGCTTCAAATGTCTGTCTGTGTGTGTGTGTGAAATGCTGTTTATGTCTAGTTGTTTTCATTTACACATTTCATTACACATTTACACATTACATTTATTTACACAGAAATGAAAATTTTTTTGGATGAATGAGTTCAGACTGTAAATACTATATTCACAGGGTAAATGTTAAAATATAGTAATACACATAGTTGGCAGTGTAGCAGGGTCAATGTGATTAATTGACAATAAAAGGCTTTTAGTTTTTATCGTGTAAGTATAATTACCAAAGTGCACTTTGCCTTCTCAAACACCAGAGTCTAATAATAGCAGGCGTATTGGATGAAATAGCGATTTTTACATACACGCATGTCAAAGCCTCTTTGGTTCAGTGGAGTGTGATCAACCGGTTTGTTACTGGTTGGAACGGAATTAAAAAAGATTTGACAGTTTTTGTGGGAAAACCCAGTGACAAATACCTGCGGGTTCACTGTACGTGAGGCCGTACAGTGTCCTGCAGTGGGAAGCTGCCCACAGTAATGGGCATGCAGCCCCCTCACTACGCTCACTAGAGGGTCGCACACTTGTAATCAGATTAATAAAAGAAATCAGACTTGTGCACATTGGTGCAGCAAACCAGAGTTAACAGATGCCTTTAAATTATTCCGGTGACTTTTGCCCAGAATAAAGTTTAGAGTTTGCCTCAGCCAGGAATTTGTGATCTTGCAAATGCAGAAATTTAAACTACTACATGTGGGCGATACCGGACACTTTAAAGTGTATCTAATCTTTTATTTCAAATTGAATCTGATCGAGCAAAGAATCAAAAGAACGAAAAAGTAGAAGCCTCATTTGAAAATTGACACACACACACACACACACACACACACATCGCCGAAATGTGACTTGCATCACACCTGCGCTTGTGTTACTCATGCGTAAACGTGCTGGTAGAGCAAGCGACTGAGCAGGCGTCACACAGGCACCTCTTAATACCTGTTTATTAAAAATGTGCTCGGAAACACAAAACCTGGCTTTACCACGGCACGTACGGTCTGGTTCGCTGCTTGTTGCTGTTGCATTTGTGTGGGCCGGATGTTGGCCGCCGGTCCTCGACAGACATCATGTCGGGCCTCTCTGAAAGACACACGCGTCCAAATGAAAAGTCTGTTTGAAAGCGTGGCGAGAGCTTCGAAATCGAGGAGAAAATCCACGCCTGATGGCGGACGGAAGGAACACTGAGCGAGAGGAGCGGTGTGGGAGAGATGTAGGAGGGTAAAAACTTGGACTGCTGGGTAAATATTGACACCTAGGATGTCTTGTTCTGTTGTTTTTATGGCTTCGGCTGGCAATTATTAATCATCCACTAAAAGTGTTATATACACACGCGCACAGACGTGAGCAGGCGGAACAGCTTGACTGGCACCTTTCATAGTTTCTGTCATTTCACATTTGATTTGCAAACTGAAGTTAATGGAGCCGTGTTTTCTTCCCCGGAGTTAAAGAGGAAAGTGTTGGTACTTCACTGTGCTGCTCTCACATTAGAGATCACTAATTATTGCTTTTCTATAAAACGATGATGTTCGAGAGATTTTCTCCAAATGACTACACGGGCGGGTTTAAAATATTCAAATTGTTTTATGTGTACATATTTAAAATTGTTAAGATTTGGATTATTTACACTCCAAAAGCCCGAACTGACAAAGTGGAAATCGAGAAGATTTGCAGATTAAAAATATCTGGCGTCTCTTTGCAAAAGTATTCAGACCCTTTTGAGCTTTGCAGAGACGTCCTTGAGTAAGTCTCTGCATCCTCTCCCAGATCGTCTCAAGCTCCACACGATTGTGTGGGAATAGTCTGAAGTAGAATCTTCAGGTCACTTCAGGGACACAGTCTGGATGGACACAGAGGACAGTCAGAGACTTGTCCTGAAGACGTCCACTTCCTGATCACAGTGTTCCTCAATTCAGCTGAATCATCAACTCTAAGATGGGTCCTGATGGTTTCAGGCTTCTGCCATGAGATTATTAGTTATTCAGGCCACGTGCCTCTTGAAACATTCAAAACTGTAGAAACGGTTTAATGCTCCTCCCGCCGTCCGTGCTGCACCACTTTTTTTCTGAGGTGCCGTGTGAATTGTAGGACCTTAAATAAACAGGTGGGTTAATTCAGTTTGCAACAGATTGGATATTAAAAGCACTGAGTCGCAATGTGAGAGCCACAACAAGGGGACAGATTTCAAGGTTTCCACCAAGTACGAGTTCTCCACGAAGGAAACTAAAGTGTGCAATGGTATAAACAGTATTAAATGTTAGGCTGATAACATAAATGGAGAAATGTCATCCACATTTATTTAACAAAGAGGAAAATTAAGTTATAGCAATTCATGACAAATAGGGGCCAAAGTTACGTAACAACTTGTTTCGGGGGAAAATAAACCATGTGAGCGTTTTAAAGTGTCTGAACTGAACTTACTAATAAAGCAGAAATGACTGAAATCCTCTGACGCGTTGCAGGTGCGAGTCTTTCCCTGCGGCGCTTCACTGCCGTGATCCTGGGAACCGCTGCCCATAAATCTTTAGTGTTAACGTGTGGAACAGATTTCGTGATGCACAAGGCCACACGACTGGATCTGACTTCAGAGACCCGGACGTGATCATGGTGTGGAGTGTTTCCCACCCACTGGTCAGATTAATATTTACTGCTGCCGTTAATTTCAGTCTCACAAAGACGCACCGTAAACACACCTGCATTTCCCACCTCAGTGGCTTTGTGTGTCGTGTCGTTTGCTTCGGGCATCTCTGAGCCGCGTTCAGCTTTAGAACGACTCTCCTCAGTCCTCATTGTTTGGCTCAGCAAGTTAAAATAGTTTAACAGTGAGTCAGTGTGAATGGGACGTGCAAAGCAATAAGCACGAAGTACCAAGGGAAAACCCTGGAAACCATGTTGTGTACGATCATTCAGAGAATACCTGCATTTATTGACACTTTACGCTGGAGTTTTCCTGTGTTCTCGCCCGCGGGGCCTGATCTCGGACTTCAACACAGGAGCTGTGTTTTTCTGCATTCACGTTCCCTCTGTGGTGTGGAAAAGCCCATAGGTTTCCAAATAAGGTCTGGGTGAGCGCTGGCAATATTAATAGAATAAGTCTGCTCCTGGGGAATATTTGTATTGACCTGTGAAGAAACTTTATCTGGTGCTTGCAGTTTCTGCGGCAGTGTGGGGGCGACACGCTGCTCTGTCAAACTGTAAGGTTTCAACTCAGGAAATATTGTAATATTAAAACGTAATAGTCCGATGGGACTTAAATAAATGTAAAGTATATGAAGTATTTCCTTTAAAGGTCCACCTGATCCTGCGGCCTTTTGAGCATCTTCCTGCTCTTTAAACTTTGTGCTAAAAGGAGAAACCTCTGGTTTCTTTTGAGTGTCTCTAAGTGAATGTTACCAAGAAAGAACTGGATCCGAGTTCACGCCAGTGCTTGTCATTTGTGGGTCAGTCCATTTCATCCGAGCGCTCTTCTTGTCGGGTACGGGGCAGAAATAGCAACAGCCTCTTCTAAATTCACCACCTTCTCTCTGTCTCATTTAGTTATTTTCCTTGGTCGCGCCTCACTTCCCCTCGAGCCTTCAGCCGGCCGCTCCTCCCTCTGAGTGTGCTCGGTTTTCGCATGGAGACCCGCTGAGGGGTTTTTGACTTGATAAAGACGTGCTGTGTTTGTTCAGTTTGTTCCGGCAACAGAGAGGCCCCCGGTGTGAATGTGATTCAGCTGGGTGATTCAGCCCATTAAATGGCTCTATGAAAAGAATGGGTTGCTGGCTTTGGCTTGCGGCTGGCTGCCGGTCCCAGGACCCGCTGTATGCCCGGCGCTGAATAGAAACAATGGGCTTCATTCATTTATATGTGCGCAGAAATGTTCTTGCTCAAAATAAAGGCACACGCAGAATCACCGTCAGATTCATCACGCTTGCGCCTGCCAACGTGTGTATGTCGGTAAATCAACAGCCGCACGCATGCAACCGATTTTAGACCCTGTCAGGGCTGCTGGTCCGTGAAGCACGTATTCCCCGATACGGATTCTGGTTTGAGTAGCGCATGTGAATGAATGGCATCACATTTCCCTCTGAAATGCCTCCAGATGACATCACGTGGAGTTGCTCCCACTTTCCCAGAGCTCCCCCAGATGACATCATCTGAACTCTTAATGATGAAAAAGGAGTTTTCGCTGCTGGAAGCGGAGAAATGTAGGGAAGTCAGACAGAAGTTTAAAATAATAATTAATGTACATTTACGCCCAAAACTAAAGCCATAGAGAGCAGGTTGATGTCGGTGAAGTTGCCCTTTAAGTTCAGAAACTTTAAATTGAATGTGAAAAAATAATTTGATGTTTGGAAAAATATGTCACTGGGTCAAATAGATCATTACAATAACTTCTATATAGGTAATAATACTTGATGAGCTGTTATAGCTGCTCAGGACCGTGTTCTTACTGCAGAGGTCTCAGATCCAGCTTCCTCAATTGGTCGGTAAGCAGTTGAGTAATTCAGTTTTTGGAACAAAGACACAGGAACCTTCCCCAAACCTTGACATTTTTTTCTCCTCTTAAAGCAGCCCACCTTGTTTGAAAACCGTTCTGATGAAGCACAAATCTCAGGTGCGTGTGGTTTGTTCTCACTCTGTTCGGCAACGAAGCAATTTACTCGCCGTGGCCCCCAGAGATGTCTCTGCCATCACCGTATACTTCCAAAATAAACTGAAACAAATCTGTCTCAGAGTTCAAACAAATCCAGGTAAGAAGACACCAACAAATCCTGGATTTGTGTGAGAATTGTTCGTACCAAGAGTTTTAGCCCAGATTTGTTTGTGAGGGGCCCAGTGTCTTTTTGTGCAGATTTCATGGACACACGACACAACTTGCAAGCTGTTTGATAGGTGGAAAGTCGGCTAAACAATATTAAGTATTCACGTTATGGTGGGCAATCACAAGCAAGTATGCATCAACAAAGGGTCCGTCAGACATCCGGCCCTGTCTCGTGGGTGCAGTTGGCTTTTTGTACAGTGGCCTGCTCGGTCAGTCCACTGTATCCACTGTACAGTTCAGCGTGTGCACAGGATGCAGCAGCTCACTATCACATTCTTCCCTAATGCTGACTTTATTTTCAAAGTATTTCTCACGTAACCTGCGATGGAATATGTAGCTTTCCAGCTTCTCTGGTGTGTGTGTGTGTGTGTGTGTGTGTGTGTGTGTGTGTGTGTGTGTGTGTGTGTGTGTGTGTGTGTGTGTGTGTGTGTGTGTGTGTGTGTGAGCAAATGTGTCTTCATCTTACAAATGGTCAAATCATTTTGGAAGCCTGCTTTCAAATTCCTGCAGTGATTATGTGAGTTTCAGTCAAAATATGGATGTAATTATTTTCAGCTTTGACTGTGCATCTCAGTGTGCAATAGTCTTTCCTTTTTAAGTATCAAAGTAGAAAAATAAATCAGGCTTATCTGATCATCATTTATCAAATCAGAGTTTCTCCTTGAGTTCATCGTAGATCATATTTCTGAACTGCACGTACGTGCACTGAATTGGTTTTCAGAAGGTGGGAGGATCCCGTCGCACTCACACAGACTGTAAGCTGTCAGATGCTCGGCTGAAGCCAGACCGGGTTCTGTATACAGCCCGTTTGCTAAATAAGAAAGATGCCAAACAACTTCAGGGAAAATTCAAGGCGCCTGGTGATATCCGTGGGTCTGAGCCAGTCACCGACTGCAAAGGACTTTCCACAGAAAACGACGTATGATCATTTTGTTTAGCTCATCTGTCCCGCGAACCTGGTCCTGCTGTGTGTGCTACAGGACATAAATCCCTCATCCAGTTCTTTCTGCGTTGACATTATTCCACTCAAAAAAAACAAAAAAGCTGTGGCTCGGCACTTTAATGTCTTATCCATAATTTTTATGTACTGAAGCCTGTACAACAAAATATGCAAGTGACCAAATTCTGTTTGACAACAAACCCAAAATCCTCAGTTTACACTGTTCACATTCACAACAAACATTCAATGATATTCTTTTACATCGACGTATCTATACAGTGAATGCCTGATGTAAGTGAATTGGAAGGTTTCCTGCGTGGCCTGGCTTCCTGCTGCCCCACAACGCGACAACTTACTCTGCTGCCGAGTCTATTTAGGGTCCGCCTGTAATTTGCAACACATTATCGGGGAGGATTCTGTCATTGAACAAATATGCGGAGATCTCCAGAATCTCAGACAAGTGCAAACACTTCCGCTGAGGACAAGTACATGGCAAGTTAGTTCTGCATCAGGGCAGCACACACTCAGTCACACGCAAACGTTCGAGCCGGCAGCGTGTGAATCGGCTCTGGGTCTGCTGCGTGTTCTGCTGGATGTTGTGTCCAGTTGGAGGAGAGAGGCTTGGGACGCCCTGGAAACAAAGAGCGCTTTAGTTAGACGGAAAACAGCTGCAGGCCTGGAAAACGTACATCAAACAGTGGGATGCTCCCTGCCTACCTTTGTCAACAATGCTCATTCTGCATATTTAATGCATTCAGGCCCAGCATGAAAATATCATTTCTGAAAGCATTACAAAATACTGGCGCTAACTGGAGAACTGGCAAAAATATTAGCAAATACCATAATTAATATCCAGTACAGTTTCTTCCTATTATGGACTGTTGTTGCTGCTATTTGAGTTGATATAACTATAAAGTTATAGACGTAAAACCTTGACATGTCTCCAAAGATCGTATGGAAATTGAAGCTGTAATGTACTGCTGCACTGGACCTGCACACGGGTCCAGGTGCAGATTCAAAGCCCAATCCAGCTCCACAGTCATGCACCTGATTCATAAACAGCCTCATATTTGGTGTTTAGAAATCAGGGACATCTGTCAGTACGTAGGTGCACAGCTGTCCGTGTCCGTTTATGTCTCCTGGAACAAAGAGTCACACTGTAAGTAACTATTATCGGAGCACTTAGCCGAGACACAGTCGTACAATAGGTCAAGTTCAGATGCATTTCCACTCTGCTCTTCCATGTGCCACTTTAAATCTGTGATAAATGTGGCAGCACAGCGGCGGACTCCAAACGTCTCTGCTTTAAATCTGGCTGTGTGCAGTTGTTCTTTCCGTGCTTGTGCGTTTTGTTTCGCTCCGGGTACCGATAGATGACTAACCGTGATGATATGTTAATGTGCCCGTTTGGACTTTAGGAAAACCTGGTACACACATTTAACCTAGAGGGCGGACGCTGCCCGGAGACCCTCTGCTGTGCTGCCTTTGACCTTATTAACATTTCTGTGTCACACACTCTGAACTTCAAACTGAATGTGGAGTGTTTATATCCGTGTATTGTTTTCTGCGCACGGTTTGTATCACATCTGGTGCCAGATGTTACACAACACGACACAAGCCAAAGATTTCATAAACTTGGTGGAAGTGAGTTGTGTCCTCACAGTCACAGAAGTGAAACCCTGAGTGGATGCATGAGGGTGACATGGTTCGAACAAACGGGACGTCCCTCTGCTGTGCTGTAACACGTCCTCTGTCTCCCACTTCCACAGATAGTGTCCAACGTGCTGATCTTCTCCTGCACCAACATTGTGGGCGTATGCACCCATTACCCTGCCGAGGGCTCGCAGAGGCAGGCCTTCCAGGAGACCAGGGAATGCATCCAGGCTCGCCTCCACTCCCAGAGGGAGAACCAGCAGCAGGTAAGAGCGAGCGAGCGAGCACTGATTTGTGGTAGCGGGAGAGAGGGAGGAGAGCGACCAACGAGCTCCTGTCACATTTATACCCAAATCAAATCCACGTCTCTTCTGAAGGGATGCAGCTTTTAAAACATTAGGTTATCAATATTAAATGCTCACTTCCCGTAGCCTTAAAAGACGCTTCGGAGGAGAGTGCACACTCTATCATTTTTAAAATCTTTGTCAAGGTCGGCAGCTGTGGAATGTTTGTTTAACCCATTTCCAAATTCAATGCTATACACTCACTGTGCTGAGTGACATATTTTCATTGCTATATTAAAAGAAAAACCAGTGAAATGGGAAGGTTTCCAATTCATATGATGGCTGAGAATTGTTGTGCAGCCAGGGGAGCAGGACACCGCTTCATATGACCTGAGATTAACCTCACATGAGGCATACGGTCAGATTTGGGGACTTCGAATCGCCCATAAACGCGGATGTAAACAGCTTCTGTCTCTGTCCTGCAGCCCTGGAACAGACTGGTGATCTGCTCAGGCTGCAGCCCACAGTCCCTCTCACCCAGTGACAGCTGAGATCGGCTCCAGCCGCCCTTTTAAGTGACTCTTAAAAGGATGAGTAAAAGATGACGGATGGGTGAAGTGATGTTCGCGTCCTAGACCGTAAATGGGCAGAAGGGTTTGAGAACACGGAGGCCCCGTCACTTCCAACCCTGGCTGCAGCACAAATGTAACACATTATAAAATATGGCACAAACTAGACATAATTTCAGGTGTGGAGCAGAAACTATTCACATTACATTCCTGTGTTCATATGGACTCGCGTGTGTTTACAGCGCAACTACAGGATGTTATACGGAACATTATTTAGAAGCTGTAGGAAAGAGTCTGTGGCTGCCCTGAATCTGTTTGAATATTCTTTTCAAAATTTAAAAAGTCGAGTGTCATTCAAGTCTCTTCGGTTATTTTATATCTAATACATCCCATACTGGACAAAAATAGAAGTTACCTTATTGCTTGTGGCTGTGAGGTTCAGACTCTGACATTTTCAGTCTCCTCTCACTAGTTTTTTTTTTTTTTTTCTGCAGCACTCAATAGTTAATAGAAATGTATTGATAAAAATGTACAATGGTTCAAATGCTGCACTACCCATGAGCTTCAGCCACCACTGCTGTGAATTAAAGCTGTCCGACCGCTTTACTCGGGCAAATGGAATAAAAAATGCACCACACCTTTGGATTTTACAGTTTGACAGTGAACTGACAGCTCGCAGCTCACCGACAGAACTGGAGATTTGGTGACGTCATATGACGGGATGTACACAGGATCTCACCCGCCATCTTTAAAGAATCAGAATATTTACTAAAACAGCTGTTCGTCTTTTCAGTCCACTGAGGATCCAAACCGCCCGTGTTGTCCACGTTACAAAAGTAGAGAATTTGACCCTGACTTATGCTTATAAAACACAAATTCTCACACGAATACCGTAACTCTCCAGCCCCGTACTTTGGTTTTGTGCACATTTTGAAACCACACCGGTTGAGAATCCGCACATACAACTAATCTAAATATATACCGACACGTTTCCCTGCCAAGGATCGTTTTCTTCCTACAGCTGTAATTCGGGGACGTGCCGTGGTCTCGGTGAACATGATGTGGACCTTTTATTCCCCACCACTTGTTGGGAGCACTCATTGTTGTGAACAGGCTTGTTTGTCCCTCGGCCTCCCCTCACATGACCTTCATCTGCTAATTCTCATATCCTTGTTCACTGAACTTATCTCCCCCCACGGTTTTGCTGCAGGAACGCCTCCTGCTCTCAGTGCTTCCCCGCCATGTTGCCATGGAGATGAAAGCCGATATAAACGCCAAGCAGGAAGACATGATGTTCCACAAGATCTACATCCAGAAGCACGACAATGTCAGGTAACAGCGGGGGCAGCGCCCCACCCCCCTCAGCTTCCCAGATTTGTTTGAGTTTTTGATTTATAATAAAGGTATTTAAGGTCCTGCTGAATCTGATTTATCAAAGTCAGAACTTTAAACTCCACTGTATCTGCTGCGTATTTGAAATACTAGTTAGAATCTGTTTCGATACCTCTAGAATCCAACGTTTCTGCCGTTTGGATTTGGTGCAGCCCTTTTTCATTAAAATCGGTCTAGTTGTGTTAAAAATAAGTCTAAATAATTTTAAGGCAGCTGAACTGTAAAAGAAGCCATGATTTCAAATCATTGTAATCCAGGTTAATCCTTTATGGTGCAGCCCACCCACAGACAGGAGCAGAGGAGGAGGGTGAAGTGCTGGCGTTGCCATGACAATAGGCTGCATGGTATTTTCCCACAATATTTTTTTTCCCTACATATACAGTAGTATTGGTGATCACACAGACGCAGTGTGTACTATTATATGTGATGTATGGACAATAATAGGAAAAAAATATGAATAAACCAAAAGCTGCTCATCACGTCAAAAACACACAAACACACTCACAAACACAGAGCTGGAGCGTCCAGTTGCATCTTCCGTGGCAATTGCTTGGTTTTCGTTAAAAGGCTTTAACTCTCATCACATGGTTTAAATGTCAGTAAACAAACACAGACATTGTGTTTTTTCATTGAATGTTATTCTTGGACACACGTGATATTTGGTCTGATGCTCAGCTGGTTTTTGGTTAGAGAGTTCATTCAGTGTCCTGTCTCTTTTCCAGGACCTCTGCAGCTTCAGCCATGCCCTTTTTACCTCACTTCACAGCGTGTGTTGAAGCTTTGATCCGGCTCATCATAAAAATCCGCTCATATTCTAAGAGATCATTATATACTGTAGTACACAAGCCCACAGGGCAGATGCTGCTCCAGAAGTGTGGGTTGGTTTGGCGCCACCTTGTGGAGTAACGACACACTGTGTCAAGGTGATGCCTGACACTCGATTCCACCCGCTCACTTTACCTGGAATGAATTCCAACTCATCCACAGCCTCATGAAGACTCTGGACGTTAAACTGTTGCAGTGAATTACTGCGTAACTGTGTGGACCATGTAAACTCTTACAGTGTCACTGTCTTGGCCGAGTTGCCCTTGAAAAAGCTTCTTACGCTCAGCAGACTGTTGATGGTTAAGTCGATGTTCACAGTGGATGCATCTATTTCTGAGGCTGTCAAGAAGCTCATTTCCGTAGCCTGTAACTCAGGAAACCAAGGAGATGCACACACTGAAAAGACAAAGAAAAGAGGCCCGCTGTAGGTTTTAACACCCGAGTCCCCGCAGCATCTGCTGGCTTGACTAATTTTGGTCTGCGGACACGAGTGTGTGGTTAATGGACGCCTAACCAGGTGTGACTAGGCCTGTTGGAGAGCAGGCAGTGGCTTTCGGTAATTAGGATTCTGCTGAGAGGTCGAGTAACAGCAGCGAGAGAAGTGACAGCTCCCACTGTTGCAGCTGAGGAGTGAGAGGGACCACAGAGGAGGGTGGAGACGAGTGGTCAGGAAGTTTGTACAAATATAGGCTCATCACAGGCACATCTGTACCAGTTTAACCTGGTCACTTAAGGTAGTGCATTAAATGAGTGACCTGGATGGTGCGCGTTTGTCCAAATGAAGGACTGTGGACTTTGGTTTGCATCACTTACATACATTTAATGGATGAGTTTAACAGGAGGAATCATTACAGCAAGTAAAACCTCTTTCAGAGCTCATGTGGACATTAGCCTGTTGTTTTTGGTCACACTTGAATAAATGTGAACCCATCCTTTAATCACGGTTTTTCAAGTGCATATTCGCTGAATGCTTCATATTTACGTTTGAAAGACTGACTCTGCTGATTTCCTGACTTGTTTTCTAACGACTAAGAAATTGTGAGTTAGATCGAGGTCCCATCTTTGAATTCAGCAGAATCATCAGTCTGGATTTCTTGATGTCCCTAAATGATTGAGTTATTGTCTAAACCCCCTTTCAGACACGAACTGTAGAAAAGCTCAGGAGGATCGGGTCCAGACGTTATGTAGTTTCCCTTTCAGACACGTAACCAACATCGAGACAGTCGCGTTCGACCTGCCTCCTCACTTGTGAAGAAATACTCAAAACTACCCTCTCAGTAGTAATGTTGTCCGTTGTTGTTGACATCAATAGGACAGTAATAGTACGAGTTCTTCACATTCAGGTGTTTGTATTTGGCCACTTTCACGGCAGGAAATTGACATCATCGACATGTCCACTCACTCACGGTGAATCCTCCATTCACGCAGGAGCCCAGCCGGAGATAATCCGGACAAAGGTCAAATCCTGCTGTACCTTCTCCCTCGCTCGTGTTTGTTCTCTGGAGTAAAACAATGTCCTGTAGCCCCGGAAATGAGATGCAAAAAATAAATAAATCAACATAAAAAAGTGTGCTGACTAAGGAATTACTCAGCAGAGCTCTGAGGTGATGCTGCCAGGTCGCCCCGCAGCAAATATCGGCCAACCGAGCACTGTGACTGTGGCTGTGGCTGTTATGTAGGGCAGCAGCACCCTGAGGAGACAGACGTGCAGAGAACATTGCATAAATTACAAGGACTGACCTTACCTTAGTTCTTCATGTTCTAATTGGAATGAGCACACAGCAAACACATGGTTTCAGTGTGCGTTAGTTTATATCAGCACTACATGGTCGAAATGATGATGATGCATGGGACGAATGAAGCGACTTAAGGGAAAAGGAAAGAAAAGCATAAAACTATGATGAAAAGTGTGCGTTTCCTTTTTTTTTTTTTTTTTTTTTGCCTGGCTGAGGTTAGCGAGCCACCATCAGCAGCTGGGGGCAGATAAAAGGCTGCTGGCCGGTGGCAGCTCTGGTTCCCGATGAGAGGTGGATCACGGGGGCAGGCACTTCCAGGGGGCAGGACACCTTTGGTCCAGCTGAGATTTGACCCGGAATGGACTTTGCAGTTGTGGTTCTGGTGCTTTTATTCGGCTGCATGCGAAAGTTAAAGGGACATTCGGCCCCCCGCAGCAAACAGCGCGTTAGAACCACAACCCTCCTTCAAATGTTACTGTGACGTTTTCCAGTAGTAAACAGTTTCTCTGCCACGTGCAAACATTTGGGCACTTTGGTCAAAGTGTATAAAGCCCACCCAGGTTTATTTGTGCTCGGAGCGAGGGTGCATTCTCCGATCTGCAGCTGAATTAATCACTGCAGACTGTCAAATCAAAAGCGGAGACATACATTAATCTCACAGTTATTCGTCTTTCTGTAGAAAATAACTGTGGCATCATTTTAAACCCTTTCAGGTCTGTAAAATTACTGACTTTGTTCCTTTTCGTGTTCACATCCAAAAACCTGAAATCTTTATTTATTTCATCGGCTGCAAAACAATAAAAAGTCCAGACATGGTCCCTCCCCAAACTGTGCCTGACCTTTCAGTCCGGTCACTCAGTCGCTGTCACACAGATGCAGAAATCACCAGGGTTTCATGCTTTGTCCGAGTGAATCGTCACCAAGGTAACGATTAAACAGGACTTTCCCGTGCTGTGTCTCACTCGCTTGTTTTTGTACCGGACCACCCACTGTCAGGCTGTGGGAAGAGGTCCGCAGAGCTCTCCTGGACGTGTTTACAATGTGCATAAAACCTACAGCTTGACCCAGAAGAGACAGAGGTCTCATTTAGATTTTGCTCTGCATAAAATAATGCAACTTCCTGTTATTGAATCCTGATTTTTGTCACAATAGTGAGAAGGATTCGAAAGTGTTCCTCAGAGGAGCCGGTTTTAACTTGACGCTCGTACATGTGTCCTGAAACACCTTCCTACACGTCACACACACACAGTAAATTGTCCTGCACGGTTACCACAGCGATTCTAAAATGTGGGTGACACACATCTTGCGTGGACACATGGAGCACGGCAGCCGCTGCTGACGTCTTCCTTACACTACGCCTTCTGTGGTGTGAGACTGTAAACCTACATCGTAAAGGAAACGCTATATTTTTCTTTTTTTGATTTAGTTTTATGAAATGGATTTTGTCTCATAATGCGGTTCCAGTTTATGTCTGTGAAGATTCTGAGTCAGCCAGGTCCCAGAGGTGCTGTTTGGTGGCGAGTGGACATGCCTGAAGTTCTTAAAGAGGCTCATCTGAAGTTTTATCGGTTCGAATTAACTGGCTTGGAGTGTCCCTCTGCATCAGGCAGGTGACAGTCCGTCCTTTGGAGACATCAGTGTGCAGACTGTGGACAAAGACGACTGATGAAAGGGGAAAAACAGGAGGCCAGCTACGCTACACTGGAGCTGGTCAATGACACCACTTACTGTATCAGACCGTTAAAATGCTGTTTGGTGACCCAAATGACAAACACGTGGATGCAGCGTGGAACAACAACAACCCGCAGGAGACCATCAAAGTCCCAACGGCTTAAATCCGCTGGCTTCGTACGCCTGCTTCTCTGTGGCAGTTGGTTAGAAGTGATGAAGTCGTTCTCATAAGAGCTGAAGTGTCTCAGAGAAAACCAGTCCAGCTGTGAGTCAGTTTGCAGTGGTCGTGCCATTTGCCTGTTTGCATGTAGTGATGATGATGCCTGGACATTGAATTAACCGGAATCCCAGAATTGAAATATACTTGCGTAAGATTGGAAACAACAATGTAAATATTGAGGTTCCGTACAAATTCATTTTTCTTGCTTATATTATTTTTAGACTTTATTGTCCCTCCAGGAATTTGCAGAGTTGCCATGTCAACTGATCCCCCATGAATTCTGTGCAACCTTACAGTTTGAAACATCATCAAAACATTGCAACACGCATCACTTTTTTTTCTTCTTAAGAAAAACAGTTGTGAAATCAGACATTTTAAGGCACAACAATCAAAACAGGTCCATTAAATCCCGGAGGGGCCGACTTTTGGTAAAAACAAGTAAATTCACATTTCCATTCCTCACTTGTCGTCTCCGTCGGCCATCGCTGCGTCTGCCCACGGCGAGGACCCGTTTCTGCGCTCAAACAAACCGGCCGAGTGTCTGGTTTCCTTCGACCTCCCATGGAACAGTTCGCAGAAAACAATCAATTATTCTCAGAAGCGTCAACCCCAGAGTGGGGACTCTTAATCCCTTTCAGCCAAAAATCTAAATTGAGTAAATTTAGTCATCCTGAAGCCCAAGTTGATTAGAGTGTGTTCTGTGAGGCCTGTAGAAATCTTCTTTTTACACTTTTACCTGAACACGAACACTTCCTGCCTGCCGCACGTTTTGCAGTAGCACACCGTGTCCTTGCTGTGTTACAGGCACCTATCCTGTGAGATTCATGTGAGCTTGTGCGGTCACAAACCTTTGTTTATTCATGGCTTTCTCTTCTTCGTCCTGGGGGTCTGACTCAGAAAACCACTTCTACAGAATCAGGGAACTTGTGAGATCTGGCTTTACAAAATGAAACGCCAACCAAGCTGCTTTATTGAGCCTTCTTCCCGTTCCCATGTAGCTCGAGGCAGCGTTGCCAGATTCTGTGGATTTTAAAGAGTGTGTTTGTGTGTGTTCCTGTAGATACCACTTGATGAGGACCAAATTTTGATTTTTAAGGACATTTTTGGAAAGTGAGGATATTTTGGCCAGTCCTCACAACTTTAAAGAGATTATCGAGGGTCAAGACTGGGTTTCAGGGTTGTAAGTAAGGGCGTGTGTGTGTGTGTGTGTGTGTGTGTGTGTGTGTGTGTGTGTGTGTGAGGGAGAACAAAGATATAATAAAACCACAAAGAAGATATTTTAGTAAATATATTGAACCAGTCGGTCACATTCTGCCACATGGTTTTTAAATCACACTAGTAGGTGTTTGGAATCCCAATTAAAATGTTTCACATGGAGACTGCAGATGGAAAATAACTATATTTACTATGAGGTGAGATTCAAATTATATTGAATGTAAGAGAATATTTGGAAAGAAGTAACGGCCAAATGACTGGATGAAAGAGAAGCATAGTCATAAATGAGGAGAGTGAGATGGTCAGATTATGATGATGATGATGATGATGATGATGATGATGATTTGGTTTGTGTGGGATTGAAAGAAACATCCGATCAGCCAATGGCCTCTCTTTCAAGTTAAAATAAAGTCACATCATTCTGTAGTTGGGGCTCCCATAAACACCTCAGGTCGGGTTCTTCAGATGCATCACTCCAGCAGGGATCAGTGGAAAAAAGAGGGAAAACCCACTTCAGGACAACGTGGTCCATGTGTTTTTATCTGTGCGTATCTACACGAGGACAACCTGCCGTCTCCCACAGCTAATGCTTGGCCTATCGCTGTCCCTGCCTGCCAGCCTCGTCTCTTTGTCCTTCCTTCTGTCAGTTGTTCAGTCCAGATCCAGTGAGATCATCTGTCCTGAGAGTAATGAAAATTCCTCAATCACTGTATCCGCTTACAGTATTACCTGGAAACGGGGGCCTCATTTTGTCTCACGGACACACACACATTCGCACCACATACCATTTAGCCGGGGCAGGACCTCATTAGCACAAAACACTACATTAGACGTATTGGATTTCTTTACCTTCACGCATTGACTTTTCAAAGCTGCTTCAATCGTCCAACCCCTTTCAGTTCAGCTTCAGTGTCAAATCTGGACTAGAGTCATTTAATCACCCACCCCTGCATCTCTCCCCCGAACGTCTGCAGAAGCATTTACACTTTGACCCTGTTGCTCTTGTGTTTCCGCAGCATCTTATTTGCAGACATCGAGGGTTTCACCAGTCTGGCATCCCAGTGCACGGCGCAGGAGCTGGTGATGACCCTCAATGAGCTTTTCGCCCGCTTTGACAAGCTGGCAGCGGTGAGTACACAATCACACGTGAGGTTAAGTTTAACAGCGGGCAAGTCTTTTCGCGTTGCCCAGGTCACATGTAGTGAGCTGCCAAAGACGAGCCCTGATGACACTGGACTTGCTCAGACAGTGACAGGCATAAACGGTAAATCAGTAGATTGATCATCCAGTACATGAAAGCAGAATATTTCCCCTGGTTTGTCTTTTGTGGGACGTATCAGAGATGGGCCGACGTGACGCAGCTACAGTTTTGTACAGACAAGCTCTTATAGGTTTGACATTGAATAGTGACCAGCTGACCTGTGGAAAGTTTACGAAACTCATGCTTAGCTCTAAGGTTGTGAAATATTCCGTGAACAATGGCATATTTGATATCCAACATCCTCAAGTCAGAACCCGGGGGGAGTCATGAGAGCCTTGTGAATCACAAAATACCACATTTCTGTTATGCAAAATTAGATTATTTTGGTCAAGCTTGTGCTTTTTGATGTTCCCCTATGGTATGAATTACTGGGTAATTTCACTCTCTTCAGGCCTGTCAAATGAAATTAAAGAAAAATATCCAGGAAGGAGTTATCGTGCTTTCAGTCAACTGGTCACGCCCCGTACATATGCAAACTGATGAGAGGTCACAACAAAAACGCAGCTTTATTTTTAGAACTCACAAGCCAAAAAGACTGGGAACAGTTCCTGACCATGTATTATCTGAGACATGATTTAGTTTAGTTTAGTTCAGTGTGTTTATTTATGTATTTCAATAAGAACCCAGCAATTCCTCCTGAGCGATAAAGTGGAAGGGGGTGGGTGGGGGGGACTCCTTTAACAGAACAGGTTCAGGGTCGGACGGCCGTCTGCCTCGACTTGAAAGGTGAGAGGTGAACAGGAAGAGAAGAAAAGCAACAAGAAGCAGTAGACAAAACACAGGCTGGAGAGGCCAGCGATGCCAGCAACGTGAGGAAACACGTCAGAGAGGGAGACGCTCAACTGCAGGGACGAAAAACACCAAAGCAAATCATGTACACTCACGCGAAAATGTAGAACCGAGGGGCGATTCCTCAGAAGAGGAGCTTGATATCTAAAGGCTCTGCCTCCAATTCTAATTTTGGAAAGACTCAAAGCAAGTAGACGTGCGCTCTGAGATCTGATCATACATATGAGCATATGAGTTGTGTTTCACACATGTAACACACACGGCAAATGCACAACGGCTTAAATTCGTTTAGTCCCTATTTAATTTGTGGTTACTTAATAAATCAAAAGACACAACTACTGTACAGCTGTAAGCAGCGTTCCTGTCTGATGGTCATCCAGTGAATCAGAATCACAGCTCGACTTTATTTATAGTGCATTCCTAATACAGTAACCGGAGCTTAAAAGCTGCACGTTCGTGAGCATTGATATTTCTGCCTGATCCAGATGCTTCGCTGTTTATCCAGCTAATGCTCAGTGAGTGATTATGAAAAGTGAAATGATGTGTTAATCAATGAGTGCGAGAGAGCCCGGCATAATGGCATTATAAACCAGAAACGGGGCGGCTGACACTTTAATGTCAGCGCCAGATGTACCTCGTAGTTGTGCAGACACACACACACACACACACACACACACACACACACACTCTGTGGACGTGCTGTTCTGTACACAGTGGGTCTGTTTGTGTTTTCCCAGAGCCATGTGTTAGGGAGACACTCAGGTGGCCGTCATGAGACACACTGCCCTACGGATCGAAACGCACGCACACACACACACACACACACACACACACTGCTCTGATTTCCCTGCTGTGAAGAGATGTTTGACTTCTCAGGTTTAGGTGTGTAAAACATTGTAAAATGCAGTTTCTGTCGAATCCCTGCTTCGTCCTTCATCCTTTAAAGGTGCAGGATTTATTTCAATTCGGCTGTTTCTTTTTGTGTGTGTGTGTGTGTGTGTGTTACCACGACCAATACCTTCAACATCAATGAAAATTCAATGAGAGTTAATTCTAAAAGTATCTTATTTCATATTTGTAATTGGAAACCACAACATTTTTCAATTGTCATCAAAGAAGGACTGTTCATATGTTCTCAGAACCCTCAGAAGTAATGTTGCTATGAACGCCGCCACAGGAAATCCTTCCTAAGTTTATGAGCTGATGCTCACTCACAGTGTTTGTTTCCGGACAGGAGAACCACTGTCTGCGGATCAAGATCCTGGGAGACTGCTACTACTGTGTGTCCGGGCTGCCAGAGGCCAGGGCCGATCACGCCCACTGCTGCGTGGAGATGGGGCTGGACATGATCGAGGCCATCTCGTGAGTGGCGCCCAGCGTTAAAAAGAACGTTGTGTGGATATATATGCTTGTATTAGACAGTGGGGAAGTTTCGTTTAGTTAAACTCGATGACGGGGACGGGTTCTCTGTTCTCTGTTAGCTCAGGTAAATGATCCGAGAGCACGAGACTGAAATCTGATCGGCAGTAGAACGTCATCATTCCGCTCACAGGTCGAGCTTAGAGTCTGATTGTGGTGGTGAGAGGTTAAGTCTGTTACTCCCCAAATGGCCTCAAAGCTCTTCAGTGATTAAATTCCTTCCCCAAAAGAGACTCACGTTTCTGAGCTGCTGCAGCTGATCTGAATCCTTCTGTTCTGCTCATCGCTTCCTCCACGTGGCCAGTTTCTGATCCCGCTCCTCCTGTCACTACTAAAGGAGAAAGACGGGCTTGTTTCCTTTCTTTCCAGATCGTCCGGTACACTTGTTCCACCTGTTCCAAGCTTTTCTAAATACATATATTCCTGTGAGACCTTTCAGGAGCGGTTAGTAGAAATGTGAGTCTCTATCTCGCAGAGATAAACTATGATGTGGCCTTCAGTTGGACACTGAGTCACAGCGCTGACCTTAATCCAGCTCCGTCCTTCTCTCTGTTCTCTAATCAAAAGGACTGCGTGATTACAGGGACGGAGACTTCCTCTCTCCCTGCTTTGTCCACCCAGGTCAATGTGTCACTGGTCACTTTGTCCTTTATGATCACTATCATTAAGCTTTTCCGGCTCCACACAGTCAGCAGCACGACTCAGCCCAAACACGAGCCGATGCCTGATTTTAAAGTCCTACTAAGTTGAATAAAAATCCATTTTCCTGCTCCGTCTGCTAACAAAACAATACAGCACATGCAATCAGTGGTTGCGTATCCGCACTTTTACCCAAATCGGACGTTATCAACGACAAAACTGAACGTGTTGATTTTCCGCTGATCTGTTTCAGTCCACAAATCCAACGTATTTTTTCCCCGTTTGTTGCAGGCTGGTACGGGAGGTGACTGGGGTGAATGTCAACATGCGAGTGGGCATCCACAGCGGCAGGGTGCACTGCGGGGTGCTGGGACTCAGGAAGTGGCAGTTTGACGTCTGGTCCAATGACGTCACGTTGGCCAATCAGATGGAGGCCGGGGGCAAAGCTGGGTGTGTCTCTCCGGTTCGAGCCAGTCGGTTGTAGACGTGCAGGGATGAACGTGCAGTGTCTGAATAATGACCGTCAACGTGTGCTGTTACCGTTTCAGGCGTATCCACATCACTAAGGCCACTCTGAATTATCTGAACGGCGACTACGACGTGGAGCCTGGCGCAGGGGGCGAACGAAACGCCTACCTTAACAAGAACAGCATAGAGACGTACCTCATTGTGGGCTGCAGCCAGAAAAGGGTACGATCCACATTTACACGAGATTCATAAAAATATTCTGTGTGCTGCTGTGGGTCTTTTTCAATAAGAGCAAACAACCAAACAGAATCTTCTGAACGTATGCACAAAACCATCCAAACACAGTAGCACCTGTGGCACGGAGCCTCTGTAATTCAGCCATTAACTAGACATTAGCCTAATCTGATGCTGAGGCTTTGACAAAACACAATGCAACTATTGAACGATCCACTGAAAGCGTCGACGCGTGGGTGTTTAATTATTCCGAAGCTGAGAACATGACATTTCTGCTGCATCATAAAAACCAGAACTAAAGAGCTCGTCCTCTCCGTTCACACACAGCCGGGCCCTATCGCACTTATCAGCGTTTATAAAGTGGGATTCTGTTCCGCGTGAATCATGATTTGGAGGGGAATGACTTCTTTTCTTCCTGGCTGCATGAGTGCCTGTTTGTTTAGGGCTGTACTACTTTTATCAGCTGTCTCTGTCCTCTGGCAGCATCACAAGCTGGGACTATATATAGCACGTCATGTGAAGCGATATCTCCATCTCATTCTGCCGCTCATGCTGTGAGAGCGATTGTACAGTCTAATTATTTTTCGTCCTTTTTATATCTTTATTTTTGTAAAGTCCCCGTTGAACCAATGTGCAGTTTTTGTATCAGATCTGCAAAAATCATAATAGCTGCACATTGTGCACATTGTCTTTCCAACGTGAACAAACTTTGCATTTCGGTTCAGTTAAATAACTTCAAATCAGGATCAAATCAGCTGTTTGCAAAAAACAAGCTTCACATCAGGGACAGCAGCCTCACCTTAGGCTTTTTTTCAGTCTTAATAAAGGGTCAGTCACCTTCTTTAATAAGAATTATTCTTTATTTTTACCTTCTTTGCATGAGCCTTTACAAATCATTCAGGCTCTGGATGAAGCTACTGCACGATATAGCTCAACACTTTTTTCAATGGTGAGATTAATTAAAAGTTGGTAAAAGACGTCAGTTAATCCAAGTTTAGCTCCTGTCAAAGCTGTAATCTTATTCCATCAGAGCGGAGTACAAACTAATAATTGCTTTTTTTAGGAGGTGGAAACTGATAAAACAGTTTATTTAGAAAGGTTTTATGAATACACATGCTAATGTTGGTGTCTTCTAACTAATATAGACATATTTCATTCTACCGTCAGGGGGTTTTAATGTTGTGGCTTATCAGTGTATGCTGTGCGTTGAAATGAAAACTTAGAAGTGCTGAGCTTTGTGCGTCTGTAAATCAAGTTGCTTTACTTTGTTCTTTGTCAACATGCAATGAGTTTTCTGTGTCTTTACCTCCCACAGAAAGAGGAGAAAGCCATGATAGCCAAAATGAACCGACAGAGGACCAATTCTGTCACCCACAACAGCGGCCACTGGACCGACCGTCCCTTCTACAACCATCTGAGCGGAAACCAGGTCTCCAAGGAGATGAAGAGGATGGTGAGGAAAATGCAGATGTTTAGCCATGCTGCTGTTTGTCAGTGCAACGGCCAGGTGACTTTTCTGCCAGCGTCTCTTTGTAATGAAGCCAACACGTCGTTAATACCCACAGTCGTCAGGACCAGCAGCGATGGTCCTTTAGCGGTGCCCCTTTGCTCAGAGAGGCTCTCAGGAGCACTCAGAGATGACAGCAACATGTGGGCGGATGTGAAGACCACAGCAAATTGTCATTTCACTGTTGCCGGCCGAGCAGCAACAACTCCCGTCCGCCGGAGTGAAACCCCTCCTGGGCTGCATTTGAGGCGCAGGAAAGACTCAGTCTGTGGCTGCATCGGAGATTGGTTTTTATTTGCGTACTGTGGCTCTCCCTGCTGAGCCGACCCTGCAAACAGTGACTCACTCAGTGAATAGATGCACCCACACCTGAAACACACACACACACACACACACAACAGTTTTTTGTTGATATCCATATCATTGTTCCACCCACATTTTATCACTGAATCTATTATAAAGAAAAAGACGAGGACGGCTCATATGCGCAGCCCCAAGTTTTACACTCCTCCATGCTCACAAAATGAAAGTACGAGTAAATGGAAGCGACCACACCGAGATGAGTTTTCTGCACAGCCTGTGAAAAACATGGTTTCTATGGCATCATCAGATGTCTCAGCTTGGGCTCGCAGACTCCATATTTATAACAGAAAGCCTGTGTTACAGTGTGAGGTCACGGAGTTTCAAAGACGTGGGCGTTTACCAGAGAGCGATATTGCTGTTAGGCTGCAGGATGGGAAGTGTAGGATCCAGTGGACAGCTTGCTGACTAAAACCAGGATGTCTCATTATTTTAGCTGCACCATTTTGAACCACTGTTCCTCACAATTCCCATAACTTACAATAATGGAGGCGCTCTGCAAAATACCAAGGAAATATAGTTGCTTACACAAATGATGTGGAAAAATTGTGTGAGCACTTCTGAGAATAACTGGTTGTAAGAATGTATCATTTGTAACTTAATCACAGGGAGGGTTGGATGCATTTCCTGTGAGCGTAAAACCTGTAGTTCTACTGTATATATGCAGCACCGCGCTGGTCATATGCGCACAGCCCCGCAGAGCAACACCTGAATATTAAAGTGCATTTATTTGACAGAGAAGACGCATAATGTGCACTTTGTGCTCCCAAACGCACAAACACAGTTTTTTCTGTGTCCTTTTCTATGCATGTGCATCTGAGGACAAAGATTCAGCCATTGTTGCCTTGTTATTTGAATAGTAAGACAGCAACCACATATGATCACAGTGATATTAAAAAGCAGTTTTTTTTTGTTAATCTACATATAGAAATGTTCTTTGGCAGAAAGGCCGTGTGAGTGAAGTCACGCACTGCACAAGAACTCACTTCAAAACAGGTTAATCTTACACATGTTGGCAAAATAAACTCAAATCTTCCATTTTTCCACACCAATTATTTTCATTTGATGTTAGTTTAGAATAAATGCAACAAGGGGCAACATCAGCCAGCGACACCTACTGACACTCAGGCCACAATAACACAGAAAACGAAAAAAGGAAAATCAAAGTGATCTTTGATTGATTTTTGAAATCAAATGGATCTTTTGGTAATAAAAGCGGAGCCGCCGTACGCTCAGTAACTTGACTGCCATTGAATAACTGGTCCTGGCATCACGTCGGCAGCCGCTGTTTTTTTTTTTCCTCCTGATGTCAGATGAGTGTGGCACCAAAGCATCCGTGCGTTCGTCACGCCCTGACTCACAGGATCCTTTTAAAGTTTGTGGAAACATTAGCACTTTTGACATGGGCTTCATTTGTCACAGTTTCAGCCCTTTTTTCATCCTCAGCCTCTTATTTTACCCCTGCACATCACCGTCTGCCTCTCTGTCTCTGCGCTGCTGATTAATCGCTCGGCAGGCTCTGAAGATAAAGCGAGTTCTGGAGACAGTGTCGTAGAGAGCGAGGAAGCAAAGACGCATAAAGGGCACGAGAGGGATTTTTTTACACAAGTGGCAGAGCGAGCGACAACACGAATGTGCATTCTCGTTTATTCTGTGGGTGCGAACGGATGATGCTGAGCAGTGGACAGTGGATTCTTTTAAAGCAGAATCAAAGCTTTCCTTTTCTACAGTTCAGTCAAATGTTCTTGTTATCAACTATAGATTAATTAGTAGAATAAACGGCATTTTAGGTGGGTTTTCTCAGGTCATGGTCTTTGCTCAGGGAAGCCACCTCCTGTGTGCTCCTTCACTGCTGATGTTAATGCGTTTGTCCACGAGAGGGAGCTGGAGACGCGCAGAGACGCAGGCCTCAGGTGCATATTACAGCTGCACACTGAGGCCACAGGAACATTGCATTAAAATGCAGAAATATTGGAAAAGTTTGCATGCAGACGCTACTGGGCTGTAGTGTTTTGTAGTATGTCAGTGCAGGTTTGTTATGGCGGGTAGCCGGAGAATGAGGTTCGGCTGCAGATTTTTACCTGAGAGCAACAGCGGACGTCTGCGTCTGCTGCAGAGACGGGGGTCTGTCCTGTAACATGTCCACGGATGTCAGAGCTGTTGGCGTGTGCTGTACACTGCTTCACCACACCACACGTGTGAAAAATGGGACCAGAGAAGCCGGTCCACAGGGGACACTGTCTTTATTAAATAGGACTAGTGAGCTTCAAACAATGCCAATAATAAATGCAGGAATGTCGCAAAAGTCTCCCGGGCCCTGAAGCCCTTTGACCATCCACTGCATTATGGTTTTTGATTTGATGCTTCAAAGTATAACCCTGAACTTTTCAGGAAAGTGCATTTTAAGGCAAGCAGCTCATGCTGTTTGTCTCACCACCGTAACCTCCACGTCTTATGACTTTATCTGATGTCAGGAACTAAAAGTGTGCGTATGACTTTCACACAGTAGCCGGCTCATTAGAGCGTTTGTGTTTCGCTGTGCAGAACTGAGGATGGTTTAAATGAGAAGAGCGCTCGCCACAGGGACTCGTTCCCCTCGTGCCTCCTGTTTCACGCGGTTTGCCTTTATTATTTCAGGCATTTCTGTCAGCTACTTCTTGGTAACTGTGTTATATTATGAGGAGAAATGTTCTATTTAAAATGATAAGGCTGGTGTTGATTGTGATTATAAGTTAACACAATAAGCAGGTTGAAGCTCGTTAAATCTGTGATTTCCATCAATGAGCACGGTTTAAGAGAAGCTACAGTAGATTCAAAATCTTTGTAAAAGTTTCTGCAAAGATCGTGTGAACTTTTTATTTCAATACAAAAGTTTGGTTAAAGTCAAAGTTATACGTTACAATTTTTTTGTCTTTTGTGTTTTTCAGGGCTTTGAAGACCCCAAAGACAAGTGAGTAGAGACCTCTCATGCTGAGTCTTTCTTAAATGTCTCAGACGGACATTGTGGAAAAAGAAATGAGAAGAAACCAGTAATAAGTATAAACCCTGGAAGGACTTTTATAGTACGACTACGACTGTGTGACGTTTGAGGTTGAAACTGTCAGAAAGGTGTTTGAGTTTTACTGAAGTGCTTTAAAAGAAGACGAGCTTCTAATGCTTGTTCCTAATAAAGTGACCAGTGAGTGTGTTTTTACTTTCACCTGTAAACCTTAGACGTTCAGTTTTAACCTGTGAATGACCCGTGTTTATCACTGTGTCAGTTTTTTTTTTCCTACATGATATTGTCGTTCTTCTGTCGGATGGAGACATTCATTACGTGTTTGTCAGTCTGAGCCAGAGAATAAGAAAAGACAGAGGAGGGAATGTTTCACCCGAAGGATCTAAGTGATCGAAGAGCTGCAGTCATTTATAAAGAGGTGCCGCTCGAGCTCCGTTCTGTCCACGCTTTGTTTCCGTATCTGCACGAAAGCATCGCTAGACATGAAAGCAACATATCGATTGGAGATCTGTCTCTAATCGCCCTGTGAATGTTAATCACGAGAGAAAAATGCCTCGTTAATTACAAGCATGTTCTTTGTCATTGTATTAATTCCTCCGCCACCAAGACTTCCTGTAGTTTGGGGTTTAACATGCCAACCATCTGCCCGAGGATCTTCACTACGTCTGTCACTCCCTTATTTGTCTGTCGTCTGTCGTTTGTCGTTTCTCCACATTTTTCGATAAAGACACAGCTTTAAGAAAAAGACACAGCTTTAAGACACATTTCTGCAGGAGAACCTCCACTCCTGTTAGACGTGTTTTACTGAGGTGGTGGAGACCTGGACCTACAGTGACCCACTCATTTCATGTTACCGCTGGTAATCATGCAAATGTCATTTCATCTCATCTTGTTTTATTCAGGCATTTCATTTTCAGAAACACGCAGGAAAACTTAAATCCAGAGGACGAGGTGGACGAGTTCCTGGGCCGAGCTATTGACGCACGCAGCATTGACCGTCTGCGGTCTGAACATGTCAAGAAGTTCCTGCTCACCTTCAGAGAGCCTGACCTGGAGAAGAAGGTTAAACACACACACACACACACACACACACACACACACACAAAGTGCCGCACGCTGCCAATATAGCGGCAAATAATTGGCCGTGACATGCAATCTTCCCTGTGCAAAAAGCTCAGTCCTGCTCTGCCCTTTTCTGTCCCTCGAGGAAGTCAGTCAAAACTCAGTCCAACAGAAAAAAGGTGGAGCTGGGGTTAAATCAGGGAGGAGCCGAACACTAAAGGAAAGAGGATGTAAACCGCTTCAGACAGTGAAGGACAAGCTGAGGATACAAAAAAAAAAGAAGGGAAACCGTCAAATCTTGTTTTCGAGTTCCAGTCACTTAAAAGTAAAGACTGAGATCAGATCAGAGTGACACTCCAGCTCAGTGTTTGTGAGATCATCGGTGGCTCAGCCTCCAGGACCTGAGCTAAAGCACAAGTCCTCAAGTGTGACGTCTTTATTTTTGTGATTTGTGTCTCTCAGATGTCAAGAATATGTCAACTACAATTACTCGTTGTGTGAAAGTTCTGATTCTGAACACAGTTTTTTTTCCCTGAAGTCCCTGATCTTTTATTTTAACTTTTGCCAAACGTATTTTTTCATTTCCTTTATCATTTGCCGTCCTTTTGATGAGTGGCCGGTTCCCTGGTGTGTAACTCGCCTCTTCCTCTCTCCCGCAGTACTCCAAACAGGTCGACTCCAGGTTCGGGGCGTACGTGGCCTGTGCCTCCCTCGTCTTTCTCTTCATCTGTTTCATCCAGATCGTCATTGTGCCACCGTGAGTATAATATTACTTTTAATATTATTATACTCTAATATTGTTTTGAATATGAGAACACTGTAAACATTACTACCGTACAGATCAAAAAACTATGCAAAAATACACATTCAACTGGCTGATGCTTTTATCCAAAGCAACTTACCAGTAAGGTAGAAGGCAGCAAACTTCCTGCATGCTGTCCCACTCCCCTTCATCCGTCCCCAGTTAGAACGCCGGGGGTGGAGGGGCCTTCGTCAGAATGTTCGTCTAATCGTCTAAAATGAAACGGAGAACTTCATTCGGGAAATGAGAAATACACATTCTATCAATAATTCATCAAATTGTAAAAATGCGATTAATAAATCAGGCCTTATAAAAACTGCAGTATGTCTGATTAGAAGCTTCTCTGGGATTTCATTTTAAAAAGGAAAACATTTTATTTTAACTGTAAGTGCTAAAAGCTGCGTAATTACTGCGTAAAAAACCAGATCTTCAGCTCGTAATCGGTGTAACTGCGTTTAAGCAGCGGGCAGAATCCGTCTCGAGGGCGTCCCCGCTCCCTCCCGCCTCTCTCTCACTATTGATCTGCTGTGGCCCGTCTCTTTATTAACCTTTCTCCTCCGTCCTTTCGTCTGTCCACATCCCCCTCGTCTTTTATTCCCGTCTTTACCTCTCAGTCCTTCAGGCGATCCGTCGCATGCCACCTCCTCACTGGCCTCTCCTCAGTTTCTAATCCATCTTCATCCTCAGTCATTTTCCCCGTCTTTACACTGTCTCTGTTCTGATTCGCTTCCTGTCAAACCCGCACACGTATAAAGTTTAAGTCTATTATTTACATGGACACAGTGTCATTGCCGGGAAGGAGGAGCAGGCGATGCTGTTTACTGTGTTCCCTCCTCAGACAGCCTGCCATAAAACATAGCCAGAAATAAATATTCTGTAGCATATATAATGACACTCTGTGTCTTTGTTGTCTGCAGCTCTAGTCTGATGATTGGCTTCTTCATCACCTGTCTCATTATCCTGACGGCTGTCATGTTCGTCTCAGCCGTCTACTGCTGTTTTGGGGTGAGTTCTCGCGGCTCGGGATGAATGACGAAGCCAAATAAAGTCGACTAGAAAACATCAGTCTTTTGCTGAGTTGTTAGAGATAGTATTTTGTACAAGGATGCAGTTTTGCGGAATATTTATCTCAAATGTCATCGAGTACAGAGGGGGACTTTTTCAGATCCATCAGCGTCAGACATCACACAGACACAGTCTGTTCAAAGTTTTATCAGCCTGTGGGTTTGAGGCTGTACTGATCTTCAAATTTAAACATATTCCGTTCTTGACCTCGCTGCACTGTCTTTATCTTCAAGACAGTTTGAAAGTGAATTCCTTAAAGCAAAGGACAGACTTAAACACACGCTGCAACTTTGGAATAACTGTATAGACAATGATTGTGATTACAAAGTTCATATTATGTAAGTGTGAAATTGATGTTCATATTAGTTTAAAGCCACAAAACAACAACAATGAAAACAGATGCAAAATGACCAACAACAGACACCAAAAGTCCAAAGTCAACACAAAATCACAGAATGGATTAAATGAGACATAAAACATGTTTTTTTCATTGTTTTTATTCATCGCAATTCGGTTTGAGAAAGAACTTGCTTACATTACTACTAAGAGGATTGTTGTCCTCTGATCAGATGTGGAATAAGGTGGTGACTAATGAAAACCATGGAACTAAAAATGAAGTTTAAAAAATCCAAAGGAGTTCTTAATAAGTGAATAATTGTTCCTCTGTTGTCGTCTTTCCCAGCTGTTCCCAGTCCCTCTGCAGACACTTTCTAAGCGGATAGTCCAGTCCAGACTGAACAGCACCCTGGTGGGGGTCTTCACCATCCTCATTGTCTTTCTTTCTGCTTTCATCAATATCGTAAGTTCTCACCAACAGTCCCAAATGAACTTTATCTTCATATTTGGCCTGATTATGCTCTGACCTCTGACCTTGCTCAGTTCACGTGTGGCAGCCACGACCTGCGGAGCTGCATCAAAGCAGAGCTCAACATCAGCTGGGACAGTGTGACGGCCTGCCACGCTCGCCTCCTCAACTACAGCCTGGACACGCAGCAGATTCCCTGCGGAGACGGCGCTCTCGTCTGCAGCTTCCCTGAGGTACAGCCGGGCCTGCTTCTCTCGGCAAAAAAGAGATTTATTTGCAGGATTTGTCTCATTCAACACCATTTTCGGCCTTGTTTAAAAGCAACAGATCATCATTTATAATGTGGTTTATTTATTAAACCAACACATTTAGCGGAGGCAAACTTTAAGTAAGAAGACAAATGGGGCAACGTAGAGAAGTTTGCTGCAGCTGGTGTAAATGAGGATTTACAAACTTGTCTGAAGCAGTAAAACCAATAAGACATATTCCATTTACTGTTCCATTAATGTTAGTGCTGCTGCAAGTGCCAGAAGTTCAACCTACATCGCGTCTTATCACAGATGCAGCTCAGATCAACCTGCATGTTCTCCTGCCGTATTCTGCACATTCCACCAGTCAAGCAGCAAAACACTTGGGTTTCGGGAACGTTTGTCGAAAAACTGTGTGTCCAATGACCAAAATGCTTAGTCACAGTGATGCAAGTGTAGTTTCATATCATGAGCTTTACAAGTGAGGCCACGTTTCACCGCAGCAGAACAAACGGCTGCTAACTGAGTGTCATTGTAAGAATAAACCTTTCGTGTGCACAGCAATGCCTAAATTACGGGGTCACAGTTGGGAGTTTATCGGCTGTTTTTTTATTTGATAATACCCCTGAATGTGAGAATATTAAGCTTGTCGTTCCTCTCTGCCCAGTACTTCTCGTCCTGCGTGCTGCTCAGCCTGCTGGCCTGCTCGGTCTTCCTGCAGGTCAGCAGCATCGGTAAACTCTTCCTCATGCTCTTCATCGAGCTCCTCTACCTTCTGATAATGGAAGTGCCTAAAGTGAGCCTCTTCGACAACCAGGACCTGCTGGTCATGGCCAACGATATCAACGCTGTGTGAGTCACTTCGTCACCGCTGTGTGTGTGTGTGTGTGTGTGTGTGTGTGTGTGTGTGTGTGTGTGTGTGTGTGTGTGTGCGGTTGAGTCTTTGACCGTGTGCAGATGCTCCAGCAGCTGACTAATTCTCCTCTGTTCCTCCCCTCACAGCGAGCCCATGAACGGAACAAGGTGAGCCTGATGGCAGCTTCCATTGCCACAGAGACCCCGAGCATCACCGAGTCATCTGTTTACGCTAACAGCGTCATTATCACTGCGCTGGCACAAATCTAACTAGAATGACCTGCTGGTAACAGATGCTGATGCTAATGAGCTCCCACATAGAGGGGCCGTTTTTTGCACCGTGCAGAATAACTTTTATGTATCACCTGCATGTTAGACGAGAACTGATTGATTGAGTTTGTTCAATGTTTCCCATAAAACATGAAGATGTGTGTGTGTCTGTGTGTGTGTGCCGACCTCCAGCTGCGTGGTGGACTCCAAGGTTTCTCTGAAGATCATGACGCCGGTGGTCATCACCGTCTTCGTTCTCGCCCTCTACCTGCACGCCCAGCAGGTAGAGTCTACGGCCAGGCTTGACTTCCTCTGGAAGCTGCAGGTTGGTGTGTGTGGGTGTGTGTGTGTGTGTGTACTACATGTTGTGGGGACCCAATGTGCCACATTGTGAGGACAAATAGAATGAATCATAAAGTATTAGGGCTTCGTTTAGGGTTGTAAAGATCTCCCATTGCTTTAGGGCAAACCAAGAGATCTGCCAATGTTTCTGCCTCCTTTCTCAGTCCTACATTTTAATGCCGGCACGCCAGCGAGAGCCAATGGGCCAGAGGCACGTTTTCATTCCATCCATACGTACAGTACATCCCATTCTCCAGAACACAGTGTCTCAGAAACATGGCCAGCTTGGATCCAGTTCTGAACTTCCCACTGCTTCCTGCCAACGAACAACATCTTTCTTTCTGTCTCTCCACCACACAGGAAAGCTCGCTTCCTGTGTGTCTGTCCTATCTGGGACTTTGGTCTCATCAGACCAAAACATGTCTTCTCATAGCACTTTCCTTTAACGTCTTCTCCCTGACTGACTGACTGACTCATTGATTTTATTTGGTGGTGGGGTTGTACCTCACTTTTAAGTTACTTTTAATAAAAGCTCCTGTCAAATAACTTGATGTAAATGTGGATTTGGGTGGTGAAAAGTCAAGTTCACTGTGACCTCATGTCTGTCCAGTTCTCGTCAACGCAATATTTGAGTAAAGCCTGGAGGGAATTTCATTACATCTGGCACAAAGACTCACTTAGACTCATGGACGAATTCATTAGAATTTTTAACTTCAACTTGACTGGTTGGCAGAGACACACGACTGCGAGGCAGCAGGTTCCTATAATTAATCTCCATTATTCCGTCTTTCTGAAAAGCCAAAACATTCTATTTTCCTTTATTCTTAGATAAATTTGGATCTATTACTGTATAGGAAAATAAAATTGTAGTATTATGTTAATTACGATAAAACTCTTAGCAATATTGATCTTTGACTGTCACATATTTGTTCACTGTGTCTGGACAGTGTGTTTTACTCGTACGTGGAGACGGCAGCTGCACCGTCGTGAGTGCATGAACCATCCTGAACAGAGACGTGGATTTCGTTGCAGGATTGGCCTCATGAGTTACTGTGGACATTTTCACTCATTTCATCTGAGTCTTCACTGGATCAATCCAAATGGGCCAGTGCTGTTCTCCACAGAGAAAGAACGAGCCCAAAATGTGTCAGAGCCACCTTTCAGGCTTTTAGGCGTTTGATTCTCAAATGAGCAGTGAAGCATTAAAGTCTTAAAGGATGCTCAAGGGTTCTTCCACGTCTCACGGAGGCAGTGAGGCAGGCTGTGCCGCCTGCGGTTGGTAATCCAGTCAAAGGGGTAAACAGGGTTTTTATTCCAAAAGATTTAGGCTGTTTAAGGAGTCGTTATTTTCCAGCACACTGCTGTCACTGAAGGTTAGAGTGAAATAAGACAAAGGGCCGCAGCAGCGGCTCTGTGAGGCCCGAATGCCTCACGTAGACATAAGGTACGAATTAGGCATAAAATTGTAAAAATTGGCTCAAAGGTGGAGTCGGAGTAGAGACAGACTTATTCGCAGAGCATTACACCCTCTAAACACTTTAAATGTCTGCGTTATTTTTGCAGTTTTCAACATACGTCACCGCAAAAATCTAAAAGTAGCTCTTAATATTAAATCGATAATTTACTCTGTAATTAAATGTTGAATTCTCTCCAAGGCCACAGAGGAGAAGGAGGAGATGGAGGAATTACAAGCCTACAACCGTCGTCTGCTCCACAACATCTTACCCAAAGATGTGGCCGCCCACTTTCTACAGCGCGAGCGGCGAAACGACGAGCTCTACTACCAGTCGTGCGAGTGCGTCGCGGTCATGTTCGCCTCCATCAGCAACTTCTCCGAGTTCTACGTGGAGCTGGAGGCCAACAACGAAGGCGTGGAGTGTCTGCGGCTGCTCAACGAGATCATTGCTGACTTCGATGAGGTGAGATGGGAACCAAGGCAGCTGGTTTCCTGTGTGGACCTACTGGTGTCACTGGTCATAACCCTGAATCATGACCCTGCTGTTCTTCTCGCCGCCGTTAGATTATCAGCGAGGATCAGTTCCGTCAGCTGGAGAAGATAAAGACCATCGGTTCCACCTACATGGCAGCCTCCGGCCTCAACGACTCCACGTACGACAAGGCCGGGCGCTCGCACATCCGCGCTCTGGCCGACTACGCCATGAGACTCATGGACCAGATGAAATACATCAACGAACACTCGTTCAACAACTTCAAGATGAAAATAGGTGAGTCGTGGAATAAAGACAGGGCCACTGATCAAATAAAGGAATTTATAGTTGTGTTACTTGTAAAAAAATAAATACATCTAATCTCATTATAGAGACAAACCTATTTGTCCTTTCGCAGGCCTTAACATCGGCCCAGTGGTTGCCGGGGTGATCGGGGCCAGGAAGCCTCAGTACGACATCTGGGGAAACACCGTGAACGTAGCGAGTCGCATGGACAGCACAGGTGTACCAGAGAGGATCCAGGTGACGCTGCGTGCCAAAATATGATTCTCATATTTCATGAGCCCTGACATAAAAATATAGCAAAGGATAAACGCTGGTTTTAGTAAAACATTATGTGAAAAAAGTAGTAAAACTAAATGTAATATAAACACATATATATAAAAAAACATATCACAAAAGTTAGTGAGACTAAAATTGCATTTGTGCCATCGTGTCATCTGAGTCAAAATACATTTAAAACCAGAAAAATATGACTGAAGACTAAGACTAAATTAGCTCATTAAAATGGTTGAGACGTTTGGGTCAGGACGGTTGCGACGTCCGTTTTACCATCTCAGAGCCAGTTTCAGTCCGTTATGGTGAAAAATTAGGAATTCATTTGATGTGCATAAGCTCTGCAAAATTGCACTTCACACATGGCTGATGGCTGGATTTAAAAAAAAAAAAAAAGCCTATTCAAGTTAATGAAAAATGTTAATTAAAAATGGCCATATTGGTTCTGCTCTATCAGATGTGAAATCATTAAAGCCTAATAACTCAAAGCTACTTTGAACACAGATGGAACCCTTTCATTTCATCTCATCCGTCGCCACTGCACCTTCTGCACAACCACTAACGCAGGGGCAAATATGACATAACAGCAGGCCGCCATTTAACTGTATTTAGAGTATGTTCTTCTTATTATTCCATTACATTATCACATAAGGACCATATGAAAAATGTCAACGGAAGCATTGTACTTCTTTGATATGTTCGTCAGTGACTGGCCCCCGACAGACTGACATGGTGATGATAAAAACACTTTACATTTTAGTGAATTGTCTGTAATTCGGAACTGTTGATTTTTATTGCAGCCTTTTCCAGTGTGTTGCTATAACCTGCTTCACACTACAGTGTCATTTAAATTCTGTAGAAACGATGAATTCAGGTGACATTTCCAAATTGATTCCACTCAGCTTTTAATCCAGAGATCTACACCTCTTTTAACCTTTAGTTAAAGAGATCGTACGTACGATTAGAACCAATTTGTCTGCTCACTCTGCCTAACCCCTTCTGCCCTCAGGTGACCACAGACCTGTACCAGGTCCTGAGCTCCTACAACTACACCCTGGAGTACAGGGGCGTGGTCACAGTCAAAGGCAAAGGAGAGATGATGACTTATTTCCTCACCAGTGGACCCCCGAACAGTTAACCTACACTAAGTGACTCAAAGACACGTGGGGTCGACGAGCCTTAACTCGGACATAACGAGCAGCCTCATGGATCTCTGACGGCCGTAGGTGAACTGAGTCGGAGCGGCGCGTCTCTCCGCGCAGTTCCAAACCCTTCTTTGACCTATCGAGGCCACAGCGAGGAGGGAGGAGAAAATTCATCCCAAAGCTCAGCGTGCGAAGAAGACTGAGAGCGGGAGTGTCAGTCAGAGCGAGAAGACGGATTTCTCCGGCTTCGGGAGGTTCTATTTCCTAAAGGAAAAGTGTTCTCTGAGAAACTTTATTTCCCTCGATTTGCCAGATTTCCTGAGGGGTTTGGACAGGAAGTCGTTTTCTCTTTTTCTCTGCCTTTCTCCTGCTGAAGTATATACACACATGTAAAACACGGACGTTTTTTTTTTTGTATGTGTGTGTATACATACATATAAATATGATTCTATGTCATGTATGTGAGACACATTGTTTGTGTTGTTGTGATACAGGTACAAATCTCAAGTATGAACACTCAACCAGCACCACAGCACTACCTGTCTACGAATCGCCATCTGACCACGTCTGTCATTAACAAATGGAAGGAGAAGCTGCAGTAAGTTGAGAGCGAGGCCCTCACAGGTGTCGCGGCGAGATGGAGAACGCTCCAGTGTTTACAGAACGCTTCCTGTCAGACGTGTAAAACCACGAGCTCACACTGCAGTATCGACAGCATATACGTAAACCTTCAACTCTAAGAGGATGTCAATGAAGAGCTTTTTCGAATCTTCGACACTTTGTATTTTGACCTCTGAACACCAAACCCTATCAGATATTTTAAGAATCTATATTTTGTACATGAATATATAAGTAAGCTATCTATAAACACCTGTCTGTATTCAGATGTACATACTCGATCGTTCACGTTGGGATTTCAGAAACTCTCACTGCTGTTGCCTGGTTGTAGTGTTGCACCACAGCTGACGCATCGTCGAGCTTCATCGGATCGACGGGCCTAAACGCCGGCTTTTCTTGCTCCTTGCAACGAATCGAGTGTCTTTGATCTGCAGGAAGTCGAGCTTCGCCGATTAGACGGCGGAATCGGATGATTTCTCTTCACCGGCGTCTCTGAATTGCGTTGTGTGAAGGAAGCGTCATTGATCGGTGAACGCGTCAGTCTCGGTGCTCAAAAGCCATTTTGCACTGCAGTGCTCGCAGCCCTCTGCCCCCTCCCGCACCGCTCCACACACCTCTGTCGCTTAATCAATCAGATGGTACGACCCAATGAATGTCCAATGATCTCCGATGAGGCCTTTTATCATGAACTCTACACTAACGAAGACGAAGATGATGCTCATCCCGCGGACTAGGAGAGAAATGAATGTGCCCTTTTGTCTGCTTTTTTCATTCTGTTTTATCCGTTATCGTCAGTGTTACGTTGCTCAGCATGTCATCGAACAGGTCTTTGGCCACATCATGGATTTTTGTGATTTTTAGTGAGATTACCAAACTTCACTGCTGGTTCGGTTCGTCAGTCACAGAGTACAGTACTTTTATGGACGGTGTCAAAGATTTGTATTGGGTATCACCTGATTTGGGGTTGCAACTTAAAGGACAAGGCTAGCAATATGGATTTTTAACTGTCAACAATTCTTACGGAAAGGCAAAATTGTCAGCATATCAGTCTGTGCATATAACTCTTTAAAAGCTTAGTGAAGTTATTGGCAAGCGTTACTCCAACAGGAACAAACGGAGAAATTTGGGGACCATTTGTGCATGTAATACACATTTGGTGATTTACTGCGGCAGGATGCTGTGTGTGGGCCTGACCTACACGGCAATTTCACTCGTTTTCATCTTCGTTCCTAAGATTTTTATATTTGTGTTCAAGTAGAATAAAGTGGGAAAAAAATTACTAAACTAAAACTTAATGCTGCAATCAAATGAAAAAGCAGACAAGTAAAACCTTGAGGTTGCATGTACAAATATATGCACGGACTAGACACGTTCATAGAATTACAAAACATTGTTGCCACTGTATTATAATTTTAAAATGTAAGATTTTAAACATTTTTAAAATCAAATTATTGCAACAGATTTGGAAAGTTGACCTTTTTTAATTTAAAAGCTCCAAAGGCATGCTGCAGGCCCCATAACATTTAAACTACTTTATTGATCCCACAGGGAAATTGTGTAATAACGCCATCTGTGTTTATGGTAATCGTGGCATTTGTTCAACATTGTGGCTTGATGTGTTTTTTGACAGAGCTCTGAGATATCAGAGTTTTTTAAAAATGCCACACACATTAGAAGGGTCAATTCAATGGGAGTGAATACGGGTCGAGTAGTGGAGCAGTCGTTGGTTTGATTCCCTGCTCCTTCTGTCACTGAACACAGACTGGGAAGCAGTGTGAAGTTCTTTGGTTAGCGATAAAGTAGGAAAGTGCTATGAAAATGCAGAACATTTACCATTTATCTAATGCTGATTCGGTTTTTCCCCCTCTGGTTTTGTTGACAGTAAAAAAAAAAAAAAAGACCAGCCTTGTCCTTTACATTTTAGTAGTTTTACTTTTATTCCTGTTTGAAAAGAAGAGAACCTGGTCAAAACGTTTGCGGTTGTAGAACACAAACCCTGCACTTGTGCTCTGGTGGTTTGTGATGTGTTAATGTACTGCCGCACGTCTTATCTTCACACACCAGTCCTACAACTCTGTCATCCCAGTCGACTCATGTGCAGTGCCATTCTTATTTTTATTACTGCTTACTGAGCAAGAACACACGGGGTTAAAGAGAAGGAACCCATCACGCGTGAGGGGTGTAGCTTTAAGGTGGATGCATCCTTCAGTGTAAAGAAGAGAGACGGACCTTTTAATTTATACAGCGGAGGATCCTTGCGGTGACATCTGTGACAGAAACCGCTCCAGACAAAACCACAGGTCGTTTTTATTGTCATGCCAAACACTATGCTCCTTTTTTAAATTAAATAAACTGCTGAGATGTTTCACAGGTACGTGATTGTTATCGAGTCTTTCGTGCATATTCTGTTGTCAGATCACTAATGAATGTAGATTATTTCCTGTTTATTTAGTGAAGGCTCGTGTCTCAGCAGACTTCCATAGTGTCGAACAGAGAGGTGTGACTTTTATGAATGACAAGAACACACACACACACACACACACACACACACACAGAGTTTACTAGAAATTATTTCTAGTGAAAAAGCTTTTGTTTTTTACACAACAGCTCACCAACAGATGGCAGCAGCACTACATCACTTAGTTTGTAAAAGGTAGAAGCAAAATGTCAATCTGCTGATTATCACCTGAAGTGTTACTTCATGCATAACCACTAATATTTATACAAAAGTCAAATAAGAATGAATGAATACCTATAATCTTGATTAATAGTTATTTCAATAACTTGTGGTATGCGTTTATGCAGCAGGGCTAGACTGTAATTTGGCTTCCATTCTTTTAAATTAAAATGCATATCTTGACACGAAGTGAAGAATTTGGGGGGGAAATCAGTAACGTAATAAAAAGCTGCTGTAACAACCGGTTCATTCACTCTGCTTTTCTTAACATTAAATTTAACAGATTTACAGATTCTGACCTTTTTCCAACAATCAACCTGCGAGCCCCCAACTGTGCGAGCTTTGTCACAAAAACAATCCTGACATTTACTTCACACGTCAAATTGTGCCTAAAGTAGAAGGCAATTCAAAGCTGCACTTGTAATATTTCCTTAAATCTACAACTGAAGGACACTATTGTTCTTTGTAATAAGGTACACGCATAACAAATTATAGTCACCGTAGTCGTCATACTCTAACTCTAGTGCCATTCCTGATTCCTGATTTTTTTTAAAAACAAAACAAAAGGCCACCTGAAAATCGTGTTTGCTCCCTCAGACCAAAAGCAAATCTGTTGCTCACTACTGCTTCAAAAGAGGAGCAAAAATGACTTGGAAGAGGGAAGAATTTCACAAAACTCAGCAGTTTTCTACATGTAGCAGCTGAAACTCCCGTGTTCATTTACATATACGAGCAACTGCAGGCTCCAAGGTTAGGCAAATGTTTACTTTAAATTATGAAAAGGCATGCATCCAGCTTTCCACCACTCTCTTCCCACAACAACAGCACATATGCATCAGCTCTGCACAAAGGTCTCACCAACCACCAGCAATGTTGTGATGAAACTACATACGTTTTCTTGAAGGATGGATCTCACCGTAATGCTAATAGATCAGATTGTTTTTGACGTTCCATAGCTGAGATTAGAGACTAACAGAAGAGTAGAAGTGGACTAAAGAGCACCAGATGAGGACAAATCTGTGCACACATGCAGATGGACATAGTTCAGGTAATTCACATCTTAGATATGCTTTGAAATAATGTTCATTTGCTGAATTTAACAGGCTAAAACTGCTGTTGTATACCAATCACGATTGAGGCAATAATTGATATATCACACTCTAGTGTAAATGAATTAAAATGCAAAAAAAACTAAACGTGTACAACACCACATACTGGAAATTTTCATCCTTTCACTCCCAAGTTTACAGACCAGACGTGATCACATTCACTTTCCGAACGCGTGTGAAACACTTTTGCACAACACACCTACTCCACACATTTAGCGCAACGGCTGTGGAAAAGGAAAGGACAAACTGAGTCGTGAAGCACAATTCCGATCGGATCGAGTGTGAGCTGTATTGTGAAAACAAGGATTAGGTCATGTAGGTGTGGTTCCGCTGCTGGAAGGCAGAGAACATTCAGCGAGCACGCTGATGAATCACACAAGGCTGAAGTGTTGCAGCAAAACCCTCAAATGTGTAGTACAGATGCCAGATGGACATTATGTGTAGCTGCATGGCTGTGCTCCTTTTAATTCTCACTCAACTCAGTCCAGTCAGAGACATTTCAAAACAAAAAGACATTAAAGAATCTTGGGACAACTATTGAGCTACTCATGAACAATGAACAATAAAAGGCATGACTCAGTTCGCTCCCCTCCTCCATTTGTTCGCCATTATTCGTTGGGATGAGACCAGGAGCAAGTAAATCCTCCCACACTTTCCTTGCACAAACATCACCCTGACTAATATGAGGAATGAAGAATCTGTAACTGTAATCAGCTGTGCTAATATACATTACACAGAAAAAGAGCGAGACTAAGTGTCCTCCTTCCAAAGCGGCACACTTTTAAACGGAGGGAGGACTTTACAGCCCTGTCGGCATCTTGACTGCTGTCAACACACACCTGTTTATTAACACAGTCACTTGACACCGACACATGCTTGATGTGGGCGAGGAAGGAGGGTTTCAATTTAACAGGCTGTTCTGTCGAAAGTAGCAGTAATTACTTTGTGGCAACGTGCCAGTTTGTTTAAAGAAATTGAGAAACCAACAAAACTATTAAAATCTATAGAAATCTTCACTGAACAATAAATCAGTAAATAAATAATAAAATGTCATGGAAAAATATCGGATCGTCGGCTGCTAAATACACACAACCTGAAATTAAGTCAGCATTGCATATTTTTAAAACCAAGACCTAAACCTCCTGCATTGCATGAAATACATAAAGGTACATGTGCAAAAAGTGCATGTCATGGGTGTTGAGTTAAAGTAAGAATTTCCCCACTGTGGGATTAATAAAGTCTTAGCTTAACTGCTCAAATTACATCAAACCAAAAAGAAAAAAGAAAATTTTCATTGGCTATGCTGAATGAAATAAATAAGTATGGTTATTACACATCAATGTTTGGTTAGACACAGACTAATTTACTAACACCACATTCAGATATTACCTCATTTTCATCATAATTCTGCAAGGTTTTTAGCAAAGTTTTGTTTGATTATATTTAGCCTAATTTCTTAAATGTATGAAGGGTTTACATTTCAAAGTAAGATATTCATAAAGTATAATTTTGGATTTAATACTTGAACTCAGGTATTGCTTTGAAAAGCTTCAGCACTTTATGAAAGTAAGTCTATCACCTCTTGTGTCTTGGTATAAGACTGACATGACCGGTCAGTACATATTTGTAATTGTGCAGTTGCAGGGAAAGTACATGTTTGCCACGCTAGACACAATGTATGTGGGACTCTGACCCAGAGTGTGGCTGCGACGAGCAAAAAGGGAGCAAAACCAAACACTTTAAAAGACAATGACGAGGAGTAAACCTCCCAGAACAATTGGAGAAGATCCACGAACGATTCAGGCGGCAGCAAATTTTCAGACTCGTCCACTGGTGCCGAGATGGAACAACACCGCCATAATGTGGTGCCGCAACATTTCCTTTTGGTTTTTCTTCCTGAACGAGGAGCATTGTTTGTTTTTTTTATTTCCACTTTGTCCCAAAAATGGCCAGTGTGGTCTCCAGTGGATTTCCAGGTCATCCATGAAAGCTCTGTTTGTTCTTCACATTGAAAGTTTTTGTCAGACATTATAGTCTGGTGCTTTGCCCAGTGGTTGCCTCAGTCTGATCTGCAGGGTCATGAAGGCGCCCACCGCCACATGGAACAGGATCTGCCACATATTCCTCAGTTCATACAGATACATGTTGGAAAGACAAATGAGCGCAAACGCCAGGAAGGACTTACTGTTCCTCCAAACGGAGAAGTAGGCAAACAGGTAGCACTGAAAGGAGAATGGCACACAAGCATTTGAATGGTGTGTCACTGACACATGCCATGTTTTCATCTGTGATGTTCTTCCCTGGACTATTTTTCTGTTAAGTATGAAATCCGGTTCGTATTGTCCCCCCCACCCCTCAGTTCACTGACCTACACAAAAGGAGCTGATGAACACGTTTTAGAAAAGGTAGCAGGGTGAAAAGCACTGAGCTTTTGCTAATGTTAGTCTAGCTGACAAACTGCTGAGCTGTAAAGTGCAGGGCTGTTAGTCAGCCAGTGATGGGATGCTCTTACTGCAGACTATCACTTACCTGATACAGACAGGCCGCTGTCCCGAGGAAGAAGGCAATCACATAATTAAAGTCTTCATCATCGTTCTGCAGATGGGAAGAAAAGGCACAAAGAAAAGGTTTTTAGCACTAGTCTAGACATGGCATCACAAAAGCAATACAACAAGACCATTCAAAGGTCCCTGTATTTATTTGCATTCAGTCATTCTCTCATTAAGTTTAGACTTTAGCATGAAATGTGGAGGTTGGAGGTACATATGTATGTAAAAGGCTGCAGGAATTCTACAAAGAAAGACTCAGATATATTATGAGGATTGGATTTGTTTGATCAGTTATGATACCAACAATCCTTTGTTAACTTTATACCACAACGCCAGATGGACGGTCTGACTGGGAAAGGCAGTTTAGTAGTCACACAACTTATCTTATCGGAGCTTTCTATAGAGATACACGTGAGCGCACATACAATGCCAGTAATCATAGCTCATTGTATACAGTGAGGACAGGACATCTGTCTGGAAATTGTGATTATTGTTTAATATGCCTGCATACATGTTTTAGTTTGCCCTTTTCTCTACTTTTGTTCTGTTTTGCCTCATCTGATTTTTTATTATATTTCCTAGATCTCAGCAATAAAGCAAAAGGTTTTTTTAAATCCCAATACAACTGACAGCCAAACTATGAAAGTACACTCAGCCTATAAGCAGAATATGCCTTTAAGAGGATAGATTTATGTTTGAAGGTCACCTCCTTTACATTCTCACCTGGAGTATGCTCTCTATCGCGTGGACTCCCCGCAGCAAGTTCAGGCCTCCACAGAGAACACTGAGCACACAGGACACAATGCCTGGGAGAGTCACCGGCTCCAGCATCTGTGTGGGAGCTGAAGGAGATGAAGAACAATACTTTACGTTTGACAAATGAACATTAACGGAAACACCTGCTTTACAAAGTATATAACATATATACAGTATTCGCAGTGTGTATATTTAGAAAAAACTATTACAGGCAAGATAAAGGGAACAAACCTTGAATAGCAAACATCCTGTTAAGGTAAAGCGAGTGATGGGTCTCTACTATCCGATTAGCTTACTTTATTCCCCGGGACAAAATGATTTATGATTTCAGAAAACAGAGACTGGCAAGGGCAACCAACAGAGACGGAACAAAGCACGGACAGCTGCTCTGAAGAGCAGAGTCAGAGAGAGGCATAACAGCACTAAGTGACCTGAGGTGGCATCGCTTAGCTTGCCTCAGCTGAGGTGTGACGGTGTCTACAACAGGGTTCTTTTCTAAAGCTGCTGAAGGATGGAGCATGTGAGAAACTGGACGGACTCGGGGGATATCTGACCACAACACATACAGTATCACTGAGGGTTTTTTTTATGAGGTTTTGCAAAAAACTATTGCAGTTTATTAAACAAGCAAGGTGGATTGAACAGGTATTAAAATAGGTTTTATGCTGCCATGCTTCAAAATAATTTACAGCTTTAAAGACACACTATTTACTTCATGTTAAAGTAACCAAGGCTCGGCTCTTCATGCTACCTTGTCTGTAAGCAGATGACCTGAAGTTTATTTTATGCAATTCAAAGTGATGCTAATCACATGGGAGAAAATATAAAATTACATCCCAATCATCCCTAAAAAGTATTAAAAGCAATACGTATTTTAAAAAAATGCTATTTTTGTACCGTGTGGTACTGAAAGTGATCCATTTGATGGCGATCATCCCAGTCAAGTCTTTTGACCTCAATCTGCCAATACTGAGTGAGACAATACTCTTGCTGTCACACCTTCTGTGTGTTCAAAAATCCAATTCTTGATAACAGGAAATTGAATAAGTAGTGGATTACAATAGTAAGCCTTCTTTTATATGGATGAGGTACGGTCGTGGCTCATGTCCTACCTATGCCCTTGTACTTAGAGGTTGTACGGACAGAGAATCCATTGATAGCTCTCAGGTCCTCAGGGGAGAGCTGGTAAGGCGGTCGCAGCTTGATCTCTGTCTGCATGTCAGACAGGTTGATCTTTGTGGACAGGGACCGGGGGCTGTTGTAGCGCTGTTTGGTCTTCTGGATGAAAGTGTCTGATGGAAGGTTGAAAGGTGGCACAAGAACAAGGTGGTTAGTAACACAAAAACAACAGTAATAAAGAGATCATTTGTATGCCAGAGGAGGAGATTTAATCAGGGCTAAAGTAAGAGGTTCAGTCTTTGCAATAGATCAACTTCAACGATTCATTAAGGAAATCATCAACAGAAACAAGAAACTCAGCTACTGCAGTTCATTTCCCAGAATACGGTTTGTTGAGTTCTGGAGAACGTGGTTTGCAAATTAAATAAAAACCATCTAGATTTTCCAGTCAACAAAGGCCAACAAATGATACAATTGACATTTACACATGAATAATTGGTACATCATAATTTACAGTGAGTCTTTTTTCTGTTCTGATGAACAAAGTCCTTTTGACTAGGAGAACAGCAACAGACATAAATTCTACCCCATAGAAGTTACCGAAGAATTGCGTCAAGCTGCACATGGCTCACCAAATTCGATGAAGGAGTACGGCCGCACAGCACTTTTGATTCGCTTGGTGTCGTATGTGACAATAAACTCCTTCTGTAGCTCATCCAGGAAGCAGAAGGCCAGAACGCTGGGGTAGTTTGCCGTGCACACCATCAGGTATCCGACTCCCAATGAGCTTGTGAAACTGAAACACACGCACAAACATTGCTTTTCATGCACTGCACGTTTTTCTTGTCAGACAAACTCAGGGACACTGTAATTAGGACAACAAGCTAAATACAGTGCAGATTACAGGAAATGAACAGTGGTCTGTTTCTTCTAACAAACATAGTACAAACACAATTTCAGCACATTTGTACAGCATCTTTGCAAACTCTGTATTTGGTTCTACAGTGTTAAATTATATTCCTTTAGAATGACTTAGTCTGAAGTTATGTGGAAGATTAAAACAATCAACCACAACATTAAATCCACCTGAGTGGCTTGGGGAAAAGGGTAGTCTTTGAAAATGAATTATTGCGTTATCCTCTCGATTGTGGAACATGGAGTTCAATAAATGTTCAGTGTTTAACCACATAACGACCTCTGGAGTGGAGAACTGTTGGACCATCAGATACGAGTAAGCCTGCCTCTACACCACCTGCTCCCTCTTTTCATGCCCAATCCTCATTTGGCTATTGTAGGTGCTTTTGTTTGTGGACAGGGGTCAACATGGGTGTGATACCCGTTGATCACAGCCCGTTGTTAAATAGTTCAGTGATTTGTACTATGGTACCAGACCAGACGGCTACTCCACGCACATCAGTGAGCATTGGGAGGCCATGACCATGTTGTCGAAACACCAGATGCTTTCTTTGAAGCATTTTTGGTATGGTTTGAAGTATCATATGGCCTTGATACTTCGAACACCCCACAACACCAGCTGTTTTGGAGATGCTCTGACCCAGTTGTCACAGTTTTGTCCTCGTAAAAGTTGTCCAGATCCTTACACGTCCCCCTTTTCTTTTCCTCAACGTATCAACTTCATATACTGGTTTGGAAAAGCTCTGATTTAAGGTGAGGAAACCACTGTTTCAATCTGGGTGAACAGTTACAAATATGAATGACTTAACATTATCGCAGTCTTACTATTAATTTCCTTTCTAATGTGTTTCAACCCTTGCCAAATGTCATTTTAACAAATTGAAAAATATAACAATGTTAAGCACTTCATCTTTAATTTTGTGGCTGTACATTTCATTTAAATAGTGCCTTTCAAATGCACACATCACTAGGTAGTTTCACAGTGAAACACAGAAGAAACATAAGATTGAAAGGGCCCAAAGGGGCTGAATTTTAAAATGGTCTTTTAATGTTAAAATGTTTTTTCAAAGATGAGTACATTTCATGCAGACAAGTAGTCTCCCGCTGCTTTCCTGACACATATATAGACAGTTGTATGCAAAAGTTTGAATGCCCCTGAGCAAATTACCTATTCTATTGCTTTTGGAAGTAAAATGAAGGAAATGCAGGTGTCATAGACCCCGAGTTGAACGTTATTGAAAATCTGTGGGTAGATCTAAAGCATGCTGTGTTTAATATCTTCTGTGTGAGTGTCTAAAACATCTCATACCTTCAAGTAGTCAGCAGGAGTAGTGGGTGAAAAGTCTTATACCAGGATCAGAACAACTCTGTTGGCTACATACAGCATTCAGTCAATGGAGTTAATATGTACTAACTCTCCAAGGACGTTTATTAAAAATAAAAAGTAAAATGCATTGGAACAATATTTGAAAAACAATAATCATTTAAAATTACTGCAGCATATAATTTATTTATTTAATGTGGAACCAGTGATGCCTAAACCTATGAACAGAGCTAAGACAGACATAAGAACTGTCTCGAAATGGCCACAAACATCATAGAACAAATTAACCTGTGACGTGAAATGCTGCCTGCCTTATTCTGACCTTCACCGTCTTCAGATGCTTCAGGCTCTCACTGATTAAAGAGACTCTTGTCAAAGGAAGCTCTGGCTGAAAGGTTCAGTTGGCTCACTGATGGCTAATTTTGAGTTGCTTTTAAGGTCATGTCCTCTATCTAAATAAGACCAATTAGCTCTCAACAAACAGTGCTTAAGAGAGTTTCAAAGCATCTCCCTTAGCATTAGAGGGGCCTTTTAAAAACGTGGCAAATGAAGGCCCAGCTGTCAAATCACTCAAGGTAAAGTGCAGTTTCCATCAACTGTGTTAGAGGGGCCAAGAACTGAAGGGGAAACCAGTTGTCACCAGCTGACTGTCTGATCACCTTCGCTTTGAATGTATATGCAAAAAAAATCTTTATTGGAAATCTTTAAATATATATATATATATATAAAATACGTAAATAAATGAATGCACTAGTCCATTATATGGGCAACAGCAAAGTGCATGTTATCTACATTTAGTAGAGCTTCTCGAGTGTTTATATATTATATACAAAAGAGAAAAGTCAGTGAGAAGACAATTACAGTGACAATGTGTATTTTATGAAATGTGAGGTTAGGTTTTCATTTGAATGTTAAAAGGTTCTTTTAATAGGCCAAACATCAGAAATTTAAATTAACACTGAATTAGACTTACTTGACGGTGTAGAGGCCGGTCTTCAGTGTGCAGCGGTCAGGGAACTGGCCGAGTTTCTTGGAGAGGCCTTTGAGGTGCCTCTTGGCTTCCTGAAGCTCTTTGTCTTGTTCATAGTCTGTGGATGCAGAGAGAGGTAGGCCATCCCCAACTCGCACCACAGAGGCGAACAGCACCATTGACATCTTATGAATCTAGAACTCTCACTGAAGATCTGCAAACATGTGAAGTAGAGAAGAATGTGCGTAAAGAAATCAATCAGACGGCACTTGGGCTTTCTTTTGAAACACTAATAACCTATGCTCTATCCGGTCCGTGTAGGCCTCCCTCCCCGATGACATGATCAATCTACATTCTAATTGTAAAGTCCACAAACAGCAGCAAGTGAGTGAATAGCCTACGACAAAAATGTCCCATTTCTGGAATATTGTTTATGATTAGAGGGCCTCAGGAAGACAGCTTCAATTCACACGACATGTACACATGTTCTTCTGTGTATTTATAACCACCGCAGATTTAAGGTTTTGCTGTAATTAATAGAACATGAGTAAACAGAACCTTCGCCCCGGGGAACCATGGACAGCTCCTCTACAGGACCGTTAAAAGGGCAATGAGAGGAAGCACCCAGACCCAGCACAGACCCAGAACAGACCCAGCACAGACCCAGCACAGACCTGCTTTCCGTGCACTCGAGTTGCAAACATTTAACGACAAATTCAAGACTTGACAAAAGTTCAACCCCGAAGGATTTAAACGCCTCCGTGTCTCTGTTACTGGGGCAGGCTGTCGTGTTAGCTGGCTAAGCTAACCGCAAGTCGGTAGCTGCAGGAGTTCACGTTAACAACCTACGTAAAAGATTCAACTGTCAGCCCACGTCTTGGTGCTGTGGCTCCCAGTTGGCCTTTTTAAACAATATTTAATAATTTTAACGACAACTTTACAATACAGCAAAGCTAAACAACCAGCTACAACACAGCAGATTAGGCAGCTCAGTGTTAGCAGCTAATCAAATCAACCTGTTTACCGACGTTTCCTTCCAGCTAAGTTTACGAGTTGTGGAGCTTACGACTGGCTAATTTGCTAAACCATAATTCACGGTAAAGTCGTAAGCAAACGTGAAAACACAAACGCCCTGCGGTACCTGCTGAATGGGTGTAGCATCGTATGGACGTGTGTGTGTGAGGCAGCTAGCAAACCGCCGAGAGCAGCGCGCTTTACGTTTACGTGGCTGTGTCGCAGGGCATTGTGGGAAAAGAACGCCTCTCATCAGCACCGCAGGGAAACAACAAAATCAATCAAAAACTAAACAGAAACGAGGCATATCTGCTGTAAAAACAAACAAACAAACAAACATCAAACGCGTTTTGAATTCAAATACACTGTAAAAAATCCCGTTAAATCATATTGTCACTGTTGCAACTGCTTCTGCAAAAAAGTCGATTTTTTTTTTTCAAAATGTATTTTCATTTTTCATTTTTCTTTACTCGTTTAATTTATTCAGTCATGTTATCTCTTGGATCTTGTTTTGGTGTGGGTCTTTGTTGTGTATGGTTCTTGTTTTGAAGCAGAGAGGAGCTGTAGCAGCCAAAGTAATTTCTCTCAGGGATAAAACGTTTTATTGAATCTTGGATCTATTTTGAAAAGTTTGGCTTTAATGTTGATACTGACCACATAAAAATATATGATTTGATCAAATTATTGTTTGTGTTGGACGCAATCACAGAAAAGGTTTTTAGTTAGGGAATATTGTACATTATACAAAGGTTTTACTGGAGATAATCCTGTGTGTATCCATATATAATAGTATATAATATATATAATAATACAATGATAACATACAAATACATGGTGCTGACCTTAAGCCTCTAGACTATTGAACACTGATTTCTAAAGTTTAAACAAGGGGAAATGGAAAACATTTTTTCTTAATAAAGATTAATATTCATGAGGTCATTAACGTTTAGATTTTATTCACATACAAATTTTCCGTACATTTTGATTCTCTTCCCACTTGCAACTTTCCCACTGAAAGCCAACCATAAATTAGCCATACTCCCATGCATCTGATACTGAGATTTATTTTTTATTTTAAAATGAAAATAACATGAAAAATGAATCATGTGTACCCTAAGCCTGCCAAGCTTTGATGCTCCACTCAGACTTGAAATAGGCCATTCACTAGCATCAGCATTTTCTTCTATTTTCATACATTTCCTGCTAAATTTATGGAGAAAAACATACCCATGGCTAGAGGAAATGAAAACAATACCGAGGTGGTTAGTGCCCTCATCCTTCACACATACCCATACAATCTCCCCAGATCCCCAGCAACGTGACACCCTGAAGGGACCTCTTTAGTGCCCTTGTGGCCTCTGTGTGTGTGTATCTGCGTGTGTGTGTAAAAGAGGGGTGGAAAGACAGGCACACAGTGAAAGTGCGTGATGGATGTCTGCTGCTGCTGACAAGTTGATGAATAGCCACAGGTCTGGTCTGGGCAAATGTTTAGTGCAGTGAATGTCAGGTGTGGGGAAGGCAGTGCCGTCATTCACAGTGACACAGTCTAAACATAGATACAAACACATCAGCATTCAAATGCATCAGTGCCAAATTTCTCTTTCCCAGTGTGTCATCATTATACATTTCAAATTTGAGCTCAGGAATCTTGAGAGCTGTGACACATCTAAAAATATACCTGCATGTTCTCTGGTTCAGCAGCAGGATCTTGACAGTTTTTCCAGGAAATATGTGAAATGTATTTTTAAAGCAGTGTCTTGGGGTAGGAAACAATCAAATTCATTCATTACACATGCAATAATGAAGAGATTTTATACCCAGTATGTGGATACCGCAGTGGATACCACACTGGGCAGGTTCAGATTTGCCATGTTTGGGCTAGATCTCTTACAGTTTCACCAACAGATAATGCAGCACATGATTATATTATGGCCAGTGTCCTTCTCCTTTGTGGTGACAGTTTGAGGAAGACCCTTCCTGTTTGTTTATTTAATTAAGTAAATTTATTTAAGTCCACAAAGGAATTTGCAGTTTGGTGTAGAAGAACTTGCATAGAGCCCAGAATTCAGCCCCATCCAAAACCTTAAGGTTGAACTGGAACACCAACAGTGACTGAGTGTCAGAGATGGACCTCGGTAATGCTCATTACTCAAATGAGAGCAAATCCCTGCAGCCAGGCTCTAAAATCTGATGGAATGTCTGAAATTGTGTAACATATGGGTATTCACATATAGGCCAATGTATGTGTCCATCTAACATGGGAGCTGCTGTCATTGACGTGTGTATGTATCAGTTGGTGAATGGAAAGCAACATTGTGGTTTGGATAAAAATACTATATACAGTAAGCAGACCACTAACCATCGCAAAGCTACCATATGAACTTTAAAATTGTACATTTACGAGGTACAATGGGGAACTGCTATCAAAGTATATTATGGCAAGTGCAAAACCCAGGATATATGGTTGAATATATATTAGAAAATATGCCCCTCTGTATGTAAGTCTTCTAATTTAATTAAAGAATCAAATCAACTGAATATTTTATATTACTTTTGGTAGTTTACTATGCTGCATATGATGCTGTTTTTCAGTAAAAAGACTATTTCAATTCCAGTAATGCCCTTCGACATCAGGTAAAATCATGCACTCTGTAGACATGGATTAGTAAAGGATCTAACTCAAAGTTTAAGGTTGCGCAGTATTATAAATATATAAACATGTTAATATTTCTTTAAAAGAATCACGAAAAAATGATCACGCTAAGTCGAAAAATGCCGAAAATGAGAAAAGGAAATAACCAAATTAAATTAAATATTTAAAGATGACAGATTTCATTTGTTTCAGTACTGGACTGTATAGCTGGGGTAGGGGCTTTTTTCACTTGGCTCTGCCCAGGATCCGTCCAAGTCTCTATAGAAAGCAAGCAAACATCTTCAGTAAAACAGAACCTCTGCTGTAGTGTGGTGAGACAGTTTTCAATGGGACCTCATCCAGAATTTTACTATGGGGGAAGCAGAAATGACCATTAAAAAAAGACATTAAATGTTTTGGTTTATTAAGCTGTGTAACGATTGTTTCAAAATTCAAGTTGTAAAGAGGCCATAGCTGTGACTACTGACCATATTATAATATGTAGAGAAGATCTTATCTTTGCCTTGATTAATTCTACCTACTGGACGTAAATAAGGGATAACATATTCATCATGATCTATAGATTTCCACGAATCTAGCTTGCAATAATCTTCAAACACATCTATCCTTTTGCTAAATAAACATGCTCTTCATACAGAAAACGGTTCTTTTTCCTTTGAAGGTTTCACCATCACATCAACAGAATGCATCATTGATGTGAATGCACAACATGACAGTTTAGTGATGGATTTTCAAAAATGTAATCTACCAATTTATATCAACAATATTACAAAGAGGATTCGATTCTTTTCTGTGTTTACTGACAGCTCCACTGAATTGCAGAGAGAATGAACATATGGATCTTTCAGCAAAGGATGTAAATCATTTTGATTACTGCCAAGTGAGAAACGAGCTAAAGAAAATCTTTATCTCTCCCAAGCAGATACTCAAAGGTCTATTTATTTATTTCATTGACTTCTGGTGTCTGTACCAATTTGTCTCGGCGTCAGCATATTGAAAAGAATAACGGGGCAGGATTTAAGTAAGTACGTATTGCATGAAAATTAAGTTTATGACTTTTTTATTAAAGAGGAATAAGTAACAAAGTCATTCATCACTGAGCCCTACACAGCTGCTGACCATCAGGCCCACAGCCAATCCACCACACGGCTGCCTTAATAAGACTGGATCAACTGGAGTTACCATCAGTTCCCCTCGTTGGAACCAGGGGGTAACGGTGAGCTACCGTTAGCCTCTGGGTGTTAAAACCAGCACCTGATGAAACACGGATAACAAATCCAGCTGTTCAGTTTTCCCATGATGTGCATCGTCTTCTTCTTCGTCTGTTTTAAATGTTGCCTGGACACAACGTCAACGACGAGCCGCTGTATTCCGGGGGGGGGGGCACCACTCCTGCTCCCTGTGGTCTGTCCGAAAGGATCACTGTACAATACTCATTTTTTTCATTTACGTTACGGAGTAAAGTTTGCAGTAGTAAACTTTAGCAGCCAGAAAAGCATTTATACATGTGTAGATTCATTTCTAAGTAAAACCGGGACACACAGACACCCCTCTCTCTCTTTCGACTACTTGGTTCCTCCCAACAACATAGCACAATCGCGGGGCAGCAGCGGGTTGGAGGAGGCGAAGGCGGAGCTAAACCCCGGCGTCTGACGTCATGACGTAAAAGCAGTTTAATTTTAATAAACTATTTAACACCAGTTAATAAAGATCCAGTGACCCTTGTTTTTATTATGTTTCCAAATGATTTATATAACTGAATGAGAAAAATATGCTCTATGTTAATTTCAGTGTGTAACAACAAATCTCGTCCAAAATCTGGAATAATAAAGTGCAGCAGAAATGTTATTAACACTAGCTAGACCAGTTCCTCCACTGGCTTAACCAGACCTGTTTGCTTATTTATGAAATATGAGCAAACGTCTAACTACTGAAAATAGAAACTTCCAAGTGTGGACATTGTTTTGTCCAAATGTCTAAAACACAATATCTCGGGACCTAAAACGTTTGGAAATCCAAAATATGTTTTCAGTGGTGCAGCAGAAAGAGGTGAATGTAGAGGAGAAATATTTTCTTTGTGGAAGGAATATTTCAAATCGATTCTGATGTTAAAAACCTAAAGTTAAACACTTTTTATCAAGTGAATTGTAGTTTTACTTCCACATTGTCATTGGTGAAGCTATTAAATGGTAAGATGGGTGGTAAATTGGCAATCTTATCATGGCAATTACTAATATGAGACACTTTTATCAACACTAGGGGCAATTTGAGGCATTTTCCACTGACGCACTTCACCTGCAGCCAGGAGGTGATAGGAGTAGACCTGTGCTTCTTTCCATCCTCACGTGTATGACCAATCACAGTGAAGAACAGTGATACAGACAAAACCGACGAGAAGTTTCTTTTTAATGATGCCTTAGAAAAACGACAAGGGGTCATGTGTGGGCTTTATTTAAATGTGAATGTGAGTATGACAAACAGAAGCAAAGGTGATGTAGAGGACAGGAAGGTAAATTGCATCCTAGTGCAGCCTGACGTCACAGAGATAAAATTCTGAACAGCCCAAAACACAATTATCCATAAAGGGAAAATGGCTTCTGTTAAGGGTACTTGAATTCGAGCAGACCTTGACTTTGTAATAACAACCCCATGCCCTCCATTCCCAGTGCTCATTTCTGCACAGGTTAAAATGCTTGTCCTTCCCCTCCAAGAAAACTCACAAAGACGCAATGAAGCAAAGCTCCCAGGCATGAAAATTGCCCCACCCCTTTGAAAATCCTCTAAAGTGAAATTGGGATTGAGAGGGTATTTCTGCTTGTGCTCACAGGCATTAATCAGCCTGCTACAGCCCAACCCTGCACGCATCCTAAAAACAGAGTTTTTATCTAAGCAGACCTGCACGACCTGTGGACTGCAAACGCTGAACACAAGAAACTTCAGCCTCAAAGTCACTCCTTGGCTTCGCCTTGAGGGGCAAGGAGTTGTGAGGACTTGACTGCAAACAGGGTTCTCAGGACCTGGATTCTAAAAGTAAGTGTGGGCTACTCGACACGCCTGACATTGTGGAAAGGTAGACGTTCAGACTGTCGGAGCTCTGACAACTGTTTGCCTACGAGCGGGGTCACTTCTGTGTCCAGGGCCATTTTCCAGCCATTTCTCATTATGAAACAATCAGTGTCAGATCGGCTGAGTGCCGCTTGTGGTCCATTTGCTTCCTTTCTGAGACGCAGAACCGAGAAGAATGCCGAGATAAATGGACACAAAAACGCTTTCACTCAGCGACCTAACAAGGTCAACTTCGGTTAACGGTTGTTGTGGTGTAATTTAAACCATTTTAACACATTCTCTCCTTCTGGGCATTTAATTGGTCCTTCCAATTAAAATAGACTATGTGTCTACACCGTCTTAATAACTTAGTTTTAACAACCTTTTTCAACTCAAGAACAGACTCATTCAGCTTTGCTGGCTGCAGCACAGTACAGAAATATGGGGAATCGCCAGCAGCAGTGACTTTTTTTTTTTTTTTACCTTTTGGTTTTACTAGAAGTAGTTGAAGTAAAGTTTAACATTTTTATTCCCACTGTGTTATATACACACACTCCATTATAGGGACGTTCATTCAAAGTGTCACTTAAGTAAAACGGCTACCTCAACAAATATTTAAAGTACCAAAAGTAAAATTACATTTATCAGCAAATTTCACATAAATTATTGGAATAATGATGTCTAAATGTGTTCATCACTCTGAAGGTGACCTGGTATAAATGGACCTAATTTAATTTGTAATTTAGCAATTGAAATGTTGTGAAATCATAGAGGACAATGACAAAATCACACTCAGGTACACTACTCACCTTCTAACACTATTTGCTTATTATTTTTTTACTTATTATTAGTAATGGGACTGTTGTCTGTGTTTTTCACCCAGTTACACTTTAAATCAACACGATAAAAATCATGAGATTTTTACTGATGTACACTAGCACAGCAGTGCTTGGAGCTTAAATTTGACAACAGCATGCTAAAATATTGATAACAGCAAAGTGTTTCGCTGGTCATTTGTGTTCGCACTCTGAACACCATTTTAATTGTCGTCGTTTGGTCATTTTTAGTCGTAAAGCATGCTGAGTTTGTGTGCAGCAAATTGGCATGCTAATCAAACATAATGGTGGACACTGAAAGAGATAAAAATTGCTCTCCCTCGAGCATTCACCGAAATTCGATATTCAATGAATCACTGTTTTAAATAGAGAAAAGGGCAGGTGATGTTCTGGAAATGTTTGATTTTATTTTCCTTTTCTATCTCGCTAGGTCCTTATCGGAAAGGGCAAAACTGTACATATGGCTGGGCACAGAAAAAACTCAACAAAGGCAACAATGACTTCTTGGCATAAGTGTGACAAATTCCCGCAGCACATGGATACCTTTGGGATAGGACAGAGGCGGTCACTCTATTACTCAAACGTGTGACGTCACTACGGAGGAATCTGAAGAAAACAAATAGACACAATAAGCAATGGTACTTTTTTTTCCCCTGGAGGAGAACAAACACTTAATTACAGCAATATGTCAACAGCGACTTTATAAAGCACCGTTTCAAAATGCTCTTGCATACCGTGAAATGTTAATAGTCACATTTACCACTGAACACAAAAAAGTGTTTGGTGCCAGCCAGCACATCTGAGACCATTTTACTAGGAAATTAGTCCATTAGGAATCACAATGTGTCTGATAAGAAATGGTTCAGTAACATCTACTGACAAATACATGATCTCATGATACAGCACAGAAAAAGAACAATTCAACCTTTTTTTTCTCTCCACGGGATACAAATGTAAACATAATTAATTTGGTGACCTGTAAGGGCTCAAAATTATTCAGCTGGAATGCAAAATTACAAACAAACAAGTTCCCTTTAATTGTGTTTCGCTATCCCTGAGAACTGTATTCATAATGAAAGAAAGTGTTGAATAATAAAACACAAGTTCAGCTACAGATAAGCCTTTAAATATTTATAGTGGACGAAGAGTGGGAATGGAAAACACTTGGCATTAAAAAAAGAAATTGCCACAGAGGTAATGATGATGGCCCCGAATGGATGATGATGGTGTTACGCTGCTAGATGTGGGAAGAACTTCACCTATTTAATACGTTATTACTCCTTGAATGTGCTGTGAAGTCATCACACTTTGCGTGTGATGGAACGCATGGGGGACGACTGTCCAAACTAGGTTAAGCTGAGCATGGCGGGCAGATACGGACGAAGACAAAACCGGTCGGAGCGCTGCCGTTTGGTTCCGGGCTCCCTGGCGCTCACTTGAGCAGCGAGTGGCCGAAGCACAGAGGCATTAAACGGACGGGTTACCCTTGAACAAAACCCTGAATGCCCGCAGTGGAAACCAGATGTCTGAATTATTGCAGCGTCTCCCTGAACAATGTGTGCATGCAGAGGAGTCGGTGGGATATTGAGTGGAATCCGTTATTACTTCAGTGGATGGAGAGAACATTTATGGTTTATACATTTTATGGTCGACATGCAATATTTAGTCACCGTACTGTACGTGAGCATCTCCCATGCTTATGTAAATGAGCACTACCTTTGTTAAATTATTGATTAAAAACCCATTCCGAAAGAACACAGGAGGTACAAGACGTAAAACATCAGTACAGCTGTGAATATTGATAATATTTGGAAACTTATGGAGCATGAAAATGTCAAGGGCAATGCGCAATAATATTTGGCATTTCATGTTTTTGTTTTTTGTTTTTTCACTCTCCTTTGACTTGCACTGGTCCATGACTTACTTGAGGGAACTGCAAGGGCACCAGGCCTCCGGTTCCTCTCTGTTTATCGCTTTCTGCAATTCCAGCTTCTTTTTTTTTTCCTTTTTAGATCTTTAAGGCCACAGTTTTGAGCAAACTAAAATGTACGAGTCATTTCCAAAAGCAATAAGAACCACGAAAGTCTGGAACCATACAGAATATTGCCCCTTTGGTCATAACTTCACCTACTTTACATTGCTACAATAACTGATTACGTAAAGTAGCACATCACATTTTTTTGCTGTACAAGCTTTGGACATTTTTTTTTTTAGAGGTGTTAGTAATAAACACAATAATCTATCAAATCAGTGAGGATAATCAAGCAATATTCCAGATGGCTCTGGACTCGAGACATGAAGATTCAGTACAAAAATACCGGACGCAACAGGTATATGTCAGTGTGTCTCTTCTTGAGACCGAGCAGGGCGGTTGAGACTGGACTGGGACGCCCGTGGACTGACGGGACAGTGCAGCCTCCATCTTTAACTAATTCTGCCCACCAACGCCATGGACGTCAGTCAGTCAGTCAGTCGGTCACACAGACCCCCCGGGGCCAAGCAGGGTAAAGTATTGCATAGATAGAGTATAGGGTGTAGCTTTTCACATACGCAGTCACAGTGTTTGGGCAAAATTAAAAAACAAACTGCCTAAGTGTTTGCTGCCCATCGAATATCCGTGAAAAAAGAAGTCTCAAGTGGTTGGTCTGACTGTAGGTACTCTGTTGGTATTATTACAAACACGATCACCACGTTATAAAAAAATAGCCTTTTGCTGAGGTCATCAAGTCCCCCCACCATCAGTGCTGATAGGGCCCTTGTCAGGGTCAAGGGTCACAGTGCAATGACAAACTGTGCAGTGCAACGCCCCCTCCCTGCCGCACGCTGCCCTCAGAGCTCCTCCTTCCTTTTCCCAACTTTCTCCTGGTCACGTCCTCTTAGACTGCGCATGAAGCCTGTGAAACCCGCCTCCTGTGGACACAGAGCACCAGCTTAGTTCAAATTTAAACTTGAATTAATTTGTCAAATCTTAAAATGCCCTTTTCTCAAACGAATTCTCCAAAACAATTTCTCAACTTGGCCCGAATGCAAATGTTGCTGCAAAATTCAAGGTTTGTCTTTGTTGCCCTTTCGAAAATGAACACCCACCGTCTTTGACTTAAAAATACATTGTAGATTACTTCTATAATATGAAAAGAAATTATGGGACATAAAATTTACTTGAATTAAAAAAATTGCTGTGAGGTTTTAAAACCTGTGTGATGCCGCTGATGTCACGACTGGGCACCCTCCATGACATGAGTGAAGAAGATGTGTGGCACAACTTACCCCGCGATCTCCGTTGTATTTCTCCACAAACTTGCCATAGTTGTAGTAGTTGAAAGTCGGGTAGCCCTCCACCCCTTCCTGCTTACAAAGCTCGTGGTTCTGTCCTTTCGTACAGTCAACGGCAGCATACACAATCTGAAGAAGAACAAAGTGCAATGCAACACTTGAAGTGAGGGGTGTTTTTCCATTTTACTATCGATAAAACATGATAAAACTAATCTGTCAATAATACAGTAGAGTTGGCGTATGAACATATTTCCCTCCATGCACAGCCAACACAGTTACCAGATGAAAACGTTCATGTGATTAAAAACAGTTGCAGTCATTTTCTCTGATGAAGTCTAATGATTCTCATGATGACGTTTGATGTGGCCACTCATCGATCCTTACTGAGATATTGAGGCTGGCATTGTCTGCAACAGTTTACATCTCCTAAAACATCCCCAGCCGATATTATAATACTATATTTGTCTGTTTTATTGTTCTATAAAAACAATTTTAATTCACAACCAACATTTTTATTGTTTGTTTTTTATTGTTGGGTTTCTTTTAAGCACTCCCCATATTTTTGAGAACAATAAACTTTGGAATTATGGTAAATCAATACTATAAAAAGCACACACAGCATATTACAAGAGAACTTAATAGACAAACCCATTACATACAAGCTTAAAGTGGGCATTTATGAGAAGTGCTTTCAACACGTTATTCTCATCCAAATTTAGAACATCGGTTTCTATTTTCAGATTTACAACGCTTTTCTTTTCAGCAAAACAGTTTGAAATGGGTGGTGGCAATAAAAAAAAATAAAAATCCCACCACAATCACTCCTACATATAAACAACAAGGGAGATTTATGTTGCGAGGCTGTAGCAGCGTGTGTGACAAGCCGCCCCAATGAGGCGTAAATGCCGCCTCACGGATACATGACTCACTCAGCGTGTCCTTTTGGACAGCTGAAATGTCACCCTCTTTCTGGGTGCTGAATGCTGCACATTGAACTTGTCACCATCAAATAATCGCTTCCAGTCCAACATGTCTGCCCACGGTGAATGTGGAAACGACAGATCTGCTGCAAAAGGGAAACACATTAGACACTTTGCCAACTCTGCCGTGACATGACACTCAAAACTTCTTGTCCTAATTACAAAATACAAGTGCCTCTTATTTTTTTCTTTCTTATGCAAATGTGGAAAAATCAGCATATGGGCCAACATATTGTTACGGTAGGTGAGTATAAAAGGAGAACAGGGAAGGAAAGGTGTCATCTGCACATCAGTGGCAGAGACGTGGCTTGGAAAGGGACATTTGTGTTCTGTGATCTGTTTATCAGGAATCTTTCACGATGCGCTGAGAACGGAAGCGTTTCAGCTTTGAAAAAGCAAAACAGTCTGCAGAAATTCAGCTCACAATGCCGTGTCGTGATCTTCGAACGGTGTGTCAATTAAATACATGGAGATTTCTGGAGTTGCAATGTTTCGGAATGTCACACGAGTGCTATAATCTGTCCATTGTGTCCTAGGTTGAACCTGGGCTCTCCTTTCCGCTGGAAAACGCAGACAACTGGCTCGTTGTAAAACGAAGGAGCAGCGGTCAGCTCTACACGGAGCTTTCCCTGGATGTCTGAAAACAAACCGGAGCACAGCCACCCGACAGAGGAACCGCACTTCGGTTGCCTGTATCTGCACTAAACCTGCACTTTATTCTTGATCGCAAGAGACCAATCCAGCGATTTTTGGCAGATGCCCGCGCCCTCAGACTTGAAGGTGCTCTCATCATCCCTGCTGTTTCATGCTCAGCTGCAAACCATCTCCGTGTGTGCTGAAGGTCACGCTCTGATTCCTGTGTGCACTTTGTTGCGGTCATTATGTAAAAATAAAAACCAAACTACAGGCAGAAAGTCCTTATTGCTTCATGCACTATATTAAATGCCTCAAAGTGTGTTCTCATTATACCGCTATGGAAACAAGCAGTTCCTGCCAACGTTCACCTTTAATGCTGCCATTGATTAGAATTTGGGGAAAAGACAAACAACTCGGAACCAAGCCTCAACGCGGCTCACCCGCTGTCATACAGCACAGAAAGTGGAGTTTTAATTGTTTGCATCTTCAAAGCCAGAGCTAAGCTTGTGTTTGTCTTTGGTAAATGAGGCAAGGGCAGCTAATAGACTGTGATCAACGCTGGCCTGGTGCGATACTCTGGGGCTCGGCTTAATAAATAGAAAGGATTGCCAAGTAAACACATTCCCAATTCTCAGATTTGCTCTTGTTCAAACAACTTCGCACTTCCACTGGAGATAGAGCGAGACGGTAGAGATCATAAAGTTTCTGCATTAATACGACCTTCACAGATATGAAGATCCCCCGGCTGGGCAGTCTGGGGGGGGCTTCATCTTAAGGATACGGATCCAAGCGCCACAGCTGAGCGGTGAAGTCATGCCAAAACGACTGTAGGTGATGGATTTAAAAAAAAGAAAACACTGTCGACTCTCCTAACTCTTCTCTTAAAATACAAAGTCAATATTTTTCTCCCATTAGGTGGTTGAGACTCAGTAGTTTGTTTTCCATGATGGCGACTTTGAGAATCATCCCTCCTTTACACACATATCAAAGCTCCAGTTTGTTCGACTGATCGATGTCCCAGTGTGTGATAGACAAACTCTTTTTGAGCTCTTCTCCCCACACCGCAAAAACATCACGCTTTTTATATTGTGGAGGACAGGCTGTAACTTTTCTGCTGATTGTGGGTCGGACGTTTCTCAGCACTTTGTCTAAGAATGTAAAAATCAACAGCAGCGTGTAGACCTTCCTTTAGGTGTAGCTGAGGGGCAATACTTGTGACTTGTACCAAAATGTTTCCCGCTCATCTGCTGAGGTTTAATGTTGGACAAGTGTTGCAAAAGATTGCCTCAGAAAAATGGAGATGTTGCGGACACGTCACTGTCTCATACCATCTGACAATGATTGTGAAAAATTCCAAACAAATGAGCAAAGCACGCTGCTCGAACACTGTTGGAACATCGTGCATTTAACAAGCATCTCAGAGAGATTTTATAATCATAAGGCAGTTTTATATATTTTTTAAAGGTGTCCTGTCACTCTGAGATGATGAATTGTAGCTCTGGGTATCACTAAACACACACCCACAGTTCCTGTGTGTGAGAGAGCGAGAGAAAGAGAGAGAGAGAGATTGGGAGACAACGTGAGTCACTCAGTTATGGTGGTTTGGAATTGTTGAGCCCTGCAGTCAGAGGCTATTAACAAGGAAAGCAGGCGTAGGAGAGTGCCCGGATACACGTCCTGAGGGAAAAGGAATGAGAAGGAGTAGAGATGATGATGATGATGATGATGATGGTGTGTGTGTGCGTGTCCATCCTGTTGTGCTTGCAAGAACCCAGAAGTCCCAAGCCTAGCAAAGATTTGATGAGACTGTGTGGGCTTTAGCCGAGTGCTCGAATTTCAAACTGACACTGAGGCAAACACTGGGAATGAAGTGGACAGGAGTCGATGCTGCAAACACTGCAGTTATGTTGGGATCTTCTCAGACATATTGAGTATGAAATGTGAGTGCTGCAAGCTTCCATGCTAACACCACAACACCTGCCTATTTTAATGGAATCATTGTACGTCTTCTCCAGATACAACGCTGTGCTAAAAGTTTAGGCTGTTTGGAGGTTCGGATTCTTTTCCATCACACCATGGCGTCAGGGGAAGTGTCATTGTTGGTGTCATTGTCATGCTGCAGGCCAACCAGTCATGAAAAAGAAAAAAAAAAAAAACATCTTTAGCAATAAGAGGAGCGAAGGAACGACATGTCCTGTAGCAGATGGTAAAGCCCCTCAGAGTCCGGCTCTCAACACTATAAAGTCAGTCTGGGATTTCATGAGGAGATAGAAAACACAGAAACAGCCACAGTTGGCAAGTTCTTCAGGATGCTTCAATCAACCTACATGCCAAGTGTCCTACAAGTGTTCCGTGGAGATTCGGTGCTGTGTTTCAACGCTTCCCGTGTGCCGTATGGGTTTTATGTAATCCTTTTAATTTTGCAGATAACCACAGAACCCAGACACGCAGCAGTCACAGTGCCGTTCATGTCTCGGACCACACATGCACAGACTGGTCTGGACGGCACAATGGTGTCACTGATGTTGTTTGTGTGCGCCTCCTATGGAAGAACAAAAGTGCCAAAGCCAGCTCCACTTCATTTACAACTCCTGTATCTGTGACCAGATGGCAGAAAGTGAAGTGGGGAGTCTGGGGGTGCTAAGTATCATCCTCTATTCTTAGTGCAAAGTGTGAGACAGCTCAGTCATTCATGCTTGAGAAACGGCAGGGGTAGGGAGGCAGATGATCTTGGACGTGCTACGTGTAATCCTGATAAGGGTTGGGTGTTTTTGTTGGAGATGATTAACGTGGTGAGGAAACAGGGGGACAAGTACAAACTAGTGGTTTGAACTCTGCTTTTGTGAAGGAGGTGAGACAACAGAAAGAGCTCTGACTTTCTTTATAACGCGGTCTTTGGTGTGAGTATCGATGGATTAAAAGTTTAATTTGTCAACAGTGATATCTGAAGTTCAAGGTGAGGACAAATCTAGTTTGTTCTTATGTTTTGGACACATTGAGCTGATGGTAGCTATCAGTTGTAGGACTGATTGACTCAAAGAGTTAATTTGACTATAGATCTTGCAGCAGATGTGTGACCCGTTTGTCTCGTCCTTCTTTTGGTGAAGTACTTTGTAGGTTATCACACCTTTTACTGGCCATTATGACACATGCTCCAATGTCAAGCGGATTTGTTACAAAAATATAAAGTGTTTCGTCACCCATCCATCTGTCCACCCACCGACATGCAAAGGCTGTCAACTGTATCAGCAAATGCATTTGCGGTGCCTGTAAGATTTACAGCAGCCACAATTTTCCACATCACATCATAATAACCATGAGCTGTCAGTAACATTACTTTTCATAACATAACATAATGTAGAAGACCAAAAAAAAAAAAAAAATCAAAAACAAAAAAACAACCCAGCTCTTATAGATTCTTTTAAGTTCTACCTTTCACTGTAAAAGCTCGGCAGTCTTTTAAAACGGCCGTGACATCGGCTTTGGTGAGGAAGCCGCCTGTACAGTAACTGGATTAATGAAATGCACTTAACACACTAATTGAGTAGAGCGAGTATTGCAGTGTCGTTAAGAGCATGACGTAAGAAAAACAGTGTGTTTTCTCATTTTTAACGCAGGCTACACGCTTCCTCTTTCTTCCGGGCTTTGTGCTCTTGAAGCTACCGAGCACCAAACGAATTCCATCAGCAACGCTGCACATTACGTTCATGTTTATCGCTATAAAACGTGTCGGATGGAGTTTGCATAGAGATGCAACATCCCTGCTGCTTGGCGTTAACTGAATGTGTGTGTGTGAGGAAAATAATAAAAAAAACACACTAACCTTGCGATCCTCTCTGAAGAGCTCGGCTGCGGTGGTGAAGTGGGGCACGGCGTTTTTACAGTGTGGACACCCTTGGAGAGCAGCACACACAGATGGGACGTTATTACAGTTCATCAAGTCACGTTTTACGCAGCTACATCAAGCTTTACATCCTGAGCTAAACAGCCGCTTACACAACTACCACGCACACTTTCACACGTGCAAACAAAACGAGTACAATACATTACGCAGCCAATCTCAAACACGGTGATAAAGCACTTGGCCCTGTCACAATCCTCCGGTTATTTACAGGCTCACACCGCGCACTCGAGATGGTTCAATTGTTTGTCAGGAGACTGTAAATCTCTTCATTGCTGTCATAAATACAAGCTCCCGGAGTTCTCCCTGCTCCAGCAGCCATCTATTTATAGCATGTCAATACTCAAACACAACTCCGATCACAATTACAGACGACAGGTTCACTCGCAGGTAGAGGCCAGATGCTCCAACTAAACATCAGACCTGTATGGGATTTATTACTGGTAAGAGAAAGATTTTTTAGGTTCTACCAACACTTTCCTAAGAGGAAAATATGTGAGTTTGCAATCAGACTTTCCTTTCGCTTTGCTGACATATTTTCCCTCTGAAAGTCAGTGAAATTGAAATGCGACTTTCTGTAGGTGGCGCCTGTTAGTTTTTCTTTCTTTTGTTGCCAATGTCAAGTGCCCGCTTCTCGTCATTACAGTTAAACTGTCCTTACCACTGTTGGAAATTGAGGTCTTCTGTTAGAAAGGGTGAAAAAGGCAATAACACATATTGCGGTCACAAATAAATTTTTCAAGAAGAAAATCAAAGATTGTCAGTGGGTGACTGGATAAAAGCTTTCGCAGACTGTGTTGGTGATAAATGACCGGTCAGTCAGCCCTTGACCCACATGTCACAAAAGAATATTATTTATAAGAAGCCATGTGGATTATGGGAGCATATCTTTCTAACAAGCCACCTGTGGCAGCTTCCCTATAAGATTAGTTGTGCTAATTGTGAAGCAAAAGATGCTGTGGGAAACTGTAGATAAAGCTCTGACTGGAAGGAAACTTTAAAAAGGAAGCATTAATAAGGGCCAAAGACCTGGATCTGGATCTCAGTTAGCGTTCCAGTTTATCAGAACAATGTTGGAAAGAGTCCGCAGAGAAATGAAGGAAAAAAAGCTTTTCTTCTGATTCCTGTGCACGAGGTGCTGCTGTCTTAATACTGCAACATACAATATAAAGTTGCCGCATTAATCAGTCATAGATAGCTGTTTGTCGTTTTGGGACTGGTTGTTAAAAATAAGGGCAAAAACTACATATTTATACATTTGAAATAAAATCAAATCACAGTAAAGTGCAAAAAGGTCTGAAAACTTTCCAGCCACTGCACAGTCCTGTCTGTGTCGTAGGATTAAAGCTTTTAATTACGCATAGCTTTATAAAACCTACAGCTCATCAACAAGCTATATTCAGCAGACACCCGACTGTACTCACTTACGCGCTGTTGACACTGGCCCTGTTAAAACCAAGATCGCAGAAATTGTTTCCACGAATCATTAACAGCATTAACACAATGATCCCCCTGTAAATGGATTTTACAGGCTGCGAGTGCACCGACTGGTGGTGGGCACACTCGTTATTAAGTGTCTCTATGCCCACGAGCATGAGCGCACGCCTTCAAGGCAGTTACAACCCTGCAACAGTCCTTTTGCATCGGCATCCTTTTAGAAGCTGCACGTGCCTGCCCGAACCCGTATTCACAGCTCGGGAAACCGCGTCCTGCTGCAGCACCCGTTAAGTCATGACATTAAATGGTCCTGTTGCGATTTATGTTTTTCCTCTTACATAGAGGTACAAAAAGTGGAATGTGATAATGCTGTTAATAATGTGACCTGCCCCTCATTTAACTCTATCCATACAATTTCACTTGTCTTTCTCATTACCACAGAGACTGTGAGAGTTATTACTGGCAGGAGCCGCAGAAAGAGAAAGAGAAATATAATTTTAGTTTAGTTTCAATTAAGCACATTTGAAGCTGCAAACTAATAATCCATATCTCTGTTAAAAAGCTCCTCTGTCTAAAGCATCTCTAGCTTCAATGTCAGAGCAGGCAGCTGCATCACATTAAATGCTCTATTAGATGCACACTCCCTCTCTGATAAGACGCCGGCGGGGTGCAGATGGGGTGGGAGGGTTGCAGGTCGTTACGGCCTGATGTGCATATGGAGCTTCTCTTTGTAGAAGGATTCAGCAGAGAACCTGACAGAGGCGACAGCCTGACCGCTGCGCCCCGTCTGGCTTTGAAGCTCTCATCAGACACAAAGGCCAAGGAAACAAGGACGGAGGTGCACGTGTATGTTTGCGTGTCCACGGACAATGCAGCACGTTAGTAGGTCTGTGTTCCGTCTTCATTTGTGTTTCGGTTTGTGGGTCCCTGCATCTTTTTAAGAAATCATTTTCACAGACAAGTTCAGTGACAAAAGCCTTTCTCCTCATGTAAAACAGCAGTCTGTCTGTGCCAAATGTGAGACTAGGGGGTAGTTTGAAAAAAACAGTCTGAAGACATTCTGAAATTAAAAGTGAAGTCGGACTTCTGTTTGCCAAACAGATGGATTCAATTTAAAAACTAGTCCTCCGTTTGTCTTGACCTTTGAAAGCAGCTTTAATTGGGTTTTTGGATAAATAGAAGCTCAAGAACTTCACATGCAGCTAAAAACAAACCCGTGCGATACGTACGGATTTCTGCAGTTTCATACGTGTAAGACCGTATGTTTGCAGAAATCGTCCATTTACTGACTTTGTATCTACCCGCCGAATGCAGGTCTATTCAGCTTTGTCTTTGTCTCCCTGAACTCCTGAACTGCATTTGCTGCTAGATTCTCCACTTATTTCTTGGTGCTACACAGATAATGTACAATTAAAAATTAAACAGGGCAGCTACAATTCTGTGGGGCATTTCTCACAGCTTAACTTTATAGCTGCATTGTAGACTTGCATGTTTTCTCGAGGACTCTGGAACATGAGGTGGGGAAGTGATGTGTTCCCTTTTTTATAACTTGCACAAATCTATTCTCAGTTTTCTGAATCATTTCTCAGTCTCCCCGTGGCTTAGGTGGGGTTTTAATGCTGTGCGATGAGGAGCTTGGCAGGAAGCTCCGAGTTATGTATGTGCGCTGGCTTAAATCCAGGATATGATCACACAAATCCAACGGACTCTCCACTCTTACCGCTTTCATCAAAATAGCCAAGAATATTAATTCCACAGTTTGTGGAAATTGTAAAGTGCCATGTACAGACGAGTAAATATTTCCCATTGTTTAGCAGGCTGCTCCAAATCTATTTTGGTCACATGTGTGTTACGTAGAGTTTGCAGCATACGAGTTAAACTCTTACAGGGGGCGTAGAACATGACCAGAGCGTGTTTCTTCTTCTTCAGTGCTTCTCGGAAATCCTCTGATCCAAGATGGCTGACGCTCGATGGCTTGTCCTCCCAAGACTGCTCTGGTGGGGGAGGTGCCTGGGGACTGGAGACATTAAAAACAGCAAGGCCAGTGTTTATTACGTGTATGGTAACGTGAATACCGGCTACATAATGGAAAGAGACTTTGACTAAGACTTTATGTCAGCCTTATATAAAATGATGTCTACTGACCCCTGGTCACAGACATTGCTTTTATGGAGCCTGTAATTGCCACAACTGAGCAGATGTCATTGGAAGTCCATTATTTCTCACGCTGACCCTTTCCAAAGTTGAATTTATTACAGTGGGATGATGTTAAAAAAAACCCTCAGCTAATCAAGGACTAAAGCGAGAGCAGCTAAAATGTTTAAGGTCAGGACTAAATTACCGTAATGTACACGCGTTTGCGTCTGTGTCTAAATGCGGTGACATTGCATAGGCAGCAACTGTTGGACGTAAGTACAGACGTGATTAGGCTGCTGCTCGTTGAGTGTGTGACTCACTTGTGCATGAACTCGATGATCTTGTCCTTGTTTCGGAGCTGTGGCAGCGTAAACTTCTCCTCACCTTTCTCGAAATACTTAAGGGTTGGAAAGCCAGAAATCTTGAAGCGATCCCCCACAGCCTTGTGCACCGTGGCATCCACTGCCGCCAGCACGCCTGGACTCTGAAGGGACAACAACAATAAACTTTAAGTCGTGGAGCATTGGTAAAATAATAACTAGAAATCTGCACAATGAAGTTCCCAGAGACTATTATATTACAAATAGTATCAACAATTTCAGAAAATCAGGAGTCCACACAACTACACAAAGTAGTTTTTAAGTAAACAAAAGCGCTGCATTGAAAAAAACACTAGCAGAGAAGCAAGGAGGAGAGAAATAAATGATACGCTGGGCCACTGGAGCACGGGGTGAGAGAGGCTCCAGTCCATCCATATTAGATAATGGCCAGGATTCTCTCATTGACCTCCAATGCTGGGCAGTGAGCCACAAGGAGAAGGTCCAGGCGTCAAGCCGGGGGGACGCTCATGGATGAGATAATTGCTACAGTCACCAGGCTGAAGTTTTATAGGCCCTGCCCCTGGCTGGGGAGTGTTAGATTACCACAGAGGACAGAAGAGCGGAGAAGAGAGGTGAGGAACACGCCCGACTAATCAGAAACACATCGAGAGCCGGGCTGTTGCACAGACTAACCAGCGTGTCAGCCTTTGGGCCAAAAGTGATCTGCTAATGAGAGAGCGCAACACTCGTGTTATGAGCGTATGAAAATGTATCCAAACACGCAGGCCTGCAGACAAGCGTGCCGCACACACGAACGCAAACAAAGGTCACGGAACTTACGTCTGCGCCCTTGTTGAGTATTTCAGCAGCTTCATCATACTCTGGCTTCATCTTCTTGCAGTGGCCACACCCTAAAGGATTCAAAGCACATGTGCAAGTCAGACTCATGATAGATTTCTAAGGCTGAATAAATTAATACAGCACTGTGCAAAAGTGCAAGAACAACATTGGACTTATTGTTTTACACTGATACGATGACCACGCTTTTTTAGCACTCTCTTTCCAACTATAAAATATAGTAAATCATCGTCCATGTTATTAGGTTCACCTGTTCAACTGCTCATTAACAAAACTATATAATCAGCCAATCACGTGGCAGCAACTCAGTGCGTTAAGGTAAGCAGACCTGGTCGAGTGTCAGAATTAAATGACTTTAAACAGAACATGGCTGGTTGCACTAAAATCTGAATTTTGTCTGTAGAAGGCATTTTGTTGTGAAAATTGTTTTTTTTATATTGTGTATAGTTTGGACATGTGCAGAGGAAGGATAGTGAATATATTGGTAGAAGGATGTTGGAGATGGAGCTGCCAGGCAAGAGGGCGAGAGGACGACCAAGGAGGAGATATATGGATGTTCTAACAGAGGACATGAGGTTAGCTGGTGTCAGAGAGGAAGATGCCCAGGACAGAGTGAAGTGGAAACGGATGATTCGCTGTGGCGACCCCTGATGGGAAAAGCCCAAAGAGAAGTAGTAGTAATAGTAAATATTTATTGTGTTTTGAAGGCATAAATATGAATTGTCATTGCAATCTTGCTGTAACAGCAAAGCTAACTGTGGCCATAGACTATTCTTATTAAAGCGTTTTAAAACCACCAAATGCTAATGGGTCTGAACATGAGCATCTCAAATCCAGCGCACCAAAGCTACAGACAGCTGTGACCGACAGCTCACACTACACCTTACAGTCAGTGTTACTGTCTTAATGTAACACTGCACATAAAGCCAACTGCTCTTATGTGAAATTACGGAGGAAACGTCCGGGGAGCTGCTATTAATATGCGGGAGACCCACTGAACTTGGGCGATGGGGTGTCTGCACCAAACAGGGAGGGAAAAGCTTTGTGTTGTGGTTTCGGTTTCAGTTGAGGACCATTACACCATATGTTACTATGTAAAAGATGAAAAGTAGCATAGGAATGTATTGCCGGCTTGCTGCAGTCTATACTAACTGTCACTGAGTGATAAGGGGGGTCCGCCAGGGCAAACAAAGACACATACACAGACCCACACAGACCCACGCAAGTACAGGGAGAACATGCAACTCCACCACCGTGCTGAAAACGCGGTTTAAATGCACATTAGGAAACATTTATTTACAGAAATGTTCAAGTATGAGCCAATATGTGCATCAACAGCGATCTGCAGATATCAGCCACGAGCCTGCTGCTGAAGTGAATAATGAGCAAATAATGAGGAGACAGATGACAGAATCACCTTTCAGTCTATCTGGGGGAAACATACCATCGACACCTCGGCGTGTGGAGCGGCTGAGTGTTGTATACATTCCCACGGAAATGATTTAACCATTACAGCATTAAAGATGAAAGAGCTTTAATGATGTTATCTCTGCACCGCATTACATCCACAGAGCTGTCTTGTCGAATCAGTGCATTAACAGCTGTAATTCTTTGGCGTCTTGCTGTTTGTCGGTGGGTTTACTGCCGGCATGCTGAGGGTGAGACTGTAAATGAGACAACACGAGTCTCTCCTGTTTACCAGGGGAGTTAAGTCACGTCTAATTACTTACTACATGTTTCACTCTCAGACGTGTGTGTGTGTGTGTGTGTGTGTGTGTGTGTGTGCGTGCTGGAGACAAACTGAAGAGCATAAGTGCTAGGTGTGAGTGATGAGTACAGTAGAGGATGAGAGAGCAAATCAAGGACAAGAGACGGCAAAAACAAACTGGTGGGAGGTGCGGGTAGAACTGGGTGATACGGATGAAATCAATCATGACTGTTCGTGTTGACACCAATGCAATTTTAAATATGATGAAATGAATTACATCCCTGCTGTTAAAATGGTCGTGGCTTTTTCTACTTGAGTGAACGAATTCCATTACATCTCCAAAAGATCCCCATCAGCAACATAACGTACTTCTTTATCTACTAATTAAAAAAACAGAACACTGGCTTGTGTGTTCGCTCTTTACAGCTCTGACATGTCTCTAGAGGTAGTGGTGTGTGTACGCGAACATGTGTTTGCAATAAATCTGTTTGAGCATCATGAATAAATTCCATGTTGGGTATGGAGGTGTGATAAATGTTGCATGAGCAGGAAGAAAAAGTGGCAAACACTTTATTTGTGGATTTAAAATTAATTTTAAAACAGACAAAACAACTGGAGTCCCACACAGTGCGTGAGGTGTTTAGTCTTAGGGTGCAGTGAACAATCCGTTTGATCTGGGATGAGGACAGATGCACCGACCAAACTTGGTGGATTTCCAAACTTGGTAAATTGCCCTTGTCATAACAGTTCAGGAATTCCTTTCTTCAATATACAGTGCCGTGCCGGTGCAGGCTATAAATCAAGCGTGATATGCCATGTGGAAAAAAAGCTACTTCTCTTTCGACTGAGTCACGGTGGTATGCGATCATGCAGATTGTGTTGAGGCCTAGCAGAGACACAGTGACTAAAAGGACTTTGTCTGACCCTTCAAACTGATGAGTAAGAGAGAAATGTCCGTTCTGTGCTCAGCATCATCCGCATTCAGTACAAGTGTGTGTTTGTGTGTGTGTGCGTGTGTGCGGGGGGGGTGGGGTCAGAAACAACCGAAATATTGCTGAATCAGACTGAGTGTGGGGGAGAAGCGCTGAGAGTTGAGAGAACGAACAAACTGGCGTCACCCTGCTGTAGCTGTAATAAAAATCGATGCATGCCGAAAAGGAAAAAGCTTGGTGAGTTCCCTCGGCTTGACAGCAAATGTTAGGGTGCTGTAAGGTCGTCCTCTGGTTCCACTGCAGCAGTACGCTGAGGCTGTGGCCGTCTGCTGAGCTGCCATTCAGACCTAATAGCGTCCTGATGTGGCAGCTGCAGCCCAAACACGGACACTGAAGAGTCCCCTCAGGAATATGTTGTGATTGCAGCAGTTAATCTAATCTTCCATGACCTTGCAATTAAAAACATCATAAAAACATTGCAGCACACATCACATTTTTAACAATCTTGTCCCAAAATCGTGAATTTTAGGCCAGAGCATCAAAGGGACTGACTCAGACATGTTGTTTATTGCTATTTATGCAAGGTTATAGGTGTGTATAAAAAATATTTAAACACAAATCTCATGATTGGTTGTTATGCTTTGCAACATTCTGTTCGCAGTTTTGAATTTTAATCACAGTTTACATGGAAAACTTGGGGCCAACAGTGATTCAGTTAGTACTGTGTAACTGGTCAGCTGTTTTACTCTTCCACTGCAACGTAACACCAGGAAGTAGCTTAAGGAAATACCCAGCTGAATGGTCAAAGAGTACATAAACTATGTCGATGACAATTCTTTGGCGTTACCACCTGCTGAATCTCTAAGCATGAGACCGGCGTCCTGACGAGGTCTCCTGCCTTGTTAGGTTATGTATATGTATACATGTATAAATACAACGGTAACCCTCGTATCGTGATGCATACTGTATCGCCAGATTCTCGACAGCACGTCTGCTTTGACATTGTGCTGTGCTTCCTTAAAACAACACGGGCAGAGAGGACTCGCTCTGTTTTGGTCTGGGACATAATTAAGCTCATTCTGGGAACCAGAGTGTTCGGTTAGCTCCGCGAGGAGCTGCACGGAAATATCCCCTGTGGAGTGCTGAACAGAGGACAGTGAAAATGGCCGCGCAGAGAGGTGGAATTCAAGCTGATGGTGGTAGTTGGGAGACCATTAATCTCACTCTGACAGAAGAGCCATTAAGAAACTGCATTGAAGCAGCAAGGCCAGGCATCCGAGTGTGTGTGTGTGTGTGTGTGTGTGTGTTTTGTGTGAGATAGAGAAACTTGCTGTGTAACTGCGTGCAATAAATGTTTGTGCCATTGTGCAAAACATGTCTTTGAAATGTTTAACGGATGCACAGAAATCCGTGTGTTTAAATGTGAACTGAAACTGCTGATTTGGTTGCTGTGTTGAGTTAAGTGCAGGACTAACGGCTGTGAAACAATCACGCTGCTTGTCTCCATGTTTCAGATCCACCGTGATGATGGTGGGAAAAAGTTTAATACTAGACGTTATTTTATTTTGGAAAGCCTCGTCGCTATTTTTTTATTAGGCTAACTAACCCTGACTAACGACATCAAGCTAAATGTTGTTCTGACAAAGCCTTTTAGGGCGACAGTTTTGAAGTACTGACTCTTCAGAGCAAAGAAAGCTGGGCAATCAATTCTTTGCACAGGAAATCTGCTAAATCACTAACTGAAGTCGTGTGTGCTTAGACACCAGGGCCATCGTTCCAATGATTTTACACCTGTATAACAGGATTTATAATATAGCTTTGTACTGATCAGTATTGGTACATTTCCTCAGGGGATCGTGTCTAGCATAGCAGAACCTCTAAATTCAGTAGGCGCGAACTTGTACGTGTGCACAGCGACACCAACATGAACACGGTCCTGGAGGACCCAGGTCAGCATGGCCAGTCTGAGCAGTCTGCAGCTACAGTACACAGCAGAATACACTGTGAAAAACAAAGCAACGCTGTGGTAATTATAGCAGAACGTGTACAGTAATAAAAAAATAACTGTTACGTTAATAAGTCCACTGTTGCTGAAGGTGGAGCCTAAAGATTTAATGTGCTGACAGGTGCTTAACCCGTGATAATATGTCAGCATTTAATAATTCATAAGATTTTATATTTAACCCCCCCTCCAAAAAAAGCATATCTTTGAGGAGGGAATAAGGAGAAAGTTGGATTTAGCAGATCCCACTGCAGTGTGAGTGTAAATTATGTTTTTTAATCACTTCGGCAGCTGGAGAGCGTGTTTACCCTCTGGGAGGAGCGCCGCGCTTCCAGCAACCTGGAGGTATGAAAACTTTGCAGCAGAGTATGAGATGACACTTTCAAAACAATGAATCCGGGTTATGATGAAAGCTAGGGGAAAGGGTCCTACTTTTATTTATTCATTTATTTATTTATGCAATGTGGAGACCGAGATGAGAAAAGGCAGAGAGAGAAGCTAGTCAGAAGTGAAGGAGAAGCTATAAGAAAGGAGAGCAGGCTCAACAATTGGCTGCAATGCTAGATTTAGATTTTGTCCCGTAGCTGTAGGGCTCAGAAAATCTTTCTATACGGGCTGAAGCCGCGGAGCTGGTTGCGTTCATCACCGAGTAAAAGCTGCCTTGGACGGCTTCCTCATATGGAGGGGATTTGGACCAAAGCAATGTGAAATCTAACCCAATGACAAAATCTGGCATGTTTGCAGAGTTCTGTGTGATAGCGGCAGCATGGTGCGTGAATATAACTGACAAGCGGGCTTATGTGAACCATATGGCAACAATGAAGCATTCGGACGCGATGATGAGCTTGTGTGTGAGCGTGTTACACAAAATGCTAAAGTTCCTGTTTTTCATCTTTCTTCACTAACTCCAGCTGACTGTTAAGACTAAAGCTGACACCGAGAGCATGATGTTGTTTGTGTGACTAAATAACACTTCTACCCAAGAGAATCAGCAAGAAATTGTTTTACACAGCGGGATGGAGTGTGAAGATCCTCGGATTCACTGCTGCACATATTTTACAATTGAAAATATTATTTTCCTTTCGGAAAAGCAATCTTTTTATTTGTAGGGTTGAGAAAGGGGCTGTTTTCAGGGCAAGTCTGACAATGTTTTCCAGACTTTATTGTGAAGTCTACAGAGTCTGCAGAGAGTTCCTCTGATTTTGCACACAATCTTACGGTGCAGATTATGGGATTTTATTTATACACACTGGTGTGTCCCTCTGTAAGCTACAGTATGTCCAATCTGACACATGTGGAGACTTTTAAAGTGCATCTTAAAGATAATTAAGCACCAAATGTGCATCAAGTACAAACCTACTGCTGAACATTACCAACAGTCCAACCAACGCCAAAAATAAGGCTAAAATAGATATAATAATTCATTTACATTATTTAAATACATTTTCAACAAAACCTGTCAAACATTTGCTTCTAGTTCCTAAATGTGAGAATTTACATTTTTTAGTAATATAAAATGTAATTAAAAAAATAAGTTCAGATGAAAAAAATAACAAAAAAATTAATTTAAAGGTCTGGGATTATTCTATAAAACCATCTACATTATATAATTTATTGAAAAAATAATGACTAATTTCACCTCTTCTGTTTTCAACTTGCTGTGTTACTCACAAGGGGCGTAGAACATGACCAGAGCCGAGGGATGTTCCTCCAGGAAGCTGTCAAACGACTCATCAGTCAGGTGGAAGACGGCCGAGTCTGTCTCCGACCACAGCACCTCAGGGGCTTTGGGCTGCGGAGGCTGAGGGCTAAAACAGGAAGAGGGAAACAGTAAGGGCAACAGAGGTGAGGGGCATTTAGCAAGTGGACGAATCGCAGCTGGCGCTTAAAACTGTATGGAGGGAAAAAAAAAAACAAAAGAGACGCAGCTGTAACACACTCCACCCAACATGTCACACTTTGTGTCTCACACACACACACATCTGGACTGAAGCAGCCACACCTCGATTACGGAGCACAGCGCCGCAATGCCAAGAGTAAGTGCACGCAGACATACTGTAAACGTGTGCATGCTCAAAGACACTCCAAACACACACACATTTCCCCTCTGCAATCTTTGTCATCGTCACACAGTCTGAACTTGGGACAGGACATCTTTAAAAAACACTTGAATTGTGGTACCGGTTTTGTAAGAAATGCCTTTTATCCAGAATGTCATCTGTCTAATATACATCTCACGGATACATAAAGGCTCACGATCAGAGTTTATCGGAGTCTGAAATTACGCTTTATCAGACATCTTTCACTGGTCTTCTGCAACACGAGATGCAGTTCCCTTCTGCGCTGACTCTACAGATTCCATACCACACCACATTATTGGAGTTACACTGCTGCACAGCAAAGATATCATCACTAAGGATAAAGACTCTGTGCCCACTTCTTTGGCTACTTTATTGGCTGGAAACATGACTCAAAGTAAGTAAGGATGACGCTGAAATAAAGAAATTTTCAGCTGAAATGCAGAAAAGCCAAAGAATGATTATTATTTTTTTGCTTAAGAAAAAAAAGTTTGAAAGAAGTGAAACTAAGTGGAGAATTCTAACCGTAACAAAAACTTGGTCAAAAGGTGGGGAGGAGAATTAGTGGTGATAAACAGGCGAGAAAGGAGGGAAAAAGGAATCGCTCAGGGACGTGGAGGGAGTTGTAGAGGCTGTATCTGAAACAGACACTCTGCCTATCAGGATGTCTCCTTTGAAAGCTTTGCGCCGTCGCTCTGGCTGTGGCCCTGCGGACAACTGTGACTTTGCTGCCAGCCCCTCAACACCCGTGGAAAAAGGAGACGGGGAGGAGAGAAAAGCAGCAGAGCCAAGTGGAGGTGTGAGACTGGGAGTGATGGGAGTGTGAGCCAAGGTGAGAAAGAAAAATGAGACAAGAACAGAGCATGTGTAGATTGATGATACCGTGGCAAGGTGAGTCAAGTCGAGAAAAGCCGGTGATGAAGACCGCGGCGGAACAAAAAGTGATGCCAGACTTTTAAGGTGAAAGTCACTGATTGTAGCAGACAGTGAGGGAGTTCTGCTCTGTGTTTTAAGCAACTTGAATTTAGTTCATGGCAGTAATCAGGACCATACTCACTTCTTCATCCAGTCTGCAATGTCTTTGGCTGTGGCGCCGTAGTTTTCATAGTGGTGAAGGAACTTCCCCTTCCTGAAAGACAAGAGAGCACGAACAATATAACCGCTATCAATGAGGATTACGCCGACATCACCTGTGATGCACTTTTTCATAAGTTGAATATATTTCTACATGGATCTGAGAAGATTAAAGCGTTTTCATTTTTAATATAATGTGTTTATATGCTTAAAGAGCATGTGCAGCACCAAACCACTTCTGTAGCACAAGACACTCCTGAAGGTTCAGTGTTACCTGCTTTCCACTTGAGATTTGGGGCTGAGAGGAGGCAACACTTCAACATTAAAGCAGAGTATAAATGATTCTGGCTATAAGGACAATTGTTCTGACCCTACCGGTGGAACCGGTGCCTGTGGACGTGATTTGACCATTAAAATAAGTCAGAGTTGGAATCTGCTGTCACTGTTAATCAGAGCTGACAACAGCTGCCATCCTCCACAAAGACCTTGTTTCCATGCCAGCAGCGGGCAAATAAATTTAACTCCGAAAAATTCTCATTAATTGGCACTTTTGTTATCTGCAAATGTGTTTACTGTTTTAATGCTTGATTAATAATGATTGAATATGAGAAAAACACAAACAGGCACGAGTGGGAATATGTAAGAACCGGTTTGGTGTCAACGTCTAGCACTTTTGGTACTTGATGGGACACATTTTAATGTCCACGTAAGTTCAGGATTGCAGCAAAATGGCTTTAGTCTGTATTTAAAATCAACTAAAAAATAATTTTCCATCATATCCAACAAAACAGACGTAAAAATACATAAGTGAAGGCAGTAAATTAGAGGAAACATAACAAAACTCAACTTGAAACAAAGCCCTGGGTCAGACTTTAGAAAAACAGGTCAAGACAAAAGGAAATGACGTCTATGACGAGAAGTTCAACAGGGATGAAAACCTATTCATCTGTCTTGTGTTGTCTAGCTTAAAAAGCACATATAAGAAATAAGACAGTAGCCGGTTATAAAGCATTTGAAATGAGCCTCAAGCACATCTTCAGCTCCACAGCGTGAAAGGAATCAAAACTTAAGCAGAGTTTCTTCATTGGAATAGTCTACTGGCTGTGACTAAATGAAGGGAGGAAAGATGTGGTGGCTCATCCCAAAGGATCAATGTCAGCAGTGACTGGCTCTGGGCAGTGTGATCTGCAAACAGAGAGAGGGTGGTGATGACCGCAGATACAGGGCGGACAATATTAAAGGTGATACAGGATTACACACACACACACACACACACACACACACACACACACACACACAGCAGCTTAAAAACTTGCATTTTAAGTGAACCGAGTTCCGTGGCCGAGAGTAGCTGCTTGGAATTCAATCAGCGAGATTTATGACCAAGTCTACATTTGCTTGCTTTATCTCCACTGCCATAAAGTACACCAAAACCTTGTAAAAATCAAGCGGAGGAAATGTGAAATAAATGTCATTTGGCCTACAGTCTTTCTGCATTAAGGACACCGCAAGGACAAAGACGCTGAAATAGTTTCACTTTTTGCTTTTTAATTAATAGAAAGTTGAGGTGCGCCGTTGTATTGAATAGTATCTTTCTCGGTGTGCAGGACTGAAAAGGTACAAGACCTTAGACACTTGGTCTTAACAGGTGCAGCGGCGAGATAACTCCAGCTGTGTTGATGCCGATTTACCCTGTAGTGATTAGTTGCTGTTTATCAGCGAGGGGCTCATTACTGCAGCCAATGGGCTTGAATGGTCGTTAGGCAGTCCTGCGCTGACACTAATGTGCTCCCGGCTAACACACTGGCTCTGGCTCAGCACACGAGTGCATGGGCGTGTGTGTGTGTCCACACACACAAAAAAAAAAAAAAAAAAAAGTACAGGAAGAGGGCGCACACACACACACACACACACACAGAGACTAACCACAGTGGCACTTAATCAGTCCTGGTCTAATTAAAAGGCCAGACTGGAATGAGAGAGTATTTAATGTGGAAATGCGGATGATAAAATGGGTGCAGGAAGAATAAGAAGTAGACGAGATTGTGAGCTACAGAGCACCAGCAGACATTTAACAGCACTGTAAATATGAGGATGATGCACGGATGCTCTGGCTGGGGGGTCTGCAGCAACAAACACCATCAGTCACACTCTTCAGCTCTTAATGAGAATGTGGCTACAATGCACATATTTAGATAGTCAGAGTGAACAGCTAAATAAACGGTCCACATTTCTCCCAACTGTTAGTACTACATCAATGTCACATGTGGCCTTTAGTCATTCCAATAAAAACATTTGTACAGTATGTTAAAAGCTTTTATTTAGTTTTAATTGCTAACAATAAAGAGAACTCTGACTTGTTCTGAGTCTTCAGGCAGATAATGCTGCACTGTCAACGGGCAACAGCGCAACAACCACTGGCAGCTGGGTTGTGGGGGAAAAAAAAAAAAATTGGAATTGTAATGATGATTATAAAACATGTGATGAAACTGGGAAGTCTGTTACTGCATCCACAAATGGAAGCAGAAGGGTTTGCATTAATGCAGCCGTGTGAGTAACGTGAACATTTGTGAAGGAAGGCAGTCCAGACACGTCATACGCTGAAAACATTTTTTACATTATGTGTCAAAAAATATATGAAAAAATATACACTCACTGGCCACTTTATTAGGTACACCTGTACAATCTAATACAATCCAATAGTGCAGCTCTGCCATAATTTCTACTTTCGCAGCTGTTTAACAAGACCCTCAAGATGAATGAGGGGTCCAAAACATGAGATGCACCTCCTCCCACTAACCCTCCAGTCCAACTTGTGACACTGTAAAAGTAGAAGTCAAGGCAGAGCTGCTGTATTGGATTGTGTCAGATAGTACAGGCGTACCTAATAAAGTGCCCAGTGAGTCTACCTCCTCAGTTGTTAGATGCAATGCAACGTTAAAAATGTCCCTGTCTCAACTCTTTTGAGATGTGTTGCCGGCATCCATTTCAAAATGCACATTTATTTTTCCAAAACAATTTCTCAGCTTTAACATCTGATACGTTGTCTTTGTATCATTAAGAATGTGAACTAATTTCCAGCTGCACTTAATGTCACCGCCTGTGTGTCCTCGCTCCTTTGACAATGGCACCCAGCTGCAGACAACACTCCTGTGACTTTACTTTTTTCCAAAAGAGGAGAACCAGACGATTTCAAAGCTTGTCAGAGACTCTCTCCTCTACACCCGGTAAAAAAGCAAGTTCTGGACCCCGAGGATCACCTCTGCAAGGTGCAAGTCTGCCGCCATGATGTCTGTTGGCGTTTAAGAGACCTGGACTGCACTCTCTGTTTGAAGTGTCCCCACTCAGATGTTCTGAGCACTGGAAGTGAGGACTGAGCCTAAAGTGAGACAGATGAGAGGACTCGACTCACTCAAAGTAGCAGAAGGTCGGGTAGCCTTTGACGTTGTATTCCTGCTTGAGGCTGTCAAACTCAGCCGGGTGCACATTCATCCCCGCCAGTACCTTAACAAAACAAAATAAAAGAGAAAAGTAGGCACGGGTTGTCAGGGAGGTGAAGGAAAGTGAAGGCAGAGAGACAAGACAGAGAAAGGACATCAAACATCAAAACAGGTTAGTCATCATCAAAAGGGCTTCAAAATAAAAACGATGAATTACTCCAAGTATGAAAAGAGACTCTACTGTGAATTAAATGACTGTAATCAAAGGCTCACTTATTCAAATCAAATCTTTATTGACATTTTAATTTAAATGACTGACACACCTCGAAAGTTCTGCTTCTGCAATATGGAAATAGAGCAACACCTGTGTGTTAACCCAAAAACTGTGAACTGGATTTGAATTTGAATGCCTTTGTTTTGCATCAGGCCTAAACGTTTATAGCGGCAGTGGTGTATTTCCACGCTCACTTAACTGCAAATTATCACTGAATGGAGGAGAAGAGAGAATGAGCAAACTTTGTGTGGCAATAAAAACTCAAATGGGGGCACCTGAGACTTGGTTATGTTCTTACCAAAATAGCAATTTATCCGCTGTCCAGGAAGGGCTAATTCAGACTCTACATACACTGTAAGCTCAAGCTGTGCGATATCACATGAATCTGCTGTTTAGATGGAAGGATGCTGATTTCAACAGGATGTATTACTATTAGCAGGTTGCACGCTGCCAAGCTGAAGGTGTTAATGTAGCGTTTAACATGTCCAATAGTGGCGTGTGCCGCTAACGTAAGCCTGTTATGCTGACATGTAGGTGTGTGCACGCCGCAGAACGCCAAGTGTGTTTGCTCAGCGTGCGCTACTGTACGTCACCTCAGCCATCCACAAACCGTGAGGTCAACGTACCGTTAGTGTTTCTACCTGGTTCCATGTCTTTGGACAAGACACTGAACTAGAAGACATAACTAGTAGCAGATGTCCACGGCCATTTCCCCATGGCGAGCGACAAAAAAACTGATCAAAAAGGGAAAAAAGCACCAAGGTTTGGGACTACGACAACATCGGACTTCTAGGTCAGAGAGTCGGAATCACCAAACACATTCAACAGACAATAGATCATTCAGGGGTTTCCTAGTTAAAAACATCCGCCATGGTAGCAAATAACTCCCTGCCTACTGCTGGTTGTTGGGAAATCACACTCTACTGAAACTGTTCTGCACCTGTAACCTGCCAGTTTCCAGGGTTGAGGGTTCACTGCAAAACACCCTTTTTACGACAGCATTTCCTACAACAGAGGCCGATCCGTGAGCCACGACTTGCTTGACATACTGTACCTCCTACACTCGTTCACAGTTAAAAGTGTTCTTACCGTGTTCTACCGCACAACATTTGTATTCAGCATAAATCCAAAAAACACAAACAACAAAAAGAATTCTCCGCACATTAATCTGTGAGCTTTTCCAGCCCGACGAGACACAAAACATCAGGCATCACCTTTACAGCTTCCTGAGTCCGTGACACCGACAAGAGAAATGTGTTTACAACTTGGCTGACCACCACTTCAGTATTCAAGCCTTTCACTTCGCAGCAGCACAATTATCCCTTGCAATAACAGGGACGCACTCAAATATCTATCTCAGCTACACACACACACACTCCTCTGTGTTGTGTACTCAAATACATACTGTTCATTTTAAGTGGAGAGGCTGAAATCCTCACTGCTCGTGAGCCCGCTTGATAATCAAACAAACATGCAGTTAATTATATTTTCATTCATTTCCAGCTCCATGTGAGGCAAACATGACACACGGCTCCTTCGCTCTGTCCTCGGGCAGCTGCTTCTCTCTGCTCACATTATACAGGATGTTCTCAGATTCTTCTGCTGGAGCTTGGGGGGCGGGGGTCTTTATGAACACAACAAATTTGTTTCCCTAGTTGATCACAGAGTTGCTTCACTCTGTCACTGTGTGCGTCTCTCCAGTGCTATTAAAAAGCATTTCAACAACCATCCGCCCCTGATGAGGGAAAAGAAAAGTTGGGAAGTAAACACGAAAGCGGGCCAGGCTAAACTGGCATTAAATCTATACAGAGGTTGTTAACTTGAGCCATAAGGACACTGGTCCTTGATGCAGGTGTCAGGGAGAAAACAAAGAATAAACATTCAATGCAACCACTGATTACTAAAAGCACCACAATCATCACACACACACACACACACACACACACACTCTATACTTGTGAGGACACTCATTGAGATAATACAATCCCTAGCCCCTTACCCTAACCCTGACCAAAACCTAATTCTAACCCTGTCTTGACCCTTAAAAGCATTTTGAATTTCTGTGGACCAGCTAAAATGTCCACAGAAGGATATAAAGACATGCACACACCCACAGAGCGAAATAAAATTGGTATGCGCTGAACTACTGTAACATCTCTGGTGTTTAGATGCAAATCAAACACAGATTAACTACAAATTAAATTCAGGAAAAAGGGGGATTGGGGCTCGTGGATTGCCTTTAAAGGCCAACTTGGAACAGATTTATCACGCTGAATCAAAGCCTATGGTGCAGAGATTGCTGAGGTGTTCTACTGCCAAGGAAACCATCCAGACATTCACTGCTGACACACCTCATCTGCAAACATCACAGGAGGGAAAGCTGCAAATCGGAGACAGTTCATGCAAAAGGACGGCTGACTAAACGCACAGGGGAGGCAAAAATAAAAATAAATCAGCAGACTTACATATTTGCCCTTTGTCTCTGTGGCCGCTTGCTGAAAGATGGGCTGCATTCTCTTACACACGCCACACCCTGTAAGTGAAAGACAAAGCGAAACGGCAGAAGCTATTACACAGAATTCAATGGGAAATGATGCTCTGACAGCATCGACACAAATGTCAAAAGATTTCCCATCATCTGCTGGGGGATCAGCCCGCAGTGTCATCGGCTGTGAAAGAGACAGTATGGTGAAAACCGCTGACCATGAGTAACAAAACCAATTAACTCTTCACTGAGTTCATGTTAATTGTTGAAACAGTTGGTTGTCACACAAAACCCGCATTCGATTCAGTATGAACTTTGGAGACAGTAGTTCAACGGTTTACTGACAAACTAAATACTTTAATGAGGCATTTATCAGTATGTGGCCCAATTCTGGATTATACTAAATAAAAACTGGACAGTGTATTCAAACATGAAGTACGTTGCCAGGTATGATGAATGTCATGGAGCTCATCACGATACTGACTGCGACGACGCAGCGTTTCCAGGTCCTGTGTGTCTAAGTTTATTGATCTAGTCCAGATACTTTCACAGTATACTCCGTCTTCAAATCCAGCATCTTATATGGTAAGTTAATTTTGCGTGTTCTGGACAGTAATATCTGCTGTCAGTTCCTCCTGATAGACACTGTCTTCTGTCAGAATGTGTTCAGTCCAGCAAAAACGAGAACCGCTTGCCTTTGTTAGTGTGAGTGAATGAACACTGCAACAATAAAAACAACTCACAGGGAGCATAGAACATCATGAGGATGGGCCGTTCCTCTTTCTTCAGCAGCTTCCTGAAGTCCTTCAAAGGAAAGAAAGAGCGAGAAAAGAAAGACAAATGGTTAAGAAGCAATACAGTACAATAACTTGCAAAAGTATTCACTTATGTAATATAGTACTTTTGTGTTAAAGTGATATTTTACCACTGAAAAGCGAGTTGTGTTATAAAAATTGGACATGTTTTTAGCTGAAATGTCCAAAAACGTTTATAATTGATGGTCTTTGTCTAGAGAAACACGGAAAAATGGCAGTATTATCTGCTGTGGCTGAAAATGGTGATTTCCTACAACCCCCAGAATGCATTGCTCTCTGACGTCTCCGGAGCTGTGCAAACTTCTGTCGGTGGCGTGTCCACATTTAGCGTAACTTCTCTGGTTCACAGGTAAATGTTGGGGCATTGCTTGTTTAGTTTTTTGCCTCAGCCTCGTCCTCCTCTATACGGCGTAACTCGTCTGCGCTGCTTTCTGGCTCCTTTACGAATATCAGACTAACACACTGTAGATCTCGCTGTCTTCAAAATAATCTATAGCAGGACCTTCGGTCATTGGATATTAGTGTTGTACATGTATGTGAGGATAAAATACGGCAGGGGGACCGGTGGAGCTGCAGCAGGTCGGATCCGCCTCCCTCTCAGCCTGACTGTTCCTGGGGCAGGTACAGCGGAAACCAGGAAACACTGGTTGTCGTCTGTGAGCTGTGACCTAAAACACGTCATTCTCCGCTGTCCTGGCTGGGGAATAAACTGGAATTTCTCAGTATATTTAATATGGATAAATTTGAGTGACTCTTCATTCTTAAATACTACCTGACTTTCTTTTGATCAAGCCTCATTGAAAATTGGTGACGTGTTCCTTTAAACTAAGGGGTTTAAAAGTTTATTTTCTCCATTAACATACAACCATAAGTGCAAAACAAGTATGTTTTTTAGACATTTTTTTTTAATAATATATCAGCATTAAGATCCAAAATATGCCTCCTGACTGCTCTAGTCAATGTTGACATGAGCCTTGCACTTTGTTGAGATTAAAATGGCAAAATGAACTGACTTCACACATAGTACAACCTAAAAGGTCCCACATGGACAAAAACCACGGGATCCAATGAACTCTCCGTAGCCGAAACAGTAGGGGAACCGGGCAGAAGTGGTGCAGCTCAGCAGACGCAGGTCTTTAGGGCAGAGTGGCTGCACGGACATCTGCTGCCATATGTCTCTTACATAAACAACATTTAAAGTCTGGGAGCATGAGAAATGTCTCAAGCACTGCTCATCACCTGGCAAACACCACTCCTCTGACAACATGCTGCAGGCCGAGTTCCCCAAAATGTCTCTCCGTTTAGCACAGGGAACTATAACGAATTCGGCATCCCATCATTTTTTGCCTTTTCTGCAATTTATGAGATTGTATTACAGAGAGTCATCACACCAGTTCTGACAGAAAAAAAAAAGGACTGACTTCCTCTTTCTTTGGAGAGTGGTTAGATCAGCCCACATGCTAGTTGCTCTTTTTCATCATTACCTTCATGAGCTCAGCTGCTCCCTAAAAACCTGTATTCAGCATAATCTTTTGTTGAAATATTCAACAAGGCTCCAGGCATCAGAGGACAGGCAGGCAAAAACTGACAGGACTGATGTCTATAAAATTAAAGCGCCTTTAAAAATGCAGTATACATCTATAGGTGTCCTAGGTTTTCAGGGGGTTTGAAATAAGTGCCACCTGACCTGTCGGGCTGACAACTGACTGGAAATGTTTTCCAAGCTGCAAAGACGGGACTGTATTATTCAGACTGTACAGTCGTGTTTTCGTGTTGGAGAGGTGGAAATGCTGCTGTCAACTTCTGAAGCCGATCGAGCCCCACAGCAGGACAGGAGGGGATCTTGCATGACTAACTTTTTCCTTGCCATTTCATATCTGTCCCGTCTTATCACATTAAATCGATGTCTTCAAGTAGTCATGCAACAGAAGCTTCTTTACAATGTATTCAAAGCATAAAATGCTGTTTAGGTTGCTACTTACTTTTTCCGACTCTATGTGCACAATGTCTTTTGCCTCAGGGTTCTCCTCCCACAGCGGGGGTCCTGATGGGTCTTTCAAGAATGCCACCATGGACTGAACGAAGGGGAAAAACAAAATGACAGAAGTCAGAATGATGCGTGTTTGGTAATATCAAGAAATGCAACAATTTACATGAGCATTGCAGAAGTCACTGTTAAATTTAGTGCAGGCAACACTGTCGGCCGTGCCAGATGGAGGCTCATATAGATCAAACATGTTTGAGCATCCAAGAGGTGTCAAAGCTATTTCAGTATCTTTAAGTGTCTGTTAATGGGCTTGGTAAAATTTCCCGTAAATATAACGAACCATATGTTTGCAGAGGCAACAGCAGGAAATATTTCATTCAGCAGCATCATAACAATAAGAGTGCGGACATGGGGAGAATATTTAATGCTTATGATGTTGTTTTCAGATTTTTTTTGGTAATGGTTTAAACTGAGACTTTTGTTGTTTTATTGTTTGAAGGGCCCTTCCATCTGTCAGGGAAAGAAATACGGGCAAGCACTAACAAACACAATCATAAAATCACGTCAGTCAAAAAGAAAACAGCTCCAGCTGTCGAATTTCCTGAGGATGGATTTCTCCACAAATACAGTAAAAACCAACAGAAATGTAACAATTAGGGTTACGTCATCACCATTGCATATTCTAACGAAATTCTGACATTAAAATGTACATATGTTGAGCATCTGGGGGTGAAGGAGGAGAATTTTGGCATTTTGATCATTGCTTTTTATGGAATATACCGTATAACTAATGCGCCAGCAAATTCAGTAAGCTGCAGCTAATTCACATTTATACTTACTTTTAAAATTATTATAATTAAAAATAGCTGCTATGTGATTCATTTCTGGACATTATAAGAAAAAGAATCAGAGAGACCTATTAATCAAACACAACACTGTATCTGACTTAATGTAAAAGATATGAGCATGGTTCGTATAAAAGTATCACTAGACGCATCACTACAGTTTTAAAGTAGTATTTACTGAAAATTATTTCCGAATTGCAAATCCTGTTAGCTGGAAATATTATTTTCATTATATTCATTTAATTTCCATCCAACTTGCTCATCCATAATCCTATCACAACATGCAAACTTGCTCCAATCTCACAAACACATTCAATGAATACAGATAAACTGGGGTCGACAGGAAAGTGAAACATCATTCATGACTTTGAAAAATGTATTAGTGTGAAGCGCCGTTGGTAAGAACCGAAGAGAACCAAGTGCGGCAGACAAGAATCGGGAAAAGTGGCCGAGCACTCACCTTGAAGGTAACAGGCCTGTTGTACTCCGTGTGGAAGGTCCCATCTCTGCAAAACACAGCAGGCACAGTGCTCACAAAACCAGGAGTAAAGGGTGAACAGCGAGCGTCTCGAGCTGCACACATGGGCGTACACTCCAAAACGCACTGAGGTGAGAAAAGGCGTCTGACAGACAGCTGAGATTCGGCCTACTCACTTGTAATGTAGCAGCTCTGCTCCCCCGTGTTTGGAGCTCGGGTCCACCTTCACTTTCTTGCAGAGCTTACGACCTTCTGAATCTCTGAAAGTGACATTTAAAGACAAACAAGAAAGCTGTCAACCTAAAGTTATACTGGCCTAATGTTTAATCAAAATGATTAAAATGGACACAGGCAAATGATTGGAGAAAAAATTTTTTTTGCAATCACCAATAGCAGAGCGAGTAAGTGTAGATCTGTCTACAGCTTATTATCTGTCCAAGGATCTCTTCATGTACGGTAATATCTTCTTTATATAATGGACATACTTCCCCTTCTGTTCAGCAACTACTTGCTTCCACTGATTTTTATTATATGTGTATGTGTGTGCATACATACATGCATACACACACACAGTGTGTTTTATGTACTAAATTCTGTCTAAGAGGCTGTGTCGACATGTTTTTGGTCACAATGTCTCTGCAATAAAGCTTCGCTGAATTTAATTTTGAAAGGAAGAGAGATGATGAAGACAAGTGCATTAACATTTCATCAATCTAATCTCACGTAGGGTGTTATATAAACAGAGATCTGTGCTCCATTTATTAGTTGCCCCGGTGCGCATACACAAACACAACTGCAGTGGGAAAGCAATGCTGATTACAACCTATACGGTGCAGCCTGTCAGCGTACAGAACGTCTCTGTTGTATAAAGGCTTATTTCTGTAATTGAAAAAAGGCTGTAGTTGGAAAGGAAATAAAGATGGTATCTAGCCACCTACACACTTCTTACAATGAGACAGTATGAGCAGCATGGAATGCTCTTTCCCGTCTGTAATAAAGAGCAGGGCAAATATGCATTCATTTAGAGAGCGTGACGGAGACAGATCCTCGCCGTAGAGAAGACCTAGACTGAAAGAAGTGGAATTCGATTACAGCTCCAAGACCCACAAAGAGTCAAATCGGAGTAGTTCTGCTTCGAAGGACGAGGAGCAAAGCTCGCGCTCATTTGTAAACAGTATTTTAAGAAATGCCTTCGTGCTTCTTGCTTAACGCCACATTTCGCTGACTCACGAAAGCAGATGGCACCACTCGGGGCACACCAGGAGCAGATGTGACCTCGACACGTACCTGCAGATGACACGCGGTCCACCGATTTTAAACCGGTTGGCTGAGTCTGACTTCCTGAAAATCTGCCACAAGTGACAAATGGGCAACAATGTATTCACAACACCTTAGAGTCCCCTCATTCAAGTTGACTTGGATTTAAGATTTTTTTTTAATACTACTGTCATTTACTTTGCATCACCGTTTATTAATTTAATAATAATAATTAGTAAAAGTAATAAAGAACACAGACAAGCGAGAGAAGACCCAAGTTTCAGATTGCTGGTTGCTTAAAACACAAACGAGTAAGCATTGTGTTGCATTCTGGAAAAGTAAAAATGAGGAAATAGGAAAATAATTTTCAGTTTTTGTTTTGCAGTCCAAAAACAATCAACCGATTGACAGAGTAACATAAAATACTGGAGATTAGTAGTAATGTCTGATCCTGTTCTCTGCTGTTATCTGGTCTCGTTTAAAACACTATTTCTAATGTTCCTACGTTATATGGCTTCCGGTGCACACCTACAAGGTCTATATCAAATTTTTTACAGATTTTGAAACACATTTGACAAATTAACAGCTTTTCATTTACAAAGTATCTCAGAAAATGTCTTGGGTTTTGTATAGTGTGATGGTGTTTTGAATAACGCCCCCAAATAAAGATCCCGTTACTTGGGATCTGGAAAAAGATCCCAAAGAACCTGTACAGATCCTTCTTAAAAAATGCCTGACTCATCATGGGATATCCTTTCCAGAGGGTTCTCTTAATACAAAACTACACAATAGTTGTGTTGTTCAAATACCTGTACGTATTCACTGTTAAACACTTAACTAACTTTTTACACAACAATTTTATGGAAAGACGTTTGAAAATGTTTAACACTTCCCTAAGACAATGATAGTGTTGAAAACTGAACTGTTCAGTGATGACATGAAATGTCTCCAGATCTTGCTAAATAGCATTTTTGAAGGTATTTGACTAGATGACACACCACCTGATCACGGGCCGGTATTACAAAGCCTGTGGGTTTATGGCCTCTTACTAATTTGGTCAAAAATTCAGAGTAAGACTGACTCACAAAAAAAAAGGCTTCATGCCATTGTTTTTCTGAACGTCAGCGTCAGTGAACCAACCAATGCAACAGCAGAACTCTTCAATCACAAGACAAAGCCTGCAGAAGTTAGAATGACTCACTAGTTAATGTTCAGGATACACACACACACACACACACACACACACAAAAGACCAAAGGCAGTTCATCTGAGGCCCATCCACCAGATGAGCACCACTGTGGTGCATTGTTCCCTGCAGTAACGTCAGTCAATGCGTCAGCGCCAAAGCTCCGACACTACAGCGAGCCGGACGCCTGCGACTGGTGAAGTAAGGAGGTTTGGGTGGAGGCAGAGCAGGAGGACAGACGGCTGATGAGAAGTTATAAGGTGTTGACACCAAGGAGATGTGGAGACGCTGCAATCAATGCCAAGGGAAAAAATATCGTCCAATCATGAATTTTAAGGATTAATTCTGATCCAAAAAGTCTTTTTAGCCCATCAACAACGTGCAGTAACAACATATGCGACATTTGGAAATTACAGCTGAATTAGACCCTCCTTTTCAGAAGCTGCCTGATCCACATACTGGAGGCCGAGGTTAAAAAGTTTTTAAACCTAAACTAAACTAGATATGACATGAATGACAGAATAACTGTGGCTCCTGTAAATTAAACGATGGGATCCTTTAGAGTGAAGGTGCATTGCTCTGCAGAGCCATAGAAACAGTCCTGAGGAAGTTGAACTGTGGGGTTAGAGGATAAAATAAACCTGAATCATGGATTTAATGTTCAAAAGTGACACATGAACAGGCTGCTACCAGACACATTTGTCAACATAATCAAGCGCAGTGGTCTGTACTGGCAAAAAACGAGAGGCTGCAAGCTGTCAATGCCTAGTGATAAATGAAAGTGAATAGATCACCCCTGATAACCCTGAGGAAGAAAGCAGCGATGCAAAACTGCACACACAGATCCTTGTCGACCCTTCACAAAAAAATTAAAAATGCTCCGATTGTCACCAATAACAATTATCCAGATGGGATTGAAGTATCTCTCACAGTAGCACGCCGAAGAGTCTCTGTGTGCTCTAACATGGACTGACTGCTTTGCCAACAAAATTATCTAATATTTTTGAAGGATGGGAAGCGAATACCTGGCGCTTGTGACATACTACTTTGACAGAGACATACCCATAAACTAATGAGGTACTTGAATGAGATGCATCCAGGATATAAAAAAAAAAAAAAAAAAAAAAAAAGTTGGAGCCAAAACTCATGCATTAGGCCAAAGTCAACAGTCCCTTTTGTACAGGATTAATAATGGATTCACCATGCAAAGAGGATGAAGCCCTGCGTGCCATTTAATTATTATTCTTCCAGAACACAAATCCTAATCCGTGATGGGATTGTTTGAGCTCTCGTTGATTCACAAAAGACCACGTTTCATACCGTGTTCTATGTCTGCGTTAAGTCTTCGGAGGCGTGAGACCAGGGTAGCACAGTCCTGTTCTCCCTTCCTGTATGAGATCATCTATTCCCTCTGGTGGATCCCAGTTGGCCCACACTCAGGTCCCTATCATCTGTTCAAAGTGTGTCATTCTGGCCTTGGTGGCCAACTTCCTTGGCAGAGCTGATAATTCTCACGCTGTGACATGAGCTCTACTCTCTCGCTCCCTCTGTCCACCATGAGCACTCAGCTGGAGATTCGATTTGGAGCCCGTCCTTCGGAGATTGGTGGAGAAATATGCCAAAAAGCACAATGTTTCTCTACAAAGCTTGGCACCAGATCCATGTGTCCTGGAGTGATGAACCCGGCTCGCTCTAGCTCCCCTGGCAGGGATCTTGCCCAGTATAAATCTCTGCTTAGCATTAGTGCACTCTCTAGCATGCTGTAGTCGCTGGCAAAACAAGAGCGATGATACCAAACTCTGGAGACACAAACAGGAACAGCTGTACTCTTAAGGTAAAGAGTGAAAAAAGGACATGTCACGGACACTAACACTCCTGACAGCTGTGAGTTTAGTTCCTCCTTCCTTTCTGTCCACTCGGTCTCAGATCCCGGACAAGCTTGACTGAGATTGTGAATGCTGCACTGAGCACCAAGTGTCAAAGGGGAGTTTCTGGCTTCCTCACCCTTTTTGTTTTATGCTGCATTGCTTCCTCTCTGGTCAAAAAGACGGCCCATGTAGCTGATGGGTTGGCAGGTATCAAAAAACATTAAACAAAGTGGAAGTGAACATCAGGAAGGGCAGAAAGAACAACAAGGCAAGGTGAGATCCGTGGGGAGCAAAGCCAACCGTGCTTAGAGACAACAATTCTTACCAGTATCATGGGAGTGTGTTGCATGTGATTAATGCAAACACTTCCGTGGGGAGCAAGAGCTGTGCTGTCCTGTATGTATAAATGTATTCAGTCAAATTTTATTTCAACTGCTAATTATTTGTTTGCTAGTTTGGTCTGGACACTTTTGCAATTACTCAAAAACATGATGGCTCTGACCTATGGCGTCGCAGTTACTGATATTAAAACCTACAAAAAAAAACAAAACACTAAAATGGCAAGTTCTAAGATGACATCACCACATTAATCATTTTATCCACTTAAACACATATACATCAGCTATAAATAGAGGATATTTAGCATTGATGCTTAGACAACTGATTTCTCATCTTCCTTCTAAGAGTTTGTATTAAATGTCTGATAATCATTGATTTTTTTAATTCAATAACATCAGGCCGACATGTATAGGTTCGGCTCCCCATATGCTTCTTGTGTTAAGATTAGAAGTGTCATTTCTATTGCATAAGAAAAGAAACTGTAGCTGCAACGGTATTTAAAAAAAATAAAAAATAAATCAAAGACGACCAAGTCATTGGCAAAAAAAATTGCCTGACTAGCAGAGAAATAATAATAAAATAAAATGCTTGCAGCAGTTTCACCACGGAAAAACCACAAAGCATTAAGTGGGTGCCTTCATTGTAGCTTATCATTTTAGGATGAAATGCACACAAAGAAACCCAGGAAGGACTGAAATGGTATAAAGACATGTAACACATTAGATCCAAAGCTTCAATAGCTCCAACGAGAGAGTGGCCTCCTGTCAAATTGTGGCCATACAAAAGAACCAGTGGAACTAGGCCATTTACACCCCAGTGAAAACGCCATAAATTGTGCAGATGGATGGCAGCAGGGACATTCATAGGAGGAATAAATTGCTCTGCCTTTATAACTGCTGTCAGAAAATCCCTTGAACAAAAGAGGCCATATTTTCGATGTCAATGGCTCTAATGGCCAAAGGAAGTCCTAGGATATATGTGTGTTTATGTGTGTGTGTGTTTTTTCCCCAACTTACCCACAGTTGACCCAGGCAATAGTCCCCTGCCCCTTTACCGTTTGTGCCACATCTGACAACAGCTTCAGGTGGGAGTCCCCTGATGTAGCTACAGACACAGAGAATAAACCATGGTCAGCCTTGTTTCCCAAACCCCTGAATGGCTCAGGATAACCCGGAGCCTCGAGACACAGAGGACACTGTCATGTCAAAGACAGCGTGGAGGATTTGAGTTACAGCGGAGCTCAGCGCCTTCCTAAAGCACAAAGTGATGAAGAAAGAGATCGCTGATTTTGGGTTAGAGGGGTGATGGAAGAGGGTTGTCTAATGCCTTTCACTGCGTGGGTTCAGTAGGGGGGCTTAAGTTACACCGGCTTTCAACCTCTTACAATAGTGGGACTAAGCAGGAGATGGGAGGATTATGTGGTGACACAAAGACTCTGACTGCTGAAGGAGACCAACTTTTCAGCAAATGGCTTAAGCACAGCGTGTGCGTTTCGGTCAACTATAGCTTGTACCTGCTGCACGCCGCTTCCTACCGTGTTCGGAGCCGTGATGAACATCAAGAGTGATCTCAGTCGAGGACAACAATCAGAGCTCATAACCAGTGGAGACGGGCACAATTGACCATTTCGGAGAGAAATGACAGCTGAGCTTTACAGTTTGCCTTCTGTCTTAGGAAACAGGAGAAACTCGTGTGCAATAAAACTGTACCAGGTACAACAAAGCACAAAATATTAGATTTTGAACAGATATGACAAGCAAAGTAGATTCTTTCAAGTAAAGTAAACAAAGTGTAATATTCCAGTCCTTGTGTAACACAATGAATCATTTTTATAGTCCCGCCGAAACCAAATGTGTTTTCTTCACTGCATTAAAAAAAAACAATCGCTCTCAACAGTTCAGGCCAAGGCTATATTTAGTTTTAGGGGCAGTGCCATAACTCCCTTGGGTCCTGCCTTGCCTCGAGTCGGTAGCAAAAACATCTGGCAATGTAGCGTTGGTTCAGATACGAGGCGAGCAGATTTTCTGAAAGGCTCCGGGTTAAGGTTCGATGGGCACTAACCAAAAACAAACAAAAAAAAAACCAGGCAGGACCATCTTTAGTCCGAACGGGATAGTAGTAATTTATTTTTAATGTCTGTGTCAGGCTAAAACATCTGGACCTTCCCAAAAGAGATTACAAGACTCCACAATTTTACAGCACAGGCTTCTCCTGGTTACACACATGGCCAGTGGTGAAAAGTAAAGACGTACTTGTACTTTGTTACTGTACTTAAGTGCATCTTTCCTTTATTTGTACTTTACTCCGCTGAAGCCAAGAACACATGGATACTTTATTACAACACATTTCTAATCAGAGTCGTGTTACAATCACGTCACTTTACACATTTCATAATAAACCACTTTTTCCACTTTTTTAGGAAAATGAATCACTAGAGAGTATGAGCTGTTATTTGACTCTTTGGCTTCCTGAACTTGAACTTGGCTTTCCCTGCATCTTCTTCTCACATGATATGAGGAGTTTGGAAATAAAACTGAAAAAAACATCAGATCTTCAACACATCGTTTATGTCTATTACCATTAATTAATTAATGTCGACCTAAACATGAAGCAGCACTGGCCCACAGAAAAGGAGATATAAATATAGGGAAGTATGTTTACTTTTAATCCTTTAAGTAAAATATAAATAATAATTTCTGTGTGTACTTATTCTTTCTTTACTTACAGTAAAGTACAAGTGTGTGTAAGTACAGTTTTTGAGTACTCGATCCACAACCACAAACAAGAAAATTCAATATTTCAACATCGAAATTAGCCTCTGTGCTTCATTCATATGCAAAAATTTTACTTTCTTACTGTTTAAAGTTACTAAACAAAGTTTTTCGTTTTTCCCAATAAAAAGTGCAATGGAACCAATCAGTTAAAGCAAATTGAAGAAATTCACTTTTCCTACTGCAAATTAAAATACTGCCCAGTTCCAACAGCAAGTGGGAAAGTGCCAGTGAATAACGGACATGACTAGAAGGGGTCAGATAATTGGCTGGTGAGAACATAAAACCAGTGTGGCAGAAAACCTGCATGAGGATCGGAAAATGTCAGCTTCTTTAAAGAAGAGCTGTCTGTGTGATTCTAAAGCCAGTGATCAATTAGAGCGGCGGCTCGATACGTGGAATTGTTAAACAATGATCTAATGGAGACGGATATAGGCCACAAATTATGAAACAAATCTGCGGCTGTGCGGCTTTGAGAGTCCTTTAGTGCATTTCGAGGAGGAGGAGGAGGATCTCTCGAACGGAAAAAAATTGTAATTTCGAGCAGATTCGTCTACAAGCTTACTGAGTGTATTGCTCTACTTCTCAGTACATATGCAAATGAGAGTGGAATTAAATGTACTGGGGTGCATTAAGGCTTCCCTAATGGTCGGAGGAACACAAAGTTTTATAACTTGGTTTGATACATAAAGTGTTTTAGTTTCTGTTTATCGACTGCTCTCTAATTCCATAAGATAAGTATTTCCAAATTCATTACTGAGACAGATCACTGAGATCGTCCCTCTAGAGCAGCCTGCACGCTAAAGAGGCACAAAACATTAATTCTAAATAAAGTGCAACGTACTGTGCTAAAATGCTTTTAATTTGTTACATCAGATTTGGGGAAAGTGTGATTGTAATTTAAAGAGGCTGATCATCAAATGATTTTAATGCTTTCCATGACGTTCTTTTAAACTAGCTATTGCATGTGAAGATGTTGGCACAGGATTTAAAAATATTAATATATTGTGCATGTGATGCATTTACTCTCCCTCAGTGGAAGGAAATGGCTATTCATTTGCATCCAATTTTGGCGACTTGAGCGTTTCAGCTCTATGGATTACGATGTTGAATCAACACATGCAGTAACATGAGGAGACACTGTTCTACATATGTCATATATACATGACTAAAGTCTATGTACAAAATGGAGACTGTGAAGTTAATTGGTAGGTTGGGTCACCTGCATATATTTTGGAGTGTTTGGTGAAATTTTGAAGGAAGAGATGAAGAAGAAAAGGAAAAAAGAAAGGGAACCCTAGAGTGATGCATTTCATTGCCTCTCCAGCAGCCCTATTTGGGCAAATTAACAATAAATCAGATGGACTCATACGACTGGATTACCAATGTTCACTGACATACCCAGACTTTGCAAATGATCTTGTTTTGGACTGAACGCATACACTTTGAAAGCATTTAAAAGTTTCAAATCCTTTGAATCTCATTTAACAGTTTTTTGTGTCTTCCAATCCATTTTCAATCAGCTGTGAAGCAACACTGACTTGATTGCACTCACTGACTAGAAAACTCAAAAGGTCAGGAATATCAGTGACCACTTACTTAAGATACCATTATAAAAGCTAAATCAGTCCCTCCATGATTTTGTCAGCTTTTCTAAAAAATAAATAGTAAATAAATATATAAATTGTGATTCATGGTTTTAAAATGTTTTCACAATGCCTTTTATAATTGCAAGGTCATGCAGAATTCATGGGGGATTGGTTGACTACACTGTTGCAATCATGATATTGCAAACTCTTGGAGACACTGATTATTAACACAGACAGGGGAGCAGCAAAATGTGAATTTCATACCTTCTTCATATCACCACCTCAGCTTTTCTGTCACGTGTGGAGAAACAGGCTTGTTTGATCCCTACATGCCTGATCTCAGTATATTACTAAGGCTTTAAAGAACAAATACACCCAAAGCTTTAATTCTACCACATGTTCTCCTCCAGGAAAGTCCATTAAACCCCTGCTATACTGTGTGTTATACTCCACTGATGTGATTTCGCCATTCCAGTGTACATTCAATAGGATTGTGTGGCTGCTACGGATTTGTCTGCTTCACATCCAAGATGAATCTTCCGTTCCACCACATCCCAAAGGTGCTCTATTGGATTAAGGTCTAGCGAATGTGGAGGTCTAGCGAGTGCATTGTTGTCCACAGACTATTAAAAACACATCAGCCTGACACACGTGACGTGTTTCTTCATTTTAAAACCAAGACACTCATAAATATTATCCAGGCTCTTTGGAGCCTGTAATTCTATCATGTTGCACAAGAGAGTGACGAATTAGTGAGAGATTTAGAAAATGTTGTGCTTGAAACTATGCTCAATTGGCCCAAAGTGTGCCAAGAAAATAAAAAACATTACATTACCACAAACCTGAAGCACTGATATAAGGCAGGATGGATCCATGCTTTCATATTATTGACACGAAATTCTGACCCCACCATCCGAATGTTGCAGCTGAAATTGAGACTCGTGTTTTTCCAGTCTTTTATTGTCCACTTTGGGTCAGCCCTTTTAATTATGACCTCAGTTTCCTGTCCTTGGCTGACAGGTCTGTCATCCGGTGTGGTCCTCTGCTGCTGTAGCCCATCTGCTTCAAGATTCAACGTGTCGTTTTCTTTAGTTATTGTTGCCCTTCTATCAGCTCAAACCAGTCAGGCCATTCTGCTCTGACCTCCAGCTTCAACAAGGCATTTTCACCCAGGGAACTGTTCCTCGCGGAAAATTGTCTTCTCAGACCAAGTAAACCCAAATCTTAGATCAGCAGTTTTGGAAAGAGTAAGAACAGCCCATCTGGCATGGTTTGAATTTCAGCAGATAGTCTTGACCCTGTTTATCTAACTAAATGCCCTAAGTTGCTTTAATGATTTAATCAGGTGTTCCTATTTAAGTGACCAGTGAGCATATATTGCAGTTAATACCACAGCGATTTGAAGAACAAGCTCTGACAAAGTACACACAAACAGATCAACAGCGTTACCAACATTATTACCAAGGCATGATATTGACCTCACTCTCTCTATAGGTCCACCACCACGTGTTTATTCATTTGTTTTTTGGGTTTTCCAGTTTTCCACTAAAGTGACAAGCTAATTGAGTCATTGAGATAATACGAGCACCATCCATGATCCATTACTATAATTGCTCAGCTGTCCCCACCTCCTCTGCTGCTAGAAACAATGGAGCCACAACTAGAAATGTATGCGGCTACATGACACCACATATACTTGCGTAACGTCTCTGAAAGCAAATTCCATCCCTCGACTACACCAGGATTCTTCCTTTGATATTCTGATGAAATATACAGAGTGATGCATGTATGTTTGTATGTATGTGTACACACACACACGGACACAATTTATTTATTTATTTTTTAACTACCTGTCTTTGTGTAGAGCACCAGAACGTTGGTTCTTGTCCTGAGCAGCTTCTTGAAGTCTTTGTGGTCGTTGACCTTCTCTATGAGAGGAGACACCTTCACTGCCTCGAACACCGGCAGCAGCCATAACTGGTAAAAAACAAACACAACTGTTACGAAATGCTTCACAGGGTGAAAACGTGCACACAGTAAGAGGACTATATCAAATCTTTGTGCTTTTGGTTCCCTTTGTAGCCAAAGGTTTCTGGATTTGCCCTGAAAATATTTTGTAATTTCACAGCAATTGACTTGGCACTTTTAATGGTAAAGGGTGTAACTGTTGGAAGAGTCTACAGGAACCAACTACCTGTTGTGCCTTGTAAAGATTAACTTTTATAGTCATAAAAACGATAACTTTGTTTGTCCATCAAAGTTTTTGCAGAGTGAACGAGTTGAAACTGAGACATCTTACTGCTGTAATTTTATTTCTTATGTTTGAATGATGTAACATACAGATTTCTAAAGGGTTCTTTTTTTTGTATGTATGCATTATTATTTGTATATTGTATTTCTTCTACTATTCTGATGTGAGTTAAAAGTGAATATTCAATAAAAACTCAAATCAAATCAGGTAACGTAAGTGCATTTTAAGTGCTCTGCCTGATGCTATGCACGATTTATGAAATTACTGCTTATCGCCTACCAGCCATGTGGCAAATTAACATCATTTTCAGTTTATGTGCAGAAAATGGGTTTGATTTCATTTTGTAACACTGCACCAGTTCATAACACTGAATCACAACGTCAATGGGGCGGCACAGTCCGAGGGCCGTGACTCATCATCGTTTCAAAAAATATAAATAGTTTTAATTTCATATTTACACCAAAGTGGAAAGTAATAGAGAGAGAAGTAACACTACATTTACAGATTTTTTTTTCACCTCCTGTGGCACAAACAAGGCAAAATGTTGCTTCCAATATTCCCCTGGACTACAACAAAGACAGCAACAGGTTGGCAACTCTGTGTATTGGTCTGAAAAGACTCTTCAACCTTCCAAACACTGGTAGTTGGGCTAATGGTGTGAAGCGCCTAATATGGGAAACAAAGCCCATACTGAGAGGCTTGCTCTTTAATCAAAGAGAGCTTAGGATAAAAAAAAGAAACAAGATGGAATACATTCAATCCATATGAAGTTATTCCCTGCATGCTGATAGTCTCTGTGCCATCACCATTCATTAAAAGGCTGCTCTTTGTGCTGCCTACAGAGAACTAAATTAGACACCCAAGCTGTCTGCTAAGTCAGCGCATCCTGCCTGATGAGTGATATCAAAAACTGGATGCTCTTTCGAGGTGAGTCTGATGAGAATTTTAAAGAGACAATTTTTCATACATCAGGAATTTTCAAAATTATGGATGAACAGACCAAAGGGTGCAAAGAAAACTTATGTGCTTAGTTACGATATATATTTGCCACCGTTTCCACTCCTTCTGAATGATATTTGTTGAGCTGAGGTGTCGATCTGTGTATGACTTGCAGGATCCCGCTTAGGATGATGGGATGAAAAGATACACACTAATTGTATCAGTGCTCTGCTTGAGACCCTCGGGAACCACGTTGCCAAGGGTGGCCTAATTAGAGGCTGGCTAGATGACACCTGTCGCCATAGGTGGGCTTTCAGTGGATTTGATTAGATTAGATGGCTTACTTATTCGAGTGAGACAGGAAGTGTGGTACTTGATGGCATCCTAGATGGATTAAAATGATGCAAATTGAATGGGACTCTTATTTAATTGCTCACGCTCTCCCTGAAGAGTGAAACGTCTGCTGCAATTGTCTTTGTGGCACAAATAACGTTGCCTGTGGTATACTGCTCGGTATACAGACGCTCGGCTAGTTTGCCAAATGTTTGCTGTTGCCTTGGTTTATACCAACAGCAACGTGTGTGGATTCTGCATTAGCAGCTGTAATTCTGCTAACTCTGATCTTTTATTCTCATACGCTCACAGCTGGTTTTGGGCTTATGTGCTGCAGTTTGATAACAGCGTTTTGTAGGACAGTGTAGTTGGATCAGCTCCTTACCTTTTTTCATGAAAACGCAAAATCGTCACACAACACTAACTGCAGGAAGTGGTCCAACAGCTTTAGTGCCAACACAAACTTCGACAAATTCACATGAGAATCTGTGTCTTTAATGAAGGCATTTTCTGCGAGCGATTACTGATTTGTTTTTGGAAAAATGGTGCTTTGTAGATGCAGATTAGCAACTCCTTGCACTAGTTTGGATACTGTTTTCCATGATCAAAACAGACTATTAGTGATGCATGTATCAGATACATGAAACATAACTTCACCTCCTGTACAAACGAGGCAGCTGAGAACAACACAGATGCTGTCGTCAACCTAACACTGCCAACAGCTGTGATGTTGGAGCCTTCCACCAACTAAAGCGTGCGTCACCGTCCGGTGATAGACATAATAAAAGAAATGAGTAGATGTACTGACAGTTGTCCCACAAAGCTACGTCAGTGACAGGCTCATTCGGCAGCAGCATTACTGCACTGATGATTAAAGTCTGAGGTTTATTATAATAAATGCAACTAAAACAGAAGATAGGCATGGAGCCGAGCAGTGTAACGCACAGTGCCGGGTGGAAGTAACAAAAATTAAAGCGATAACAAAAATAGATGTGAACCTCATTAATATTTATGGTGTCAGATTTATCTGTCAAGTGCTGGTGCTCTCCTCCTTTCTGGGGCTGCTTGTCTTCAACAATAAATGTCCATTTTCCTACTCGAACAGCAAATGATAAATGCACGTATTACAGAGCACGACTCCATTCTTATCAGATCACAGCAGCCTTAATCAAAACACTAGTCAACTTCTCTCTCTCTCTCGATTGTTCACACGCAATCTTTTCTTTATTTTTTTTGCACTTTTCTGCTCCTAAGGTAACAAGGGACTTATAACAGGACATGTACAATTCAGGCACATGATTCATAACAATGTCTGGTTCAATACATCTTTTTGATTCTTTGTGCCACATTTATGATGTGTGATTAAATTCATCTATTCCAAGACATTTGTGTCCCAGATTGACATTTGTTCTGAACCTCACATTCATTTGTGATATTTGCAGGTCACAGCTGTGCGGTCTCGCTCCATATTGTCCACTTAAAGCTCTCGTCATTAGTGAAATTTGCACAATGGATCAAATTGTGAGTGAAGGGTGCATGACTGATTCAGTAGGAAATGAACATATTCCTGGATCCCTTGGTGATGGTAATGAAGGCCTGTGAAGTGCTAAGTAACAATGGTAACGAAAGAAAAAGTGCCTATTGTGTCTATCCATGAAAAGACATGAATGATATGCTTTGATTGAAGTTTCTCACATCTGATACCCAGACTGACTTTCACAGTGCAATCTGGGAATATGGGTTAAATGAATATATGCAGCTATATTTGCAGTTGCTAATTTTCCTTGAATTTCACATAATTGACCGTCATTTCCATCGCTGAGTGAGATGCCAGCCCCATGTACAGCATATGTGCTTATTTCTGACACTCAAACCGGGAATTAAATATAATGAAATGGGGGAAAAAAAAAATCTTTCAGAAGGATTATGTTTAAGGCCTTTGCTTGAACTGTCTATCGAGTCTTCTGACCCAAGACTTTTTTTTGATCCATAAGTGGATAGAAGAGACAAATCAGTGTTACAGTAAAATACTAACCACATTATTAGATATTCTAAGCCTTAATACAGTCAAATAATACTTCAAAGTTGTCATCAAAATAATCAAATTGCTGATCAACTGCCATGACTAGCAACATTCTTATTTCTTTAGGGTGAAAAATTCCCCATGAACAAACAAAAATACAATTGTACACACTTAATCCTGATTGATGTCCAAATAATTACATTGTGATTGGGGTATTAGGTTAAAATTCCACTGATGCCGACTCCACTAGGTTTTACTTTATTTGCCTTAAACATAGCAGCTGTCCAACAGCAATTTACACTACATGTAAATCCAAAAAAGATAAGTACAACAACTTTGCCTCAATGAGTTCTGCTCCTATCTCAGCTGGCAAGTCACCATTACAGAGAAACCCTATCAATGGCTACCAATGACTGAACAGTGCACCACAACAGCTCTGAAGGCTCTCTTCACTCCGTCATCCATGTGAGAGGCATTATAACGGTTCCGCATCAGTACAGTAGCTTCACAACGCTGTCTTTTCCCATTATCACCAAACCCCCTAACACACACTGCAGGGAGAACAGCCTCATCGGTACAAAGCAGATCGATGGAGATGAGAGACAAGGAGAGCAGCATGGTTTGGCATAACAAACACAAACTAATTTTTCACACAGTTACACAGGTATTGGGCTCCATCAGGAATGCTAAATGAGAAGAAGGAACACAAGGAAGAAAGAGAAAATAAGCGTTTTCTCATCTCTGTTTACTAAAGTTCTGAATCACTGGCTTGAGTTTCACTTCAGGATCAAAAAGAATTTCCTGTTTCGATTTCATTTTAGCGACCAGAATATTATCTAGTTAATCCTGTGTATTCGGTGAATGATCATGTAAACATGAACAAACGTTGACTGAAAAGGTATGACTGCTGTGTTGTTATTGCATTTGGAAAGCAGAGGTGCGTGGCACACACCAACAAGCTGATCCAAGTTGCAAACAGAGATTCTGTGAGTAGAGGTGATTCAACCGTGGTTTAAAAATACGCCCAATTTAGAAATGATCCTTCAAAAATTAGGCACTTTCAAAAGACCAATATCGACTGATATCAGCCTGCGAATATATTAATCAGTCTCAAATGAAGGCGTCAATGAAAAATTACCCTGACAAATGCACAATATTGCGACTGTGCTTAAAAGCTGGCCTCTGTTCAATTGCCACAAAAGCTGCCAGCTCTCCTTGCTGGCGGTCACAAAAAGACGACTGTTTAAATGTTAACTGGCACGTACCAAGTGTGACCTCTCAGCAAAATCCATTATCGTAATCGCGATCTACCTAAAATTCTATCGTCGTCGATCACGCGCCAGCTCTGCACATGACGACTCAGTTAAACTGCATTGTGTGATTACGTGACTCGGTACAGTCTCAATTCTCAGAGGAAAACTGTAAGTACTTTATACAGCAACCTTGTTTAAGGTATGTCCCGTCACGTTGCTGTGAAAAATGTGGCGCTTACTAAGCAGCAGGTGCCCAGCCCCCGCCTGTGAGCCCACACCCTCCATCTGCTATTACAAATCTGCTTAATAAACGGCATCCAGTTTTAGGGGCACTACTGAATCAGCACAAATCACACCAGTGTTTGTCAAGCACTTGCCTTGAGTTTCCTCTGACTAATGAGCCAGTCAGGTGTGTGTTGGTGTGTGTGGACTGCCTGATTGTGAAGGCAGCAACGCAGAATCCAATAACACGCACACACACAGGGCTCTAATTGTGAGGCTTCTTAGCTCTCAAATGAGGAGAGGAATAATCAATTAGCAGCTTTAGCAACTGTCACATTTCAGCTCTTAACCGTAGACATCACAGGAGCAGTTCAAACTACAAGCACGTGATCAGGCCTAGTGTTGTGGCTTATCATGTCTTTGTCACATATTGTCTAGCTGTCATGTGACCAAACAAGCCGGCCAATCACATTAAAGCACGTGTTAGGACTGTATGATGAACTCTGGGTTTCTTTAGTTTACAACTCACAACAGAAGATGCAAAGTTTTAATAAGCTGTCTGTGAGCCTTAGGGCCATGACATGACGAGTCGGCTTAGTGGCGTGTCCAGAACCTTTGCCGGGGTGAGATAGACCACTCTGATTTCCTAAGGTTAACACACAAGCAGTGCACAGAAAGAGGCCATGGTATTAACAACAAAATTTGTAAACAGATATATTCTCCATTAGAAGTGGTTTTTATATTTTATATATACAGTCCTAAGCTTTCCACTTTCCATTCCTCACATGCAGCCGCAGAGCGTCCATGCTAGTACAAGTTAAGTTTCACCTTACATTTCAGAGACTGTTCAGAAAAAGTGTAACTTAATTATTAAAAGAATGAATTAATACCTTAAGCGCTAATTAAAAACATGATGCAGACCTTCATACCTCGAAGGAAGTATGTCAGTATGTTCCTAAGCAGAAATGACTGTAATAAGAGAAGCTGTCACTAGTGAACAATCACTTACTTGTGATCAAGGTGTGTACGTGCACAGTACCAGAAATATCTGCTGCTGGGTACCAAAGGCTAGTAATATCTGTTTCTAGGGGGACAAATGAATAAAGAGATAGACAATGGCGGCGTCTTTGGCCTCACTGTTCACACACTGTTTTTGCATAGTCTGTGTATGTCTGGAGGATTTCAAAGTTTAACCACAAACCCTAATCATGCCTGAGCAACTGCGTTGTTTCTTCCTAATGAACTGCCGCTTTTGCCCAGAGTGCCTCATACTACCCCACCGGAAATATGTGCATATTGCGCACATGTATTGTTAATTTCTGATGACATGTAATGCTCCAAATCAAGCAGGCTATGTGAGGAGGGACCTATTCAGTGATCTGCCCTGTGCAGTTTATCCCCTCTATGTGAAATCACACCGGTCAATGGGACTGGGTGATAATGACTGAGTCGGTCACACCATTACAGATACATGTCATGTGTCCGACAGCGGCTAATGATTATTTTCTGCCATCATTAATATGACGTTTTTTCAATGATGCTGTTAAAGAACGGTGTAAAATACTTTGTCAAACTGCTTGTTTTGACTGAGCAATAAAACAAAGGTTCAAACTGAGGACTTCTTTGGAGACCTCAGACCGAATCTGAATGTACAGAGTTAAGTAATAAGTACATCCTAAATTATTTTTTTGTATTGTACACATATTTACTTTTGTTGGCACATGATATTCCAACAGGAGAGTTTTCCAAAAGCAAAAAAACACAAGCAGCTTTTGTAAGTTTGGATTTGAACATTTGTTTCAGCCAAATCAATTGACACTATAGTCAAGACTCAAGAATCTATTGTGTGTGATGACAAGTTACCATAAAACAGCTAGTTTGGTACCATTGAAAAATTCAATATCACTGTTAAAAATGTTGTAATAGTTGCATGAAGTTTTTATTCTATTTCAGCAAACACAGTGGGATGGAAACCTCAAATAATAATGTTACTGTTTAATTTAGTACTTAAAACAAATTGACCTTGTGCCACATATGAAAAATCAACTTTTTGTTGTGGTAGATTTTCCACTGCAGAAAAGCTTGGATGGCCCAGGTGTGTTTTTGTCTACTTTATACCCGTCTGTCCTGCTCTGCATCCTTTCAATCATGCTGATGTGCAAAAAGACAAAAAGCAAAAATAAAAAACAATTACCGTTGCACTTTCTCCTGATGTCCCTAAAAATAGCTGTCGGTGACAAATTTCCCCAGATTATGTTAAATCAAAGAGAACACCACTAACTTTCTGCTGTTCCCGGACACCTTCATGTACCTTTGTCAGTGACACACTCCACCCCACATGCCCCCATCTCCAAATATCAACTTAAAGCTGAGGGTTAGCACTTTAAACCCGTCCACACGATTTCATCTCCCATTTAAAGACCCGATGACCAGAGTGACACTGTCCAAACGCACACAGCGTGCAGTGTACACACACACACCCCCGAGCACCACCCTTGTTTGCATAGGCAACGAGCAACAGGAAGCTGAGCAGGAAAAGATCTGTATCAGTATTAAACACAGATTTTGACAGAAACTGATAAAATGCTTCAGCTTTGATTTCTCACACTGCAATTTATAGATACTTATCATCTTATCAGACCATTTGAAATGTACACGTTTGTTTTTTGCTAGCTGCAGGTGCATGTATTTCTGTACCCTATGAAAATCTACAATAACACTGATCATGAGCTCTGCATTAGTGTAAACCAGACGCGGCAAGTGTGATTATCATCAGACACTAAAATGACTGGGAAGCGACAAATGCCTGAAAACTGTAGTAAATATATTCAAATTTATCAGTTACGGCAACGCAGTTTGTAAAATACTGTAGTCACTTGCGATGTGCAAATGTGCTGCAAACTGCAAACACCACATCATGGGAAGAAACTGTGCTGGTCATGGTTGTAGGGGTGCATTAAAACCACCAGCTTCTACCGATGTGAATAAACTTATTACTATCAGAAGTGTAAAGTGCTGGAATTGCTTTTGTCTGAAATGATGCTGTGGATTTGAACGTGAACCTGAAATATTCTTCCTGGACAAAGGCTGGAGCAAGAGAACAGAGCTGCCTGGGCCTTGGAAAGTGCAAAGGCCGTTTGTGTGAGGTGGTGTTGTGTCAGAGGCAGACAATGTTCTGCGGCTCCACTCCTTAATAACCGGTGGCTGATTTGAATTGTCTGCATAGCTCCGTGCGGTTCCTGTTGCCCAACCAGTTCAGTTGTGCCATTCACCAGACAACTAATGACACTTGCACTTCTGTTTTACACGGACACACAGTGGTGAGCACACACCCGCCGAGTGCAAGTGAAAAAGTGAACTTTCAATTCCCTTTGCAAACGCTTCCCACTTCGCGCCGTGTGCACGCGGACTACGTTTTAAAGGGGGAACTTTCCCCGCTGCTCGGCTCGGCGTGACCTCCGGTCCCCGGCGGAGCTCAGCCCTCCCACGGCCGAGGCACAGGGGAGGAACCCGGTGCCCACATACCCGCCGTGGAGGCGGACAAAGGGCCGAATCCCGTTGGTTTCTGCTGCGCCACGGCCACCGCAGCCTGCCCGCTTCAATGGCAGCTGCTTAACCGTGAGCACCAAGTTCGGTCGGGGGCTGTCAACTTTACCTCCTGCACCGACAGGCTACAGGACGCCGAGAGGAGCGGGTGGAATGTTCGCATCTTCCTGAATCCCAAACCGGACGCACGCAGCCTCCTCGGCGAGCGGAAACGCCGCAGAAAGCCTCTGCAGTTCGCGGCACCCTCCGAAAACGCGCCCATAGTCACTCACCAGCAACACCAGCGTGAACATTGTCGCCTCTCTCATCCGACTCCCGTAGCGGGTCCAAGAAGCCATGATGCCGTTGCCACGTCTGGATGCGCAGGCGCAATCGCTTTTCCACGGATTCCTCGCCGCTGCGCACGGCTTCTTGGGAAATGTAGTTCTTCGCGGGGAGCCGGGAGGGGGGGAAGGGGTGAGGCGCTGCACCTGCGCCACACGCCCATTTCCTCCGTGCGGCGGCGGGTTTAAGTAGCAGTCCACATGACGTCGTCGTTATCAGCATAATGCAGCCACGTTGCGACACAATTAATTACACAAGAGGGTATAATTAGTAAATTGGCTCGTGATTGAATGGCTCTTAATTAGCCCTTTATCAATTCGACTTCCGTTCATCTGGAAACGAATATATATATATATATATAAAAGAATCGCTTGGATTGTGGCTGGGAAACGCGCCCCACAGCATCCGATTTGTGCAGTGCGGAGACCAACAAACCCACACGGAGGAGGCGCGGTGTTTGGTTGAACTCTAATTAAAATCCCAAAGAAATCCTTTTCCCTTTACCACATTTTTCATATCGCTTATCAAGTTTAGTCACACTAGATCAAACACAAGTAGCCCATAGGAAAAAAAATCCTAAATATTGGGGACTAGGTTTCTGTATGAAATTAGGCCTTAGAATCTATATGTTTTTTTTTTACCGTTGGACACAGTAGAAACGTTGATGGCCTACAATAACTGCAATGTCTCTATCTGCATTTCCCCCTTTTTACTTTTATTTAAGGACCTTGTATTTGCGCATGATATTTTATACGTTGTCAGCGCGTGTGTGGGGCCTTCTGCAAACCACTTCTCCCTGGGAATAAGTAAAGGAGAAATAATCATAATTCACAAGGCCAAGCCAGCATCATAGTGTGCCACAGAAGGACACGGGCCCGTTTTCTTATTCACTTTAGCTTCCCAGGCTAAATGGATGAAACTGCACATGTCTGGATGGAGTTTTTCTTTTTTGTTCCCAGCCTACATGTGGCTGCTGTGATAGAAAACAACTTTTGGCCCGGAGCTTCAGGTTCACTTGCAGTCACCGGGTTCCACTTTGTACAAAACAGCAGCGACAACACCTGAACGCCCAGCGGACTCGCATTGCCGGGTTACCCTCCCCCCCCCGGCCCGCACACGGCCCCGGACACGGCCCCGGACAACAACACGCAGGAAGCACCTTTCCCAGAAGCCCCGGTGCCTCCCTCGGGTGCCCGCTGTGATTCACCACCCAGCACCGGCTGCTTTTTGCTCTGGACGACCGCGCTGTTGCGACACTCTTGCACTTCCCCGGGGTGTCCACGCGTACTTCCTCCTTGTTGCGCGTGCACGTCGGCCCCATCTTTGCTCTCACCTCCTCCTCCTCCTCCTCCCCCCCCTCCTCCTCCCACCGTCTCCCCTCAAGCCGGTGGTATCGTCCGACGCTCGAGGAGAGGCAGAGCGCAGTTGTCGGCTGCAGGTCGTTGAGAGAGGGACGCGCGCGGCGGCGGAGGACACAGTACCAGACCGGGTCTCCACAGCCCCAGAGCGCGAGTCTCGTTCTCTCTGCGTTTACTTGGCGTTGTCAGCAACTTGGGAAATACAATCATCTTTGAAGGTAGGAAAAAAAATACTTTTCCATTTCTTTGCCGTTGCAAAATACCGGGATTCTTAGTCGAAACGCACTTTAACCAGCATAACCCTGCGTTAGGTTGGTCTTGGTTGATTATAGTCTGTGTTTTTGGATTTATTGGAGATAAAAATCCTCGCAGTGCTGGATTTAGCTCGGTGAACCTGCCCGGAGAAAGGAGCAAACACTCCATCACTGAGGCTTCACGCGAACGTGCTGGGGGGTCCGGTTTTCCCCGGGCCGCGTTTTCTGTCAGCGCGGACTTCGGGCAGTGTGGCGTTTTTCGACCCAGAATGTGGAACTCTTTGGCCGCTGTGGTCGACTTCGGCTGTGCTGGGGCTGACGTTGTTTGTGCCCGTCGAGGTGACATGTGTTCCTCGGGGCTGTTAGCGGAGCCTTTATGCCACAGCAGTTTTACTTTCCGCTCACGTTTCATCCCAGGATCAGAGGCGCGTTTGTGGCTCGTCGGAGCTGCACAAACTTACTTTGTGCCGCGCGCTGCCCTGCTGTCCCGAAGCGGGCGACGTGTGAACTTTGCAAATCATCTGCAGGGGGAAACTTATGCTCATCATCATCCCAGATATGAAATGTTTTCGGTTTTGAACGCAGTTCCTCGTACTGCCTGCGTTTAAACGATGTTACACTGACCGCCGTTGACCTCATCGCCGACCGATCCCGATGAAACCGTCGGCTTTTACGCGCAGAACGCGCCGCCTTTGCGCCCAGGCTGCGCAGCCTTTCCAGACTTCGCTGGTTCCTTCCGTCCACTCGCCATCAAACGTACGCGGCGCTAATTCTGATTGGAAACGCTTAAAACCATCTCTTACAGTCCTGCTTCATGCACTTGAATGAATTTCCAGATCTAACCCCCGTGTCCAGGCTACGGACACAGGTCGGGTTCATTTTAAATTCCAAACAGCAGAAAGCTGAGCAGGCTGCGGATGTCGAACAAAGACAAATAGTGTATATATATTTTAAAGGAACATTTTGCTCGATCGTCGGGAAAGACATGTTGGATCAGGCTGTGTGGCTGCGCAGCAACAGAGGGCAGTGTTGAGCAGCCCTGTGCAGCCGTGATAACACCTTGCCAGGTGAAGCCTGCTGCATCACCGTCTGCTGTGTTCCCCACAAGTGAGCACAGACTCGGTGCTGCAGCAGAGCCTGGCTGTGCCACGGAGCAAAGGGGAAGCTCTGCAAGCTCAGACGCATTAAAGCACCTAGGGACTGTGCTCTTTTTTTTTTTTTTGTTACAGTGATTTATCTTTTGTTTTAAGTGATTAAATGTCAAGGAGCTGAAGAGCAGAAGGCTTCACAAGCTTTCCGCTGCCCCGGAAACAGCTTTCAGAGACATTTAGTCCATAGCTGACTTCATCCGACCACATATTCACATTGGAATCATTTTTTGCAGCACCAGCAACAACCACCTCTTGGGCCTTTAGAGCCTTTTTTTTTTAATTATTGGCATGCTCTTTTACGTTTGTAGCATTTTATTGAGCTTCAGTCATTGAGTGTCTTTAACAGTGTCGATGAAGGACGTTGTATTATTCATTAACACTCGAATTGCTCTTAAATGCAACTGGGCATGGCTGGTTTGAGTTTTGGGGCATGTGTCTGATGACCAAACAGTTTTGTGTTGCGGTTCATCTTTTTGAAAGTACCGGGGACAGGACATGAGTGTATCGACCTGAAATCGTTTGATAACAGCCCACTTCCTCTAATTTGAGTTGTTTTAATGAGTTCTGTGTCGCACAGTACATAAACAGTTTGATTCCGCCACTGGAACATGTCTTGTTTTTACTGATTTGATTCATGAGCTCATGTGAAAGTCCCATATCGCCCCCGTCTTTTGATTGATATTCATATATTCTTGCAGGTTTTGTCAGGCCCACATGCTTGTCTTATGGATGATTAACGCTTTTGTCATTTGAAGAGCTGTTTTAGTTTCCTGGGTCAGTCCTTTCAAATGGAAAATAGGTTTTCATCTTTGATGAACTTATGAGGGCTCTTGACAGGCCTGGTGGGGGGAACCAGACCAGCAAAGTAAAAGAGACCTGAAACAAAACCTAAACTGGATGGACCGAGGCCCCCCCAACTTCTCCTAGACCACCTCTATGTTCACTTTCTCCTTTCTTCCTCTCTCCTTGAGGTCCTTGTAGTTACAGTGTGTGAAAGTCTTTTGTTTTTGATTATGTGTAGGGGTCCGTATCATTGTGGCATCTGATGTCGCCATGAATTATTCATTTTCATTAACAAATATGGTGTGGGGTAGATGAGCCGGCAGCCTCTTCATCAAATTTTTAATGATGCATATTTAAACTGTACCATGTGGATTATGTCTGTTGTCGGGCATCATTTGAGAGGGGACAAACGGATATGAAAGTTTAATGTCTGAAGAACTTGATCTGCCTTGTCCTATTCCCAACATAACCTCTGTAAGAGAGAAAAGGCTGTGTGTGTGTGTGTGTGTGTGTGTGTGTGTGTGTGTGTGTCTAAAGAGATAACAGACCGATGCAGATACCAAGTTTGATTCAGTTTAATCACAGGTCACGCAGTCACCCTTCACGCATCTTCAGGGCTATAAAACCAGAAGATAACTTTGAAGGACAACTAACTTGAAGGACAGACAACTGTCTTCCCAGTGTTAACAGATGGGTTTTGTCACTTCAAGGTTCTGCTTTTCACCAACAAAACCACGGGCAGAAAGTAATCACTTTCACAGCAGCTGTGGGACTTTTCATGCGGGTCAAACAAACTCTCCGGGAGGCGTGTCACTGCTCGTATGGATCAGACCTCTGTATATTTATGGGCTGCAATGCATCTAGCTCTTTTTCTTTTCCCTTTTCAGTCCTAACTTTCTTCAACACAGACGCATTTCCACACTTTAAAGCCCGGGAAGGTCGCTGGAAGAAGTGCTGTGAGGCAGTGAGTGGCTAGCTGAGACGTGCTCTGCTGCCTGTTGGTCTTGATTTTGTTTCTCTTTGCAAAGACAGAGCCTGGTATGTGAAAGCGAAGCAGAGAGATCTTAGACTTTAAAAGTGGCCTTCTTGAGCAGGATTCACATGGTAATTAGGTCAGGGCACACTGAGGAAAAACAAAGCTGTCCGCATGCAGACAGAGCAGAAAACATACTGCGTTTTTGTTAAGGTGTTTCAAGGAGGGAGAAGAGACGCAGAGGTAGATGCTTTCGTAAGGTACTTCTATATATTCTGAAAACGCCGCGGCCACATCGGCGCGTCTGTCGCTCTCTGTTATGGAAATATAATGCCAAATTTAAAAATCACAGCTTCAGGCACTGTGGCTTGTGGTGGCAGCCCTCTCCTCAATATTCACTGTGGTCTTTATTCCCAGAATACAAAGCTGTGCTGCCTTGTCACCTGAATGTGATTATGTTGTCCCACGGTGCTGACATAAATGTTGCCATTTCCATTCAGGCGCTCTCCGAAGCCTGATTGAGGTCCTGTGGCGGAGTACACTTCCTTTTATTAAAACTGAAATCATTTGATGACTTGTGCACATTTTTAGGTAAAGTTGGATTTATTTTTTTTGTGACTATCCTGCAGCCAGAGCTACTGTCAGCAACAAGCTGCAGGTTGACAAATACACTTCAGCAGCACCCTGATGAGACGGGATGCTTTTCACTTTAATTGAGTCTTTTCTTCACGACAGAGTAGGTAGGTTGGAAAATATGCACTCGATAACCAGACAGTTTGAGCCGTCAGCAGGAGGAGGCCAGTGGTCTGCGTGGTGCAGTCTGAGCCAGTGGGAGGGAATGAATAATTTCATAATGTCTGTCTGAGTCCCCTCAGCCTCGCAGGATTTCATTGTTTCTACACGCAGAGTGCACTTGGCGTGGCCTTCACCCGCAGTGTCTGTCTGTCTGTCTGTCTGGCTGTAACCTGGCCTCTCTGCTCTGACACCCGACCTTGCCGTCTGTGTAATCTGATACAGGCCGCAGCGTCTCCTCGCTCTGTCTGCAAACCTGCTAATTAATGGCTGATGAGACCCAACAGCGTCTGAAACATTATCATTATTGTTGCCCCGTCTTTCCCCGTGTCGTTAGGACTCTACCTTTCCAAACAGGCAGAAAAATAAACTGCAGTCAAAGACCTTTTTTTTTTTTTTTTTTTTTTTTTGATGTGGTGTAGTTTTAAAGTGCTTATGTAATTAATCGGTTGGTTGAGTTTATTATTTAGTGTGTTTTTATTGGAGCTTCTTTAAATGTGAGGTTGTAATGTTCTTTTTTAAATTTTCTATAATTGTAAACTGTCTGGCCTGTTGCTGACTGACTAATTATTAGTAAGATAATACTTTTGCCACCTTGCAGACTTGCACCTACTGTTTGAAAACCATCCTGAGAAGATTTCCCTGCGTTTCTCTCCTCTGTTGTGTTTGAATCACAGTGTTTAAGCTGAAGGCGTTTTCCTCACAGTGTTGGACTTTTCAGTTTCCCCCCTCATTGTTATCCCTCTTGGTATGAGATGAGGTGTGCGCGAGTGCGTGTGCGCATGCGTGCATGTCTGAGCAATTTGATTTTTCTCTTTGTATGCGTGTGAAGCGGACGTGAAGGCATGTGCCTTTTCTCTCCCGTCCCTCCTCTGTTCAGCCCCGGCAAGGTCTGAGCACAGTGAGAATAAAAGGGGCGCAAGAGGAGGAGAAAGTGCTCCCACAGTTGATTTGGCTATTGTGGGGGGAGGAACACTATTCCCATTGATGCTCTAGACGCATGGCTGAAACCCCCAGAACCTTTAGGAAGGGAGCTTATTCAAGGCTTGATGTGACCCGGAGGACTGGGTTGGAAGATGGGTGTTGAGGCTATTGTGGGGACGGTGGGAACATTGTCCCCGCTTCGCTGCTTTAATACCGCTCTGAACCACTGGCTCTGTGGGCTGGATGGGCTCTCAGGTTGTCCGCTTTTGCTTTACAAGACACCAGAGAGGTCTCATGTTAGAGCTCTCATGAATTTTCAGAGAAACTTTCCTGCAGGCTCCCATTAGACAAGCCATCGTGTTTTGGAATCTAATTCACAAAATTATAGAGTCAAGGGTCAGACTGAAGTTGAATTGACAGGCAATCATATCAATAGCCTCTCATGGGAATGGAAATTATTATATATTTTCTTTTTCTGCTCGTAAAGGCTGGATCAATTCAGATTCTGTCCGAAACAATAAATTAGCAATATTGGTTTATTGAATATTTGGTTTATTCTTGATTACAAATACCCACATGTTCACACGAGTTGAGAAAGAGAGTGGATTTAGTTAAAGAGGCTCTGGAAGATTCTGATGGCTCAAAGCACTTTACCAATTTTCGACTTGCTTTAGAGTGTAAATTTAAACGATGCATTTAAAGATCCCCCTGATTTATATTTAAAAATGTTCTGTTTCTAGCTGAAAAACTCCTCCAGGTGACATCATTAGGAGCTCAGATGATGTCCTCTGGAGGAGCTCAGGAAAAGCAGATTGACCATGATTATGAACTGCATAGTGTGAGCGACGAGATGACGTAATCTGAAGTGAAGGTTCCTCCAAGTGATGTCACCTGGAGGGTTTCTTCAGCTAGAAGAAGAGAAATATTTTAGTGGAGGGAAGTCAATGTACTACGTTTATCAGAACCAAAGGATCAAACTCAGCGAAGGCGTTCTTTAAATGCGTTAGTGTTTCCCGTGTAGATTTTGACTTACAGGTGTCCATGTCACACACGAGAGTGACCAGCAGTCATCAGTTTGAATCAGGTCAATGTACAGGTAGTGACATAAATTCAGTTAGTGAAGCCATTTCCCTGCCAGGAACCTCCTCTTCAGCTTTATAAGATATACTATGCAAAACATATTCCCTGGTTTTGTGACCTAATGGTCGCGTTTAAGAGGGACGCGTTGCTGCAGAAAGTGACTGTGAAGCCCACAGTTGCCTATTCATTATTCATTCAGTTTCTTTTTGTGTATAATAGGTACGTTGTATAGATATTCAGGTATTTGGACAAAAATACAACCACAGAATATATAACCAATAAATGGCATATCTCTCTCCTCCTCACTGTAAACACCGGAATGCCGGTAATGACTCTTTGTAATAGCTGCTGTGTAAAGTGCACAAGTGCTTTCATTAAACCCCTACTCTTACTTTGAATCAGCATTCCTCTCAGACATCTCCGGGTTTCAGGTATTTTACTTTGAAAAGCCCCATTGTGCACCACTTAAGAAACCCTCTCGGTGTATATCCTCTAAAATGGTTATATCTCTTCTAAACGGAGTTGGACGGGCAGAGCTAAACTCCCTGCTTGGGTCTGTGCTCAGTGAAGTAATAGGTTTGCAGTAAGCCCTCTGAAGAGGAGTCGGATTAAGACGTATCGACGACTTGTGTTGTATTTATCTATTTACACCCCGACAGAAAAACAAGTCATAAATGGCATTGTTGTCATCTTAACTATACCAGCTGCTTTGGTGGCTCTCGGGAAGAGCAGAGCTTGCAATCTGTTTACTTTATGTTTTATTAATTTTGTCTTTTCCTTCGCAGTATTAGACTTTAATTAAGCGCCTCTTCTTACTGTAGGTCGTAGAACTCGTTTGAGGAGACACAATATGCACCACTGCTGGTCAGCAGTCTGGTGTTTGCCAATGTGCCTTTTTATTTGTTTGCACATCCATGTGTGTGAATCGGTGTCTCCTTTTTTTTTTTTTTTGCTCTAATGGCCAGAAAATGAGTAGTTGGCAAAAGCAGGCAGCTGGTACGTGTTACCCACAACCCTCCATCCCCGTAGCACATGTAATTGGACGACCACATGTCAAGCTGTGTTTTGCAGTACAAGCCTAATTGTTTTGTATCACTAAATATGATGAGAGCAGTTGCTCCTTTGTCAGATGTCGGCCGGAGGTACAGTGAAATGGCTGAATTCACCGGAGGGCGGTTGTTCCCATCGGTATTTAGTTGGTGCTTTCTTGGATTCCTGGGAGTATTGTTGTTGTTCCGTTCCTGGTTTGCATGTTCCTTCCTTGTGCGATCCTCGTAGATTTTCTCTGAGCTCTCTCATAATCAAAACTGTTTTGCATTAAGAATAGACCATATAGTTTTTATGATTATGCATTCTTATATTTACCCGAGTCATGCTCAAAAACCTTTAAGACAATGCTCCGCTGCACAATATTGTCCCCCTCTGTTCCTGTCATGATTGGTTTGTCCTGATCGTTTTTATGATGTTATGCCTTGTAAAAGCTTACGAGCTTCTTTGCTCAATTGTTTGCTTAATGGTTGGTTAGACCTGTGGTTATGTGCATTGGATATAGAAGCTCCTCTCTATTTAATAGTTATGGATTTAAATTACTTTTTTCTTGACCATAAACTATAAGCAGTGCTAGTTAAAATCAGTAAAATTATTCACAACAATGGAATTTTGATGTCCTGCAGTGATTACAGAGCTCGGACGCAAATAATTTCCCTCCAAACTTGAAACTAACCTTTTATTATTTCCCCATCTCTGCTTCCCCCTAACACGTGACGTGTCACCCTGCAGTAAACAGAGCAGATGATGCATCACAAGAAGTCTTTCAACTGCTATTTTGTTGGGGGAGACGGCGTGGACCAGTCCATGCTCACAGAAACGTTTCTGTGACTTTTTGATCATGTTGATCCTTGTTTCTCTGTTAGAATCCAGAGCGTCTCACCGTGCTGCACATAACCTGGTTCCTGGATAATTATGTGTTGCCTCAGCGACCATACTGTAGGCTGATAAAAGCTTTTGTTACCTGGGGCTCACACCTACTCTGTGTGTGTCTGTGTGTGTGTGTGTGTGCGTGTGTGTTTCATGCCCTCACAGTGAAATGCGCCATCACACTTACTTGATAATATCATGTCATTCATACTATGTTCTTTACTGCTTTCCTCTCCACATCAACAATCTGATTTCAGGGACCCTGGTCAATTTCTCTGGAAATTCAGCAATCAGCGTGTGTATGTGTAGGTTGCAGCACAGGTCTGCAGGGAAGAATGACTGACAAAGGGATGCAATAACAGACTATATATGTTTTTGTGCATCTGTGTGTGTGTGTGTGTGTGGCTATGGGGCTATTTCACATCTCAGATGCCAAAACATCTTAACAATTCACCTAGAATCACACCAGGCTATTATTAAGTGTCTGCCTTTGATATTTTCTCCCGTCTCGCCGGGGTTGCAGCGAGCACCTATAGCTCTACTCCAGCTCAACCTGCCAAATGTTCTGGAGACATCATTCTCCTGCACCTTTTGACCTTTTTCGTTTAGCTTTTGCCAGAAATCTCTTGGTCCTAATCCAGCAGTCAGACAGACTGGAGTTTTCCTCCACAAATGTAGCTGATTTGTGATTCATGTTGTGTGTGATCTCCGTGCCCGTGTCTGGAGTCGAGGTGCTGCAAGACGAACGTTAATCGAGGGCTCATTAGTTATCTGAGCTGGACACGAGAACCACGTGGCTCTGAAATGGTTTTGAGTGTAGACCTTCAAGATTTTGACCTCATTTAACCTCAGTGCAGCAAACAAAGGTTATTCTGTCCGTCAACAGTGATGAGTGACAAAATGTTTAAATAAGCATAGTGGAAGAAAAACTCTGATTCATACACTGTAAGTTTTGCTTCACAAGGTCACAAGAATTCAACTGTAAATGCATTTTTTTGTGCCCCGCTACCTCTGCAGCACTGCTGAGGTTGGTCTGTGGTTGGCTTTGGTTACTATGACGATAGAAGTGGCTCTCAGCGGGGGCAGAGGGGTCTGTTTCAGGCCGAAGCAGACAGAGAAATAGAGGAGTGTGACAGTGATTAATGCCCTGGCAGGAACAGAGACAGTCGACTCTCGGAGTCGGAGTGTTAAGGAGCACGCCATCCCCCAACGAACGCGGCGGCTCACTAGCACAGGAACGAGAAGTTTAATCACAATCATGTGAATTATTTATGATACAAAAAAATCTATTACTTTCTGACTTGGGGGATGAAAGCCAGAGTAAATTGAAATGTTGGATTAAGCCAAGAAGGAAATGAGATTCACCTGTGTGTCCTCGAAAGTCACTCCCCACTATCCGGCTGGTTTGTGGCAAAATGTACGTATGCACGTCCACGTCCACCACTCGCCTTTTGTTCCCAGTGGTGAAACAAGCGGAGGTGGCCTTTCCCAGGTGGTGTGGGGACGGGGGCTAGTTTGAGAGACACGCGGCGCTCCGATTTCCCCTGCAGCCTGGTAACAAGGAAGTGGTGTGATGGAAGACTGGAGGCAAAACGTCTGCACGGTAGAGATAAGCAGCCAACTGTGCTTCCTTGTTCCACTGTCCCCCTCCCCCTCCCCCAACAAGAAACACTTCAGAACCACTCGGTCTGAATAGCTGACCAGCAGCGTTGGGATGATGAAAATCGCACATCCTGTGCCTCGTGGACATCACCTATTGCATTATCTGGACAGACGGCCTCTGTGCCTGCACATGCAAGCGAACACAGAAGCACGCACGTCCTATTCTCTCGTCTTATAGGTCACGCTTTTTCCTATAAAGAAACAAGCTCAAAGCTTTGAGGTTGTGGCTGTAGCTGTTCCTCTTTCATGTCCCCCCACCTGCATGTCAGGGTCCATTAGAGCTCCTTTTGAGGGTCTCGGTCACTGCCTGGGTTTTTGCACTTCATGGCAGTGTCCCCCGCGCTCCTTTACTCCACCGCTCTTTCCTAACGCTGCAGCTGAAAGGAGCCTCTGTTGGATTTCTACAGTGCATGATATGTGTGCGAGCACAATGTTAAAACTTTTTAGTCTTCTTGCTCTCCAGTGACCACTACACCTGGCGCCCCACACACCACCTTCAAACACACTTCCCTCAGGTCTCACGTGGATTTAGACAGGACGTGAGGAATGAACCTCACTCTACAGTGTATTCATTCACCCACGGCAGGTAACGTTACCCTGTCAGTTACCACACCCGACCTCCATGGGCTACACGTGTGGGAATGTGTTTGTTCAGCTCGGAAACTAAAGTTCACCTAAAGCCTTAAAAAAAGCAGTTTAGCTGAGCTTACATTTAATAGTGATTTCAAAAATGTAAAACTTAGTTGACTGAATTTGAGAAACAACGTTAACTGAAGTCAAGATATTAGACTGACTCATCTAAGAAGTCACACAGTGAGTCAAAAGATGTAAATATCTTTTTTTTTTTTTAAATACTGTATAAATAATTTAAAGTCAGTCGCTTCCAGCTGTTCAAGTAATTTTCATATGAAATTCACCTGAGGCTGCTTTGTTTGGTAAGTCTGAGAATGTTTGCAGGTAGGGACTGAATTTAATACTAACTGGTTATCATAATTTTTATTATGATGAAAAGAAACCGTGTTATATATTAAGTGCATAGTTTTCATATTGAAGGCTTTTTCAAAAACCATAAAGATACTTCTCTTTCAAACTCTCAGCAGATCTAATAACAATAATATTAAGTCAGAAGAAGTCATGTTCTTACAGCAAGTTGTGAAATTTTGAGTAGAAGTAACTTGAAAAAACGTACACATTTACATTAAGTTAACTAGAAAAGTTTAGTGTTGTTGATGCGTCTGCTCACAGCAGACTGGGGCTGCTGGCCAGGACCAGCAGGAGCATCCATCACTGTAGTCAAGCCCTTTGTGGAACCATGTCCGAGCTCCAATAGCGATCTTGAATCAGCAGCGTCCCTCCAAGTGACAAATGTATTGTTAAAAACATCTGCTGTGTGGAGAACATCCAACTAATTTGTAAATACATTTCCAAATGGCCAGATTTCTTCATTTCTTAATTTACTGTAACAGTTACCCGACCCTGTTCATGTCCGATCAATTAGTTTAATATGGTTTTAGCATGTAGTGAGGAGTCTTTTCGGTTGTAGAGGAGCGGATGTTTTATACGGTAAGTTAGCTCAAAATTCTACTTGGTAGACTAAGTAATACTAGTCAGAACATAAAAACCACAATGAACATCAGCATTGTCATTTAAGATAAAAAGCTCCCAAAGATCCGGAGGAAGTCACGTGTTGTTTTACTGATAAATATGCTCTAATATGCAGCGTAAGGTAGCACGAGGCTCGAAATCATCTCCACTCTGCTCCACGCTGCTCTCGCTCTCCCTGCTCTGCTACACTCTTCTGCTGCGCGCTGCTACGCACAACCACACTCTGCACAGCCCTTCAGGTATTAGTCATAATCATCATACTGTGCGATGAATAAGATGCTGTAAGATGTGCCTATCAAGCACAAATCATTCAAATTCCTTGACTGGGACGAGTGGGAATCCTCCCTCAAAAACTTTTAGAAGTGAATGTTTCTGCACTGCTGCCGAAGCTCCTCTGTGATTCTGACTTCACGGGAGGTGTTGACAGCACCTCTCCACAAAAAGATATGTCATATTTCTAAAAATGTCAGACGTGATAAATAGCCTTTTGCTGCTCACTTCTGCTGCAGCTAACCACTTTCTATTACAACCTAAGGCTATATCTTAATAGCTTTGATGAGTTTTTATTTTTGTTGTCCAAAAGCGCTGGTGGCTCAGTGGGTAGAGCATGGCGCTGGGATGCAGAAGGCTGTGGGATCGACCAGCTCCACGAGCGGGGGGGCTGTTTTGTATTTGGATCAGTATGGGCATGAATTCAGGGATAAAAACATAAAACGAAAACCTGTGCCGCTTTTCTCCTTTCTTATTTTAATGTGTCCTTGCAGTTGCTTAAACTGTAACGGATCGAGTGTCCAAAGATCTGAGCTTATTTCTTTGCCTTCTCTCTACCTTAAATCCAATTTACATTGAACATTCAAGGCTTTATTTACTTTATTTTCCATCGCTGCCGTGGTTCAGGCTGTTCATAAACACCTGGCCGTATAGTGGTATAATGAAAGTAGATGGATGAACACGTACATGGTGTCGTTGCAGGTGTGTGCGTTATTCAGACACAGGCGGCTCCCTTGGTTTCTGCTGCACTCTCATATGAGCTCCAGTGAGTTATGACGCCCCCGGGGAGCAGCGAGAAGACAACAGCAGAGAAACTCTCCTCGCACACACTGTTCAGCGACTTATTGGTTGCAGATATGAGCGGCTGCGGACTGAGTGAAGGGCGGCAGGTTGGACAGCGGGCTGTTATTGCATGCAGGTGTCTCTGACCCTCTGTATGCAGATGATGAAGATGTCCGTCTGGAACTTAAAAGAACCCACTGATCAAACCCTCAGCGTTTGCGGTGTGAGTTTGTGCGTCCTTTGCTGCAGGACTGAGTTTAGCTTCCAGGCAAATTCAACTGTAATGTGACTGTATCTTCGGAGGCGACTTTACTTTTGGGAAATAAAATGTCAGGGCTTGAGAAACATGTGAATTTGCCTGGAATGAACAATGTCTGTCTGTCGCCTGCTTGCCACATGGCTGCCCTTTGCTTTGCTGTGTTGTGTATTAATCAGGAAGTAGCACACCTGAGATTTTGTTGTATTAAAAATAACCAGTGTTCTGTTGTTGGTTTCTGCACACAATAACTATTTGGATTTGTAACGATTCTTACAGCCCTTGTTCAGAATTAATCTCTCATTAAAGTCTACAGATACAGAACAACAATTTACACAGCCAAAAGTATGTGGACCCATGACTATGTGACTGTTAAGCGTGTCATTTCGAAAATTATTATATAACCTGCCGTTGTAGCGGCCTCTATTACTTCTGGTGTTAGATTTTATTTTTCTGGCTCTAGACACGAGTATTCGCGGGGTCCAGGATTGTTGTTAGGTGATGAAGCCTGACTCACAGGTGGCCGGTCAGGATTTTCTACGCTGAACTGGAAAGAGAACACTGTCGTGTTGGAACAGGTTTTGGCCGTCCCCAAACTGCTGCTACAAATTTGAAAGGACCTGTGTGAAATAGACGGATGCTGTAGGATTAAGATTCCTCGAAATCAAACAAAGGGCCTGGACGAAACCACGAAAAATGGATCCAAATGTGCCCAGTAGTTCTGTATGTGGACTGGGGTGTTCCCATATTTCTCCCCGTGTAATCTGTGTATTTGCAGTCATCTCGCTGTTTCAGCCGCCTCTCTTCGCCTCGGTTCTGTGTTCATAAACCCTGCAGACTGCGCCGCGCCACCCTCAGTGACCCCTGCTGCCTTGACAGCGCGCCCCCGCTGGCGTGGCGCCCAGACACCCTTGCCGAATTACAAACGTGCGGTGATGGCGATGGTCGTGTCCACGCGTCTTTGACTTTGCTGAAGACGTGCTCCTATTCATTATGGAGCCACTTGTGCTCTGCAGGCAGAGGGATAAACAAGACATAAAACACCGGACTGCTGGAGACGGCCACGTCGTGTCGGTTAGACGGTGTGTAACGTCGGGTGTCCTCTCTGTTTTTTTTCCATGCAATGATTGTCTTTGAGAGTGTAACCCGCAGGTGATCTGAGTGTTTTCAAGTGGCTTATAGCAGCAGGGAGCATTTGTTTGGCTTGAAGTAATTTCATCAAACACTAAAAATGACTTTTATCATCTTCAGCATGTCACGCATTTGGAATCGTGGCCCCTCTGTGAGATCAGAAAGAGAAAGTTTGAACTTTTTTGTTTTGTTTTGTAATTTCCGAGTTCGCTCTGCCGCTGATTTCAGAGTGTTTCCTTTGCACGCCGGCTCTCTTGTTCTGTGAGCTCATGCACTCGTGTGGTGTTGATGGTTTCATGAGATAATTTTTAATTATAATTTTATGCTGGTTTCCTTCCACAGCCCAAAGACATGCAATTAGCTTCACCTGAACTCTCTAAATTGCCTGAAGGTGTGAATGTGAACGTGTGTGTGACCCGTCCAGGGTCCACCTCGTCCTCGCTTGATGACATCTGGCATCGGCTCCAGCCCCCCCACCACCAGCCCCCCGTGACCTTTGAAAACATACGCGTTTTGGCTAATGGATGAATAATACAGTACAAAGAGCCCACTCAGTCAGTGGATATGATTTGTAAGCATTGTAATTTTAGATCAGTATTAAAAAAGATAATGGGGACTTTGTGATGAAGCTTTCTGATGCAGCAGAGTGACCTCGCTGCTATGGAGCATTCTGTGAAAGTGAAATGACCTGGCCTGGATCCAGCTTAGTGGCCCTGCCTCTGCTGACAAGTCATTTGATACTGAGGACAGAGGATGGGACGAGTCCTCAGCCCTACTTTGTGTGTGTGTGTGTGTGTGTGTGTGTGTGTGCAGTGTGTGTGTTGCTGACACCCCCTGTGATCTAGTGTGGTGCCTCTGGCCTCCAGGGACACCTGGACAGCTGGCTGGCACAGGAATGTGACGAAGACTAAAAGACTTAAGCCACCCCGAGCTATCCTCCTCATCCCCTAGTGCCAACTCGGTTTTGTCTTTTCTCTCTTTCTGTGCCAGACATAGACGCTACACAGGTAGGCAATTTCAAAGCATATGGTAAGGTTATGAGACGGGAATCTAAGATAAGCAAAACTGACACTCAGAACTGACTAAAACGGAATTGTTTGGCTGGTGATAAAAGCATTACTTCCCATTCATACGGAGTTATCTGTCGGCACCAGTGAGTGGACTGATGTGAAATGTGCACTCAGGAGCTCGTCTTTGTTGATGGCTCCTTTGGCTGTGAAGCTTCGCTCAACCTTGTTTGAGTTTTTTATGTTTAAACAATAAATTGCCGCCTTTTTATGGGTTTTATGGGCTTGCAGACTCGAGCCCGTTTCAGTCTTACAGTTTTCTCTCTGAATGATTCATAACCAGTCATTAATATTGGTACATCTATCAGAGCACATCATCCTGCCTCCGCACTTTGAGGCCTACCACAGTGGCACTTTTTTTTCCTTTATCAGCTTATTACTTAAAGCTGATCAAGGTAACTCGAGTTGGTTTTATTGATGCTGCCTGTAAGCAGGAAACAGCTGGAGATGGAACTGCGGAAAAACTCCAGGAATGAGAACTTAGAGATGACGTCAAATGCCTTGTAGAAATTATAATTATTATTATTCATGGGTCCAGATTTATTTAGTTTTAGACTTTGTTTAGAGTTCTTATAACCCTGCTCATCCATTTAGAGAACGTGTAACAAGAGTGATTTCTGGCTTCTCCATCACTTTGGAGTATCATAGTCCAGCTGCACTGACTATATTTAAGTGATATTCCCACTGCAAAAATGCAAACTAACTCACAATCAATTATTTTACTAAAATGTCTCAGTTCAAAGTCTGTTTTCTAGATTTTTCAGAGCTCTAATAATTTAATTGTCTTCCCTGGGGACACAGATTAAGCAATGAGCTATGCACAAACTCTTCATTTTTACCTGCTAAACTTAGACGTTCCACGTTTATGCTTGTCTGCATTCTTCTGTGCTCCTTCTGTTGAGGTAGTGTCACACATTTAGAGAAGAGTCAAAATCTTGTGACAAGCTGTTGGATTTTCGGGCGTTTTATATGTTAACACCTCGTGATCTTTATTTCTACATTTGACTGAAACTTTTCCTGCGTGTGCCGCAAAGTTTTCACCTCAGGTTTCTGCCTTCATTTCAACAAGATCTCTGATTTGTTTTTTCAAACGGGCTCCTTGATCCCGTGGAATGAAATGGAGCAGGAATAGAATAAAGGTGCGTTTAGGTTGAAAGCACCATTGGCGAGGTCTCATTCACGCTCGACTGAATCCCAGTAAACTTTGATCCGCTTCTTAGAGCAGCTGACTAAGGATCACGGTGTCGTTTGGCTTGTTGAGATACGCGAGGAAACGTCGCGTCTTTGCTCGGCTGATGAAACCTAAATTAATTATGTATCACTTGCAAACTGCCTCTTGTTGACGTCTGCAGAGGACACCTTAAGTTTATTTAAGGTGGCGTCAAAGTGAGGTAATTGCGTAGCGTGGGCTCGAACGTTTCCTCTGGGTGAGCTGGAAAGACGCCTTTCCCATTCAGGATGCACAATGATACCCGTGCACACACGCATTCAGACAGTGTAACACGCTTTAGTGCTTCCTTTTATCCCCCCAACCCCAGGCCATGCTCTCTTTCAACCAAATTAATAGCTTCCTTTACTGTGTCACATATAATTTGAACCTGTCTCTCTGTTCTGCAATTCACTCTTAATTGCCAACTACTTTGATTTCAAGAGTTGTTCAGCAAACGGTGCATATGATGGATGACTCCGTGGCAGCAAACACCATATTACTTAATCAAATGCTCTCTATCTTCCCGCCGCCTTCCGCAAAACCAAGAAGTTGTTGCTGTCATCCTAGGAAAAGAGTCTGATAAAAGACGGGGGCATTGGTCACCTGCCACTTTCCTTTCTGGAGTTCTACCCTCACAGCGCAGTGATGAATGGGGGTTTCATTCGTACACTTTAAGAGATGGATTGGGAGCGTCATTCACTGTTAAATGGTTTAATTCTTGCTGTCTCCTGCTCCCCCCCCCGTCATATTTTTAACATTTATCTCTGTCTTTTGTTCTATTTACTGTGTATCGTTCTTATCATCACGAGCTTTTTTTTAACTCCTGACATTTCTCATTTATGGGGCTCTCTTGCTTGTGGTTTTTGATTTATTCTCTTCGTCTGATGTCTCTCATCCTTACTCTTCTATGTTTTTTATTGTCTTTCTTTTTTTTGGGGGGTCTGTTTCAGCTCCAGGTGGAATTCCCACTGATTAAAGTGGGATGTAACCTGCACCTCTGTGCCCATCTCGGGAAGATGAACGACCTTTTAGCCCCTTTCTATCGGACCACTGTCCTCCCACATCCATTCCTCACTCTACTGGCTGTTGACTCCAAACTGAAATGAGCCTCAGACTGATTGTGTGGAGGATTAGGAGACAATAAGGTGGTCAGACTTAAGTTGTGGTAACCACTAGTGCTTGAGGCTTTCTCCGTTTAGGTCAGTGTGTGTTTTCTTCGTAACTCCAAAAGCATAAAGAGGTGAAGAAACGCCAAAAATCAATCTTTTGAGTATCAAATATTCACAGCCCGTAGGCTTGAAAGGTGAATCTTAGCTCGGTCCTTTGCAGAGAACGGCGGCGGTAGTGAGCTTGGACTCACAGCAGTTAAAAAGAATTTCTAGGGTGACCCAAGGTTGTGGCCAGAAAATAAAAAGAAAACTGTCAAAGGATCCACAGAACCTTTCAGCATTATCCTGTCACAGCTCTTTCAGAAATTCCATTTTTGTCAGTGAATCACTGAAATGTGCACTTGTCGAGCACAGCAGAGATGCTCAAACTGAATTAGTAATTAGAGGAGGTCAATGTTATTGGATCTTTGTAGTATCAGGGCTTCTGTGGAGCACTTTTAATAATTGATGAGTTCAAAGAGGAATGCTTGGATTATTGTGAACACATGGATCAACAGGTGTTTTTTTTTTGGAGTCGCTGCACTTTTAAGTACCACTTTTTACCACTTTTTCACCTTTACAAACCTACAGTACAGTAAGTAAATATTTGAATTTCAAAAGCTAAGGAGATGAATACAAAAGCACACCTTCTTTTAAATAGTATTATAATAATAAATGGAAATCTTAGTGTTATATTACAAAGAGATGTGCTTAAAACATTAGGGCAACATAATTTCAGCACAGATGATGTTGTGTATAAACCCTTGTTCAGTGCAATCGGGGGAAAAAAAAAAAAAAAGAGTACAGACGTGGGTATGCTTCACTAGCCTTTGCAGCCAGGTTCCTAAATCTGGAGGGAAAACGACTGTAACATGCTGGTCTGATGTTTGCATGTCCATATTCTTTTTGAGCCTGTCACTTTTGGGGGGCCAAGTCTTCAAGGGTTCAAAGGTCAGACCCACCCCTGTTTGGTTTCCTTCGATTCTGGGTTTGTTCTACTCCTCCACTTGTTTCCGTTGGGTCCTCATAGTAAAAACTGAGACTGTGTCTCAGCACCGCAGGCTGAAAAACTGTGTTGGCTTAATGCACGTAATACATTAGGCTAATGGGAACATTTCACTCAATTTTCTCCCTGTAATTTACATAGCGGAGGGTAAAAAGGCGTGTGCGCTGCACAGCTTCAGCACCTGAAAAAGCTACTGATTGCTCCTGCGTTTGAATGCGCTTTGATGCGGCTTCATAGAGACGAGGAAACAGAAGTTACATGCAGTTCTGTGTAAGACGTCTGCAGGCAAGTTCTCCCAGAAGGTGCGTTTTTCTCTGGCTTTGCATGGTGCTGCAATGCGCCCTTCCCCTCCAGTTTCCTCCTCCTCATCGCCCACTCTTTCTTTCTTCCTCAGTCTGGGTGATACTCACCGCTTCTCTGCGTGGCTCCGCTCACTTCTTCCCTTGATGGGATCTGACCAACAGGGAAAAGAGTGAAGAGTTATCCTTGCCTTTCTTCCCTCTCGAAGCCGGTGTCCTTGGGTTTAATAAATAATTCCCAGCCCCAGTCCTTCTGTTCTGTTTCCTCGGGGCCCTGTACGCCTCAGAGCCCATTGGACTAAATATGCATGTGAACGGCAGGTGCAAATGGTTTTCTCCTCCTTTCAATGCCACATACGGCTCACCCTCCGAAGAGAGAAATAACCACTTCGCGACTGCATGAAAGAATCCGTTCTGTCTTTCTGTGTTTTTTGAGCGCAGCTGTTCTCCACCCACAAAGTCGGGGGATTTTGCTGAATGGCATCGCTGTGCATGTTTTAATGATGCAGCTACTGTCGGAGTTGTTCTCTGCAGAGATGTGAGGTAGAAGAAAAGGGAGAGCAAAACACAGATCATGCATTTTGAATAATTAGGGACGGTGGGTTGGAGTGCGTGCTGTTGGGGGGGGTATTCTCACCAAATTTCAGGAGGAGAGATGGGGAGCGAGAGCTGGACACTGGGGCAGCCAACTCACCTCGCTGTTTTGTACAGTGCGGTTCGATTTTAGAAAAGAGTGAGAATAAGAGTCACAATTTCAGGTATCTCACCTACAGGGAACTAGAATTCAAATGTTGTGAATGCTTTTACATCGCAGCTAGTGCTGCTAATAGTTGACTTGGATTAATATTAAATGTTGATATTTTCCACACCTGGAATTCAATCAACAGTCAGACTAGGTATCTGCACGCGGCCTTAGGGATTCACTTGTGGTGTTCATGTTCAAACATGAAATGAATTGCAGAGGAAGGTTGGTTTTCTCACTTGAAACGGTGTGAAAGCGTCAGTTTCATTCTGCTACAGTTCAAACTAACTGCACGTTCTTTACGTTAATGCCCCGGTTTAGTCGCTCAGACCACCCACATCATGGGCTGACATCAAGATTAAAAAGATACACTCAAGATTCACACTCAGTAGGGCTTAAGCCCACTGAGGCAGACTAACTAAATCAAATTATTGCATCACGACGAATAAGAATCGAGCATTTCAGGGTTTGAACCAAATGCGGCGCCTCTCTTGCGCAGTGCACTTCACCGGCCTCACGACAGGATCGGCGCGACGTTCTTCATGCTTGTGTCAAGTGCTGTAAAATGGATCCAGGTCTCATTCTGCCCGCTTGGCAAGACTCGCGCGGCCATTTGGCTGCTGCACAGTTTGGATGCGTGGATCAATATTCAGCTCGATAAGTATAATGTTGGTCTGAAGCTGAGGGCTCTGCTGCTGGCTGCCTGCAGACAATTCAATCCCCCCCGCTGTGCACTTCACTCTGCACCAGCACAACAAGCTTTAATTGGAACGGCCAAGTTCATACAGACACATGCATGTGAGCAGCCTTTTACCAAACCTGCACGTCGAGACACACCGAAAGACGATTAGAGAAGAAGTAGACACCTGGATGTGCATAAACTGTAAAATATTCCCCTAACAAACAAAACCACAGCCCAGGACCACGTGAACTCTCTGACACTCTTTAGAAGCAGCGAACGCCTCGTCCATGGTAGGACACGCACTCATTGAAGAAGCGCATGGCGGCAAAAGCCCAGTGTGGTGCGGAGCAGCCTCAGAGGAAACGTCTAATACGCTGCAGGTCTGCTGCACTTCCTCCCTCTGAAGTCTGCCCTGCTGCTTTCATGGTCTTTATCCTATTGGAAGCCAAACGGGCGGCAGCTCCTGTTCCCTGCTGTTTGCTGCTTTATACCTGTTTTAATTAAGTTTTATGTCAACAGCTGGTGCGTAGAAGCCCCTCCCCTCCCAAAAATGAAAATAAGTAAAAACGACGGTGTGCTTCGTGTCTGTAGTGGATGATTCATAATTGCTGCGAAACGTAGGTAAATATACTGTAGTAAAATGGCCCCGTTTAGCTTTTGATGTTATTATTCTTTAGGTAATTGCTGCATTATTTGCAATTTTAAAACAACAAATAAAAATAAATCCTAACGTATGACATGCATTTTACAAATTTTTTCCATTTAATTTTGGCGGAATCTGGGGAAGATTTTAAACATACAAATTGGTTAAAATGTTCTTTTACTATATATTCAGATATTATTTCACACTAAAAGAATTCTTTACGTTTTGGAAAATGTACGTAAAGCTGGTGTGTTTTTGTAAATGCACTGAATTCATCGTCATTACATTTAGCCAATCGTCACTGTTGGAAGTTTGAAAGAGATCCGACCTGCAGCTAGCTTGTTCTTGTTAGCACCCGCCATTTCTTCTGAACACCAGCTCTGTCAGTTCACGACTCCTCCGCACGGCCAAGACCACGGCAGCTTCCCCTGAAATAATAATGAAGTCAAGTGACCTTTTCCACGACAGACATTTCTACTACTTGTCAAGATCCAGGTGAAAATTAATGTAAGGTATTAATTACACCTGTGCTTTTCCTGTTATTTGAAATGTCAACCGGGCTGCGTTTAGCTATCGTTAGCTAAAAGGCAGACATGTGTTGAATATAATTATAGTTTAAAGGAAAAGTAAATGAGAAAGAGGGGAAGTCCAGCTCGGGTCTGCTAGGCCCCTCGAGAAAAATGTACGATTTTAGCACAGGCTAAAAGATGGCGGCCATAAGCGCTCCACGCTCAGCAGCTTCAGAAAAAACACTTATACACGGCGTTTCCCCACTTGAATTATCGTTTGTACTTTTCAAAAAAATCATTCCTTCACTGCCACTTTGGAGGTTGGTGAATTAGAAGCAACAAAAAAATATGGATTTTGAATAAAAGGATGGATTTATGAATAAAAGCTGTCTTTTTTTTGTCTAATATTAAAGAAGTGCAACCTATTTGAACACGTAATATATTTAAAACGACAAATGTGTTCCTCCTTGAATCTTCGGTGAGACATTGCATATGTTTCAGCCCACCCAGCTGGGATGAGGTGACGCTACAGTTTGAAAGCCGATGCATTTAAATTGCATTGTTAGCGCTCCATCATTCTTTAAGCCGGCTGGTCAGCCGTGCAGCTTGTGGCCTTAAAGCTAACAGCCCTGAGCTTCTTTAATGGAGGTGCCACTTAATTACCACAGAGACCACTTGAGCTCAGTGAGCAATCCGATAGAAATACTCCACACACACACACACACGAGGACTGGAATGAGTTTTCATGAAAATGGCGGCACGCATTTCTTCAAGACTTACAGTACAAGCGCGGAGGTGTGTGCTCGCAAACAGCTGCTCTGCTCACATTCACATTAGTGACGATTTGATTCCCTCCGCGGCTTTTAGGCCGAGGCCTCGTTTCCGCCTCGGCCGTAACCTTTAGAAATGCGTCGCCACTATCGCCATAACGCTAGTGACCTTTTCTGGAGAGGTTGTCTCGGAGAACGGGGAGCGTGAGGTCAGAGGTCACGGCGTATATAAACAGGTGTCAAGTGCCATGATGGAGCGCCAAGGACATATGAAACTCAGCTGGAATCCAGCCAGGCGGGGAGGCGGGAGGACGGAGCAGAATAACAAGGGTAATGGATGACTTTGCCCGTCAACGTGATGCCACGGTTTCAAGTTGTGCAAGTTAAACTGACTTGGTGAGAGTCGACCTTTTTTCGAAGCTGTGTGTGTGTGTGTGTGTGTGTGTGTGTGTGTGTGTGTGTGTGTGAGATCCCATGTGACCAGCCACTTGTCTGTCTACAGTAGCCACCAGCCTCTTGACTGGATTAGATTATTTAACCAGTATAATTGCCAGTTTCTCACTTCCTGTCTCATTCTGTCTTTCAAGCTCAATTGGTTTGATTTATTGTGTATTATTAGCCAAGTAATATTACATTTTTTTTAAAGTTGTTTGTTTTTCCCCTTTTCCCTCTGGTTCTCTCTCTCTCTCTCTTTTTTGTTGTTTTGTTTCTCACCTAATGAAACATAGGAGCCATATGCTGTTCAGATTTTAAATCCCTCTGAGACAAAACAATAACCCTGTGCTTCATAGTAGAAATTGCCCCCCGGTCCTGGCCCTCGTGCATTATTAGCACACATTCAGGGTCAGAGCAGTAACCGGTGGTTTATCTGCAACCTAATTAATCAGTGGGGTTTGAAAAACCAACAAGGTCATTAAAAAAGATATCACAAGACTGAACGGAGACCTGGACACTATGGAGGAACTTTTAAGAATTTCCTCGGTCTGGAGTATGATCACAGCCTCAGCTCTTTGAACAGTTTTCTGTCTGGCACCAGCACTGCTTTTTTTTCAGTATATTTTTGTTTTTATAGTTATGCTTGGAATAGTTTAAAGAATAACTTCCATAGTTTTCACTATTTCCAATAGTGAATCGCCTCTGCTCACATTTATTATCCATCAGTCTGCACCCTGGACTTATTCATTAGTGCTGCAGACCTCTGTTGTTGTCCAAAAACTATTTAAAACACATCAAGCAGACACACTGCTCCACTGGTTCATGCTTCTTCATTATAAAATGCTCAGCTGAGAATTTCTGCCTCTCACATCTGATCTGTCTCTTGCAGTGCTCGGCAGACACGCATTCAAAATAGATGGTGTCTGCTTTTCTAAATCCTTGATTTGTAGTTGAACTGATGAACTACTTTCTGACTCAGTCTGGCTGAGATAGATTTACATTTAATGGCACCGAAATTGCCGCCGGACCCATACAGTATATTTTAGGGGACAGTGTGATGGCTTGTCAAATCTTCCCCGACCTATCGGCGTTGGTCAAAATGCCAGAAAAGTGACAGCACATACTGCACAGATAGTGCTGGAGGTAATTTAGAAACGGCGTATGATTGCATGATTTATCTGGCAGACTCCTTGTTTACTTTGCCGAATGTGAGTGGGCACAGAAGCGGCACAGCTGAGAGGAAAGAAGCCCAGTGTGGTTTTCCTCTGCTGCTCATTGCACGCTGAAAATGTGCTGTGTTGCTATTTTTCATACTTAAATAATTATACGTTTCAAATGCTCATTGTGATTTATTCAGTGTGAGACTGTTAACCTTAACATTTTATGTCTTTTTTTTTTTTGGAGACATTTTATCCTGCTGTAAAACATGAATAACTCTCTCATTTTAGTTGTTGTCTGCTCTTTGTCTTCCGGTGGGGTTGTCATTTTCCAAACTTGCGTTTCAGTGCTACAGTTTTGTGTTTTATATTGCAGATTGTGGCTTTTTTTTTTTTTTACTTAGATTTGATATAATTTTGTCAGATTCTCTTCAGTATATTTGCATAACAGTAGTTGGCAGAAACACGCATCGATTTAGTTTTTATTCAGTTCCATTGAGTTTCACATCACTTAAATGAAACAAACCAATGTGAGTGGCACCGATGGACAAATCTGTACAAATATGAGCCCCGTCATAGAGTTTATACTAGTGCTGATTGATTTTAATACACTAGAACTTTCCAAACAAGAATGAACCTGCCTTTAATTTTTTTTTAAATTTAAGGTGGAGTTATTAAAACTCTGGACTACATCATCAGTGTTAGAAGTTGTAAGACCTGTATTAGACTTTTTAGAGTGTCAGCGGCTCAGTTTATATCTCATATTGTTCTCCTCAGTGCAGTAAAAAAAAGTTTGTTTAGCAGCAGCACCCTGCTACAGTCTGATGTAAACTGAAAGCTGCAGGCAGTAATTCGCTCCTAATTGGATGTATTTTCTTAATGCCCTGAAGCAAGAACGCTAAACTACACAAGTTAACTGTTTGTGTGTGTGTGTGTGTGTGTGTGTGTGTGTGTGTGCGCGAGAGCGAGAAACTCCGTGAGTTGTTGCATTGTGAACTCCTGCTGTTTTGTAACTCGCCTCTTCACCTACTTCCCGCTAAGTCTTCATTAAACTGTCTGATTCACTTACCAGTAACTGGAGCTTAATTAGGAGAATTTGATTTTCACTGCTGGATGTGATGGCGACCGTTGATAACCAATTCTTATGGACAGAGAGGAGAGAGATGCACTGTGGTGAGTTGCAAAAGTTTTCGGCCTCGTACTGTTATCAGACGGACGGTTAGTGATAGAGCATCTCAACCATAACACACACACACACACACACACACACTGTTTGTCTCCCGTGTGGGTTCATTGTCTTAAGGGAGACAAATTAACCTAATAATAAAAGTAAATCATTTTGACATGTTTTGAGCTGTATTGTAATTATGAAAAATGGCATCATATGGCATCTATAGCATCAGGGCATGCATCTTGTCTTTCAGTCTACAGTAGATTTGGAATAGCCGTGATATTAAATATTTAAAAGCTGTGTGTTTTTTAGAGACAATTTCCCAGCAGGCGTTTTGATTTGTCATAGCAGGAACAGGTGAAGCAGATTTTGTTAATGATGGCTCACTTCCATCATGTGTCTCTTGAAGCCATGGAAGTTTTCCAGCTGGCACCAAACCAGGATGCTGGAAGTACTGGAGCTCACCTACATGGAACGCAATCGTTTGTAATATTAGCAACAACACGTCCTGCTGCGACACGCCTGACATGACAACCGTGAGAAAAGTGTGTGAATGGGAAAGTCAGCCTGTCTGGTAGGTGGGACGTTGGATGAATTGGCATGGAATGCGGTGCACATCGTTTTCCCACAGTTTGAACTGGAGTAACCTTTCATCTGCCGCCACCAACAAATCAAAATGTTTGTCCAGTGTTTTGATTGATGACTGAGAGCTGGCGAAAAATGTCGGCCCTTCTCAGCGTTTTGTGTTCGCAGTTAATTACCACGATGTTGGCGCGCTAACACGCCAAGCTACGCTAATGATGGTGGCAAACGAGCCCAAACGCTGATGGTCGCATTGATCTCACGGCACCAGGGGGCTCGCGTACATTTTCACAGACCCACTGGCTGCCGGCTCAGCCGACTGAGACCACGTCGAGTGAAGAACCTTGGTCTGCTGCTGGAGCCTTTCTTGTTTGTTAGTTCATTTCTTTGTTGTGGTGAGAGCGTGACCTTGACCCAACCCTCAAACCAACGGCACCTTTTTTGACAGCAAGTCTTCTTTTAAAATGGTGAAGTGGCGTCATTTTGTTTGGTGTATTGCAAGGAGCTTTGTTTATGAACAAATGTTTATGAACAAATGTTTATGAACAAATGTTTATGAACAAATGTTTATGAACAAATGTTTATGAACAAATCTTTATGAACAAATCTTTATGAACAAATCTTTATGAACAAATCTTTATGAACAAATCTTTATGAACAAATGCTAATAGAACCGTTGTTCTATGTTAAAGAACCAATTTTCACAGATTTACAGAACGTGATCACCTTCCTGTGCCGTCCCCACCTCATATCTATTCGACCAATGAGCAGACACGTGATTTGTGCAGTTTGTTTTGCTCACATTTTTTCACGTGTGAACAGGAAATGAAACTAAGGAGAAAACAGGCCAAGTTTTCAAGCTGATAAACGTCTTTGGAACACAGGCAAAGAAACTTCAGCATTGTTTGATTGATTTGTAGATTTGTAGGAGCATTTTGTTTTCACCATATAACCCAGTCAGACTAGAATATTAGTTGCTTTCAGTTGAGAAGTAGATGGTTTTTCTTGCCATAAAAGGTCCAAACAGAAGATGTCGTGCAGATTCACCCTTGAATGTGACTATTTTTTTTTTTAGACAGCATCACTTTTGGTTGTCCTGTTGACAAGGCTCTGATTGGCTGTGGTGTTTTTCCCAATCTTGCAAAGAGCCACCATTAAACACCGATTGATTTGCCAGAAACAATCTGAAATGTGGGCTGTTATTCAGAGGTCTGGGACCAGGCATCAGTTGCGATCGTATCTGTTGTTATCAGCCTGTCGTCTGCATTTTGTTTCTCAAATCACAACTTGACACTGTTGTCATGCGGAATGTCAGATTCCTGTCAGTGATGTAGTCAATATAATTTTAGTGACTTTGTGAGGTAGACTTTGTTTGTCTGACCGTGTGGTGTGGAGGAATCGCTGCAAGACTGTGTGTGTGTGTGTGTGTGTGTGTGTGAGTCTAGGTCACAGACTAAGTAGTTTATGAGGATTCGTCTTCCTCAGCTGTTGCAGTGAATAAAGCTCGATCCCACACTGACACTGAAGATTACGGGCAGTTTTTTTGTTTGAGCGGACACTTCCCACCGCTCAGCCCTAAATTCTCAGCTTAGCTCCATAGAAAATCCCCTTAACTGAATTTGACTACCTGTCTTTGTGGCTTTACAGAGTCTTAGCACTGGGCTGGAGAATTTGTAAGAAGGGCAAGTTTGTGTTGGTCGTTCCAATAAATGACAGCAATTTTGATAAGTTATTAGCTGCTGCTTTCATCTTCTCGAACATGAAAATCGGCTGCTTTTGTTTGTTTTATGTAATTTTAAGTGAGTTTGAATTCAGTTTTTGGACACTAAGGAAAGTTGTCACCGTGGTGCCTTGGAACCTTTCTAGAACACTTGGCAAACTGGGTGAGAAAGTAATGAGCATTAATTGATAATAAAGTTAACTGCAGCCCTAATTACATTCAAAGCCACCCGCTGACTGCGTTTGTCAAGCTCTGCACTCGTGCTAATGAGCGCCAGCCTCCGTACAAGTGCACAGGTGACTATACATATGTTAGATGTAAGCAGAAGTGATATCACCGAATAATAACTAAATAATCGCATGAAAATATGATATAACAGCACGGTACTGATCCATATGTCATTAATTCTTGCCGCTATCTGTGGAATCGAGGGACACGGCCGCCATATCATGGCAATTGACGCCACAAGAGGGATGGCAAAGTCTGAGCTGCTCTTTCAAGGTTGCCGTAGAAACCAACCAGGGCTATTTGTTCCAATTTGCTCTGTGGCATTGAGATCAAAAAGCTTGGAGCCCAAAGTGCTCACTGCATATTAGCATCTGTGTTTGATTCGACGCAGTCAGGCATCCGCTCACCGCATTTACATCCATACTGTTAATTTACACCGGGACATATTTAGGCTCCGTTCTCTGTGGGGAACAAGGCTTCCTATGTTATGTGGGGTGTAATGCGTTTGAACTGCATTGAACTTTGCGGTTTGTTGTTGTCCGGTTGGGCCCTCAGTTGATGGAAAGGCATCTCGCAGGTCCCTGTTTAACTGCCAACCCCATGAAGTCGCCGTTTAAATGCCATTGCTGCCGCTGCTCCGCCTCCTCCACCTCATTGAAAAGTTGGCGGTTTGTTTACGAGAGCGCCAGCACTTCTTTGTGACTCTGCACACTGCGTATGAGAAGGAGGCGAGCAGCTTGTGAAAGACTCACCCCCTTCCCCCCCCACCCCTCTCTCTCTCTCTCTCTCCTCCTTCTTCCAGAGCTCCACACTTTGCAAAGGACAGACGGCACTCTCAGCCCCGTCCCCACACCCCAGTGATGCTTAGCTGGTGAGTACACTTGCAGCGTTTTTGCCTTCAAAACGTTCCGTGTCACTTTCATGCATTTCCTTGATTGGTTTCTGCATCTTTTGCCTGAGTTAGTTTTTTAATTTAATTTCTCTTTGTAACGTGCTCAGTTTCCCTTGCAAGCGCCTAACTTGTGTCTGGTCTGCTCTGGATGTCTCTACATCCATGAGGAATTGCTTTTCCTCTCATTCTTTGGCTCTCTAAATGGCTTTCTCCCTCCCCCCCAAACCTCGGTGGCCTCTGTAGTAGAAGTGAGGCCTTTTTTTTTTTTTTTTTTTTTTTTTTTTTTTTTTGGTGAATGCCCTTTATTCTCGCTGAGCAAAGTGAAGTGAAAAGCAGCGGTGAGCGCATGGCAGTGGAGGCGGAAGAGAAGAGGATAAGCAGGGGAGTCGGGGGGCGGCGGCAGGGCTTCGCACATGCTGCTAATGGACCAGCTTCACTACTTTCTCTCTCTCCTCTGTGTTTGTGTCTGTGAATCAGTGGAAGGATCATTGAAATTGTTCACGTGAGATGACGTCAGTGTTGTTGCATTTACGTGCTGGCCGTTAGGTTGATTAGCGAGACGATTCTTTTATGTGCCTCAGTGCATAGTTTGGGTTTGTTTCGTTGTTGTTTCTGACACTTTTGCTGTTAAGTACCAGAAATGACACACATGCAATGTTCGTCTCAATTCAAACGTTCATTGTAGTTACGCAGTTAGTGTCAAACCTCTAGGAAGATAAGATGCCACATGATTTTCGTTTTGTCTTAAAAAATACCCAGCAATTTTCAAAAGCCAGACTAGTTCCTGCATACAGCCATCATTAAATTCCCTGCTAGAAGAGGACAAAATGGTCCTCTTGTGACAAGGACGGCACAGAAAGGACGTGCGTTAACGTAAGCTAAAGTGGAAATCATTGGGAGCAAACGATGAGTAGCCACTCAAATCGCTGATCTTATTACTGAGATTTTTCACTAAAAAGTGAACTACTTATTTGAGATGATTTGTAGTATCAAAATGCATATCCATGTACAGGGTAAAGTTTAAACAATGCAAAAAAACAAATTAATGTATACATAATTTTAGGTCATGTGAGTAGCTTATGGACAAGTGCTGTTGAAGCCGCCTGTGATATCGAACCCGTCAACAGCTCTGGCATCAATATGGAGATGCTCACTTCAAAAAAAGGAACAAAATCAAAGAATTTCAATTATTCTGCTTGATTAGTACATTTTGGAGCAATCTCATTTACTGTCATTTGAGAAGAACAAATGCCTGAATGACTGGGAAAAGTGTGGCAGAGCAGGGAGAGGAAGCGTGGAGCAGAGGGTCATTTTGTGTCTCACGAAACGGGCTCATAACTAATGTGGGGAGGTGCTGAACAGCAGCGGCAGCTGTGCAGAAATATTGAAAGTTTTTGAGCTGAGATTTGCCTTTCTAATTCAAATAATGATTTATTTTAGTAATTATGATGTTTTCTGCCTCCATTTTTAATTTAATTTCATGACGATGACCCGCAGAAGAGCTGTGCAGTGTGCAATGCAAAGCTGGGAAGAGGAGGACTGAGTCATGTTAGTGCTACCTTAAGAAGCTTCAACTGGATGTACTATAATAATTTATAGTACAAAGAAAAAGTATGTTTGCCGTGAAAATGAAACGAAAACAGCTGTTTGGTTGTATGTAAATCTTTGCTGGCACACAAAGGAAAAGGTCAAAGTTAATGGTTTGTTTTTGTGTGTGTGTGTCACAAGCACCTGTGGCAATAACAAAGCAAGTTAGAAATGTTACAGTCATTTTAAGGAGATTCAATAAACACACCAGTGAATATGAAACACACCAGCTCATGAACAATGTGGTTATTAGCAGTTAATTGGTTAATGTGAAGCATCCTAATGTCGTAGACGACATCAATCTGTGACTTGAGTCTGGCATTCACAGTAATCATGCGCTTTGTTTGCATTGAAATGGCAAGATTAAGCCTTTATGTAGATTCTCCAGTCGTGCATATTCATTTATCTTCCTCCAGGCATAATTAGAGATTATGTGAATAAACACAGATATGAGAACAAACAGCAAAGAAGTTGCCCGAAGCCGTGTTGTTATCTGTTGTTGTTCAAAACAGTTTTTTTTTTTGCCCCAAACTTCACAAACACGATAATTAAATGTCATCATTCTTTCAAATAACATTTTGATGCATGTGCTGCAAAGCACCAAGTGCCATTTGCCGTCAGTTATTAGATTTATTGGCCACAAAATGAAGGCCAAATATATCAAAAACCCAAAAGACATCTCTCTTTAGGGTTTATCATCAGATCATGGCCACTCCTCTCCAATCTCAGCCACTTCTCACTATCTGTATTTAATATCCCTGAAGGCCAGTCCTGGCATTTGTCGGGGTTCTGTTGTTTCACTCCCGTTGCTCTGCGGTTCTCTCCTGCCTATGTACCACACTCAGTGCAATTTGTGGCCTAAATATCTTCCAATATGTGTCATTGGAGCAGAGTGGCGCTGCTCCCCGTCCGGCTCCTGTCCTGGTTTGTCATGGTTCTTCCCTCTGCTTCCTCTCTGGGAGGAGATCAGGAGCTCCAGTCGTGGTTGGCATCTCGTCTCCTCCAGCCCCCCACTGTTGTTTGCCGATATTTAGTTCAAGATGACAATAAGCCGGAAGAAAACAAGCTCCTTTCAGGCCAATAAGAGAGAGGGACGGGGTGGACGCAGAGGGAGAAAGAGGGCGACTCAAACAGGGGGACAGGGGACTCATCCCTGGATGGGGATTCTCTTTAAAGCTCTCTGTTTGTGGCCCCTAGGGCCGAATTAAGGGAGCGTCATTATCCCTGGCAAATTACCACGCTGCCTTTGTGGTCCAGCCACGGTACATTAGGGTGCCTTAAAACGTGGCCGCGCTGTGCCCATTCAGCTCACAAAGAGAGGGGCCGCTGGCAGATCCTTGGCCTGGCTCACAGAGGCCGCATTCACACCGCGCTGGGGGGATGGTGACGCTGATGGAGAGGGTCTCCCGAGATGAGTGAAAAGTCGCTCGGGCCAAGGCCCATGTAACGTAGTCTTGCCGTTGATGTCATCACTTGGCTTCATCCCGAGTTTAATCAGCCGTGGAAATCCTAGATGTGATAAGGAGACTTGTGGATGTTTCCATGCCACTTCTGTCAGACCCGCGTGCATTTATTCATGATTCCAAATTCACTCTGTCAGTGGACTAATTGCTAATTAGCTATAAAGCAGCTAATCTCCAGCTCACTAGAAATTAGAGCATTTTTCCTTCAACTTTTGGAATCATCAGTCAGCCCTTTCAGCTGCTGTCAGATCTTTGTCTCGTCTTACTTGGCGAACACCCTCTGATGAATAGCTTGTGCAGGTGCGCGCAGTTGATCTGTGTGTTACCTGAGGACTGTGCGTCAGCAGACACACACAGTCATTTGTGCAGCAATTTGCAAAAGTGAGCTGCTGTAAAGTTGGCTTGTTTTTTCGACAAGCTGACAGAAGCTGAATGCGAAACACATCTTTGAAAAACATTTGAATGCTTGTCTTAATGAAGAGATGAAAGTCTTGACCGGACAACATTTTTCCAATAAATGATGCAAAGGATTTGATGTCAGACAGAAATGTATATGTCTGTGTGATACGATGCAAAGAAAAGTTGCAGTCTAGTGTCTCATGTTGTACAGAATAAAATTCAGAAAATGTCCTGAAAGGCCCCTGGATCCCTCTCGCTGCTTAATTCTCTTACTGTTCTGTTAATTAGCTGGCTGTTTCATAACGCGCTCTTGCTTTAAGATGTAAAGTAATGAGCAGGTCCACAGTCAAGGAAATGGGAAAGAACTGGTGATGCTGCTTGATCTGGTAAATTCTTTAATGTTTCAGGGGTTATGGGAGATGACTGGATGAGCGCTGCTGTCTTTTATCCCTCGCTGCTGAGAGGAGCAATCCTCAAAAGCTGCAGGGGCTGATCTGAGAAGGGAGGTCGGCCGCTTTGAGTCTGTGGGAATGAAGTCAGCCTTTGCCGTCTGCTCGCAACCAACGGTTTGCAGCGAGTGCGCGAGTTACCGAGGGTATTTGTTACAAGCTTTAGTGGACGTTTAGTCTTCGTTTCCAACATCGGCCGGTCGCACGGACTCAATCTAGAGATCCCAGTTGATCCTCTGGGCCTGAAATAGTTGAATCAAGTTTTCATCAGACGGCAGTAAATTCCGAGTGCACCCTGCTATAATGTCCCACTCTTCAAAGGAAACCAAATAAGAGCGCTGCTGAAGGCAGTGGAAAACCCCCCCGGATGGCAAATGTTTGCTCGTGACACCTCACCTTTATTTATCATCTAATCAACTGGAAGCTTTAGCGCAGTTGATGTCGCCTTCATTTTATTTTTCTTTCCGCGACAGCTGGGAGATTTCATTACTTCCCAACATTGTTTCCCGGTTTTATGAACTCAATCCCTCCGTCGGAGTAGACGAAGCAAAGGGAGGAGGCTTTTGTCCAGGGCCTGTGGTGGAAACCCTGAGCCCGTAAATCCTGCACTGATCTTTGGATCATTAAGCTGTGAGCATTGAGTCCTTTGGTTCTTTATCACCAGGCTTGGATCCCAGGCCATAATGGAGGCTAACTGGCTAATGATTAGCTGTCCGGAGCTGGCTGCCGCTGCCTGTCTGAACGAGGAGAGCCTGTGAGATATCTGCCCTCAAATGTTCTGTCTCTGTATCTGTCTGACACGCCGTCTTACATCTGGAACTATTCGGTTTTCGCACAAAGCTCAGTGTGGAATGTAAATGGGTTGTGATTGTATGAAGCGATGTCGATTTAAACTATTGTTGACGTGAATATTTTAAGCGGCTCGTGGCCCTGAAACGTTGTAAAGCCGCTGATGTAATGAGCTCACAATAGACGGTGGAGTGGTTTGCCTACGTGTGCTTGTGAATATGACAAACAACATTTATCTCTCCCCGATTCTGCTGCTGAACAGATTGTGTTGTCTCCAAACAGGCTCCAGGTTTATGGAGCTGGGGCGGAAGATGATTGGCTTCTGTGAAAATCAAGACGGAGAGGCAGTGTTTTGGATAATGATCACTTTTTCTTACTCCCATCAAAAAATCTTTGATTACTTCTGGGTATTTTAGAGCTGTGCAGGCATGGAAATGTGATGCACGTTGAACTTTAAAAATGACTATGATCTTAGTCTCTCTCACTTACAAAGTTGACTTTGAATGACCTACTTTTAAAGAGAGAACATGTTTGGTAAGTTTTATGAGTACCCAAAAATTAGGCTAGGCTGAAATTATGCTTATGTGTCAGGTGGTAAACCCGTCCCACTCATCCAGAAAATGAATTCAACCCAACACTGCACCTCCACATCACTCAGTGTTTATCTGTTGAAGAGGAGGTTGTTGTACAGACAAATGTACATTCTTTTATTCCGTGTGCAGGAGAGAGCGGTGATTGTCTGAGGACACAGTTTGGTCAAATAGAAGAAAGATGTAACTTTAATATCCGACAGTTCTGCAAAACACTGTTTTTGCAGCACATTTCTGTATTTGTATTTTCTCTGAGTGAACATTTTTTTACATATATGCAAAAATCAGCTGTGCCTGTGTTTATGGTTAGAGTAAATGACGGCGCTTTGTTGAAGGTAGGGAAGGAAAACTGTGAATGAAACAAAGATGTGACATCTGTTGCATGTGTCTCCATCCTGGAAGAGGAATCTATTGGAAATCGGTTGCTCCTTCTTTCCTTCTTAAAGGACTTCACCGGTTTTGAGCGTGCTCCCTGTTGTTTTAGTTTAGGGTGTAAATGTACATTAATGCTGTTAAACCTCCCTCTGATGTCCCTGTATTACAATCTGTCTCGGCTTCTAGCTGTAGAACTTTTCATCATTTCAGATGATCGTCATCTGTAGGAGCTCTAGTGGAGCTGGTTGACCCCGATTACTAACTACATAGTGTGCGCAACGAGACCACATAATCTGAAGGAAACGTTCCTCCAAGCGATGTCATCTGGAGGCATTTTTGATCTAGATGTAGAGAAATATTTTAATGTAGGGAAGTCGAAGGTGAGTTCAGTGGCATTTATCTAAATGAATTACCCAAACTCGAACCAAAAGAAGTGTCCTTTAATACACTGTAAATACAGGATGTAAAACATGCTTTTGGGCCTAATAAATAAAATTGACTTAATTGACTTCCCTCAATGGGTCATCAGAGTCCGATATAAACCAATCCAACCCTGACACCCTTACTTCTGCCTCGGTTGAAAAGATTACTCGGCCTGCCTTTTGCTCACGTCAGATTTATTCACAAGGACACACACGCTGATGCCCGGTTCTTTGGGTCTCTACGGGACCTGTACCCGATGGAGCCCCGACTCCAAATCCAGCATCACGATAATCCTATCGACATGTTTTGGGCTGAAGCAGCCTCACCTGAACCCGACCACAGACCAGAACTCTGTTGTCTCCCCAGTCAGATTTTTCTCTCTGTGGGAAAACCACGCTGACTCCCCACAGCCGGTCAGTTGTGGGCTCCTGGCTGTAAACTGCCTTAATCGTTCAGGAAGGATTAGTGGCACTGTGGATTTCCTAATTATAGACCTGGACTGTGCACTCTCCTCCGGTGTGGGGTCAAATCTAACACACCAGGCCCTCAGCCAGCGGCTTACCCACTGCCGCCCGCACACGCTTGTTTCCGTGTGGTTAACTCGCCATCTTCTTATTGTTTTCCTTTAGTTTTCCTTTTTAATCCTTCACACGCTCTTTGCCGTCTGTTTCTCTTTTACTCCCCCCCCCTCCGTCTCTCTCTCCCTGTTGTTGAGCTAACAACAATGACTTTTCATTCGGATAAAATAAAACTCAGAGAGGTAGCTGTCAAAATAAATCACTTCCTGTATCACAGAGGAAGCAGGAAAAGGCCTGGAGAAAAAAAGGCACTAAACAATCAATCAGTTCCCTTTCCACGTCTTTTCATATCTTTTCATTCTTGGAGAACAATAGATTTGATTAACCCCTCTGGGAAAGCTCATTATCCATTTCCATTACAAAGGTGTTTGTAAGACACTTGGATTTGAAATGCCTGAGCAAAAAAAAAGAAAAACATGGATCAAAGGGATATATTGATGCCCATGAGACGGAAATACAATAATTGAAAAGCGATGGCTGCCACTCTCCGCTAGAGCATCTGGCTTAACAACAGGCCAGATGTGGTTTCTGCATCTGCATTGTTGATGTCATGCGTTTTGCTCATTGTGACTGTTTTGGGTCCGGAGAAGCTTGAAATATAACTTTGCGAGTGAACAGATGCAGAAGTTTGCAAAAAGTATTTCAATTAATACCTTTTTGTTTGTTCTTTCCAGTGACATTAATTCTGGTTTGTTTCACATCATCCATGAAGGCGGCAGCAGTTGTGGGGTTTGAAGCATATAAATATATTAGGAATTTATTCATATCACACTGTGGGGTTACCATTGTAAAACAAATTCATTTCTTTATTTCTTCAAACGGTTTAGTCGCTTTCTAATCAGAGCGATTTATTAAAGCATGACTCGAAATTAGCCATTTGGGTCATTTGACAAGCTGGTGGTTGGGGGGTAATTGTATGTTCTCTAAAGTCAGCTCCAAATATTCTTAAAACACCATTTACACTAAAGTTGTGACATTATGGATAAAAGGGAAAAAGTAATAATGTGCAAATCATTTAGAAGCTATTCTGGATTCTGAAAGGTACAAACATATCCAGAAACATGTCCAGGTTGCCTTTGACCAAGGTTACTGTACCCCAGCATGAACCAAAACTACAGGGAAGAATCAAACTGAATGTCATCACGTCATATTATTTGTTGGATACTAAAAAACATGCAAATAAGGAGACGAGAAGGAATCACGAAAGTCGTTACCTCGATCATATTACGAGATTATTGCACACTGCTACAGAAACCTAGAGTTGTGGACTGAGGGATCAAACCCGCAGACGTCAGTACAAACTCCATAAAGGCCTGAGCCGACCAGCGGGCTGCTGCAGCGTTGTGCCTGCTGCTTTTACGACACACTGGTGACTGCTGTATATCAAATCCGACAAGTACAGAGTCGTTTGTTCTCGCCATAAATTCTCCGACCCTTATGACAGACTACCGCTCGATACTTTGTTTGTTTATACGAGTGTTTCCTTCCTTTAGAGGACGTCATAAAGGGCGAATTTATAACTCGATGATGTTGTAAAAGGCTTGCTTACATTTCTGTGAGCCTAAGTCTGGAACCGGCATTTCATGAAGCTAATATGGGGGATTTGTTCCAGGTTCTCACCTTTTAACGGGTTTGTTATGCTAAACTTTCCACTTTTATCCTCAAATGTCTTTCATTTTACTTTTTTTATTCACCTACTAAGACTGTCTTAGAAAACCTACATTCGCTTCAACACATCAAAATGGGATTACTAGTCATTCCTGTTCTTGTACAGGATGACTTCCTGTGTTTCTCAGAATTAGGTTTCTTTACAAAATGAATTATTCTGGGGTTTGGGGATAAGAAGATTTCATTGTATTTTCAATTTCTGCGTCCTTTGTGTCCCCCCAACACCTACATTAGGGAGCAGGATTGACGGGGAGGGTTTATTATTTCTGCTCTGTGTGAAAATTGAAGTGTAGAACGAGAAATAGACACACACACTCGCAGACATGCAAACGCGATATTTTAAACTAACCAGGATGCATCAATTAGTTAATGATTAGCCTGGTAATTAGATCTTAAGAAATCATTGTTTAGTTGAGGCTGATTGTTTCACGTGGTTCCTCAGAATATATCTGGATGCTTACATCCTGACACATCCTAACAACCATTCACACCCACTGGGTGATGAAGATATCCATGCTGCAGCCTTCAATTTACAACTCAGCTTGATCAAATTGCTCATTTGCCGAATTAATGAGAAAATGAACAAAAATTAAGGAATCCCTTGGTTGTTATATTTCATCAAGAAAAGAGGCGGCATTTCTTTCGCTGCTGCGGGGGATTACGACACCACGCGGCCCCTTCAGGCGCCAGGCGAGGGCGGCGGCTCCCGTTTGGGATTCTAAACGTGGCGTTGGGGGCGTGTTGTGTGTCGAGACGGTAAACAATGCCACCAGTGATCAGGCTTGTTTTCATTTCCATCACCAAATTTCCTGGCATAACGCCTGGGTCACGCATCAAGAAGACCGTAACGAGAAATTGTGTTGTGAGACCACATAGCAATTAAAACAGAATACAAGATGTTTTTTTTTTCTAATTACATCACAATGGATTTAATTATAGCTGGATGTGTTGCAAAGCAACAGTATTACAAATAACATCGGGCTTGACTTTTATTTGTGACAGGATGTTCCCCCTGCTCCCTGGACTGTAATCAGTGTTCAAAAAGACACTGATATGGGAACCAAGCACTGGCACCATTTGGGGAGATGTAGAGGAGTTTATGAAAGGGAACAAATGATCCGCTGCAGCTTTATTGTCTGTCTGTGTTTGACACTAACACGAAACTGTCTCAAAAGAATAAAAATAATTTACATCTAATGATCCTTTAAATAATAACTTAATGATGAGTAAATTCCGATGAACTTTCGGTAACGATCTCACCGAGGTTTGACAGCTCGGGCTCATCCGCCAAAGTTTTGCATTCTTCAAATAAACTGGGGCACAAAAGGAATCTTCTGCTTTAAAGCTGAACCCCTGACAGTTCAAAAGCATTGTAGTCTTCTGACAGCCTATAGTGCTCCTGCAATCTGAAATCTCTCTCCCCGCCACTTCCTCCTTTGCGTTCGGTCTTTGTGAGAACAGTATGGGCTGACAGCCCCGAGCTGAGCAGTATGAAGTCTGTGAAATGGAAATGGTTCCGCGGTTCCTCCTAAACGTCTGACCACTTTATCTTTTCTGCCGCGTGTCTGTGTGTGACATTGTTTAGATGTAGCTACACGTGTCCAGATGGGCTGCGTTTGTCTGAGAATCCATTTCCACTGACAAGTGGAGCCTCCCTGCTCTCTATGCAAATACCTAAAGACATCACTTCCACAATGTTTGTGCCGGGGACGAGCCACTGTGCCAGAGTGGTGTCCCATATAGCCCGTATGTCGCAGATGCATCCAAAAACAAGTGTCGCTGGCATATACAGAGAGCTGGTGCATGAAAGAAAAACTGCATAAACGACTGCAGAAACCTAACAAATGTAAATGTTTCAGTGCAGAGCTCAAGGACTCGCCGAGTACTTTAATCAAATCAAAAGATGTCACAGCCACCAGATCAATATAACTTGTCACCGATTCATTGTGACAGACAGGAAATTAGGTCAGTGTCCTCCCCGCAGAAGCAAACAAAGGCCACCTTTCAAACGAGTCACAGACCAGAAGAGGACAAACGTGGAGCAGTTTGGTCACGAATCCTACACATGAAATCCAGATCATCCACCGGTGCAGTCTGGCTGATTAGATTCTCATTGTGTTGACCAGCTGACATGAGAGGAATTTTAATACAGTGTGTGTGTGTGTGTGTGTGTGTGTGTGTGTAACTAGGCTTATCAAATCCAGCAGGTAGTGCCCAAACTGACAGGATCCAGAATCACGTTGTAAGAACATTTCAGTCTGTGACTGTCTCACCTGTTGTTCTAGTGCATGACGATTTTTTAAAAACCTACTGTCGGTAAATTATGTTATAAAAATCAGGCAAATAGATTTTATTGCCTGTGCTGAGGAGGGATCCAGGGTAAAAGGAGGACATTCATGGACACTGTGAAATAGGACACGCGAGAAATTCTTGCGAGAGGGGAAGATGTAGAGAACAGACTGAGATGGAAACAGATGATCTGCTGTTAGGGAGCCTTCGGAAAAAAAAGCAGCACAGATTTTTATAGTTGTGAGAACCTTGACCTAGTAAGAAACCAGAGTTACGCTCAACAAGTGGGTCATTGGTGAAATAAGTACTCAGAGTACAAGCTTTTAATCAGGTAAATCATCTGTTGCAAGTAAAAAAAAAAAATGCCTTCAAAATGTTAAACGTACAAAAATGTCAGCTGAACAAATTCTTGAAGTTGACAAGTATATTTATTCACTTTATATGGACTAATGATAAAACTTATTGAACAACCTTATTTGCTGTTTTTATGATCGTATGCTTTCAATCTAAAAATTATGATTTGAAATGCATTACACATTGCAGCCAAGGTAGTTTGTAAATTTAAGTCTTATAATTATACAGTATTTTTTTTTATTATTCTGATAGTAAAATGTAATGCTTTTCCAGAGCTCCCAATGATAAAAAACTCATGAAATGTGAAAAAACCTCCGGATGTCATCACCTGGAGTTTTTTCACATTTCATGACTCGTAGTTGAACTTGTTAACTGTAGTTCACTGTGTGTAATAGAGAAAATGAAGAGAAACTACAAAGAGCTTCCAATTATGCGCTAGACTTCTCTGAGGAAGCGTTAGTAAATAAATAAATCTCCAAATGGTATTTATAGAACGTTTTACTTGGGTTTTAATTGAAAATTTTCCTCAAAATTGAAAATAATGAGCTGTATTAGTTTGTGCAGTGTGCGGGTCAGCGCTGTGGTGAAGCTGTTGGTGCACACGACTTGCTGAAGATGGGACTGATGCTTTTTATATCTCAAATCACACCAATTAACGAGAAGCTGACACCGCGCGGGTTTTCCCGAGGCGCCGCAGCCGCCAGCGCCACCGACCTGTTGCGCCCGCTGCGCTGGCGGAGCAGAGACCACCGAGAGTCTGAGGAGACTTGTTAAGAAGCTACGAGTTGCTTTGCCGCATCATGTGCGATCGATTTCCTCTGCACAGAACCGGGACCTGCCTTACTGTACTTCCTCTCAGACGTAAAGGAGAACCTACCCTGTGTCACATAGGACTTTTATTTTTATCTTTTCCCGAGAACGCGCCCTCTCTCTCTCTGTGTAATCTGAGACTTTTCAAAGTGATTGTTTGCAGGATTGTTATATAACTGTCAACAACAAAATGAATGCTCCTACTAAAGTTCCTGAGCGTGGAATGGCGGAGCTGCTCTCGACAGGCTGTATGTTTTGGGGTAGTTGACGGGTGAGCTTTTATTAAACTTTCGCAGCCAATAGCCAATCCCCAAGTAGCACAATGGTGGAGAGTGATGAATGCCTGCAGCTAAAATCCAATAAGATGGATTTGGTGGCTACAGCCGCTCTCGCACGCCACCTCACACACACCGTCGTCTCCCTCTCTCTCACCAGTCGCTCACCCACCAGCGTGGTTCCGAATCAGTTGTTTGTTCATGGCAGATCAATGCTTTGTAATCAACAGGGGAGACACATTGCTGGTCTTTAATGGAATTCCTCCTACCTGGGCGGCCCCGTCTGTCCCAGCCGGTGCCCCGGGTCTGAATTGGATTCACTGGAGCTGTGGGCGATGTGACGTCTCAGCTGTCTGGAGTTGTCTCCGTTGTGCATGACCGTTTGTTACTGAAAGATTGCAGCCCGTCGTACAGACCAGGGCGAAGACTTTGAGGAAGAGGGGCACGAATACGACAAGCCCGCACTTAATTGCATCCACACCAGGCTCGCACTGGATTCCAGTGTTGCTGCCTGGCAGCGACAGTAACCTGTGCTGACTTAATGTACAGTTAAACACGTGCCCTATTGTGTTTAAAGTTTAACCGGAAGAATTATGCTGCCACGCTGTCAGACACTTTGTGATGCCCTGAATAAACAAGCATGAATGAACGAAATCTCGGTTTCCCCTCAGAGATTTGCATTTTATTTGGCACAGCGGACACTTAGAACATGCATATGAAGCCATTAGACTTTGCGTGCAGACCTTGGGGAATGTCGACATACAGAACAAATCAGAAAAGCAACACTGAAGCAAAGACAGTTCTGGTGTCAAGTCCCAGTTATAGCAGGTGGGTGCTGCAGGTGACAAAGGACGTAATACTTTCTTTTTTTCCCTCCCTCTTGACATGATGCACGATGCCTCGCGGGTACAACTGTATCTTCAGACAACAAAGGGTCTGATGGATTTTCTTTGATCTTATGAGGAGCTCATAAATAAAACTCGTCATTTCACTGTTGCTGCACACCCAGCTTTCCACCCTGACAACGCCATTTGCTTCACACACAAACTCTTGTTGCGTTTCTTGGCAATGACTCTCCTTGCTTTGGAAGTAAAGGTGGACGTGGTTTGTAATAATAAAGCGCATTTAACATGCTGATAAACCTCCTGACAGCTGCGACTTATTTAGTTATTAGTTGCATTTTTTTTATGCTTCCCCCTAAATGCCTAATGCAGAAAGATAATGCACTCTATTATTTTATAGGTTGTTGTGTTTAAACACATTGATTTGTAATAATTATCGTCCTGTGGTTCCTTTAATGCACAGAAATGCCGTGCCAGCAGTTTTAACATTTGTGTTGGCATTTAAATGCAGCTTCTCGTCAATAATAATAGAGTACTTATACTTTGGAGCATGGGCAGTGGTTTGAGCATTTTAAGAATCCCCAGAATGTCTTTGGACATCAATTATAATTGCTTTTGTTTTGATATCAGGGTCCTGGTTATGAAATCTGCAGGAACGGATATGTTCTTAGCATCCACAAACAAGCGATTTGAGAGAATTTGAAAGTCACAAGTGATCCAGACCTGCCGTGTCATGAACAGACAGACTAACCTTCTCCTTAGCCTGAATGAATTTGGAATTTAAATTGTATTTGATTCATTTCAACAGGAAAAACAAATCCCATTGATATTAAAAACCTCTTTTACAAGGGAGTCCTTGCCAAGATAAACGGCAGCAAGTACAAAACACAGTTAGACGTTAGACAGCTAAAAATCAAAAATCATTAAATTAACAATTCATTTACAAGCAGGTTTATGAAAAACAAGTGCATGTTATGGAGTCAGCCTCATGAAATCTTAGTTCATACTTAAAAGTCCTCAGTGAAATTAGCTCAGTTAGTTTCCAGTCTGTGCAACTTATTCCATGAAAAAGGTGCTGAATGGGCAGAAACCCTCTCACCCATTTCATTACGGGCACAAGAAACTGGAAGCCACAAATAAATAATCTTTGAACGGAAAGAACATGGCTCAGCTCTTCTCTGCTCAATCAAAGCACAAATGTAGCTCGGCTGTAGTCCAACTAATGACTTGTACATGTAAATGTACCGGTGACTAACGCTACGGGTGGCCGGAGCAGGCCATCCCCACCGTGTTCCACTGTGATTTAACATGACGCGCACAGCACTGGATACGTGCAGCAAACTGTATGTGTCATCACTGTCATAATCATATATTCACTGAGCGAGAGTCACTGTCCAGTATCATCGCCTGCTGTAGCTGGATTATTCTCTGCTTCTGGATGATGGTGATGACTGTCATCTGTGCTGCTTTTCATATTATTCAAGAAGCACTTTGCCTGTTTCTCTTTGCATTTTTGTCACAATACAGCTCTGATCTTTTCATGTACGTGACAGATGCGCTGTTAATATTTCCTAATAGTTTCGGGCCATCTTCTGCAAATATCTGACTCTGCTAAATTTGTTGTGTTGTAGTTTTATGATTTCTGACACGGGCATGAGTCTCAGCTGTGTGACATTGGGGTTCACACAATTCACACAAACAAACCGGAGCGAGCAGCCCGGTTTGGATCCCATCCAGGATTAATTGTATAAGCAAGAGTGACAGAGAAAAGTAAGAGAAAAATTTGAAAGTGCAAAATGTTGGTGCATGAGGCTCACTGTGTTTGAAATACAGACATGCATCAGCTCCAAACACCGAGGGAGGAGGCAGATGTGTTGCCATGACAGTTGTTGTTAAATGTCTTTTGTAATTGTACTGAACTTTATGAGCTGCTTACGCAACATATGGCATCGTGTGCATGTTAGTTTTTTACGTTTGCTCGTGATAAAACACTGTTTAACAACTTTGAGTTTGACTTTTGTATTTTTGTGTTTGTATTTGCAAAGAAACTCGTGTATTGCTTTAAATAATTTCAACCAATACCCGGTCAGCGGGAGGTGCCATTTGTTTCTGTAGCTTCTGCTCGTGTGACTCGTGCTACCTGGTTGCCTGTAGACATCCCGAGTTGGTTCGTTGCCCATTATCAATCCTCAGGGATGTTAGTTATGGGTCTCAAATGCTGTCAAAGCGTTTGCTGCACCAGCTGCTCCTGCTCCCTTTGATTGGTGCGTTTGAGTGTCTGCTGTTGTGTTTGTGCGACTGCCGTTAACTGTTATTTTCATCAAGCACTGCCGCCAGAGATTTGATCAGGCGCAGTGTCCAATCATACTTGCACAATGCCCATATAAATTGCTTTTCAACAAGAAAAAAATAATCCAACTCTGTCCCCGAATGTGACAATTTATCTGCCGATTGTCATCATATTTTTTTGCTTTTGTTTTCCGTTGGGCTCCCTGCACCACGATGCTCTCTCCGACGGGAAAACTACTCTGCGTAAGCAGCATGTAAACAGTCGGACGAGTGGTCTGTGTTGTGTCTGGATGACCGAAGCTTGAGCTCGACGCCGCCGCTCGGTCGTGCCACTCACACAGACGCAGCCCAGACACAAAGAGCCTTTTAGACACAAGCTTGTCATCAGGCTGCCTGTGATTGATCCCTGGCACAGTGCAATTGTGTGTCATTACTGTGAGAGGCCTTCAAAATGCGCCTCTGTCATACCTAATAAAGTATTACGGTTGACTTCTATGGCACAGATTGATGGTTACAAATGGACCTAACATTTAAATCAGTGGCGTTCAGGCTCGGAGGTGTTTAAATCTACAAAGTTTCCTCATTTTCCACCTTTAACTTTGTGTTTTTTTTCTGACGGAATACTAATTCAGACATTTGCTCCATTCCATTTCGACTCCTGTGAGAGAAGGCTGGCATTTGCGTTGATCAGTCATGCACTCGGATCATGCCTACTTCTGCATTCCCGTGTGCCACGGTGTCAATTAAACCTGAGGTCTGCTATGCTCTAGCGGGCTGACTGTGTCTAATGGGGCTCCATGCGAAGAGACTATCCATAATAGAATTAATAATGTGACACACTTGCGAAAAGGGCTCAGTTATCATCACCATCTCATTTGCAGAGAATTCTCACCGAGCTCACTGGCTTCAGAAACGGAAGAAGCAAAAACTGGACAAAACCTCCAGCCTGGCCATAAAACTCAAAAGTTCATGGTGCATTAAATTCCAATGAGTTCCAATTCTGCCCGGCTTCCTGGTGATTAAAGCTGCTTGGGTGTGTTTCGGTAGGGAAGGGGAAGTGTGGTGTTGCAGAGTTACAATTCAGATCTATCAGCGCAGAGAGGAAGGGAGCTGACAGGGAGCAGAAGGGTTTATTAGTGCTCCTCTTTCTGCTCGGTGCCACAAAAATAGAACAGAGAAGAGAAGCGATGCTGCTGTGAGAGACCTGTACTCCTCCATGCAACCTGAGACTACACACAGAAATAAAGTCCAAAATGGGAGACATTTTCATGGAATAAATGAAATTGTATATAATCGAAAGCTTTGTTCTAAACATCCAAAGTCGTGTCGGATTTTACTGTGTTTAGTGTTTGTGTTTTCTAGCATGGGAGAACGAATAGAACGGAATGAGTGGAAAAACGGCCGTTATCAGACTCACATTCCTGCTGGATTACTTTGCCGTGTGGAGGCTGCTGTTGTCACACGCCGATCGGCCACAACCGTAAAAACCAACGCCTGGAGTGGGCTGAGATTTGAACAGTCGGATCACTTGCAGGTGCAGTCGGCTGGGAGTACCAACAAAGGTGGTCCAGGCGCGTTTTGGTGTGTGCAGAGCGAGGCCGGTCTAAAAAAACACTGGTGAAAGCCGTGTGTGTTGCCTGTGATCAACAGGTGAAGACACACTGGGCACAGTGGCTGCGCTGCTTGTTCATTGGCGTAAACTAATTGTAAGTGTGTTATAAACGGTGCAGGTTTTGGGGCTGTGAGGTCGCCCTTGCTGACTTGGTTCTGACACTCAGAGCTTGTGCATCGTCAGTAACTGCAGGGTTCTGGCATCTGATAAGCCTTCAGATTCCTGGATGTCAAGCTTGACATGCTGAATTTAATAACACACCCACACCGACGGCCCTCTCACATTGTTTTTGCACAGAGTGGATTTTGGTCTGAATCCCGACTTCGCTTCTGTCAAAGAAACAAAAGCGCCGCTGCAATCCTGTAACTCCGAGGCTCTAGCCGGTACATCCCGGTGTCGCCTGGGTTTGAGCACAGCGGTAGTAATTTCCAGAAATGGCCACAGTAATGTTGTTATAGTACGGCTGATTCTGGTCTCATGCTTTTTGTTGCAACAGCATTTCTTTGACTTCTTCTCGGCTTTTTCTGTCCTGAACACCGAAAGCAATTGGTGAAAAGGCTGCGATGCTGCTTTTTACTCTGAGCCCCCAAAGTGCAATGTCTCATTCTCCCGGAGCTAAAAAACTGTTGGATGGAAAGCATTTTTCAAATATATGATGGGCTAGTAGCCGAAATGGGCAGATAGATATATTCAGCGCGGCACATGCCTCCTTCCCCTGTACTGAACGGTGCACTTCAGAGATTAGTGATGTTTTCACAAACGGCACAAGGGTTTTTTGAAATGTTGGTGACATTAAATGTCCTAAGGAATGTGCAGGCTGTGAACAAAGTCGCTGTCGTCCCCCGGTGTGTCATTGTCGGTGTGTATTTTTGTGGGTGTTTGTAAAACCATCCAGGGTGAATTATCAAGGCCGCCTGTGGGATTGGATCCAGCTCGCTCTGCCAAAACACCAGTCCCTGCAGCAGGCTGAGGGCTCCTTTCATTGCCCCCCTGTCCGTCTCCGAGCACGGCCGCTGCTGATGGGATCACGGTTGTGGATCACTACTGCTAATAACATGCCGCAGCCCTCCCCTCTCTAATTGGCAAGGGATATTGCTTTTGGGCTTTGAACTGTTGGTGGGACCAAACAAACAAACAATAAACCCGTTTGGAATGAAAAAATCATCAGTAGCAGCTTTGCTGGAAGTTTGAAACACCGAGTGATCAGAAATGTGAAGGTTGATGATGGAAAATATTCTGCTGGGCTGAAACTCGAACAATGGGTGATTGCTGAATTTTAAAATCCCACTCGAGTGCACACAAACACTTTCTTTGGAGCCTCACATAAAGCGAGATGATTGGTTATTAACGATGGGCGCGTTATCTAATGTTGAAAGCAGCTCTGCAGAGCTTTTAATCTGCGTTGTATTTTGCACTTTTAGGTCTCAGACCTCTCATTAACCTTGTTTCCAACAGCTGTTTTCAGAAAACAAACTCTAATAAAGTCACTACTAAGAAAGTGGAAGAAGGAGACAGATGATTGTAAGATAAACAAGTTGGATCTAAATTAAATCTGTAATAAAATAAATTATTGTTTTAATCAGTTCAAATGGAAAGTGTGATTAAACTGTATGGAAAGATATCAGCTGTGCAGACAGTAAAACTGCAAACACAAATACACATCCGCTCCGCCTTGATAAATCCAGAAGCGCTTTGCCTGCTTCTGCATGTGTGTTGCTCCACATGCTGCGGCCACTGAACATGTACGTCCCCACTTTTATTGATCATATCACATAATGCGTTTTGATCCAGGCTCTCTTTGAAGTCGGATGCAATAAATTTGCTCATCAATTACAGCGTCTGGCTTGGCCTTCCATGTGCTTTGTTCGGCGTCCGCTCCAGTTAATTAGAACAGAACGTGTTGTGTCGTCCTTGAGAAAGCAGCTAATAAGTGCGAGCTTTCTGAACTGCTGCTTCATGATGCCTGCTTTGCTCTGCAGCAACACCGTGCAAGCAATGCGCAGGCAGCCCTGCACCGTGAGAGGTCCTGGACGGTCCACGTGAGTCAGCCCGCTGTTTCTTCGGGCCTCACGTGTGTTGATGTGTTTAGGATTCCTCAGATGGTTTGAGATGTTACGGCGTCTTGATCTTTTAAGTGAGGAGATTACCTTATGCCGCTATCTGACGTTATCAGCTGTTATCAGGGCAGTTGCCGTTGCCTTGCTGTGTCTGCATCCCATCACGGAGGCACGTTTAAAGCCTTTAGCAGCCTGCACGGTACACGGCGAAAGATCTGAAAGCGTGTAAAAACGTTTGGCTCAGGCCTAGAGACCACCGCGGGTCAGGGAAATGAGGCGAACTGCGAGAAATGTTCTGATGTGGAATTTCTGCACCAGCGACATTAAACCTGCAACTGCAAAAAAAAAAAAAAGGAGAGATCGGGAGGGCAACATTTTCCCTTTGTGTCTAACAGGCAGCAATGCATTCAATTTCAAGTGTGAGCTATTGACATGATTACGCCCGCAGTGTTCATTCACGGTCGCAGAATAACGGCACTCCACAGCTATTACATCCCCGATGTTTAAATGATTCGCTTCAGGTATATTGGCAACAAATGCAGCACACGGCAAGTCTATTTGCCTACTGCAAAATGTGTCTGCAGCTATAAACAAGTTAAATATCTGACAAATTGAATCTAAAATTTAAACTTGCAATGGAAAGACACAAAAATGAAAACACTTGTTGATCGTTGATTGAATGAAGTGAAGAGTGATCCCCATGTTTGCTTTGTAGCATTTCCAGACTCCAGCTTTGACCACGACAACTAATTGTTATTCTTAAAGTGTTTTTCATTAAACTTGCACGTGTTTTTTCATAAACCGACAAACCTGCTACTCTTACGAATATCCTTCCTGTGCAGCTGCACCAAAAAACACAATAATCAAATATTCTGTTTACCATCATGGTGATATTTTCACATCCAGCATGAAGTTAGTTTCAAATGTGTTGATACTAAACATATCCATAATGGGACACTTTTTGTTACTTGCAGTATATTATTAGACATTTATTGTTGCATTTTTATTCTTAATAGATATTTAACAGTTACTTCACACATGATGAATCAAAGCTCTTGTTGGATCAGTGATCTGCTAAACTCCAGTCAGACTCTGGTCTGTGGAATGAGAGTCCTGCACTTTGTACACCCATAAACCCCCCCGCAATTAGTTACTTTCCATAAATCAGTCCCTGCAGGAATTTCCAATGCTTCAATCCCAACAAATAATTACACTGACCCTGTGTGAGTTCTGTGTGACCTTTAAGTTCAAATTATTATAGAAAACATTGCAACGTGCATCACACTTTCTTTAAAAAAAGAGATCCATGAAATCCTGGATGGACTGATAAATGTCTCACATTATTAATTCAAAACTATGCTTCTTTGGAAAAAACAACTTTCCCAATTCCAAAAAAGTTGGGAGGATGTGTAAAACGTTAATAAAGCAGATTGCAATAATTTGCGGATCTCATGAGCCCACATTTTATTCACAATAGAGCATAAACAACATATCAGGTGTTGAAAGTGACACATTTAACCATTTCATGGAAAATATCAGCGCAGCAACACATCTAAGGAAAGTTGGAATATGATGATGTTTACTATTGTGTGCCATCCCCTCCTCTGTTAAAACTGTCTGTAAACGGAGACCAGCTGATTGGGGTTTTAGGGAAGGAATGTTGCTCCATTCTTGTCTGATGCAGGATTCTAGCTGCTCAACAGTCCTGGGCCTTTGTTGTTGGATTTTTCAGATTTTACGATGTGCCAAATACTTTCTGTTGGTTGTTGGTCTGGACTGCCAGCAGGTCAGTTCAACAACCGGACTCTGCTCCTGCAAAGCCGTGCTGTTGTGATGGATGCGGTCTGCGTCATCTTTCTGAAATATTCACGGCCTTCCCTGGAAGAGACATTGCCTGTATCTGAGTATATGTTGCTCTAAAACTGAAATGTACTTGTGAGCATTGACGGGGCCTTTCCAGATGTGTGAGTAAGATCTGTAAAGACAAAGTGGCACTTTGCCTATTTTTTTGGGACTGGGTTCTTCAGACACGCAGGCTGGAGAAACACTTGTTGATCATCACATCTGAATTCAGGATATTTTAATACTTTTTAGGAGGTACAGTGATTTAGGATATTTTAAGAGTTTTTAAGTGTTGCTCACCTCTGCCGGTGTACCTTACCCCCATCTAATCACTTCTTATTTCTGAGCAGAGAAGAAAAGCCCAGAAGTTTGGAAAAAAGCTCATGCTGCCCCCCCCCCAAACCCGCCTTCTCTTTGTGACCTTTGGCTCTCCAATTAACAACCTCCACTCAGAGCGCTGACCGTCCCTCTTTTGTGTCCGTGTCACGCCAGAAATGTGTCGGACGAAGCTTTTGTTTGAGTGGTTAATCATGTCTCAAGCTTTTTGTTCCCTAATAGCCTGTCATCTGGCTACTGTCCTCCCGACCTCTGACACATCGCTCTGCTAAACGAAAGGGAAAAGGTCAGCGCTTTGAAAAGTGCAAATGTACCAGCAATCACATCAGTATGATCTGGCTGAATACTAAATGCAACAAATGCATAAATGAATCCTGAACCTATGGAGCAACTGTGAAAGCAGCGATTAAACTGTTTTGTCTTAGTCAATTAACTAATTATACTGACGACTGGGCGTTTTTTTTAACCTTGTAAGTCCTTAAAATGAAGCACTACTGGTGACCCCTCTGCACATCAGCCATTTTCATATGAGTAGTTCTGCTTGAATAAGTCAAAGAATACTTCAACAGTTTTTGAGAGGAAGTAAAAGTTTTTTTTCTAAATGAACAAATCAAAAATTCCAAAAGTCATTATAAATTTCCCTCCTGTGACCCCCTTATGGGTGTTGCTGCTCAGGATTTAAGTGTGTGATTAAAATTTGTCAAAACTATTTTAATAATAGATGAATTGCTGTATGAGAGAGCCAAAAATTCCCAGGTTTCAGCTGTTTATATCATAATTGTGAACAAGACGTGATGAAGGTTTAAAAGTTTTATATAATTTTCTTTCTTTTTAAACATGAATTAAAAATCTTAGATGGACCATTTCCATTTCATAGCTGCAGTGTTTACATTAAAACATGAACATCTCAAAATCATAACCACATGTCTTGTGAACTGATTTTTCCGTTAGAAAATAGGATAAGAATGCATTAAAAGCTGTTGATTGCTTCCAGTTAATCTCTTGTATCATCAGTGGTGATTGGGCTCATTTTCAACTGGCAAATTGTTTGCTGTTTGACGCTCGACCTTTGACACTTGCACGCCGTTTCGAAACCATCGTGGGACTGAGTTGCCTGCGCGACTCGCCGCCGCCCGTTCCCGGTGATGCACCTGAGCTCAGTCTGTATAGCAACACTCTAATGTGAAACTGGCCAAAATTGAACAGTCTCTAAGTCCCCGAGCGTCGCTGAACTAGCTGGATGAGTTCAAATCAATACAGGCCTGGGAGGGGGTGGGGGTGGTGGGGGGCACCCGGTTCACACAATGAAGCAGTATCAGGTAGACACAGAGAGAAATGCAGTCGATACGATCGCATTATGGTTTGTTTGTGTGTGTATGTGAATGAAGGTGTGAGGCTGTGCTTGACAGTGCCAAGTGAAATCATAATGGAGTTTCTGAGGGCCAGACAGAGTGTGTTATTACAGACTGGGGATGTAGAAAGCTATAAAATGGCTGGCTCTCACAGGTGTGTGTGTGTGTGTGTGTGTGTGTGTGTGTGAAACAAGAAGGACAGCGTCTTCCCCTCGGCGAGTCGGCCAATCAAAGCGTATAATAATGCCGCAGACTGAGAGGCCATTTGTTGACCATTAATAGCCGTGTCTCTGGCCTCGGCCCATTATTCTTCAATCAAACCCTTCCCCAATCTCTCCCGGTCAAATCATACTCTTCTCCTGATTGTTGTTGTTAGAACAAGTGGCGCATAATTGACGTCTTCTTTTACAAGAACACAACATTTGTTTGGTCGTCTGTTCAGTGTGGTTCAGCGGCAATTACACACAAACCTGGAGATTTAATCTGAAAAATGAAAAACACCGAAGCATCTCCAATCAGGAGCATTTCGAGGTGGCAGTTGCGTTTCCCCGCGTGTTTCATCAGAGCCATTGCTTCTCGATGGATTTCGTATTTTGTTTGAACAGGACGACACTTTTTTATGCCGGCTTTTGAAACTGGTCAAAGTGTGGGCACCACTCACACTGTTGAATTGTTGAATGGTCGATTAGTTTTAGATTTATATATGGTGAAAACTAAATTTGAATGTGGTTTTAATATGTCCTACTGTAATTTAAAAAAACACACCCACAATATGTGCTAATGGATGACAAAAGTAAAACCTTTGAGAAAATTCATTTTTAGTGCCACTGCCCAGATCAGCAACCTGCGGCTGCACTTCTGACTGCTTGGGCAACACGTGACTTTAATTGGATTTGGGAGAATCAATTATATAATTTCAGGACATGATCTAGTAAATGAAGGTCATTAGGTGTTCGTTTTATGGAACAAATGACTAAGTAGTGAGCATAGATGGTTATTAACTTGATGACACAAATGACTAATATGTTTCAATCTACCTCTGATCTCCACTTGGCCAAAACTTCAACTCACTCTTACAGTCAAACAGGAATCGGGCTGTGAAGTGCAATATAGATATGGATTGTAACTAACTACTATTATCACTGGAAAATGAAAAACTATTGTGCCCATCATGAACAAGGTGCACGCTGCAATTCTACAGCGCAGTAAGTAACAATTTAAAATGGAATTTGTGTGATTGCATATAGACTATAATAATTATAAAACCGTACTTGTCAGTCAGGACACAAAATGATAGTGAATAGTTTTTCAAAATGTGGTTTTTCATTTTTTTTTTAACAGCTCATGACTAAACAAGTATCAATCGATATGTTGTGTCATACAGCACACGACATCGGAGCAGTCTCAATCCGCTGTGTCAAAAACTGCAGAACAAGCGAGGAAGTCCAGCTTAAACGGAGACTGTCAGCTGCCGTTTGTGTCAAGCTGAAAACTGATTTAGTTTTTTCTTTTATTAAAAGTCAGCTGACATTTTGCTTTGTGCTATGCAGCTCAGCTGCGGATAGCTACACGTACTTTACTGGGAAATTATTTCTTAAGTTTCCACAGAAGAAAACAAAAATAATGGAATAGAAAGACGTGCAGGCAGTTGGGGATTATACAGTGTCCTTACCCTCACACAGTCCCATAGGATGCGCATGCACACACGGACCAACAAAGATGTGCTCACGCATCCAGTGTTGGTTTTTGTTTTTTATTATTATCTTTGCCCCGTCTCGTCTCTCATCACATCTCCGGTGACAGTCCCACAGTTTTATGGGTATATCAGATGCCACCTTCCTCCAGGCACCGTAATGCCTTGATTCCACCACAGCTTCTGATTTGATATTGGACATAATCCAGACAGCGCCTGCCAAGCCCACTACCTCATCAGCCCTGTCACTCAGCGTTGGCCCTAAATGCGCACACACACACACACACACACACACACACACACACACACACACACACACACACACAGGCCAAGGTCAGCCCTCCCCTACCTCCTACAGAAGATCTATTCTCCGGTTGTTCCTGCTTTCTCAAGCATGAGTGAAGTGACTCAATAACTGGAGATGCTTGCTGTGACCCCACCATCACCCCGTCTTTCCATGGAGAGGGAGGAAAAAAGTCCATCTCACCCACTGCCCATCTTTATCTCACATTCTTGTGTCCTGCCCCCAAATGTGTTGTCTACATGCTTTTCCCTTGAGACTCTCATGAAGCCCCCACACACAGGACAGGCATTAAAGAGATTGGTGGGGTCGAGCCATTGAGTTGAATTAGACATGGTCAATGTAGCCCTGGCTGGACCAAACCCCCTGAGGAGGGTTTGAATAGGATGGGAATATGGTGGCAATATGCACCCGTGGAGCGGTTGTCTGTGTTCATCGCTATGTTGCAAGCTTGCTTTGATTTGTTAGTTTGATTAAACGGAGTCACGCACACACACACACACACACACACACACACACACACACACACACACACACACACACACACACACACACAGTACACATTTTTCATGATCTTCAAGTGAGCACAAAACGATATCGAGATGAAATGACAAGTGTGAAATGAAGCCCTGCAGCATTTTGGTCTGTTAAAAACCTGCTTGATTTTCGCTCACAGTTGGAGGCATCGATCGTGCGTTCAGTTCCTTAAGGAAACAGGTGTAATTTCCTTCTGTTGCAATTCATTTCTGTGGATGAGAGCGAATTCACGTGAGCTTTTGGAACGAGGAGGTGGTGGTGTTCCTGTGCCATAAATGCTAATGATGAGCACTGGGAGGATCGCGGCAGGTGCTACACGATTCCCGCACACTGCTCTAAAATCCCGCTGAAGGATGCTCAGCGCTGACGTGCGATCGCTTCTAATGGATCTAAGAGACAGAAAAAGGATTCCCCCTCCGGGAGTTTCACTTCAAAAATGAACAATTACATTTCTTATCTGCTCTCTGTGATGATAAATTCCTCTAATAGCAACAAACATTGATTTCCCCTTACCTCTCTGATCTCGCACGCCTGCCTCTCCTGCTCCAAAACGTCGTGAAATCGGCTGTTCTTTTATGTAAGTGGCAACTGCTTCCCACTGGGCCAAAAGCAGTTTAATCAGTGTCATAATAGATTTCGAGATTGTGCTCGGGGAGTTACGCTGGCTTGTAATTAGAGGTGCTTCCTTTGCAGGCTGGGTTGAAATGAGATGGCAAAGGTGCGGAGGACTCCAGAAACTCCCGCAAGTGTTTCTGAAGTGACGGGAGAAGCAAATGACGAGCGGCGTGAGGAGGACGGGCACGCCTCCTGAGAGAGGCCGAGCTGCCTGGAAGAATGCGATGTGCCCTGACAATTGCAGGGATGTATTTTTAAAAGCACTCTTCACAGCCCCCTGCCCCGACCTTTCTTCCCGAGTCTTTTTTCTCGAGCTGAGGCGAGCAGCAACACTCGCAGCCCAGGCTGTCGGGATGGCGCAGGTTCAGCTAAATGAACGAGGGAAGTGAGGGAGTAAAACTTTGACAGAACAGAAGCTTCATCAGCCTAGAGCAAGAAAAACAACATTTAACATTTCATTCCTCAGAAATGATCCAATGAGGCCTAGTGAAGATGCAGATATGCATTTGCTCTTATGTATTGTCACCTTATTTTGAAGCGTTTTGCCCACGTAAAGCTTGCCATTGTCCCAAGCAATTCACTTCCTGTGCTGCATCAGCGGGCAGTCCGCCATCCAGCTCACCCCAGGAGGTCTTTGGCGAAATACACTCAACCTGGTTCCGGCTGTTTGACGACCAACTTGCCGCTCTGTTGCCATAGATACGTGCTGGCATTGGCAGGGACTTATGAGAATCTGTGCTAAGGAAAGGTTGCGATTTACTGACTGCCATCTGGATGACGAGTGGAGATGATTTTTCTTTTTTTTTTTTTTTTTTTAAAGAGAAGAGCTTACCTTGTTTATCTAGGTTGAGCTTTCCAAAATTATCTTAGCACCAAGGCGCTCTAGTCTTTTTTTCATTGTGAGCCACAGGGAGAAAAGAGCGAGTTGTCGTAGTGCTTTGGGTTGTTTACAACTAGCTGCAACTGTGTTGAAGCTTCCTGGTGAGATATTAATGCAGTACACCTTAACAGGAAGTACAGCGCCCGTAGCTGTTCAGCATTTAGGTCACATTTTGTGCCTAGTTTAAACAGCCACAAGTGAGAGTGTGCATTTACAAATATTGTATTTCATCAGAATTTGTAAGTAGCAGTGCTGATACGTTTATGACACACCACCAATTTTCAACTAATAACTCCAATGACTTGAGTTATTAGTTACATGGTGCTGCAGATTGAACTCTCAGCTGGTAAACATCCGCAAGCATGAAAAATGTCTCTGCAGACTGACAACAGATCGAGAGGCTTGAAGCCTTGCAACAGGCTGCACAAGTTATTAGCGGGATCATCTGCGTAAGATGGAGCCGTAACGTTACCGCTCTGTGATAACGTGGTTTAAAATGAAGCAATTTAATTGGCTGTAAGGATGTAAGATGATGGAGAACTGATATCCTGGCATATACAGCATATATAAATGTTTTTTTTTTTTTTTTTTGTTTTTTTTTGCAGATTAAGATCGTCATCACACCCCTTCATGCATGCAGAGGTTAACATTCACATCGTACATAAGCATTAAAGTACAGCCGCACGTGTTTTACTTGAAGTATTGACAGTTTCTCACGAATGCCCTGGACTCTACACCGACTCTCTGTACGTGACAGAGTGTCTGACGGACAAACGGCGGATCAGCGGGTCTTTTTAAAAACCTCCTCTCCGTGTATGTCGGTTCGCAGGGACAGCTTCCTCAATAGTATAGATCGTCCAGGCTTCTTGCTGACAAACTGTTGCTAATCCTGAGCGCAGCAGGACAGGAAATTGGATGGACTTGTGTTTGGAGTAGCTCGGAGGAGCCGAGCTCGGTATAAACATAGACACTCAGACAGTGTCAGCTCGGAAAACTGGCATAATCCAGCCATGGACAGCTGGTCACACTCCATTCTGGGTCACGGCAAGTGGGCAGAAGTGACGCACGCTGTGTGTGCCAACATCCACTCCTGTGTGTGTGTGTGTGTGTGTGTGTGTGTGTGTGAGAGAGAGAGAGAGAGAGAGAGAGCGGCTAGGTTTGCCTGACTATATGACATGACTTTCTACAGAACATTTTGACATCTGCACACGAACCTCGTCCTGCTGCTGACAGTAGAGTTCCCTCTGTGTTGGTGTGTGTGTGTGTGTGTGTGTGTGTGTGTGTGTGTGTGTGTGTGTGTGTGCGCCTATGTTGAGATAACTCTCCCACTAAGGTGTGACCATAAAGCAGAATCCTGGTCATCTGTCACGATCTGCTGCCCTTCCTGTTCTCACTCCAGCTTTTAGACTAATGAGAGGATTTGTAGAGTCAGCCTTTGATATTCAGGAGTCAGCAATTTATGCGAATTAAGCACATGCCCACCTCCGCTCCTGCAGATAATAGAAATAAAGAAATAATTCCGTGAGTCTCTCTTTAAATGCCCTGTAACACAGTGACCTGGGTTTGATTTGTGTCCCTCAGCGTTTCATGTCACTTCCTGTTGTCAGGCAAACTTCAGAGAAAATAGAAATGGATGTGGATTCTGCTGACAGAATTGTTTTGCTTTTATACCATAAAAAGCGAAGTAGCTGTCTCCTCGTTCTGGATGGATTACTGCTTTATGGCAATACTCGACTTCAAAGGGATGTGATGTATGTGATAAACTACCAGCATTTTTCTCAAATTTGAAGACTCCATTTAAGGCAAAAATCTGAAATAAAACAAAGTGCTCAGAAACTAACCAGACGCCCACAAAGCACCAACCATTCAGTTGGGAACTACTTGGTAGTTTTAATTAAACATTCCTACCCATGGAAATTGCTTTGGTTCACTTTGGTTAAACAGGTTAAGAATAATTTCTAATTGGAAATAAAAATGACTTTCTGGCATGTTCCTCAAAATTAAGACTAGTCAAAACCGAGTCACAAAGATAAATGCAGGGTCAAATATTATCAAATACATTATCAAGGCATATTCAGCCTTAGTCACATTTAGTGACAAAAAATGAAATTCCCTTCATAAGTGTACACAAGTGTTTATGAATCAGCTACAAAACAACTGTTAGTATTAATTCTTTGTCGGAAGATTATTTCAAAGTTTTACATGTGGCTCCAGTCCAGATAATGTAATTTATTATTTATTTTATTAAATACTAAGAATGAATCAATGAAATCAGTCACACTATATTTATATAGAAACTTATGTACAAATTAATGCTGTTTGATGTGCTTTAATGCTAATAAAACAGTTAAAACTGTGGTATTAATGCACATAGAAGACTGTTCAATAACAGGGATGTTGTCAACAAGGCAACGAGGAGATGAAACCACCATCTAATCTATTGAGCTCTAACGAGGGCTGCAGAGGCTCCTGTTATCCATTTTATGATATTGATGAGGATACATATAGATCTACAGTGTCAATTACTGGACTCATGTCAAGCAGCATCACCACAGATCACTTCCTGTCTTTGGCTTTCATGTCTAATTAGTGATTTTAAACTTCCAAACTGTATAAAAAAGAAATGTGCTGTTTGGGACGGAGAGGAAACTGAGCGTGACTTTTGAGTGTCATGTGATCATAGTGATCAAACTGTAATGTGATCATCCCAGGGTTTAGGTGACGGGTAAGCAAACGCAAGACAAATGGAAGTCGGGGGTAAAAGGTGCTTTACTGGGTTGTTGGGCAGGATTACAGAGCAGATCAGTCAGTTACTCCCAGGTAAACTACTTAAAAGCACAGAGACGGGAAACCTTTGGCAGGAGCTTCTACACGCAGAGTTTAGAAATAATTGTCAGGTTAAACATGAAAGCACAGAGGGATGAGACAAATGTTGGAGACGGAGACCGTTCGGGCGTTACAATGACGCGACGGGTTCTGAGAGCCGCGACTCGAAGGCCTCGCTCCAACATTCTTGTTTCCTCTGTCAACAACCAACAACTCTGTGGAAATCAGACATCTGCCTGCACGAGCCTGTGAGGCCTGCGTGTGCCCTGGCGAGGGGATTTAGCGTTTCCTCCCTGCTGTGGTGACGTCGTCTGCTGTTTCAAAGTGAAAGTGTGTGTGTGTGTGTGTGCACGATTGAAGCTTTGTTGACATGAGAACGATTTTGTTGACCTACAGAGTTTTCAATTATAATAAATCTGCATTAAGTTGCAGGTGGCCTGACACACTGGGAGTTTGAACTAGGTCTGTACTGTAGGACTGATCCTGGAGCAGGCGTTTTATCTAACCATCTGACGATGCAGCAACTCCTGTTTAATCTTCTCGTTTGTACCTGTGGCAACGTACACACGCCTTTTTGGCATTTTGTACTTCGGGTTGAATCCACTCTGCCACAGATTACACTGAACACTTGCACCCGTTCCATCAGCGGCATGTGTGTTGGCAGGAGCTGGGGACCTGTTGACTCCGGTGTCCTGTAATGATAAACACGGCCACCGTGTGCATTTACTTAATTAGTACCAGCGTTAGTGAGAGGGATAATTGATTGCAGGGCAATGTGGTTGATTTGTAACTTAACCAAGCTAATAATTTGTTATTGATTAAAGCATTAGCAAGAATAACACAGCAGAGACGTGTAATCCAGTGGAGGTGCCGCAGAAAGTTGGTGCTCTCGCTTTTTAATCTACTTCCATGATATTACAGCTCGCTAAACTAACATCGTAAGCAGCGCGGGACGGGAGATGATGAACTGCCGGTTTCAGCTCGGCACGGTGGACTCGTATGTTATGACTGGAAGAGATTGCATTTACTCTGAAACCATGCGTGTGTTTCTTTCTCTCTGCCGCCTGCATCTGCTCCCGTAACGTGGGAACGTGGAGGCCGGAGGGCGGCTGAGTGGAAATTGTGCGTGTGTGTACACGGGCGTCACATGTGCAGTACAGGAATGAACGTGATGCGGCGTGAACTCGTTTTTGCTTCGTCGCCTTGTGGCAGCGTCTGCCCCATTGAACAGTCTGCTGTTGCATTCGATTTTCACATTTCAATCAGCCATTAAATTAACTTCCGAGGTTTAGTTGCACGTTTTAAATACTTATCTGGAGGTCAGAGGTCAGGGTCTTGTTTGAGATGGCTCACTGCTGAAATCTGGGAGTTCTCTGGGCCGTTTTTCCCCTCCGTGTCCTTCACACACCCTTCTCTTTATTTTAGTTTTTCTCCGTTTTACATCTCGTCTTTCCAGCCTCCCTGTTTCACAGCATCCTCGCTTTTGTCCTGGGGTTATTTGATTTTCACCAAAATTTAAACCATTGCATGACTTTCTCACTGTAGTTCTGTTCTTCTTTGCTGCATTCAGAGCTGGAAGCCCTCAGGAATTCAAAGTTTGCGGGACAAAATGGTTTTGAAGCGACTCCGAAAGAGCTCCTGTTCTTTGAAGCCAGGTGTGGAAATTTCGCATTGAGGAGCTAAAAAAATGCCTTTCTTTTCTCCAGCTGCATCCCAGAGGCCCACCTTGGCAGTTAGAGGAGAGGTCATCACCATGACGCCATCCTCGCAGGACTCCACGCCCTCGTCTATGGCCGGCCTCTTGCTGCTGCTGCTCCTCCCTCCCGTTTTCACGCAGAACGCTGCCGTCCCAACCACCCCGACCCTGCTGTCGTTTGACCCGCTGGGCCAACCCGAGTGCACAAAGAAAGAACATCCAAAGGTTTCCATCCAAGGTCAGACAGAACTTTTAAGCCCATCTGATAATGTTGCATTGGTTACTGTAAATGCTGCATTTTGATGTAATCAGGTTCTGTACTGTTCACACTCTGGGCTCTTATTCCAGATTTTAGACTCATTCCCCTCTTTAAAAAGAGCGTATCTGCTGCAGGCTGTGACTGTTTTAGACGCGTTTGCGTGGGTTTCTCTGGGTTCTCCAGTGTCCTCTGTTAAACCAAAGCCCCTCAATCAGTTTAATTGGTGACAATATAAATTGCTCGTACGTTACGTGATAATGATGATCTGTTTCTGTACGTTTGTGCATGTATGTCATGTGTCTAATAGACTGGCAATCAGTCCAGGGTGTACAGCATCCCGCCAGCCCCCTCATTCAGTTTTTACTGTTAAGGAACCAAAATTAAACTACACACAGAATACACACATTTAAACATAGAGGAATGACAAAGTGGACTTCAAGCATTAGTGTGTCTGAGCAGCCTGGTGCCTTATTAGCTGGACTATTGACCTTGTGATAATCCCTAGTAGCCCACAGTTCCCACTGCTCGGCCTAATCTGCTGCGTTTCCGTTCCCACACTGGGAAGGACTGGCTGCTTCGCCAACCGTTGCCTTAAGTCACTGAGCCGCACTTGACAGTGACGGGGGTGTGAGCTGCAAAATACACAGCGTGGTGGTTTGGTCACATTATTACCTGAAGCTGGGCTGTTAATGTGTTTCCTCTTCATTCACTATATGGTGAAGCCAGAAGGGGGTCACAGGTTTGTCTGGGCACCCTTCTATGCCAACACCCAAATCCCCAGCAGTAAAGATTCACAATCAGCAACAGGTGTAAAAATGCAGTTCATGGGTTTGATTGCAAATGCAGGCGCAGAGTGCGTTTCCCGTTGCCTGACTTTGTGAGGATGGGTGAGAACAGCGTCTACCGTCCAGTTGCTCTCGACCCTGAAAATCTCTTTTATCAACACTTAACATACGAACAGTGAAACCTTTTGACTGAGGTTCAGTGCGGCACATTATTCTTTCCTGCATCTCAGGCAGAACATCAGCTTATGCACTCAATGCTGTGAACATGTGTTTTCTGTGTATGAAAACATATATATGCCAATTGTCACAGCATCAAAATAAATAGTTTTCATAAACATATCCCCACGCCAGCTGCAATAAAAGCTCACAGTTTGGCATTCGGGCGGGTCGGCACGCAGCTTTAAAAGAACAACAGAAAGCAAGAGGGGACAAGATTGAAATGATTGTGTAGAATAATGGCGCTCACTATCTGGCCCGTTCATCTGTACAATGGGCCAAAAAACAAGGTCTTCCTCGCGGCGTGAAATGGAATAGAACAGTTTGGGGCACCGAATCGCAGATTGATATGGCAGAATGAAAGGTAAACACACACCAAATTGCTGTGTTTATTCTTGAATGGCTGTTTGTGTTCCTTCTGCTGAAACCGGTGCCGAAGATGGGAGGAACAAAAAGTCAGAAACTAAAAAATAAATCACCGGTGGGGATCCGGGACAGAAACCCAACAACTGAAGAGGTGGCCTGGGGGGGGGGTGTGATTAGAAATGTCCTCTACCCCCTCTCAGCCCCTTGCTGACATTTCCTTTGTGTCTTTTTAGTTTTTCTTTTTTCAGCCTACAGTATTGTTCCCGCCCTCAGAGCTTTGGGGCCAGGTCACCCATGTTGCAGGTCTGAACTCCGACTAATGGAACTGAAGACGGACATAAAGAGCTGTGTGCCTCTCTGTCCTTTAGTGCTGGACTTCCAGCGCAATAGCAGTTTAAAGTTTGAAAACTACAGCCTCGTTCTATTGGAAATTAAATCTATAGAAGCAGAGAAATGGCTTTTTTCATTGCCCACAAAGCCCGTCTGAGGTCACCTACATAGATGCTGAGTTTTTGGCTCTGTCCTGCTTCACCCACCAGGCCTCCAGATGTCCAGATTAGCCCAGGCTCGGCCGGCGCTTTACTTCAAAGGCGTGCCACTTGAGAATGGCTCTCACGGCGGAGGGCTGCAGGGCCTCTGGTGTGTCAAAGCCGGCAGAGCGGGGCATTATGTGGAGGCAGCCGCTCAGAAAAGGCCCGCACAATGAACGTGTCAGCAAGAACCTGAGATTAGCCGCGGTGATTGATGAGCATTTTATAGCAGCTTGTTGGAGCGCTACCTCGTTCACCTGGAGGAGACCTGGGAGCCAGCAGAGACGATTTGGCCGTGGGGACGCGGGAACGTGCGCCCGCATGTATAATGACAAGTAAATTGGTTGGTGTTTTTATGTTCGGCTGCGGACGTTATTTATAGGACAACGACTAGTGTCCGTGTGCGAGCCAGCGCGGCGTAATCCTCGCCGCGTGTCTCAGTGCAGAGGCTGAAGGGATCAGATGTCTTCTGGCGCCCGAGTCTGTCCAATGGACCGTGCTACATATATTAAATCCCGGCTCTGTTCTCTGGCTTTGAGCATTTCCGCTTTGGCAATTTAAGCCGAGCTGAATTTTTTACACGTCTTACAAATTTACTGATACATCTATCACTAGTACACAGACTCTTTCAGGTTTGTGGACAGATGATTTATCCTGAATCTACCATTTCCAGGCCTTTTGATAAATCAAGCCTGTTTTTTTTGATCTGGTTCTATTAGATATGATGGAGAGTGGGTCTATAAACTGACAGTTTACTTATTAATGTGACTCTTCACCTCAATTTCAGTTTTCAAATACCTTCCTTATCAGTCACAATCTGTTTGAGTTGTGGGCACAATTTGCGTTTCCTGCGCACAGGGAACATTTCTGGACCCCTGGCAGATGTGAGCTCAGTATTTCTTCAATCTTATCACATTTTTGGACATTACCTGTTTGACTGTGAGCCTCTGTTGGTCTCTGTCTGATGTTTGGCGTTGGAAAGGTGGTGTGCAGTGACTTTTTTTTTGAGCATTTTTTGCTGAAAGTAGCTGCTGAAAATGACATGATCAGAGCAGGGAGAGTAAATCACAGCAAGGCAATAAACCAAAACACTCAAAAGCTCTTTAAGTCAAGGGGAGCTGCAGGTTTAGAGGTGCAAAGGAGATTCTCTCTTTCCTATGAGCCACTTCTTTCACATTATGACCTTGTTTTCACATAGTAACTTCAGTTTAATTGTAAAAATGGCAAGTATAGCTTGATTTAATTACAAAGCAAACTGCTTGTGTAAGAATATGTACAGTGCATAGATTTATGTTGTAGAAACTTAATGTGAAGACACAGTTTTGCTTTGGAAAATTATCGATCCCTGACATGATAGACTGTGGTGGACATCAGTGATACTGTTGGTCACCAGAAGAAGGAAGCTGAGCATCACGGCTTTTTATCAGCCACAACAACATGGTACTTTTCCAATCTCAAAAACGCCGAGGACTGTTTACGTCTTCTGGAGCAGCAGAAGACGTAAACCACAGAAATATAGCACTGAATCACGTAACCTCCACCCACAGGCACACACTGTGCGAGCCGCCAGCTCGTGATTGAAAAAGATGATACCGGCCCGCAGCTTTAGTTTGTCGGCCTGATAAGAACGTGGCACGAGGGCAGCAACTGGAAGTCTGTTTTTTGGAATTTATGGAATCACTTGTGCATTATATTAATAAGGAGCAGAGGACGGGTTTTGGAGTGTGTGTGTGTGTGTGTGTGTGTGTGTGTGTGTGTGTGTGTGTAAAGGGGTCAGCCTGAAATAGAAAAACCCAGCACATTCTACGATTCATAAGGGCCAATGCAGAAATCTGCTCTAAGGCAACACGGAGTGTGTGTAGGAGAGTGATGGCTGAAAATAAGACCTTTAGCTCAGGTCTGAGTTCTTCCTTCACAGAGAAAAAGACGACTCTGGGTCGGCAGCTCTGCTCGAGTCGCCGTAATGTTTCTCTCAAAGCAGAGCAGAACCAGTGTCTTTGTTCATTTCCTGTTTCACTTCCTTGCAAATCTCTTTTCAGTCTTTTTCATTTGGATTTCATGTCCACTCACATTCCCTGCCCGACTGTGCTACTCTCTACCCATCACAGCTTTTCTCCTCTCTGATCATCCTCCTCCTCTTCTCCACGTTCCTTCATTTCCTCGTGTTTTGCCTCATCCTTTTACTTTCCATCATTTTCTGCTTCTTAGACTGCTCTTCTCGTATCGCGCACTTTGAGCGAGTCCGTCTATCTCTTTCATCTGCCTAACGGCTCTGTCGTTTAGCCATCATGCCGCCATCTGAAAGGCTCTTGTGCAACACGAGGCCAATGCCCCTTTAAGACACAACCGTTCACTTGAAATAGTTTTTGCAATAGATTTCCAGTTGAATTTTTTTGGCATTCTGTTCCTGATTTGCCACCGATCTCTGTTTCCCATCTCATTTATGATTACAGTGGTGGGCCTAATTGGAGATGTGCTGTCAGAGTGCTGGCGTGTTTCTAGCCGTCAATCAGGCGCTCGAGAGGAGCTGAGTTTAGCATGCAGCTGGAGCTGCTCTCACCCACTGATGGCACGTCAGAGGATCTGATGCAAGCCCAGGAGATAGCAATGAGTACCAAAGACGGGAAAACACTGAAAGGTTCTATTGCCACTTTAACTGAAGCGTGGGGCATGTGCTCACGCTCCCCCCTCTCCCTTTGGACACTACACCCTCTTTCCAATAAAGGCCAGGCTGAAAATTCACTAGGTCAGATGTTTTGTGGCCTAATTAAACAGAGTAATATTAGTGATGTAATTCTGCATAAATAGACAACCTTAAGTGTCTTTTAAGGCTTCATTAGAAACTCTGAGCTAACGTGGCACATAATGATCGTTATCAGCAGCAAAGTGGAAACCTACAAAGACAGCACTGGGTTCAAAAAGTGTTGCACATTATACTTATTCGCACATATTTCTGCATCCCAACAAATTTCAGTGGATGCTCCCAGTTGCTCTTCATGGGCTTTTCAATTATTCCTGTTAATCTCTGGTTGTGTGTCTGTTAGGAAGAGCGAAATTGAATTGTTAAGGTAAAATGCAGGTCTTGCTGCCATGTCCTAAAAGAAAACCTTCAGTCTTAGTATTTTCACTTGTTATTCTTACAAACTTCTTACGCTGTGAATATTAGAAGGTAAATTCACAAACTAACACTTTATTTTTAACCCTGACTGAGCATCAAATCGGAAGTAGAAGTATTTATTTTACCCTGATTAATACATGTTGTCGGATCTACAGGGTGTTACACATGGCAACAAGAAGAAATATTTGCAAAGGAGGAGTTGGCCTTTCGAATCACGTATGCGAGCTGACATTTCAGCATCAGTGGGGCTGCCGAGCTGCGGAGCTTCATCCACAGGGTCACGTGGACCGAAGAGGATCACAGGAGAACGTCCCTGGGTCTTAATTAAAGACTGTTGCGAGGCTCATGATGGTCATTAATTAGCCACAGATGTACATTTTCCTGCAGAACTAAGGAACGTGTTGCTCATGCAGCTTGTTAGAGACCCGAGAAGAGTGTTCATCGCTGAAATAATGATCATCCGACTTCAGCATCACCATGCCGGAGAACGGTTCTGTCATGTTTTAATAAGACCACGTAAACCAGAGAGTTGTTGCTTAAACGCGCAGATGCCTGATAGATGCCACGTCTTTTTGTTGCCCATATTTGTGTCAGTTTTAGAAAGGACGGTCTTTGTTAGCGGCGTTGGATGCTGCTTCACCATTGGCTTTGTGAGAGACATCTTTACTGGCTGCTGACTGAGAGGCTATTAGCCTCCTGGCCCCAGCTCCATTCTTGCTGTGGCTGCTCAGTCCCCGGTCTTTCCAGGCTCTTTCTCAGCTCTGCCCGTAACCCCAGGACCCCACTATCTGAATTCAGTCAAGTGGGAGGAGGTGGACGGGTGGAGGACGGAGTGATAGAAGCAAAGTTGTGCTTTACGGAGGCAAGCAGGCCTCTCTCTTCAAATCAGCTGCAGTGAAAATCAAAAGTTGGAATGGGAGTGAAAAATGGGACCAGCGGGACGGGGTGGAGGCTTGAGTGCAACAAAGGGCAAAGAGCGATATGAAGAAGAGCCGGCGCGAGGGATTCGGCCTGATGAGGCCGAAGAGCGAAAACTGTACGAGGGATGTTTTGCTGCTTGAGAACCGAGCTGCGTTAGGACGCGGGGAACGATGACGTTCACGGCTTCAGCCTCATTTGCACAGAAATGTGCTCGCAGTAAATGGATATTGTATGTAAATGTGGACATTGCAGGATGGATTCAGATGCAGAATTGTTATTTTTACATCAGCTGAGCTAAACGTGCTCACAATGCAACCGTGCGTGTGCTAATTGACACCGGAGGAGAATCGTCTGGCAGGTGGCGGCTAGCAGCCAAATCTTCGTGTGCCCCGTTTGGTTAACAATATTGGATCGACGGCCTTGCCCTCGACAAGCCCGTTGTCATCAGTGGCTCTTTTCCCATTAACGAGACATTGTGTAACAGTGTCCCCCCTGCAGGGAAACCGTGACAGACACTTACCTTTAGTACAATATGTGTCATTCAGAGCTCATTAGACAGTGCGGCGCTTGAGGGGAGAAATCAACTAGATGCCTGATTATAATGCTAATGATAAAAAAATGATACCATGCAGGATTTCATTAGGTGCACATTTGCAGCGGAGCGAGAATGGAAAAAAAACCAACGTGACGCAACAAAGCCCGTTTTGTCCTCCACCGCTGGGCTTGTGTCGTGCACTTGAAAGATTTCGCCTGGTCAACAGCCATGTTATTGTGCCCGGACTTTTAAATGGATTTTCCGTCTTTGCCCACTCATTTGGATCCCACCTGGCCAGTCAGCACCTTCCGTGGCTCTTGTTCTCCCATTTTATAGAACTACATCTTGCTCCGCTTGACTTTGATGTTCTGAAAGCTTCGCTTGCATCATGCAGACATGAATGGACGTGTCGGTGGATGGACACGGTGCGCTGCCAGACTGCTGCGTTCTGTTTGACTGCCCAAAGAAAAGTTGGAAGACATTTCTGTACCTTTTAAAAGCATGTAGGCCATGCAACAATAGTTATTTAATAAAATTAGCTCTTTCTTTTGTGTGTGTGTGTGTGTGTCTGTGTGTGTGTGTGTGTGTCTTTTGCCAACTGCGAGAGTGTATTTGTCATAGTGGACCTAGTTGGACTGTAAAGATCCAAAACTAAACTTCTTTTTACACATCACAATTTTTTTCTTGGCTTGTAACAAAAACCTTCTGCCTCACTAGTAAGTCGCTTTGGATAAAAGCGTCTGCCGAACGACTAAATGTAAATGTGAAAGCGATAACAGCGAAGGTGTGATGAATAAAAAGTTCTAGTTTGAAGTAATTACGTCTAAAATAATTATGGGTGCTTTTTTTGGTGAACATTGAGTTTTGAAAGTCGTCAGCACACTGTCTTGTCGCTTGTGCTGGAATATTTAATAAATCAGATTAAGTTGATGATTAATCAATGAAGCTCAAACAGACCCAAACGTTGTAAATTAATTAGTATTACAGCCTAGTGAGACCGTGTGGGAGCCTCTGATTTTTTATTTTTTTTTTGTGCTGGTTGATGTTTGGTCTGCTTCAACTTTGGACGGCCTGTTTGTTTTAGGAAGACGTTTGTCTGTCTGCAAGAAAAACTGACTGAATTCTGAACGTGTTTCCCTCACGTGCTGCATCACTGTTCACGTTCACTTTAATGAAGGCTATTATCCAGAGTGAGTTATTATTTAGAAACATACACACACAGGAGCAACTTGGGGTTCAGTGTCTTGCTCGAGGCACGTTGACGTGGGACTGGAGGAGCTGGGGATTGAACCACCAACCCCGCAGACATTTCACTCTAAAGCACAAATGTGAATCCTGCACAAGCCCTGCTGGATGAGTCCTTCAGGCTGCTGCATCACTAAAAGTTTGTCCAACTCTGTAACATTTAATAGTTACTCATCTGGTCTAAACGTGCATCTGAACGTACAGAAATCTGTCTGGGTCTGACTTTTCCCTTCGCCCTAATGGCTGACGGCTTCTTTCCAGCTGAGACGCTGACAAACTGTGAAGGGCTAGACAGCAGATGAGCCCAGTGACTCAAATTTGCAGGGATCAGATTAAGGTGGGGTTGGATCTTTGTCAAACAGCCATTCCTCGCAGCTCCAACTTGAGAAGATCTCTCGCTCCGTGAGGTTTTAAGCAATAAACAGATCAGATTGGGCTTGAGCTGTGCGGTTTTCTCTGTTTGCACAGACACAATTTGTTGTGCTTTCGTCCCCTCGGCTCCGTAACGGCGTTTCCCAGCTCCGGCTGCTCCTGATCCAGATTCAGTCTAGTAGTGACTCCGATCAGTCGGGGTGCCACTTCACTCTGCCCACATACTGTATGTGTGGGAAGAAGCCAAATGTTTAAAAACTGCTTGATGGAAGGAGATAGAAAGGTTATGATTTATGCCTTTGCGAGGCAAATGTCTCAGCCGCTGCCCTCATCCTTCTCCTCATCCCCGTGGCAGCCAAAGGCTGAAGCATGAAGCTGTCCACCTGCCCGCCGCAGAGGGGAAAAAGAAGGCAATGACCATTCATCAAGTCCAACTCGGGGCCCACGAATCAACACTGAGCGAAGAGACTTTCATTTTCATCCTGCTTTATTGTCGCTCCTTCGCCCCGCCACCCTGCAAGTCAGTCCGAGGGAGTGAAGTGAGCGGGGCACGTAGAAGCGCTTGTAGGCAGGAGGATAAATGTCACTAAGTGAAAGACCCCTCACTGTCACCGAGGCCTTTCTGCAGGAGTCAACAAGCCCATGGATCACGGCTCCTCCTGCACGCCGCCGAACCCAATTCAGCCATATGTTTGGTTTTTTTAATAAGCATTTGAAGAGATATTCACGACGTGGGGAAATGTTTATATGAGTGTTATGCTTCTGCGTTCAAATTTCAAGTGATTTACGCCCGACATTAAACCCGCTGAACTGAACGTTAACGGCTCCTGTTTTACTGTCAGGTGCGTGCTGCTTATGTGGGAATAATTCTGCTGTTATCCGTTTCTCCACTGCACATTCTTCTTTTATGGCTCATGTCATATGTTCGGCTTTAATGGTCGTATTTTATAGGGGGAATAAGTCTCTCTTTTTTTTTTTTTTTAACAGTCTAAGTGCGTCAGTTTCTATTTTTGGACGTTTTCCAGAATATATTGAGTATGTGTAATGCGGGGGGCGGGTTTTGAGCTCGATATATTCTAACCACGCAGATTAGACTGAGATTAGCCTCGGCTTTTTCTTCGCTGCTGTGAGCGACAGTTGGATCTCCTCTCTGCCTGCACCTCCAGCTTCTCTCTTATATGGTAACACGACTTTGGAAGGGGAGGCAGGAAAACACAAGATAAAGTCTTTCTCTGCCATAACTTTTATAGGTTTATTATTTCCTTTGATTGCATGTGTTTACACTCTGTATTATATTAATGTTTGCATGTAACCTATCAGTGGTTCTCTTTAAATGTGTTGTTTAGTCAATTTTCCATCGAATCCTTTCAGGCAGGGAGAGACACCATCATGGAGACTGTAGGAGGAAACTTTTCATTGTCAAGTCTGGGGAAGACGTTCAGATCCTGCATGTGCCGTCGTCTCCACAACCTGTGGCAGGAGCAGTCGCTGTCTGAAGTGGCCGTTTATGCATTCATGTTGATACTGATGACAGATCACAAATTGTTGGGGATCGAAATTGCTTTAAATGAGGGACGTTTTGTTGTATCGAGACAATAATAGCTGAAGAAGCAGACTGTAGGAAGAACGGTCTGTGCTGTAACCGAGTGTGGTGATGTCCTCTGAGGCCTTCAAACTCAAATTTGGTTTTATTAGGCAAAGTGGAAAAAAGAGAAGCTCTCTTGTTGTGTTGCAAAATGTAAAACACTTTTAAAGATTTTCCATCAGTTAATGCAGGAAACACCTTTTGGCTTCGCAGCGTTTTTCATCATCATAAAGTCTTTGAAACAACGCTAAAATTCTCTGATTGTGAGTTTATGTGAGATTTTAATGATGGTGAAGCTGCATAAACTAGTGAAACTGTGACATCAAAAATTTGTTAGAAGCTCTTCCGATGACCGTTTAGCACGTGTTTAAAGAGGCTGAGTTTGCACACGCACATGCTCTGTTCACACACGCTCGCGGCTTCGTGCAAACCCGTGAGCGGGTCTGTTTACGCGAGACTGTGACGCTGGACGCGGCCTTCACTCCCTTTGCTCCCGCAGCCATTAATCAGAGGATGATGTACAGATGGTCGCGCTCGCCTCCTCACAAAGATGGCCAACTCACGGCTGAAATCTAGAAATGCAAACAACTCTTCAGTGCGTGCATATGTTATATCAATATTTATAAGAGATGGCCCCTTGCAGAATTGTGTGGCATTAGAATTACACTTGGACGTCCAGTGATGTATTGCGTGTGCAAAGGTTATCAGTAATTTAGTCCTGTGAGTGTGCGCTTTAAAGTGTGTTATTAATTTTTAAGGGCTACATTACTTCTCTGCAATGGCTGCTTGATTAATAGGAAGAGAAACATGGACAGGACTCTTGTTCTTGTATTATGTTCTTAGTGAGCTCTTATTGGAATAATGAACCGTGCATCGTTTTGTTGCTTCCGGCAGCAGATGTGGTGGTACGACTTTTATCCTTTCGTGCTGTGTGATAGAACTAACACATAGTTGTGTCATTATTCTTTGTAAATTAAACCCCAACTCTTACTTGTAGGTCACGTAGTGGCGCATTATGCTTGATACCATCGCATTCTTTAAAAAGATGTTGCTGCCTAATCCGAGCTAATTTTACAGAAATCTCCCACAGTTTGTGAGGATTAAACCGGAGATATAAATTACATTAGTCAATAATCACCCAGACTACTGTAATTATGGTATTCAGATGTCATATTTACAGCTGCATTGTCTGCTGGAAGACTGTACCTGAGTTTGATTCCACGACTACTGCTATTATCCACCAAGTGGTACACTTTTCTAGGCTGTCAGCTGAATGTTAATATTAATAACAAGGTAATTTCTCTAGAGAAAACTTTCAGCTCTTGGTTTTAAACTGCACAGTTTTTGACTATCAAAATCATACACAGTGTTGTTTCTCTGAGAAGTAAAGCCTTGTTGCAGAGCATCAGATGTTGTGACAAAGGCGCGTGTGGTTTGCCTGTAAAATTATTTTCAAGGTTAAGATATGGACTCTTCTTTTAATTTCCTCATAATCAGAAAGCCTTATTAAAAAGGTAAGAACCAAACTGATGGTGTTGTATCCAGTACACACAGAGTAGAATTACCACGTTTCTGACAGTTTCAACTTAAAAACTGAGAATTTATAACCTTGTAAAAGTAGAACTCATGGCAGAGCTGCGGTACGGGTGTACCTAATAAAGTGGCCAGTGCATATATATTTACAGCAGGCACACGTCATGCATACACAAATATAACATCAAAGTCTTTCTTTGCATCTGTGCAGAAAAGCTTTATTCATATTTCCTCGCTGGATGTATCCTCTTAAACACGCTCAGTTCATTTATTCTCTCTCTTCTTTCCATTTATTCTTTCCATATTCAATATTTCCTTTATATGTGAAGTTCATTGTTATTTGTTTCATGGCTGTCGTTCTAAGCGTCCTGTAAAGGCGCAGTACAGCCTCTGTCCATTTCTAAGATGAGCTCAGACTGAGATTAAAATAATACATATTTGTCCGAGTGCTGGACAGTGGACACCACATCTCTTCCAGAACTCCAGTCTAATAGATCTGATCCATTTTGGTTGGATTTTTGGTGCGATAAAATATGTTGTGTATATAGTTTTTATTGAAAATGTATTGTGTTGTGTGTCTAATCCTAACTTCCTCTTGGTGTTGAGTGTAAATTGTATTAATTCCTAATATTACTTGTATGTCAATTTGAAGATCTGTTTTGAATTTGTAAAAATGTGACTGAACTCCACTGAGTTTCTGTCTCTACACCTTTCGCAGCCCCAGTGTTTCGCTGTCACAAGCTGGACCCCGTCTGATCCACGCTAATTCATTTTGCTTTCGTCGGAGCAAATGAATGTGCTGCCAATATTCGGCAGGCTTCTTTTCATCTTCTTTGGCAGAGTCTTGCGATTTTGTGCCAATTTGTAAGCAGTGAATTTCTTCTCGAACACCTCTGTGGAGGTTTGTGTAGTCACTGACACACGACATGATTTCTACAGATGTAAGAAAACATCTACACGTCCGTTTGTCAGTGAAAGGTTGATTATACATTGAACTGTTCGTGTCGTCATTTTCCAGGGACAGAGACTTTAGCTCCTGACCCGTGTTGGGACAATGTCAAGAACAAACAATTCAATTTGAAATTAATCCAGTTGTTGTAAGAACTTACCATTTAAACTATTAATCTGTCATATTGCACCGATGTATTTAAAACTTTGAATTAAATTGAAATTGTATTTCCATTGGAAACTTTCCTGCACTTTTAAATATTAATTCCAGTATGAAAATGATCACTTCTTGTTCAATATAACTACAGAATTTGCAGTAACGCTCAGTGTGACAGCAGCTCGTTGAAAACTACCCTTTAATAATTCACATCTGGCAAAAACAGACTGTGGCAGATAATTGTCACTTGTCTGATGTCCCCTTGTCGCGACGTTACAGCGTGTGTGTGTTTGTGTGTAAGTGAAAACCCTCGTACTGTGCTGTAGATGCCGCCGTCTGTCGTTTTATTGCTCGTATCGCTGGTAATTCTGCGTTTCCCGAGGACCTCAGATCCAGTGGCTGTGACTGTTTCCGCACATTCGCAGCCTCGGGCTCATTCGATTGTTTTAATATTTAAAAAGCAAAGGGTTAAGGTTTTAAATGTTTGATTACTTCTTCCCTAATGAATAGTTATCAGCCTGAAGGTTTGGCCCGTGATGACTCTACATTTTTGTCTTTGTTTCCTTTGTTCGTTTTCTGATTAAACTTGTTTTAGCATGTAACAGCTACAGAAATTACACTAAACCGTGAAGAGACGAGTTTCACCACATTGTTAAACATCAACTCCCACATGTGCAGCCATTTATTTATTTTTTTGTCAGCAGTTGGGTGGAAATTGCCCAAAGCTATTTAACGCAGCTTTTCAAATTGGTTAAGGGAATCGGAGATCCCACCAACCGCTGCGACGCTGTGTACGACTGGGGAAATATGGTAAATCCTTCCGTGCAGCACACACCTCCCATGTGCTGGGGTCTGTTTAAAGTTCGGGTCGCACAAAGATCGGGGAGAAAATGCTCCTCTCCCGCAGCTTTTAATGCGACATTAACAACCCCAGCAGGCAGCACCTCGGCTCCACTGCTTTGAAATTTGGATTTGTAAAAGCCGGTTTCATACGGCGCCGAGGTTTCAGGCTCGCACCCCACGCGCCGCTGTGTTTGTCCAAATGTCAGACTCCATCAGGATTGTTGTGTCTAATGTGGACTACAGAGCCTTGTCCGTCTCTACAGGAGACATCGTCTCCGCACAGGAGACTTTCCCTGTTTGTCACTACAATTGCAGCTCATAATTTTTCTCAGTATCAGTTGTTTGCACCTTTGGTTCCACTTGTTGTTGTTTTTTTTCTGACCAACAGCACAAAACCCAAAGAGCTTTTAATTTACAGTAATATTATGACAATTAATCACATTTGAGAATTCTGCATTTTGCTTAAGCAGTGACTTAATAGTTGATAAATCATAATTGTTCATTTCTTTTCTATTGATCTTCTAGTTATTTCTGCTCTGTTTACCACCTACACTTGCGCATAAAATGCCAAATGAAAAGGGCTTTTGTGCAGAAATTATGTTATTTGAGTATTGTTTGGAAATGTCACTGCTTTTATCTCATGAACTGTGACACATTTTAGCTCTCCCTAACCTTTCTCTTTCTCTCTTCAGCACTCAGGCCGTGGATTTCCACTTTCTCCCACCCCGGCGTGAGAGACTACTCCCAGCTCACCCTTGACCTGACGAGGAATGAGCTTATTGTGGGTGCCAGGTAAGGAACTGTAAATCCACTCGGCTCCTCGCCCCTCAGAGCACATTACTGAGAACGTGATACCCTTCCTGACTCACTCGCACTGTGCGGTTTTCGGATAATGATGCTTCTTAAGTGCTCAGCTGAGGCCTCGTTGGACCGAGTCAAGCTTTTTGGATTTGGCAGAAGGGATGAATTTGGGAGAAATACGTCATTTCTCAATAGTGTGTGTGTGTGTGTGTGTGTGTGTGTGTGTGTGTGTGTGTGTGTGTGATCTCATGGGCTGACAAAAGTTCAACTGCTTTAGCCCCGTTAAAAACTCGAGCAGGCACAGTTCACACTGACGGACAGGCCTTTCATTGGCAGCAGCTAAAATGGCCTGTCACTTCTCTGAATTTGCATTATTAAGCACATTTTTTCCTGATTAAAGGTCAGTACTTACCTGTTGTATCCTTTCCCTCTCTCCTCCATTCAGAAACTACCTTTTCAGACTGGACCTCAGTAACATGTCGCTGATACAGGTAAGAAGACGAAATCATCTAAGGTTTTCAGTACATGAAAAGACTGTAGGGGAGGTGTGCTGTCACTACTACGCAGGTAGTGTGAGTCCAAAAACTAACGTGGCAAAACTTGTGGACTAATGGAAGAATTTGCATTTGGGCACCACGATAATTGGGTCGGCAGGTTCATCGTCGGCCGACGTTGGCCCGCGTCTGCCCTCGGTCCAGTGCTTCATATTACCTGCCTCTGGCCAGGTTGTTTTAAGGACTAGTGACGTATAAAGTGATGATTTTACAACGAGGACAACAAAATCTGACAAAGCAATAAAATCAACAGATTGGGGAAGTTTCTGATGTTCTGGGACTTTTTCCCACTCGTCTTAACTGACGGGTTCTGAAGGAGCAGTTTTCCTGACGCGTGCTGATCAGATGAATGGAGGTTCAGGCGTTTCCAGTTTGTTCCGCTTTCAGATTACTGCTTCGCCCTGTGATTTTAAATGACGGAGGCACGTAAGCCCGATCGAGCCCGTGTTGTCTCTCTTTGTATTCTATCTTTTGTTATCAGATATTACAGTCAGCTTTATTTACTTTCTTCTATCTGAGCTTTGTATCAAAGACTGCTGCTCTTCTAGCATGAAATGTAATAATGTGTTATTTGAGTTTTGTCTGTAAATGTCACAGCTTTTATCTCATGACCCTTAACACAATTTAGCTTTTGCTAATTTTCTTTCTTTTTGTGTTTTATCTTTTGTTATCAGATATTACACTCCGCTTCATTTACATTTCTCCTACCTACGTTTTGTATCACAGACAGCAGCTCTTTTCGCGTGAACTGTAATTAGAAGAAACATCTGCAGGCTGGAAAGCTGATTCAGCTTTAATATTGTACTAAAGGCTCTTGGAAATTATAATTTGAGTGTGATGGGAAAGGCAGATTTCTTTGGGTAATTGCTGCAGGAAATGAGCAAGAAATGTTCTTAGGCAGAGTGTTTGTGTGTGTTTGCATAGGCAGGTCGGGAGTTCTGGCTGGGGTCCGAGTGTAGTGAGGAGGGTCCATAAAAGATTGATCAGAGGCAGCTTGTGTGTGAAAAGAACCACTGATCTCATTCATTCCTTACAAGTTTGTAAAATCTTGATGATTTCTGGTGGGCATAAACATCAACTGATTAGATGCTTTGGGAGCAGAGAAATCTAACAGAAATCATAACAAGAGTCTGGACCAGAACCATCCAAAGACGTCGGCACATCAGCGCTTTTTTAATTCAGCGTGTTTTCTGATGCTAGGGAGATGCTTTTTGTGTTAAACGTGGGAGCAAACCGAACAGCAGGCGAGCAGGCCTCTTCTATATTCCGCTTCTATCTAATCCGCAGGAGTGGCAGCTGTCCTGTTCGTCGAACCCTGTCTGTCAAATTGATTTCACGTGGAAAGAAAACTTTCGTTTACATTCGAGCAACATCGTTGGATGATGTTATTATAAAGTTGCAAAATGGTTTGCATAGATGGCTCGGCGAAAATGTTTGACTTAATATTGCAAAATACTTTTTGTGCCTCCACACCAGTGACAGCCATGAGGCATTATGTTTTCATCTTGTCAGTACGTCGGTTGCTTTCTTGTTCGAGCAATAACTCAGGAATGCCCAGACTACTTAAAACATCCACGGGGGAAATGTCGTCTAGCATTAGAGCGATTGTATTTGCAGCGTGCTGCGTAACGGCCTGAGAAAGCGTTTAATTAAAATAAAAATAGTTACTCAAAATGAAACAAGCTGCTTTGACATCCTCAATCTCCCTGGTAACGACAAACATATGGCAGCTGCATCAGTTGAAAACCTCGTTGACTGCTTTTATTGACTTTTTTTTTTGCAGCCGGTGTTCGCTGCTGCCGCTCTGGCATTAAGAGCACGTCACATGTCAATAAAACATAGCTGGCAGTAATTTGACATCTCTTTCCTTAGATTATCTGTCAGGGAAGTCGAAGTCTCTGTCGCTGATGCTACAACTGCAGCGATATCACCAGCCGCAGGAAAAATGTACGAGCATCGTTGCGTAATGTCATGCAGTGACAATATTAATTTACAGTTCCAGTATAATCACAAGCAGGAGAGTGGTGCATATGCTAATGAAAGAGTCAATACAAATATTATTTCACTATCCTCCTTGTTGCAGAGAGTAGAATTAAATTCTGTGGGTGTGTGGAGTGTATGCATGCGTATAGGCACATCCATTTCTGCATCCCATGCCCCAGTGGGTGTAATCTGTGTGTGTGTGTGTGTGTGTGTGTGTGTGTGTCGGTAATGGCCTCTAGCACTGAGGGCTGTGCAGTAAAGTAGAGCTGTACCCAGCAGTGTTAGCTCTGGGGCACAGAGTTGCTGTTCAGTTGCGTCAGGCATCACACATGACAAGCCACTGACTCTCTGTGGGACCGTGTAATCTAAACTGGTGTATCGCTGTCGCCGAGCAAAGAAAATCAGTCTTTATATAAACCAGAGTCGACTGCACACTTTCCATGCTTCAAATGACTGTGGGAAATCGTCTTTGGAGTTAGTCAAAGTTTTCCGCTGCTGTGAGGCAAATCTAATTACAGTATAAGACCTGGTTCTGTTGTGTCACTTCTGTTTAACTCCAGCTCTCGGTGCGGAGCGAACACACTGAACGGGCTCATTTAACGAAGAAAAGAAGCAACACGTTCGCGACGTCGTCTCCGAAAATCCACTGTTGGCTCGTGGTGGCGGTTTGGCCTGTCTACATTCTTTCAAAGCGCACCTCATGTTGATTTTCCATCTTCTATGCAAACATATGAAAATCATCAAAATTGTATTTATTTATTTTTGTTTCCCACACAACAAACAGAGTGTGGAGTGTGTGAATTTGGTGGATTCTTGCATGAAGAACGTTTTCCACAAATGCACCAACAGGTTAGTCGTCTGAAACGCCTTCACTGATTTTGAACTTGCCCGTTTTGGTTTGGGTTTGGGCAGCATATGTTCATTCACGCCATTAAACCTCCCACTCCCTCTATATTAACATATCTCTCTAGTTCTGTCTGAAAAATGCCTCCAGATGACATCACTTGGAGGAATCTTATCTTTTCCGGAGCTCCTCCGTATGAAAAACTCCCCCTGGTGATGTCACCTGAAGGCGTTTTTCAGCCAGAAGCAGTTTATTATAGGAAAGTCAGAGGGAAGTCTAAAAGCATTATTGTACATCTACCCCCAAACAAAAAAAAAAAAATAGTGAACATGAACATTAAAGTGGCTTTAAATGTACGAAGCACAACGCAGCCGCCTTTAACACACAAACGTTCAGCAGGAGGAGGTTGTTGTAGGTGGATGGAGGCTCAAAAAAGCTTTTCAGAGAAATTCAGACTGTTGTGCCGTCACAATACGTCATGTGACGCGCTCTACAATACAAAAAGTTGTAGTCCAGGGTTTCAGAATGGCGTCAAACATATCGTAGGAATCCACTGTTTTATAGCCCGGGTGCAAAATCTAAACTCACCTGCCTCCGGTGGCGGCGCCGTTTCAGTCCTGCTGGGTGTTTGAGGGAGAGGAAACGAGTGACCTCTGTGAGCGTCAAGGTTGGATCGCGGCTCAGTTAAACATAAAAAAAAAAAACCGTAAACTTTTCACCCACGCTGCGTTTGTTTAATGGGAATATTATATTTGCTGTATGTAACCTTTATTTGAAGTAACCGGGAATAATGGCGAGATTTACACATGCTGCATCGTTTTAAGAACAACAAGCTCCGTTGTTTCACACCACATTTCCCCACGGAGTGAAAGCACATCACCACACTCGACTTTGTCTGACAAAGTCCCCTTTCACAGCAGCCACCACTGAATGACATGATGTGTACAGCTGCCACCCGTGTGTCACCGCCGATATCAATGCGCCCTTTGTCTGCGTGTCCTAGTTGTCTCGTTTGGGAGAAGAGAAGTTGACTTATGGGGGTTTTCATTTGTTTTTCACCCCCGATTGTGTTGTTCTCCTCGGCTCGTCCTTATGACACGTCGAAAGTACAGCGAACGTGCGAGCACGCGCACTCGCGGTAGGAATAAACCAACGCAGAGGTGTCGTCTGTGATGCCAAGGCTGAAATCAGTGAGAACATTACGCAAACTGCCCGGCGAAGCAAAGAGGAGGGTCTCTACCCCCTCATGCTCGTTGGCCAGCAAACGAACGCCGTCCAAAGAAACGGAGGAAGGCGGCATCTTAAAATACTCCTCTTTCTTTTGTTGTGTAACCAAACGAAAAAACAGACCTAAATCTCCCACTTGCCGGTCCGAGCCTCTGCTTCGACATCAAAGGCTTATTTCTCCGAGGCTTTTACTTGAGATTCCTGAACCAGTGATATGCCGCTTAAATACCCAAACCACCTGTCGGAGACGAAGCCTGTTTTCACACTGGGTTTGTTTGTTTGAGTCCAAACCGGAGTTCAGCTGTCTGCGCTCCCCCAGGAGCCTCGGCTTGCCTCATCAAAGCGCAGCTCCTCAGTAACGCTGCCAGGAAATGAAGCCAGCACCCGATTTGATGGGAAAACTGTGGACTGTACAACGTAAGAACGAGACGACTGAGGATGTGCTGAAAAAGTGATGATGAGGCAGAAATTAGGAATAATTTGACGCATTAAAGTGCAAAAGTGCATTTCATTGACTCCTGGCTTTGAATCTGTAGTTTGATTAAGTATCATATGTTAACACTTCATAATGCCATGTTACGAACATTGTCAGTTTACACATTTTGCCTCGTTTTATTAGTTTTGTTCCGTTTAGCATCAAACCAGATTAAGAAGCTCTGACCTGAAGGTTCACACTGAACCTCAGTTATTCTATCACGATCACAGATTGTTGGATTTGATGGTCCTTCCGAGCTCACAGTCTATTGTTTTTCAGTCAGTAGACGCTAAAGTCCAGGATAAAGAATGTGTTTGGTAACAGCACGTCAGAAAGGCCCATTTCCACATAACTGTAGTATGGACTTACTCCATTTACATGTGACTTCCTCCTGTCTCTGCATCTCCCTGATGCACCTTGACAATTTAGCGTTCGAAGCCCGTGTTTCCGTCTTCTGTGCCAACGCTGCGGCTCCAGCATTGCACCGCAATCGTCTCGGCAGACAAACCCCTACTGCCGCCGCTGAGCTCTAATTAACGCCATCACCACTCCAGCATCCGCCCGCTTTGATTCTTGTTATCACCAATGCCCAATCTCTGTGCGGGAGCCCCGCGGGGGGGGTCGCACGGTGCAGAGAGTGATGAGGTCAGAGCCAAAATGCTGAACATCAACTGTGCTGCTGTGATGTGTAAATTAATTTGGATTGGAAAGGAACGCCGTTTGACCGGAACCATTCACAGACCGTCTCATTCATTTACTACCGGTTTAGAAAAAATCCTTCACACAGCCACATTGGTTTGAACTGCCCGTATTTGAATATGTGGCATTTAAAAAGTTGTGATGCTTGTAAATCTATATTCTGGTGACGCTGCATTGATTTTGTTTTCCTTGCTACTTAAATGTTCAAGACAAACTCCTCGCTCACTCCTGAAAATGGATGAAGGTGAAGTTCATTTTTTATTGGCAGTCACCTTACAATAGTTGGCTCCCGACTCGAAGCACTTAGGTGCATCGTGTGCTCGGCTTCCAAAGTCAAACCTATTACCTTATTTGATGGGCAGCTGCCAGCGTGACAGTTAACTGCAGCACTAACACTCAGGAACCAGGTGGAACCTGTGGGACGAACAGCGTGACTGGCTTTGCCTTTAAAATAAGGGCCGGACGTGAAAGTCACAAAAGACTTGCTGATTGATTGAAACACAAACCAGCGAGGGTGGGCAGCTCATGGACGGGGCTTTATCAGGACCGTAGCCACACGCTGCTGCCACGGTTACCCCCCGTTTTAGAGTCTGCAGAGGGTTTGTACAGGTGGGTTGTCCGTCTCAGCCCAAACAGTTACTACAGGAGATATGAAAATATGCGTCTTGCTTTGTAGCTCTGTAACGTGGAGCCAGTTCTTCTGTTTTTGAAGGTGGGCCATGACCAAGTGGGGGGGGGGCAGTCAGGTGAGGTGCTGATGATGGTGCTTTTTAAGGCTCAGCCCAGGTTGTTGTCTTCAAGCACCTGCCACGGCCATTAGCGAGAAGGCGAGCGGAGAGAAATGACTGTGCAGAGAGCGATGGGAAGAAAGAGGGGAATGAAGAAAAGGAATAAAAACGATGGCAAGCAGAGAACAACAATGACATTCATACACGCGTTACAGAGTTGTGACGATTGAGAGAGGGAATAAAGGTGAGAGAGTTTGGGTCGGCTCCAGCTCAGCAGTTTTTCTGTGGACGTTTTCTCTTGTGAACTTCTGTGTCTCTGTGGAGTCGTACAGAAATAGTTTCTGCACCTGTACAGAACACGTCCGCGGAGAGCGTTCAAAGCCTTCGGAGACTCCGCTCCCCTCCCCTCCCCTCCCCGCCACCTCGCTGTGCCAGAGCGCGCTTCTCCTTTCTGTGGGTGAAAAGCAGAGTCCAAATATGAATGTTCCTCTCTGCGTCTTGACAAAAACGCGTCATTTGAGAATTACATTGAACCACCTTTTGCAGCTGCGGCATCTACTAAACTCGTGAGGTTTACGTAAAGTTCCAGCGAGTCGCACACGGTTCATTAGGCAGGAAATGCACATGCTGTGACAGAACTTCACTGCCTGCAGACGCTGGTGAGAACACAAGCGTTTCCATTCATTTAAAGGATAATTGTGTTTTTTCTTGGATCTTTTGGAGCTTTGTCATTTGATGATTTATAGAGCCGTGCTGCAGCCCGAGCCCTGAAGTCTGGCATCAGCTGTCCATTCATAAATTATAATCATCACCTTTATGGCTACTATTTTACATCCAGTTGTAATTATTTGGATGCACTTCAGGTGAAACCCTCCTTTCAACTCAAAGCAGAAATAACTGAAATGTATTGTAAATGAATTATAATGTTTCTAAATTTGTCTTTAAAAATATGTTTATGCTTCTAGATAGAAAAGTCCTCCACATGACGTCATCTGGAGGAGTTTTTCATCATCAGGGGTTTAGATGATATACATACAATATTATGAGCAGCGAGACGACATCACGTGAACCGAAACACTCCTCCAGATGACGTCATCTGGAGGCATTTTCTATCCAGAAGAATAGAAGTATTTTAATGTATTTAATCTATTCCCCAAACTAGAGCCATAGGAAACAAGTTTAAAATGAATGAATTTGCCCTTTAAATGACTGAAAAGACATTAAAAACCTGTCAAAAACAGATTCAAAACTTCTTCCAAAAGAGCCAAAACATTATGTCCAAGCGTGTCTCCTGTCTTTGCCCGGAGGCTTCTTTTCTCTTAATCCGTCCATGAAAATAAGATTTGGAACACAGAGTTATGGAACATGTTTCTATTAAAAAAAATCTCAGCAAAAAAGTGACAGAGCCCAAGTTAAATGTGGATTTGTTGAATGGTTGTGATTTGGCTTGTGATAAATCTCAGTCACCGTCATCTCCTTACCTAGATACTGTGCTTCACACACACACACACACACACACACACGATCACCCCCCCAGCTATCTAACAGTGGGACCACTCAGGCAACCGATGCAGGGTCGAGACTCTCTGAACATCAGATGCTGCTGCATATTCTAGGAATCCTGCGTCTCTTCTTCACCTTCCTCCTGTTTTCATTTTTAAACTCTTACTCTGTTTTTTTCTTTGTTTTTTTTAGGGGGGGCATTGCTAGTATTAGTGCAGGTGGTGGGTCTGATTGCATCCACCCACGTGCTCTGTCCTAGAAGCACCCACTGACGGAGCTCTCCATGTCTCTGATGTGCTGGTCGGCCTGATCTCCGCCGCAATCAGAGCAACAGGAAGGTGGTGGGAGGTGTGTGTCTGTGTGTGTCTGTGTGTGTGTCTGTGTGTCTGTGTGTGCATGTGTGTGTGTGTGTGTCTGTGTGTGTCTGTGTGTGTGTGTCTGTGTGTGCATGTGTGTGTGTGTCTGTGTGTGTGTCTGTGTGTGTCTGTGTGTGCATGTGTGCGGCGGGGGATAAAACGGAGGAGTGGGAGAGTGGTAAAAACGGCAGAGGTACAGTAGGAGCTCGAGGATTCTACGCCTGGGGGAGGGAGAGGAGAGCCAGCAGGCTGTTTCTGTCATTTGTTACTATTGATTTTAGTTTATTATTTCTTTACGTTGGAATGCAGATCTGCCAGATGTTCCATGAGCGATTCCACCGCCGTCCAGAAACATTAAAGAAACCGCAGCTACTCCCTCTAAACGGATGAACTCTTCATGCCTAAAATGAAACGAATGCTCGTTGGTCTGGTTTTTCTTTCAGTTTTTTCTCTTTGTTTGTTCCTCTCACCTTCTTTTGTAGTTCCAGCGTAATAGAAAATGACACGAGCAGAGCTGTTTAGATGACTCTTTCTTTCTTCTGCATGTTGCACGCTAGTAACAGGAGATGGAATATTGATTTGTCTGCTGCATATTTGTACAAGGCCACAGAGCTACAGAAATGGACTGATTGTCTTTGGCTGGGTTGCTTTTTTTCATGGCTTTTTGAGTCGGTGTCCTTTTCAGTTTGTGTCAGACGCTCTGTAGTTTTTATTTTCAGTCAGCCAACACACGGAACGTCTACACACACACACACACACACACACACACACACAGCAGCTCGAACTCCTTTTGTCACATGTCTGTACACACATGCATTCACATCATTACTGCTACTCTGCACTTGAATTCGCTCTCACGCGTTCTTATTCTTTGCCGTCTTTTTTTCCTACATGCACTTACAGATGTGCAGTTGTGTGACAGGGTCACGGCCCTCTGTGAGAGGATGCTGAAGAATGCAACGCCTGGTATCAGCTACTCCATCGGCACGGGGTCCTGACCTGGCTCTTTACTGAGCTTAAGCATGCAGTGAGCATGCAGGGATTGAAATGAGGACAGGAAGGAGCTGAACGGCAGGGAGAAACCTCTAGGAGAAAATAACCTTCTCTTTGCTGACGTCTTTGCATTTTGTACAGTGCTTACTTACAGTTTACAAGGTTAGAAGCAGAAGCAAAGGGATCGTTGTGAGTTCAAAAGACCACCCTGCCAATTACGTTTGTATTAAACACTTGCTCCGGGCTCGAATGGGGGCTCTGAGACGTTTGTGGCGTTCTCACAGTGGACGAAAGCTAGAAACGCCAGTTAGTCTGATGGATTTTACACACGTTCTTACGGGACCGTTCATGTCCTGAATAAGTGTCACAACTTCAAAATACAGCTGCAGTAATTTTGCTGCTCGGTTTTCTGCAAGTGTGGTTGGGATTGGCAGTATGTTCCACATCTGAACCGCGGGGGCCTTTCTGTGTAGCGGCTGCATGTTCTGCATGCCGTCGCGTACATTTCCTCTGCGTAGCCCCGATTCCTCCCACAGTCCAAAGACGTCCAGGTCGCTGCCGACTCTAAATTAAATGTGAATGCGGGCGTGAGTGGTGGTCTCTGTATGTCAGCCCTAACCTCTCTTTTGTCCCGTAAAAGCTGCCATTGGCTCCAGCTCCCCTGTGTCCCTCGAGAGGATATAGGCAGTTAGGATAATGGATGGCTGTATGATAATATACTATAAATGCAATATCATCATCCAGAACTCTTGGTGCTCTGCACTAATGCCTATGAACATACTTCAGATGTTATATCAAATGTACTGCAAAGTCCAGAGCAAATAACATATTTTTGCTTTCAGCGATGGGAAGACAAAACTGAATGAGCGGACACGCTGTAGACCCCCACACTGATACAAAACAAATGAGAAATATAAATGAAAAACTCTCTCTATAAACAAATCAAACCTTCAGTATGTGTTAGGGGAAGATAAAGACAAGCCCCGAAAAAAAATCCCACAGTTATTAAGTGTGGAAGAGTAAAAGCAGGAGACGGGAGGGGGAGGAGAGGGGTCTTTGTCAGTCCATCAGATAATCCCTGCAGTGATAAGACGGCAGCAACATGGAGGTGGAATGTAAACACCATATTACTGTCTGGATCTCCACATATCTGTCTCCATCCCTCCACCTGCCCTAACCCACCGCTCCTCTTCTTTTTTTTCCCCTCGTCTGCTATTGCACATGCTCCGTTCCCTCAGCCCATCTACAGCACAAAAATCACAGGGGGCTGTGCCTTTGACATTTTGTCCTCGGGAGAACATTATATTTGCTCCTGACGTGGAACCGCTCTTGCATTTCTATCAGGCTTTATTCGTCCATTGAGTCTTTTTCGGTGCGCCCATTCACGATGTCGCTCCGGTAGTTTTCCATTGTGCGGAACAATCGGGGTGTTCGTCAACACGCAGACCTGCAGATCCTCCTCGGCTTCCTTCTGTCGGAGGAATTTTGAAGTTTTCCCCCTTGGCAGATATGTGGGTTTATGAGTGTAAAACTCCTCAAGGCAAATTAGTGATTTGTGAAATTGGGCTGTGTAATATGTAAATAATATTTTCCATTTTGAAGACCTACTTTAGTGCCACAGATGATGTCAGAGCATTTGGCTGAACTGGTCTGTCGTGTGAACCTTCCAATCTGAGCACATTATTATAAGGAACGTGAGTAATGGATGGATTTTTTTGGTTTTTTTATGTCGAATGTCACATTTCTCAGGCGAAAGAAAGTTGAAAGCTGGTGGTTGGAGTGAATGATGGGAATACAAGCCCACAGTCACACCACAGACCCGAGTTTGACGGCAGAGTTAAAGTTAAAAAAAGGATCGTGGTTTGGTTTGCTAATAAACACAGTGTGTGACGTGCCAGACACCGTCCCGGACTTCAACCGAGCGACTTCCATACCCAAACATGTGAATGAAAACGATGATTCATCAGACAAATTCATCAGAGGCTGTAGCAAAAGTTAAAGGATATTTTGGTTGAAAAAATAAGGTGAAAACATAAGCTGGTTGCAGTTTTGTGTCTTACCAAACCCGTTTGCAGATTAGTTGTATGACAGGACTTTTAGAGTCGGGTTGATCACGGTAAAACCGCAATGATGTGGTTTTACAGCAAAGGGTCCCGCAGTGGGGTCTTGTTCATTTCCACCGCTCGCTCACTGGAGGCGACCTCCGTGCTGTGGTGTCCTTATTTTCCAAGTGGTGTTTTTAGTTTTCTCACTGAAAACATGTCCGAAGTTCTGAGACAGCGCTGGTCCCCTGCAGGTCTGGGTCCTTGGATTGGTCCTTGACTCGGTGTTTGTGTTTAGGGTTGTTCTGTCGCTCCCACGGCGAGCCGATGATGAGCGGCCCCCAGGTGGCCGTCCTGCTGTGCGGCGTGATGGCCTGTCTCTTTAGGACTAAAGACCTCTTTACCAGATGTGAGGCTGGGATTCAGGCTGACAGCGGCACTCAAGCAAAACTGCACGGTGGTCTGATGCGGTAATGGGTTTTTAATTTTCACAGCAGAAGCAGTGAAACTAAGGGATGGCAGTATTTATAGCTTCTTTATGGCCGGTAGACTGAGTGTTGTCTGTGGATATAATGAATGTGCTGACTCTGACTGTGTTACAGGCTAACACAGCTTTGCCCATGAAGCCACTAAACGTACTTTTCATGTATTAATACTTGGTTGTCCACAATAAAGAAGGTAACAATATGGCAGAGCTTGATTTAATATGCCGCTGCAACTAAAGATTATTCTCATCCTTCATTTATTGGCAAATCATTTTTCTAATTGGTTGTTTGCTCTTTAAAATCTCTTTAAAAATGTGTGTGTGTGTGTGTAAACACGCATATAGAAGAATAATTGACTGACTGATGACAGATTATTATGTCTCTGGAAAAGCAGGTTGACCATATACAAACTCCAACCTCTTTTACTCTCACTTCCTGTTTAAGAATTGATATTGACTAAAATACCGCAGACTTTTCTTGTGGATGTTTGTGGACACCTTTCCCCCGTTTACTGAAGCTGGAGTTTTTTTTAATAGATGTTTTTGAGGCACCACATTTGCAAAGGTGCAGAAACAGGACAGTCGGGTAGGAAACTAAAATAAATCTGAACTTTGGCCTAATGTGCATTTAAATACTGACGATACCTACAGAACCACAAGCAAATCCGAAATGAAAATTGGGAAAACAGCTGTGTCTCTGTTATTGCTTGGTCCCTGCGGTGGATCAAGGTCAAGAGAGCAGAGGGACCAAGAAGGTCGACGGGTCAAGTGTCCCAGTTTGCTCCTTAAAACAGGAAATGGCTTGTGTAAACTCCCCCATCAACAGGCACTAATGGGAACGTCGCGAAGCACCAGAAGACAAATAAATGCTTCTGTTGATGCAGGTGTTTTTGTTGGACTCTTCGAATTCCTGTGGGACAGGAGAAACTGACATTCGGTTAAGACACTCGGACATTTTCCTCTACAGGTTGCATTAACGTGAAAAATACAGTAAATCAGCAACAGTCCTCAGTGCTCAAGGGCGAAGGAGTGGATTCGTGGTAGAAGTCGGGGATCAAGATGAATGAAAGGCCACACGGCGGACATTAAACTGACCCTCTCGGATATTCATACCCTTGATTCCCCACGGTATCAAGCTCCTCTCTCTTGCACCGAGTTTGATGAGTCACGGCTGATTTCGTTCACACTCTTCATTAATTTCTGTGCTGCAGTTTGGCCAGAGATTTAATTATTGATGCAGCCTTTGTCGGAGCAGAGGCATAATCTGTGAGCAAAGAGCAGGAGGGAGCTACTTGTCACCCTGTAATGTGCTGCAGCTTAGCCGGCCAGGCTGGGAGAGGAGGCTACACGCATGCGGACATGGACGGCTCTATGAGAGAACATATGCATATAAACACCAATCAGCCACATTATTAATCACTGTGACTAGTCTGCAGCCTCACGCACAGTGTTGCTAGAAAGAGACACCGTGCTAGAATGGGACTTATAAATTAGAAAAGCTGATGTACAGTATTAGCTCATCACAGACGGGTCTGTTCTTAAATTGCATCAAAAATTTGAATGAGCCTTAATGTGAAATATTTGTGCTACGTGTTTGCTACAAGGAAAACATTTTGCATGTTTTTCAACTTGTATAATGGTATCAGCTTCATAAATCCAGCTTAAAAATGCATCAGTGCTATTTAAGAGGAGGGAAAAACAGGATTAAAGACAAAGTCGAATGCAAATGGCGACATGACTCAGGATGACGGGTGATGAAAGGTTCACCTAAACTCAACACGACAGGTTTCGGGACTACAAGCAGTTTGTCCATGTTCTTCACCTGCAGGACAGACGTCTGTATTTGTAACGGAGACATTTACTGTATCTGATTATGGGGCAAAGACGTAGTAAAAAAAAAAAACACGTTTGATTGATTTGAGGTTCGATTTGCTTCGCCCTGCGGTCCTCCGGTTTTGGAAGATACAAAAAGACGGAGAAGACAATGTACGCCACATATAATCACTGATTTTCCGGGCTGCCTCCACCTTTGACACCGTCTCATTGTGTTGAATTGGCGAAATGGTCGGTGTGTGAGAGGAGACGCTGCACATTATCTCGCTCACCGCAATAATATCACAATGACTAATTTAAGGGGTTAAACTACAGAGCTGTCGTGCGTTTAGTCAGTGGCATTTTTACAACAAATGTTAAATGTGATTAACGTGATGAATATCGGCCTTTGAGCACAGAGCTGCAGCACGTTAGGCTGCACATACATCTGTATTACCTGCACCTTTCTCTGTACCTGTGTGGGCGCGTGCAGTGCAGCACACTGAGTCTTTGAGAAAGAGATGGAATAAGCCACCGCGCTGGTTGGTTGGTCATGGAGAGACTGTCGGCTTTCACCTGCCAGCCTCCCTAATGTGAAATTACAGTGAGTGGGAGGCAGCAGCAGCGTGAGTGGGCAACCACATACAGGCTGTTAGCGCATAGTGAACCGTACAGTGTGCTCAACACATCAGAGGAGCAGAAAAGCGCTTCCTGTCCCCAGGTACGACCCCTGGAATTGCGTTTGTGGTAAATACCAAATATTGTGAGTGTGAAACAGCTTCTTTACATATTCATGCCGTGTAAAAACAGTTGTCACATAGGAGCGTGTTTATGTATTTCTTGTGTCATGTTTCCAGTGAACAAAATCACATTTAGTCTCTCAGGAGTAATAACTGTGTGATTAAAACGAATTTGTGACAGCTCTACAGTCCATTGTAAGACATCATAGTCTTATAAGAAAGAAAATATGTCTAGTTGGAAAATGCCTCCAGATGACATCACTTGGAGGTAACTTCAGTTCAGATTATGTCGTCACATATAATAATCATGGTCAACCTGCTTTTACAGAGCTGCCCCAAATGACATCATGAGAACTCCTAATGATGAGAAACTCCTCCAGGTGATGTCATCTGGGGGAGTTTTTCAGCAAGAAGGAGAGAAATATTTTCATAAAGGGACGTCAGAGGAAAGTTTAAAAGCGCTAATGTACGTTAACACCCTAAACTAAAGCCGTAGAAAACAAGTTTGAAATTGGCGACGTCGCCCTTTAACCCCCAGACCTCGTCCTTCTCCACCTGTCCACCAGGTGCCTCCAGAGCGTCCCACTCTTCCCCGGTAACGTGACCCTGCTCGTCTCTGCACACCTGCCTTTGAATTAAGCCCCATTGAATATTCACTGGACACATTGTCCTTGACGTGTGTCACCTTGTCCACGGTGCTTGTGTCCCTCGCTGCAGTGATCCCACCTGCACGTGTGGCCGTGTGTCCGTCCCGTTCTACTGTCCCTGCCAGTGGTCCGTCTACCTGCATTTGGACCAGCTGCTTGTCTGTAAGCCTGTTCATATAAATTAAGTCTCTCTGATTCACCCAGTCTGTGCGTGGGTCCTCTTCTGTTGCCCACACTTGACCTACAGTACAGAGCTGTTCTGTATATTATTAGAATATGGCACTTTTTATTACTTTTGTCGTATGAATGTGTTTTACATCCATCAAACCCGTTCCAAAGAGTTTCCAATGATTTTCAACAAAAGCACTAATTTAGTGGAGCTTTGCCCCAAACTGTCCGTGTTTAGATTCTTGGTCCCAGCGTTTTCTGAGTCTATCTGCCCAAAGAAAATGTCGAGTAAACGACCGAGGAATCTGCCCAAGCATTTCATTTACACTTGATGTTTTCAATAGGAGCAATAGACATATTTTGCTGCCTGAAACATCATATATTGCCTCAGTGTGAAATTGAATCACTTTCCAGACTGCATTCAGGCATCTTTGTCGAGCTGAACTATGTAATTTAAACTTCAGTGGAAATGTCGTGCTTTAGGATGAAATGTTTGTCTAAATGCTGCTTTTCACACTTGCACTCAGGCTGAAACAGTGCAAGCTGTCAGGAGTGTCTGCAGGTTCGCGTTCATGGCTGAGTGGCTTTTTTCTGTTCATCCTCTCTGCTGCCGCTGTCTATTTGCTGGAGTCTGCACCTAGCTGCATTTGGCAACAATGGGAACGTTTAGTCCGAACTTTTAAATTGGTCGGTGCGTTCGGAAATAGTCTGATCGCGTCCCTGCATGTCTGCAGCTGTGTGTAGATGGAGGCGTAGGTTAGTGACCTCACACCACGCTGATTCAGACGGTCAGTGTGTGGTGTTTAACGCAGAGAGGAATGTGCTAAAGAGGTGCTGTGTGTGTGTGTGTGTGTGTGTGTGTGTGTGTGTGAGGTGGAGGGAGAGAAACACAAAGGAGAGGATGTGGGTGTGTCCTCTTAGAGACAATGAGCTGCGAGACAAAGGGCTGCTGAAAGTCAGTGGTTTCGTGAACCGAATGTCTGTGTGTAATGGAAATGTGAACCTGTGTTTTTTATTTAGGTGATTATGTATCTAATCAGTCATTTATTCATTTGAATATTTTCCATGAATCCCATTGTTTAGGATTGGCATCATAGATATATTAATAAAATATGTCTAGCTGGAAAATGCCTCCAGATGACATCACTTGGAGGAACCTTAAGATCTGATTATGTCATCTCATTGCTCACACTATGGAGTTTGACATTATTGTGTAGGTATGTGTGTTGGTATATATATTTATACACACAACAGCATGGCCATACCTGAGGCCTTTCAGACTGCCAAGCAAAGGCTCACAGCTCTGGTTACCCAGCTGAAGAGATGCACCAGAGAAGGTGAATCCAGGAGAATAAACAGGATGTTCTGCACTGAGCCATCCGAGGTGTGCTCACAGAAGAATGAAGAATACTGGAAAGGCACATGGGAGAGGGAGGCGTCACATAACATGCCCAGTGGCTGGTGGACTTGCTATGCTAACAGCAGCTGTGTGTACAGAAACATCTGTGCCGAGAACGGGCTGGAAGTCCCAAAGTCACAATGGGACACACCGTCAAAGGTGGTTGAGAATGGCAGGGCCAAGATCCTGTGGGACAAACGGAGAACAGGGCTGTAGTGATAGATGTGCCAATCCCAAGTGAGAAATACCAAGAGACTGAAGAAGAGTTAGAAAGGATGTGGAAGGTGAAGGCACAGGTGGTACCTGTGGTGATGGGAACACTGGGGGCTGTGACACCCAAACTGGGAGAGTGGCTCCAGCAGATTCCAGGAACAACATCTGAGATCTCTGTCCAGAAGAACGCAGTGCTAGGAACAGATAAGATACTGCGCAGGACCCTCAAGATCCCAGGACAATGGTAGAGAACCCGAGGGACCGCCCCAAAGAAGGAAGGGGCGAGTGGAGGATTTTTTTATATATAAATAAATATTTTTTAGGTCAGTGTCTTCTCAAAAACAAAGGCAATAACAGTTTTTAAAAAATATTTTCAGATTGTGTATATTCATTGTGTGACATTTTGCAGTTGCAGTTGACGAACTCCTGTCCAAAACTTGTTGCTGCGGACGTAACGATGATGCCGCACACTCAGTTCCCTAAAATCCCAGCCCCTAAACTCTGCAGACAGATTTTTAGAGTCTTTGCCAAAAGGCCGTCCTGTCCACTGCTTCTCTTCTGGAAGGGCACAGAACCCCCTGATCCTCCTCACTACAGTCCTGGAAACTGCTCACATCCTCAGTTGGCCTGAGCTGCCGTCATCTGCGTTTCCCCTGTCAGCCAATGCCTTCCCCTGCAGGGCAGAACACATGTGCATCCTCAAGCTCACCTGTAACGAACTGTGTAAAGCATTTGGAGTTATCAAAGATTAATTAAAAACTGCAATGTGACAGCCGAATTCCAGATGCCAGGATATTAGAGTTGGATGAAAACCATGGAAACAACAAAGCGGCGCGATGCATTTTGTTAAGGCAGCACAGGTATGTTTGATTGACACAAGTTGCTAACACCCAGAAATGAGAACACAACAGGTTCAATTTCGCTTTAGGAAAAGAAATCACAAGTGTGTGTTTGTGCTGAACGCAGATTCAATACGCACAAAATGAAATTTTACAAAGCAATTTCTGCACTGCACACTGTGTCTGTGCACGAGCCCCCCGGGGGACGAGCTACTGATGCAGACGAGCTGTGAATTATTTTCTGTGCAGCCCAACTGCTGTAGCAATTAAAGGTTCAGGTTACAAATATACAGAATATTGGCAGTGTGTCAAAATTAATTAAGGTCCAACTTTTGTAGCTAAGCTCCAGAAAATTCTTACGGAGCTGCAGCTCAACTGTTGTCTTTAACACTTGAAATGCACTTCATGGAAAGAAATGTCCCTTCACAGATGTGACTAATTAAAAACCGGTCCCTCCCTATGTGGACCGGTTAAAAAAACAACTTGGAACAGGAAATAAAGATATAACGTTAGAGTAAAGACACACAGGATGTTTGTTCATATTCGTCCACACACTTGGAATGGATGCAGGTATTCTCGTGGTTCAGGTGATGGTGGGAAATGCTCGATCAAAAGTGAACAGATTCCGGGGCTTTACAGTCTGTTTGACGAGCTTATGATGTGGCACTAGTTTCCCACCTGCGAGGACCAACGGTGGCGTTCGGTCCCGTGCTGCTGCGTTGGCGGCTGCGTGTTTCTCCTCTGCACCACCTGTGCACCAGCTCGTGCCAGAACAGGCCATATTGTCAGGTTGTACTCACCCCCCCCCCCCTCGTCGAAAGTGTTCACCTTTTTTATTTTAATAACCCTGAATAGATGGTCTCTTCCTTCAAATCTCCATATTATCTCTAATGGTTAAATATCATTCAGAGGAAAAAGTCTGCAGCAATGTGCAGCAGATTGAGCGAGGAGGAAAACACACACGAGTCCAAGAAGTGGTAGTTTTCAGACGTTGGCCACGTGCACAACATCCCCCCCTTTGAATGAACATCTTGCAAATGAACCATTTAGATGAATGATAAATAAACCAGATTGTTTTTTTTTTGTTTTTTTCGCTCATAGCATGAAGTCAGAATGAATATTTCCAGGAACTGCTGTTTTTAAAATGTCACAGCTTGTCATTATCAGCGCTTGCAGACTGGAGTTTGGCATTTTTAGCAGAATGTGCTGCTACAGTTACAGTATGAGGAGCCTACGCGTGTAGTGCAGGCTAAACATACTAAGTAATAGCTGTTGCTTCGGTTAAAATATTTGGTGATATGTCAAACAGTCATTTCTGTTTAAATATTTGAATACATTTCTGGGCTGAAACTCACACCAGTCGGGTCCAGTCGCACTACACTGCAGGATGAATCTATCCTGACGGTAACAAGTGCCAGACGGCTCCTATTCAAACAGCCATTACTCCCCCGACACACTTATTTACAATATTCATGAGTTATAATTAGTTGTCACACATGATGTTAGCAGTGTGTCATTGAGAGGCAGCCTTATCAACACAGCACCACATGTCAGGAACGGCCACATTCGCAGCCGCCGCCGCTCACAAACTCTCTGTACTTCATTAGTGTTTCCCCCCCCCCCCTTGCTCTCTCGCTCGCTCTCTCTCTCTTTCTGGTTCTCGTAAAAATAGAATTAATTTTCGAGCCCAGCCACCATCTTTCTGCAGTAAAAGTGATGAATCCTCTTCCCTGCTACTAATTGTATTTTCTGCCTATTTTATTTGCCTATAAAAAATTCATGTTTTTCGCCCCTCTTCCCTCCTTTAAGGAAGACGCCGCGGGGCGAGATATTCTTATTGTGTCTAAGGAGTGGCGAAATTGGGAGAAATGAGGTGTCAGGCTTAGGTGGCGGAGAGGAATTGATGGCAGAGAGTGCACACGGTTGTTGGCCTTGCTAATAGATGGAAATGAACTCTAACATGTATCTGAGGCCAGAGGCACAAATAATAAACAGCTCGGCGGCCTCGGGCTTTATTCGAGCATTAAAAATGGCTGCACGTGGGCGTCTCGGAGAGGAGGATGACTCTTTCATTGTCCCGTATTTCGTCAACAGAAGACAGTCATATAAATTATATTTGAAGCCCTTTTCAATCGAGTTCCTTCTGTTATTTATGCTGGATTTATCCCTGAAAAATGTACACGTTGGATATCGGCATTTTCACGTGCCATCCTCATCAGGAAAACGTGATTGTTGATCAGTTTTTCAGGCGTCATTTTCATATTTACCAGGAAAAAACATTTCACTCAGTGGAAGCAGTGAATCGTTACAGGTTTGTGTTTGCTGACATTTTGTGGTTTGACAAGCATCTGGATTTGACTGGGCTCAGGTTTTCAGGTCCGGGTCTTGGCTGCACCTGCAGTATTCTTCCTCCAGGTTTTTGATCTGTTGTAATCTACCCTGTTGCTCTGGTTTTGGGGGAGTTTTGCCTCATTGTTGTCGTGCAGATTACAAAGCCCAGTGAGGCAAGTTTATGATTGTGCTCAACCGTGCGACACAGCATGTCGTCTTGTCCTTATCCTGTCTCAGGTCGACACATTTGAAGAAAAAACTCCTCCCTCTGTCTCGGGGACTTTGACGGACAGGTGCCTCATAAATTAACGGCATGTCACTCCTAACAGATGCAAGCTGATCTGAACGATGTTTCCACGCTGGCTAAACTGGCTTTTCCAGGGGCGTTGGGTCTGGATTGTGTCTCTTACAGTGGCTTTCGGTGATTAGTTGAAGAGGCTGAGCTCCACGAAGTGTGACTTTGACGCAGCAGCTGAATTCCCCATCATCGTGTTTGACAGTGTCACTCTCTCTCTTCATCTCTCCTCTTTTCTTTTGCTAGATTTGTTTTTTTTTTTATTTTGTGCGGAAAAATAAACAGTGCATTCTGCCCACGCATTGCAAAGCTTTTATTCATCCTGTTGATGGCAGGCCATTCAGGGTCTGGTACAGTGGGAAGGTATTTGAGGGAGAGGACGTTGAGGCAGAATTGGTATTCTCACAGGCTGTGTGTGACTGTGGCTTTGTTCCAAAATGGTGTGAAGAAGAGCTGGACAGAGAGAGGGACGAGGGAGGGAGGGAGGAGGAGGGGGGAGGCACTTTCTGGTGAAGGTCAGCGGGTTAAGCCGATGGGGATCCTTGGAGATGGGGCCCTGCTGAAAAGATGGTAAATGCCCCAAGCCATGATTCATCGCAAAGGCATCCATCACCCTGTGTGTGCATGTGTGTGTGTGTGTGTGTGTGTGTGTGTTTTACAATGACGTCATCCCATCAGTCCCTGGGCTGTCACGCGCTGACAGGCAGGGGCTGTGGAGGAGCAGTGTTTTCGTTTCAGCAGGCAGAGGGGGGCGGGGCTTCTCTCTGAGTGGCAGGTGCCGCGCTGGTCGCTGGGCTCATGGGAAGTGGATGTTGAGGCTGTTTGCCGCCTGCGTACGGTTCGGCGGCAGAGCTCCTGCAGAGCACTGAGCTACTCCTGCTATTCACGTTTCTTCCTGTACACACTTCGTGCTCAGTGTCTGGAGCTCGGGTTTCATTTTAATCACGGTTTACTTTATATAGCCGTCCCCTGTCGCCGCCTCCCTAACTATTGCTGTCTGAAGCAGGTTAATTGAAGGGAGCTGCTGTGGGAGACGGGGAGATGAGCTGTAACTATCAATGTGGGCCAGAGCCCACTTACGCTGCTCTAGCAGGTGCAGGAGCTAAACAGAGCTGTATAACCGCAATGAATTCGTCTCAACGTGACCTCTGAACCTGCACTTACACATGCTAGTGGGTTACACAGGGTTTATCCCGTTTTTTACGTTCAGTTTAGCACAGCTGGAGCTGATCTAATCAATATTTCCACATTAGAGGACCTCCCTCAGCTCTTCGGAGCATGCACTCTTCATGGCACAGACTCAAATCCCTCCTTTCAACCTTGTTTCCAGCTGCAGAAACACATGCAACCTACTGTAGCAACACGGTGCCTGGAGCATCTGCCGTTAAATTCAGTCTGTAATGTTACGCGGGGTAAGTTCACGGATTAATGCGGCGTTAACCCTCGTGCCCTCGTCAAAGTTACTTCCCTCTGGACAGCTTCGAACAGAAATCTACACATGCAGAAACTACCTTCAGATCATTGTATGTCCATATTTTTTCAGCTTTTTTTTTTTTTATAAATCACTTAAACAATTTCAAGCCTGCTCAAAACTACCAAACATTCAATCATTTCAGTCAATCAATCACTCGGGGCCCCCTGGCAGCCACACGCCTCCATAATAAGAATTTCAGGCCTCGGCCTACAATTGGAAAACAGTTGAATCTGGTGGAACACAGTAAAAATGGGTTTAATGGAAGTCTGGGAGGCATTTTTGGCCACAAAGGGGTCCAGGGGGACTATCTGGCAATTCATAAAACAATAATAATGCAAACAAATCAATCCAAGACTAACCGAAGCCTCATCCCCCTAATATTTATTGTATGGATTAAAAAAAATGTTGTTGGGTTTTTTTTTGTAATAAATAGGTATAGATTAAAATAAGTAAACTGGCATTTAAAGGACTTAGAGCCTGAAATGGTTTTGACCAGGTTTGAAGTTTAATTTATGAAAAAAAAAACTAAAGGATGTATCATTGATAATCTAAAGCAGTTTTTGTGTGTGTACATTTTTGCCACAAAGCTGCGCAGGTGCAAAGTGGATAGAGTATAAATGACACGTAGGTGTAAAAGATTTCAAATCTTAAATAATAAAAAATCATGCTAAAAGCAGCTAAAATGATCACTACACCAAAAAAAAAAGAAAGAAAAGTTGAGAAAAAAGTAGAAACATGCCCAAAGAGGCACAAGGGTCGTGTCTCAAACAGTCACAGGTGGAGACAAAATGTGGAAAAACCTTCTTCTGCACTCGTCTGGCAGCACAAACTGTCCCTGCTCCATCAGAGAACAACCAGAGTCGGACTTTTGGGTGAATGTAAGCTCCGAATAAAAGCCCTGGATAATGTGCATATGTTGACTAGCTCATTAGGCTGTGGCTAATACTGTTCGGTCTGGTGTTTTCACTCATTATCAAGAATTTATGCAGAGGCTAATCATTCCAAATCATGAACTTCCACTTCTGCAAGCACAGTTGATAAACTCCATGATCTGTGAAATAAAAGGTCTATTTATACACTTTAAATAGAAAGGAAACGCTGGGTGAATTTAAACTCCGCAGTCTGTCTGCAGAAACACGTTGGCACTTCTCTTAAGTTCTTCTCATTAAATGTGCTTATCCTGTTTTTTATTTCCATTTAAATTCCTAAAAAGCTTCATTCTCTGCACCGAGGATCCAAAAAGGAAAAAAAAAAAAAAAATTAACTGAAAAATACATTTTCCCAGCAGAGTCCTCTCTGTCCCGGGGCTACACACTGTTTAGTCCCTTCGACTTTAATTAAAGCAAAACGAAGATCCAAAAGAGAACAATTCTGCCCCGGGACAAAGTTCCACCTGAAAAAGTGAAATTGTCCCGAACCGCAGATACTGCAGGTGTTTAAAGTGAGCTGTGTAGTGGATCACATTCCGGTTTTTACTCCAGACTTTGCTGTTTGTTGGAGTCCTCTGTTTGGCTCCTGGAATACTGACCCAGTTTTGTGTTGACTTCTAGTTGGCCTCAATTGGCAGGCTTCGCCGGCTGCCGGGTCACAACTGTGTCCCACTGGCCGGTTGTCCTGGAAAGGAGGATCATAGGATCTGCAGCCGGTGCTCTTGTGCATGACAAGCCCTTTGGGAGAGTAGAGGGAAGAAACAAAGACACGCAGAAAGATGAGATTGTTTTCCTGAAATGTGGGACTTTTATTCTTTAAAGATGGTCGGGCAGCCGCAGTGAGATTAAAGGAGTGGATGGGGGGACACGAGGTCCCCTGGCACCTGCACATATACAGTTCATGCGAAGACAGACAGGGACATCACTCAACCCTCTTAACAAGAGCCAGCGCGACTCCGGTGGCCAAGCAGCATGTGTGTGTGCACATGCATTAGTGTGTTTGCAATGCAGTGGCCTCCATCCATAATTGAGCCCAAGACACAACCATCAACACAAGTATAATTGGCCGGCGAGAGTGAAGGGGGTGGGACATTCTGAGGGAGGACCAGGGAGAAAGAACCGAGGAGGAGGTGGAGAGATGGAGAGAAAGTTATTTACATGCTAATGCCGTCCTCAGCCCTTCAGCTGCCTCTTTGGGTATGTTGCCCGCTACCCTCGAATAAGCTCTTAGCTGGCAAGCCGGTCGCCATGTTTACACAATAAACAAACAGCAATGAGGTTAAAGTCTTTTCATCCATCTTTTTGTGCGCGCCTACATTATTAGCAACAGTGAGCTGTTGCGTAACTGTTTTGTAGCGTCTGAAGGACTCAGCTGACTGCTTTCTGGCCTCTTTGTCATCCTGCGACTTTTTCTTGTTTTCGTTTCCTAGGCAACGGAATGGGCGCCGGATGAGGAAACCAAGAAGTCCTGTCAGAGCAAAGGCAAAACAGAGGTAACCTCCATCCCACCCCCCAATTACAACACTTGATGTCAGCACGGCCTGCCTGTCGGAGAGGCCATCGTAATATCTTCGGGCTTCTGTGGCGAGGTCCTTACGGGCCTCGTGGGAGGGCTCGCTGCAGAACAGCTATTTCAGACCCTTCAATCAAGAGTTGTTTTTCTTGCAGCGAGGAGGGAGGGCAAAGGGACGGGAACTGCACACAACACAGCCCAGAGCAAGACGGCGAGACACACGCACGCCGACTTTGTTTCCAGTTCCCCGTGTCTGATGAGCAAACTGCAGTCAGCCTTCGTATTTCCATTATTTAGCGATTGCAGCGTCGTTTTGTCTCCCACAGCGTCTGCAGAGTGACGGGTGATGCCGAACACAAAAAACGATCAATTCTTTTTGCTGCCTGCATCACTGCAATTACCTCAGCTCTTCGCGACAACACAAAGCAGCACATTTACAAAAAGTGATACATAAAACGTTTTATTACCCATAAATCTATTTCATTCCTTTGTTTAAAAAAACACACACTTTTTCTGAAACGTACTTGACTTATTGTAGAGCGTCTTGTCGATGTCACAAATAGGCTTCCATTCAGCTGCAAACGAGCATTCATATTTTTGAACAATGGATTTGCGAGAGCGAAAGCCCCGCTCGCTGGATTGCTTTGCTGTTGGTTGCGTGCCAGTCTGCTACCAGAAGACTTGCTCCATTGTTCCTCGCAGCAACATGCCGACGACGCTTTCGCCAAGCGCCTCAGCTGTTGTTCGACTGTAACTTTTTAAAGGCTTTTTTTTTTTTTCTTCACCTACTTTTATGCAGATCGAATGTCAGAACTACATCAGGGTCCTGCTGGTGAACAAGACTGAGGTCATGACCTGCGGAACCAACGCTTTCCAGCCGCTGTGTATCACCCGGGAGGTACGGATATGTGCGGCCGTGTGTGTAGTTTTGTGGAAATACGGTGAAAACACCGCGGGTTTGACATGTTGTTCTCCCTCTCTCCCCGTGTCTGTCACTTCACTGCTTGTTTTTCGTCCCCCACAGGTGGGCAACATGAGCAGTACGCTGGAGCGGGTGAATGGCGTGGCACGCTGCCCCTATGACCCCCGCCACAACTCCACGGCTGTGGTGACGGAGAGCGGAGAGCTGTACGCCGCCACGGTCATAGACTTCTCAGGCCGCGACCCCGTCATCTACCGCAGCCTGGGTGGGATGCCGCCTCTGCGGACCGCCCAGTACAACTCAAAGTGGCTCAATGGTACAGTATCAAAAGTCACATTAAGTCACTTATTAGCATTATTATTAGCATTACTATTGCACCTTATTACGCTTTTGTTTCCAAATAATGAATTGCCATTTGCTCGATATGTGATGCTGCAAATTCATGAAAACTATTTGAGGTTCGAGCCTGAACATTTAAAAGCCCAAATACCGAGGCCCCGATTCCGTCTACTGCTGTGAGTTGAGGTGTTTTGCTGACATATGACACATGAGGCATCTAATAGAACTGCATTCATAATCCACACGATCAGATATGAGCGAAGCAGGGTTTGAAAATTCCTCCTGTTACTTTTAATATTTTCCTAGTCTTGCCTGGGGCGGCAGATGGGCACGTCTGCACTTTTGCTTCCAACACAAGCGTCTCTTTTGTTACGGCCAAGATGGATCAATCCAACAAGGGGTGTTTTCAACAGATGACACTTTTGGAGTTGAGGTTGTGCGCTGAGCAAACGGGACAGGTCAGGCGTAGCGATTGTTGGGATTTATGGAATAACATTGAACATAAAACGCTGTGAGTCCTGCTTGTCGTGTCAGTGTCAATAATTTAATTTCTCCTGACACTCTGTTTTCCTCTGAAGGTGCTGCAGCACAAATACATAGGCAGTAGGAAGATAAAAAAATAAAGGTGAAAGCCTGTGGACGTCCACTGCGACTCCCAAGTTGCATTTTGATAAATAACCTCAAATTATAATCATGTGTGTGTGTGTGCACCGTCGCACCAAGCTGCAACTCAGACACTGAAACCCAACCCAATTAATCTTTTATTGGTTTATCCACTTTCAGGTTTTGGTGTTAGTGCTGGTCAGTGAGAATTTAGTTTGTGTGCGTGTTTGTGGATCAGGCTCACTGACCTTCGGAGACTGAGATCTAATTGTACCTTGAAGCCGAACTGGGACACTTGAGCCCCAAAGTTGACACAAGGCTAAAATGACATTATCTACAGCCAACAGACGACATCACCAGCATAGTCAGGGAAAGGAATGTCTTCATAAACGCCGTTTGGGAATCAAACTCTAACAGAACCTCCCAGAACCAACAATCTGTAGTTGTTGTGGTGGATCGGATGTGTCGGTCTGGACTTGAGGGTTTGGGTTTGTGGCCACTATAGGTTTTTCACTTTAAATTAGAATAAGGCAGAAACGTGGATTCATGTTGTTTATCTTACTGTATTTAACTGTGACTGACCTTTGTGAGCAAACCCGATATGAACACGATGATGATTTCTCTATTTCTGCAGGTATCCAGCCTTTAGCTCAAAGAATGAAATAAAAATACATTTGATTTAATATGCCTAGGTGCGATTTAAATGTCAGTATTCTTCAATGAAAAATAACTTATCCCAATTTAGAAATAAAATACATAAAAATCCGACATTTTTTTTTACAAATGCAATCATCCAAACATTCTTGTGATCTTTTCTAACAAATCTCTCCAGGCCATTTGCAATATTTCAAAGACTTTTTTGACTTGTAAACTAGAAGCAAAGTCAGGTTTTTATTTAGGATGATTCTTGTATTGCTTTTGTCAGTTTTTTATCTTTTTTTGGGAAACTACCAACAAATTTGTCTATATGCAACCAGGACAGTGACTCTTAATCATTTTGAGCATTGATTAATCTGTCGATTACTTTCTCAGCTGATGAATTACATGTTTAGTGAGTTTCCCAAAGTGACAGCTTCACCCTGCTTGTTGGGTGCCAAACGTTTACTGAACATTTTCAGCTGGATGAAAGAAATTAATCCATCATCAGACTTGTTGATGTAGCTAAACGACGAATAACCAAATACTCACAGTATGTGATACAATGAGAGGCAGGCTGTGAAAAGAGCAGAGCTGCAGAAGAAGATCGAATGCAAGCAAAGATAAAAGGTGGGAGAGTGTGAAGGTGCATGTTTGGTGGTGAGGGGGAGGGAGGGAGGGAGGGAGGGGGGAGTTGTGGGGCCGAGAGAAGCACAGAAGACAGAGTGAGGAGTCAGTGAGTGATGTAATTATTCCTCACGGCAGGGAGAGGGTGAAATTACAACACACAGCATGCTTCACGCCACACAGAGTGTGTGTGTGTGTGTGTACGTATACACAGTACAGTATGCATTTAGACTGTGTGTGTGTGTGTTTCAGAGCAACACACACACACACACGGAGCATGTGGGAGGGAAAAATCTAAGTAACAAAGTAGAGAGTGTCCTCATCAGCATAACTACACAGCTGGCTGCACACACAGTCTCTCACACACACACACACACACACACACACACACACACACACACACACACACACACATCCGTGCCATCACAGACAAAGCCTGCTTTGCTTCATGGCTGATTCTGTGAGGGTTATGGAGTTGAGTTCTCAAAGGATTTGGGGTGTGAATGAAAATCTCATTTCCAGCTCTAAGCCTCTCTAGTTCGGGAAGAACCAAAGGCAGGGAGGGAGTCCTGGATCTAATCAATCTGTTCCCTTATTGGATTGGTAGCCTGCCAGGTGCTGACCAGCTGTTTCCCATCAGGCATCTGAACGACACGAGGACTTATAAAGCCGCTGGTGAAATAATCTAAAGAATATCTGTGTGCTTCTCTCAATCCCCCAAAGGTGTTTATATGTAACCGGATATTTATGTATATTCCGCCTATTTACTTTCACAGCTTTCAGCTGAAATACAACAAACGAAAGAAAATGTTTCTATGCCTGTACATCCTAACACGTGCAGGTGTTTCACCAATCGACACTCCAGGTTCTATGTATTAACCGTTTATTAGAAAAAGACTGTTGCTCACTGGCCATTATAAGCTGATAATGACATCAGACCGAGCTTTTTCCAAATGTACTTATGTTGATCCATTTTAGTTGACGTGGTATCGCTGGTAATGATAATCAACATAACTAACGAGTATGAATATTACTGCGACACAACAACGTGTAAATCCTTGTCAGCTGCATTCGCAAACGTGGTGATTTTTATTACGCAAGTAAAACCAGAGCAGTTTGAAATGCTGGAGCAAATCTAGGTCCTGTGCTTTGTGCATTGTGAGAATGTGACACTTGGAGGAGATAAAGTAGCCTTTGGATATGATCCAAAAACTAATTGCATTTCCCTTCTAAGGTATTTGGCAAAACAAATTATTCTGCATTTTAACGAATATTGCTCTTCACTCTGACTGGATGTATAACCGTCCCTAATGGAATACAGATATGAATCAACCATGGAGATGGGGAAAAATCTAATTCAATTCATTTCAACTTTATTTATATAGTGCCAATTAACAACAAAGTCATCTCAGGGCATTTTACATAAGCAGCTATAAGCAAACGGGCCTTTAACGGAAGAAACCTCCAGCAGAACCGGGCTCAGGGTGGGCGACCATCTGCCTCGACCAAAAAATTAAACTAAAACGGGGGCACAGGCTGTAGACGACTGGTAGATCAAAAATGAGTCACTGCTACTATGCCTCATATGAATATTAAATAACCTTGGCCTTTACTGCCGGTGCATTCAGACTGAGGCGTCCTGTGACGTTGGTGATGGCAGCAGCCAACCAACCTGCCACACTGAACAATCTGTTTGCCGCTCAGCTGGGTGCTGGGAAAACTCTGCTCGTCACTTTTGCACCCACGCAGCTTCAGCAATATTATGCAGAATCTGTCAACTCCTGCTGCCCTTTGGCTGACACACACACACACACACACACACACACACCGTATGCATAAACAGAGAGGCTGTGGTGTGCAGACACTTTGCAGCACGAACGTGCCTCATGCATACACACGCACCCATACGTTACATTCCATCGCTGAGCATAATTAGCACGTTCACATGGTGATTTGCTGCAGGGGAAGTTGCGCCAACAGGTTACGATGGTCGTGTCGTGATTGTAAGTGACCCGACAGGCGTGACACCGCTCACTTGTTCTTCTACATGCTTGTTAGCACCAGCTAACTGAGTGCGGTACAGTACGTTACAGTGATCAGCGTGAATGTTGTTTTTGGTCACAGATATAAAGATGAAATGATGCGTTCAGGGCATTTTGCATAATAAGGATCGATGTTAATCTGCCGGCTTTGTCACCGTTGTCTGTTAGGACGTTTTTCTTGTTAAGCCTGCGATTTTTAAATGGAGATTGAGGATGAACTGATAAGGACCTTTTCTTTATTGAAAATAAAGTGGAAAAGTTGATTAGATCAAGCTGCAAAATGAACGTCCCTCATTGGTCCAGAATAACTACGATTATGAGAAATGAAGACTTTTCAGCACGTGTGGCTGCATTTTAAACTCATTATAGTTTTAAAACGTTAGAATCAGCCCCTCAGCTGACGTCTCTGTTGACATTTTATTTTTTTACACCACACACCTTCTGTGGACAGTCCAAGCTTCTTTTTTGGTGCGATAACGGCTGCAGCAGCCACACAGACACAGATTCACTCTCTTCCTGCTCTGCTCCTGAATCTTATTGTCTTATAAAAAGCCTCACTGGTCCCTGAAGGCACGTCCCATCGTGACTATTAACAGGTCATCTCCACTCTCTGCGTGCGCTTGTAACATCCCCGTCTCCTCCTCTTTGTTTGCGTGTGTGCATCCCTCTGTGCAAATTAAGCTTTACTTGTCTATTTGCATTTGTGCTTATGTGGGTGTGCGAGCGCGTGGCATCGCTTACAATAAATGGGTTCCAGGGGAAAAGTGGAACGACAGAGAGGCGCTTCCTCTGTTTCCTCGTGCCTGTGCACAAGCACCCGAATGAAGACAACAAAACTGTGTGAGTCACAACAGCGTCGTGGATGGTCTCATTCAACCGTAAACCGCAACTTAAAAATCAGAAATGTAAGAAGAAGGAAGTCAGAGGGATTTGTGGATTAACCCTTAAGAGATCCTGGGGACATTTCGTGCCATTCAGCTTTTTATGCTCAAGCCATTTTGGCTCTGCTGAATGAGTCCAGCTCACAATTGCCAGAAGATGTTCATTTTTCAAAACGTTTTAATTGCCGTGTCAGTTCCTTAAATTAGGCTAAAATGGCATAAAAACCAAATTGGAAATGTCATTTTAATCCCACATTTATCTTAACTTAATCTAATTCGTTCCTTTAGGTTACAACTACTGGCCACCAGATGGTGCCACGTTTTTCTTGTCGAAGAATGCAGCAAAATTTCCCGCTTTTTCTGATTTGTTAGCAAAGGTGTCGTGCTAATAAACTGATATGTGTGTGACTACTAATGTTGGATTAATGGTTTGTGTGTGTGTCCTTTATCTTAGTAGGTCACACTTTGCTTTGATAAAAACCAAAATGGAGTGTTATGCAAACATAATGGCTTTGACAGGGTTAAAAACCAAAAACATAATTTAAGTTCAAAATATATATTTTAGCCTGAAGTGGCCTTCAAGCAGTAAGTTGTTTAAAGCATTTTTAAACACAAAAAACAAACAGGAAAAAAATGCATCAAAATCAATGTTGCTGCCGATCATTGACAATTTCAGGGCCCAACAACAACAATAATAATAATCAAATAATCCTTGAAATGTATGGTATGGAAATTATTTCAGTTTTCTTTCGATTAAAAACTATCAATAGAAATATCTAACATTTGCACAGCGGTTACTGGGGAGGTGACATTCCTTGTCATGAGGGAAATGTGAGTTTTTTAAAGGATCTCTTAAGGGTGAATCCTTCACAAAGATGCTAAACTTGACCAGAAGATATTTGAATTCAATCAAAATTACCCAAATCCTGGTGAGGCTTTCAAACCGATGATTGACTGAAAACTACAGATGGGAAATGAATAGATCATTGGGGAAACATCACATCAGATGCATCTATATCGGACAAAAAGTAATTTTATAAATATGAAAATGGGAAATTTAGACCCAATTTCATCTCTCCAGTGGAGCTCCAGAGACACGTGGGGTCTCTGCTAAAAAATCTTTAAATGTGTTCTGGTGGCCCAACACCTCACCTACATAAATGATATTTCTTTACACTTTAATTCACGAGTATTTCTTTGATAAAGAAAGATCGTTTCTAAACCACAAACTAAATTGGCACATAAAGCCAAAACTATCAGTTTGATTAGATGCTATAAAAGGTAACAGGGAAAACGTGATTTGATGTATGTGGATGCATTATTCAAAGGCTTTTATGTGAAGCCTCCTAAATGTAAACGTTCCATCAGCCTGGAAGTGATTTTCTAAAAACATGCATGTACAAGCTCGCTCGCCTGCACGCTCACAGCTACAAATTAGTATTCTGCGATGAGTCATGTGTTTACAAAGGACGACGGTAACAACCCGTTCAAACCGTTATTCGGGCTGCTTTACCTGATAACCCACCCAGCGCCGAGAGCCATTAATCATTCGCCGAGGACCCCGGGGCAATAAAAGCAGCACGGGCATCCACTTAAACAGACGCGGCTCCATGGATTTACCATCAAAACATCAGACAAATTTATTAGTCGCAGATTTTATTTATCTCTCTCCTCCTTCCCTCTGCACGCTCTCCTCTCATTTGCACCTCTGACTTAAGACATCATCTTATTGCAATCAATAATCTGCAGCACAGGGGTCAAAGCGACAGCATCAACAAGATAAATGTGGCACAAATGCCTGATTCCCAGGAGCAGTTGTGTAATGATCCTCTTGCTTCCGACAGAGCCTCACTTTATCTCGGCCTACGACATCGGCCTCTTCACCTTCTTCTTCCTGCGGGAGAACGCAGTGGAACACGACTGTGGCAAGACGGTCTATTCCCGTGTGGCACGCGTCTGCAAAAACGACATAGGCGGGCGTTTCCTCCTGGAGGACACCTGGACGACGTTCATGAAGGCCAGGCTCAACTGCTCCCGCTCCGGAGAGATCCCCTTCTACTACAACGAGCTGCAGAGCACCTTCTACCTGCCGGAGCAGGACCTCATCTACGGCATCTTCACGACCAACGTGTGAGTCAATGCACCACAAGTCACTTTAATAGAACTTATGGTTTGAGCAGCAGGTTTTACAGGTCGTTCACCTGCAGAAACGTTGTCTGACTTTTCTCTCAGGACAGTTGGATTATTCACCACCGTGTAAAGTGTGACTCCCAACACGGAACTGTGGGTAATCAATCACCATAGTGTTTAATTCAATTTTCTGCCTTTATTCTTTCATACGTGTCAGATTAACAAGTTACACGCTGTAATAAGTCTGTAGAGAGGGAACGTGGCCATTTGTTTACCTGCTGCACAGAGACACATCTGCCGTGTAAAGAATTAGCGCGTGTTGTTTTCACGTCTGCACGCGAGCACTGGCGTTACGCTGAGTCGTGTCGTTAATTGCCTTCATCCTCTGGACGTTGTGCCTGTTGCATGGAGCGTTGCGCCCTGATTCAGCAGAGGAGGCTTCTGCGTCTCATTTAGTGTCTCGTTGAAGTGCCTGTGCTGTTGTTTTGGACACGTGCAGATCCCGGTCGAGCTGTAATCTGCTCTGAATTTGATCCAGTGATCCCTTTGAGTGGTCACGAGTTGCTTCGTCGTGGTATAAAATGGTGACAGACCGCGCTTTAAGTGCTACATGTCATGTTTTTCATGAGAATCCGACGACTCTGGACTGGGAAAAATAATCACATATGTCTCTGGTGTCATGTTTCATGTCTCTGGGACACTGTTATGTTCACTTTTAGTTCTGTTCCCTTTATTCACAACTCCACGCTGCACACAAAGTGGCGCCCCGGATGTTTTCTTCCGTCTCATTGCATCACCTGAGGGTCGTCTAGCATCTTCCTTGTGTCCTCGGTCTTGCTCTGTTAGCTCCAACACGTGTGTTTTTACCCCAGTAAAAAGCGGCACCGGCAAACCAAACATGGAAAAATGAAAATAACTTCATAAATACCTTTAGTGTGTAAAGTAAAACTACCTAATTATGCTTGATGAGTAAACATGACAAACATGGCAGGGCTGAATGTCCAGAACTCTGGTGTAGGATCAGGTTACACACTGAGCAGCAACATAAATGTGTGTTCTCTGTTTTCTCACAGCCGCTGTTCGTCCTGAATCGCACACATAGCATGTAACAGTAGCTACAGGATATATCACATTTTACCGTACGACAGAAAACCCACACAAACCTACAACTCAAAGACGTGACACCCCCCCACACACACACACACACGGATCCACAGCACTCAGCTGCTTCTCTATACAAACTATTGCCAGTGTGACTGAAGACAAAGAAGTAAACAATGTAAAATAAAAAATATCTACGTACACCCTGCGTATCCATGTGTGGATCGTAGCACGTGGTGTTTTGCACATGTACCAGTCTCCAGGTCTGAGGAATCAACTGGATTCACTGGGTTTTTAAATGGTCTGCTTTCAATATGTTAGTGTCATTTCAAAGGTGGCTTGGTGAAATGTGACGACACACCGACTTTAATTAGATCATAATACTGAGGTTGTATTTTAGAACTGACCCAAGTGTTGGTCCGAATTAGGTTGTTAAAATGTGTCTTTGTTTCTCTTTATTCTCCACACTGAGTATTTTTCCAAGAAAAAGTGCGAGTTCCCAGTAACAGGATCTCAGTTCCTGGTATATGACCTCAGTACAAATCCCTCCACAGTTTATTAAACCTCTTAAGGCACGTAATGATTCAGCCCATTGTTACTGATACACTGCATCTTTTACTCATCACTCATCTTAAACACATTCCGAAAACCTTGGTTATCACTCCTCAGAGAGCAGTAATGTCTTATCAACTTACCGTTATTTCCCTTCAATTATAAACATTTCATTGCATAATTTCTTATCTCGGATCATTAATCTCAATGAGCGTGAATAAAAGTTGCTCTACGATAAAACATCTCGTCTTATTATTCACATTTTTAAAAGAAATGTATGAAATTGTTCTCTGGCAAGAAGAGACCGAACGCATATCTAAATGACCTCAAGGCTGGTGCACGATGATGAAAACAAATGCAAAGCTCGCAGTTTTCTTTTCGATTTGAGTATGTGAGATTTACTTACTTACTGTAACCCTGAGCAGGCGGGGACACGGGGCGGAGCCACTTACGCTGGGGCGCACGTCGGACAGGACATTGACTTAATTCAAGCACAGATACAAACCAGTTGCGCTCGCATTCACATCTACGGGCAAAGCCGAGTCACTGGTTAGTGTGTGTGTGTCTGGGAGGACGTTGCAGTGGCCTGGGGGAAACCCACGCAGGCGACATGCAGACTCCACACTGGAAGACATTGCTAACAACCGTGACATCCACCTTATGTCATGTGACCCAAAAAGCAGCACTTACCATCTACAGCAAGTAGAATTACTGTAATATGATACTTATCCATGCATTGCTCCTCAATGGGACCCTCTCTGTTGAATAGAAAAAGATGAACAGCCCCACTAAAACCCGCTGCAGCTGTGCTGAAGAGCCTTTTCAACACAAACAAGAATATTAATGGGGAGACAGTGACACACACACAGAGCGCTTCATCTCAAGCTTCTTTTTATTTGGCCCTCTGAATTCTTCACTTCATGTGGTTTGTTACGCCGATATTTTCCCACCTATACAGAAGGAGACAATTTCCCCGAGTTTAGAGCCTCCCCGCTGCTGCTAATGATCAGTGTGGATGCGCGCAGCTCTTAGCCGAGCTGGATATACAGAGTGAGTCACCCCGTCTGTGGTGTTTGATTGCTCCAGGTGGGGGATGTCACACACTTCATTACAGAGAGGAAACAGTAAAAGTGTATAGATTAGACCTTCGGTTATGCTTTTTATTTTTAGTTAAATGCATCCCATAATTGCCTAACTAGTGGATGGTGGCAACTGTGACTCAGGATACACTCAGTCTGTACTGTACTGTCGTCCAGAACAACAACAACGTCAGTGGAAATATTGCTACAATAGCTACCAGGCGCCGCAGACAGCCATCCAAATATATAAATATTCATGCCCTCCAAAGAATGATGGGTTATTATTGGCATTGCCTCAAAAGGACAGGTGCACATTTTTCCGGTCAGGGTCCATATGAACAGTGGAACAGGTTTTACTCACTAACTATTCCTTCTTTTATTTATAGCTACCTCAAACAGAAGAGTCCTTCATCTGTGCAGGAAACGTTTAATCTTCCCACATTAGTCACATTGAGAGGTCTTAGTTTAAAGATGTTTTTTTTGTTCCGCTGTGAAACTGGAAATTATAGATTAAAAACCCATAATTTTGTAAACTCAGGCCACTTAATCCCCATTTTACAGTAACGTCAGATACACAATAATACGTTTGCACAGAACAAGACCTGCAGATTTCCATAGCTTCTATTGTTATGAATATATGAAGAGGATGAATGTTCGTAGAAGCTCCTGTCATTAAAAAACCTGACCCATGTGACACATGGGTCAAGGTCAGGTGCAGGTGTGCTGCTAGATGGAGGCAGCGTTTTTGTGACCAGGGCGCTCCTCTCCACCATCGAGTTATGTCCATGAATAAAATTGCTGGATCGATGGTAGATTGTTGGACGGCCGTGGAAACTTTGTGTGTGGTGAGCAATAAATATTTCACCCGAAGCGAAAGGTCAACGTGTGGAAAGACACTAATAGTGAGTGACAGCTACTTTTACCTGCTTAGCTGCCCCTCGGTGGCTTAGCTGCTACAGCCACCAGCACACGAACAATCGGGAAAAAAATAAAATCAACAAGCATTTTGAGAGCGTTCACCCTCTCCAAACGATGAAACCGTTCCATTTTGGACACAGAATTTTGTCTTTTCAGCTCTTCGCTCAAAACAAAATAACTACACTGCATGAAAAATATTGGCCATCTGAACTGAACTTCTCCCCAGTAAGGAAGAGCATTTGCTGTGCGTTTGAACTCGTGCCCTTCCACTGGTCCCTGCAGTAGAAAAAACCTACGATCCTGCTTTATTTGGATTCACTCTCTTACCCAGAGTTACAAGAGGGGAGGTAAAGCAGCTACACAATAAACTGGGATTTGACCAGAACACACCCTGGAAAGGAAGATGGGATGCACATACAATAACAATGAATGAGTATTCACAATTCATGCGTTTCGTTCTTCTGGGACAATCTATCCCTCTTATTTAATCCCCACGAAATACAAAGCAAACTGGTTAGACAATGTGAGAACGCGAAGGGAAAGAGGAACCCAATAAGTTCACTCGGTCTATCGCTCACTGTGACCGGCCACAAAATAAAAACACGCCGATAAAACTCTCCGACACCCAGGTAGTTGCCATGCAGCAGAATTCAAGAAGTGCTAAATGTACAAAATACAATCGTCCACAGTTACACAAACTGAGATATGTGACAAATATCAAGGTTTTCAGGGGTTTGTCTCCAGAGGCGACCTGCAGTGCCAGCACATGTTCACAATACAAGCATATGTCTTTGAATTTGGCAAGTCGAGTCTGGTGTCACCGGATCTGCCTCTCAAACATGCACTGTACTCTGTGTGGTGTGTGTGTGTGTGTGTGTGTGTGTGAATGGTTGTTGGTATTCAGATGTATTCTGTGTTCTGCCAGGGGAGAAGTTGAATCCTGCCGCTCACCTTCTGCTCCCTCACCTGTTAAGCTGCCGGTATTTGCCGCCACATGACTGCTTTCCATCAGCCTGCGGCTGCTTTAGCGATAGACGGAGAGAGAGAGAGCGGGAGCAGGAAACGGCAGGCAGACAAAAGACAACAAAAGCCAGGGGGATAAAGAGAGAGAGAGGAAGGAAATGAGAAGAGGTAATGAGGAAAATCAGTGAGCTTCATGCTTTTGTTCATTATCCTTTGTCTCCTCCTTCCTCGCCCTTCCTTTGTAAAGTTGGTCCTCCCTCCAAGACCGCCTCCCTCGTCGGGGCCGGATATGTTAATGCAATCACCACAAACACTATCTCCATCTGTCTGGCCTAAATTGAACAGGCTCACAGCTGCTCCCAAGAGTTCAGGTTTTAAAAGGGAACGGGAAGAGTCGGAGCAGAGTATTTATCCTCTCCATGACCTGGGCCGGGTACCGGTGCAGAGTGACCTTCACCTCTGATGTTTCGCATACCTCATGGCTGACAGTGCATCTGTATTATTGGTAACTACTTTATTGCCTTCAGCAGGGTTTCAAGAATTATTTTACAGGAAAAACAAAACAACTTTCATTTTTCAGCAAGCCCAGTGAAAAAAGACGTTCGAAATGGCTGTAAAGCACGGAACAAAATGTAGCTCTGAACTGTGAAGATTGTTTAACAGCGTCTTTGTCTTCACGAGTCTTTTTGGGTGAAGCTCAGTGACGCACCGACTAGCATGACCCCGGCCCTGACCCTGAGGTGAAGACAGGTTGGGTTTCTTTTAAAAAATAAAAATAAAAACATCACACTGTGATTTCTAACATCTCTTCTATCTGAAAACCCAGCCTTGAAAAAAGCCTCTTTCAACAGTACGTTGTACGTACTTGTGGGTTTATTGCGCTATCATTGTTTTTCCGACGTTCAGTTTTGTAGTGGCCTTTAAAGAATACAGTTTCCCACGAGCCCTCAGCTTTCATTTTAGTTTTTTATTTAAATCAATTAAAATCGCTGGCTGCTTAACACTGTTGCCTCCGCTGTGACGCGCTCGGAGCACATATTACTGCTTTACACACTTTAAATTCGAATGCAGATAGGAGATTGAAAGAAATAAATTTAGTTTATATTGAACTGCTAAAGAAGCTGAAAAATCAGTATGATTTTATGAATTCAGCAGCAAAGTCCAATACAAACAGGCCTAAAACCTAAAACTGCATTAAAAAAAAGTCATTCTGCATCCTGTACGTGTCTGTTCTGTCAAATGCCTCAAAGTGATGACTGAAACCTTCCATGGAGAGAAACCTCTAGATCAAAGACCAGGTCCTGGTTTGTAACGCAGCCTCCCCTTGAACACTGGGAAAAACGTCACAGCAGACACATGCAAATGTTCTCCGGGCTTCTTACACATGGAAAAGTGATTTGGCGGTTTAAAAATGGTAGAGTGCCCCTTTAATCAGTCACTCGAAAATATAAGATACCGCCAATCAATCAGTGGTACAAATAAAATCCTTCCCGCCTACTTCAGATAAGAAGAGTGGAAGAAAACGGGGAGGGGGAAGCGATTCAGCTGTAATTTTATAGAGATGTGCACGAGCCAGTGAAGCATGTCAGGCGTTGATGTAGTGAAGGGTTTTAGCATTCCATCAGAAGGAGACACTTAAGACCTCCGAGCACGACCAGGTCCTTTAATTAACTCCGAGCCCTTATTGGCAGGGTCCCTCCGTCGTGTGTTCAGAAAAGCAGCGCGATTCTCCCGCTGAGGTGACTAACCGGCCATTACTAACTAATTATGAGCCTCCTATCTATTTCTGGGTGACTTCACGGACTCCTGCACTTCACTAGTTCTCTCATGTCTGAGCGGCTGGGGGCAGGATGAGAAGTGCCGCGGTAAATGGTCCATTAATTGATTTGTAGATGGGGACACACAGTTATTCGACAGTTTACAAGGGATTCGGCCATTTTGCGCGTGAAGTCGTTCACGAGGTCAGACAGCAAAACATCTGCTGCTTCAGTCATCTCAGATGTGCCGATTTCCTGCTCTTTCACATACGGCTTTTTTTAATTGAGAAAAAAAGATCTCTCTCCAATAACTCTGATTTATACATTTTGTTTGAGAGATGTTGGATTTAAATATTTTTTTTGTATCTTCAACAGTTATTTACTAGAACATATTTTCCATGTGTGTCTTACTGAGCATGGAATACCTCCATCAGAAGTGGGCAGAGGTTTCTGAGCGTGACACAACCTTTAACCAACAAAATAATTTCTAATTTTACTCCCTGACTAGTAAATTCTGTACAATTATGAATTAATGTCATTTTGATAATGGCACTGGGCTGACAGTTTTTTAGGTTTTAGTGGAGCAGGGAGGGGGAGGGCTGGGTGGAGCAGAGCACGTTGATTTTAAGACTCGTGCCACCATTTAACCAAAGCTAGTTCACGCGAACGTTTGGTTTCCACAGTAATTAGCCCCGACACCTCACAGCTAGAGGGTCCCTGGTTTGAATCCCTGCAGCCTTTCTGCCTGCAGTCTGCATGTTCTGTCCGTGCTTGTGTGGGTTCCCTCCCACAGTCCAAAGAAATGCGTGTTTGTTATCCAGAGACTCTGAATTTCCTGTAGGTGTGAATGTGAGTGTGAATGGTTGTCTGTCCGTCTGTGTATGTTTCTCTGTGTTGGACCCAGCATAGACTGGAGACTTGTCCAGGGTGGACCCCACCTCTTGGCCATGACAGCTAGGATAGGCTCCAGCTCCCAGTGACCCTTAACAGGGGGAGCAGTTAAAGATGCATTTCCCCCAACATAGCAAACAGGTTTTTCCTTTAATGTAGTATTTATTATTTTATTTTAGGTGAAGCACGGTGGCTAAAGGGAACAACTGTGCCACTTCCTGTGGATCCTAAATTCATTCCTAACCACCAAACATTTGTGACTGACTTGAAGTCGGATCAGATTGGACTTGGCTGATACAGTAAATGACACGACGGGCAGCCCAGCGCGGCCGGCCACACGACTGTACAGTATTTTAGATTTTACACAACACTCTCCACCTGTCTTATCAGCTCACTGAAAAATCTACTTTGAAATGAAATGTGGGCAATTCAGCCTCAGTGGAAGATTGAGTCAGACATGAATACAGTTTGACTGACTCTGCTCCAGCACCTTTAAATTCTTAAATAGAACCCACCATTTGCATTTAGCTTCATTCCACTCACTTAGGGCCTGTGTGATTGGTAGCACTGTTAAAACAGGCCAAATCAAGCACAGCCTCTGCGTACTACATGGATCAAAATGTGTCTCTCAGATGTTCGCGGTTCCATTATAATCAGTGAACTGTGCACTCCCTCACAATACAGTAGCTCGAATCGAACACCTGGATTTGTGTGCAGCTCATTGAACCTGTGGTGCTCTGTTGTTCAGTGTAGGTGTTGCTGACTCAGGCTGCCTCTGAATGTGACTGTTTGGGGCCAAAGCTGTTGCTTTTGCTGGCGTATTGTTGTGCAGTGTAAAAATATGTATGGATAATCTTGGCAGCCTCAGTTCAATTTCTGGTCCCTGCAGCCATGTAGCTCTGCTGAGTGGGCTTTTCTTCCTTTTTCTGCTGTGATGCAGGTATTCACTGAGGTTGAAACATTGGCCTTAATGTAGTTTTAGCTGTTGCCTTTTTTTCCCACATAAAATGAGGTTAGCTTAAAAAAAAACAGGTGTCAGCTGGACTCCGCTGTAGTTCCTCAGCACCGGTGTTTGTGTTTGTGTGTACAAAGCTATCGCAGATGTCTCTTTTCTTGTCCAATCAGTTCTTTTAAATAGCACACTTAAGAACAAACACGATGACGATGAACAAAGTACGTCACGAAGACGTGACCAAGTGTCCAGTCATTACAACAATCAGTGAAAGAAACCTTTATGAATTATGAACAAGATCGTAAGGTGGAATCTCTTGGGATCTGGTTTGAGATGTGCAGCAGCGAGCTCAGCGTCAAGCCTAACAAGACAGAAGCTTGTCGAGCGAGACGTTTATCGGCCACTTGTTTACCAGGCAGCCTCAGTTCTTATCTTATCCGACTGTGGGCCAAAAACGTGCTAAGTGAAGGGCTCGTCGTCTTTCTATCACCTGAACAGAAATCCAACCTTTTATGTTGTATATGTAGGACTGACTCAACCTAAAACACCAGTGTTGCTTTATGTTAATTTTACATCTGTGTTTCTGGAAAACAGCCACTGCTGTAGCACACGCACACAGAACGAATTAACTGCTGCCTTGGGTCTTTTCAGCTGACAATAAGAAAATACCTGTTGTAGAACTTCATATTAGCGCATGAGTGAGCAGCATCCTAATGTTGTACCTGCAGGTAGAGCTTAGTTTATGGTGGTAGTTTATGGCACAGTTGGTGCTGAAATGAATCGTTTCGATCACGTATGCTTGATACAAAAATCCTGCCTACATCTTCACAGGACTGTCTGATAATTGCTGCGCAAGGAAATGTACTCTTTTCACTAAAGTGTACTATATAATACGGGAGTGCGTTAATTTACTCTTCACTCCAGGCTGTTTGGAGAATGTCGAGTACACACTGATCTCTGGTGAGGAGAAACAAACAGGGAGGGAAAGAGCAAGTGTATCTATCAGAGAGAAGGAGCGGGTGAGAGAAACGACACAGAACAGCGGCAGAGCCTCCTCCTGAGTTCCTGCTGATGCTTCTTTCTCTGTCGTTCCCTTTCTGTCTCTCTCCCACCATCGCTTATTCTGAGCGTTAAAGACACAGCAGCGTTTAGAGCGTACGGCGAGAGCGCGCACTGACAAATCCAAAGCAACGCGGGATGTGAGAGGTTTGATAAAAGGGTTTGAGCAAATTAGTTCACAGCGCAGAAAACGACAAGGAGAGAACGACAGGAGCGGAGCGGGATGAATCCTCTAAAACAAGACAAGAAATCAAGTATCAGAGGGAACAACCAGTGACAGGAAGAGGCTGTTGGGACAAGATGAATCGCTTGAAGAAGTAATGAAAGTGATCATCGTGGTGCTCGTCCTCAGAGAGCGCCAGAGCGGTGGCAGCAAACGGCATAGCAGATGTCAAACAGCTTTTCAATCACTTTCCTGGGCTTTTAAGCAGATTCAAAACATATGGGCTGCATCCATTAGCGCGATAGACGGTGTTCTCGTCGGCTCCCTTATGCTCCCTTCTCTTGGCATTATGGGCAGCAATTCCCCATCAAAGCAGAGGTCTCAAACAATCTGGACGCCGTCGGGCTCGGGGTTTGGTTCCAGGGCAAGTTATAGCTACAGCGTGGCCACAAAGCCACACTTTAACTTCACACTCGGTGGTTAGCGCTCAGTTATTGCAGCACATGTGCCTGTGGTTTTCCTCCAGTTGAGGTACGGTTACCACTGGCTCACCACAGCACTCACTCTGCTTTGCACTTTGCCTCTGGCTCCCTGTCACTCATCTCCATCCGAGCCATTGATGAAAAAGGGATAAAAAGTCTGGGGGCTGCTTTCTGCAGCAGCCTGCGAGTCAATCAATGAGCCACGTGTTCAGCTTCCTCCGTTGTTTCGTCACAGCTCATTTGGAGCCTCACAGCATTTCCCCACCTACAGTAATGAGAGTTTTCTCACAAGACTAGTCCAACGTTTAAGAAAGTAACATCAAAAGAAGGAACAAAAGCCGTCCCAGCTTTTTTCAAGTGCACTTAAATACGTCTTTGATCTAACTTAATGTTAGTCTCCTAGTCTGATTTTTTTCAACAGATTTGACGCAACAGTGTCTGTCACTTGGATTTGTCTCGTCGGTTATGTCTCAGTCAATGCAGTGGCAGAACTGTGTTCTGTTTCATCTTTCCAAGAGGTTTCTAGAGAGTTCTTACATACAATGCTGTAATATGCTGCAAACTGGATATGTTCTTGCCATAGGTGGACCTATTATTGTGTGTGGTTTTACATTAAGGCGGTAACTCCACGTAACATTGGCGAGCCATCAGTGGCAGCTCAAGTGTTCTGTGAGATGTTCAGGGACAGTGCAGAGTTGGTCAAAATTGTAAGTCCATACAAAATGCAAAAATATTTGCATTTGTCGTTGTGATCACAACATTGCAAATTCCTAGAGATGCTGAAACTGCTAGTTGCTAATTCAGCATTGCTTTTATTTGTGTAGCTTTGCCAGAACGATTTGGAAAGGCGATGGGGCTCAGTTGCAGTTATAGCAAAATTACACTTGCTTTCATTAGATCAATAATGCCAGAAATAGGAGTGACAACAATCCAAGAAAATAAATAGCTTTTACTTTTTTTTGGCTTTGCCAAGATCCACTTCTCACTTTTCCATTCATTAACAGACAAACCATTTGCTGTGGTGTTTGCAGGAAACAACAGGAAAACCTGTCAAATCGCTTACGGCTTCTTCCTTTCATAAAAATGGTCCTATAGCATGTATGGTGTCAGGGCCCTGTCAACCAACAGCATTTCAGAGTAGCCTGTAATTGCAGTCAGTGAAAATAAAAAATGCAGCCAAGCTAACAGATGAATGACTGTGTCATGAGAAAATGAAAATAAACGGAATAAAAACCAGCCAAAAGCGGCTTTGATAGCCGGTTGACAGCTGCATATTTAGCTCTCACTAAAAATTTACCAAATACTGGGACACATTTTACTGTGTTTTTTTTCCTTTTCCGCCTCCGCTTTTTCAGCCAGCAGCCTTCACTGATTTATACATTACCCAGGGTACCAAAACGGCTCACAAAGCACCATTAAGTCCTAACAATAGTCTTTCATTCTGCGCCTCGCTGTCTGAGTCGTTCGGAGGTTCTTGGTGTTTCTATCTTGCTCTCTCCCTATAATGTTATCTCTCGCTATCTAATAACTGATGGTTTATCAGCATCTCACAAGCCATGCCCAGGCAGCGGGCAGTTCACAGCCACAGTTAAAAAGTCCGAGTGTTTGCTGGCTGTATGGGGAAGCGGGAAACGCAGTCAGTTAAGAAACTCACTACACCGCAGCACATTATGGCCGTAGAGCATTACGATAATAACTTTACTCACGTAGCCAGTTTAGCAGGGGTTTGCTCTCATATGTTGCACCTGTGAGGCAGCTGTGAGAGTGTTTGCACATAATCTGTGCAACCGCCTCCCATATCCTCCGATTAATACCGTCCTCATTCAGTGTGCAGCGCTGATAGCTTAGCTTTCCCTGCTCCCAAAGCGAGCCTGCAACGCAGTGGCCGTTTAGCGCGGGTATGAATGATAGGACTTCCATTAAGAGGCTGGAACACATTGCAGAATGGCTTTATTACACAGCTGAACACTGCTGATTTCTGATACGGCTTCCCATTTAATGCTGCCGACGTGTAAACTAATGTGAATATTATTGTGGAAATAATCCATTTCTGTTCCTTCTTCCCTCTCTTTCTGTCATTACCCTCTTTTCGACTACCTTGCACTCTCTCTATAAAGCAACAGCATAGCAGCATCTGCAGTGTGCGCCTTCAACCTGAGCGCCATCACGCAGGCCTTCAACGGACCCTTTCGCTCCCAGGAAAACCCTCGCTCCACCTGGCTTCCCACTCCCAATCCTATCCACAACTTCCAGGTCGGTTTAAATGCATATTTTTCTATTGTCTAATGAAAACCAAATTAAGCTCTGAAGGTTAAGATTGGCTGATTCACTAATCTAAAAATAAAGATATCAGATACTTTCTACATAAATCATAATGCTTTTAAAACCATCTACAGCTCCAGACACAGACCAAACAATCTCCCATTTCACGTCACAATGAATGAGCACACTCAGCTTTTCAGAAAGCTGTAATTTTCATATCTGTCCCTTATCTGTTCTTGTGTTGTTGCTGTCATTACACACATGGAAGCTGTGGTTTTGTTTCCCTGGAAAAGCTGCAATTACTGAGAACAGAATTTAGAAGTGAAACTATTTAACCAGATGGCATATTTTTATTTAGTAAGTACAACGACAGGTGTGCGAGTTCCTTTAACATTGTGTTTTTCTTCTCTGTGTGTTTAATTTTCCTGGCATTTTCACACCCTCCTCTGACAGCTCGCTCTCTCTCTTCACTTACTCGTTTCCTTTTGTCTCCAGTGTGGAACTATAAATGATGAAGGCCCAAACGAGGGTCTGACAGAGCGCAGCCTGCAGGACGCCCAGCGCCTCTACCTGATGAACGACGTGGTCCAGCCGGAGTCTGTTGATCCGTTGGTCATGCAGGACGATGTCCGCTTCTCCAATCTGGTCGTGGACATTGTTCAGGGCATGGACACCCTCTACCATGTCATGTACATCAGCACAGGTCTGTGGGGAGCAAAGGAGAGAAGGACTGTCTGGTCTATTCTGTACACCTTACATAGGAAACTTGACTTATCTTAAAGACAAAATACAGTAGCAAACAGAGAGGTGAATTCTAATTTGTTTCTATGTTTCTTCTCATACCCTCTCGTCTAATCAGAATATGGCACCATCTTAAAGGCACTGGCTACACCCAACAAGAACCTCCAAGGTTGTTACCTGGAGGAGATGGAGCTTCTCCCCCCAGGGGTTCGCGAGCCCATCCTAAGCCTGCAGATTCTGCACAGTGACAGGTCACTCTTTGTTGGCCTCAACAACAGAGTCCTGAAGATCCCACTGGAGAGGTGCTCCACCTATAAAACTGAGACGTAAGTACAGCATAAAGATCAGGTCACATGGAACTTTGATATACTGATATTAATTCAATACATGGAAAGCCTTAAAGTAGTGTATGATCCAAACCTATCACACAGATATAAAGAAACATTATGATTTCAACCAATGGTAAGAGGGAGATTTGTATTAAAGGTTAAAAGGTGATTTTTTTTTTTTTTTTTATTGACTAACTGAAATTGACTTTAACTGAAAGATTGTCATTATCTATACACATACAGCAGATGTCATAGTTGGTCATATCCATGGCAACAACTAAGGTTTTTATACAAATGCAAATGCTTATAGGAACCTACACAGTGAAGGATTCAGGTCAGAGGCTCACAGAACACACACACACACACACACACACACAGACACACACACCTCCACAATCTCCACAGCATGTCAGGTAAACTTGCATGTCAAACAGGCTGACTGGTTGATTTAAATCCTGCTGGGAAGCAGCTCTGACAGGAAAAGAACAAACATGAAAATACAAAAGTATATAAGAAACAGCATGTGAAAACATCCGCTGCATGTTCAGCCCAGAGGGGCGTGTTTCAGCCTTGAGTGTGTTTAATCCCCTCAGCTCAGCATCGTCACCGACTTTACAAACCTCAAACTGGTCATAGGTGTAAATAATGAAGCTATTTGTCATCAGCCCCAGCCCAAAGTGCACAGCGTAAACCGACCTTAAAGTCACTGACAGGAATGTTGCATTCAACGTTTTACCGTAATCTTTACTACTACAGTTGAGTGAAAAAGTTGGCAAAATATCACAGTACAACACTGAATCATTTGTAAAATATTTGTAAAAATGTTCCTACATCTTCTGTGTTAACGAAATCGGTCAACAAATGTTTAAAAAAGAAAGTTATAGTAAAATTTCTAGGTAATTTTCCTGATATTTTAAATCGGGTGTCAAATCTTTAAAAAAGACACCTAATATGTAGAACCCGGTGTATGAAATTGGACTTGCACTTGAATTGCAAGTGGGTAGATCTCCAGGGTTAGTCTCAAGTGGTTTGCTGAGAGCAACAAAAACGGTGGGATCAAGATGAAATCAATCAGAATCAACTGCAGCCCAATATCAGGAGATTTTAAAGCAAAGCCTCCCCATTAGTTAAAAAGCTAAAAATGAGGAGGCAGGAAATGATCCAGTCAATTCAGCAAACGTGGAACTTTTGCAATTATATAATTTTTATTATTTTATCGTATAACTCTTTTTATACACTACTAGCCAAATGTGCATTAAATATGTTGATGAAATTAAATTCTTAACTCTTTTTGCCATTTCAAAGTGAGGGGTTTGCAAAGTTTTGCACTCAACTGCACACCATTATAGCCTGCAGCCATCAATGGCCCCTATTAAAACAAAGCTGAATCTTTGAAGCACAGCATTGTGGCCCCGGATGGGGGCTAATGAAACTGTGCTCTGTCTGATATCGCACTTCCTAAAATTCTCCAACTACAATAACGAAGTGTAGAGCCAGTCCTCACCTTCTGAAAGCGGTCGTGTGGTACACACAGAATATATTATTGTTCATTTTATGTGTTTTGGCAGAAGATTCATTCTAAACTGGTTGGTCCTCTATTGAAAGTAATTATCTGTCCTCAACTACGATTAATGTGTGGAAGACCTCGCCTATAATCATTAAAGACCGTATGGAACCAGACAAATGACTGGGGCGGTATCTGCTTGCTAGAGGAAATTAATTTGTTTTGCTGGGTTTTTTTTTCCGTAATGAAGTTCAGTATAATACAGAGAAAGCACTGTTCTAGTTTTTGTTTATGTCTGAATCACACTATGAAAAAAATGTTTTTGAAGCTACACCATACACTGCCGGAGAAATTTCTCTGAAGGCACATTTGTGTGTGAGCGAGAGAAAGAGAGAGGCCTTTAGCTCTGTCATATGCAGCTTCAGGGTTATTCATGTGAAAATCTCTCTCTGGAGGGTGAATGAGGGGAGAGAGACTCACGGGCTGTTTGTCCAACCTGCTGCATCTCATCAGCGCTCTCAATCAGCGTCCTCAGCCAGCCACCCCACTCCTTCAAAGTCAACTTTTTTTAGCATACAAATGGCTTGAAGCCTCCGCCCCCCCGACTGTTTGTGTGGTTGTGTGTCCGTGTCTGCATATGGAGGACAGTCTATTCAGTGTGATTTGTGTGTGTGGGCTGGTACTTGGAAGAGTTCTCATATGCATGCTGCCTGATGAGTCAGCTCACTATTTCCAGCAAATCCAAACTCCTAGACACATGGGAACATGCGCGAGCGCACACACACACACACACACACACACACACACAGAAACACAATAAGATGTGGGTGAAATATGCGAGATGAGAGCCACAGAAAGGGATAGGGAGAGAGAGAGCAGCAGTGCAAGCAGCCAGAGTCCTATTTAAGACACAGCGAGGTGAAACGATAAGAACAGTGTGTTGAGCTGAGGAATGCGGGTGAGCTAGGACAGGCCGTCCTTAATCCGGTTTGTGATATTCTGCTCACTCACTCTTACAACTTTTCAAAGGCAGTGCAGCCGAAGGCAATCTGAGCTGCAAAATACAACCGATGTCGACCTGTCTCTCAGTGTGACACCTGAGCTCCTATGGAGGCAAGCAGGAAACGGCAAAGTGGCCATTTTGAGTAGAGACTATAGGTAAAAATAAATACATTTAAAAAAAAAGACAGGTAGTGAAGGCGCATGCATATGACTGAAGTTAATATTCAATTTATCGTTCATTCCTGGAGCCATAAATGACATCTTAACTCCAGTCCTAAGTGGCAACATAGGACTGGAGTCACAGCATAGTAGGACAGATGAGCCAAACACAGGTTTGAAAAGAGGCTCAGTTGAAGGCTTGTGTTACAAACATTCCACTATTCTCGCGTCACCGGACACTGTTTTGAGTCCAACTCTCCCAAAGTGTTTGCACTTGTTGCTGAACTCATGTCATCGTTTCACACTTTGGAAGCCAGACGTACATCATCCGACGATGCATTATCATTACCGCGAACTTCGGCACTTACTCCAACTACTTTTCCACTTTTACTTCCTCTGTGCATCTCTCACTCTAGGGGTTCACGGTTCAGTCTACGTGAAAGAAACCCACCTGCTGTCCTTCTCCTTGTCTGAACACACTCTCCATCATTGTAATGCTGCCTGAATGAGCCTTTTCTGCTGATCGCACGGCATTGTGTGTGTGTGTGTGTGTGTGTGGTCGTTCCATTTCCATACAGCCACACACACACTGATACCAGCTGAATCTACTTGGGATGGTTTAGAGCTGGCAGTGGCTTGTCTGTGGCTGCACATGCTACTTTTCACTGGCACACACACACGCACAGTGAAGGATAGTGGTATTTACAGTTGTGTATTAGGCGTCACAGCAACATGGGAGAGAATGTTAGAAATTTTCTACATGCTGACAAATGATCCAGCTGACAATGAAAGTATAGTTGGGCTAATCAGTGTGTGAAATACTGTATGACAAATATGCAAAATGGCACCGCATTTCTCTGCAGCTACAGCACCAGTATTAGTTGCTTGTTCAGCTGCCTGTTCACTGGCACTTTTTTCTATATATAAACATTAAAATGAAATGTTCAATACGAGTAGAAAGACAGACAGAGACACGTCTCAGATATGCAAGTACATGTTTTACAGTTTGAAATGCTGACTCTCACAGCTGTGTTGTTCTGAAAGCCTGCACAGTTGTTGCTGTGAGTCATATTTAGATGCTTTTTAAAGGTGAAGTTTCCTCTTCTTATTGATTTACATTGGTGACTTTTGTGAGCCTTGCTGCCCTGAGAGTAGAGTAACATTTTTTACATCATCTTTAACTAAGGTGTTTCTTTTTTTTCTCACGGTGCTAAATCTTTTCAGCAGCCTGTGATTTGTAGCCCTTTAGTGATAGCTTGCAGACAAATACTGCAGCTTGTGTGCCTGTGTGTGTGTGTGTGTGTGTGTGTGTGTGTGTGTGTGTGTGTGTGTGTTTGTCCTCTATTTGTGGTAATTATATTTGACCTGGGCAATTGGCACCCCTGGCTAACAGCACAACTCTGTCCTCCACCCAGCCCCTATCTCTCAATCTTGCTCAGTTAGTAAAGTGATTTATTTCGGCTGCAACGGCATGCTAGCGTAGCCACAATGTTACATCCATCAGGGATTTTTCTCCCCCCACCCCCACCGCCCCGACCCCACTGAGGGAAGAAAGGTAGTGCCACTGCCAAGTGATGGTGGATGAAGCTGCTGGTCTCACTTAGCACATATTGCAAAAAAAATGCAACTTGAAAACAGGTGCACTGGTTTTCTTTAAGGGCCTGGTTTACTCGACACAGCTGAAGGTGTCAGACAGGGAAATGTGGTGTCACATGGGTGTTTCAAGTGAATGTTAGAAGCTTTTTTCCCCCACTGCTTCTGCAGGTGGTGATAAGGAGGAAAGGCAAAGAGCACGAGGTGGCGTAGCAGTAGGAAAAGAAGCAAAATAGAAAGTGAAAATACCACAAGCAGGAGGCAAAGAGAAAACACAGAGTGAACGATGAGGATGGAACCGAACAAATCAGCCTTGTTTGCAGTGGCTCCATTTTTGCGGTGAAGCCACCACTCGCACATCTGCTTACACAAACATTACACTGTACTACATGAGGCACGACTGTCCTGCTGGTGACAGATACATTTCTGTCTGAAGGGCTTTGGCTCAATTTGCTGCTTGTGCATGTGGGCAATTAACGGTGACCTGGCAGCAGCCATGAGGCCGAGGGCGCTCAGCCTGCCTGTAGCAGGGGTTTAAAACAACATCAGGAAACCACTAAGTGGGCAACAAGAAAAACCACTGACCCTAAACATCTCCGCTTCACTCTGTGTGTGTAAGTGTGTGCGCCATATGTGTGGCTGCTTGTTAAAGCCGGTGTATATGACATGTTGCAGTGTAGCTTCCACCCTGCTTTAGCATTAGTCCCTATAGTACTTACAGGCTTACAGGCCAGTCCCCTGCAAAACCCAATTTACTGTCAGCAGGGCTCTAGAGCTCACTTCTGCTAAGCCCGTATGACCAATCAGAGGAACACTTCACCAGCCGAGGACTGAGAGACTGAGAGACGGCGTTCACGCGGTAGATGTATTTATTACTGCTCCAGAATGCTGTCGCTTTTATTACAGCCTTTGTTCTGGCTGCGGCTCAGTGTAATCATTTTGCCTTCTGTCTCAATCTCTCTCTCCTCACTTCTGTCCACACTGCTCACTCACCCTCCTCTTTCTTTCAGCTTTGGTTTGGCCCCACATTATGTCTTAACCTCTAGTTCGCCACCTTTCAATTCCTCAGAACAATCTCAAACTATTACTACACTTCCTTTCGACAAGCCCTCGTTGTAAAATGAAAAATAAATAAAAACAGTGGCTATGATGTCCAGTTAACATTGGGTCCAGCAAAAATACCCCAAACTGCTCTGTGGATAAAAAAAAGGGAGATTTTGGTAGCACCATAAAAATACAGAAATTTTCATGGCTATTCTATTAATAATTTATGCTAACTAACCTAACTAACTTCATAGTTGTGAATCAAAACCTCTGTATCGAAGCCTGAAGCTTGAAGGCATGTACATGTAATTAGTGGGTTACACCTGTTATTTCAATCTGTCAGATATAAATTTCATAAAAACCTCACTGTCAGGTTGTGAACACTGATGATGGTGCTTGTCCACGCTGCAGAGCTTCCGTCTTCACCGCCTCTGATCTCAACTGACTCTTGACATGTACATACATTAACTTGAGTTGTTCAACAAAAGTTGAACGATTACACAATGAGATTCACCTACATGATCAGGGATCGGAGCTGTTAGCCTCGCGTGTTCTCACCTGCTTCAAAGACACGCAGGTTAATTCGAGGCTCTGAATTGGCTGTCAGCTGTGTGACAGGCTGGTGACCCGTCCAGCTCGTATTCCGCCTCTTGCAGACGTGGGCTCGGATAAGCCAGTCTAGATAATGGATGGACAGGATTGTAAACCATCCAGACTGGATAAGTGGGTTCAAGTCTGGATTCAGATAAATTGGCCGGATTGATAAAACTATTCATCATGAGCAGACCCCCGATAGTCCTGAAGTGACGACAGTTCTGCTTTCAACTCTGCCTGTTTTCCTTTTTGTTTTCCCATCTTATCTCTTGTATCATCCATCTCTGCACTATCTAAGTTTCTTTTATCGCTTCCTCTCTCTATTCTAATCATTTTCCTACCATCTATCAGCTTGCTTTTTAATACATTTATATTTTCCTTCCCCCTCTCTCTCTCTCTCTCCTTCTGTCGTGTAGCTGTCTCTGCCCCCCGAGTGTTCCTCTGTGATGATGCAGCTCTCTTTTATTCACCAGGGCCTAAAACTGTCTATGGGGACAGCAGGCTGTTTTTGGCAGCCAGCCATCTCACTTTTGTTTTACTTATGTTTTTTTTTTTCTGAAACCTGGCACCATCAGTCTTTAGCCTGGCTCCAACTGGACCTAATTGGATGTATTAGCGCTGAGTGCTAGCAGGAGTTCTGTGTTTTCGATTCATCATGAGCAGACTTCCTAACAGCCAGCCCGGCCCAGCACAGCAGGGAAAAAAGCCTTAGGGACAGGCTCTCCCCTGGAGGGAGGATGAGGAGTGAGAGCCTGTCAGCGGTGGTCTCCGGAGAGTCACTGCAAAAAAGGACGTAGATTGTGTGGAAAGACAGGGCGAGCTGAGCATATGCAGACATACAGACATATGTTTAACTGAGTCAGGCCCTCCAAACAGCTTTGCCTAACATATTCGCAGTGTTAAACTTAATACTGCTTTGTTCTAATCCATAATTTGTCAGTTCTGGTGATCATTATTTGCAATTATGCACTGATGGCCTGCCGTTTAAAAACAAGGGTGAACTATTGTTTTTATGTCTGTTGTAAAAGGGCCTGTAATAAAAGGAGACGCTATTTTTTACAGGAATCACAAACGATTTAAACCCCCAATTACACAGTCACAGACAGAACGTGGCAGATTTATCTTCTGATGTCAGTCGTCCAGACATATTGTTACATGGACTGGTGGGTTTTGCCACTCAGTTTAAAAGTTAACACGCCGTGTTCCATGGCTTTTTTGATTTGATATAGCGTGCCACTGAGCACGAATACAACTGAATTAAATATGAGTCAGTGTCCTACAGACTTGTCAAGGCAAAGCTCACACATAAGGTGACACTTCTACTGTAAAGAGACAGTGTACACAACCTGAGGGAAATTCAAAAAACACTCACACACACACACACAGGGGTGGTCAGCACACCCCTGTGTGAATATCATTTCCTTCTGCATTAATCCCTGCACTGTTATCAATCTGTCAGTATTTCTTTCCAGCTGATATTTTCCTATTCTTAAGAGCTTAGAGCGTGAACAGCTTGGTTGCCTTTTTTCACATTTCAACCAGCATTTTTCTCTAAATTAATGCAAACGTGATGAATCCAGGAGTAAGCATGTCTTTCCCTGAGGTCTGTGGCTTCCCAGTCTGCCTTTGGCACACTTTACCTCAAGGTAATTAGGCTTCAACTCTCCCCCACGTCTCGCTTTCATATAACATTATAACATCCTTGAAATATGCATCTATTAATTGTTACGCTTAGCTGATCTCTGTAATGGTGTGTGTGTGTGTTGGTAATCGGATGATGCAAAGCCACACACAAGAGCCACCGCCGATACAATATGGCCGACCTTGAGCCAAAATGACAACATGCTCCCTCCTTGCATCCTTTCAAATGGACTATTAGGTTCACTGAACTGTGAATTCGCTGCCAGCCTCATTATGATTATTGTTTCATCTGTATTGGAGAGTGCATCCAGCACGGCTGTAATAGTGTCACTTAATTAAAATGACACACAAGAAGGTTAGCAGTGAATGAGTCAGGCTCATGAAGGAAGTTCTCCTCTTCTGGCCGTGACACAGTTCACCAGGGAACATGCCCCTGTCTCCTCCTCTCTCCCTTCCCCTCCTGCACTGGCTGCTTTTTGTCTGTGGGGTCACCTCTGATGTGCTGGCTAAGCAGTAATGTCTTTATTGAATCTCAGCTGACCTCCGGTTCACCACAGAGCCTCGGACCTGGCACACAGTGTTGTATCAACACTTGGGAGATTCCTCAGCCTCCGAGCTAAAACATTGCAGGAATCTTCAAATAAACCACTGAGGTCCATGCCAAGAAACAAAAGACAGAAAAAACGCGCATCATCCATCTCTCCTTTCACTTGAATGGAAAGAGAGGAAGAATCTACAAGACTGTGGAGATTAATGACAAGAGAGAGACCAAAGGGGATATGAAGGAGAGGACGAGCGGGAGGCAGAAAGTGAGGGGAGTCTTTGAGAAGTAATCAGTTGTTCAGTTTGGATGACTTTATCCTGCGTTCCTGAGGCGTTCAGATCAGCTCTGGCAGCTAAGCCTTGTCATTACCAGCTTTAGATTTAATTAGCCGTCATTAAGCCTCAGTTTTACTGGAGGAGCTAACAAATATTTAATCACTGTTTGGATGATGTACCATGTGCAGTGATGTTTGTGTGAGAGTTGAAAGAGGTACAATGCACTTAAGTCTCTTATTTATAATGTATAATAGGCCTGGGGCCAGTGTGTTTGGATATGACTTAATCAAAGAGGTGCCCTGATGTTTAAACATTGTCTTTATTTGATTAACTTCTTTTTTGACCTCGCTGCATTATCAAATCCCACTCACTGCTTGGTTTTTAATTATTTAAAAGACAACTGAACTCTAAATCCACTTTTTCGACTAACTACAGTAACCTATGTCAGCTGATCCTGTTCCCAGTCTTCTGTAAATCATTGCTTGTCTGACTTAATCTGAAATTTGTTCACCTCCCCTGCAGTGCTAGACATCATACATAGTCCAAGACATGTTAAAAAAAAGTAATCAGCTGTCTGGTGGTGTGGGCTCATTGTTTGGGTATTTTTGCACATGTTTAAACCTGCATGTATATCTGCTATCTGTGCTTTACTTTTCCGTTTAATGATGTAAAAGAGAACATGTGTAGTGTCTTTGTGTAACTATTAGACTACTCACTTGCTGACAACACGCTCTTCCTTCTCTCCCCTCCTGTCTCCTATCCCCCGCAGGCTATGCTTGGAGGCGAGGGACCCCTACTGTGGTTGGGACTTCAGGCAGCGCAGATGCACCACACTGGAGGACAGCTCTAACATGAGCCAGTGGAGGCAGAACATCACTGTCTGTCCGGTAAGTGCAACATCACTGCTGCATTTCCTGTAAGAAAGAAAGACACTGACGTCATCTTTCACGTCACACTGGTTTAAATCATCTCTAATGAGTGTGTAGTATAAGTCAGGGGAGGATGTAGGCAGTGGTAGAGGAAGAGTAGTTGGAAATGAGTAAGTCTTAAAATTAACTAGATTGTATTTGGCTGAACGGAGGCAAATTGGATTAAATTTATTTCCTTACATTTGCCCTGAAAACTCCCTCAACGTCTACTGTCTACGGTTTGGTGGCTTTATGGGCAGATCATCAGGCTGGGATGCAGAGGTCTCTTGGTTATGTGGAACATGCATATGTGCTCAGTGATGAAAATAAAGCCTCTTCTCTAATCTAATCTGACTGACACACGTGTTGGATAGGAATAAACCAGACGTACTGTATGTTTGCCGACTGTTATCCAGCTGCGGAACCAGACCGCAAACGGAGGCTTCGGGCCATGGGCACCATGGCAACCCTGCAACAACGATGACGGTGTGGATGGTGTAAGCTCCTGTTTGTGCCGCTCCCGGGCTTGTGACAGCCCAGCTCCTCGATGTGGAGGCAGGAACTGTGAGGGTCCCACCATCGAAGTCGCCAACTGCTCAAGGTAGTGATGATAAATAAAATATTACCCCTACAGTATCACAAGCATCACACTCCTACAGTGAGGCCGGAATCGGAAATGCCAGTTATAGCAAGAAGGAGAGCAGTGCACATTAAATCTGTTTGTTGACTAATTGCATTGGAAGAAATTCTAAGTAAAGCATTCTAAAGTGCTTTTTCTAGTGTATGAATTACTTAATAACCTCCAGGCAAAATACATTTCTGATACATATAAAAAATCCAAGAGGTACAGTACCTTAAATACCTTGAGCATCTCTACTGCATTAGTCAATTTTCTGTAACAGTAATTTTATTTTATTATTGATTAAAGTTTCTCTTAATTGTGTGTTAATTGTGGTTCTAATGCATTTGTTTGCCTTCTGTTGAGCACTGTGTTTGAACATTGGTTTACAAATGGGTTTTCATTTCTTAAAACTAGATCTACAGTATTACCATATGTATTATTATTATTATTATTATTATTACTACAGTATGTATAAATGTGTGATAACACTGGTACTGATAAGTAACACGACATTACACATATCTACTGAACGCCTGTTAATTCTATAAGAGAGATATTCACCAGACATTGTCAAGCTGTATCTACTACGAAGTTAGGATTCAGCAAGTAAAGCTTGTCATTTAACTAATGACTTAGATCCACAATCGTGCCACTGTTACAGCCATGTCATGGCTGAGGATGAAGCAGCCACCTCAGGGCACTTTTTACGCTCTGATAGATGATGAGATAAATCATGAACGTGAGGAATCTTAACAGAAAATGTAGGTGAGATCCAGGTTCTCCTTGTGACACCTTGCACAACCGCTGTCTGCAGGGGAATCGGCCAATCACTGTTACAGAGAACAGAGACGAGACAAAGAGTTTAGGCACCTTCATCCCACCGGATATCTGCCAGATTTAATCCTTGGTGTCGAAATTGAATTGTGCTTTTGTAGAAAGTGGCAATTAAATCATGAGGAGAGCTACCCAGGAACAAAGCACTTAAGCAAATTGAATGAATGTTTCCTAGTCAGACTGTGTTCCCTGCGTGCAGTTGTTTAGAATCAGTCCCATGATTAGACGGAGCTAAAAGCATTAGGCAGAACCCTGTGAAAGAATAATACTAAAAGCATTGGCGAATAATTATGCAGGATTTTTGAAACATTGTAAAATAGGTTAATGCTTTTCCATTTGTCCTTTGCAACAGAAATGGAGGCTGGACGCCTTGGTCATCATGGGGACAGTGCAGCACAACCTGTGGTACGGGCTTCGAGCTGCGCCAGCGTTCTTGTAACAACCCTTCACCTCGACACGGTGGCCGCGTGTGTGTGGGTCCTAGCAGGGATGAAAGGTGAGGATAAAGTTACTAAAGTGCCTTGGATCAATCCGAACTGTGATACTCTGAAGACTGCTTATAATCAAATCTATCTTTCTAATGAAACCATGAACTCGGACTTCTAATACCCTCTCCCACTGAGAGCAACTGAGCTAATAAAGTATGCAAACGTGGTGCAAATGATAAATGGGATATTTTGGATGTCATATCTCTATCATAATGCCTCAGTGCAAAGGTATGATACAGTAGATTAGATTTTTGTTTTCCCCTCGAACTCTGCTGTTATGACTCTGTTGATATCCAAGCTATTTTAGGTCTTTTGGGGCAAGAAAAACAAATCTTATATGTAACAGAATCCGTAAAAACAACAAAATAGGTTATCAGGTTTAGTAGGTTCAGTAACATGTTATACTGCATAAGCTATTGAATGGTTCTCTTGGAGGACATCAGTGCTATCCCAACATGTTACAAAAATAATTATTTTCTTGCACTGCTTGCAAGGTTTTGGTTGGTTGGAGGTGGGATACAAACATCGGGCTGTCAAAGTCTGATGATTATATGTCTAACCATCCACTCATCGAGAGGTTTTTGTGTTTTGTATCATATTACATGAGTTTGCCTTTGGTTCTCAGACTCATTATGTCCATTCAATGTAATCTAGGTCACAGAAAATGAAGTCCAAATTTAGCCGTTTTGTGACTTAATCAGACTCTAGTCTTTGAATGTTTGTTACAGTCGATCCAGTCGAATCACCCCTCTTCCTCTCTGCTCACTGCCATCTCCACAGGTTCTGCAATGAAGGGGTGCCCTGTCCTCAGCCTATTTTCTGGTCGCCATGGGGCTCCTGGACAAAGTGCAGCACAGAGTGTGGGGGAGGCGTCCACTCCAGGGTGCGCACCTGTGAGAACGGCAACAGCTGCCCGGGATGTGCGCTGGTAGGAAACACGCAGAAATACTAGATACTTTAAACACAGACCCGGAGGAAAATCTGTCAACGTCAGTAGATCATGTCCAATTGTAACTGTAGCAGGGCAAAGAAAAATTTAATAAAATAAACAGACAAGCTGCTGTTGTCAGAATATGTTACGGTCTTTTTTTCTTGTTGGGAGATAAGCACCACCACCGCTTTAAAGAGGTGAGTACAATAGGTGATGACATCACAGACAAATACTAACATATTTTTTCATATTCTCTGCTGGCGTTGAATGGCTCAGCTGGAGTAATGTAGACACTGACAGCATGTCTACATTTAGCTTTTTGTTTACAAAAATATCTGTTAAATGTCAAAACACAAAATGTCACAATTCCTTTGTTCGTGTGAAAACCGGAGGATGCTGTTGGCCCCTGTTTGTTGACTGACAGTCTCTGGGGACCACCTGGAATTCAGTTTTCAACAGATGAAGGGGAAACATTTTTGGAATCAATAGTTTAGTATCTCAACACGCAGAGCGCAGTTATAGAAAGAGTACAGATAGGACACTCGCCAAGGGCCAAACATTAGGACAAACTCTAGCCCATTGTGGCAGTCGTGTTTACTCAAGGATGAATTGAGCACTGATCCTAATGACCGTTAGATCGTCCGTTTGCACCCACACATGATGAGGACTCACAATGTTAATAAAAACATGGGATTAGGACAAACAGTGCTAGTTAACAAAATAATCAGTACACACTTGTTTTGTTTTATTAAAAACTGGTGTTGTGTGGTGTGATGGATATAGTGAAAGAACTTTTAGCAGGGCTTCACATGAGTCTTGATTTTACAATAAACTCAAAGTCCCACTGTGCCCCTGTCTTCTGTCACCGTTTCATTCAGGAGTACAAGGCCTGTAACCTGGAGGCATGTCCCGAGGTAAAGAGGAACACACCGTGGACCCCGTGGATGCCTGTCAATGTAACTCAGGGCGGAGCGCGTCAGGAGCAGAGGATGCGCTACATGTGCCGAGCCCACTTGTCTGATCCGCACGAGCTGCAGATTGGACGCAGGAAGGTGGAGACGCGCTTCTGTCCCAACGACGGTACAGCAGTCTGCGAGACAGACAGTAAGTCATACATTCAAGGAAAACCCTGCGCTAAAATAGCAGCCACACGCTGATGCGGTTGTATTTAACCAGAATGTCCTTAAATCGAACAACTCACATGAGCTCTGGTTACACACAGTTCGAGCAGATTTACAGAGTTCATGTTGTGTGCCATCAGTAGTGTGTTGAACCAGAACTCTTCCTAAAGGGATAAATCTATCGAAGGTGGTCTTCAAGTGGGTGTGTTTTTTTTTTTTTTTAGTGAAATCAAATGAAAAACATTAGTAAACCTTAGCAGCTTTGAGCTGTTTGGACTCTGTTGGTGTCAGTTGAATCTAATGCTCCTTTTCTTTTAAATCATTTGAGCTCACACACTTTGTTGACTCACGTTATCAAATGTGGGCTTATAACCTGTCCCCTTTGTCTTTTCTATATTCCCTATGTTCACTCCAGAGCCATTCATATACTTTTAGCATCAACTACAACTACTAACCCTCAACTGTCTCTCCTTTGTGAACTTACCTTACCTGCCACCACTGTTTAGTTATGACTGTGTGTAGTTTATAGTAAGTGATGTGTGTCGGATGATTTCATTTATTCTCTGCTCTCTGCTGAGACTCCTTGGGGTGATACTGCACTATAAATAAACTTACTGTTAAGGAGGAAAAAGTCATTTGATTTCATTGTCAGTTCAAGTTTAATGCTCTACTTTCCACCTTAGGGACACAGCTGCCTTAATTAATGTCATCTTTGTGGATTTTTCCTTAACCTATAATTATCTGAGCTCTAAGTGGGATTTGATATAAAATTGGCAGAGAATCTAAAGGGGCATTCCGTGCAGATTCTTTTTTTTTTTGTTCATGTGTTGGGACACTTTGATATCCTCGGACTGATGTGACCGTATCGCCGTTAGTTATCATATACAGAAATAGTCAGCAGTGTGATTTCTCCCAGCAGGAGCATTACATGTTGAAATGCCGTCCTGTTAGCTCCCCTACATGCTGTTAGTGACGGGCTCGCAGTCCAGCACTCTCTCATACACACCGAAACAAAGACGGCTCATAGGGTTACAGTCCACTGCTCTCCGCTAGTGGCTTTTTCGTGCCCCTCTCTCCTGAATCGATTACCTGTCTCCTCCCTGTCAGACTCCTGGGGGGTGGGCCACATGGACTCTTGACAAACTGATGAAACACAGACAGCAGGGAACTGTGAGATGCATGAGACACACAGATAGAGTTTGAGAGAAGGAAAGATGGAAAAATCTGCCTGCTGGCAAAGTCATACACTGTGTGACTTACACTCAAAGGATTTGCATGCTTCATATTCCTCATTTAAATTCTTTAAACTCTCAATCTGATAGCACTGCACATATTTCTGTGACTTTAATCTAACCTGAAACCCTTTTTTTCCCCTTTTCTACTGCCTTACTTCCCTTAGCCCTTGTTGAGGAACTCCTGAAGACACCAGTGGTTAGAGTAGCGGGTGCCAGCTGGTCATCATGGGAGACTTGGTCTAGCTGCTCACAGAGTTGTGCCAAAGGCTACCGCACTCGCCGGCGAACCTGCGCTGGACCAGAAGGGAAGAGCGCTCCTGTTGCATGCCGTGGCTCACCGGTTGAATACCAAGACTGTAATGTCCAGCCGTGTCCTGGTGAGTGATCACACATAACAAAAACCCTGTCACAAAACAGAAAACTTTAACATGTGCAAATTAGTGAAAAATATTTAAGTATTACTAAAAAACATTAAAATAGGATTTCAAACCAATCTTTGTCTTGCAAATGTCCATTTTTCTTTTTATTACTGATGCACTATTTGTCTCTTCACTTGCCATCTTGTGAAGTATTTTTGAGCTACATTCTAAATTTATTGCAAGATGAGCTTGTTTACTGCAAACTGTTGATAGTGGTAGAGAAAAAAATTAGATATAGGGACACATCTTTTTACATTTGTAGATCTCCTTTATGAAGAAGAAAAATACAAACACTATTTACATGTACATGTCATTCAACAGTGTTTTCAAACCTGGATAGGAATGGATAACAGGCTTCGCATGTGCTTCTTCACATCACACACTAAATCGAGAATGATGTCTGACAATAAATCATTAATGCTCTTCTATATAGTAAAGCAGCACAAAGCATGTCAAAGTGAGCCATATGTTTTTAAATGGGCACTTTTTAAACTAGCATTAAATAAGTGTTTCCCAAATCCTGTATATTCTACAAAATTTACAGTAGACTGAAGTCTTTCCAATAGCCATCCCAATCCATCTGGAGGAGTAGATAAAGTCTGATGTTGTCCTTACTCTAACCTTTTCAGTATATTATAGGTTCATAAAGAAAAGACACACACTCAAAAGACGGAGACGGAGATGGAGACGGACTGATAGGGAGTTCGATAGTAGTTGTAAAATACTGCTGAGTGGATTATTAGCTTCATTAGCTAATGGTTACCAGCAGCTGAGGCCGTGCAGGGAAAGACCTGGAACACATAAAGGTGCCTTTTTCAAGCTTCTCATCAAACCATAATCATATGAGCTATTAAATTGTCTAAATATTTATTAAAGGCACCGTATGAATTCCAGATCAAATTCCTGTAGTGTATTTAAATGTCAGTCATCGGTATTTACACAAAATCCTTAGTGGTTAGCTTAGAAACTGACGCATGTAACTCAAGCAAGCCCATGTGAGGCAGCCTTGGTTACCTCCCGCTGGAATCCTTATGCCATGAGAGTGACGTGCACGGCTAATCTCGTGGCCCCCGTCCCGGGTAAACATGCAGGTGAGATGGACAAGGCCAGCAACAAAAAGTAGAGACAGTGCAAAATAGTAATTGATGATGAGATTAGATAGAAGGACGAAGACAAAATAGGTTGCTGAGGAGACTGAAATGAAGAATGTGCTAGTTTTTGTGAGGAGGAAGCAGGTGTGAGTATGCGAGAGAGAGAAAAATAGGCATTTTCTGTGATGTCAGATGGTAAGTAGCCTTTTGTTATAAGAGCCCATGATAATAACAGAGGAAATAACAGCCCTACTATGGAGCTGTTAGTATGTTTTTAGGGGTAAGTCCTAATCAGTTCTCAAATGAGACACTAATCCAGATCTAATCTCAAGTTATCAAAGCCACTCTGAGCGTTCAGGTCCTCACTAGCAAACTGCAGGTCAACTGTGTCTTTAAAAGCATCTCTGAGTCCAGTCTCAAGTCACTGAACAAAAGCCCAGGTCAAGTCATTCGAAGCAAGTTAAGTCTCAGGTCTCTCCCCCGTGTAATTCTCTGACCAGTCAAATCAAATCTGCAGTGAAGAGAGAGAGTCAGGCCAGCAAAACTAGTTCCAGCTAAAGTCTAGGACTAGTGCAGGTCAAGGGCATTCAAAGTACTGTAACGTCTCAAGCTAATACTCTAGTTAGAGTATAACTAGAGCATAAATAGAGTATGATGCTAGTTATACTCTAGCAAACTAATGTTGCCCTTTGTCAAAGCAAAGTCTTTCAAGTAAATATATAGGCTGTGTGGTTATATTAAAAATGATGCCTTTTGGCTTAAAATTGTGTTATTCTAGTTTTATAGTCAAAATTTGAGATTTAAAGGTCAAGTCTCTAGGGAATCAAAATGTTGTGATTCAAAATTGACTCAAGTCAATATCTTAATTCTGCAGCTCTGGTAATACGTTAGGTCGTCAGTCGCAGAGTGATTCAGACACTCATCCAGGTACAGTAAACAGCCAGTTAGTCAAAGAGTCAGTCGGGCAGAGCGTCGGCTGAGAGAGCTGGTCAGAGTTAAGTGGTCACAGCCTGCTTCACACTAATCCACTCAGCTAATGGAGTTTTCTGCACCACTGTGACATTACCAGGCAACACTGCCTCTCTCAGTCAGTCAGCCACACTCTCCTGATTCAATCAAATGAAACATTAACAGTCCCCATGGGACCAGGACTACATGAGTGTGACAGTATGACAACACACAACAAAGATCAAGAAGAACAATATCAGGAAGAGACAGCTGATAGAAAAAGTATGAAATATCACATACATGAGCATAACAATAGAACAAACTAAAATCTCTAGAGGAATGCAGAATGTTTTGATTGTAGGACGTGATAAAGGTCTGAACAAGGTCTTAAAAATGTATGAAGGCACCAAGGTGTACAACACGTATAAATTCTGCATCTGGGTTAAAACACGCTTTCACGCAGCCCGGGGCTACATTCAGCAGCTGGAGTCCACAAATACACACAAGGAAAGGAAATGGTGCAACTAGTACAAGCACATTGTCAGAGTTAAGTCATGTGACAAATCATCTTAAGCTATTTGAATGTTGCACTGTAAGAACGGACTGCTAAAATGACTTTATTGTGGGGGTCTTGTCAAGTCCCTGAGACATTCAGAATGAGCCAAAGTGAATCCAAACTTATAGGTTAAAATATTTTAGATGAAGGAATGTGCAACTAAAATAATCCTCTCTGATATTATATATTTTTTTAATGTGCCTTGTTGTATACAAATGTGTGTGATTATGTCGTGTAACGACCGCTCCTGTGTATGCTGCAGTGAAAGGTGCCTGGTCGTGCTGGTCATCCTGGTCTCAGTGCTCAGTCGGTTGTGGTGGAGGTCACTACCAACGAACACGCTCCTGTAACAGCCCTGCACCTGCCAGCGGAGGGGACATCTGCATAGGACTACACACCGAAGAGGCCTTGTGTAACACACATACGTGCGACGGTAAGGTCACGCGTAAATTGAAAATCTAACTCTGTCGTGCCACCACTGTTTTCCGACCTTTCATCACGCCTCCAGGAAAGCAATCATCTCCCACACCGTGTCATTTCTGTGTTGTCCCCTTCACCAAATTGCTTCTTTCATCTTTCCCTAATGAAGAAACCAGGTCTTAGATATATGAAAAGATAAACAGAGTCGTGCTGAGAGAACAACCTGTCCTCCCACCATGTCCCTTCCCGCTGTGCTGCTGCTGGAGCACTCAGTGCCATGGCAACCTCTGCGGGAAGGTTTAAAAAGAGGTCCACTTCTGTTGTGCTAAACATATGGAGGTGTTACACAATGTGTTAGAGGTTTTGAATGCTTGGATTATGTAGAGCGAATGTACACTAAAAGGAAAACAATGTATTATCGAGCAAATCCAGGCTGGATCCCTCTGGGTAAAAACTGATAATTTCAGTTAAACCCGATTCCACTAATCGTGTTTCAGTCATGGACCTTTATTAGAGATACGAGACAAAATCCCAGTGCGTCTTCTGTGCCCCCTCACATGATTTAATTTACACACACCCATTTTTATTCGAATTTCCCAACAAGCTGGCTATGAATATGAATGGAATTCTGTTTTCACTGCTTTAAATGATAAAATTTTTTGTCTAGTTGGTGTTTTCCCAGAACAAACTTTAAATCAGCGCTTCTGTGACCGTTTACTACATTCCATTCACAAGCACTGCAGCGCCATTACCGTGATGAGTCGCCGTTAGTGAGATGCGCAAATGTTAATGTTGTTCCATCAAGACGCTATTCTCAAATACTGCGAGAAAAAGATGGAAAAAATCATCAGCTTTTGTTAAATTTGTCAGTCAACTGTGACGGTGGTTATCCAGACCCATGGCCATATGTAAATTTTATATGTGCTCACTTAGTTGCTCTGAAAAGTGGAGTCCAGGTCTAGGTAATCTGCAGAACACACAGTAAATCGTTTTTATCTTCTGAACTGTTTCTTCAGCAGAAAGCAAACTGAGAGGAATCAGTAGACTTCTGTGTGGTCTGTTAAATATTAAATTGTATATATTTTTAAAGAAAAGTTGGTTATTGAACTTATTGACTAATTTATTTCACTTACACTGGGAAGCAGAGATAAATATCAGAGGTAGATCTTTTGAAGTCAAAACAGACTAGACCATTAGAGGTTTTTTTTTTGGTCAACTGTAGTGATCTTTAAATAATATAAAACAAGTTTCTAATAACTAAACACACAACAAATAAGAAAAAGAAAACACTGCCAATAGCAAAGGTCGCCTGAAATAAAACGAGGTGTTTGGAGGTTGCTTTCCTCAGGCTCATACTCTGCGATGAGGAGATTGAGACTTATTATAAAGATGTATTACAATGCCGTGTGTCCCCCTTTACTCCCATTCTGCTCCCACAAGGACACTGAAATATTCATGAGATCTGTTAATCTACAAAAACAAACAAACAAAAACAGTCCAGCACCAGACTCTGATCCTACAGTTTAATATCAAACAGCCTTCAACATTATGTTGCCACAATGTGATTTTCATCTTCTCTTTATTTATTTTGCTAGAAAACACAAATGCCCTGGACAAACTGTCAGGGGTGTATTAATGTATGCGTGTATGTACATGGATGTCTTGTAATACTAGATGATTTCTGCCTGAATTAAACGGTTGCTTCCTCTTAACTGTTTCCTCAGCTGCTTTTCACTTTGAATCAGCCCAGCTGTCATTCACAGGGAGAGTAATGCTTACAGTCAGTCTCCCTGGTAATTACCAACTAAGGTAAATGGCTTTCCGTCCCCCCCAAGCCCACTTTGCAGAGATGTTAATCAGCCACCTTTTATCAGGTTAATGTTTTCCTGTTTGATGTGGGCCAACACATCCCTTTGGGCTTGCATCAATGGACTTTCTGCTAACAATCTCTCCGGCCCTTATCTGTCTCCTCGTCCATTCATTTATTGACAGGCTGGACATCGGTCATCTATTGGGGTCCTCCTGGTGCAGATGCCTCCTCTGCATTTGTAATTAGAGGGAGACTGGCTGTCAGTCAGGGGGATATTTGATGCCCCTGTTGCAGGTCATTTGATTAAAGTCTCCACCAGTAATGGAGGACAGCAGGAAGGACTACAGGAACAGAATACTAACTAGCAGGCTCAGTCCTGACGGCATTCCTTCTGACTCAACAGTGCAATCACGCAGGTCGTCTGGGTGACAAAAATAAATGGGAATAAATGAAGCAATTAAAACAGGCTGTAGTGATGCATGGTTATTAAACTTGTTTGAGGTGGTCGGTGTGTTTTTGTGTCTAGATGGTTGTGCTGCAAGAAAGAACCAGATCGTGGAGACTAAGAAGCCCATCAGTGAGCACCAGACTGATAGGAAAGGTAAAAGAGGCCAGTCCTGTGCCTCTACCAAGGCCATCCCTGCCAAAACTGCACACTTGAGAGAACACTGAATAACAAACCAGCTTTTTTTATCATGCCTTTCATTGCAGTTGCCTGTGCTCCCTCCACTCTCGTGCTTTCAAACACAGGGTGAAAGGATGTAGGGACTGTATGGTTCAAAGGGAGGAGCTAGGAGCTCCGAATTTTCCTTTTTCTCTCGGGTAGGAGTCTTTGTTTACTGCTTGGTAGCCTGCTGCGGGGAAACAGCACTAAAGCTCAGCTCAGGAGACAAACATCTCTGCTATGCACTAAACAAACTCTCCATGGGTTTACTCTTCCAGTCCTGTTTACATCACAAACACTTTTGGTGTATTTTGGTTGCTTGGCTGGCCGGGAAGGTTAGTGGCCGCGGGTGGTGACAGCTTGGGTGGGCGCGTTGGGTTCCAGGCCATCTGAGTTTGAAGTGGCCTTGTGGCTGTCTGGGTTTGTATTGATTGTGTTATTTCTCTGTGTTTAGGTGGCTGGATGGCCTGGTCACTGTGGTCAGCCTGTGATGATTCAGGCTTGCAGATGAGGAGTCGAGTGTGTGGTGCTCAGGGCAACATCCCCTGTGTGGGGAACAACACTCAGCGCAGAGACTGCAATGAAATACCTGGTGAGTCAGTCGGCTGTCAGATACACACTTTGCCTCTGCAGGCATCACAACAAATCAAGGTTGGCCATTTAAAGGCCTCTTAAAGTCAGATATGTTTGTGCCTGAGTTTTTAAAAGAACCTCAGTTTCCCTGAATATCCCAGAATACACTGCATGTTACCCACTTGTTCTATCACGCTTTAGGGTTGGCCCTGTTTGAAAAATGTGTCTGATATCTTCAAAGAGGCTTGTAAGCTTGTATTGTTGTGGTGGAAAGCAGAGTACACAGTACCCTTGCTGTTCTAGTGGTTAGCTTTTTCACTTTTTTAAATATAGGCCTACAGATTTCGTTTGCCTCATTACTATCACACTGTACAAGCAAAGAATCGATAATAAAAGAAAATAGTTACCGATGGAATTTATCCACACAATCTTTCGAAACAAATACAAATACCGGTTAATTCTGTTAGATTTTTATTTTTCCTTCCTTTGAATCATTACATTTGACAGCTGAAATTCATACAACGATAGCATAATACTGATCAATTACCAAGCCTTATAATCAATTAATTTGTTAAAGCTACAATGAACAACTTAAACTGGCGTTAACATGAGCATGAAATTGAGGTTTCGCCCACAATCCTTTAGGGCAAATCTTTGTTGGCAGCATCACGCAAAAGCAGCAGCCTTTGATTTTTGGAGCACAGCTCTGTGCCGAGTCTCAGATGTTCATTTCCATTCTATCATTACTCTCACCATCCTCATTCAAACATGCCTTAATTGTGTGTATGTACCATTAGCTCCCATGCTCTTTGTGCACTAAGCTCATCGGCTTCCGTCAATTAACGATTACGTCCAGGTGAAAAGTGCTTGTGTTATTATTTGACTGGCTGTGTACAGCGCTTTGGTCAGATATGGTTGTGTTAAAGTGCTTTATAAATAAAGTTTAGTTGGGTTAAGTTAGCAATTAACCATGTTGGCTTAAGCACACCTTGTTACACTGACGACAAAGTTTCTTCTGAAATGATCTATCATGGCCTGCCAGTGTTCGTCTCTCGACACAGAATCGTCCAGACGAAGATGATTAATATTAATGGGTTGTCACAACACCAAATCACATCTAATTTTATTGCAGATTTCAACGAGGCGATGGATTGGTTTGTTAAGGTCACTGGCAGAGGGGAGGTGGCTGTGAGGAAGCTTAAAAATTAGGCCAATAACTTAATCAAGAGATTGGCATTGCAATTAAAACTGTATATACACACACACAGAGCAACCTTTGCTGCTCCCTTCTAGGATTGGCAGGGGACAGCACGTGTTTTAACTGTAAAATATTGCCCTGCTGTCAAATGTTTCTAACAGCAACTACAGATGTTCTATCCGATGAAGCAAAGCTGTTTTTTTTTTATTCTCCTATTTTTCTCTGCAAGGTTTTTGAATTACTTATGCCAAAAAAAAAAGTCTCCAGGGACCATTTGTACATCATTTTAAGCAACATTTCAATTTTTCATTCACTGTTTTTGTTTCTGCATGTGTCAACTTCCCTGATGGTGCAGTCGGTGGTTGTATTCTGAAGGTTGTCTCTCCAGGGAGTTTGTTTGCGTGCATGTGTGTGTGCATGCCTGTGTGTGTGTCTGACCCTGTGTTCCTCTCCTCTCTGCAGTCATTCTCCCTGCATCTGGTTTTGATAAGGACCAACACTGTGGAGGTAAGTGGATTAACAGCTGCTTTCGCTGTGTCTCTGTGTGCATGATAGGGTTGTTTTGCCCATATATGTTTCCACAGATGCCTGTCCATGATGTGTGGTTTCATGCATTATATGTGCATTTCCATATTCCTGTTTATTTCAGTCTACAAAAAAGTTTAACACAACAAATCTCTCATAGCGTCACTACCAGACAACATTTCAATCTTACTTAAAATAAAAAGAAAAACAGAGCTAAGTACCATACATTGAAGGACCACTAAAAAAAATATCCAAAAAATCTACAAGGAACTTTTCATTTCACAGGTACAGGCGTGGCGGGCTGCCACGCTACAAAGACCCCCCTTCACCTTGCCTATAATTTTAAAAATTTAATTCTGTCGAAAATGCAGTCATTTGAAAATAACGTCATTTACGTTTGGAAGACTCTGTTAGGTGCCTCTCTCCGTCTCCTCTCTGCTTAAATCTTATTCACTTTGGGCAGTATTGGTAAAAAAACGGAATTAACTGGGAATATATGAAAACGAAGGCCTGAGTGGATTTCTTATGTTTCATATTTTTTTACTTCTCCAGATTAGTTTGATACATTTTCTTGTGGAACCACAGCACCACTGTATTTGTCTTCTTTAACTTTCAATAATTTACAGTGTCATCATGAAAGCTTAATATAATTGTTCATAAAGCAAACATCACAGCGCCAATCTGTGTTCTAATGAAGTTTGAGTAAATGCAAGATTTCTCATAATGCAACAAACATTATTAAAATGCAAATTTTAGGCTGCTATTAACATTATGTGAGTGCGGCACAACCTAAGATGGGGAAACCAGGGGACGCTTAACCAAATATATGTTTTTCTCTAAAACTCCCAGAATTTGTAAATTTACTAAATAAAGACAAATCTTCACTTTCTGTATTTGGAAACCAACATTGAGAGTACTTGGGAGCCTGTGTGAGAATATCAATAAAGGGGCCTCTTTAACACAATTTTCATACGATGAAATGATGCCTGAGGATTTTAAATTGCAGTTTGTACAAATTTGGTAGTTTTAATGCATTTGTAGATTGTATCATTTAATTTAGACTTTTGTTAAAAATGTTTTTTCTGACTTCTTCTTTTGTAAAGCCTTTGGTTTCACTTGACCTTTACATGCGTACTTACTGCCTATAAAATATATGTTTGCCTTGATATCTTTCTTCTACTATACTTGTTCAATGGTCAATGTTAAAGCCTTTTTTGACCAAAAAGATGTAATACTCTATGCTGAGCCTTTTAGAACTCTCCTTTTGTCTTTGTTTACCAGCGTTCACCTCTATCCACCTAATTGCTACTGGCGTCTCCTGTTTTCTTGGAGCGGGGCTGCTGTCCTTCCTGATCTATGTGTACTGTCAACGTTTCCATAAGCCTTCCCAGGAATCTGCAGTCATTCACCCGACCACCCCAAACCACCTTAACTACAAGGGCAACACCACACCAAAGAATGAAAAGTACACACCCATGGAGTTTAAGGTATGTAATCATTAAAGTACCTCCTGTTGTTACACACAAACTTACAGTACAAATTATTGTAGGATAAAAAGTAGAACTATTTAAAATAAAATTCTATTAAATGCACAGTTAGCGTTACAAATGTGCATGTTAAGGTAGTTGGTGACTCTAAAATTGCCCATAGGTGTGAATGTGAGCATGAATAATTGTTGGCGTAAATCCCTTTGTGTTGGCCCTGACATACACTGGTCACCTGTCCAGCATGTACCCCACATTTCACCCTGTCATGACTGTTGGAATGGGCTTTAAGCCCCCCCACAACCCTAACCAGGGTAAGCAGTTACAGGAATTTATAAAGGGGATGCTAACTTTTGCAAATTCCATTAGTACAAATTTTTTGTTCATCAAAATTAACAAAAAAGTTCAATGAGTGAATAGAAAAGTTATAGTAATGATATTGAAATTGGTGCACAAGTTGGTATCCCTCTTATTAAATGATCTAAACAGTTGATTTGAAAAAATATTTTCTGATTTAAAAAAAATTTAATAGCTTACTCTGCCTTAAATATTATGTTGTTAAAAATAAATCTTACTAAATACTGCCTTTTGCACATGACTGTATATAGTTAAAATTAGTAAAATTAACTAATGTACTATTTACTTGGTTACTCACATGCACAAACACTCAATGTAAATGCTGAAGATTCGAGAGAAATTTGATGTGAATCATGTTTTATTTAGAGCCTTAATTCACGCATTTATCTCAATAGTACACTAACTACAAAAGATGAATGACTGCTCACTTTTATTCCTTCTGGCTCTTATGCAGAGCCTATAGACTTAAAGCCTTTCTACCTGCCTACCAACCAAGTCCTTATTAATGGGCCCATTAGCTTTCTAAAGCAGTACTCGGCCCTCGACCTCCCACTGCTATCACTCTACTGTGCATTCAAATTTAGAGAAACTCACAGGAAACTATTCTCAGCTATACGCACCAGAGATTCATAGACCCTCATTGCACTTTTATGACCTATACCCTAAATTTAAATTGTTTAGCTTTATTTGCTGATTAGTTTATTGCCTAATGATTTTTTTGTCTCTTTGAAGTGATAAATTGTTGTAGATCAATAAAGTTACAGGAATAGTTTAGGATCTTTCAAGCTGGTCTTAACAGAAACTTGAATGCTATTTAAGCCTGTGGAAAACTTTTCGTGCTTTCCACAGTGTCAGTAAATGTTTCAACACAGAACATCACTACACCACTAAAGCCCTAGTTTTAAGGAAAAGTGTACTTCAAAGTTTACCTGAGACTTGAGGGGTTTAAAAGAAAATTATTTTTTTAGTCATTTGCCTGATGGAGCATTGGAAAACAAAATCGTACCTCGGGTTGTAGTTCCAGTGAATAGCTTCCTTTACAATGAATGAATGTGAATGAAGAAATCTTGGAAATAATTTTCACTTAGCAGATAAAATAGATAAAGTATTATTTGCAGTTTGAGGTTTTGGGACACAAATAATGTGATTATAAAACAAATCTTTGACAGATTCAAATTCCATTTGGCTTATAGACTGCTAAGTCTCAGGTGGACTTTGAAGTGCTCTCATTTCACAGAGCGTAGTCACATTCTGGCTTTAACATTTGCAAACACTGGGGACAGCAGGAAAAGTTTTAACGTAGTAGCTTTTCCATAGGCATAAATAGAACTCCAGTTTCTATTAAGACCAGCTTAAAGATTCCATGGTCTTTTTAGGCAGGGTAACCAGAAAAAGAGAGGGCAGAAAAATGGCAAAGTTCAAAAACAAGACATCAAAAAGGGGCAGGCAAAAGCAGGTGAGTATGAAACCCCGAAAAGGTAAGGCCAGGATGTACAGACAATTTACAAGAATTTAGCTGAGTCAACAGGTATGTACACTAGGGAGGCATGCTGACAACGTGAACAGGTGGGCGTGAGGAAATAAGAGGCAGAAAAATACTGAGTGAAGGCTGACCCACACCTAATGACTGTACAGCCAATATCAATGTAATTCAGTCGTGATAGCTGGTGTGTTCTGGCTAAAGATTCTAGTCTTTATTCCTAAGACCCAGTCGCTGCCAGTCATTCTCACAATGGAAGTTCAAACATGTTTAATATTTACAACCGGTATCAGTGACAGATTACATCACAGTGGAGGCAGACCTACAGCTTTACCTCAACATAGTGTTGTTTTAATTTAAACAAGTTAATTTACCTTAATTTCTTCCTCACCTTCTCATCCATGTTCTTCCCTGGGTTTTTCCATCTTTTGTTCTATTATACACAAATTGCTAAGTTAAAAAGTTAAACCCATTTACTCTTTATTATTGGAGTTTGATTCATTCGGTCCAATACTGTTTAGAAAGTCTCGAAAAGCCATACAATTACTTTATCGAGTTTATCCCCATTCATTAGTGCATGTGAGCTGCCGACTGCACATGCTCTAGGTAAAGAATAACACAGAAGTATGAGGATCATCTGGGTAATTTCAAAGTCTAGAATCAGTGGGGTTTTTTTTTTGTTGTTTTTTTGCCTTTTAATAAATCCATGGTCTGAAATGACGAGGGTGTTTGTGAAAATGACAAGACACGCAGAGAATGAATGTATATCCTAATGAACAGTGACTGCAAATTAGACTTGGCTGATATGACAACCAATTTTGTCCTGCAACTGTGACCCAAGTTAATATTTTAAATTTTGAAGGCAGCCGTCGTGTCTTTGAATGAAAAACTAATTGTAAAGCCCTTTCTCTACTAAGATAACGTACAAAAGTGCTATATGCAGTAAAAGTGCAGTCCATTTACCATTTATACAGATATACCAGAACAGTTATGATTATCTGATATTCACTATATATTTAAGCTGATAAACACAATCAGTCATGAAGTTCACTGAACTTGAACTTACTTTACAATAAAAACGTAAAATAGGAAACAACAAAACAGTTCACAAAAGTGATGGTTTGGTCTGCGTCACAGTTCTGGGTTTAGCATTTTTGGTTTCTAACAACATCAAGTTTACTTGAATCATGGCTTTCTTTTACGTCACTGAACTACAAGTGTTCAACCAAAAACATTTATTTTTTTAATGGCTGATGCTATGCCAATCTTAAAAGCCCAGGAATGCAAATGGACAATTTATAATGCTGATATTTTTCCCCTTTTTCTGCTCATTTCAAATGATTAATTTAATAACACGTAAGAGACAATGACGCTCAATATAGATTTAAAACATTTGTTTGAAATATTAAGATATTTACAATATTTAATTTAAAACATAATTAAATTAGGCAAACTAAATAAATTTAAAAGCAGAGTAGTATTAATTTCTATTTAAAAGTATTATTTTTTTAACCAGCAACAAGATTGTCTTTTAAAACTACTGCAATTTTAAATAATCTAAAATGCACACATTCAGTTGGTTCCACATAGCTAAACTCCAATAAATTGTCACTTCAGCAAAGTAAAACTAAAATGTTTTAGTTTTTATACATGCTAATTTGACTGTATGGCCATTTTACAGGCTGTAGCGTTTGATGCTGTTGAGTTTTTTTGCTTTCTACTAGTTTGTATTATTTATCTCATTGTACAAAGAAGTACAGAAATATCTACCTGCATACAACAGCACAGCTTATTATTCTTTAGCATACAACAGCACAGCTTATTATTCTTTAATTTCCTACACAGAATGTGTGTCAGCACAAATGTAATTTTTCTTTTCAAAAGTTGCATTTGGTGAATTATAGAATTCTATTTTTGAATTGGACTTGTTGGTCATCATTTTAGCTTTAGCTTTTCTTTTAGATTCTGACAATTATTATTCCATTTTTCTTTTGTGTTTAAAACCTTATCAATTCCATTTACATTTATTATGTATTATTGTTTTAAGTAGCACCGAGTTGGACATTTAAATACTTAGAACTGCACATTGATGGTACAATACTTTTTAGCTGTTAGACTAGTTTTTACATCCAATTTTATCCTTTTATGGACCAATGTGCACTTTTTTGGCATCTGATAAGCTTTCAGTTTTGGGATGCATTATTCAAACTACAATTTTTGTACGCCATTCAGTCGTCTGTCATCCAGACGACTGAATGGCGTACAAAAATTGTAGTTGCAGTCGTCTGGATGACACCCCTGCATTTTCTTTTAACTGAATTCTTTTTTTTTTTTTTTTGTCTGTACACAGCCATTTTTTCTGACATCATGCAAAGTGTGCAAAGCAGGGCAAGCAATTTAACCTTTCGAACTTGACAGTATTCTGGAGCCTGGCAAAGGAACATGGTGCCTAACCACAGTGTACCATCCCAGTGTTTTGACTGTGTCAGCCTTCTGACACTTGTCCTTGCTGTTTTTGTTGCTGAGGTTTGCTGACAGCTGAAGTGGTGTTAAGAGCCTGAACTCATTAGCTTTAATGACCAGAAGGAGTGGCCGGACTGCTAAATGTGCAGCTGATGTCACTTTGTACCAATACAACACTGTTTATCCAGCAGGTTCCATCTCCTCCAGGCCAACTCACGATGCTCGGCGATGTGTATTTCGCCAGCTCTAACATGATTATCTTTCTGCCTTGGTCCCCAGAGTTGTTCAGATGGATTACATTAATCTAATGCTTCTCCTGGAAAGAGTTTCACCTTATGGTCAGCTTTTACTGAGTCTCAGCAACCCCGTAAAAAATACGATATTCAGTGGTACTTGTTTTTATTTAAGGAAGCTAAAGTCACTTCCTAACATCTAAAATATTAGTGTACTTTACCATTAATGTTTTTAAAAATGTATCTAGCACAGAGCAGGTCACAATGAAAATTAACCTATAAGGATTCTTGGAGTTTCTGGATCTTAATAATATAGACTGCTGTACTAGATTCAGAGAAAGTTAAATAACCTAAATTTACAGAATAAGCTGAATTTCAAAAAACTTTGTATTGAAAAACAACAAATTCTTCAGTACTTCATAGAATCTAAGCAGTTCATGCCATAAAAGTCAAAACATCGAAAGGTTTGAATACAAAGCCCTACTTGCATGAAGCCGGAGCACACCGACTCTTCCACAGGATCCTACTACTATGCTTGTTTGTTTGTTCTTAATATTCAGTACATGGCAAAATATCATAATAAACATAACTGCATAAGTTGTAAAGAGTGGAAAGTAATAGTTTTTTCCCCTTTCTTCTCTTTCGTCTTTCCAGACGCTAAACAAGAACAACCTGCTGCCAGATGAAAGATCCAACTTCTACCCGACACCACTCCAGCAGACCAATGTGTACACCACCACGTACTATCCCACACCACTTGGGAAATACGACTACCAGCCCAACTCCTCTCCTTCACCATGCAGGACCTACAACCACAGCAATAACAGCTGAGACACACCTCACAGCCGGCTCTTAAACTCCCCTGCTGCTGCCCCAAATGAACACCAAACTAATATAATGGTGACAACACTAAACTGACATGAACTGAAATGTTTCTCAGCAAGGTCCGTTTGTTCACCATCACCCCTCTCCTCACTCCTGTAGTCTCTTCCACATGTTCAGTTTATGTTATCAAGGACATATCTGGAAGTTTCCATCAGGAGATGTGGGTTTGGACAACAATGCCCATGCACTGGTGCAGTCAGGGACTTGCATAACTGGCCAAGGGCCTGACAGACATAGCAGTGTCAACTCAGAGCTTCATCTTCATGCGGGGATCCAGTGGAAAAATCTAGGAGGATAAGTTATGGCTTTAGAAAGACAATTTTGACTAGAACTCCTCAGCGCAGGTGCTGAATGAAGCACCCACAATGGCAGAGACTTACAAGAACAAAACATTAAAAAAGAATCTCTCTGGATCTGGGCCACTGTTTAACGACTCTTCATTACAAACCACATTCTCAGCCTGTAATGAACTTTGTGTCCCTCAGCAACAAAAGAAGAGGAAATGGCGTATCTTTATGTCCTTGCCACGCAGCAGAGAGAGAACAACAACAAAAGAGAAAACTCAGCAAAGTCAATGATGAAATAAATTAGAGATCAATATCAATTTGATTGTTCGGGCCAAATGCATGCCATCTATTGTTGGCATTTCACGTGGCATAAAAGATAAGAACTTCAGAGTCAATAATGTTTTTGGAGCTGTTTGGAACAACAACACTAATGGGCTTGAGATGGGGAAATATTCTCTAAATCTGCTTATGATCAGATCCCATGCCTTTCGTGGACAAGGATGTTCACATGTAAAATCAGAGCAAGGGGAACTGCTGGAAGTGGCCTGAACTGTATATAAAGCTATGGGAATGCCTTGGGTGCCTGTATGCAATAGAGGGCAAAGGTGACATGTTTTCTTTTACCTGATTCCCCCCCGGAGAACAATAAAGACTTCTGAAGGGGAACTGATTGATTCTCCAATCAGTTCTCCGATGGATGCATAGATTCTACTGAGTGCTAAATAGCCCGTTGGTCATATCAAATATGGCCAGTGTGCTGAACATCTGGATTGGATTTTCAATAATGGTAGAATAAGCTAGTAGACTGGCACTTGTTTTTGTTTTTTAAGATAATTGTTTTATGCTCAGATGAGCCGTAGCATAGGAGGAAATATTTTGGTAAATAAGATATAGCTTATTAATTCTTGGTTCTCTAATTTTATTTCAGTGAACAAACACATTCCTTTGTTTTCTTTTCTTCAGCAGTTTTGTAACTATTGCATCTTCAATACATGAAATGTTAACACAAAACAATAAACATTATTGGTGGTTTTTACAAAGATTGATTGTAACAAAACATCATTTGGCACCGCTTGAAAACGAACAAAAAAATAAATAAATTATGCTTGCTTTAGAGTCCGCCTGTGTGAAGATAAAAATGTGTGTGAATGTGTACATGCAAACATATGTACTCTCTCTGTGTGTCTGTATGCTTGATTGAGCAAAGGGAAGTTACTGTTTTTTGTACAATGTATAATGCTTTCATATAAAAGATTATGATGTCTGTTGCAGAGATTCTTTTTGTGCATTATTTTTCACATTTTGTTGCTAACACTCCAGACATTCTACTGGTTTTTCTATATTTCATGTATGGGGTGTTGTGAGATAAAGCACTGCGCCTCTAGTTCCTGCAGAGTTGGAACGGACACCATTTATAGTCAAAGCTTGGTTTATAAAGGGCATTTTCACAGCTATATTTTATTATTATTGCCTGATTGATGAATGCTAACCCAGCAATGCTTTTTGGTTCAGCTACTGTACATGCATGATAAGAGCTATATCTGTATATAGGAGCGACAACATTCTGAAGCCCATTTAATGACCCTAAAAAGGATTGTGTAAATGTATCTGTATATTGTATAGCTAACACTGTTTGTTTAAAAAAAAAAAAACAGCCTTATAGTTGTTTTAAAAAAGTGCAGCAGCTATGTACACACCAACTTTGAGGTTTGTTTGGGGACAGAGCTCCACAATGTGACCTACCGTCTGTGGCTTATGACCTTTCCCAGCTGTTCAAACATCTAATTTCAGACTGAATAGAACTCAAATAGCACTGGTTATGAGCGTATCAAATGACTTAAGCTTAAATGGTCAAATATAAAAGGCTATTCTGATATAAACTATAGTCCTGGTCTAAAAGTCAGTCATCGATTGGTCAATTTTGAGTTCTGTCCCCTGAGACGTGAGACTCTGTGCCCTTCTATGCAACTTACCAGGTGTACTGTTAGACCTGTCATGTAGACTGTAATCACTGCCTTTTAGACACTGTGAATTTTTTGGTACCCTATATTTTTGTATATTGTACATTATAAAGGATAATAAACCTTGATGCCAACAGAGCGGCATGGCGTGTGGGCTCTGTCCAAATTATAGTTTAGGGGCAGATTGTATTTTAAAAGTGTGTGTGTGTGCTTTTTTTAAATATGTTTAACTGAATGTGTTTTTGACACAGACAACGTACATCGATCAGGCAAAAACATTATGACCACTTGTGCAATTTAATGCCCTCCAACACAGTGGCTCTGCTATGAATTCTGCAAGGTTAGAATTGATCAAATTCAAAGTTGAAAATGTCAGAAAGATAACAATTATCATTTGATATTGAGATCAAAGTGGGTAGGGGGGGGAGTTTGAGCAGTCTAACGTGATCTTACCTCCCGGTTTCCCCCTCGTGCATTATTACAGTGTAAAAAAGGTCAACCTGCCTGTTGTTAGTGAAGTACTGTATTGCACAGAATAGCATGAGGGATGTCAATAAATACTGCATATAGCTAAAATTATGGAACTTTGAACTGAAGTTGTATGTAAGTTACGTAAGCTACAATTATCGACTGTTCCAGAAATAGTAATCTATAAAAACAAGTCTGGAAAACAGGCCCTGTCATAGTTTATTATAATTTCCTGTTTTATATTTAGAAAAAGATAATTGTTGTTTCAAGTTAATCACTGTACAGCTGACTCACATTTAATATTCTTTAATAACTTATAATGTAACCTAAAAATAAGTTGTTTATTTTGTGTAGATGTTTTGATAGATATGTTTAGGTTCTACAATAATTGGGTATTTCATACATGTTTGCCCTCCTATAAACAATACACACACAATTACTGTCATTTATGGCTAATTACAACAGCCTTGTCTGGAACCGTGTCCTACACGGTAAGATGAAACAGGCCTGGATCAAGCCCACTGAAACTCTTATGAGCAAATGTCAGCTTGACTTTGACAAAAGCGGATAAACAACGTTAACAAACATTTGCAAAACCCATAACCCATTCAGACTTCTCTTTTGTAAAAGTAGACCTTATTGTGTGAATAAAGCACAAAGCTGACTTCTGTGGGGCTTTTCTTTGGTTTTGGAAGGAGCTTTGGAAGCAGCACCTTCCTCTCCTAGTTATGCTGTGTTATAATTACGTTATAGACACCCAATGTGTTGTGAGACTTTGAAGGCCAATAGCCTATGGAAGAAATTATTCAACTATGCAGGAGCCATCTGGTCAAAATATTACCATCCTATACTTTATGGATGTCGACTTGACCTTTTGGAGTTTTTAAGGTTTGCTATGGATGACAGAGATCATGGTTTAGAGAGCTACTGTGTATTGCTTATCAATTCTACTCACATGGAGGCAAAAGCCGCACGGTAGAAGAGTGGTTAGCAGTCTTGCCTCATAGCAGGAAGCTTCTGGGTTGTGACTAAGGTGACTCTGGTTCCCCTACCACTAGGTACAATGCTACAACATTAGCGCAAAATTTAAAAAATACATCTATCATCAAAATGCAAAGCTACTACACTACCAAAAACACAGATCATTTGGAATATCAACACACTTTAAAAGTTTACTGCTAGTAATGTCTGTAATGTCATGGCTGTAAAAGAAACAGGAATCTTAAGAAGCTCATTTAAGGTTTGCAATAATAAGGCAAATCAGGGTGAACACTTGTAGGGTGGATCCACTATAGTAATACTTTGTGAAGTTATGATTAGGTTTGTAAACACGGGTGGGAACAGCATAACAAGAAAACTAAAATGACCCCGTCTGGTTAACCGGAAATGAGAGATTGTCGCGACTTTAAAATCTAACATGCCAGTCCAGTTCTACAATTAAGTAACATTTTATAAGTTCAAAAATTAAATACAAACTGTGGCAATCGGTGCTGTTACTGAGGCTAGACAACACAAATAACACTGCAAACCATCACATTGATTTTTCACTCGCCTGGCCACTTTCCACTTGCCCAAAAACAGCGTTCACTTGCCCCGTGTTGAGCCACGCTATAAAACAACTCTGCATAGTGTTTCATCGTTTAGCAGATGGTGTAAACACAGTGAAAACTGAGCATGTTCACTGATGCTTTTCTACATTAATGAGCTGAATGGAATAAATATGTTAGCCCAGGAGTGAAAAGTCACAGCTCTGCGTTTTTGTTTTAGGATGAGTTCTACATAGTATTCATCAGAGCTGTATCTTCTGACATGGACCGAAATGGAGTGAACCATGACAGATGAACAGGCTCAAGTGGAGGTTGCATGTCTGTCTGCAGAGACATGGACTGCAGTCCACAGGGAGGTGGAAATTCTTAAATGCAACAAGAGAAAAAAGAAAAGAAATACTGCTTAAAAAAAAAAAAGGATTTACAATACCAATAACTGAGTATATTCCATACTGAACACCAGGCCAGTACTACAGGCACATGTCAAAGAAGGGCATCCTTCCCCTTCATCCCCAGGACAAATGAAAGCACTGCTGGAATCCTTCGCTGTATAAGAAGACGGGAGATGGATGGGACAAATGAGCCAAGTAGTCAGGGTGTGTCCAGCAGAGTGCCCGTGGATCACTGCTGGTGCCAGTGGCCTAGACACCCGTACTTTATCATGACACCACAATGATTGTGCTGGTGTGCTGAAAATCAAGATCAAAACCTGAGAACAGCTGGTGTCACATAGGACAGGAAAGCACACTAAATAAAATCTGATCAAATATTCTGTGTAGACTACACAGTCTGTAGCCCTCACATAAATAACTGAATACACGGAAAACACTGCATCTTATACCTGAGCAACTATATAACTTGTTGTTAGAAAAGAGAAAAGCCCACTTTTTATCACTTAAAAAATGCACCTGTCCCCGAATTCATCTAATTTGGTTCACAACAGCCCTAGCTGTACTTCTCAATTAAAGAAAGCAGCTTCTCCACTGTTTTATTAATGGTCACAGTGAAAGCATTAATCAGTTGGTATTCTGCTGACGGACAGATGCAGTGATCGGCACTCTGGCAGGCAGCCAGGAGGAGGGCGCTTAGATAGGACATAAGAGGAGAGTCCAAGAGGAGATGGTTGGAAGCAGTTGGAAGGGCAAACACAGTTTTGTAGTTAACCCACAACAACAACGGCAGAAATAAATAACACATTCAGAGGAATTAACAAGCTTCAGCTTAAATATCACTAATCACTAACATTAATGAGAACTTTGGATATATCATTTAAAAGTGGAGCACTGTGCTCACATCCATCATGAATGATCTTGGAAATAAACGGCTACCTAAAAACTATTGTTTATAAATACATTAATGTTTAATGGAAAAAAAACTTAAATTAATTTGAGCTTGACAAACAAACAAACAGGTGCTTCTCTTTCCACAATCCAAAGACGTTATTATCATTAATATAATAGTTAAGTGTACTGGTAACTCTGAATTGGCGCTGCTAGTAAAGGGTTGTCTGAGAGAATGGCAACCTTTTCAAGCTGTACACCTGCCTAGAGCTGGTTCTGCTCATGCCACATTTTCTGCACAGAAACCGTAAAGGTACTGTACACTGTCAGTGTCCTTCTGTGTGTGCAAATATCTGTGCCGTTTCTGTGCATAGGAAGCCTGGTTCAATCTACAGAATTGGGGACATCTCATGTTATGTTTTATTGGAGGAAATAAATTCACTTGGTGTCTTCACTGCAGGAAGGCAGATTAATTGTCAAACAGCAACGAGTTACTAGTGTCACAGATGAGGGATTCAAAACAAATTTGATCTGACAGTCTGTCTAATAGTGATGTCCTGATACTACTTTTTTCCTAGACTGAGCCCAAGTTGAATTACTTACATTTGCGTATCTGCCAATAAGGAGGACTGATACAAGTACCAAACTGTTGTGCTTGCAGAATGATTCACTAGAGAGTATAATCCTCATGAATCCACTGCTGTTAAGGTGTTGAGAGACACTGGGTGGACACTGCTGGTCCAAATAGCTGGGTCAAAGCTGAAAGCAGGAGACACCTGCAAACTAGCTAAAACTTTCGGAACTCGACAGTTCACACGTATACACTGTTTCCACTAAGATTTCTAGTATATGACAGTCTGGAAGGAGTAAACAACTGACAACCGAATGGAATGTGGGCTGAACTGGCAGACAAATGCACAAATCTCACATGTTCTTGTGCCAAAGTAAACATGGCGGCAACCCAACAACTTAAGCTTTAGCTGAGATAAATGCATAAAAAAACAAAAATTGTAAAAAAGACAAAGTACACAAAAGCGTAAGAAAAACAAGGGCAACGCAGACTTTAGAGCGTACAAGAGAAATAAACTTCAGCATAAAGATAAAGTTACTGTAGTTACTGTAGATTTCCCTATGTTTTAGTGGAGGCCAGTCATAAATATTTAATTTTTAAAATAATCTTCATGAGAAAACTGGAAGTGACTGAGTCTTCACACTTAGGTAGAGCAGAGCTTGCAGTTGGTTTTGCTTTTTACATCATTACTAAAATTTCTCCAAGCTGGTGACATTTTTTCCACCTACCCGCTCAACTAATGTGAGGCTAAAGAAAGTTGTATCTAGTGGAGTATAAAAAGTTTTACGAGTACGGGGGTAGAATCGGACCCGATGCCTGGTATTGGTCTTGGGACATCCCTACTGTTTAATGTTTAATAGTAGATAATAAACTGGAATTTAGGTTAATTTAAGCAAACAGTATATCATATATCAAATATCATAGTTGTATATCATGGTTTATCAGTTCTCATCTCTTGTCCATGAATGTCTCACTCTTGTTCCAATAGCCCACTTCTCATCAGGTTGCCCTGGTTCCCCAGTTGTTGGGAAACGAGGCCGGACACTCCTGATCATGAAGGACCCCCAGAAAGGAGCAGTCCCATCCAACTACCGCCTAATAACCTGCCTCTGCACAACATGGAAGCTCCTGTAAGGCATCATAGCGGCTAAAATGAGCAGGCACATGGATCAATACGTGAGCACAGCCCAGAAAGGAATTGGTAGTAACACCAAAGGATATAAAGCAGTCACCCGAGACTGGAAGACAAGACACACCAACCTGTGCACTGCCTGGACTGACTACAAGAAGGCCTATGACTCAATGCCTCACACATGGATCATAGAATGCTTGGAACTATACAAGGTCAACAGGACCCAAATGGACTTCATTGAGAATGCAATGGGAAAGTGGAAAAAAAAACCCTAGAGGGCAACCTCAAGCCAATTCCACAAGTCAAAATCAAGTGCAGAATTCACTAAGGAGCTGCTCTGTCCCCACTGCTGTCCTGCATAGGCCTTCACCTCCTCAGCCAGATCATCACAAGGAGTGCTTATGGATACAGACTATGGATTGGCGCAACCATGACCCACCTTCTCTACATGGATGACATCAAGCTGTACACCGCGAGACATCAACTTACTAATACATACCAACAGGATATACAGCCAAGACATTGGGATGTCATTTGGCAAGACAGCCAATGTTGAGGATAGCTGCAAATACCTTGGGATCCCGAAGACAAATGGTAATCATGAAGAGGCCGCTAGGAAAACAGCAACCACTAAGGACTTCCAAAGACTAATGCAAGTCCTGAGAAGTCAGATGAATGGGAAGAACAAAGTCTGGGTGACCAACACCTACACCCTTCCGGTCATCAGGTAACCCGCTGGTATAATAAGCTGGCAAAAAGAGGAGATGGAAACCACTGACATCAAGACAAGGAAGCTCCTTACAATGCATGGAGGGTTTCACCCCAAATCCAGCATCCTGAGACTGTACGCTTAGCGGAAGGAGGGAGGCCGAGGATTAGTGAGCATCAGAGCCACTATCCAGGATGAAACAACTAATAATAATAATAATAATAATTCTAGGCTACATATAACAATGACATAGGAATAAAATGTAGAAACAATCATTAAAATCAAATAAGATTGGGAAAAGTTCTCTAATAGAAGTATCTTATTATTAGAGTCTGAAAAGAAGTTTCTATGCTGACCTGATTTTCTCAGGTGGTTTATTCCAGAGCTTTGAGTTTTCAGTTGTACCTCCAGGACAGATAACAAGCCTTTGTCGGAGGACCTCAAGTTACATACAGGCTCATGGAATTAAGAGTTCAGATTTATAGCTTGGGGAGAAGCCATAAGGGGCCTTAAATGTCAACAGTAGGATATTAGAATCAATTCTAAAACATACTAGAAGTCTGTGAAAGCAGTCTAAAATGGGTGTGCCACTGTGGTCATAGATTTGTTACCCGTGTTACCAAGTGTGAGGAGACAAAAGCATGTAAAATGATCTCAGCATCTTTAAGTGATAATATGTCAGAACATATGTCAAAAGAGTACTATGTAACTATGTGTGAAGAGAACATTACTGGTGCCAAGGCCTCTAAGTGATATCCAACTTAACGGAAGAAAATAATGATTATATAAATTGTCATCATTATTAAGCCATTAAAAAATTAATATGCCATTAAGAGACAACAAAGGTGCAAAATCGGTGATCATTCTCTGATTGTTTGTCACTTTATGAACCCCATACACATAAGTTGTAACTTTTTTGTTTGTTTATCCCTAGTTTTCAGTAGGAGACTGTAATTATTCAAGGTCTTGTTTTTTTTGTTTTGGATTAATATTTTTCTATATTTCTATGTTGTTGTTTTTTTTTTTATTTCTACATGTTCATGTTAGTTTTCTTTAAAGATACATGTCTTCTCTAGTTGGATTTATTTAGGTGTTAATTAAGCAGTATAAGACCAGCATTCCCCAGGGAGGCCCAATGTCATTTTTCTTTTTCTTTTACCAGAGCATGCAAGGCAGCATAAGCTGTGATTTGTTTCCTTGCTTGCTTCTGGATAATAAATTGTATAAAATGTAATTTTTCAAAGACAATAAACTTAATCTGTGTAAATTAAATTCACATCATTATCAGTAAAGTATCGATAGCCAAATGAAAATGTTTGACTTGTTAACAAATTACCACTATGCATACATAATATATAATTTGATATTTTTTCTTTTACATAAAATACAAATAGACACAAACGGAACAAGTAGTAAACATATACTGTACATATTGTTGGAGCATGTTTGTTATTATATGACAGGGACAAGAACACTTATAAACAGAAATTTATCGGATCCCATGAGTAAGAAATCCTTGTAATGAACATTTGATGGCCAGTGCGGCAGCAGCCCAGTGCCGGTCTTAGAAATCTCAAATACTACACCCAGCACAGATCACAGTTGCATAATATGACCATCTGATGTTTATTCCGTGTTATCATGTTTACATAGCGAGCAGCCGGTTGTTTTTGATGTGTGTTTTGCAGCGTCCCAGGAGGCGGCCGGCAGACAGACGTGTCTGTGTTTCTGCACAAAGAGACAGGATGGGCAGATCACACACCATCTGAAGTTGAAGCCAGAAAATGCTGTCATCGTCTACAGGGACTGAGAATTTGTCATGTTTGCCATCACAGCTCTCCATCCTTCTCCATGGAAAAACAGGGTAATTGTTTGATATGACTCATCAACTTAGTATTAATCCACTGGCCATTTCTTCTCAGTACAAGAGTGTTCTGGGCAAAGCCTGCCCGGAGGAACTCAGAGGGAGTAAGTTGTATTGGAAATGTAATCAAAAAGAAACTAGAAGCCACCAAAGTTCAATCTGTCGTAGAGAAGAAAAAAACTCAAGCTGTTTTTTGCAGGCCTGTCCCGCTAATCAGATAACTTTAATAATTCATTCTCTGGCCAATAAAAGAAGCAGACACTAGACTATAGTTACTTCTCTAAATACGCACTTCAGTCTAGGCATGGTTTAACAAAAGATTGCTAATATGACTCTAATCTAATATAACTCAGACTCCAAGCAGTCTTAAACCAACCCTTAGATGTCCTAAGCCAAAGTATCTGAGTGAGAAGTTGGAATGCTCTCCCTGAATTTCTTTGTAAGAAGACAAGATGGGTTAATGGTGCCATGAGTTAACCCTGCCTGACAGAGAGAGATGAGTGGGAGAGATGGAGCCCGGCATTGATGGAGAGTCCTCTCCTCCTTCTAATAAAGCAGAGAGGGAAGACCAAACGATGTTAAATCACCACCAACGCCTCTATCTCGCACAAGCAAAGTCTCCACATTTAGTCATTAAAGTAGCCACTGCAGACAGGGGGGACTGTTTCCAAGAGGCTAATTTGACCGATGTTGAGGTTTATAGCAGCTGTGGATCACAGATCGTGTGAGCCATTTGGTTTTATTCAATCTACTTAACCAGCTAACGAAGGTAGTAAAGTCCGGCAGCCTTACTGAGTGGAAGCAACGCCAACAACAGTGTCATAAATAAGACTGCTGATGGCACGAAAATGTTAAAAGAAACACAGGTACATGTATCTAGGGTGTACAGCCAGGTAACATAACCTTGCTGCTCCTTGTCAGAAGCAAATAAGCAAATTACCACCCTCTAATCTTTACACTAATTGTTTAAGCTTAAACATTTTTTTCTGTATGGAAATGTACTGTATGCCAATAGGGTTAATGCCTACTTTGTGCCATTTTGTGCAAAAATATTGGTGCCACTTTTTCAGTACGCTGTCCTTGATTTATGTTTGACCCATTGCCATGGCAGGTTGTTGTTATGATATGGATCCCTCCCCTCATATATTCTCCTTGTGGTAGGGTTAATGCATTCAAAACACACACTGGGAGAAGCCATTTACACTCACATTTGCTTTGCAGATCTTAGGTCGTAACAAGTTGTACAACATGAATCATTTATACTGCCCGGGGCTTGGGTTTTTACATTACAGTTTGAGTTTATGCTTGCATATAGGCCTGCATCTGATGCATGAGAATTTAAAAGTGCTTAAACAACAAAAACGGAAATGGGTATTAAAGTTTCAAAAAAAATGAGAAAGTGACAAAATAATAGCAAATCTGTTTCAGGCCAGGCATTCACCACACGCTCAGACAGGCTTTTAAGCAATTTCCCTGTCCTTGTGCTTGTTTGATGCCTTTTCCTGCAATGTCATTGAAGCACAAGCGCACATGCACGTGCATCAAAGCCACTGTGTTCAATTAACTGACAATTCCTTTCAAAGAAAAGCTGCTTTAAGAAGGTTGGAGAAGTTTTCTCTCCTTTGTGCCCTCTAAACTCGAGACATTACTACAGCAGGCAACAGATTAAAGGCACATCTTAATCAAACTGAGTCAAGGACAAAAGAAAAAATTTGTTTACGCGGAACGCCACACTTGCTTTGACCCCTGACGGCTACTTTTAGTGTTACACACCCCAGCAGAGATAGACTGGTTGATGTGGTGAACACGAGGTCGTTTTTTAACATCTCCTTCCTTTCAGCAGCAGTGCGTTATTACTTTCGGTAGTAATTTAGCTTCACTCCTCCATAGCCTCTCCAAACCAATAACTCACATGTTCTGTTCAGTAATCAGTTGAAATGAGTCATAGTGCATCTCTGTACCTGGTGCAGAACAAACATGGTCTGTTTTGCGGGGAAGAGTGCCTTACCCTTCTGCGAGATCAACGCTGCATATGGGCACTGAAACCACAAATGCGTAGAATTACAGTCTGCCTATACAGTTTTGCACTGCATCCCAGTTATGAAATCAGTCAATCCGTAAAATAGCTGCAAGCTCTTTGGAGTTTGAAAATCAAACGAATGTTTGGCAACAACTTTCAATTCTGCTTCAGCGCTTCCATCCCAGGTAAAGCCCGCTGAGTCTGTGCTGCTTGCAGAAGAGACAAACCAGAGCTCCACCGTGTTTACCCCACACAAGACACACTGCTCCACGGCTACGACGTCTCTCTTCATGTTTATCTTCTGCTCTTGTAGTCTATGGGTGAGGGGATCACGAGGTAACACATTTACAGTTCCTTCACAGGAACAGACTTTCGGGGGGGTTGTTTTGTTTTTTTCTAATTACAACTTTGATCAGATTGTAAGGACATTTTTGCGAATTAGAAATGTTTTAGTTAATTATTTTTCCAATATCTTTGCATCTTTAGCCTTCTTGTTTTGTATTTCCAACAGTACTAAAACTTAAAGCATTTACAGGAGATGCTGTGACTACGAGAAGAGAAAATCCTGTCACATTTAATCCAAAATAAATGGGAAATTTTTATGCATTGGAAAAAAAATAAACAAATAAACCCACTTTTTCTGAAATGCAAATGTAGACTGGAAAAAAGGAATAACCATCCAATAAGTGTTTGGGCAATTTTTGTAAAATATGATTGTTGCCAGACGAGAAACACTAACACCAACTCTCTAATAAAATAGCAGTGTGAGCTAACAACAGGAGGCAAGCAACAAAATAACAGTAAGCACATGCACATTCTAGTACAGAGGCCAATTCTACCTTGTAGATTAACCTCTCTCTGACACAAAGTTAACGATTCACGAAGATAAGCATGGCAAAATTCACTACTGTACACGTGTTTTCGCTGTTTTATCCACCTTGTGCATTTAACCTTTTTTCTTGACATTTCTAAAAGCATAGTGCTTGAAACAATATACAATATGCACTGAAATCTGTTTCATTCAGTGCTGGCACCAAAGGAAACAATCCGGGAAAAAAGGCAATTTCATGCAGCTATTTTCTTCTCTCCAGCAGAGGATTTAAGACCCAGTGGAGTGTTTTCTGGGCGGGTTTCTTGGCTCTAAATTGAAGCTCATTTTCCTTATATTCCCTTCAGTATTCATCACCGGCACACACGTTCACACTTTCAGTATTTCTCACAAACCACCAAACATCTCTCGGCAATCTCTCGGGTGGCTGTTTGGTTTCTTACTGGATCTGTATGACGTCACCATCAGTCACACCATCAACATCAGTCACAACATCAACATCAGCTGTCACAATCAAATTGTGTGTTTTGTACAGCTCCACAGAACAGGGATGGGTTAATAAAACAGCCAACACTCAGTGACATGTTGGAACGTTCAGTTGGTTCATAACAGCAAAAGTCACAAGACAACCACAGAGAACCCAACATAGCAAGTTTTTGTTATATTCTCTTGGCATAAATAACCATAATTACTGCGGCCAACTTGCAGCCATTACTGTTTCAAAACGAGGCTCTATACCTCGTCCTTATCAGAAAACTACACCAAGCTCACCACAGCATAGATCAGGGAGTGATTCTAAAAACCATTACAATAAGTACCCCAACACCCATCATTACATCAAATCCACTATATAGGCCAACAACAGCAACTGCCAAATTGTGACATAACCTACAGGGAAACAGGTGCAGCAGCCGTCAAAACAGGAGAACCAGGACTCACTTTCCAACACTGGAAAAAAAGTCATTCTCATCATAAACCCTTTTTCCTAGATTGAGTACGAGTACTAACATTTGGGTACTCGCCCATACCAAGTAGTTATACTAGTACCAATCTGCTTGGAATCCAATATAAGTTGCTGGACAATAAAATCCTCATCAATCCAACTGCAGTTAAAAATCATGCAAAAACATATAAAAGGTTCGAATTTCTCAGTTTTTAAGTTTAAAATGTCAGAGAGATGATCATTCTACTATGTTTTTATTAGTAAGGTCAAAGTGGGTGATGGAGCCGTATTGGAGTGTCTTATTAGAAGACATGGTTTTAATTTTAATACTTTGACCATGGTCTTTAAAATGAATGAGGCAGATTTATTGTTGGTTAATGCTGCCGAAACTGCCAAGGATGATTGGAACTTGTATAAAAAAACTCAAAACACGAAAAACATCTGGTCCTAAACAATTTCATTCGTGATTTCTATGAAAACACTAGCAAACAGCGACTGTAGTCACGCGCGATGTTTCAGTCGAGCGGCTAAGCTAGCGTTAGCAACAGAGCTACTCAGCAGTTTGTCTATGTCACGAAATTAACTGTCCGAAAAAGTCCGTCATTACAAGTTTTCGTCTAAAATTTACAAAACTGAAAAACAATACGAAACACAACGTTTAGCTTCACTCACATTTCATTTTTACGCTTATTACCTTACCTTGTATCTGTCGTGCCTGCGTCTTCCCCGATAATCACCTTCTCCGTAGTCCCGCCTACCAAAGAACGCGATTGAACAATTGTCGTTACCTAATAGTTCACACATTTGATTGACAGCTGTCCAACCAATGAAGAGAGACGTGGCATAAGCCGTTCCAAAAATGAAACAAGTCACTTTTGCATCCTGTAAAAATTAGTGATGGAAAATAAGTTTATTAGAACACTGTTTTTGAGTACTTCATCCACCACTGCTAAAAACTAAAAATCCAAATTCTATTAGCTAGTATTCTCTACAAAGGTTCAAGATTGTCACTTAAAGGTTTTCTAGCAGTTTTTATTTGATCTTCTCGTTGCTTCATGTTGTAGATCAGTCGTTTTGTACCAACTGCATGTGCAAAATAATATGGAAACAACTGCAAACACTATGCGTAAATGATATCTGTGCTCTTCACAAACTCCTTCCTTCCTGCCTTCATTGTGAGACGTCTTGTGACGATTCCTTGCTGCAGATAGTGTTCGTTTGCTTGTCTAGCACATTCTGAGGCTCAGGGTTCCACAAAGACTTTGGGTTGGGTTCTTCTGGTCAAACTTACCTCACAGCCTTCACGGTGCCTCAGTGGGCTGAGGTGTATTCTCTCAAACATCCCTCCGCCCTAAAACTAATGCACATGTTCTTACTGTTCCTTTGTTAAGGAGGAAGGCCGGGGGCGAACAAATGATGTTTAAAGGGGCTAAACAGCCGAGTGTCATGACAGGGAAGTGCACGGGCGCCTACGGGGGGGCTCGCGTTCCTTTTTAAAAGCCTGTCTCCATTAGCTGAGGATGGCGTCCGTGGTGGAGGTGAGCCGTGATTTAAATAGGCAGCCTGCCAGATCAAAGCATGTCTCGCTGTTCTTCTGGCTTTCCGCTTGCATGGTTATCATAATTGCTCTTGCTCAGAGGACATGCTGCTTCCGTCAGGGCCACGTCCTCCTGCATTATAACGGAGGAGCCTCAGCCAAGCAGAACCTGGGTTTGCAGGTAGACACTTTTTTTTCCTCCTCTCTCCTTAGAACATCACAGGAAGTTTGACACAGCTAGTTTCAGGAATAATAAGAGGGTACTTCATCAGTGACAACATCACGGCTTATCGGCTTTTACCAGCCAACTCTGACTTTAACTCCTCACGTTGACCTTTGTAACTACATAATGTTTTTCTTATAAAATAAACTCCTCTATTCGAAATGTATCTAGAAAATCAAACTTGCCCTCTGAAGGCTTAAAAGTTGTGAAACTGTACTTTCCAAAAAGAGGTTGTGGCCAGCTTGACTCAAACTTTCTGCATCAGTAATGAGTAAAGTGTCCAGGAGTGTTACAGCATGAATCTTAAATCATATTTTGACGTGTCCTTAGGCCCTGCAGTGGGCGTCAGATCTGTCACAGAGGACAATTTGGCCGCTCACAACTCGCTCTTCCGCTGCTCTGAGACAAAAATTGTGATTCACATTTTAGTCTCTATTTTGTCTGATGTGTTTCACCTAAAACTCACTAGGAGAAAAAGGTGATGCGGGAGCCATTCTTGTGATGTAAGGCAGATACATCTAATGGCTTCTGTTTTTCTCCTTTGGAGGAGAAAATGAGCAATTTTCTTCTCCAAAAGAAAAGAAAAATTGCAAAACAACACTGAACATTATAATCATCATTAATGGAGGAGTTATTGCAGCGCTGCTATATTACAGTGCATTAGCTTCATCCTGGTGCACCTAATAGATTGGGGAAATAAGATATTGTGTATGTAGACTCACACTTTCATCTGCTGTACTGGTGAGACATTTGTATACAGCGCTGAAGAAGTTTCTGTGTTTTTCCCTTCATGAATATTTACAGCTACTATTCAAGGTTCCATATGCAAGATTTTACATTTTTATTAGGCAGATACTAAAGCAACTTACAAGTGAGGAACACACACACCAATGCATTTTGCGGTTCAGTGTCTTCCCCAAGGACCAGGGATCGAATCACTGACATTGTGATTTGTGGGAACTCAGATAAGGTTAAGAAAAAAGAAAGGGGACATTCTTACTAAGAAAGGGCACAATCTTAGAAGACACCCACTCGTTTTGCCTCACGTTGCCTGAAACCTCTTATTAACCTCGGATAAAGTTTGGAATATTTTTGCAGGGAGCAGAAACTGTGGGTCAAACCTGCAGCATCGAAACTGATTCACACTTGATGTCATGTGGGTGAAACAGCGTGTAGCTTGCTGCATCCACTTTCGTTCACGTGGTCATTCAGAGCGAGACGCAGTCAACTACTGTAAATGGGTGTGACGTGTTGCCACGGGCCACGCTGGCTATCGCAGCCCTTAGACTTGTGACCAAACGCTCTCTAAGCACTAAGTCACGCTGCTGTGTGTGTCCTCCTTACATCTCTCATAAATCTTTCTCTCGGTTTTTAGAAATACTGGTGGGTCATTTATATCCTAATAGAAGTGTTTTCCCACAGAAAAATACCTCAAATTCATCAGTGATGGATTGGCAAATTAGTGGCCAGCTGTCAAATTCTGGTAGCTTGGGCTTTTTGCAGCCCATCGCTCCTAATCAAGAGCACCTAGGCCTTTTTAATATGTTGAAGATAAAGTAACAGGCACTGTGATAGCAGTTCTGCTAAATGAGCCATTTGAAAGGACGGCTCATTTTTCATAATCGGGAGAAGTCAATTAAGGGACTTGTGGCGCTCAGGGAGCCCCAAGGAGACATTGAGGTGCAATGCAAGAAAAGAGACACAAGTGAGATTTAGTCACAAGAGGAAGGAAGACGAGCAGTGTCTCAGTGGAAACACAACAGGGAAGTGTAAGAAGCTGTGTCTAATAGAGGAAAACAAAAGACGGGTATAAACACGTTAGACGCAGTGACAGTGACACCAATTTTTGTCAGCCAGCCAGCTGCTTTCAAAGCCGATGACAAGCCCGTGCAACAAAAGCCAAAATATCCAAATTGCTTGTGTGTAAAAGAAAACTATTGTTTCTCTTTGTGCGCCTCCATTTGTTCCCATGAGAACGCAAACAGCCACAATAGCACGTCCCACAATGACAACGAGCCAAAGGAAGAAATTGGAATTGAACTCCTGCTGCAAGGCTGTTAATAAACAGTTAGTGTTGTGTCTGCGAACAGTGGGAAATGTATGCATCATTACCTTATCTCCCTCCGACAAGAAGACACAGCACCTCTTTTGTCCCGCGCTTGTTGGAGAAGTTGAGCGTATTTGCTTACACACAGGCCGCGTTGTACAAAGAAGGCTGTTTTTCTCCGTAATAACACGCTTCTGTGTGAACAAAACGTATCCTTTTGTTGTAGTCATTTCCGCATTAGATAAAAAAAAAAGGGATTTAATCAGATTTTCAACGGTGAGCAGACGCTGCTGCTGCTTGCAAATTCTGTCTGACCTGAATTTTAAACTTTAGCAAGTGCAGATTTCCTGCGATCCGTTTGAAGGTGCGATTGGCATTCTAGTACGGTCAAATTATCACCTTTCTGACTGTTTTAACTTAAGAAATGAGAAGTTATAAACTTGTAAAAGCAGAATTCATAGTGGATTGCATTAGATTGTACAAATGTACCTAATAAAGTATGTTTATATTATGTATAGAGGCTGTATATTGTTGCAGAATATGAAAATTAATTTAAGAGAGAGTTCTTGTTCTCCAGGACATATTCCACAATGATGCCACAACAATGGCTGTTCGTGACTGTAACTGTTGCAATTGTTATTTTAATTGACAAACAATAGCTTTTATGTAAACAGCACTGAGTATTTGGCTTAAGACCATGTGAAGCAACTCAACAACCTTTTCTTTGGGAGCATTTCTTGGACTGTAACTAAAAACACCCACATTGAAATGAATCATTAAAAAACTGCTTCCTGTTTTGTCTTCTAGCATGTCTAGCATCATTTAGGTGCACAACTGGACATTTTCTGTGTTGATTTCTAACATTTTTGGCCGAAAGAGAGGAACACAAAGCTAAAAATGTGTCAACAAACAGAGCACATCTCTTTACTGCTGCAGGATTTGTGATTAGTGCATGTGGCTGCTCCTCTAAAACCAAACAGATCATCATAAGTCAGCAGTGGATTCATTGCACATCCCCGACGGCCTGCTTCGTAAATGCCATGCATTTGAAACATCCCCAACATTAAACCATCCAATCTGATTTAAGGCATCGCCAAAATTTCATGCAGCGATTTTTCATGTCTTTTTAGATTCTGATTCCCGACAAAAGTCTTGGCTCAGGTCAGGAGTTGCTTCCAGCTTGAATGGCACTAGTTCAAAGGGTCATGATTAGAGGAACAGAATAACTTTAGAGATGAGGTAAAATTAATCTCAGTGTCCTTTCTTTCACACACAAAGCCACTGGTAATAATTAAAAGCAGACTGAAGTCTTCAACAGTGTGTTGCATGCAGATCTGACCCCAGAGAAATTGGTGCTCGCCAGCAACAGAGAATGAGCTCATCCCCAGCTGGGCCACAGGGGGGAGGGGACTATACATGCAGGCGTTTACTGGAGACCTTAGGACAGTGAGGTCACACATATGGGCCATACATGTTCATCCACTTTTTATGAATAGAAAGAAAAGTAGGAAAAACAACAGATTTCTGGAACATTAACAGCAAATTAATTTAGGTCCCATCACAGCTCAGTGTAATCTGCTTCTTACACGCACAGGCTGTGACACAACCTTCCGTCACTCTTTCATACATCTTTAATACCTCAGACCAATGCTGAATTAGGGTTATCAATTATATTGCTTTTATAGAGTTAAATGCTTCAGTTATTATAAAGTTATGGTGACGATTTAATTTACAGGCCCTTTATTGTGCAGGTAATTTTCTGGAAACTAAAATTCTTAGTAATTAACTGTTACTTTCCTCAACACATGCATATTTCAACTGACAAATTTATAAATTAAAAGAAAATGTAAATACAATGAGCTGATGACTGTAGAAATATATACCTTTTTCATGTCCATAACAATAACACATGCCTTTCATGGAGAACTTAAATCCCAGCTTATTTTTAGGACGTTACATGTATGTCTTTAAAATATGGTACTTGTAATATAAAAGATTACCACAAAAAAAAGTTAAATAAATAAAATCTATTCAAATGTTTATACCGACTTTGAGCAATGTTCATGATGTCAAATCAATGACTAGTTGGAGCTTTAAAGAGGAAATGGACGTCTCACCGAATCTCTGCAACTGCCAACTGGCCAACAATGAGACATCTACACAAATGTTGATTAATGTGCATTGTCTACATTCATCAACGACACAATATGCCCCAATTTGACACACCAACGTCATTTAACCGCTCCTTTCATTTCTAACAGGAAGCTCGCGTTTCCAGCTGGAGATGCAGACCACCTACAGGAACTAAAACTCCAGCTCTCTGCCTCTGCTGCCTTGATTTTGATCACATTCTAAATCTGTCTTGCCGCAAAATTATTAGAAGAGCTACAAAAAAATAAAACTAATATAATCGTGAGAAATTAAAGAAAATAGCAGTTGCATAAATCTGGTGCATAGAAGGAGCTGATGTCCATATTCTCACATCAAGAAGTTGATTTGATGACTCCACTCCACTGAGTAGGTGGATTTGAAATTACCCCCCCCCCCCCCTCCCAAAGAATAAAGTTATACAAGTTGTACACAACATAATAATGAAGAATAAGCCTCTTCGTAGACTCTCAAATTTGCTCAGCAGTCATTCTGTGAGGAATCAATTTGAAGCGAAGCACAGATAAAATTTTCACTGACTGGAGAGCAAATAATGGCACTGCAGTCACACAAAAGATTGAATAAGGAGCTCAGCTGCGATAATGGAGGCAAAACCGTTAACTACATGTGTTGGGTCTGCGCTCACAGGATGGGATGTGAAACAGCGTGAGGTAAAAGTACAGGAGAAAAGCTTTCAGTGTTGGAGAGGTGCAAATCCAATACTTGTTGATCAGCTAATTAAAGTTCACCAACAGTACAACAGCAGCAGCAGAGTTATTTTTAAAATGCTCATTTTAATAAGGTGCTGAAAATAATTCAACAGTCACATTTGTCCATTTTACTTTCCACAGGACAAGAATATTAATAAGAGAATAGAAGAACATGACCTGTAACAGTATATAAAGACAAAAGAGTCACAGTGTGGAAGAGAGGGAGGCTGAACGCACTGCACTGGGCAATTAAGGCAACATGTCAACAGGTAAAGACAACATTTTCTGTACAAGGAGATTAAAAATAAAAAAAAAAGAAAGAAAAAAGCACCAGGAAACTAATTAGAGCTTCCTTAAACCCCAGAGGAAATCACATGAATAAACTCCTTCTAGCCCCTGTGCAAGACGAAGAGACAAAGAGAAGTCACACACGAGTTAGAGAAAAGGTTCGTCTATGAGTGACAGATGTTTTTTTTTATTTGCCTTTGTGGTTATGTTCTCTAGATCTAAAGCCGCTTTTCTGTCACAGCTCCAGTTTCATCAGCGAGAGAATCCAGGAAAATAGCAACTTTCTTTTCCTTCTCCCTTAACGTTTAGTCGGTGGACTTGGTTTTGGAGCAGAGACACCTGCTGGTGCTGCGGAGAAACCGCCTGGCATTTACAACTTGATGATCTTCTCAGTCGGTATCGAAATGATCTCCCTCAGTGAACCTCAGCTGTGGTTAGCTAAAACCCCGTTTATGATAAACTGGACTCTAATAATGTTAGTGTTGAGATTCCAATAAATACTGGCACAAATGATTAAAACCTGTGAACACACAAAAAAAAAAAAAAAAAAAAAAAATCACAAATTAACATTATAAAGTTAGGTTAAAAAGCAATGCACACAATTAAACCCAAAAAAAAAAGCTGAAATGTGAATGTGTAACAGTTCAGAGAACTCATTTTCTTCCACATCGACAGCTCATTGGTGGGGGAGCAAAGTGCATCTTTGTCAAATCTCAGCCTCAGCTTCTGGCCAGGATTCGTCTGGTGATGATGTTTGCATAATATTCGTCTTGAGAGGCCGATAAATGTAATACAAGTACCTCCTTCTCGATGACAGGTAGTATCACAGATGACTTAACAGTGTCGGGTCAGTTAGAACTCTCCAGTGAGTCACAGCCTGCAGTTTGGAGCAGCATTAAACACCAGGAGGTCGCTCGAGTCTAGCCCAGCCGAGCCTGCTGATTGGCTAAATAAGCCGCCCCCTTCCTCGTTAGGGGACGAAACTTATCACTGAACTCGAGTCCCGTTTACTATAGAAATGTTCAAGGAAGGTTAACCGAGCAGGGCTGAGACACTGAGAGCTATTTGAAATATTACAGTCTGTAAACATCTAAAAAAACAACAGTCTGTTCACATAGAAACATAGGCCCACATTAAAAAACAGGTGATGATGCGTTCGACGGTCGTATGGCGTCGAGTCGAGTAAACACTGGTGCAGAGCCACTTGTGGCAGCCATACAACAGCCATCCATCATCACTGTTCCCGACAAACAGGTATATTTACATCTTAAAATCTTACATTACACACTTATCAGTGCGGGCGTCCCACTTTCCCTTGATCTCCCTTTTCTCCTCTTCTCTGTGCAAGAATATCGTTTACTCAGTCCACAGTTGTTAAGTTGTGTCGCGTTTGTCCTCGCGTTGCACCGTCACACGGAGACGAAGACATCCAGGTAGAGGCGATCGTAAGTCTCCCTGAAGAAAAGGATGAGGACGAGGCTGAAGAGACAGGAGCCGGTTACACACCAGTTGAGCCACGACAGCTCTGGATGTAAGAGAAAGAGGAAAGAAAGAAAGAGAATAATGTTTGGAGTTAGACTGGGAGCTTCAGATCCAGATGTGATTGTGGTGTGTTGGGAAACTTTACCCACTTCACATGTTTTCAACCTTTTCTCCCCTCGTCCGCATCTCTTTGTCTCTTCCTCAGTACACTACAGCCAAAAGTATGTGGACGCCCTTTGTACATTTTGTCTGCGGTTGTTTTTCGTAATGTTGTGTTCAGCTAATTAGTCTAGGTTAATTAAAAATGGATTTCCCACTTTAAAGATAAAACCGTGTTCCGAGTCAGGCCCTGTCACCAAGCATCAGTGTTGGACCTCACTTGAACATCAGCAAATGCTGCAGCCTGGCTACAAAACAGTTATTAATTTTATTTATAATAGTTAAAAATGACAGAAATATTTTTTTAAAATAGAAAATATATAATAATACATGTTTACACAACATTCAGCTCATTTTCTTTTGTTGCATAGAAAAACATGCTGCAATGAAAGACATTAAGCCCATTCACATCGTGGCTGTTAGATACTCAGAGGAAAAATATTAGGATAAATAGCCGAGACAAATATTATGACCACATGGTGCTTCATATTGAAATCTGAAGCCCTGCGTACACTCACAAACCCAACGAGACTTTGAAGTTGATGGAGAGTATGACGTGACATTGAGCAATTTATGAGTATCCTATAGGACAAATGGATAATCAATAAGAATTCCTGACATGCTATGCTGGAAATAAGAACAGCCTCCTAAGCCGTCTTTTATAATGACTCTGAATAATTCACCGATATCGGGAGTGTTCCCCATTATCACTGACCTACACTTGAACCTAAACATGGTGCAGAATGAGGTGTTCTATTTTCTCAGCTCTGTTCAAGCTCCATTACCCACTGAAGAGGTGCTTCGGCGGTCTGCAATAATACTGAATCTGGAGGTCAGGTTGGAAGCTCGCAGCCGCGCTGAACTATTGGCACCTTAACTCATAAGCACACGACAAATAACCTGTTCTGTTCGGGCTCTGGCGCACGCACTTACATTTTCTGTATGCACGCCCGCACGAACACTCAATCACGCCCGACTCACGCACCAAGCCCGGTCAAATCCCAAATCAATAAGCTCCCTCTTTCAAATGTGTAAGGTGGCCCTCGCTGAAGTCGGGCGTTTCGGCCGCACATAGGTGTTTGACTTGTTTTATCCTGACAGACCTTTTAAGCAGAGCCTGCGCGGTTTGGTGAGAGACAACTTCTTAACCAGGGCGCAGGATGTGGTGGTGGTGGCAGGCAGCTGCCTGTGTTCTGATAACAAGCCAAGACTAAATATAGAGAAATTGGGTCGTAACGCACAGCAAAGCCCCGGAACCAAGAGAGCAGAATGCGGCTCGACTCACACCCGTTTGACTTTGATTTCAGTCGGCCAGCTTTCCATAATGTTGTCCATCAGCTGTGTTGGCTTGAAGCGGGCGCCTGATCAATGCACGAAGACACCGCCACGCAAGCTCTTTGCAGGAGACTATGAATTACGGCTGTAAGGCACAAACCTTTGTATGCTCCATGCTTCGTGTCCTACATGAGGAGAAAGGATGTGGACTTTGAGGCGTGAAAATTAAGGCAAATGATAAACTGAGGCAAAAGAGAGGTGAGAGATTGGGTGAGGGTGTTTGCAGCGAGGTGTCGAGACTCCCGAAGCAGCCTCATTAATCAGGAGTGTGTGAGCCGGACAGGGGGAGACCTGGTGTGGAGGCGGGTTAATGGAGTTGTGTTTATCTGACCTGCCGTCTTCTCTGTCCAACTCTGTCTTGTTTTCTCAAATGTACACCAGACAAAGACTCCTCTATTTAAAGGTGGAGACGTACTCCGTGTGCGTGCGTGAAAGAATGCTAATGCAGAGCTGGGCTACTCAGTCGGGCGATGTGGTAAAAATGGACAAGCAGCTCCATCGCTAGCCTCTGATCTCTAAGGACACACCTGAGGCAAAGTTAGGAGGATACACACTCAAAGTTTTGTGAGCGATAAGCTGACAGGAGGGAAATGAAGGAGGAGGAGGAGGAGGAGGAGAAGGAGAGGGGATGAAGAGGGAAGATTAGAGCAAATAAAAGGAAGAGATAAAAGGAAGGAGAAAAGTAAAAACTTTTTTTCTGATTCTGGAGGCTCCTCACATCACCGGTTTGCTTTAAAGTTGATTATTAGACGCCACTGATCACTAAAGAAGTTCTGTCTGGCTCAAAATCTGAATGGCAGGTCTGGAAACTCTTCAATAATACAGCGTGCAGCCCGAGATTCCTAGGAACTAAAGGTGGATCTGAAAAACTTATAAGACTTTTTTTGTTGCTTTTGATTTTTTATTTTTTTTGTCTTGTCCTCTCGTCACTTGTCTTATTTCATTTGATGATTTGACTTTCATGTTGATTGTCGAAGCCCTTCGGAAAGTTATTTAAACGTCGATAATGAGGCTCCTTTAGAGGAAGGGCTGATGATGGTGAATAGTTTTTTTTTTTGGTCCCCCTTTTATCTCCATCATAAATTATCTTTTTCCACTGCACGTGGTCCATACAACTGTGGTGCTATGGCAACCGACTTAGTGTAAGGTCAAAATGTTGAGATTAATTAACAGCTTAGTACATTGTACAAGAGGAGAAAGAGGGAAAAAAGTTTCAAAAATTTCTGAACTTTTGCACTTTATCACCAATGTTCTACAAATATCCTCCACTTTTACTTAATATTCTGTGCCATAGACGTGCCATTGTTGTTGGAAAATTTAAAAACACACCAGTGAGGCAGACGGTGGGTGACATGTCTCTTCTTATCGAAAAAGAAAGAAAAAAGCTGCCATAGTCTCTTTTCAAAACAGGCCGTTAACAGCCAAGAATGGCCGCTACTCTTCACAGGGCCTGAGCGAATCGTTCTGATAAGAAAGTCAACAGTGCGTGTGCGAGAGAAGGCAGATGGGCCAACTGATGGATGTGCTGATAATACCGTCGCTTTTGACAGCTTGGCACTTTCACACTGACAAACACGCTAAAGTTTTATTGCATACATACATATGCACAAAACAAGTTGCAAGTCACTGAAATCGCAAAACATTTTAAAACTGACACTCGAGCGTGAATGTTTGTTTCTCTTAATACATGTGTTTCTTCTGTTTGAATTGTACGTGCCGTTAATCCCGGAAAAAGAGCAGAGGAAAGGCGTGTGCAATGGTGGCGGCGGGTTGTCGAGCGATAAGTTTGTAATGAACCGTAACAATTGAACAATGGCCACGAACGACAATTCGACTGATCACCGGCGTCACGATCTAAATCCGGGTCTCAGCCACTGCGTGATCCCGTTCAGGGGACATCAGAGCGAACATCGGACAGTTCATCATATTAACAGCCTATTACCGTGGGTGCCACCATCAGCAGAACTGTGCCACAGATGAAGACGGAGACAAAGGCCGACAAGAATCTTATGGCCTCAATCAGTCTTAATTGAGGTCAGTGCGGCGTTCTAATTAATGCGGCTCAGTTCTCCTTTATGACCGTGGCCTTTGTTTGAGAACGCTGGGGTCACACATGAACAAACAAAGACGGGCTTTGTGTAAAGATCATGATCATCCATCACAGACACCAAGCTTTCATGATGATGCATACAGAAATGCTTACTGTAGATTGACAGCTCTACGGCGGAGAGGTTATTGATAAGGTTCGTTTCTGTTTTTTTAATTGTATAAACTGAGTTAACGTGCAGCTGTTCATTTACTGTACTGTCAACGATTCCCTCAGTCATGATTCAAAAGTTTCCCTGAAAGAAAAGAAAGACGATGCCGATAAAGGCTTTTACTCTCTCAGGGACGACTGTGCACGACAAAGAAGAGATGTTTGTTGGTTTTTCATTTTAAATCCACCTCCACAGTCTTTACAGGAGGGTTGAAAAAGTTGCTTTGCAAAGGAATTTTCACTTACGACGAGAACACAAAGTTTAGCAAAAGGACGGGAAAGTTTTGGGGACTATGAAACGACAGTTACTTCTCCATGCTGAGTAAGTCCAGCTTCCCCCTCGTGCAGGAAACTAACAAACCACAGCTGAGCCCAAACTCATCAACACCCATTCCCTCCCTCCATCATCGCCCTCATCATCTTCTTCTTCCACAAAACCGCTGAGGCTCTTTGGTGCCACAATAGTTCTCTGCTACTTTGCATTCCACACGATGGCCACCACTAACCGATATAAACACACAGCAGATGAAATCGAAAAAGAGCAACAAGTGCAGATATAAAGCCCGGAGGTTCCATTCATGTTTTGGAGTCACATGGTTCAGAGACTTTGGGGATTTTAAAAACATGACTTTAGAGTCAAGAGGCCAGTTAGGGCTCACTGAACCAGACCGGCCGCTCGTGGATATTAAAATGGACAAGGGGGTAAATTAATAAAGGGCTCTCTGCTTGCAGGAAAACGGATGCCATAACTCAGAATGCATAATGAGGCAGTGGGCAGCCAAAAGAGAGGAAAAAAAAACGGCAAACTGGAAATAGCTGGAAATCTTTAAAATGTAGAAGTTGCCAATTTTCTATATTAGGAGGGTAAAGGGTTTTGAAAAGATGAGAGTCATGCAGGATTTAGCATTTTTGAAGTCTGCATATAATTTTTCCACATCCATTATGGGACTACAGAGAGGAAATTAGAGTAATGAGACAGCCCACTAGAATACCACCAAAGGGAATTTACATAATAATCAAATTAATCTTTGCAGGAATGATCTCTTCAGGAGAACAAAATGCTGCTGATTGCCAAAGACAGGCAGGAAACATGCACTTCTGAAGTCCCGAGCTACAGTGACTGGACAATTTTGGTGTTTCAAATGGCAGGTTAGAAAACCCGCGCAGGAAGAAGCGGCGTGAACTCCCGGTGGCTGCGAACAGCGCCGATCCCTCCACCACTGGAAATTAAAATATACTGGCAAGATTGACAAATTTTAATATTTTGTATTTCAAGCCTCAAAGTTGATGGAGTTACATAAACATCTGATAATATAAGAGTCAATACTGTTTTGACCTAACATTTTATTAATCTGTTATATGTTCTACTATGTTTATTCGTATTCTGAAGTTTAAACAGGATGAAAGATAAAATTGTTGCTTTTATGACAAATTAAATTCAGCGCCACACACCTGATCCGCAGCAGCAGCAGCAGAAGAATTTTGTACCTACACAGTTTGTGTTTGTATACGGTTTTCAAACTGTGTGCGATCTGCTACTCGAGGCTGCAGCTGTGCGAACTTTCTGACACCAGAACTTTGATGCATCAGACTCTGTTAGACAATTTCAGAGCGGGAAGTTAAGAAAGAGCCAAAAGCCTCCATCATCTCAGCTTGATCATCTCCGACTGTCACGGGACGTTGTCAGGATCCATGTCAGTGTATAGGATGCCCTTCGGCTCACCCACACACACACAAACACACACACGTGCTGGCATCTGCACAAAAGAACACACGCCCACCCCCAAAGATGCTGCAGCAACGTGCACGGCAACACATCGAGATGCATGCACACACAACTTCAAACACACCGAGCAGTCTATCACTCAGCCCTGCAGAGAGGATTGAGCAGAGACTACATCATGTATTCTTTATGAGTTCTACTCATAATGTGTGTGTGTGTGTGTGTGTGTGTGTGTGTGTGTGTGTGTGTGTGTGTGTGTGTGTGTGTGTGTGTGTGTGTGTGTTGGCCTGCAGCTGCTCCATCCACCCAAAGTACTTCTATCCACTCCTGGTTTACTGCTGTCTAATCTATGTTTTATCACCCCGCTGACATACTACCGCTTCAGAAACTTCTAAATACACGGCTTGTCATCTTGATCACAAATTTCAAGCAGCATCGTTTCTGTTTGAGTTTCCCTCCAACTACTGTTCTTTTTACTGTGCAACACCGAAAACAAAATCTAAATAAACCTCAGACTTCATCGGGCAACACTTGAAACTCTGCTTGTGTTCAGCTTTAAGCATCCCAAACTTGAAAATCCACTCTGCAATTCATGGATTAGGAGGAACGATAGCTAGGGCATCAGTATTCCAACATATTAATTTGCACAGTATAAACAATAAAACGCAAATGTCAAATTAACTGTTCGTCGACTATTCATTTTGCGAGCGTGATCAACAGATGAATCCATCATGGAAACAACTGCGAGCTGGAGCCTTGAAACGTTCTCGGGTCGGGTTTCGTGTCATGTAAACGCTTAAAACCCACTGACAACACAAGCTGCTTTCATGCCCTGGCTGTCGTGCTTGTTGTTCGCCCCAGGGCTGTTTAGGTCAAACAAGAATCATATCCACCTGCACTGGCAAGACAACCCAGAAGGCAGGATCAAGATACAGTTGTCAGGCAGCAGCTGTCAGTTGCCTCGTAGCAATCAGAAGGACTTGGCAGCGGAGGACGAAACCCATGAATATTTATGAGCTTCTGAAAAGATATTTCTTATTTACTCAAACAACCGGAGTAGAAGGAGTGTGTATCAGAAATAGACGTGTTTCCAGCTGATTAGAGCTTGGATGTAGCCAAAGCTACACTGAAGGATAATGAAACTGTTGGCAGGTGGGCAAAGACATTAGACAACATAGACACATGGATGAAAAGTAAAAAATATTCTCACTTACATGCACAAATGCAGTCACTTACGCGGATGAGTGAGCTCAGTTTACTTATGAATTTTCTTGAAAGTCACAGAGGCAGAAGAAAAGCAGATGACATGCTGTCCTCTCTGCTGTTGGCCTGAATTATTATATCACAATCTGCCGGGCAGCTGAATTCAGGAGGTAAATCTATGGCTATGATACAATGGGAAGTTTTTCATTCTTTGTGCTGGATGTGTCAATTGCATTGGAACCTAATTTTCCCTTTGCCCGCCTTTTATTGGCAGCATCTGCAGGGCTAGAAATGGATTTTTGAAAACAATGAGCCCTGTGGCTTTCGGAGGGTGAGAAGAACCTGCAGAGGGACAGAATCCTTCCACATTTAGAAAATGGTGACACGATGACAACAGGCAGTGGGTGAACAAAAGCAATGAATGAATGCGTTTAAAAGTCGAACAGTAACGCAGAAACAGATCTGAGCATCGCTTCCCCCTTTTGCACACACGGATTTCTTGTCTCTTACCTGTGCAGTAAAAAGTGAGAAAAAAGAGGAGCAGTCCGGTGACCAGGTTCCCCAGGAAAGTGACCACTCCGCAGGTGATGCCCTCGGGGACCGGATAAACTGTCTCGATGAGGAGCTCGAAGAATATTGGCACGCTGCTGTTGACAAAGATTCCCACCAGGATGCAGGAAGTGTAGAGGATGGCTGGGGAAGGGCAAAAGAAAAGCATTTGATCAACTATTCAAAAGGACGACATAATGGTCAAAACGCAGGCGCGGTGGTGATTTATTGGACCTTCTAATGCTTCCTAACGGAGCATTTGTTCTCAGCAACGCTGAGATTTATGACAAACTCTCATCCTGAAACAACATTTCATTTAGAATGCCACCCCTTAAGGTGGCAATTAATTTGAAACGGGAAATAAAAGGGTCCGTTAGCAATAGCACAACAAAAGCTGGTTGCAAACTAATGTTTTTCGAAACATTTGTCAAAGTATTCAGACGTCTGTCTTCAGAACGGCTTAGAAGCCTTTTTGGCAGCGGTGAGTCTCCACAAACTCCTGGATTTAGGCAGTTTTTCCTGGCTGATTATCTCCACCTCCATCAGTTTGGATTGGAAGCGTCTTCGAGTCTCCTCAAAGATGTTTTACAGAGGTTAAGGCTGGGCTTCAGCCGGACCCTCTGAGACTGGCCTAAAAGCTGCTCAAGCATTGTGTTGGCGGTGTAATTTGGACCACTGTCAGACTGGAGGGTTGGCCCCAGCCACGGGTCGTGTGGACCCTGGAGCAGGTTTCCTGACCGGTCTCCCTGTCGCTGCAGCTGAGAAGCACCATCCTTCACTGCGGGGATGGTATTAGCCAGGTGATGAGCACCGCCTGGCATTTGCCAGATACAGCGCTTGGAGTTCTGCCCGAAGAGTTCAATTTTTGTTTCATCAGACCAGAGAATCTGTTCCCTCGTGCTCGCAGAGTCCTTTAAATGCTATTTGACAAACTCCAAGGAGGTGTCATATGCCTGTTACACCAGAGTGGCTTCTGTCGAGCCACTCCACCATAAAAGCCCGGTCGGTGGAGTGCTGCTGAGATGGCCCTGACGTGCACCGTGAATTGTGGAACCTCATAAACACAGTTGTGTGCCTACATCCAGTCAGTCGATTAAATTCGATAGAGGTGGACTTCAATCATACGTTTACAGCTGGACGTCTAGCAGACGCTTTTATCCAAAGCGAAAAAATGGAATTTAAATTGAGAAAACATTAAGGCTCAGTGCTATGAGAAGATTTGTTTATGTTTCATAACAGACAAGCGCAAGATAAGACGCGCAGGAAAAGTTTCTCTTTAATAGCTTAAGTCAATCAAGCCCTAAACACAACTCAACGATAAAGTGGATAAATATTACCCAGGCCGATAACACTGACCGCGCTGGCTACTGCTTTTGTGTAATTCTGACCAGAATTTAAAAAAATATATATACTATAATCATGATTGGCTGGCTCAATCCGCCTCCCGCAGTCAACCTTTACAGAGGTCATATTCACAAAGGCTTACACGGCTCTAACATACGACATTTCATCGGCAGCTCTGTGTTTTTATGCGCAGTCAGGAGGTGTTCGGTGTTTCTGGCTCTCTCTCACAGCCGCAGTCCGTGGCCAGGCCCTAAAGTAAAAGGTTTGCATGTTTATTCGTTTGGATACGCCGATAAATTGAGCCGTCACACCGAGAGCATCCCGGCAACCTCCGTCTTCCTTATCGCAGCAGATTGGTCCAAATGAGCTCCCCATTAGCCTGCACGTCCCTTTAATCACGGCGCCTCAGAGGGCCATCACGTGTCCGCTCGCTCGCCTGCCTGCGCTCATGCTGCCATCAAACGGGGGCTTCTCCCCTGCGCGCCTTTGTTCACCCCTAATGAAGCGCTGATACCACTTCAACCGCTGCACTCTCCCCCCTCCTGTTATTTAACTAGTGTTGACTGATGTTCCTTAAAGGAAGCCGACACGCGGTGAGACATGCTGCAGAACACAGCACGTACCTCGCCAACATCAAGAGTCGCCAACCCTCGCCAGCAGAAATTATGTCGGGGGTCGATTTACAATTCACATCCAGACTTTTACGCATTTGCAGCTGAAGGAAACAATAATTTATGCCGTAGACTTAAATAATTTACGTCGTAGCATTTCTTGATTAACCGTCGAGCCTTTTGCTCCATAAAAGTGTAATAATTGGGAAAAAAATCCCTTACAACTTTCCCTGGAGCTTGACAGAATTATGTGCACATACTTGGCTGAAAAACTCATAAAAATATGCTGACCACGAACTCTGTGGACCTTTGTTACCTGTTATTCCCCATCTCTCTGTGCCCTCGTGTTATCACTCAGCTGTCAGCTCTGTAATAAAAGGCACAAAATCCTCCCTAAAAATACTGTAATGGAAAGTTTCCATCACACAGACGCTGCTGCTTGACTTAACTTTATTACAAGTCACACACACAAAAAAAAAAAACATACCTGGACAAAATACACAAAGGGGATTATGTTTCATGTGTAGCAGCAGCTGAATCTATGTTATTGATTAATGCGATATTCATGAAATCAATTAAGTCCTGTATCCAGTTTACAGTGTGTGCGCCTATGAACGTTATCACATCATGTAATTGGACCAACTCAAATAGATGTGAACATGCTGATTGTCTCTCTCAAAAATTAATAAAATATCTGGGTTTAAATTTAAACACAGGAAAAGATACAGTTTTCTTTCCCGAAACTAATAATTTGTTCAAAGACAGAGGATGCTGATCTGCGTGTGCGCGGTCGACGGTTCACGCTGAGATAATGAGGGGTTTGGGTTGATTTTGTTGCAGTTCCACGCCACCATTTTGCCAGGTGGAGAACTAGGTTGGAGGCTGGCTCCTGCAGGCTGCCAGCGTCTGGGATAAGAGGACATGAGATGAAGAGAGAGCCGTGCCAGAGCATGGAGAATGATGATGGATGATGATGGCTGGAATCAGTGGCTTTGAACAACATGCTGGTGCGCTTATTGGTTTGGCTTCGGCGAAGGCGACTAAGTCCGCTGCTGTCCCTAACGGGTTTATCACCAACGTGTATTAATGGACTGATTCTGCTGAATATGTATCAAGGAGACAGTGCTTCCTCTAAGTACAGTTTTATTGTTTTGGCTCAGTTCTGCAGCTCTTGAAACGAAACAGAAGCTACATAGTTTATTACAACCCAGGGTGTCTGAGGGGGTTCAAACCATAACGGATGAGAGTTTTAGACCCAAATGTGAAAAGTTCTTCGGGGTCCCAAGTTAGAAACACGACGAAGACAAATGATCCTGTATTTTGTTTTGAATGACTGAACAAAGACAAAAACATTCAATTTTTAAGCAAAAACTGATGTAGCTGCAGCACAGACATTAGCCACAGTAGATGCCTAATGGTGGTTACTGAGTACAACAAAAATAATTTAACCCCAAAAGATTTCTACCACACTAAACTGTATCCTGTGGAATAAATAAATGAAGAAACTGCAAATATTAATACAATACAATTCTTCTTATTAATGTGTATTAATAGTTAGTATTATATAGGATTAATATACATATTTAATGTGTTTATTAGACCTCAAGAATACATTTTGTATGAGTTTTTGTGGGTACCACTGAACGGTGATTGTTGTTTCTGATTCTTGTCCAACTTCATACATTAATTAACCTAGAGTAAATTTTTTTTTGAAGTCGGCGGATATGTCTGACTCATTAAAAAACAGTAGTATCCCACTTAATCGGACATCTTTTTCAGGAGCTAGTGTGCCACAATATTTTTCTTTATCAGTTGACGTGAATAAAAACAGTGACTGGGAGAACGTGGTTGAGGAGCTCTGCAGGGTAAAGACACATTTCTCTATTGGATTTTCTGGATCTACAAAACACTTATTTGCAGATGAGCAACAACGTAGCATAAAAAACATTAAATTAAGAAACAAGTTCTGTTTATTATTCTAACCGGCTAATGCTCTTGGGCTCATTTTTGTTCTCATACAGTACATTAGTTTGAACTATTTAAATATCTCTAATATTTTGAGCATTATGTCCTAAAAAGGGCAAACTATACGAGAAACTTAACTACATGTGAAATTATGGCTAAAGAAAAATTATTTTAAAAGAGCTACATGTCGACACATTACAGTGTAAACAACTTCACTCATTTCTAGGTTACAGTAAATGTTACCAAATTTGACATTCAACACTCCCAGCCGGCTTTTACTATGACAAACACGGAGCAACGATGATATTTTCCCCGACACGATGCAGGAAATAACAATAAAACCGTTTAGAGAAGAAAACATTTTAGAGAAGTGCCCTCAGATTGCTAGAGCTGAAATCCTTACACAACCCAAAACTTCACCTTGAGGTTCCACAATGCTGACATTTCACCAAAATCCAGAGCATTTAGAAACAGGAACTTACAGGAAGTGAAGCTGCGATGGGGCGGGGAGTGAGCTTTCTGCCGACATTACTGCACAGTTGTTGTTGAATTATTGGCTAATTTCAATTCATAAAAGCCACACGGTGTGACTCCTGCCTGTCACGCAGTGCGTTCAGTGCAGAAACGCATTCCATCTGTCACATTCACGCACTCCATTCCTCACTCCGCTATCCGGCTGGATGCTGCCCGACTATGACGGAGAGTTGCGGTGCAACATTGGCAGACTCGTGACGTCTCTTCACTCAAACTTTCTAGCCTGGTGCTCGTGTTTACTTTTCCACTGACGTGTATATTTCCTCTTTTGGCCTGACACATGTCGGTGACATAAACCATCTACTGTGTTCTAGTAAGATGACGCAGCAGATTTGAGTCAGACGCAGAAAGCACTAAAAATGCTGCCGACACAGTGACTACGGTAGGATGACGGATGCACACGGACAGCTGGACCGTGTGTCACGGTCCCTGCACAGTGTCACCTTGTCATTAGTTTAGTGTTGTGGACCCACCTGCAGTGGAGGGCAGATGAGTGAGTCTGCTCAGACAAGTGAGTGTGAACCAGGTAGAGGACAGCGAGGCTCCTGCCAGAATCAGCACCAGAATCAGCTTCAGCATCCCCCGAATAGAGTCTGCAAACCTGAGGGTAGATGGGGGAAAAAAAAAAAAACGTTGACAACACGCAAAGTACAATTTATTGACCGTACAGATATTGCAATAAAAAAAATGCAATAACAAAAAGAATCCCGCCTCAAAAACTGAAGGGACTCATTCATAACCACAACAAAGAACTACCCGGTTTCTCTGTGTATTCTTCTGTGACTTGCATCATCATCTCTTACTGGAAACATGCATCATTTTGAAGATCATTTCCTTCTTCCACCATTTGAATATGTCAGTGGCGCTTGTCGTTACACATGCACACGCTATTCCAAGAGCTGATTCAATTTGTCTCACCAGCTAAGCAGGCAGACTTGAGATACGCATATTGCAGAAGACAAGTCATCAGGCCATTTCCAAACTCTCTTGAGCACTGTGGTTTCTCATTGTTGCCTTTTCTAAACCATTATAGTTCATTAACTCCTCTGATCCTCTGGGTATTTATATGTATGCTTGTGAAAAATGAAGCCAACGAAGCCTGTAGCAAAGACAGACACTAATTACTTTTGTTTTGTTGCTCACAGATAACATGGGCGAGAAAAGAGAGCAAACAATGAACTTAATGCAAGAATAAAAATGGAAGTTGGAAACGGCTGATTAGTTCAGCCTGGTTGTGAAGCGCTGTCAGTTCCGCTGATAGCCAGGGGATGAGGGAAATCATCCTTTGGACAGATAATAAGAACATCACCACTCAAACCCTCCCAGGGTGGCATTTTTTGATGACATTAAAGTCTCCCGGGTTTTCGTGAAATGTCCTTTACAGGCCCGACATTTTTCCCCTCAATCTTCACGGGATTATTCACTACATTCTGTTTTTTCTACCTTTGTACTTCAAGTTGCCGTGAGAGAATTCACTGCAGGCTAAAGGGGCATAACACGGTGAATTCCGTCAGTCTTTTCTCATAAAAGCTGCAGATCTACAGCTGACGTGCAGGATTTCCGTTTTCAAGAATGAGCTGGTTGCAGTCTCGTCCGACAGCTGACCATTTGCCACTACACAGAGATGTCTGGGTTCCGTGCCCGCAGCTTTGCCCCTCGAATCGACATTACCCATCTGCCACTAACTGGCTTGCATCCACAACCCTTTAACCACCCCCTGTGCCAGTGAGAGACAAAATCCTTAGCCTGCACCCAGCCAAGCCCTCAGTTCTTTGCAGAGAGGATCACAGGCTACTCCCTTATATCAGGTCGAATCGATACCATACAACACCATAAGTAGCTTATTTCCTGTACTCCATCTCTGGCGGTTCCTGGATCCACTTGATAAAGAGCTCGGTCATGGATTGGGAAGATAAGTTGGGTTCTGAAGACTGGCTTTTAGTTGACTAATAGCGCTATACATTTCTAATCCCACAGACAGACGTACTGTATCGTCCACCGTCTTGCTGCCACGGAGAGTCATTAAAGCAGCCTGTGTGTATCATTTCACGGTCCAAAATCTGCCGAAGCAAATGCATTTATTTCTCATTTATTCACATTTGTGTAAAAAGCGTGCCGAGTTGAAAACACTGCACCTCGTGTGCTAAGTCACTGATTCTTAAAAAGGTTAAAGTCTTAGCAGAAACACAAAGCAACAAAGTATTAAAAAAACTTTTGCTGGCTTTAGTGTTTTCAAAGGATTTGTAGACAATAGGAAAACTGAACGAGAAAAGACTTTGCTCTTGTGCACGTCTGCACGTCTCCAGTAATGTCATCCGGAGCCCGGTTACGCTGCGCAATGACTAAAGAGGGTCAAGTCATCTCGTGAGGTAATGTCGAAATTAAAAGCCGATCTTTTACACTCGTCTAACAGGATTTATTGGCCATAAAGATAACATCGTTTAAGTCGTGTACAATCAGATTCCATTTTCTGCTCTCCTGGTGCCTGCGGGCTATGACAAAACATCATCATCAGTCTGATATTATCATTTGGACCTGTCAGCGTTTTGAGTGTGGCACATACAGTAAATAACTAAATAGGTGTTGCTGGTATAGCACGATGACAGCATGCACATACAGATCGTCCCTGTTTGCAGCCACAGCGTATTGTGTAGTAGCTGATCCTGGTTTGTGTTTGTTCCCTCTTCTCAATAACCTCAAGTTTTCTCTGCTCAGACCTTTGTGGTGTGAAGGACAATAACCTGCTTCTGTTTTCTGCCACCCCCATCACTCCCTCTCCTCTTTCCCAGGGCTTGTAATGGGAAGATAATGAGGAACTGTATCATTTATTTTTTTTCTACCTCCCTCAGCCTGTGAAACAAAGCTTGCAGCATGCCACTGTCAGCCAATAAGCCCGGGCCACACAATTAAATTGCTGCCAAACGGTTTGTCAAATGTTTTCATGATGGTTGCCACACCTTGGAGCATCCACGGCCACTAATTGAGCTTGCTGTATTAAGGTCCCGGCCATTCAACTATCCACTAGCAAGTAACGGGCAATAAAATGTTTGCAAGCTGCCAGTGATTTTGGCAAAGGCCAAGTGCCGATCCCCCAAGACATTTTGCTTTGCAGGAGTATAACCCACTTAAAATGTGAAACTGCAACACCTGCAGCACAAAAAGCGTTTAAAGGGGGCCATTTTCTGCCCCCCGCCCGTGGCGGACTGGGCTGAGCACTGGTGCGACACTGTGCTAGCTGGAGGGACAGAGCAGTTAGTGGCATATAATAAGTCAAATCTCGACATTAACATCTTATGCTAGTGGGTGCAACAAGGGACAAAGATCGCTGTCTGTTCATGTCATTACCACAGAAACTTCCTGGGAATCTGATGATGTCATGAGGATAAAAAAAAAGGAAAATTAGTAGATTTTAGTTTTAAGGCCGTAAGAAATAAATAAGAAGTTAAAATTACAGTTAAATGTCTTCTATATCTGTTTTTTTTTATCATTTCTCTAAGTATGCCAGCAGAATTACATTTATCGCAGGGGCCAATGTCCCAGTGGATATCACAATCAAAGAAGAAATGAGACAAAAATGTCACAATGCCACTTACTGATTATATGAAATTTACACAAATATCTAGTTCCTGCTGTGCGTAACCCAGGAGCAGGAGCCACCAGGTTCACACTACAACCATGTTCCAGCTTAACGTAACGTTTCTATACACATACTGGTGTCCGGTAAACTCACATCAACAGTTTGGCTTTCAAATTCCGACATAATTATGAAGTTGTGTAACTGCTTTTTGAACTCAAACCCTTTTAGTATGGCCAGTCTGAGCGGACTAAATCTAAAGCTTTCCACTTTGGACTTGCAGCGGGCGTTTTTCACACATCCAAAAACCGAGCTTATCAACCTCATTCTCCACCCGCTCAATAAAGCTTAAAAGCTGGCAGGGACGGCAGTGGATTACAGTTGTCCTCACAGAGATGTAGGCCTTTGTGGAACTGGAGAATTTGTCACCTATGACTTTTGTTTTCAGTCCATTTTAAAATCAGAAAAGCAGATCACAGAGTAACAGCATCATCGTCAATTCATAGGTTGCGTTCTAAAAACGCCACAAAAAATTACCAATTAAAAAAAAGACCACTTAGCAAATTAAATCTAAACAGAGACATGAAATGGACCATTTCTACTGACTAGGGACACCTAAGACAAACTCAGAGCTGACGCCCACTAACCTCACTTAACAGTTACACATAAAGCCAATGCTCTGCGGCTAATTGCTGAAGCTCTATTTCATTTAACTATCACTGTTGCACCGAGGAGAGATTGATCAGTCCTTCCAAAGACTCCGAGTCTATGTAATCAACACCAATAACTCAACTGCTCTGTTGACACACACTTTCATCTTGTGCTGCAAGCGGCTTCATTGATTAACAGTGGGAGTTATGGACTCATTTCCCTGATTACAACTTAAAGAAAACAGTGGGTCCGCCTCGGAAGTGCTGATTGGGCCCCAGCCTGGGCAAACAGATCAGTCAGAGCAGGAATGAATCCCTTGCTTTTGCAAACTCCACACTTTGTCTTCGCAATGTGGCTCCGTATCCATCAACGGAGGTGAAGTGGCAGTTGCATTAGCATCTATTCCCAACAGTCCATCACAGCATCGCTGGACACGGATTAAATATTAAAACAAGAGTGGGCGAGCTGTAGGGCGCACGAGAGAGAGAGAGAGACCCGGTTTCAGCCCAGGTTTCCTCCTCCGACAGGTGTTTGTGACAGAGTTTTACACACCCGTCTTGTACCAAAAAGCAGATGTGTTTGCAATAAATCTGTCTGATTCCCTCCTCCTTTACTTATGCAAACCAAACACACACCACCACAGCTTGTGTAAATCTAGCTATCCCGTATTTTAAAAGAGAAAATGTGGAAAAACACAAATATATATCCATTAATTTTTTTTTATTATGTTATTTCATTACTCAACTACTAACCCCTACGATTTATCTTATAACCCTTTTGCAGGTCGTGAGCCTCAGGTTGGGAACCATTTATCTTTCGATATTTGCAACACCAAATACTTTCTTATAGCTGCTTTGATAAATAGTGTGCCTTGCTCTCGAAATATATTTTCACTTTAACGTAACTGAAAGAGTAATTAATCTTCTGGAATCGTACTGCTCCTTCAATGAGAGTCTTACCTTTTCCATACTGTGGTCAGAGTCTGTTAAATGTTATTCTGACATTCTAAGTGACTGCTGCAAAGAATGTCTGAAAATATAACCGGCCATATTCATAAAGCTTATTTTCTATTTTGATGCCTCACCAGGTGCAACACATTTTGACTGTGCTCAGGGGTATTATCCTGATATCATAATGAATTCTTACTTAGGTTTGACTTAAACAATCAGAGGTGTGAGGGGCAGGTCTGGGACCAGGCAAGGGTGGCATTACATTTTTGTCATCTTTTGACGTCACTTCAGGACAAATGTAATCATCAAAAAAGAAAAGAAATCTGCAAATCAATATAGAGGGAGAAAGAAGTGTAAAGGCTAAAAGAAACAGGTGCATAATTTCCATTTAACATAAACTCACGACAAGTTTTAAAACTCACCTGGCCATTGCCACTCCAAATACACACCCTCCAACAGTTGACCAGAAACCAATCCAGCCTGCATCCATCTGGAGAGGAGACGAGAGACGAGAGGTTGTTTAGTGCAAACTGTAGTTGTGAGGAAGCACAAAGAATCTGTTGAAGCCTGTCAATCACAGAGTCTGCTAAGTGGTGAGGGAGCAGTGCTTTAACGACGGCAGCGTGCGCGCGTAAGATCATTGTCCTTCCTTACTCACACGGATAAAGGCCAACACATACACGGCATTAAATTCAGGATGAATGGAAGTTATGGCCTAGGGACTGCAGCAGAATCAACATAAGGTAAAGTGTAGCACGTGCACACGTGCACAAACACACACACACGAAAGCAATCAGTGTGTGGAACCCAGGCGAGAATGTCTCAGAGTGCCAATGAAGGTGTTTGGTTCCCATCAATCTCCCTGAGGCAATAACTCACATTCAATCAAATCCAACCAGATGGAAGATGAGACGGCAAGGGAGCAGAATCTAAAGTAGGACCTGATGCTTTTTGCTTAATCATACTCTGCAATGATCTGTCAGGAAAGTCTATAATGAAGAAAAGTGGACTATCAGAGTTATTAAATGTAAAATGCGTTCTGCCTTAGTAAGCGATGAATGCCAAAATGTCATTATATTTGATCTAAATGACGCTCCTCTGAGTGTTTTGTGTGGGCCAGTCAGCTCATCTGAAAGGCAACAATCCCTTGTTTGCATGGCCCGAGGCAGCGCGGCAAACGAAGAGGATCAAAATATTTGAATTACAGACGTTTAACCACTGCCGACCCCACGGCACCTGTAACTGCGGCTCATTATCTCTGCGGGCCGCGCGGAAGCAACGCAGCGGTTTCCGAGGCTCCTAATGTCACGTCAGTTTGTGAAACCCTTTAAGGACAAAACACAAACTGTTTACCGAGCCCTTCCAATTCTGAGATGCAAATGCCTATGTTTCCTGTATGGGCGGGGAGTTAATTAACTGCCGTATTCTTAGTGCCTCAGAAGCTGAAAAGGACAGATTTAAAGCTTAATCGTGCCTGCGACATGGCGATTGTGTCAATAAGCTGGTGCTTGTTGTGCTGAAATTCACTCAGTCTCTTGTTATACGCCATTTAAAGCCAAACATCAAAGGCCGTATTCTCAGCTTTAGTCTGACATGGTAGTCCTACTCCAAGTCACTTCATGTAATCCCAGAAAATCCACACAACAGTCTTTAATGGCAAGGAAGTGTTCTATCTGAAGGCGGCGCGTGCATTTCGATAAAACTAAACCATTCTACAGAATTACACGAGTGGTTTTGTAAAGGGAATAAAAAAAACAGTAATCCAACTAAAAGAAGCACACTGGCTCAGTCTCCCAGGTCTGTGCTTTTCTAATGGCTTGTCTCCATTAAGGAAACAATGTCGTATGACTGATGAGCACAATACAGGGCCGGTTTCCTGAGTCAGAGTCATTACGGTGATACTGAGGTCCGTGCTCAATCCTCCTGTCAGCAGGTCCAGCACGTTGCCCCCTGCAGAGCTAAACCAGCAGGCATTCAAGCCCCAGGAGTATCTTACAACACGCTGTACGGATCCGCATCAGCTCTAAACCTCGAATTATACACCTGAGCATTTTCTGACCATCTCATCATGCTTTTACAGTTCAGTGGAACTACGAATTCAGACTTAATCAATTCAGAGGAGAGTTATGCGGTATAAACATTATAAATGAACTGAAGCTGTTTCAGGTACGAACCTGAAAAAAAAAAAAAAAACGATGGCGACACATTTGTTCCACAGGAAAACGCCCAATTCTGTTTTTGTCTTTTTCTGGCCGAGTGAAATTCTTCTGTGGAAATGCCTTGGGAGAAGTATTTCTCATGGCTGCGACATCTTCAGTAGGAAAACAATCTCAAAAGGCTGTGAGAGCTCCGTCACTCTGTAGTAAGTCAACCGTTTACCCAGCAATACGGCAAATTATTAACAATTATTACCTCTCACTACTTGTACTCCTCTGCTCTACTATACAGTACAATGACAAGAAAACGTATAGGAACAAGGAATTACTTTGTTTTCTGTGTTAAAAAAATTGGTTATATAACTGTAGAACACACATACGGAGGATAACGAGCATGAACGCACACGGACAAGATGTGCTGCCCAAAGACGGAGAGAGACTGACAGAAAAGGAAGTTCTCAAAAAACAGAAATCTCCAACTAGGACAGATAGTGGAAATAATCCAGCATTGCTGGAACTTGCCATGCAAGTGGGAATCATTCCATCAGATCCTGATGTGCATGGATGCCGCTAACTGGAGGTACACTCTGCACTACGGCAAGACAGAACCGGGCGACACAAACACAACGGCACCGGCTCTCGAACACAATTATGCCCCTCCGTTTTTTAATACACCAGCATGTAACCACTCATCTGCACCTAACAAAAATTAGAGGAAAGTATGAGGAAATTAATAAACAGTATAAAATTGCTCTCTTGCCATCAATGCTTTGTGCCTGAGGCTCTTAGTCACTTTCAGAGATGTGAGGAAAATAGGAAGAGAGCAGGGGAATGGAGCAAAGCAAATATGTTTGTTCCAATGCAAATGTGTGGGAGCTTAGGTACAGACAGACCAAAGAAGTTACGATATAAATCACATCTCACGCTCGTAGGAAATGTTCATTCACTCCCTGAACAGCATGTCTCCGCACTGTTTTTAGATCTGACAGAATCAACAAACTTTACAGCGAGAGGGAAAACAAGGAGTTAAAAGTTACAGTTTTTGACGTGTGGGTGTGTAGCGAGATTAAACAGAATGAAGATGCAGTATTTGCCTTTTTCACTTCAACCTGACTTTGAGAACAAACCTGCTTCACACCTGAAGAATAATGAAACGTCTTCTGGAGCATTAGTGCTCCTCCATCTCGCCATGTTTAGATGCGTCATGACACGGTTTCATTTATTTCCCCGAGCTCTGTGCTTTGCACTCGGGGGATATCCGAGAACAGATCCACTCACGGCAGCACACTTTTATTAACACTTTTTTATCTTCTTAACCAGCGCGGATAAAAGAAATGTGGAAGACAGGAGGAAATCTGTTGAGGACAAATGCAACCTCTTGATAGAGGCATAGAGACAGAGGTGTGACGACAAGTGTCTCATTCTCCTCTCCCCTCTGTGCGATCTCTTCTCCAACGGCACCTGTCCGACGATAACCTTGAAAAGATCCTCTTTTTGCCTTTCGACACGCCGCGGTGACGAGACCTGGATGCCGGATACTGAGCTTTTTCTACGATCTGCACCACACCACCAGCACCGCTCAATGTGTCTTCACCATAGTCTATATAGTTCAACTTGTCTGGCTCAGACTGAAGTTGGAAAGCAGGTGCAAATGGTGAATTGCAACTGATTGGGCCCTCAACAAAAGATGGACACAGGCTCCAAAGCAGGCTTGGTGAGAGGACAGGAAAACAAGGGAGAAAATTGTGACACCAAAAAGAATGACTCTAATACTCGAATTTTTAGGCTCCCAAAAAAAGGAGTAAATGTGTTTTTTGCATAACGAGTGGCCGCGTATTAGAGCTTTCAAGTGTATTCACAAGAGTTTATAAACCCCTGCAGGAAAGTTTCGGAGGCCTTCCACACTTAAATACAATTCCGGTTTTAGCAAAGCAGCCTTGGAGTTAATTTTCACTCTCCAGTATTTCAGATCTGCTTAAAAATACAGTTCATGCTTTCTACGCACTGATGTTAAAGAGCATCAACTGTACAATAACGCGCCTTACAATCTGAAAGCACAATGAGCTTCTGAAATGTGTTTCAAGATGCAACCATGAGATAAGACTGAAGAGAAAACCTTACCACCTATTCATCCCATTGTTCGCTTGAGTGGGCTACATTTGTGAAAAGCTTTGCAAATTGCTGGCACAGTGGAGGCTTTCAAAATGGGAAAATCAAACCTGGCAAATGGACTACTACTCATGCTGCTTCATTTTTATGCAGAAATACAAGATGAGCCTCTATTCATACTTGGGTGCAACTTATCAATCTAAAGGGTAACAAAGATGTTTGTTGGGCAGAGTAAGTGCTGACCTAGTCTCCACATTTTCAAAGGCTGTCAAAATAGCAGCACTAAGGCTTGGAAATGCTTCCAACACAAAAACTCTTTGGCAAAACGTGCACGGAACAAATGCCCACTCACAGTCAGGAAATTCAACGCTGTTAATTACTTAACTGATGCTCTTTTTATTCCAGTGAATTCCAACTAAAGTAAAGTCGGCCTTATGTTTCGACCTACCTGGCTGACTTTGGCTGGTGTAAGGACCATGTCAAGGACCCCCGCCCACCCGGCAATCACTCCAGTGGGGACTGCATAGGCCAGTGCGATCATCAGGAAGCGCAGGTTGCTAAAGGGGGGAAACAAACAACACGAAATTCAAACTTTGAGCTAGACAGTTTGTGTTCTGATTCTACCCAGTGTATGAATATGAACGAGTCCTTTGATTGTGTGATAACCACAATACGCCATTTAATCTTCTATAACATGCTGTGCTACATAGGCTTCTGTTAAAAGAAGACACTTAGTTATAACTGTATGTTTGTCTTTTATTCATAAACTGAACCCACTTAGTTTACATTGCATAAAATTAATTTTACTGTCTTTTGGGTAAACATTTTATTTACCTCAGATTTAATGAGGACCAATACATAGTTTGCAGCACGTCTATCGCTGCTGAACACTACTTCCTGTTGTTTATTCCATTCAAATTAAGTTAACCTTAAAACTAAGTAAGCAAGGCATCCAGAGTGTCCCGTCTTTCATACTTTAATACAAGGTTTAATATTTTCAAATGTCTTTCAGTATAACAAAAAGACACCGGATGCTCTGGTAGCTAGTGATGTGTGTCTAGAGATCCCTGCTGTACAAACACTAGGCGAGGCAGTTTGGCAGTTCTTTTAATCGGGACATCCTTCACTGAGTCATCAAAAGTTTCAGGACCACGATCCAACTACAGAATTTCAGTAATTGCATGACTGCGTAAGGCCTCCTCCACGCACGGCCTACATCCCTGCAGCACTGGCCTCATATGAAAGAATTAAAGCTGCATTATGGAAGATCACCTGTTTTCTAGTGTATGGAGACCTGCATCAGTCCCGAGTCTTTTGAATAGTCCTGATGTTCTTACTCTCACACACACACAGACACAGACAAGCTACAGTTTTGTAGTTTTCCTGACACTTTAAATGCCTCATGTTATGCTATCGCAAACTATGCCAGCGTGATGAGGCGAAACCAAAGCAAAATAATCAAAATTAAAATTCTGTCTTTATCTGGCAATACTGGAAAAAGCACAAAATGATACCTGCTATAACTGCTACTATTACTAGTGCAACCACACATGCTGAATCTTAACTAAAAATCAAAACATTCATCGACAAATAAATTTTGTGTTGTTCATCATTTTGTTCTGTATAAAAGATATTCAGACCATTTGATTTTGGTGTTAAATGACACATTCCAGTTTGAGAATGCTCAATAAGAGCTCCCGGGACTCAGCATCATTTCATACTACGCAATGCAATGTTTTTGATACTGATTGGACTCACTTTAATCAAAATAACCCAAACTGATACCTAAATTGCCTTTTAAACATTTGAACAACAGTTTAAAACCCAAACAAACAATGATATTACTAAGAAGGTGCTCACGATTAGGAATCTTAAAACCAGCGGGTGGCATTTTTGCATGATCGACGACTTTAATACTAAAATGTATTATTAAAACTGTTAAGAACCAATTTTCTGTCAACTGGCCCATTACTCAATCGGCTTGAGTGTTCAGCAACAATTAACAGATGACTGCTTATCAAGTTATCAACCGAAATCAAACCGCACAATAAAGATAACGACAAGCACAACCACTGTGTCGCTGTGATGTGATAGATGTCTTTAGGCTAAAAACACTGTGGCACAGCATCTGATAGAAGTTCTCCGGTATGTCTCATCAGCTCACGGAAAGGGAAAAAATAGAAAGACAGACCTCGATAGGCTTCGTTATGTATGCGTCTCCCATATCCACACACAGAGAACACACCTCTGCAGGGGACATGGCACTCCTCCAATCGCACGCAACCCAATTACAATTACTCGGAAGACCCACACTAATCACTTTTGCCCGACGAGAGGTGGCGTGCCGATTTAAATCAGTGCCACCTCCTCAACCTTAACAATGTGATTAGAATCACCGGGCATCTGACAAACGAGGCAGGGTTGGCAGAACAGGCAGCAGATTCATAGATAGTTTTGTTTTCCCGCTTTGTTTATGGGCGCTGTTTAACTCCGGCATTTATTCTCCACCAGCTTTGTTCATTATGATGCAGGCGGCATCCTGAGCAGTATCACGCAGGGACATCTGGAGAACACTTTGGGCCTCCCGCAGTCCTGCTATGGCTTCAAACACTCAACATAAAGACAAAGATAAAGTTCACACACACACATTAAAACATTTGAGTTGCATGCTATAAGAGGAACCTGTCCCAAGACGCACGACCTGTACAGCGGGAGAACTGTTGCTGTAAACATATGCACACCCTTTCCCTTTCCTGACACTAGTGCACTCACACAATAAATCACTTCCATTTGCCGAATGCTTCGAGTCCACAGAAAAACAAACACAGCCGGTTTCCCTGCTGCAAGCCTTTCCTAAGGAGTACGAACCTACTTGGCCTTGGAGAGAGTACGGAGTCAGTCATAAAAGCGCCCAATGATGGAGCACCCTCTCTGCTTTTCTCCCAGTACCCTTTTCATTAACCTTGCTACAGCAGCAGGAAATCAATATCCATGCATCCTTTTTTTCACCCGTCTGGAAGCTTATTTGTATAACCAAATGTAAGCGAGCACACTTCAGCTACTGGGTAAGAGAAAGGACCATTTTTCCTTCCTTTTCTGCTGGTGATGAAGGATGTCCGAAGAAGTCTCAAAGCTGGCAGCGTCATCAGCTAAGTGCCATTTGTCCTTGGCGGACCCGGCTGGACATCGATGCATCAAGATGGCAACTTTCAAAGCTAAAGTGAGTAAGGCTGGTGAGGGGGCAGTCAGCAGCACTCCGGCTTTGGGCTGTTTCACATTCCCAGACACTGTGATCAGAATACGATGATAACTTTACACCACATGTAGAGACGCTCAGGCTTCTAATTAGACTGATGCTGTGGAAGCAGACGTGAACAGCTGGAAGCACTCATCTAGCTGAAGATCATTAACCGATGCTCAGACCCTGACAGGGTAAATGGATGAACAGATACATCAATGGATAGGTATTAGGCTGAATGACTAGCTGGATGCCAACTGCTGTCATTGTGGAGGCTACAGAATGTTACTCATCATCCCACCAAGGAAAAAGTTACCAGTTGTGGACTGATCCAATTCCAAACTTGGAATCAGGGCTGTCCACTGACCCTAAACGTAATAAACACATCAGGTGGGGTCCAGGTGTACCCAATCCATATAAATCTACTTTTAGTCAACAGCAATTACTACATCCATGTTCAGTACTTTAGGTAACAATAGGCCATCTTCCACCAGTGGGGAATTTTCCCCCGGAACCAGGAATTTCTTGTGGAACAGAATTCCTTCACTTAAATTTAGTTCTGTGTTGTATTTTTTATTTTTTAATTACAGCATTATTTAATCAATTTGATGTGAAATATTGTGGTTGAGCTTTAAAGTTTTCTTATTTTAGCCTCTCGGTTAGTTTTCCTACTTCGCGTCCAGTCCCTGCGGGAGAATCTGACGCTGCTGTACAGAGATACAGCGTGCTGCCCAAACAGGTCACTGGAAGGCTGCCTATCACAAGTGGGACAGAAACCCGTTCAGCTGGATAGCTGGATGGCCTAGTTATACTGGCCTGTGTGTGTGTGTGTCTGTCCAGAACTATGCATTAGGATGATATCTGCTTGGTCCCTGTCATCTATCAAAGGGAGCTCTTACAGGAAGTTAAGCCTCTGTGCTGGTCAGAGGCCTGTGCAAGGTCTGGCACTGTAGTAAAACTATTTATTCCTGCAGGGGGACTAAGTGTGGCCAACAAAGCTAGGCCAACTCCCTGCCTGCCATCAACCAGATTTTCTTCTCACTTCTCTAGCCCTTTAATCCCTGGCCACTGCCACAGGCCTCATTCTTCCACAAGCCAGGCAAAAGGCACAGCACTTGTTCCCCGGGCATCGCCATTTCCTCGTGGCCCAGAGGATAAATATTGCCTCGGTAGAAAGTGTGAGGAGGGGCCGTCGTGGGGTTATAGCAAGGTGTGATTCAATCATCATCTCTAGATTTCCCCTCTGCTCTTCCATTATGCTTCTCGCAGGCAGGGGAAAAAAAAAAAGACAAAGGTGATGAAACATCAATAAATGCGTTCCACTAATACTGAGATTTATGAACCTGTCATAACAGATCATCTCTCTCTAACCACAGTGTCTGTGGTGTCTGGAGAATATATGGATAACTTACCGGGATGGCACTGAAACAGAGAACGATGTAGATTACACAAGCGACTAGTATATTATAGCTGAGTAATTAATCTGGAGGGAAGGCTGGGGTCTCTTTGATAACAACCCAAGCAGATGGTGAGTGGCAGACCCCTTCATTAAGATTCCATAACCTTCTCCGGCACAAGATTCTGTCACTTTAACTTTCTAAGACAAGAAGCCACATTGCATCAGCAAATAAGAAACAAAAGTGGACCTAATGGACTGGTAGACACAGTGGTAGGAGAGTATTGAAGGTACTGCAAAAAGTCCACTCCTGTGAGCTCTCTCCTGTCTGATGTCATAAAACATGACAGCACTCGAAACTCATTTCCAATGCAGAACTGAAGTTTCACTTGCTTTACACGTCTACATCGAAGTTGAATCAAGGACACATCAAGTTAGGCAAACTGAATAATGGACTGAGAAAACAGTTCAGTGGTACTGGACCAATGACTTTGTTCGTGTGTATATCCTGTAGATGTATATATATAGTGCGGCACGTGTGTCGACATGTGTGTGCGGTTTTACCTAAGAAGCCTGCAGATGCTGCTTCTGTAGCTGAGTCTCTGGCTTGCAGCGGCCACGCTGGGAGGCATCGGTGGGCGAGATGGGAAATAGAGCAGGATTGCCCCAAAAAGCACAGCAACTGCAGCCAACTCTGCCAGAGCACGGCGACACAGATAATAAAAAAAAAAAAGAAAAAGACGTGTTATTTTCATGGATCACAGTCAGACCAATTTGACATTTAAATAAACGTCACTATGACATCTCAAAGTCCTCCAAAGCCATCCCTGGAATGAACATAATGGCCTACAAAATACATGTGCGAGTCCCATTTTAAGGCATTTCTCCCAGAGAAAAATTACACAGTTTGGATCTTTGCAAAAAGCTCCATTGCTTTCCATATGTGCACTTTATGTCTAATAACATGTGGATTGATCAAGCAGCAGCTATAGTACATTGTTATCATTATAATAAGGACAGGTAACTGGTTTCTACAGTGCAAATTTTAAATTTCTTAATGTCTGTCCTTTCTTAGTTTGATGACTTCTACAGTAACATGTTTGGGTTTACAAGCGGTGCCTGCATTCACTTTAAAAAATGAACAACAATTCTTCCTTAGGTTAAACAAAAGCTGCAGCCTCTAATCCATTTCAGCCTCCTTGTTTCTCTTTTCAGCATGTTTTTAATTTTCTGAATCAGTTAAGCATAACAGCCCCAGCAATCTATTTTTGAAGGGGGTGGTTATGAAGATTAGCCTATAATTGGAACTTTTTGGTGTTTGTGAAAAACTCTTGGATCCTTTTGCCTGATTGTATTTTTGTTCCTTTGTGTCCCTGACATGATGTCAAAATTATGTTTTATCGATCCACCGTGGCCTCCGAGGTTCTCGCTTGCTGTCAGTACCTGCATACATAACCAGCTGGATCCTGTCCCTGATGGAGCTGTCGGAAACTGCTGCCGCCGTCGTGGTCGATGCCTGGGTGTCGTTGGGGGCGGGCACTACCAGAGGTCCCACCACAAATGAAACTGCACCTCCAAGGTAGCAGAAGAGTGACGCCACAGCTGTCGCAGTGGCTCGCTGGTCAGGAGCGAACCACGTGGTGGAGAGGTAGGGGCCGGCACTCATTGTGGTTGGGCCGGCTAAACCATTCAGAAACTGACCTCCGTGAATAAACCTGCAGCAGAGACAGAAGGCAGACATGGTTTAAAATCTTCTTAAACCCAAGAAGGAAAAAAAAAATTAAACTGGCAAGAAAGTCATGTGACAGTATTAAAGAAATACATTAATAAAAATGTGATTCTGTGATATTTGCCCTTGAACAGATGTGAGATTTCAGCATGGACACTGCACAGAAATTTGGAGGCCTGCGGTCTCCTTCAAATGTCATAAAATAGCCAAATCATAACTGTGTAACATAATTTACAGGAATACTGTGTGTCTTCCACAACATTTTGATCATTCTATTCATTGCCGATGACTCCTTTTTGACATAATTGCATCATGCTGACAAACTATTTTTTTGTTTTGTCTAACTATAAACTGATTTACTAATATTAAACATTAGCTGCAGTAGTAAACCACACATCAGTGTATTTAGGGTAAAAATAAACCTACACAGACCCAGAGTTATGAAGTATTTGTTACAAATCTTTAATTGACAGCAATGGCTGAAAGAACAAAACAAATAGTGATCATCTCAGAGGATGTAAGTAACAACCTGCCCCCGGGAAAGTCCAAGTTACTTTCTCACTTGTGCACCTTCCGACTGAGTTGTGCGAGACAGATGTACTCTGAGATGTTCCCCGATGGCACCACCCTCACAATCCCCGGCACCATCCAGAACTGTCTGAGTGAGACAGCAAGCCACCAGAGACAGTGCACGGCTGATTGATTGTCTGTGAGTTCGGTAAAGACACCGTTCATTCAGAGCAGCCTGTGACGGCTCAGCGGGGAGAAAAGAAGAACAGGGCAGAAGGAGAGAGCGAAGAGGCAACGGGAGAAAACAACAAGGCAAAGAGAGGACAAGGCTAAATCAAATGTTTTGCTATTCAAAATTATTCAGTATTTTTGCGTTGCAGTTTTGAATTTGGCAGCTAAGAGATCCTGCTGATCCTTCTTCAACATAAGTGAGCGCAGGCTGCAGGGTCAAAATGGCGTATTTTTGACATTAGCACCAGTTTTAATAAAATATATCAAAAAATTTGTGAGTGGGAAAACAAAAACATCTAAGGGGAAATGATAAGAACGATATCTAAATTACACCATACTTGGATAATAAACTGATACTTTATTAATACTAAACCATTTTCATTTAATCTAAGGTTGAATGTTTTATAAATAAAGCCAGATTTTAAAATGGCAATTTTAGAATATCAGTCTTCTGCATTTTGTGTATGTTTTTCTGATTGCTGCAGCCAAAAATGGATGATTTTATGACAGCTTTTCTGCAAAATTGTGATGAATGTTGCAGTGGTTTTATGATGTTTTAAATTGCAAGGTCGCACAGAATTCACAGGCGACTGGCTGAATTAATTGTTGCGATTGCAACATCGCAATATAAAACACAAATGCTCTCGGGACACATGTTGTTTAGTAGCAAAAAGTGCGGATCGATGTCTCTACATTTTAAAAGCTGTATCTTTGACATAAAGCAGATATGTACCAGTTTGTTTACTCTTCGGTGTGCTTACACTCCTCTGCCCTCTAACTCTTTTTAACTTTGCTGTCCGCTGCCTCTGGGGTTCACAGATAAATGTGTCATGGCAGAATACTAAGTGCTGAGGCCAGTGACAGATTGATGGGATAATAACTTGTTCACCTTACATCTCCTTCCCCAGCTCAGAGCGGCTAACGTTCCAGCCTACACGCCAACACCTCCTGAAATATTCTGGCTCTTTTTCCCCAGCCTAAATGGAAATCTATTACAATTTAATGCTTCAATTATGACACCTATGTGTATGTTTGCGCACTAGAATCCTGTTTGAATCATGTTTGTGAAACACAGGATAACCTGGTTGTTCATCATCCAGTATGTGGGATTCTAACGTTTCTGTCATTTCCTTTTTATGCAGGTATATTTTCAAATTGCAGACGGAGCCTCGCATTTACTATCTGCCATTTTCTTCTCTGTCATGTTATTGGTGATAGAATTAGAATCAGAAGTCTGTATAATGTCTATATACACTAAAGTATCCTGACCTCAATCACAGAAATCTGGATACTTATTTAAACGTTATAGATACTGTATTTGTGCCGTTTTATTTTTGCTGTGTATTTTAAGGTCTTGAGATTTGCCTTTACACAGATATCACAGCACGAACACTAAAAGCATTGTTCGGCCGACAGCTTACGTGGTCATTGCTCTAACGCAGTTACACTTTTTATGTTACGCTTATTTCTGCAGATGCAGTCCGTTTGGCTGCGCCGGCGTGTGACTTGTTTCATAACGGCAACGGTGGAGAAACCCACTTGGACAAAGTACAGGCATCATAGGGCAGCAGATCCGGCAGTGAATCTTTATCAGTAGCAATTTACACAGTAGCAAGCAGTGGAGATGTTGTAGTAAAGTTTAAATGAATCATTTTACAGCTTTTAAATGCTGGCAAAGGCTACAGCATTGTCAGTCACAACAAATCATGCAAAATGTGTTTTTTCGTCTAGATTGTTTACAATGCCGTTAATATGGTTTAATTACCTTCAGCACGGAGCTGCTGATTTAAGTTGTCATAAGGAGCATGTGCTGCTTACTGTGCAGAAATGAGCGAACAAAAAGTTGGCACAAACTGGCTTTGCACAAGCTGGGTCTTCTATTGCAACCTGTGAAGTGTAGAGACACCACCAGCACAAGCATTATCTAAACCCAACACTCAAATCCAGTTTGTCCAAATATTGGTTATAAAAACAACAAATTGATTAATCCATTCATTGGATGATCAGCTCATCATGTTAAGGGTCACTGGAGGCAATTCTAGCTGTCAAAGGGCAAACAGGAGGATACACCATGGACAAGGCCAACATGAAGAGACAGACAACTATTTACACTCACATTCACCACTAATAAACCTAACTGCAGGTCTTCGGACTAATGGCCAAAACTGCAGAACCCTAAAAACCCACACGAGCCCGGGGACAACAAGCAAACTCCACGAAGACTAGAACAAGCTGGCCAATATGGATTCTAACTGGCGACCTTCCAGTGCTGCCACCGTGCTGATATTTTGCACTATTAAGAACAAATAAAACCTAAATATTTCTCTTATATCATCATTTGCTGAGCAGAAAAACAATTTACAAAATGTTTGTTGTTTTTTTATTTATAAGAACGCCACGTCCCAACAAAAACATCTCACAGTGTATTACTGCTTAATGCAGTTTCAAATCAATAAGTTGTTGTTGAAAATGTAATATAAAACATATAGGCTGTAAATCTATAGTAATATCAGCAACATTTTGAAGTTCAGTACTCACCTTTACTGTCTATACTATCTCAAGATGGATGTGACTGAGAAAATTGCTTTTAATGTGACAGGTGATGAGGACAGATGGTGACTAACATGAGGATGAGTGATCACGTGAGGCAGCTGCACTGTGGCAGAAGAAGGAAAGAAATAGATGAGAGAGAAGATTAAGTTAATCAGTACAGAGGAACTCTGTCCTAGTCTTGATGGGATTCTGTCTGACAAAGAAGCCAGCGTGTGGTGAAAACATTCCACTGCTTCTGGTCCACCAGGGATGACAGACCCAATTCTGACATCACAAAAAGGCCAGAGCAATTCCTGAAAATGGCACCCCAGCAATCGTCACATAATATGACAGCCTGCTGCGGGATCCAAAATGTGTCCTGATGGCCAATCAGACACTGTCTGAGTGAGTCTGAGATCTATCTGATAAGACACTTACTAATCACACAACTGATCTGTATTTGACTATGTGAGGGAGATGGAAAAGAGTGATTGCATGAAAACATAGAAAGTTGACGTGGTTGATTTGAGAGCGGACCTAATCACTGCGGGGTCTAATCAGTGACCACTGGGGCAACTGCGCCTGTTCTCGTCTAATCTGAACCTCACAAAACAAATACAGTGGATTCATTACTTTTACAAACACATGTGTTTGGAAAGAGTAAATCCTGGTTCTAAAAGAGGGGAAACTCAACTGCTCACAGCTGCCTTGGATTTCCTGAAAAAAGGTTCTTAAAACTCTAGAACAGAGGCCGTTTCCTACTGCATAAGACTAATCAACGATAAGGGATTGTCATAGGATCATCCCTGTTTTTAGAGGTGAATAAATTTTGCGCAAAACCCAGCGTTTAATCACACTTGCCGTGCCCTAGACCTCCATATATATATATAAATTCATATTTCTGGAGTCAGTGACATTTCAGTTCCCTCGCAGGTCATCTAAATCCTCATGTAAACCCTTCAAGACATCCTTCATGAAAGCAATATCTCATTCATGAAAACCACCACACGAGGCAACAACGCAGGTCACCAAGCAAAACTCCCAGTCTAACTGTTTTTATCTCCTCTACCAAAAAGCAAAGAGTGACACCTACTGGTGACACCGTGAGCTCCATGATTCTATCAGATTGGATTTTGAGATAATCTTCTGTGTCGTTCGTTATAACATGGCTTTAAGAGCTGTGACCTATCACATGTAATGTGCAAATTAAGCTGAACGGTGTCAGAACTACAACGACATCTACAACATCTGATCTTATCTTTGCTTTCACTCTGTTATCTTGTTTGCTCACTTTGCACACGGACTTTTAAGAGCCAGAGGTGGTGGCTGTGGAAAATTGCTCAGCTCTGACCCCAGTGTTGCACTTTTATCTGTGTGTGCATTCTGGCTTGAGCTCCACAAAAACCAAGATCTTATATCTCCTGTTGCATGGCAGGATTCAGCAGGAGTGAGACATGGGTTTAAACTCCTGCCCTGAGTGTTTCTCTGCAGAAAACCAGGTGTGAACAATGTGAAGTCTACGAGAGAGGTACCAAACAAGAATCTCTATTACTAGAGGAGGAACCCCAACAATTTAATTTACATGTAACTTCTGAATGCTCCCAAATATAAAATGTACAATAGAGTTGTGTATGTTACAACGTAGGCCAGGTACAGTCACTCCACCAAAACCAACAGTTAACTCCAGAGTTTGCATATGATAAGGTCATATGAAAGGTCTTTGTGTTTCTCACTGACGGGTGTTTTACTAGAAGATGCAACTTGTTTTTTCTTGTTTCTGGGGCTTGGAGCCTCCAGTCCATCTCAGGGCCAGGAGCTCAACCAACGCCCAATTTGTCACCAGTGAACCTAACATGCCCGTCTTTGGACTGTGGATGAACATGCAAACTCTGCACAGAGAGGCAAGAGAAAATCCCTGCATCACATCGGGTCTGAAACCTGTTGTTCTGAATGTAGTGATCTATACGAGGTCAACAGTTCAAGTCATCAGGCAGCAAACATGTTTACTCTGCGCGTTGGCAGGAGCACGTTCGAGGGGCTTCGTGTGAAGTCAGGCCTGACTCAAAGCTGTAAAAAGAGGCTTTGAGTAACACACAAATACAGGATGTTTCAGTGCACAATAAAATCCAAGACAAAAACTCTCTTTCGACTTAAGCACTGTCACAAGGGAATCTTCATCCTAATACACTTTAACAAAACCTTTTTTTCCCCCTTATATTTGCTATTCACTCCACTAATGACTTTCTTACCACAGCCCCATGAGACACAGAGTGTAAGAGAATGAAAATTGATATATGCAGCTTTTGAAAGCCAAAGTTATTTTTAAAAAAATGCTGAAATCCATGGAGTCTAAGTGATATGTGACTCATTCTGTGGACAATTTTCTCTATGTATTGATATTTTATGATAAAGGGCCTCACTGTGGAGCCCAATAGCCATCATTAGACAGATTACTACTAAGAAATACTCAATGAAATTAAATTTTAAAGGCACATTGTAATTGAAATGACCTTTTCTGAGCTCTTGCTCTTTCTAAAGGAGGAGAACACCGAGCTCATAAGTAAAACTGACAATGAACCACTAAGAATAATAGGATTCTTTTAATGTTTCCCAGTCATGGCCTGTCAAAGTGCTGTCTAATAAGAGATGAAACTGGAAGCAAAGACACAATAAAAGAAAAAGGGATCCACACAATATCGAGCCGTCTTTGAAAATCTGTTTTTTTTGTGTGTTTTTTTTGGCAGCCAAATGCTTTGTAACTGTCCTTCCATCAAGTTATAGGTCTCTACTTTGAAGACGAAGGGAGGGGACCGTCTCTTGAATCAATACTTCTGAATACAGCATAAGGCTGGACAATTGATGTTTTAAAAATCAATATTGCAATTTCGCAGAACACATTTTAATTGCAAAGCTACATTTTTAGCTGCAATTAAAAATATGTCTTATTGCTAGTGAGTGTAAACATCTTTCCCCATGGGCAGGAAGTAAGTGAGAGTAGATAATTTAAAGGATAATTTTACAGATTTTTAACTTCCTTTCTACAATGTTTGTTGAGTACATGTATATGAATGACACAAAACTTACATCTGCCTTCGCTGTAGTAAAATATCTATCTGCTTCTAGACGTGGGAAACTCTCGCAGAGAGCATCCTGTAGAGGAGTTTGTAGTTGAGGTGATGTTATCTTGTTGCTCACTGTGGTCAAAGTTCAAGATTCACAGATTCAAACTGACCTTGTTTAACAAACAAGTAGGGCAGCAGTGACTATCACTACAAATGAATCCGAGTCAAGACTCCAACAGGAAATCTACTAAGGTCATGGATGAATTTGAAAAAAGACATGATGAAAACCATAAAAGAAATTGCATACTGTGCATTAAAAAAAAGACTACCCTTATTGTTCAGTCCTAATAAAGTATAACAGCATTAGAAGCCACAACAATATCCTCAACTGCATGTTGTACCGATGTCGATTATTGAGTACATTTTGCCCATGCAGAAGCACATCTTATGGATGGAGATATGCTGGTTACATTTTTTTCTTGTTTTTTGTCTTCAGTTATCGTCAGCAATATCTAAATGATATTTAGCTTACAATCGTGTACTGTATGATGAGGAGAATCACATCCATGCCTTCCACACAGAAGTTTTACAACAGTAAATGGCATTTTGGTATGAAGAAATGCATAAACCTCTTAATCACAGATTATTTTTCTGTGGAATAACTAATCCATTATTTTGCTAAACTTCTTAGTTGCATCACAATTTATGGTGAACCAATTATATAAGAAGATGTCCTAACTTTGGCAACTAATATAAATAGCTCCTAAATTTGCCTAATAAATCAAATTGTAGAAATTATGGAAAGATTATGAGTTCACCTTGGATCGTGAATCGCTCTATGCTTCCTTTCCAAAACCTTTGAAAGGATCAGCAGCACACTTCCAACCTTTAAAGCCATCTGTTATTTTAACGTTAAAGAGACTTACCATCTTCGAAGAGGCTGCTCTGCCAGTGGGATGCTCCGGAAAATCGCTCCTAGCAGCATGAAGAATGCAGAGAGCAGAAGAGATGCCCTTAAACCTGGAAAACAAATGGTATGATCACGGAGAAGGAGAAAAAAAAAGGTCAAGATAAAGTAGTGTACAAAGCTGAGGTCAATAACCTACATTTCCTATCAAGTTATTTCCCACTTCCAAAGTATTGCTCCTGTTAAGCAATATATCCAATAATATGTCAACTGCCTTGTCTATAATAGCAAAAATGGTCAAAAAAAACAAACAACAAAACTATAACCTTTATCAATGCAGGCTTTATTGCAGAATTGTTTTAGGATGCAGCAATTTCTGCAATCTAAAGTGGAAAATTATATGAGGTTAGTGTATGTGACAACGCGAACCACGAGAAACACAATGTTTCTTGTGTAACATAATTTGCGTGACAGCAATTGTGCAGACAAAGTGGCTTTTTTTCTGACAACCAAGTCTCTATTCTTAGTTTTAGCCATTTGACGCCCTTTTCAGGAAACGTTCCCCACTTCTCTGTTCTCCTCTTTGCATTTATGGGCTGTCATTTTCCCCAATTTTTTTTCCCCTCTGCTGTGCTCTGCTACATTATGGACTGGAAACTACTGAATTCCTCCGTGGATATTACTTTTCTGCTGAGAGTTAGTCAGAATTGGAGCTACAACAAGTAGCAAATAAATGACCAAGAAATATACCTGCACCTGCCAGATTGATTCTAGAGTAGCAGAAAAAACCTCTGCAATAAGTACAGTAAACGAGTGCTGCCTTCCGTCTTTCAGCGTCACTAAATGAGGGACATAATATCCTTCAACAAAAGGAATGTAGAGTATAGTCATTTAAGTGCAAGTCAGAGGAAGTGATTTTATTTTTGCAGCATCAAGCCTTAACAAAGTTGTGCCCTCCGTACAACATTTGATGAATTACTGCATCTCTATTCACTTACAACAAAAGGCAGCAACCTATACGTCTGTGAGGTCCTGGAGGCCAGTTGTTGCAAGCTGGACCTACAAGCTTTACAACCACTCAGTTTAATGGGTTAATCAATTCTCGTGAACACATTTTGAGACAGCACAAGCACATTTCCGAGGTTTACTACTCCATCAATTCATCACATATAAATCCCTGGGTCTATCCCAGGAATTCCAGGAACTATTGTGTTGTTGATCTGCAACTGTTGATACTCGTAGGTAACGGGAACTCCCAGTGGGTAACCAAGCATTATCCTCCAATGACAGGTTGACAGCGCCAGTATGAATATGTGACAGAGACCGACTGCATAGTTTAGCAGTTTAGGTCTGTAGCAACCTCTGTATGTTATGTAGGCTTTCAAAACCAGGTCACACCACAGTTTGATGCAATCTGTTGTGTTGAATGTGCTGCCCTAACTCGATATATGTGACTCAGAGGCAGACTTGGCTCCATATAGGGAATAAATACGAACATTACAGGTCTGAGGGAACTAAGAGCTGGATTATTTTACCACCTCTTGTCACTATGAAGTTCCTACCACTTGCTTAAATTAGAAAACAATTAGAATTACTAATTGCTGAAGAATTTTGATCACATGAGAATTAATGTCACTTCTTGGAAGTTTATGCTTGTTGCGGTTATTTCATCACCAGCCTAGTAACTGTGTTGTTCCTACAATTATTGTCACAACTACATGTCAGTCAGGTGATCCAGAGAGGAACTGGTAAGGCGAAAGTCCTCTGACTCAGTCACTCGAGTGTGAGTCAAACGGGTTCATTACTATGATTCAAAGGAGCTCTGATCCTATAAATATTAACCCTTTAAATAGGTCATAAGAGTTGGTTCTCTCTTTTCAAAACTTTTTATCCCAAAATGATAATAACCCACCTACACATTAAATGTTTTTTTAATGCTTACGGCATAAACTAAAAAAAAAAAAAAAATAGGGACATGCAAAACAATCCCATCTGAAAATCAAATTACATATTTTCTTATATTCAGTCAGTTGAGGAAACATCTGATAATGGCATGTGATATGCATTCCTATATGTGGGAATGAATGGTGTGACATGCTAAATTTGATCAAATATTGACACATACATTTTAAAATGACACTGACCATCCACCAACCTTTTTTTGTTAAAAGTGTGTAAATAAGATATTGCCTATTTTGACAACAATAATCAAAATGAATGGAACCAGTGGGATGTAAAAATATAACAGAACCGTGTGTTGATTTCCACGAATTCTAGTGTGTATTGAAAACACTGAGGCGGATGAAAACACCAATTCCTCATGTGTCAATTAAGACCTGGGCCAAAACCAGAACACACACACACACACACAGTGTTAAAGTACCGTCAGGACAATGTCTACTCACCTTTTTTATCCATTAACCACATAAACAACAGCCACGGCACGAAGCCCACTGGGCCCCACAGCACCAGAATCGCGATGTCGGACTTGGTGAAGCCGTAGGCGCGAGCGGCTGAGTTCTGGATTGGGCCCCAGAAGTTCCACACCATTCCCTGGAGGAGTCCCAGCAGGGAGAACATGGTCAGAACCAGCCATCTTTTCCCGTAAACCCTGCTGTTCCCCGGCGGGCTGTTGGTCTCCGCAGGACTAGGGGCGAGAAGCGGCTCCCGTTCAGCCTCGGTGCTCGAACCGGCACCCATTGAAACTCAGCCGAGCGTCAGTTCGGTTAAAATCCCGGTGTCGGTGGCCGTACAGCGCCGAGAAGAACCCGTCCCGCCGGGGTTCCGTCGAGCACACAAACAAAACAATCGTTAGCTCCTGTGACGCTTTAACTCCACGGCGCATGCTCACACGGACACCGTTTGTGGAAACTGGGGTCGTTGAGCCGCCATTTTGGCTCGCCGGCCCGTTATTTTCAGCGGGGCTGATCTAGCGACCGCAGAGCCGAAATGGGGAAGTTTCACCGTGAGGCGTTCGCCATGGAAATTGAAGCCGTACACTGTCACGTGAGTTTTGTTTACTTCCGCCTGTACCTCAGCTGCACGTGTACCGCAGGGTAAGTCCGCTCGATTTCTGCGAAGCTAGTTAGCATTAGCTTCTAAGGGAGAAATTATCTTTGACCGAGCTTAGCTAATAGCTGCGTCGCGTCGTTTGCTTAAACAAATACAGTCTTTTATCTGACAATCTGACATTTGCTTTTGCGGGACTTTGAACAACAACTACCTTAACATGTGCTCAGCTAAGGAAGTTGACATGTCAGGCCGTGAAATAAACTGGACCATATGTAAACATATATGAGAAATTACCAATAATAACATATACAGCTTTTATTGCAGGTTTTTGCTGCAGATGGTATACAATGCTTTACAAGGGAAGCTTCAGTTCCCCCTGGTTTATAGCGTAGTTTCAGTGAGATCATAACTGTGTATTTTATCAGTTAATTTGAATTTCCGTCCTCTGTGTTGCAGCCCATCACCAGTGTCCGGCTATGGCTGACTCCGTTAAACCCTTCAGCTGTGAAGAGACCCGGACAATCCTGCAGCACCTGCAGCAGCCCGCTGTGTTTGTGAGCATGGCCCGTGGCTGGCCTGTTCTCCACTGGACAGCAGAACATCTTTCTGGCCGCTTTGGTGACAAACGCCTCCGATTCAGACTTGGGAGAAAAGAGGAGATTACCAGTAAGAACAGGAGATTAGGCAGATAAAGTCATTCTTGTGTTATTAATCACCGAGATTTAACATGCACATGAAACAACACATTATTTAGGCTCCCCACCAAACAGCAATTTCCACAAAGACGAGACTACAAAGGGATGAATGGATGGATATATAGATGGCTAAATTTACCTATTTGGTATTTTTTTACCACACTTTTCACTCCACTTATGAGGCATAAAACAAAAATGCTCTCTAGTCCCATTACACGCAAGAAATGTCTATTTGCAACATTTAGCATAATTTATAATTTATCAATTTCAATATAATAAATTAATAATCTGTTTTTTGTTTTGTGCTCCTGATCACATCAATGCACAGTCCCATATGATAATTCTCTAATTTTGCCCAACTGATCACATAATAATTGCCTGCAGTCTTATGTAGTTCACCCTGTGACAGGTGATAATTTGCAGATAAGACTGGATTCAGTGGGACCTGAAGCATTGGAGGCTGTTTAATGGCCTGATTTATAATGTCACATAAGTGAAAAGAGAGAAAAGAGTTTTTTATTTCTTTGAGCATCTGGTGTATTTCATTCACCATGTGGCTCTTAAGCAGCTAGAGTAATGAATCCTCCTGTGATGAATGACAGAGATCATGTCCTCTAATAAAAGCTAGTTAATTAGTTTTCTAAATCATCTTTTTAAGCTGTGACAGCTGACAGGTGGGCATTTTTCATGACTGATTATAAATGGCATCACTCAACCATAGACGCGCTTTGTTTACTTCAAAAAAGCAAGAGTAAATCACTACAACTGTCATTTATTTATCTCACATTATTGTATAAAACAACATTTTATGCATCTGTCATAGTGCATACTGCTGTTATTTAGGTATATTAATTGCAAATCTTTCAAAATACGATACATGGAATTGTTTTACTGAAACTTCACGCCAATTTTCAAGTGATTACTCTTTTTTTTTAATTATAATTTTTTTATGATTTTCTCCTGTTTTCATAGCACCTCTTTTCGAAACTCAGTGCTCCTATGTCGAAGCCAAACTGTCGCAATTTCTCAACTGGACCCTGGATCAGTCTGGGACAGATATAGGGCCTTTTGTTGAATACCCCTACTCAGACTATTGGGCCTATGCTGACTACAAATACATTGCAGTACTGTTTCAGGATCAGCCTTCCATGTTTGAGGTAACCAAGCTCTTTTGTACATATGTACACACTGAAATGTAAGGTCAGTTTTTGTTGATGTTTGAATGGAATTGCAACTAGCAGGCTTTCTTAAAAAGCACAAGTCTCTTCAATGGCTCACGGGTAGTGTTTGTGTGTGTGTGTATAAATATACAGTATATATCCCCCACATCCTCTGGGGACCTGCCTCTGCACAACATGGAAGCTCCTGTCAGTCATCATAGTCACTAAAATGACTGGACACATGGATCAATACATGAGCACAGCCCAGAAAGGACATGGTAGTAACACCAGAGGAGCAGAGCACCAAGTACTGGTAGACAAAACAGTTACCCAGACTGCAAGACCAGACACACCAACCTGTGCGCTGACTCGATTGACTACAAGAAAGCCTATGACTCAATACCTCAGAGATCGATTATGTAATGCTTATAACTATAAAGTTCAACAGGACACAAAGCCTTCATCCAGATCTCAATGGGGAAGTGGAAAACAACCCAAGAGGCCAACTTCAAGCCAACTGCACAAATCAACATCAATGGCTGCTGTTCTGCATAGGCCTGAACTTCATCCAAATCATCACCAAGAGTGGTTATGGATAACGACTACAGAATGGCACAATCAGCGACCTCCTCTACATAGATGACATGAAGCTGTATGCCAGGAGTGAGCAAGACATCGGCTCACTGATGCATGCCATCGGGATGGAGCCAAGGCATCGGGATGTCATTCTGACTGGATAAGTGTGGTCGAAAGGTAGTCAGAACGGAGGGGATTGTACTACCAAAAAGCAAGATACCAGTTGTTAAGGATAGCTACAAGTACCTTGGGATCCCGCAGGCCAATGGTAACCACAAAGAGGCCGCTAGGAAAACAGCAACCACTAAGTACCTCCAAATACTAAGGCAAGTCCAGTGAAGTCAAGGCAGTCAACACCCTCCCGGTCATCAGGTACCCCGCTGGTATAATAAGCTGGCCAAGGGAGGAGATGGAAGCCACTGACATCAAGACAAGGAAGCTCCTTACAATGTATGGAGGGTTTCACTCCAAGTCCAGCATCCTGAGACTTTACACTAAGTGAAATGAAGGAGGTCGAGGATTAGTGTACGTCAGAGCCACTATCCAGGATGAAACAACTAAGCTCCATGAATACGTCCAGAAAATGGCCCTGAGTGATGAAGTGCTTAGTGAATACCTCGGGCAGCAGAAACGAGAGGAACATGGGGAGGAAGCAGGAACCCTCATGGAAGGACAAACCCCTGCACAGTATGTATCACTGGCAGATAGAAGAAGTGGCTGATTTCGAAAAATCCTACAAGTGGCTGGACTGAAAGACAGCACAGAGGCACTAATCCTAGCAGCAGAGGAGCAGGCTCTGAGTCCAAAATCAATAGAGGCTGGGGTCTACCACACCAGGCAGGACCCCAGGTGCAGGCTGTGCAAAGATGCCCCTGAGAGAATCAGGGATGCTAGCAGGCAGGGCATACATGGAACGGCATAACCAAGTGGCAGGCTGAGTGTACAGAAACATTTGTGCCGAGAACGGGCTGGAAGTCCCAAAGTCATAATGGGACACACCTCCAAAGGTGGTTGAGAATGGCAGGGCCAAGATCCTGTGGGACAAACAGGAGAACAGGGCTGTAGTGATAGATGTGCCAATCCCAAGTGATAGCAACATCAGGAAGAAGGAACACGAGAAGCTCGAGGAATACCAAGAGACTGAAGAAGAGTTAGAAAGGATGTGGAAGGTGAAGGCACAGGTGGTACCTGTGGTGATGGGAACACTGGGGCTGTAACACCCAAACTGGGACAGTGGCTCCAGCAGATTCCAGGAACAACATCTGAGATCTCTGTCCAGAGGAACGCAGTGCTAGGAACAGATAAGATACTGCACAGGACCCTCAAGATCCCAGGACAATGGTAGAGAACCCGAGCTTGAAGGAAGGAACAAAACCGCCCCAAAGAAGGAAGGGGCGAGTGGAGGGTTTTGTACACACACATATAATTTATAAATCACTGAAAACTATGACATCAAATACAGGCTAAGCAGACAAAATCCAGATATGTTCTAAATAGCAAATTTAATTTATGTTTAAAAGCTGTTTAGTGTAATTTAAAAACTGTTCACATACTTACCTTCTAATCTACTGGTAACAGCTTTAGCTTATCAACAAATGGAAAAATAAATAAAAAAATAAAGATCGAATGGGCCAAGATATTCAATTTTTTCATTGCTCATTTATATTCATACTTTTCCCTATGTTTTGACATTTTAAATTAAAATGTTAAGCTTTGCCTTAACAACTTTATATTAGCTGCTATTCTTGTCCTTCGCAAAGTACAGACATAAAAGAGCCATCTTCTCTCGAGTCACTGCCACGCGTTCATTTCATTTTTACCTCGGTGATAAATTTTTATTGGGCATCCACCTGCAATTATTATCCGTTGACATTCATGCCTTTGAGACAGGCAGACATGAGCTTTTTACAGAATAAATGGTGCTGGGAAAACACTGCCTGAAGGCTAGATTGACCAGTCTGTCATTTACAGCAGTGTATATGGTAATGACTTCGTTATTCAGGATGCTGGTGTGATTGCTGAACCTTTGTGCTCTGACAGGACATGATTGACAGGCCAGTTTGTCTTGAAAGATGGCAAATATTGTAGCTTGGTTTCTCTACACGTTGGCCTTTTATAATAGGCCCTGTCAAAGTAGCTGATGAGGTGGGGGTACATCTGTGAGCTTATAGCGGAATTGTGACAGTTGTGAAAAATGTGAGTATTGTCTCTGTGTCATGTCATTATCACAGACAAAAAGAGCAGAGACGTGCAATTTAAAAATCTGACTGGTACTCATATTGTCCTGTTATTTTAGATTGATAATTGTCGTCTGAATGTGGTGTGTCTGTGTGTTGTAGGATGTAAGGTGGTCCGAGTTTGGTTTTGAGGGACGTAATGGAAGAGATAGCACATTGTGGATCGGGACGGAGGGGGCCAACACGCCATGTCACCTGGACACGTATGGCTGTAACCTGGTACTTCAGGTACAGGGACGGTAAGGACCACACCATCTGTTTGCACCAAAAGTCAGCACCCTGATTTCTGAAAATTCACATGAACAAGAAGGTTTCAATTTTGATATTAAATACCTTAAAATACAGATAAAAATGAACAGAAAATATGCAATTTTAGGAACAAAACATAAGCAAAAAAAAGGTTTATATAGCTCCTAAATGGTCTATTGAAAGTACCAGTCCCTGGTTATCTCACAACATTCACTGTATTTACATGTCAATAAAGTCATCACCTCAGCCATAAAAGTCATTATATGGGTTACAGGTTAGTTTGTTCCTCTCCAGGTCTGTTGTTCTTCAAACTACTTTTAGGATGTGTCTGCTACCTGTATATTTGGTGGTTGTTTTAGCTAATAATAAAAGTCACATTTATCATCAGAAGCAGTGGAATATTAATTCAAACATAGTCACTCGGTAATGAACAAAACTGTTCCTGCCTCATAGACTTGTGAGCTTGGTTTCAAGTCAGCAGAGCATTTAATTGAAAGAAGCGCACAGTTACTGCACGTTAACATTACATCTGTAAACATGTATTCATATTTCTACCAGACACAATTTGCACAAGTAATCTGCTCTACCCTGAGTTGTATTTAAATTTGTACTTTGTGCTCAGAGTTATGATTTTTAACTGAGCTAAACATTGTTTTTTGAATTGGGCAATAAAATAAAAACTGCTAAAAGAGATATATATACACACTGAGAGTCGTAAAATGAAAACCATCATGTCCTGTCATACCTGTAATAATGGGTGGGTGTATGTTCTGGAGAGGAGTTCTAACGGAGCAGAATCCATACATTTGCAGCTTTATTAAGTTTCCTGTCTGTTGAGCACCTAGCTCTTCTGCAACCTGAAATGTGCGGGTTACTGTAACTGCAGACAGTGTGTGAGCTATCGTTTCCAACGTGGAAAAGAGTGAATTTGTCGCGAAGCTCACCGGCGCATAAAGGAAATGAAGACGGAGCGTGAAGCGCTACACGGGGCACTGCGAGTCAAGAAACAAAAGGGAAAAGGTCTTTGTGTATCTTATCTCTCTCCGCTGTTCTCCTGGGGAGTAGCAGCTTTATCGCGCTTCTTGTAATTGGGTCTCAGGCTCTTTTATTTGGTATTGATCTCAGATGGAATGAAATTGAGCTCAAGCGGGTCCCTGACACTGCTTATCCATGAAAATACAACAGTGCTGACTGATACCGTGACGGGGTCAGATAAACGGAAAATGACGTGGTGTGTTTTTAAACAACACACACGCTATTCAGAGGCAGTATGAGTTTCAGGTTCGAGAAAACCATTTTATAATGATTGATTTGCAATTAGCCCTGCCAGCTTTCATTAGGTTTGGATTTGGTTTTATTCCTGCAGAGACAATCACTGTTACAACGAAGCAACTGATGCCGTGTATTTAGGGCATATAGCAAAAGCTCATTTGCAGCCCTTTTCCCTGGTTAGGCTTTTAGATGAAAACAAATGACAACAAAAAAAAAATAAAAAACAAGGATAAACATTTATATACAGATATTTCTTTGTGCGTTCACACAACCATGTCACCACCGCCAGCAACACAACTGTGTGCCTATGCAACTCCACACAGACAGAAGTCTAAGTGTATATTCACTTACATAAAGAGTATGAAATTGGGAAAACTGCAAGTTCTGATTGTGATTTTAAACGTAGGTATCATATTTCATAATTTTCAGTCTATTGGTAAAATAGATTTCATATTTCTCCTAAAATCACAAATCTCTGAACGGTAATTGCTTTTATTTAAAAAAAAAAGTATTTAGATTTTACAAAATCATGCCAAGAATAATATTCTAATTTGATTTTAGTTGTTATGAATGTAATTGTAGCAAGGGAAGATGGCAAGGAAAAGAAGGAGCAAGGATTTTTCTTCCTCTTTGTATGACCTCTTTCCCGTATTATAACTTGTAATTTGGCTGTAAAATATTTAAGAGAATCATGTCCATCAGGGTTTGGAAAAAAAAAGTCTTTAGAGCTTAAAAGATCATTAACTATTATGACTTTGTCTGACCTCAGACAAAGTGTTTATCTGAGGCTTATCTGTAGTAAAAGCAATTCTTCTTTGGGCAGAAAGCGTTGGCACCTGTTTTCTCCAGAGGACACCGCGAACCTCTATCCAACCAGGGTCCCCTATGAAGAGTCCAGTGTCTTCAGCCAGGTGAATCCGGTCCATCCAGACCTGAGGAGCTTCCCTGCCTTTCAGAGAGCCAGGGCCCACATTGTCACTTTACAGCCAGGACAGGTCAGAATCCTTGACACAAAACCATAACAGATCACAAAGGTCACATTATCAGCTGACTCTGAGCAGTTATGCCTTATTTCAAACAATCAATGCCAAATTAGATTATAATTAAATCACATTTGTTGGCTGTCAGGGATCCTGGTCATCCCAGGAAATGTACAATGTATAGTTCAACATGTTTGTTTCAGTTCGAGACCAAGCACAGCCACCTAGAAACCGATCAGCCCTAACATTATGACTTATCGCTTGACATTAAGTAGTTCCCCTTTTTGCCACCAAAACAACTCTGACCAATTCGAGGATAGACTCACCGCATCTAGGTTTCATCACTTCCCAAGATAAACCGTGTACACATGCCTGTATGTCCATGTGACTTAAAACAGGATCATCAGAGCAGGGCACCTTCTTCCATTGGACTGGTCCAGTTCTTTTGCTCACATGCCCATTGAGCAGGCAGAGTGAACTGAAAACCATTAGACGTGGCGGATTGGGCATTTTTCACTATTTTCCAACATTGTTTACACAAAATAATTATTACTTAAAGAACTGACATATTGCACAACACTTTAATTAATAGTTGCAGCCCTAAAAAGCTGAACTGATTAAAATTGCTCTATAGACGTGAAATAAGAAATAAACAAAATCCTTTAATCACATTTTTTCTCAGTCAAACAATGACATACCTAGTATTTTTAAACTGAGTGTCATTTATGTTTCTAAAGAGTGGGCTGACTGAACAGCATTACAAACCCAAGGCAAGACAGTTTTTTAACAAAAACTTAACAAAGACGAATCAAACGGTAGAACAATGGAAAATCACCAAGCATAATTTACTGACATTTGATGTTATGCAACACCTTCGTTCTACATTTGTGTGATAAAGTGCTTGTCACACAGAGGCAATAACCATAAAATATAGTTTTATAGGTCCTTAAGCTCTGCACACGTGAAAGTAGACTCAACAGTGAGATTTATTTGTCGTGGTGTCCTCCATAAAAGTGTGAAGCAAGGCAATGGTTGTGACTTGTGTTCCAATTAAAATCTGGCCTTCTCAGTAACACACTATCACCTTCAACAGGCTGGAGCGTTTATATGGACGGGAGTAGAAGGTTAAGCTGCATTAAAGTCAGCTGCGTCACCACTCGTGGTGTCTTGTCAGGAGTGAAGTCACAGGGTCATGCGTGGACCAGAAGATCAACTGACGCCGGTCAGTCAAGTTCCTCTGAACTCCTCCAAGTCATTCGAGTTAGGATGGAAGTGTTGCGCAACCAGAAGTCGCCTTTCATGGTGCCCCAGTTTAGAGGCATCCGTTGCTACATTTGAAGTAGTTTCCCGTTCTGACTTACAAAGGCAAAGTTTTCTAGATGGATTTGCCCTACTTTGCTTTGTTTCGGATTCCAGCTGCATTGTATTGTTCTTCAAGAGTCAAAATGGTGACAAAGCAATTAACCATCCGTCTGCTTCCACTATCTGCTCGCGGGAGCTCCTGTAGCGTACTAAGTGCCCACCTATCAATAACGCCACACCCCGCTGTCAGATAGCTCCGGTGGCTGGCTGAGGACTGATGTGCCAGCGAGGGTCATTTTTGATGCGATATCAGGGGGCTTTTGTTTATTTTGTTGACTGGAAAGATTTAAAGTCAGTCTCTTATTTTGGGCACATCCTTTACTCGCTTTTTGGTGTAAACGTGTTCTAGTCTACTGTGCGTGGAGGGTCATGCTGGATTTTTATAAACTCTATAAGGTGACACAAGTCTAAGGATAAAGAAGCAGTTTCCCAGCTATCAGAGCTAAAGACACAATCTTCATTTAGCAAAAGGTGTAAGCTCAGGTCTTAACTTCCAACGTGTCAAAATCAACTAAAGTCCACTTGTCCACTGCCAGCGTGAGTCCATCGGGACCTGCTCCGTCTCTGTCTAATGTGCTGCCTCTCTGCCCAAACACATCTACAGACAGCAACCAGTGGTTCGCTCAGCTGAAAGGGGGATTGGAATCTGCCCTGACCGCATGTCCTGCAGTACTCCAGAACCCCGACGAATGCAGGGGAGATTATGACCGACCCCTCCTAACGTAGGCAGACGCATTAAAAAGAAAAGCCCTCCAGCAAGAGGCCATGGCCCTCATGCCACTGATTCATACTGTACAGTGTGACTGTCACACTCTGACTGCAGCCACATTCACATAGTCATTTATATGTACATTTACATTTAACAATATATAAATAATTTTCTCGTTATGTTCTCCCGCTCACCAAGACAAATCCATTGAATGTGAAAACATATTTAGCCTATTTCATATTTTGATTCTGGTTATTACATGACCTTAATCTGCTCCTTTGCTTACATAATAAATATTCCCCACTTTGGTTTGAGGTTGCTCCTGATATTATTGACCTCCTTAAAGTCTTTCAGTTAATGGTCCCTGGTGTTTACATACAGGTGAAAACTAAATGTGATCTTTCGAGACTAGAGTTTTGTTTTTTTTTTACTTTTATATAAGTTGATATGGAACGGATAGTTTTTCGTATCTACAGCAATCTTTTGAAAAATGACTCTACCTCTGCAAATCAGATCAAAAGACAGATCATTTCTCTTTTCCTGTCAGGCGACATAATGACTGCTGATGAGGCAGGGAATCAATAGGCTTGCCCATTTTAATAGAGTCACTTTAGGAGCAGGTGAGACGCTGACGGTCTGGGGGGAAAAGGGCGTATGCTGCCATCTACTGGATAATCGGGACAGTTGCGTATTCTCAGCATTTATCACAAAAACTGAAGAAAAAAAGAGACACCTAGATTATGTCAATAAACTGTCAATCTATTTAAGCTTTTTATCTCCTCGGCACAGGTGCTTTATGTCCCCAGACACTGGTGGCACTATGTGGAGTCAGTGGATCCCGTTACTGTCAGCGTCAACTCCTGGATCGAGCTGGTAAGCAACCGGAATGACAGTACACGTCTCCCTCATCCTGATGTATTCAGCTCAAAAGCTCACATAATAATCCAAAAATTTGAGACACGTTAGCTCTCTTCCTCTTTGCCCTGGAGAACTCCTGCTCGGGTTGATTCGGGTTGATTGCTCCCAGATGAAGGCTCCCCTCATCCTTGAGTAATGAACATGCCTGCCAGTAAAAGATTCCCTGTCATTATGATGAGTGTCTGTGCACAGGAAGGAGTGTGTGCGGAATTAAAAAAAATCCCTCCTCTGCCAGACAAGTGTTTATTCGAAGAGCAGGTTCTTCTCCAGCAGCTTTAGCTGCAAGGTCACAGACACGACAAAATGCGCCTTTAGCATGACCCAAGAGGATGTCTTCATCATTTAGTGTATTAATCTTCAGATGCAGCACTCGTTCTTGTTTTGATTGGTTTTTTTCTGTTCCTGCACAGGAAGTGGATGACGTGGCAAGAGTGAGTGAAGCTGTGACCAAGGCTGTGGTCTGCGCCATTAAAGGTGCTCAAAGTGATGACAACAGTGATAACTGGCTCAACCCCACTGAGGTAGCAAATTATTCTGGCTCATATTATTTCTTTTGTAAAAGATGAGCAGGTTTGTGTTTGACTTTAACAAAGAGAAACGAAAAGGCTTTTTCTAAAATGGTTCACATCCCACTAGACTAGAGCTGCAAACAATGTTTTGCATGAGTTTTGTTTGACCGAGCTATTGGTGTGACGCGTTATACTGTGCTATGCTAGAATTAATAGACTGTAAACGTTGATATTTACAGTGAGTAAAAGATTTTATAGAGAGTTTAGAAAGATATTTTGTTCATTTCACACATGGTTTTATATCATAAATAAAATATTGTGGTCCTTCTACGACACCTACAGTAAATGAGCTGTAGTTCAGGGTTTTTCAGGGTCGGCTTAATGTTCACTAGCTTGTAAAATTGTTACAAACTTTATTAAAAGCTAAAAGTAAAGATGGCTGCCCTGACATTTCAGTATCCAGGCCCTGCTGCAAAACAAACACATTTTGGTAATAAACAGGATGTATATAATTGTCTTTTGTTGGTGAGTTTTAAAAAGAATTCCCTAAAATATGAATGTAATATAGATGGATAATGTGAATGAAAACAAAATGATAAAGACAGGAGGTGATTATTTGACTGGTTTCCCCGTTTTTACTTTCCCGTCCTTTTTGCCAGGCCCAGCACCCACCTGAAAGTGGAAAGAAAGCTGCTTCCTCTCAGACTCAGAGACTTTAAATATGTCTGTGAAAGAGCAACAACTAAAATAACAAGTGTTAACATTTTGATGAAAGACCCAATGTTGGATTGAAACCTCAAAATCAAACAATGCCTTAGATGGTCGTCCTCATTTTTATTGTGTTTACCTAGCAGCCTTTTTAGACGTCCTTCCCCAAACACAGAGCTCAGTAGGTGGTTATTTGTCTGTCTGTTTGACAGTCTGTCTGTGTGTTATGTTTTTGCAGGAAGGGGCAATGTCGCATAATGAGAACATGCAGTATGTCAACCTAGCAGTTAGGGCTTGTGGCCAAAGACACATGAATCTCTGCCACAGCAAACTAAGCCAAGATTCAAGAGAAACTCGTCCAGTCAAGAGAGACTCCAGAGGACAAGTCAGAAAACACAACGACCCGATGAAGGACTCTGCACCTTTCTGTGTTCCCTTTGGACCTCATCTTATTCCAGTGTGCTGTCAGCAAGAGGACCTACCAGGCGCAAGAAGGGGAGGGGCCCCAAAAAACCTGGAAGTCGAGTCTTCCATAAACTGTGCAGCCAGATTTGCAGAGGATTGCTCCGATGCCGCTCTGAGAACTCAGCCTACGTCTGCTGTCGTTCTCCACCATGGAAAACATGACTGTGGCCCGGGTTTTTCTCAAAGTGGAGAATCTGGCTGTGCAGATGGGACGTTAGAAGAATCAAGACATGCAACGATAACTACTAATGACCTGTTAGACTGCCTTGTGCATCCCGATGTAATTAGCCGTGTTACTGAGCTTTTACTGGAAAGACACACAGGCAGACACAGGAACACCACAGCTTTATAGCTTTAATATTCACACGGTGGAACCAACATGTACTGAGCCCAAAGACAAAGACGAGCTGGTTCTAGCTTCAGGAGCAATTTCCCGTGTTTGATCCAAACAATATCAGCAGCGGGGCGGTCCGCTCTTTTTTTCATCCTTGGGTGTCTCACTGGACTGTGCAGTGACATGTAGTTGTGAGTAAAACACAAGCTCTTTGACTGCACAAATCCATCTGTTCAGCTACTGCTATTGTTTTACTGTCAGTGAGGAGGGAGAGAGGAAAGCTGAAGATTAACGTCGAGTTCCACCAGGCTTTTCTTTTTCCTCTTATCTGTCAGGGCTCTCCAGAGACTAATCCCGGACGCGAGAAATCACAGCCAAAGCTAATTGTAATGCAATAAGTGACGCCATCGAGTGGCTCTAACATTTCCTTGTTTTGTTGTGCTGCACATACTAATCCTGTTTGGATTGTCCACAGTAAGAAGAATGACCACTTACATCAATTTAGTATGCCAACAACTTAAATAATTCAAGATAATATTCCGGAGATGTGAACATTTGTTTTGTGCATAATGTTTCAGTGTCATTTAGTAATGGGAATTGTCACTGAGCAGCCGCAGAGGGCTGGTCGTAATGGTTTGATGATTGATGACATCGGTGCAAGGAGCGACAAATGAAATGGGTCCGTTTGAGTACAGTCTGCCGCCACAGACTCCTAGGAGACACAGGAAGCACGAGCATCTGCAAGTATAATAAATGTAATCTCTCAGCAAACAATTTATTTACCAAATGTCATTTCTTGTTCCTCTGACATGAATTGTTTTTCACAGATGTGAACGTAGATGAATTGCAGATTTAACACAATAACGTGCTTTTTTTATGACGAAAGAAAAACTTGACAAGATCGACGTTTTAATCTTAATCAAACAAAAAAAATTCAGCACAGTCTATTTACAGAATGTAATGGGAGGAGCACAATTTACATTTTTAACTGGGAATTATACATTAACATCCTATGTGCAACAGACAGAATCACAATTTTCTCAAAAACTGTTTGCTGTTACAGTTTGACTTGAACAAAAAGGTTCTCCGTGACGAATCTAAAGGTTCCTCTCTCGGATTAGCTGCGTCTCTGTTGCTCTCTTAGTGGACTGGCACTTTGCAAATGCATGTAGAGGTGAAAATCTAAAAGAAAATTGGTTTGTCCACACCTCCGCAAAAAAAATAAAAATCCCTTGAGTCACTTGAGTTGAAATTGATCTGATTTCCTAAGAGAAATAAAAATTTCCTGCATTGAAAGCACAATGAAGTTGCTGCCAACTCAATAGCTGACTGTCCATTAATATCATTTTTATACAATGTAAACATCATCTGTCAAAGACAATACATTATTATGATTATTGTTCCGTGCCAGAAAATACGCAGTCTTTACATGTGCAACAAAAATATACAGAATATAATATTTGAAATTAATTTGTAGTAATACTACAGATCACGGCGTGGGAAATTACACAGCAGTTTGCCTCTTTAAACACGATTTCATTATCGTATTCAGGCTCAATCAGAAATACGTTCCTGTACCGTGGGACACGTTGAGGTGGTTGGCGTGTTAAAGGTTTCAGACGTTCTGCGATGAAAATATAAGTACATTCGACCGATGGCGTCACGTTGGACTGATCCAGTCATTCGCCTTTGGCAGCTAAATCAACTCCGCTACTACAAAGGAGATGGGACGTGCTGAACGTGGCACATTTACAATTTGGTGCTCTTCCCCTTTTTGTTAAGCCGATGTCCTCCGTCTTTTTCTTCATCTTGTAATCTTTGTCTTCATCCCTCTCTGAATCCTCCAGGAAGACCTTGTCCAGTTGTTCCGGGTCCACGTAGGTGTAGAAATGGGCCATGATAGAGAAAATGATGCAAACGCCCAACAGCAGTCCAGCAAAGAGCAAGAACTCTTTCCACTGTGACGACAAACACGGGTTAATGCGCGAACTGTACAAGGCGTGAAACATCCACATTTCAGTGTCTATGCTGAAGGACAGGGTTATAACTTTAGCCTCTTTAGTAAGATATTGGTTAAAAACAACCTGCCTTCCAATATAAAATACTGTATTGCAAAAATAAGGCTTAAAAAAACCCTGAAAATGTTTTTCACTAACTTACTTACTAGTGGTGTCTGAATGCATTTTTTTTTTTTAACCTTTATTGGTCTTTCATATTTTTGCCTCCAAACCCAAAGAAAGGATTTTGGATTGTATTACTATATTACATAATACACAGTAAGTGGACCTGGAAAAACATCCTCTATTGATGCTGCAAAAGGTTGAAACAAAGTTCAAACCTTATTGTATTTGGGTGACAGTAAAAAAATATATTTTTGGCAGATTAAAATTAAATCACATTCAGCGAGATTTGAAACCACAAGAGTGAGTCACTGTAATTCAAGGGACCTGACAGTTTACTATTACACAAACTATTTTTCCGACGTTAGGATAAAGGGTATTTTGTTACTCCACTGGTCACGTGTGGCTTTCTCTCCTTAAATACCTGTTCCAGTCCTGCTCCCTCTGCCACAATCAACACGATCACATTCCCAAAGGCAACGGTGAGCAGCCAGCCAGCCTGCAGGACCGACTTCATGTTGGCTGGTGCCTGAAGGGAGAGGAGATCCAGCGTTAGTGTGACAGGAGACGGCAAACGAACCCTGGGGTCATACAGACCTTTAGAGGTTCCATGAACCTCTTAATCGGATTTCAAACACAATTAAACACTGAGCTCGACATGACACAAAGTTTGAATCCGTTTTCCAAGAAGTAGCATTTTTGGACTAACCAGTGCCACAGGAATTTGGTTTCGCCGCATGTTTCGCCACGTTTCCACAGCTAGGGACTTCCAGTTGGAAGTCTTATATTTAGCCATAGTGTCATTTAATCTCAGGTTTAAAATGAGGACAGTTCCTGTGAAATTAATTATCTGATTTTCTTTTGTTTTCCATTTCACTGTTTATCCTGTTGGGAGCCACAGGGAAAAAGGGGGAGGTACAGGTGGGCCGAGCAAAGAAAAGACAATATATAAATCACAACTGGGTTGCACAAATGTTCCTTCAAGATAACGTCTGATTGAATTATCAAGGGAGATGCAGTTTTCAAAAATGATTTTACTCTGACTTATTTATACACTCGTTGACCATCTTTGAACCTTTGTATCAGCTGAATGGGCACTTTTATGTAAGCGTGAAGTTTGCGTCCCCCTGCATCCAGTTTCAGAGCTTGGGGATACGAACATAACGCTAAACCTAACCTATTAGCAATGCACATTATCAAAATTCTTTGCTTTATTTTTCACCATTTGAAAATAAAGGAATCCCTGGAGACATCCCCAGTCTATCTCAAACATGCAGAGACACACAGAGTGCGACAACCACTTACACCTACGGGCAACACGGAGTCATAATCTAACTGCATGTCTTTGGACTGTGGGAGGAAACTGCACATACTGTACTATGTACTTTAGCAGAGGGAGAATGTGCAAACTCCACAGACAATCCAGTGTGGGCTCGCCTGGATTTGGACCGGGAAACTTCTAGCTATGAAACAAGTGTCGCGTGCACAAAACTAACAGGAAACAACCTAAACTACTATTTGGTCACGACATGAAGTTCACTGCAGTCGCCTGTAGGATCTTTGTGTAGCACTGATCCAGCCCAGTTATCAGACTTATAGAGTGTGAAAAATACATATTTTTCAAGTATTTATGTTAGACTGGCACCTTCCTGCTGTCTTCGCTTGTAAATATAAAAACTACTCGTCCCCCCTTCAAGTTAATGAGCATCACTGTGACCAACCTGTGAGTAGGAAAACTCCAAGCCTGTAATGGAGAACATGACTTCTCCGGCGGTGATCAGAACGTACTGGGGGATCTGCCAGGCGATGTGCACGTTGTTGGCTTTCACGTCCTCCATCTTGTGAGGCACAAATTTGCCTGATTCCTGACAAAGCGCACAGAGATGGCGACATGATGAGTGTGTATAGCTTTTGAGATCTTTGTAGAAAATGTCACGTGTGTGATTAGCATCCTGACTTCAGTTAGTACGACGGTGTAGGAGGCTCCAAAGTCCAGCAGGCCCAGGTCCAGGGTGGAGCACTTCTCTGACTGCAAGCTGCAGCTGACATCTGGGTATCTAGTCGATGACAGGGAGCGCACAAAGGATGGCACGAATGGGAAAAGAATTTTAAAAACACAGCGGGATTTGACTGAGAATGTAAGTTATAAAAGCTTATACATAAATTCAGTTATTTAATTGAAGCTTCACTGAGTTCTACTGTAGGTGGAGATATTTTAATTCATCCAACATTTGTGGAAATAAACACCTTGCTCATTTTATGCCTCGATAGAGAATAGAGTTAATAGAGAAAGAAAGTAATAAAGTACATTTATTTAAGTACTTAAGTCTTTTGGATTTATGTTAGAGAAGTAAGAAACAATTTAATCACATTTTTAAAAATACAAATGAGTTTAAAAGCCCTGGAACAAATTGTTTGTAACAGTGTGTCATGAGTTTCATTCAGCTGTCAGAAAAGGGTTAGACCGTGTAATATGTCCCTCTGTTTATACCTAAAGGAACTCGTGTCGTTGCCGCCTTGGTGTCGTATTAAACATACGTTGACATTGTTGAAAGTCTAATGTAAAAGCAACTTAAGTTTCTTACAACTTAAACAGCTTTAAATGTTTTTTTTTTTTTTTTCTTTTCAGAGAATGAAGGAAAAAATCCACAATGAGATGTTTGAGGTAGACAGGAAGTGGACTCACTCTCCCCGGTCCACAGTCTTGTTCGCAGAAATGTTTCTGGCGGGCACCTGGAAGGTCACATGACCAACAGTGAGGTTCACTGCCTCCGGCTGCGTGTTGAGGAATCTGTTAAAAATGAATTAGAAGAACTCGTGATCACACTTTAACAGGTTCATTCATAAACAGGAAGGAAAGATTTGTTTTCAGAAATGTCTTAAGACAGAAACAGATGAGAATTTACCTCAGACGAGGATTCCCGTCTTCGCCTTTCTTTATGAAATCTTCAGCCTGGGGCATAAATAAGCACACGTTCATATAAGGAAGGACATTCCTGCCAACAACATACATTTCTGTTCCGCGTTAAACTTCTTTGCTCTCTTCCTTCACTGTCGGTGAAGATGATCAAATGCGATTGAATTGCTGTCCTAAAGGATTAGCGCGTTATCTGTGAGTGTTCAGGTGGACTCACCAGCTCACACTGGATTCCCGCAGCTGTGGAGGATAAGATAAGGCTGTAGGCCTTTTCCTCTTCGAACATCTGGTTACACTCGGAGGCCTTTCCCTTGAACGTGACTTGAATCTTCAGTTCCTTGCTGGACCCCTCTAGTGGGAGGGTTTCATATTTAGGAGGGTCCTAAAACAGAGAGAGAGGGTCAGGGTCAGGTTTGGTTTAGTTTTTATTTGTTAAAAATGACTCAGTTGTTGAGAGAATGAGAGAATGGGAATATAGATGTTGTCACTTTAAACATCCATTGTTTAAAAAACCTGAAATACTAAACTTCAAATCATCCTTGACTGAAGTCACAAAACTGGACTAAAGAGATCTCTAACATTTTAAAAGTGTTCCTGTAGAACAGCTGGAAAAATCAGACATTTATTCATTAAAATGCAAATTCAAACTATTAAAAAAGACTAAATGAGTTTTAAATGCAAACATGAAGAGGACGTTCACTGTCAGCCAACAGTAAACGTCCACACCTGCAGGTTTTTATGTTCCTCTTAGCTAAACTGAATGTCTGTCATTTTACATTGTGCTTCTGATCTGATCCCAGTTTATTTATTTTGTGTATTGCTTTACACATCTGCTGTATTTGTTCTGTAACGCCGCGGTTGTTTGTGCGGCTGCCGTCTCAGTTTGCAGTCCCATTCCTGCCAAACCAGTGTTTAGTCTCAGCGAGGAATTTCCTGGTTAAATAAAGATAATATTATTCAGGGAAGGAGGTCATAAAGCCTGCATCCATCTCTCACATTTCTGTTCATGCATTCTCATGTTCGCGTCTGGTGAAATCCTGACTTGACAAAATACATGAATTTGAAGAAAACCTGCCTTGAATCCAAACTGAATATTATTTAAAAAAACAAACATAGTTTATTCCTCCTCACGTCTGGTTACCTGAAGATAAGGGATCGGCTGTGGAAACAGCTCGTTGCCAGGGATCTTCACAGTGATGTCGCCTTCTGCCAGGTTAAAGACCTGCAGCAGACAATTCCCTGCAGGTGCAGGATCCACCACGGTTTTCTAGCAGATGGAGAAGGAGATTAGAGAACTATATTGTCAAAGAAGAAGTTATTATAAAAAGCCGTGGTATAAATCCACTTTTTACAGATTAATAACATTTTTGGATGTTCTGAGAATTACAACAGGAATAAAATACAACAGCATTTAACATGCTCACAGTGATAATACGAACGTCTCAGCATTGACAATCTTTCCCTGCCGCTAATTAGTACTACAGCTGAAATGTAGGAGAAAATCTTTCTTTTTTTAAAGATATTTGTCATATTGGACAAATGATGGCATATGGGGACTCTGGGGGACTGAGAGGGACGACTTTCCACCCCAATGTCCACTGCGACATTGCGACAGCCGCTGAGTTGCAGTCTAATAGTTAAAGAGTTGGGTGCAGTGAAAATCGAAAGCAGCGCTCGCTCCTCGTAAATCCCGGTGCGGGTGAACGTGTTTAGTGTTCCTGCAGGTTAGGCGGGGCCTCTCACTGAAATTCCCTGGAATAAAAAAAAGGTTTAAAACAACAAAATCTGACCTTATGATGGCTGTAAATGAGAGGGTCATAATTTTTACTGTTCTTCTCCCAAGGACTGAGAATGAGCACATTTCACAATCCATTCAATAGTTGTGAGTGTAATAAAAAACTAAATTGGTGGTGCTTGGGGAGAAGTCAGGGAGTCACAAAGGTCATTAGGATTCATTCTAAAAAGGGGGGGGGGGGGTATCATCTCCACAAAATGTCACAGCAGTTCATGAAATAGCTGGAAACAACACAGACTGTGCACAGCACGTAACTGGAAACAGCCAACGTGATCTCACATTTCTCTCGTGAAGAAATCTTTAACGTCAGCTGCCCGGCGCTCGAGTCTGAGACACCAGAGAAAAATAAGTTTGAGCCAATGCAACAGCTGCGTTCTACCCTGTGAGGACAGTGTTCTCTGGACCTGGACCTCTGCATGAGGGTTTCCAGGACGCAGGGGATTCATTTACATTCGAGTCAGTGTGTAGGCATTTGAACCTGCAAACGATCCTCTGTGTGTTCGGACGTTAGGCCTTTAATGCTGTGACAGGAGGAAAGATTCGTGGCTGCTGCTCTTACACGTACCACAACGTTCAGCTCCACCAGCGTGGCGGCTCCGAAGGCCACAGCTGCAAAAATCATCCCGGTGGCCATTTTCCTTAGAGGCCTGGAGACAGAGAGCGTCAGTGTGTGTGTTCACTGTCATTTACAGGCTTATCGTTGATTATTATTTTCGAAATAAAAGTAGTTTTATTTTACAAATCAGACCTTGTGTTTTGTAAAAAGATGTGAAAGTGTGTGTGTGTGTGCACATTTGTAAAATTTTTATAGTCCCGGAGCATATCACTGGGATATTATTGTAGGGTCACATGGCTCATTTTCCTAGTTTAAGAGCCTTTTTAAACGATGATGTCGGCAATAAAGACAAGAGAGTTCAAAACAACAGGCTCCTACTCACGTAATGTTGATTCTGCAGAGGCCTACGAGCGGATATATGATGAGGTCAAAGATGGGCACAAAGAGAAGAATCAGCAGGGCGTTCAACATCTAGACAACAGGAAGAGGAAAACTCCACATAAAAGCTCTATAAAATCCACTTGCGCTCATAAAATCATAAAAGGGTAGGGTTACACGACAACAAAGACACTAACTGAGATTATGATGAGCTATCGCCAGTGGAGGATGGAAAGATGGTCGCGATAAACAGCCATGACAATCACAGCAACCAAGACATCGTTAGTGTGTAAATTAAGACACACCGTGTGTGTTTGCATTGGAAATTAACATAATTCATACATTGAACTCTGGAAACACGTGGTGGTTAGTGAGTATTTGCACAATAACACGTTACTTTACTTTAAACTCAGTGACTGTGAGCTGTCGGCTTTAAGGGTAATTAGAGTGTTTTTACCGAAACTCCAATTTTAGGATTTCCCTCATCTTACAGATTAAGTGACTATTAATGGACAATATAGGACGACAAGAGAAAATGGCTGCGGCACAACAATTGCAGAGCATCACCAGAGAGAGGCATCTGCCGACACCAACAATTACACGCAGTGCCTTTGTTTAAGTTTATTTTAATTTTGCTTATTTCAGACTGTGTATTAAAGGATTAAATCGGATAAAGTAATTATAGAATTATTTTTAAGACTTACAATTTCTTATAAATGAGTGAGAGAAACATCACTGAGGGCATTGTGTGTTTTAAAGGGCGACTTCTGTTACTGCTTTTAAGCTTCCTTCTGACTTCCCTATATTAAAGTATTTGTCTGCTTCTAGCTGAAAAACTCCTCCGGATGACATCACTCGGAAGAGCTCTTCATCAATAGGCGTCAGAGGTTGAATGCTTTGTTTTGTCATTATAACCTTGTACAAATATTACTGAATTACATTATATTGCACAGGTGGCCACAACGTTGTGCCTGATCGTTGCGTGTCTGCGCATTATTGCTAAGAATGAAAGTGTGGAGAGTGGAGATCCCAGCGATGGCAGAAGCAGCTGCACGTACCTGCATTTGGTCGGGCTTAATGATGAAGGCTCCTCCCTGCAATAACACAAGACGTCATGAGCTTGAAAGGGACAGACACTTAAACTTTAACTTTGTAAATCCAAACCTGGCCAGTTCAGGATTTATCGAGGCCATAAACGATGGAATTTACGGATATAAAACGCCAAATTGTTGCATGCCATCGCACAGAGGACCCGAGACTTGTTGTTTGTGCAATCAGATGAGTATCACAACCCAGCCACTGATATCAAAGTGCCATAAAAGATGTTATCAGCGGTTTGAAACCTTGATTTTGTTTTTTACTTCATGGAAGGAAACTCTTACAAAAGCCAGATTCATCCTCGTCGCTTGGAGTGTCCAGCGTGAGCCCTGCAATAAGGAAAAATTGTTAGTGTCACCGTGTTTGGGAACAACAGCTGCTCTGTTGCAGTAACTGTGTAAAAGAACCCATAAACCACCGCAGCGTTCTGTTTGGTTGTACCTGCTGATCAAACAGAGCCCAGAACATGGGCAGCGGGATGTAGAGCACCAGAACGCGCAGCACCATCTTAATCTCCTGGATCAGGCGCTTCTGTTGGCACACAAACATTCAGGCTTCAGATTCTCTCCTTTGACTCACCGAAGACAAACGGTCACGTCGTTCTTACCGAGTATTTCTCTTCTGCCCAGTCTAGCCAGTGCTTCCTGTCGGGGTCATACTTTGACCTCTTCCAGCGTCTTTTTATGGCAAACTGCAGACCCACGGTGAAACATTCATACCATTATTACATGACAAATAAAGTCTTGATCATAATTAGTGCCAAATCAATATGTTTGCACTTTGATAAATCAGATTACTGGGGACAACTGGAAGGTGACTCACACCAATGCAATTACAGACTTCCAGCAGGATATTTCCCTGGGGAGGATTCCGCTTGTACAGGCCGCTGCCAGCAATGAACACAACTGCACAAGACGGATGAAGAGTGAGACTCGACTCAGAGGAGAGAAGTGGTTACACAAAAAATGACTCGTCTGCTATTAGAAGAATCAACGAGCTCATATCAGCTCGTATTAAAATAAGGCACAAGTCAGACAACGGAGGAAAGATTTTAGGCAGGTTTTATCCTTCAACACTGGCTCAGTGAAGGATTTCAGGGAACGTTGTAAACACTGAAGCCCAAACAGGGTCCAGCACTAAAAGCCCTTTTTGTTTTCACAGTGAGCGGCCCCCCAATCAGGAATCCCTCAAAGATTGAGGGTGACAGGGAATTAGAAGCAGAGACAACGGACTGTCAGGACGTATGTGGAGGTTGCGCTTGACAAGCAGCCTGCCAAACGATGAACTCGCTAACTGTAAAAACACACTCCCAGCACGCAGACAACAGACCTTATCTTCTGAAATATGACATTTAATCATTCCTTAAGCTAGAAACTCGCTATGCACGTGCACGAATATTTGTGGATTGCATCTCACCCAAAGCCACGACCATGAGAGCTGCAGGAACCCCGAAGGCCAGCGCGTAGCAGTCACCACCGAAACACTGCACATCACCTGCAGGAGTAGATGCACCGTTAGCGGTTTCTGCACAGCGACGTCGTGTGAAGGCGCCGGTTGAAAAAAACGAGCTCACCTCTCAGTACGGGCGTAATCACAGTTGACAAGAGGCTCCCAGCGTTGATTGACATGTAGAAAATGGAGAAGAATTTCTGCCTCTCGCTGAGCTGGAGGTGATCAACGAAACGATCAGCAGATGCTTTGGGTGTTAATACTGCGTTTTTTTGACTTGTAAGTCATAATTACAAGTTCAGAACAGCTTTTTTTTATTACTGTGAATACTGCAAAAAGCTATAGATCATATTTTATATAAGTATAAATTTTTACTACAGAAGTCCTGAACAAACTAACGCATAAATCTTCAGGCAAATAATGTAAACTGCATGGAGGCTGCAATAAGCATCTTTCACTTAGCCACCCAATTAAAATCTCTTGCTAAATCTACAACACAAACACTCGTGTTTTTGTCTGGCTCCTTACATTCTCCTCGTCAAACTGGTCTCCCCCAAACGCTGCCACACAGGGTTTGATTCCACCAGTGCCGAAGGCGATGAGTATAAGACCGACCATGGACAGAGCACTGGGAGACAAAGACGACCAACAAATTACTGATGCAAGTGGAGTTTGACGGTGGACAGACAGAACCCGCTCCGGATAACTTACATGTGCACATCGCTGTTTCCTACAGTGGGGATGGCGCCCACGGATTTGACCACGTGGCCGATCACGTAGACAATGGACAGGTAGATGATAGTCCTGTAGGGAGCAAAATGTGATTACCTACATCGCACGCACAGAACTGCACTTATTATTAGACAATATCTGTTCGCGTGTGTACGATCACAGTGATGCATCTGCCTTTGGGCTCTAGGTTAAAGCAAACTGAAATCATGTGCCACTGATGATCACGCAACAACAAACGCACAAAGTCCATTAATAGCATCAATGTTCTCTGACTGACACACTGTTTTTGGGAAGATGTGAGGTCACTAAATGGATATAGCGATAAAAGGACACGAGGACTTACTTGAATTTTCCAAGCCAGGAGTCAGCAATGAGAGCTCCCAGGATGGGTGTGAAGTAGCAGAGGCCGCTGAAGGCATGATAGACGGCGGTGGAGAGGTCCTTGTCCCAGTGCAGGTAGGTGAGGAAATAGAGCGTCAGCACCGCTGTGAACAGACACATGAGCAAATAGTCATAAGACCAACACCGGGTGGTAGTCCGATGCATTTAGGCGTTCCCATTCATTCATTCAGTCAGTTAATGATGTTCTGAGTAACGTGGGGCTGAATTAGCAGATATTTGTGTCGGGACACTAGTGAATCCATCACATAAACTGGATAATTGAAAAAACGATATGTTACACATAATGGGAATCAGACATACATACTGTCCTGTCTGTGCAGCCAAACACTGAGCAGAGCCGCAGACTGGACTGATTTTACGCTGTGAAGATCCCAAACATTCCTAAGGAAACCAAACCGCAAGACTTGGGGAGAGAAGTCGAGCAGTAACTACTAGATAAAGCTGGGCTGACCTCCACACACAGAACACATTAACCAGGCTCCTGAGGGGGAGTCGCACAGGGTGAGGGGCATCGGACGGATGTGGGGGTACTCAGGAACCTGGGAGGGGGGTCACTGGGAGGAAGGTGGTGACTGTCGTACAGGGTCCTTTTAGATTCCCTTGGTGCAGAAGAACACCACCTGATAATCCTGTGGGTGGTGGACTAGCGAATCCCAGGGTGGGCTGGAGTGGAGGATCTGATTGGTTTTTATTACCTAGCGTAGCAGATAGGCTGGCGGGTGACGTGGTTCTGTTGGGGTCAGACCATGAACTGCAACATGTGCTGGGGCAAGTTCCAGCTGAGTGAAAAGTATCTGCTACGAGAAGCGTCAGAACAACCAGACACACAGTGTGACCTCTGGCCTGGGAGTGTTGCAGGACACCCGGGGACGAGCCGTGACCCGACATTCTCCACGGACGAACGGACGGAACTGATCTGCTAAGTCACGAAACGCCTGACACACGCCCTCGTAGCCACTCACGCGCTCTTTAACGTGCCGAGCACCACGGCTGCCCTGCGAATACGAAATCCCAACGTTCAGGCCGATGGATCCCAAACGTGGCTCAGCGTGAGCGTGTGCTTACCTTTCATGCCATAGTAGGAGAAGCGTTCACAGAACTCATTCACCACTATGAAGCAGATGCTGGTCGGGTAATTGGTCCCACATAGTTTCTAAAAGGGAAAAGTGAGTTAACGGAATCGAAAACACAACAACATTCAGTGTGTCACAGTGAACAATGTCCGTCTGTTCCAGGTTATTATAAAAATACTGAAACATTCAGAGGTTTTAGCTTTTCTGACCAAGACACGATTCATATTTTGGAGCTGATGCACACTTCCTGTTAGTCAAACACTGACATACTATAATTTCACCACTCTACAGAAATATAAGCTGACTTGTAATTGTTTTATTGTTGTCACAGCACATTTAACTTCTTCTCCTTTCTCGCTGTGTCCTGTATTTGTCCACGTCTCTGTTCACTGCAGAACGATCAAACCCACTGGTCCCAACCAGAGAAGAAATTGATCAATTTGCAGGATAAATTCACAACAATTTGATGAATGAATAAACGCTGATGTTACAGCTCGTGTTAAACATTATCCAGCTCCTCTGGCCTGGCGATTCTACCTGAAAACTTGTTAGCGTGTGGACATTTCATGTGTCTCGGCTCGACGACAGAAATAAAAGTTAAAGTATGTTAATAAGTGCATGAAACGTTTAACCTGGGAATCACTGATCCTCTGAGCGGCACCAGTGATTGAGCCACATTAAAAACAGTTTCTCTCATTGTCCCTCAGTCATTCAGTCATTCATGCTGGTGCAGACACAGTTTTTACATGTTCCCCTACAATCCTGGGCCCTCGTGTTCCCCTGCAGAAGAACAAGTCCAGCCAGTTTTGGAGCGAACAGCCAAAAAGTCTCAGACTTTGAATATGGAGGAAAGAGATCAGAGTACAAAAACGAGATCTGCGTTCAGAATCCCACCGCCCCCGGCCCCAAACCGTTGATCTGTCCATGCAGGCACAGGACATCTGTCTGTGTCATCTGCCTCTGGCTCAATGGAATATGGCTGCAATTTTCAAGTCATACTACAGATTTTCTTGCTTGTTTGTCATTTTTGTACCTAATAAAACTGGTGCAGGTGCTAAGTGGACAATAAGTGGACAATAAGTGGACAATAAGTGGACAATAAGTGGACAATAAGTGGACAATAAGTGGAGTGCAGATCCAGCGGGCCCTGTCAAAGCATGTGCAGACAGAACCAAACACCCTGCACAGAAGAGCTGGACTTTCTTTCAGCTCGGAGTTTTGTCCTGAAGTTGGACAGACAAACGCCCATGAGTCTCTAACGAACGTCTCCGCGGGAGCGAATTTGTCCAAACGCGTCCCGAGTTTCTGGCGAAGTTGCGCCTGTTGCATCATGTCGCTTCGCTTCAGCGAGAGTCTCGTCTGAAGCCGCAGACGCTCCGGCAGCCGGACGCACGACTTCGTCTGTTTGTGCACAGACGTGAATGTGGATGAATGTGGATGAATGTGGTTTGCTCGTATCCTACCTTTGTCATGTTGTTCACTTCCTGGTGAGATCTGGGATCTTACTGCTGCATCGGGAGCTCCTCGCTCACATCCAAGTCCGTCCCACCGTCCCTCTGTCCCACTGTCCCGCTGTCTAACTGTCCCTCTGTCTCCTTGTGAAGAGTCGATCCCTGCGCGTTCGTCCCACAGACGTTAATGTTCCACCACAGAAGCTGGAGACGCGCCTCCGCAGAATTCAACAGGACAAACGAGTGTGTGTGTGTGTGTGTGTGTGTGTGTTCACTGTGTGTGTGTGTGTGTGTGTGTGTGTGTGTTCACTGTGAGTGTGTGTGTGTGTGTATGTGTGTGTTCACTGTGAGTGTGTATGTGTGTGTGTGTGTGTTCACTGTGAGTGTGTGTGTGTGTGTGTGTGTGTGTGTGTGTGTGTGTGTGTGTGTGTGTGTGTGTGTGTGTGTGTGTTCACTGTGAGTGTGTGTGTGTGTGTGTGTGTGTGTGTGTGTGTGTGTGTGTGTGTGTGTGTGTGTGCAGGAGGTCCGGTGAACAGGGATCAGGATCAGGATCTGCAAACTGTCTGATTGTGCAACAGTGTCGCTGTCAGGCTCCGAGCCTCAGACCTGAATCACTGGTGGTTCGGATTCATCACAACCACAGTGTGTGTGTGTGTGTGTGTGTGTTGGGTCATTGTGGGCTGATTTAGTCACCGTGTGTCCAGCTTTAATATCGCTGCACATACGTGACAGAAGCAATGATGGTTTCGATGCAGTCATGTTTCCATATTGAGGATCATTTATTAACATTTCAGATGTTCAGTTTGGACTTTTTGACCAGGTGGGATCTTCAGAAACAACTTTATCTAAGTGTAAATGTTTCTCTGTTTAGTTATATTAAGTGATTTAAATTAATCATTTTAAGCTCAAGAAATTATTGCGCATTAATGTTCACATTTGAATCAATTTGAACGGAGTAATTAAAAAGCCACTCAGAAATGAATTAACAGTGAACAGTTACAGTCAGTGTAGGATGTGCTATTCCCATTCTCATCCTGCGTTTAAAGACTTATTAGTCAAATATAATATCATTGTATTGTGTTGTACTTGGCTGAGAAGATGTGAATTTAAGCAGCTCTCCAATATCAAAATATTTACTAACTTAATATTGGAAACAATTCCTAAATAACTTTAATACTTTGTGCAGCCAATATATTTTATCTTTTAAGTACATAAACATTACAGCCGGTCTCCTGTGGTCCTCCGGTGTCAGAGGTCAGCAGCTGGAGAACAGTCTTTAGCACTGTCCCATTCTGATATTGGGAGGAGACAGACCCTGGTCTCGTCTTTTCGTCTTTATACAAACCTGTTTATCTTTTATTGCGTGGATGATTTTGCCTGTCACCCATGAATTCATGATTCAATGTCCAAATTTGACAGATTTCTTTTTTAGAGCTCATAACTGCATCTCACACCCATCAGTAGATGTTTGCTCAGTCACACTGGAGGTGACTCAGGTGGCGTGAATAGATGAGGGAAGCCTCTGTCTCAATGACGCAGAACGTGAAACCTCTGCATTAGTTTTCGAGGTCATAAAACCAAAACCCTCTGCTGTGTCCAGAGGAGTTCTGAAGTTATGAGTTCTGAAGTTATGAGTTCTGAAGTTATGAGTTCTGAAGTTATTAGTTCAAGTCCCGCTGTGCCAACACACCAACATAAAAAGGGTTCGACTACAAGTCAAAAACTGTTCAAGGTAAATTCTGATTAGTTAAACTTTCTTGGAAACTAATTGCCTTAAAAAAGCCAAGTAAACTGAAATAGAAATAGTTTTTTCTACCTACAGATGCTGTTTAAGTGAAGTGCACGTACAATTTAGTTTCCACAACAACATAAAAACAGTGTACAGTATGTAAAGGAACACGCCACCAACTTTCAGTGGGGGTGGATAAAAAATAAGTCAGTTAGTATTTATGGATGAAGACACATTCAGATTCCTCCATATTTTCTATCCAGAGAAATTCCACTTTATTCCCCTGCCCTGGCGGATTGCCGTGGCCTCACACACTACAGCCAGTGTTTCCTGGTTTTCGCTGTGCCTGCCCCCAGGCTGAGACGGAGGCGGAGCCGACCTGCTGCAGCCATATTTGATCCTCAATGTAAATATTATGCTGTTATGTACTATAAAGGTAGACAGACTTCCATCCTCTCAGCCGTTCCATCTAAGGACACTTATTTTGTCAATTTCCTTCTTCTAAACGCAGATAAAACAGAGGTTATTGTGTTTGGTGCCTAAAAATCTCAGAAACATATTGTCCGATGACATAACTCTGGCCCCCAGAACTACTGCAAGGAACCTCAGAGTCATTTTTGACCAGGATTTGTCATTTACCTCACACATAAAAAAAAAAATCTGTAGAACAGCCTTCTTCCACCTACGGAACATTCGGCCAAAATTAGGAGCTTCCTGTCTCAAAGCGATGCTGAAAAACTGGTCCATGCATTTGTTAATTATAGATCGGACTACTGTAATTCTCTACTTTCAGGCTGCCCCAGTAACTCATAAAAATCCTCCAATTAATCCAAAATGCTGCAGCGAGATTACTGACTTTGATAAAGCTTATAGTTGGTTCTAGTCCTGCTGCTGCAGGCTCAGACTGAGGGACCAACCCCTGATTCACTGATCTCAGCCCACATTTACATGTCACCGCTGTCTGGACATTAACTCTGTAACTTCTTTGTCCCATAGTCGTATTTCTCTCTCTCTGTCTCCCTCTCTCTGTCCCTGTCCTCAGGTGTCCCCGGCTTTGGAGTTTGTGTCTTCCAGTGCGCAGCTACTGGTCCCACTAACCTGCCCAATGTTTCCCACTCACCCCAACCGGTCCAGGCAGACGTCCGTCCACCCTGATCCTGGTTCTGCTGGAGGTTTCTTCCGTTAAAGGGAGTTTTTCCTCTCCACTGTTGCCTATAGCTGCTCAAGGAGGATTTGTTTGAGTTTCTCTACATGTCTGTTAAGTCTTGAAGTTATTGGATAAAGTGCCTTCAGATTTCTTTGTTGTAAATTGGTGCTATATAAATCAAAAAATAAAATTATCTGGTGCTCAGATCAGTCCTGCCACAGTGTAAAATGTTCTTCACATTTGCTGCCTTGTCCTCAACAGTTGTCAGCAGAGGATTTTCCAAGAGCAGAGAAATGTCAGTTGGTTTATGAATCACACCAAGATGCTTTGACCTCATTAATATTTACCTGAATGACCTTGTAAACACCTGCCTCAAAGTTTTCCTGCAGTCATCTCCTTTTTGTGAGTTGCTGCCTCCTACTGGTAAAGTTGTCATTGATTGTTTTAAATTACTAAATGATACTAAGTTAATATTAGTACTGCATTTAACAGTGTTTCTTCCGTACTATTCTTTCGTTTAACTGTTGGATCAAGTTCTCCGCCGTCTTTAAAAACACCAGCTGAAACACATCAGGCTCTATTTTACTTTAAGGCATAATCCTTTTGATAACTGATACTTTTGATAATTTTACTGTTACTGAGATCTGAACTTCCAGGAGTGAGAATCTCTTTACTGCAGATCATGTGAGGAGACTTGAATGAACTTTAGCTGATGACAAATTAAGAGTAAAATTTGTAAGAAAACATGACAGTTGAACAGAAATAGCACAATAACAAAGATTTCATGACATTAAAAAAAGTGTCACTCCTGTGGTGGTTATTCTTAAAAAAACAGTTTCTTGTCATCAGTCTGACTCAGATTCCTCATCATCTTTCTTTTTAACTGATTCGCTGATGATTTACTTACAAAACACTGGAGTCACGTCACGCCCACTTTTATCTTGCACAAAAAAACTTAAAAATTAAGTCACATGTGTAAAATATGACAAACAGAAACGTTCCGGTCAGCTGTGATGGTGTCAGAGAGTAGATGTCATGTTACTCGTTAATCAACCTAAAACTAATGACATCAGCTGCAGATCCTGAAGAACACAGGATTCTGGGGCTTTTGGTGTGGGGGTGAGCTCGGTCATTAGTAATCAACACTTTGATTTATGCTCTCTGGGATAAGAAGGCCGTGAACCTTGTCAGCTCGCATCCAAGCCTAGTTTACTTTGTAAGGGACTAAACCAACGAATCAAACCTGAAGAACGTGTGGTGCCACGACAGTCCACGTGAGAGCAGCATTGGTCCACTGCTGTCACCACAGGAAGCAAAATATGTGGTTATGAAGGAGAATTATGGTTTTGGATACATGAAATTAACTTGTCTTTCTAAAAATGTCATTTAAACACTGGAAGTGTTTAACTCTTTTACTTTACTTTATACAGTCAAATTGTTTTCGTACATTATAATTTGGTTGTAACAAGAAATAGGTTTACTGTAATAATCCAGCATAATTTCACATTTGAAACCTTTTTTTATTGTATTACAATACTTTCAGAGGAGCACAGGATCCCACGACTGTTGCTCTTAACAGACTGACTGTTTTGACTGCGCCACATTTTCCGGGTGAACACATCAGTTCATCATAACCTTCTGACAAAGTGGATGGACACAGTGTCAGTATCACACACAGAAAACTTATGCATTTTTGGCATTTCTTTCAATTAGACAAACAAAACGATGGCCCAGACCCAGGGTGATCCTTACAGTACATGTACAGAGGCCTCCACTTTTATTCTTATTATTAAAGATACAAACACCAAAAAATGAGACAAACCCAAGTACAGTGGACATTACTGCAGACCATGAAAGCTTTAATGGGTTTAAAACACACCTACATGCAAGGAAACAAATTGGAAAAAAAAACAACAAGCAATTGAACTACAATTTTATTGGCAATAAAAATAATGAACATAAACATCAGCTGTAAGGCACTTGACGCTCTCTCAGAGCCAGGACTAGTCTGCACACCACACACAGCTCAGGCTACTGAAAGCATTTTCTAGTTTTCTATGAAGTTTTTCAAGCTTCTTCAAACGTTTGTTCCTTAGCCGTTCTAGATGTTTTGGTATCAATTATTATTAGAGGCTTTTAGCGTTAATCGGCACAAAATTCATAATTTTGATCTTTTGACAACAGTTTGGATAGTTTACCATTTTCATAAACTTTATTTGACAGACATCGCAGTAGCATTAGAATTGTAACACAGACAAGGACCAGCTTCACTGTTTGGTGTTTGTAGCGAAACGATAAGGACTTTTTTAAAAATGCTGTTCGGCCTTGAGACGGCTGTGCATAATAATCCATGTAGATCAGCTGACGCAGTCAGATCAGGCCATCAGGCACAAACAACCATGTCATCCTCATTCTGATGCTCGGTTTGAACTTCAGCAGAGCGTCTTGACCACGTCCCTAAATGCACAGAGTCTCTGCTCTGCTACGCGATTGGCTGTTGAGACATGTGCAATAATAAGCAGTTGAACGGGAGTAACAAATAAAGCAGCTGATAAGCGTATGATGACGAAATGCAGGTGAAGGTCGCTGGTGGTAATGGTTGAAGTCAAGGCTGAACATCATCTCGATTAGCACTGTTAATGACACTGAAGCAGCCACGACTTAATTTAACTTGTAATGAAGACACACACACACACACACACACACGTTCTCATCAGGAATGATTTTTCAAATTACTTCGAATTTTTACTCTTTTACTTAAGTTGAGTGATCTGTCGTCATTTCACGGAAAAGAGCTCAAGTTAGAATGTCTAGTTCATGTAAAGTTTGATTAACTTTAATTAAAAAGTTATAAATATAAACATTTTTACATAACTATATTTACATTAGATTAATTGATTTCACTAAACTCCTGCCTGATGCGCCACAGACAGTGGAGCCAACTAACTTATTGCTGGTTGTCTACAATAACAAAAATGTAGAACACCACTAGATCTTTCTTGCAAAATCTGTGTATTTTGTGTCGGGGAAACTGAAAGGAAACAAACTTGAAGTTGGTTCTAATTTGCACCAAGGATATTTGAAGAACTGACTAAAAAGCACATTTTTTTTAGAACAAATGCCTGCAGGGATTTGTCTACATTTATTATAAGCTTATTTTGTTACGCATTCATATATGGATATGAAAACACTTTTTAAAATTCGGCACACGCACACGCTGCATTGTACTGTGCGACCCCGTCCTCCTTCGGATGAGCTGGTTTATGTGGCACAGTTTCCCTGCATTCCAGCACATGCTAATGATGTGAACAAACAAGTGCTTGGTGTCAGGCAGGCATCAGGCTGTGAATACTAAAAACAGCTCCCAGACAAACTCCAGCGCCACTGCTCCCGCCTCCTCCTGCTAAACCCTTCTGTCCAGGAACTGCAGGTTGATGGGTTTCGCCGGGCAAAGCAGGGTTCTGGTGATCGGCTTCACCGTGGTTCCTGCAGGATCTGGCCTCACCTCGAACTGCTTTACCAACTTTCAAATACAAGAGAGAGAGAGAACAAAAAAAAAAGTGATGTTATAATTTTTCCAGGATATTTATCCGTGTGTGTCACAAGAGTGCAGAGATAGTGGACACTGCAGTTAATGATTACCGACTGTCTGCCCACTGATTAAACTCAGTCCAAAGTCAGACAAATGATTCGTCGTTTGTGTCCGTCTCAGACTCACAAAAACAACAGTCGACGGACCTCTGCTCCGCTGACGATTACTACAGGTCAACACTGCCCGGACGTGAAAACTGATTCAACTGTTCAACTGAAAAAGCGTGTAACCAAAGGTTTGGCTGCTTTTTGAGGAAAGACGTTTATGTCAAAAATGTAAATAGAAAAAATAATGGTCAAATATTTTAAATGAACTTTGCCAGAAATATATAAATAATGATGATGATGATATAAAATATGTAAATATGTTCAAAATTATATCAGCACAAAGGTTAAAGTTGTGATTGTGCTGTGGTTGATTTAAAATCAAGCTGCAAATGCATCATACAGCCTGAATATTCTAAATAAATTAAATAAACATAGACCTTTGTTTCCTCACAGGACAAATTATCAATTTCTGACTCTCATGCCACTTATTGTAACAACACTGTCCCAAATGATGTCTAATGGTAAAAGGTGAACATCATCAGTAAAATCTTTTTACAGAATTTTGACATTTCTGGTCATTAGGGACAAATGTGTTAGGATATTAAAGGACCACTTAAGGGTAAATGTAAAGCAGTGACAGGACATTTTAAGGGTTTTTCAGTGTATTTGTTAATAATTGTAACTCCACATTTTATTACAATTCTGTTTAATTTTTTTATGGGAAATTATTCTCTCTACACTTTCCCTTCACTGAAAGAGACACAGCAACTTCACGTTCGGTAAACTTGTTCGTACCCTGGACAGAAGGAGGTACATCTCCAGTTCAGCCACTCGTCGACCCAGACACGCCCGGATCCCAAAACCAAACGGCACCGATCCGAACGGGTGCTGCTTGGACTTCTCGTCTGGCGCTCTGAGCCAGCGCTGAGGCAGGAAGGCGTGGGCGTTTGGGAAAATGCTGTCGTCGTAGGACACGGCGTAGTGACACAGGTGGAACAGCGTCTGTGGAGAGAACTCACCAGTTAAACATTTTTAAAAATGTTTGCAAATGTATAAGTAGCTCAGTTAATGTGGACAGATGCTTCCTGTTTGGACCATCAATACAAACATATCTCACATTTTTGGGGAAGAGATGATCTCCCACCATTATCTCATTTTCAACCACAACACGGGCGTTTCCTGGTACCACTGGATACAACCTGGTGAGGTCAGAACACACAGCGGGATCAATTCAAGTTTTGAGCTGAAGGAACAATAAACGTCCTACGGGATGAGGTCTGGAATCCGTCTGACCGTAGTGTCTCTTTGATGATGGCCTTCAGGTACGGCATGTGCGCAGCGTCATCACTGGTTGGCACCTTGTCTCCGGGGCAAACGCGCATCACTTCCTGGTACAACTGCTCCTGGATCTCCGGTTCTTTTGCCAAGTGGTACAAACACCACGAGATGGTGTTGGAAGTCTGCAACACACGTACGGTTTGGTTTGATGCGATACTTTTTCGGTGCGCACCTTCATTCAGAACCAGAACCAGCCGTAAATCCACTCACTGTGTCGACTCCTGCCAGCAGGAGTTCGGTGATGCTGCCCAGGATCTCCGTGACCGTCATCTGATCGCTGAGCAGCAGGTGCGTGAGGTATGCTCCCTCCACGTTCTGGTCCAGGTCCACGTTCTTCTGGATCTCCTCAATTTTCTTCTGCACCAGCTCGTCCGCTACAGGGCAAAGAAAGAAAAGTTAAGCTTCTTCACGTTCACTGCAGACGCAGACCAGGTGGAGACAGTTTTTTCCACTAGATGGCGACATAACGGCACAATGAGGAATCCTGTTCAGACACGGAGGTGGAATTAGAGCAGCAGGGCGTGCGAGGTGAACTGTGTTAGTTCTATTGGCCTTGATTTAGGCCTTGATCTTGTTTTAGGGCTGCGAGAAAAGTGAGCAGAGCAGCTTTTCTCCGACTGTCATCGAGTCAAAATGCATTTGCTCACAGTTCGAGTGTGATAAACGGGGTCGAGCTGGAACACGAACAGCACCTACAATTCCCGGCCTTGTGTGAAAACCAACGTTCCTCACCGACTTTGAAGAGATGATCCCAGGCTGCCACAAACCGTCTCCAGAAAGGCATGTAGGGCCAGGTGGACTTGGGGAAGAGGACGACGACTGGTGAGAGCCGGAACATTTCCCCCACAGAGAATATGAACTTCTGGGTTTTCTCGGGCACCACCTCGTTCATGCAGCCCATGCGCGTCTCAAACAGCACCGAAGAGATCCCTGCATGGGAGAACAAAACCGAGACATCAGCGACTATCCTGGGAGATGCAAAACAACACATCCAAAAGTATGTGGACACTTGAACATTTCACTTATTAAGTGACTTATGAACTTATGTCCACCAAACATTAAAACCCTGCATCACGGCTTTTCTCCCAATTAGCCACCAGCTCATAGATAAGTATGTAGAACATGCGCTGCACATTATGGGTCATTTTATGTCTAATTCCAATGTCAATATCATTTGAAATACCGGAACCCCTGTCGTGTGTCCATTAGATACACAACCAAAGCTTAGCACAAACCTGGCCAACGTGGCACAAAAACGCAGTGAAACCAAATAGTTTTGGGTTTTTTTGGCAGTCATGTGATTAAACAAACATGGTTTTCCGTTGTTCGTGGGAGTAAGATGTGTTGGCAGGAGGGTTTTGTTACCTTTGGACAAAGACGGGCTGTTCCCATATTTCCAGTTCATTTACCAACGTAAAAACATGCTCTCGGGATGACAATTATCCCCTGAACTGAGCTTTAGCTTTAAATGTGAAGCGAACTACGACCGTGGAGATAAAATGACAGGAACTGCGCCCGAGCCTCCCTGTGTGATCCCAGGAGGCGGCGGGACAGCATCCACACTTTATCTCCCGAGCTCTGTTCACAGGTCAAGGCCGCAACACCCAACATGAGAGTCAAAGTCGACAGCGGCTGATAGCGCGGTTACTCATTGGTTGCTCTACAAAAAGCGGTTGAGTTTTCGGATCCCGTCTCACGAATGTGTCGACGCGTTGCTGTAATCATTACAAAACACTCAAACCTCAGCTCGAAGCTCATTGCGACAGACTTCACACGAGGACGTTTGTGAAGTCTAGACGGACAAGCGGCAGAAAACTTCCTCCATTCTAACCAGGATGTTTTCGAGTGTTTCTGCAGCCGAGTCGTGGAAAACGTTTCACTTTCATGTTCTCTGCTGACCTTCAAATGCAAATTTGTAGAGTTCTCCAGCCACGTCATTGACCATCATATCCTGGCCGCTGGTTTCTCTCAGCCAGGCCAATCTTTGCACGAAATCTGTCACCACCTCGTTGATGGCGGCCGTGTATGAAGAGACGTGTTTAGGCTTCAACATCCGGGGGTTCAGGATGCTGCGGATCCGTTGCCATTTGGCCCCCATCCTACAAACCGGGGTTGAGAAGAGAAGATATTAATTATGCGTCACTAAGATGAGGAGGATTTTTTTGTATTTAGGAGATTTCCTGTGCACATTAATAAAGAGAACAGCTTCTCTTTGCTGTCGTCCTCTGTTCGATTGACCATTTTAACATGACTCCGGTTGTTTTACACATCTGATTCCTGATTGTCACTGATCACCTCTGCACTGTCAAAGCATCCGCTACCCACAACGTGCTATCACAACACGTCCGACAGGAACGACTGAATATCAACGATGCAAAGATTCCACTGCTTGTGTTTGACAGGTTTGAAAAGTGTGAATCCATCAGACCGAAAAGAAAACTTAAAGGACACATCCAGTCCACGAACGATCTGGTCAATGTGTTATTCTAGGAACTCAAACTGGTGAGATCCTTTTTAATGTCAGGATTTGTTAGACTTGTTATGTCATATTCATTCATTTGAGACATTTGTAAGACCAGTTAAAGACACGTGTAAAGCAGCGGAGGATTAACTCACTCTGTCAAAGGTCCGTGGGCCTGGTTCCTCAGCTCTCTGTAGCTCCTCCAGTGGGGCATGTCTGTCCGGATCGGGTGTCTCCCCTCCTGCCTCAGAACCTGCTCTATCAGCTCCGCGCTGGCCACGTTCACCACGACCAGAGGCCCGTACTTGGACTTCCACAGGGGGCCGTAGATTTTACTGTGTTCAATCTGAGACAGTGATTCCACTCTGTTATTCTCACATATTCAACACATACCCTACGGTGGGTGGACAGGCTCAGATTTAAGCTCACAGCCTGACTGCTCGTTATTTCCAGACCAAGCTGAACTCAAGCTCATAGTTCATAATTCATAATTCATAATTCACCTGCTGAACCATCACCTCTACACTTTCCATGCAGGTGTTTTAAAGTTTTCTGCCTCCTAAAACTGTGGGTGATTTGTGGCTCATCAGAAATAAATACATGTTCTGTTAAAATGAATATTGCAGGTGCATTTAGGAGCAGCTCAAACCCATAAACCCCTAAAGTGTGTGTCTGAAAGTGCTGGTCACGGCTCTTTCCTGAAAACAAGCCCGTCTCCGTCTCTTACCTGCATCTGCTGCGTGGTCTGGAAATAGCCCTTGACGAACAGCCAGTACAGACTCGCCATGAGCCCCGGGCCGCCTAAGTTCTCCATGGTCTTCTGCTTGTCGCTGGTTCCCATCACGGCGGCCGAGGACGCGCCGCGGCCGCGGACGCCGACGCCTCCATTCTTCAGCCTGTCGACGGCTTCGTGCCGCCGTCGGTTCACGCGTGATCCGACGTTTATCAGGGACCTTCGCCACATTTTTGGGGCGAGCGAAGCGCGTTCGGAGCCGCGGACAGACACACACACGCCTGGGAGCCGCGTCCGTGTGTGTGTGTGTGTGTGTGTGTGTGTGGAGGCGGGCGGAGGCGCCTCGCTGTGTGGAGGCGCAGCAACCTCTGATCCAGCCGGACTTTGAGACGGTGACAAACTCGGTCACAGACTCAGAGCCGCTAATTGGGCTCAGATTTCACGATCTCACCTAAAGGGAAATTAATGAGGAGTTTCATAATGGTTTTCAGAAATCTGAAGTGCAGTTAGCAAATTTATTAAATTGCATATTTCTTGTCAAGGAGCCGAATAAACGATTATCATCCTTTGAATTTCAAAATTAATTAATGTGGAATATTAAAAATTCTCTTTTCTCTTTCGTGTAGCTGAGCGGACGTAATACCACAATGTTTCCGACTATGCAGCCAGAATAATTAGAAAAAATCTAAAATAATCACAGAAATCCGCCGTTTAGTTTAGTTTTGTTTTTGTTTTGTTTTTTTGTTTTTTGTTTTGCATTAATGTGTCTGTTTGGGTGATTCTGTGGTGGCTCCTCACTTCAGTAACTTCATGTTTCTCCGTGGGGCCCCTGACCTCCCAGGCCCCTTCACTAATCCATCCTCCAATGGAAAGTGCTCACAGCCAGGACCTGGATTCACTACAGGAGCCAGGAAGGACAAGCAGCTGGATTTCAATCTATTTTCTGTTATTTGAACATCACAAACAAAATAAAATCAGATGCCAACTTCCTAAAAACAACTGGGCACAAACATAAGACTGTCCCGCAGTAAAATGTGTTTTTCTTAGATGAACTGCCCCCTGTAACATGATTTTTAATATTCTCCTTTGGTTTTTACTTGGTAAGAGGCTAAAATGCCTTTATTTCACTCTGTGCTCAGCCAAACGTCCCACAGTCTCCTGCCTCCCTCCATCCACTTTCTCACCTGCACAGCTGACTTTAATCTCCCTGCTACCAAACCTGCTGCACCTGCCGACACACCTGTTTCCATCAACCTCATCGCGTTACTATGACAGTTCTCCAGGTAACAAAGCCAAGAGGTCAAAGTTCAAAATCCACAGGATAGATAAATGTGGTCGGCAAACAGCTTAGAAATCTTTTTCAAACAGCCATTTCTAAAAGTGTTATCGATCCCTTTTGAGCAGAAATCTGGTGTTTGAACTGAAGCAGCTGCTGTTTGATGACAATCACTGATCTGAGTTCAAATTCTAGCAGAATTTTTTTTTTATTTCTAACATAACTGTAACTTTAAAGAAGCCACATTTCCAAACTGTACATGTTGTGCGGAAGACAGAGTTTCAAACCTTCCTTGGGTCTGTGTTTGCTCTGTGTCACATCGCACGAAGCCGGATGTTTGTTTGAAGGACGACTTCACCAATTTTCAGCGTGTTCTCTGTGGCTTTAGTTTAGGGTGTACATGTTCATTAATGCCTTTAAACTTCCCTCAAACTTCACTATATTCAAAAATTCCTCTGCTTCTAGCTGAAAACTCCTCCAAATGACATCGTTGTTCATAATTAGGAGTTCAGATGATGTCATCTGGAGGAGCTCTGGAAAAGCAGGCTAACCATGATTACAAACTCCATACTGTGAGCAACAAGACGACATAATGTGAAATGAAGGTTCCTCCCAGTGATGTCATCTGGAGGCAGTTTTCAGCTAGAAGAGAAACGTAAAGATGTTATTCACAACTTTCATGCTGCAGCACTAACGGCGAGAAATCACAGACAAAGTGGCGCCTTGCAGCTGGAGAGATTAGGTATCCCCTACTACAGTGAGGGAGGTACACCCGTTCGATTCCCCCTTAGTGAATTTGTTTTACTTTGACACGTTTTCTGGCCAAACCTGCCCGAGCCTGCGTTGGTTTTACATTCCTGCCTGTCTGCCCACCGTCTCCTAAGTTCTAGTTTTGACTTTCCAAATGAAGCCACTTCACTCAGACACAAAAATTGTTTTTTTGTTTTTTTTATTGTGTAAAGTAAATTTGCAAAGAGTAATTAAACACGAAAACTCACCAACACAGAAAAGCAAAGAGCACTTTTGTTGGATCCATGGTTATTCTGGTTTCGTTTGCTGGCAGATGTTCAGGGACTTAAGGAACAGAAACATCTGAAACACGCAGGTTTTCACACGAACTGTTGCTTCCTTCCACAGAAAGACAACTAACCCTACGAGTTAAAATGTGCATCTTATGAAATACTTTGTGTTGAACCACACAGTGACGTGCTGCTGCATGATAATACAGCAACCGCAGTGTAAAAGTAGTGTATTTTTTACCAGAAATAATACAGTTCATACAGCACATGTTCAGCATGTATACAGGTGGCAGAACAGACTGTATTGTTGGGAGTATCACACAAAGCATGTGTGTGTTTAAAAATCCTGTAGCTTTAATATGAAAGGTATGTGGGCAATATGTTCCCCATGTAAGGCAGGACTGGAAATGGGTCAATGTGTTCACCGTTTCTGCTTTTAGTGGTTTACAGATTATGGTCCAGACTTGCCTGTTTCGATGGTAATCATAAAGGTCTCGAATAAAACAACACGCACGAGCATTTTCATTTTCGGTAACGGAAAAGTCTCAAAAGGTAACGATGTAACATACTTAACGTTTAACTGACAGTAACATAATGTATTAATTACTTTCAAAAGTAATTAATCACAAAACAGTAATCTTTGTGTATCTAAAAACATTGTTTCTCATCTTCTCTAAAATTTAAAAGCTCCACCAATTTGTAAAAGAGTGTCTAGACGGTTGTCACGTTTTCACTATTCTATGTTTATATGCTGCTTGTATGATTGTGGATAAAGAAAATCATTTAAAGTGGTTCCAGGTATTAACAAGCTTGTTCAACAACGTGCTCTTTGTTTCTCTGTGTAAATAATAGCAAGGAAATAACTAAACACAGAGAGAGACGACATCCGACAACATGAGACGGGATCAGACTTATCTCCTGTATGTGGTGAGACATTTTAAATGTCTAACTTCAGCGCCACCGTGTGGCTCAGAGCGACTCAGTTATGCTCATGCCACACAGTACACATTCATAAAGTATGAAAAAAAAATCACGAGAAAATTAAAACCTTTATTTTTCTACAAAGTCATCACTTTCAAACAGTTTACAAAAGATGCTTTGAGGCCACCATCCTCCATACAACCAAACACAGTATTGACTTCTCATATTGACTCTTCATTTCGTTCTTTGGGACCGTTTCTGTCAGCTGGGACGCCAAAGAAATGCTGGAACATAAGAAGCGGCTTCCTGTGTATGGAGACAGCTCAGCAGTGAAAGGGGGTTTAGGACACGACAAGGTGGCCGATGTTAGACTGGCAAAGGCAGAAAACAAAGGCACGTGAAGTTTGAGAACTTGCACTGAGGTGCAGTATCAAAGCATCTGGCTTCTATAGCAATATAGTTCATAGTAACTTGGACTTCCATTTGCTTGGCTATTAAAAATATATAAAAAATGTAATAAGTAATTCACTGTTGGTCATGTATATTTTGAATTATAAATAATTAGATTCAAGTATTGCAGGTTTAAAGCTACAAAGCTCCCTAAATGCATCAACTGAGCGCTAGTGCACTATTTTGCCATAAATCACACCCACTTGCATACTGAACAATCACAGTAAACAACGTTTTAAATGCATCTTATTTGCCGAAGCTGCTAGAACCAATGGTTTTGCATTGACAAAGACTTAAATAACCAGGTGCGATGCAAACCGGGTCAGTCTACTAATGAACCCACAGATAAGCGGTGACAAACTCACTGTATGCCACCTTCCTGCGCCTCGAAAAGCGCACAAAGTTAACATCTGTGTGAACACAGCAAAGCATCTTGCAGCTAAAGAGCCATAAATAATGTTTTTAATCCAATAAAGACCAAAACAAATTTCAAAGGTGAGTGAATCTTTGACATGTGCTCTTCAGGTTCAAGACACACAACTACAAATGAATATTAATGTTGATCCCTGACGTTTGCATGTGTATATAAGCAACCTCTTTGTTTCCAGTAACAAATTTTTAAGGTGATAATGTTTCAACATCATGTTCTAGCTTGTTCCGTTTTTCTTAGAGTGGCCAAATTATTACAAATTTTTAAGCATGCAGCTTCAACTATGTCGTAATGTTGCCAAAGCTTCTACAGCTAAGCTCATAAGTCTAATAAGACAAAAAGAGAAGACCCATAAGTGTGGCTCAGCCAAAAAAAAAAGTTATTAGAGAAGTCTCTAAAAAAAAAAAAAAAAACTAATGCAGCAGAGACTTAAAAAAAGAAGATGTTAACCAACATCTGACAAATGTCTCTAATCCTGCTAAGCTGAAATACAGAAACAACAGTGGCGGCTTAAGATGACTGATTGATCGGCAGAAACATTCTGCCTCCAACATGCTTGGTCACCTAAACCACACTTGTGCATTCAGAGAGATGAAAACATTACAGGTAGTTTGTCATAAATTACTACTTCAGTTAAACCAACCACATCACATGGCTGAACTAAGGCATCTCTTTAATAATCATAAAAAAAAAAAATTAAAGCTTGTAAAGCAATGAACATGACATAGAATTTGCAGTTCCTTGGCGGAGAAGCAACACATTACACTTGCGAATTGTGGACGTGTAGGGGGCAGTTCCACAATAAAAGGAAGAGAGAGACGGGTCCGAGCCCGTTTCTGTTACCACTCAGTGAAACCTGCGGGCAGACGTCCTCGTTTTGTTCAGTCACTTTCACTGCCTGATTCGCTCAACTGCAGGTCGTTCTCTGCAACACAGCATGTTAGTGTTAGACTGGGTACATACACGAGTGCATATCAACAGACCAGACGTTGGTCCATCTCTACTACTGCACTATGTCATTAAATGTCTTTGATTCATTTGACAGGGTTTATTTCTGCCTTGTTAGTAAGTCTTGCAGCTTCTGTATGCACTGTAACGTGATAAAGACTAATCCCTGACGGGTTGTCCAGGACTTGGTGTAGCATAGCTTAAGGAAGAAGAGCATTGAAATAGAATAGCAGAGCAAAGTGGATTTATTTCAAATCTTATGCCCATGTCGCCTTAAATTTTATATTGTACCTTTAATTGGGTAGAAATTGATTCGCAGCTGCTTTCATGTTTGGGCTGACACGCAAGTCAAAGTGCTAGCTTGCCACTGACTTAAAAGAGACTGCCTGATATCAACTTCTGTGAATTGATAAGAAAATATGCAGTGCTCAAAACCAAGCTACTTCACATTCTCTGTTTCACATATGAACAACAGACAATGTGAGGAGAAGTCAGTCTAGGACATTGTCCAGAGTTGTGTTTCTCACATGTAGCACACAGTGGGAGATTGTCTGAGTGAGAAGGGTCCTTAGGGAAGAAAATCAGCTTGATTTCACTGAGTTCAGTTACCGGGCACAGGAGGCATAACACGATAAAAACCTCAGTCTGTGGTGAACAGTTGTGTTCACAACAAATTGGAGCCATAACTGTATTTGAAAAAACAAACAAACTAAAAAATACTGCAACTGGAGTGAACTGACAGAAACGTCACCCGCTTGCCCATTTGCTTAACTCTTCTTCGGGTGTATTTTACTCAGACATATCCTTTCTGATGTGCAGCCTTCCAGACAAAGTCTCGATCAAAAAAGGCCTACTTACTGAGAGTGTTCATGAGCCCTCCTCCGCTCTCCTGTTGACGACTGCTGGTGCTGATGATAGGCATGCTGTGTTTGGCTGGGGCTGACATCTGATCATCATCCGAGTCGCTGCTGCTGGAACCGTCGTCGCTGCTGGAGGACGATGAGCTGTTGGAGTCTGAGGAGCTGTCACTGCTGCTCAGTTGGTCCATGACCTGTGCCTCTGCCATCAACTCTGTGCACAAAGATTAAGAAATGTGTGACAATTATGCTCATTTGAGGAAATCCTTAGATGTTAAACAGAAAACAAGCATGAATGCTCACCTAAGCAGCACAATAACGTCATTCTAATAAAAATGCGCCAACTATGGCTACACATGGAAGTCTGTACAGTTGAGGGCACTGTGGCTAACACCACGTTACCTCTCTCAATGTCATCCAAGGGGGATGCCGGGCATGTCTTCTCTTTGGGGGGAGAACTCTTGGAGCTGGTTGTGGCTTTGTTATTGTTGCTGCTGCTACTGCTGCTGCTGCTGCTTGTTACTTCTCACCTGCTGGCTCATACGACTGGTATGTTGCTCCAGTCGGGAATGGATCTTACTGCTGCCCTCAGCCCTGGGGAAAATATGATGGCAATCCCTTGTATATGAGTATATTGCAAGCTTAATAATACATTGCATGAATAATCAGTAGCAGCATCAGTACAGTGACCTGCATTCTTTACGGTATTTTCATCGCTTGCGTTTCAATCTTCAGCTGACATTTAAAAGTGTAACATACTTTTTTATGCTTCAAAGTTACGAGAAGTCAGAAAATCAAAATTTATTGAGGGACTATTAATAAATTTCTGTGGCCAATTTTTAAACCTACCTAGTCTTCTTCACAGCTATGTTGCTATTGAGTTTTTCCAGTCTGTACTCCCCTGTGTCATGGTTCACAATGAGGATGCACTCTTTCATGTACGGCCTTTTGGATCCCTTAAAGACTGTTACTGGAGTACTGGAACCCTAAAAACACAGACAAAAGAGGCATAGCTGTAACTTCCGGTCATTGTAGAGATCTAGTAGAAATATTAATATTTTAACATTCATATGTTTTTTTTTAGAAACCCCAGGAACAGGGAAGTAGTCATTTATGGAGTAGGTGCCTGCTGAAAAAGCATTTGGTAATAAATTACTTATCAAAACTGTATGAATTTATCAAATGTCCTTTGATAAAATTATAAATAAATTATTTCAGCTCTACAAAATAATGGAACTGCCATGTAAGGTGAACATAAGTATAACATCATATTCTTTGCCTAGAACCCGAGCATCCATTCACCTCTAAGTTGGGTAAAGTAATGGTGACTTGCTCTCCCTTCCCCACTTCCAGCTCTCCTTCACACGTTGTATCGATGGAAGCTGGTTTGAAGTCATCTGTGACAAAAAAGAAAGAAAATAAAATTACCTATAAATATAATCTTTATTAAACGCTACGTGGAAACAACAGTGACTCATTACAAGGCTGGGCCCGTCGAGCCGCACTTGTTTTTCGTTACCACCAGGTGGCAGCCGTGTACAGACTGACAATGCTAACATTAGCTAAAACGTTGACAGCTGATGCATCAGTGGCTTTTAGTTACGAGTTAACAAACTTATGAATACGATAAAATACATGAAGAACTGTCACCTTACTAAAACATTTCATAAACAGGTAGATACACGTAGATTGACATGGCGGCTAAGGGTGGGTACATGCCAAACAGCTGCATTTGGGTTTTAGCTAATGAGCTAACGCTAACTAGCATGCTACCGCTACAGGAAAAGCCAAACCTCACCGACTCATTTACTTACATCGCACCGTGTGGTAGGCACTTTTCGGGTGTTTCTCAAACGTCTCTCCTAATTTCAGGACATGTTCTTGATTGTCGAAGTTGGAGTAGGCTGTCCCATTCATTCTGAGAGTTTCATGAGCTGTAAACTTTCTCCTTTTTTATCCGATAACCATCTACGGCAGACCGGACCACCTCATTGATACCATCATGGCCCGCCTCCTCCTTGTTGTGATAGGTCAGCGGAACGTTCTCCTCACGCGGTTGGTTCCGGCGTCTGTCAGTCAAACGTTCGTAATGACGGGGCAGCTTTAGATCAAAAGTGTCACATGGTATTTTGTCTTTTAACGCCTTTTAAATATTATGAAGATATTATTCCAGTGATGCTTAGGAAAGTCAAAGGGGACTGGCCAAACTAGAACTAATTAAGCAAAATAAAAATAGGTGCAGTTTCCTTCTAATCATTTAGTTAAATATTTGGTATTAATTTGATCATTTATGCTGTTTTAAAAGTAATAATATCATTCAGCAGATAGCTATGAACTTTTGCAAGTTCTGCTAGTTTTCTGTGATAGTAAACTTAACATCTGTGGCTTTACACTGATCATCGGACAAATTTATCTTTTAAATATTTTCCTTACATTTTTTTTTTACATTAAGCAATGCATTATTTGAAATATTAAATGTGCAGATATTCAAAATTATTTTTATATTATTTTTATATTGGTCATTTCTTTACAATTAAAGCACTTGTATGAGTTGTTTAGAGTATTGTTAGATTAATACTAGATTCTAAGGTTCCAGTATAGATAAACGATTAGCACTATTAGCAGCCTCATTGGCCTGAGCTGTAAACCTAATTACTCACTTGGTTAAAACAGCTAAAACACTCTGGAGGTCCTGAAGCTCTGACAATCAGAGACTAATGAAGTGATGCAGTTAACACTTCCGACTGCATGCTCCATAGGCTGCAGGGACTCGCATCTCCATGAGCTCTGTGGCAGTGAAAATAATCTCTTTTCCTTTCTTCAAACTGTTAATGATTCCTAAGCCTTAAATTCCTGGCCTGTCTGCACTTTACTGGGACCATATGTTCTGCTGCCCTCAAACATTACAGGCTCAGCACCAAAGACAAGTGGGACCTCAAGATTACACAAGCGTATTATCCCCAGTTTGTCACAGTATGGCCCTTCTGTTTGCTTACACGACACGATTTGATGGTGTTCATGTGTGCAGGTGGGTAGGTACTGTAAGTTTTAGGTAGGATGAAAGATGTTGGGATAACAGGACAGACTGGGGCCAGCCCAGTAAACTCTGACCTGATGATAAAACTTATTATAAAGTCACAATGTGAATATAGGGATAGGCTCAGAAAAGGACAGCGGTAGCTTTATTAAATTATTTCCTTAATTACTTGTTTTGGATGATCAGAATCCGGTTTGAAAAACAGGAAGCCTGATTCATTGTGTCCGTATCCCATGTGAAACGAAACCATGCAGCAGGAGTCTGTTTCCATGGTTGGAAGTAAACAGTGACTGTCCTCTGGTGATATCAGTTACTGTGGGGGTTGTCCATGCACTGTGGGAGGTAAGGTTTATTGTTACCAGGCGATTATCCACACGTTCAATACTGAGGTTTGTCACAATAGAGTTCCCAGGTTGTCATCCAACAACAGTGGGGAGATGACAGCCCCAGTGTGCAGTGTGGAAGACAAAATCAACAACTGGCATACAGTAAAACATTTACATGTTATATGCACGTAACAATAAAAGAAAATCAAAACGTGATACCAAGTGCCATACATTCAAAATGCCACACCTTCAACAATGCTGTCCAAATACTAAAGAAAATCAATTTTATGTCAGTAACACATCATATACAAAAGAAAACAAAGGGGAAATTATAAAAAAGAATCTAATCATATACCTTTTTTTGCATACATTTAAGGCATGTTTGGCAAACTGAAACAAATAAACACTTCAAAACCAGGGCAGGATTTTGCCTTGTCATTTCAAAATCTGAATATTGTCCATCAGTTGTCAGTGAACAATTAACCATCATTTGCATCAAAATAACATAAAAGTAAAATAGGATTCAAGACCAATTCTTTAAAATGCAAATATTTCCTACATTTTTGTTGTGCTTAATTTTTCACGTACTATTCTTCTTTAGCCTATAAAATTAAAACACAGACTGGTTCACAAATTCAGATAAGCACATTTATACTCAAACACATAAAATATATCATGTAAAAGATATGGGCCTGCTGCTCTTCACTTGTGTTTTATCGTTTAGATTTTGCAGTTTGTTGTATACTGTGAGGTTATGTGCCTTGCTTGTGTGGTACTGATATACAGATTATATATTTATTACAGTTTCTGCACTTCATATTTTGGTCTCTCAGACAGGCAGCTGTCGGAGAGCTGAGACACGTGAGGCTTGACTCTTGTGATGTAAAGAGTGATCACCCCCATGATCTGGCCTCTCCGCCTTCTTGTCTTGAGTCTTGAGGACGGGGACATATGGTCTGAGTGTGACCACAGCCAGCTTTTTTCATCTGGACCAATCAGAAGCAGAGTGAGAGCGTTTGTCCTATGGCTAGTGCTGCTTTCATTTGTAGTTGGACATATTAAAGTCACAATGTGAATGTGTCAAGAACAACTCAACAAGTGCCAGAAATGTACAATGTGACCCCCTGATTGCTACTGGAAATGTTGCCTGTATGCGAAATGTTGGGATATTATGCCAAGACTTTTATGGACTCACATTTACGGTGGTTGCAGAAGATGAATATGCATCAGTGTGCTCTAAAACAATATGAGCCTTTTGATTTTAAACCAGCATAACAAAACACACTGGCATGATCAGAGTCACACAAAACTTAACCTGAATTCGATTAATTTCAGGATATGTGATAATACGACCTTAAGATTAAGGGTGATGCGTTTAACTGCTTCTTTTGTCCCAAGACTGATTTGCCAAAAAAAAAAAAAAAAAAACGTGTAACATTTAAACAATTTGCTGTCAAACCAATACCACATTCTTTTCATGCTTTGAAATAAAAAACCTAACATAAAAAACAACAACAAAAAAACGACTAATTAGTTTAAAAGCGAGATAGTCGATTTTACGAGCAGCACGTGAAGGCAGCCCAGTTCCCAAGGAGAAACCCGCAGATGAAAGGGGGCAGCGTATCCGGGATCCTCCGGTCAAACCCGCCGTTCGGAAACGTCCCGGGGATAAATGAGAGAGCGACCAGAGTCTTTCCCGTCCAGCCTGTCCTGACCCGGTCTGTGAGGATGCCTGGGACGCACCTGCTGAACCTGAATCCGGACTGACCTTCGCTCCGATGTGATGGGGGCGAAAGCGCGTTGAAAGTGACCGAGTGAGTAACCGACGGACAAACGAGACGTTCTAGCCTCAATATGTGACAGAATCTAGACGTGGCAAAGTCCGGCGGACTGGACTTGTTGACCCGCTATCTGCGATTCAAGCTGCACCTGAAGCGTTTCTGTGGGGACGTGTGTGTGTCCGTGGTCCCTCAGCTGTGATTCCGGACTGTGACCATGCGAGTTTCCTCCTCGTGTCCGAAAATACGCTCCTTGATTTAATCATAGAATTATTGATTCATGCAGCAGGCTCTTCACACACCTGATCTTTATGAACTGCATTGAAATGCCCGTATGGGAACCCAAAGTAAAAAATCCAATAACAGTCATAGTGCTCACATATTGAGAGGTGTTTTTCACCATCATTTGCTAATAATTTAGTCTGGGCGGCACCGTGGTGAAGTGGTTAGCACAGAGAAGGTCCCCAGTTCAAATCCCTGGCCAGCTGCAGTCTTTCTGTGTGAGGTTTATGTGTTCTGCCTGCTTGTGCGGGTTTCTTCTAGGCATTTAAGGTTTTTATATTAGGGACTCTAAACTGCTTGTAGGTGTGAATGAATGAGTGTGAATGGTTGTCTCTCTGTGTTGGCCCTGAGATAGACCGGGATAGGCTCCAGCCCCCCCGCGACCCTGAACACGATAAGCGCTTAGAGATAATGGACGGATGGATGGATATTTTAAGCCTGCAAACAGCTTTTGAAGGACAACATCTCAACCTTTAAACCACCATGGACATGTTGGACATATTTGGGCATGTAATTCCATAGTTAGTGGTGAAGTATTGTGCGGTGCGTTCAAAATCTCCAAAAAGGCCACTGAAGGGAACTCAAATAATAAATAACAGTGATTCGAAACAGGAAACAGGAGCAAATGATCTAATTCAAGAAACTTTGTCTTTATACAGATATTGTTTGGTTTCAGGTTTCGCCACAGATGACTTTCACACGGAATAACTAAAATTAAATGTCTTGGATTAATGGCGGCAAACAGATGTCAGGTTGAAACCTCCTCTTGTTTGGGAATTGTCACTGTCTGCCACAGTTTCAGACTGATAAGTGTGTGTGTGTGTGTGTGTGTGTTTACCCAAGAGACATGAACATAAAAACCACACAGCAATAGAATTTGCCTTGATTTCCTATTTTAATAAATTAAGGCAGTGTAGCTATTCCGCATGTCCCTGCTGGAGTCCCTGGAGCCGCTCACGCCCTCCTGAGACTCTTTAAAGTGCAACATTTTGGTGGTGGCCGGGCTTCAGTGAGCAGGTGCATCCATGACTTGAAAATGTCTCAGGGGCTGATGGGAAAGCTGGCTGCCTTCCAGACTGCAATCAGATAATGTTAATGAATACAGTAAAATTGAGTTATTTGCACCAGCAGCAGTTTCTTTGTTTTCAAGGAAACGGAAAATTCTGTATAATGGACCCCAGCTTCGCTTCGCATAAATAGTTGATGCAAACTGACTTGGAGTGTGTTTTTCTTTCCAAGATGAGGCTCACGTGATTGGAAAACCATTTGAATTATCTTGGGTGCTCTCACAAAAGACATTCCCCACAGGAAGTTCCCGCTTTGCCGGCATAACGATGGTCGTGCATGGTGTTTAAGCTGAAATTATTAGCTAATTAGGAGAATCAACTTCTTGACTGATGGATTAGTCTTACTAGCAAACGCTAATTGTGACTGCGACTTTAATTTCCTGGTGTGTGGAGGCATCTTGCCAAGGCGTTTTGTTGTGTGAAATTATTTTAAAATGCATGTGCAAGTAAGCTGGAATTTGTCGGGTTCTTGGGCATAGCTGTCCAATTAAAACACACAAAAAGGAGAGAAAATTAAGGTTCAGTCTTTCTTTAATGCAAAATAAATAGCTGGTAAAGGGCAGAGGACATTTAAATACCATTTACAAACACACAGGATAATGAGTATTAGAGGAAAATGTACTTGTGCAGTTGTAGAAAGTGTTTTTCTGTGGCGACATATTGGGGAATTCGGAATTAAAACCCTAGTTACCTGCTTGGTAACTTGCATACTACAAAGATGAGATGTTTGAGGTTTCCAGGGTTTTTTGAGCCACTCCACTGCTAACTCACGTTCACCTTTTTCTTTAACTCTTTAAGGGCATGTGAGTTATAATCACCTCGGTGAGAAACCAACACTTTTCCAGTCCTGCAGATTTTCCTCCACAGTGTTGCTTTGTTGTTCTCTGCGTGGATTTAATCACTAAGGTGATGTGATAAAAGGCCCAAGCAGTGGACCCACAGATTCTTCCAGCTTCCTACTGCGAATTCTACACACACACACACACACACTCACACACTCACACAAACGCACAGAGGCAGCTGAACAGTAGTCAATAAGATTTAATGAGACAGGTCGATCTGTCAGGCTAAGCCAGCAGAAATGTGCAGCAGGTGCAGTGGGGCCAGCAGGCCACTAATACTAATGTTTACATTTGCGACATCCATCGTATTTTAGTGGTTTTCTTTTTGGAACAAGAGCCGCTTGGCTGGACAGAGTATAATTACATTCCATTAACGTATTGGCTGAGTTCAGGTGTTTTTTAAGTCCACTGACTTTCAATTATTTCCATCCTAAGTAATAGTCATTAAACGGCCACTAAGGTATTAATGTCGTACTGTATGTTTGGAGTCGTTTTTTGCGCATGTTGAGTTGTCTTTTATGAACGGGGGCCTGGTGGCTCAGTGGTATTGGGTTGGGATACAGAAGGCCATGGGCTGTGGCCAGGGCCGTGGCAGGAAGTGCATGCGGTGTAAAAACATATGCCAAATCAACGTGTGTCGACTGCTGAAAGGGACGAGGCGTTTATCTTTTTTTGATTTGTCCTATAAGAATACAGTAAATATAAATATGTTACATCGCGTGGATCTAAAACAAACGATGGTTTTAACTTGTACGCTTACTCAACACCAACTGACAAATGGGGAACACAGAGGCGATAATCTGCTGCCTGATAGTGTGTCGGGCTGTATTCAGTACAGTTCAGTCAGTTCTGACAGGTTTTTTTCTGAGCTGAATTGAATGCAGGTTAAAGCTTCTCCTTTGCTGCTGATGTCAATCAGCAGACACTCAGCCTTGATTAGAGGCGCTCCACCTTGATTCAAGAGCGCAGTGATCATACATCATAAAAGAACTTGGAGTTTTTCAAATATGCGGCCCAAATGATAGTGACGAACGTGTCTGATACTGTGGTGATTGATGGCATTTTATTATAGGATTCAACGAACGATGAGGGTAGAGGCGTGTTGGACGAAGCCGAAACAGCATTCGGCCCCAAACGGTGAACCCTGTTGTCCCCCGAGAACCTCCTTTGTTCTTGCGCCCTGCCTGCAGGATAAACTGTAACACATCCCCACGAGTCCTGCTAGAACATCAGTCACAGCTGTATGCACAGCTGCATTGAAGGCGGCTCTGACGCCGTGTGTGTGTGTGTGTGTCATCCATCCTGGTGCTGCTACACAGTCAACAAAGGGCATTGTGGGTGGATGACATCCTGGAGTCCCTGTCCCAGTCATGGATAACCACTAATTACCAGTGCAGTAATTAGGAACCAGGCAGCTGTGGCGACACAAACTGCTTTAGGGAGACTATCGAGAAGTTACTCGTGCCTCTATACGTTGCTTGGACACACCCTCCAAATATGGCTGCTCACTCCTGACCGCGCAGCGTGATCCACCCCAGCTCGGCCGTTTTGGGTGACGTGGTGCTTCTTGTTTTGTCTGTGCTGAGCAAAAGCGAAAGGCTGCAGTGAAAAAATGAAACCGTTTTTAATGGGCAGACTGGAGAGCGGGAAGGTCACTTGATAAAATGCTAATTCAGGCTCTCGGCGTCCATGCTCTGTCAGTCTGACAAGGCTGGCTGAGAGATCTCTTCCAAAACACACCAACTACAGCTGCACACACACATTTGGCAGCTTTAACACTGGTGCTTTGAAGGACTTAGATAGTCTATCATCCTCCTACACAACAAATACGGATTCTCGCCATGACTGTCTCAACCTTGGGGCTGATACGCCTCACAAGGCTGCAAACAGAGATGCAGAAGCTTTTTTTGACCGATAAAGGCTTTTTGGAATTTACCTCACTGTCCTGGGAGCGAGTGAATGACACTCTCTACCTGCTGAACACGCATTAAAAATGTGTTCTTTCTGTGTTATTAGTTATTTGCAGTATTATTGCGTCTTTATCCTTTTCATCCACCACATGTTAGAGTTGAAATTGGTCTGACGGTTACATTTGCTTTAAATTAGGGTTTTACAGGCAAATCATAAGTTCTACTAAAATAAGGATTTAACTACTCAGCAGTATATTACATAGATTAAAATATCAGCATCGATCAGCTGATCAACAGTCAAATAACACTTTATGCAACAAATCTATGCATCACAAATTGATACTATTCATGTAAGATTTGTAATGCAAACGTTTTACTTCAAATAAAGTCATTTTAGAGTTTTTATTGTGATTACAATTCTGGTTATTCACCTACAGCCACATGTGACTTCAGTTAAAATGAGTTTGTTTAGCGTGTGCTGAATGATATTTGAGCATCTAAAACGGTTTAACAGTTTACATGGGAAAACTCCTCATTTGTGGCTCGTTTCCAAGCATTCACGTCTAATGCCTGTGTGATGTGTTGCATCTCTAATGCAGCTTTCATCCCATAATATTATTACCTGGATTATCCTGCATAATCCATTCAGGTTTATTATTCTGGCAGCATTAGCTGTGAACAAATGTGTAACCTGTGGTATTGATTCATTTTTACCAAGCAGAAGAATGAAACCGCAAAGTGCGTCTTCATTTAAGCATTTATTTGACTGCACAGGATTTTTAAAGGATTTTTAACGAACATTAAATTTTATATTCTTATTTCAACCCCAGACTTCAGGATCACCTGGAAGTCTGTGGTTGTAGTTCCGCTTGACTGTTAAGATGTTGGTGTCCGATGCTGGATGTTCTGGTATTTTTGCTGCCTAAAATGCCTGATAAAATTGTGATGTTTTTTTTTTTCGATGTTTGAAATTCCACGATCTTGCAGAATTCACAGCGGACTGGTGAAACTGATTGGTGCTATCCCATGACTGCTAATTCTTCAGTGAGCTGCGAGCAGGGCGGTGCCGCGGTGGCGGTGGTTCCTTTAAAGTCAACTCAGCAGCAGCTTCTTGTCAGTGCAGTCATCGTTTTTCTGAGCACAACCTTGCTGGCGGTCCATGGCAGGCTAAGAGCTCCCTCAATGCGTGACCTCTCCACCCATCATCTAGTGCAGCCACACTGACAGACTGAGCTCCAGCTGTGCTCACTCTCCACTCACATCCAACCTTTCTCCTCTTGTTCACTAACAGTCATTTGTATCCTGACTGTTCCTCTTCTCTCTCTAATATTTCAGTCTGTCCACTGCTTCTTGGTCTTTTTTTATATTAAAGAGAAAAAAACGAACCAGCCAACTGATTTTAAATGAGAAGAACCCACATAAAAACTTATGTTCCACTTAAGACTTAAGTCAAACGTAGATATTTATCTATCTGAATTAAACAAACTCAAAGATTGTTTCTAGCTTTATTGTGCATTACAATAAGCAGATGTTTGAAACCAGAGAGATTAGTGTTCCTTTCATTTTTTTGAGCAGTGTATATTACCAAATCAAGAATTTCTATTTCTACTGTTGATTTATTATTACTTTCATATAATCGCAAACATCAGGGCATTACATGACCATGAAACTTACTGTGACGTTTCCCCCTCAGGTAAAGATTTGACGGACACCATGTTGCCGAACGACTGTGGCATCGGTTTTTCTGGGTGCTAATGCTTTGAGGTAGGATTTCACTTTGTCTATTCACTTCCTCTCTACCTCATAATTAACCATACAACCAAATTAATACAATACCCAGTGCAGCATTATCTGGATACAACGTTCTGCATGTTAAGAAATTAACTAAAATATGTAAAATAAAAAAGGAAAAACGTTGCGACCGTGGATTTTTCAGGGATAGGAAGAACAGACAATGAACCCACCACACAGTGAGGTATTGTTCACTGTGTTATTGTAAGGCTGTGGCATTTTACAAACCAAATCTATTTCTCTCAGAGGACATATGGCTTCACGTGTGTGTGTGTGTTTGTGTGTGTGTGATGCTGGATGTTAATGAGACTGGAAGCCTCTGAGCTGCTCTACCTGACAGCTCCCAGGCAGTTCTTGCTCATGTGTGTGTTTGTTGGTGTGTGCACATATGTGTTTGTGTACAGAACATTTCTCTGAACTATTAGGATTCGGGTCAGGTTGCATTTTACCAGTAGGATGGACTGTGTTGGAAGCAGCTGAATGGGCAAGTCTGTGTGTTCAGTAAGGAGTGAAGCTGATCAGCAGGGTCCCGATGGAAATGTCTGAAGACCCCGCGCTGACTCTCGGAGTGTCTGCTTTGCCTTTAGCGATTTGGTTCTTAAAATGTGGATTAAGCTGCTGGTCTGCACATCCTTCCTTCTCTGGGGTTTCCCTCAGCTTCAACACTATGCTGATTAGCATTGTCTTGCAGCAGGAATCATGAGCAGTGTTTGGGCTCAAGAGGAGCTGAATCCATTTTTCCCATCGTTTTCTTTTATGTTCGACTCGACCTGATGTAGATCATCTCCTGTCCATAAATGTCGGCCGAGGCTGACTCTTGTACACACTCGGATGCTCCTGCCGGCCTCGTCTGTGTCTGAACCCTCGGAAACGAGTGAAGCTGCACTTTTTCTTGCAGTGCTAATATTGATTTGCACATGGCCCCCGAGCGAGGAAAAAAAAACACTTGTTTTTTTGTCTGGTTGCCGCGTTTCTTACATGCATTTAAAGCTCCTTCTTATTGTTTACTCCACAATGTCTGCGCCTTTTTTTTGGATCTATTTAATATTTGTAATCCTGTTTCGATAGCAATCGCTGCATCGGTGCCTTTTGATCCACAGACAGCCCAAGGTCTCCTCTAATGGCTTTTCCATGTGACGTTACTCAAACAGCAGCAACCTTGTTCAGCTCTTTCCTTGGACCTACAGTTATATCACTGTCATTGCACAATTTGGCGTTTAATGGAGACATGGACCTCACCCTCGCAGAGTAATTGCCTCCAATAGTCCCAGTGCTTGTTCATTTTGCCCACATAAAGCTTCATTGATATTCATAAAGCCGCACCTACTGTCTGAATATTCTGCATCAGAATACGTCCCAGCCAGCCCCCTCCATTGATGTGTAAATGCTGATGTTCCAGAAGTGCGCCTACCATTACGATCAAGATCGCCGCAGCTGAATTGTGATGGCTTATGTGTTTTTATTTCTGCCCTCCCACGCGGCACACCGTCTTTATAAGCTGTCGGCTCTTGGGAGCTGAGGAATAACATTGATCTCTGTGTTTCAGAGGCTAATCTTTCCTTTATTGGAGATGATCCAGCCAGTGTTGCTTCTGGTTTCTTTTCAGTTGTGCTGATTCAGTGCAGTCAGACAACTGCTCCGTCTGTGTCAACAGATGTGTCAACAACCCTATTTACTGCACCAACCGAGCCGATTAATTTAGTTTGAATATTAGGAGAGGTGCCCGCTTAATAAAGAAACTCATTCATGTTTCTCTGTTTCTAGCACATTTACTTGGCAGTTTCCCTTCGTGGCTCCTGTGCCACCTCCTGGCACTCTGTTCTGTTCTGTTCTGTGGTACCATCAGATCTCTTCAGTACCATGCATCGTTTTTATTTCTCTGTGGAGATATTTCAGCCGGGGAGCTAGTTTTCACTATATTTGTAGTGGAAATGATGATGAAAACAATATTAGCCACCGGCAGCACAATCCTGCAGTTCATCAGCTCCACTAACTAGATTTGTGTTATCATCAGGAGGTGAGCAATCCGAGCAAGCGGATGGCAGAGGAAGCCTTGTGCAGTCCATGGTGTGCAAAAGATCCAGTTTTGAGAGGCACTGTGTGGTGTACTGTAGAGTTGGATAAATTGACAGGAAAATTGGATTTCAGGGCTTCCCATCAGGAGGGATGGGTTCTTTCAGTGCGCTGTGCCGCTGCAAGCATGCTGATGGTGATAGCAGGCTTCCCAGTGCACATGGGGATTCAGATGAGCCAAATCGGGCCTCAGGAGGCAGCGTGTGTGTGCAAACACACTCCACAGCGACGTGTTCATTCACAAACACACCCGAGAATATAGGTCATAGATTTCTTTATGTAACATCTCACATGTAAATGGAAGTTTAATGGATTTCTGCAGTCGCCTCTCTTTCCTAAGACCTACTGAGAGTGGATGGAAAATTAAATAATGCATGACGTTAATAGGTCATGATGGTTACATGTGACCCTGTTTGCTATTTATTTTCCTTTTCTGTCAGGTCACCTGTTCTAGTGAACTACATGGTGCAGTCAATCTGAACACACACACACACACACACACAGGGCAGATTCGTATCGATCTGTCGAGTCCTTCATTGTGCCTTTCTGCATTCGAGCGATGGCGGGGGAGTCGGATCGTCACACTGTGCCATGTTCTCACTGTTAGCTGAGACTCTCGGCAGACGTGTCCCCGACGTCTCTGATGTCTGCTTGTTCTGACCCGTGCCTGAACTGCCCAGAACGCAGTGAAATAACCATGTAGTGTACTGGAAGATATCACCCACGATAGCACGGTGCTCCTGCAAAAGAGAACTAGTGTCTTAGTGAAACTATCCTGAATAAAAAAGGGTCATTAGATTCCTGTGTGTGAAATGGTATGAATTACAACAAAATAAGACGTGTGTGTATATAATACATGCAAACGTACACATTGTACGATGATGTTGCTGGATATTTAGTCAGGATCAAAGAAGAAGGATTATCATGCTGAAGCTAGTTGTATAGAAATTTGTGTAGAAGATCATTATATCAATCTTCAGTTTTGATCAAATATACAATTACAAGTTCGGGAGTGTTTGCATGAGCATAATTAATTAAAAAGCAGCTCAAATTAATGAAGTGCAGAAATTAATGAAGTCATACTTTTAACACCTACCTTTCCACATTACACACGTTACGCTTTCATGCACAATTGCAGCACACAAAATGTCCATAACTTCGTTTTTTAATGAAAATCAGAATTCACAACCAATTAAAATCCTACTTCCTTTCCAAGTAAAAACATGTTTTCAGTGCTTTTTCTTCACACTTGACTTGGAACGTATACACACGTTTGCAAAAATGAAATCCTTGATGATTGTTTTTACCTTTTTATTCTGTGGTTTGAATATAGTTCAGTGTGTCAGGCCTTTTGCCACTTTCCTCTATGTGTGTCACCGTGTCCCTTTGTGCATTGTGTCCATCATCATCCTCAGCCCAGTTGCCCATCACTCTATTGACTGTCTGTGATCAAAGGACCAAACTGTGCCCCACAATAATGTCCCTGTCGTTGCCAAGCAATTAAGTGGCAGACAAACGTGCCAAAGGACTTTTTTGGTATCTGTCAGCCCTCCCACTTCGTATGTAAACATTTCGATTTGGCCAAAGGGGGTCAGCAACAATGCATTGCTCGGGAAAGTGTAACAACCGTTGTGCAGTGATGTTAAAAGCACCGTGTTCACACTGTCGGGCGTCCTGTGTCCGTGTGTAATGCGGACAAATGGCATGATTGAAGTCTGGCTTGTTTTTACCCTCTGCTGTGGGCTGTTGGCTGCTTCATGCTTTCGAGCTCCCAGGGTTACTTACTTGACACTAAAAGCTGGCTCACCCTCCTTCAGTTCCTCAGGCGGCTGCTCCCCTGTGTCATGGACGCTGGGCTAAATTTAGCAGGCCTCAGAAAGTAACGGTGTAGCGAGTTGTTTTTGAGTTTGCCCCCCACAAATGTCTCTCTCCCAGTGAAAGGCTTGTCCGTGACTCAGAACGGAGGATCTATGAATTATTGAACCAGTGGTGGAACCCTCATAAATTATCGAACAGTGTGTCGCCGGGTGGAGCAGGGCAGCTCGGTGGCTACGTCACATCTTGACCCACAGTGTCAGCAGCACCTAGACGCGATAACAGGACAGGGCCAACGTGGACCAACGCACACTCATATATTTGAACCTTATTGGCTTTTATGAAAGAATGACTGACTGAGCTTCCAAATCAGAAATGACAAGGTGCAGAAACTGCTCAAGGGAGAGCAAACGAGGCAACAGCGTGTTACGACCTAGACAGTCTCCTGTAATTATTCAACATAAATTAAATTTAACAGCAGTTAAAAATGAATTATGTGGTAAATTCTAGGTCTGTAACAGCTTTAAGACTTTAAGGTTTATCAATCTAGCCACTACTTGTAATTCAAAAGGTGTCACACAAATCAGCAGAGAATCACCGTTTGTGCGTCTTGAGCTTCTCCCCTCAGCCATGTTTCCAGGAGCCACAGGCAGCTGCCGTGAGCAAACGAGCTCTGACAAACTAACGTGTACATTACCTGACAGCAGACACACCGAGTTAAAGACTATCGGGTACAGAGAATAGAACACAGCAGTCAAGATCTAAATATTAATTTCACTCGAGTTGGTGCAGACCAAAACAGAGCAAAAAAGACGGTGAACTGATCAAACAGCTTCACCATTTCGTACTTAATGTCTAAACTTCATGTGATTAACAATAAAATTCGTCTGTTGTTTGATTCTTAAAGTGCGAGTTACAGCTTTAAATACAGACGATATTTAAAGCTCTCTCTTGAAAGTAAGGAACTTCCTGTGCACTAGATCTGCAGCCCCTCATTATTTCCTTAATAATTTGCCTGTAAGTCGGTAAAGTTTTCCCGATGTTGCTTATTGACCTCGTATAACACCTGTCTGTTTAAAACCAAAGCCGAGCCTGCTGTCGTTTTGCCAGCATGTGCAGTGATGGCAGAATAACAAATGGCCAATATGGAAATGTAAAAGCGGATTTCTGTTTGGCAGTGATTACATGCTGGAGATATAAATATACTCCACTTGAACGCACAGGGCTACGTTCGTCCTCCGATTAATGCCCTCCTGCAGGACAGCTGTATTGATTGATGTGTGATGGCGCTGCCAAATATTGCAGAAAAGCTTTGACCGCCTCAGATATTTTAACACGTTTCTGTTGCTGACAGGAAGCCTGGAGATTCTGATCAGCAGGTGCTTAGTGATCCCGTCTCCTCGGCATATGGGCTGCGTTGCCAGCTGGTAATGGCCACACCAAGAGCTGACATCTCTCTATTTTGTCACTTTTTCGATGCGTGTTGGTTTTGCGATGGATAGTCACACGAAAATAAGGAAAATGAAGAAAGTGGTGTTTTTAATTTTAAGCATGTATGAATGTAGGAAATGAAATAACAAGTAGGTTTCAATATAAGCATACGATGCAGCTGAACACTCATGGCTTTGCCTGTGTTGAAGGACGCCTCTTGAGTCTCTACAACACGACGTCCTGACGGCACAGCGTCAGCATCATACACAGTGTTTGATGCATTGCTTGTTAAAATTGTTCATTCTTATGACACATGCTCCTCCAGCGGAGCAGAAGATCTGATAAGACTTTGAGCATGTAAATACATGTGCATACTAATGAGGACAATTGGATTTTATTGAGCTAGAAACTTCATATTAGAGCCGTTTGGTGGTACATAAAAACCCGACTGGTCCATTTGTTTTCATTAGTCACGATAGGTGCAGAAATAAAATCTATTGCTGTCAATCTTTACAGTTTGTAATGAGATTCCACTGCTGCCCGTCACAGCTGATAACACTCAGATCGTAAGGGCAGTGGTGGAATATCGACACATTTAACATAACGGCATCTGTTATTGCATTATCATCTCTATTGATACATCTTCATTTGTCAGCATCTTCCAAAACCATTACGAACCCACATTTTCACATCATTATGACAATAGGGTTTAGGTTTGCGATGCTTTAGCTCATGGAAAAGTTATCAACAAAGGTTCTATTCCTCGATTAGCTTTGTAGCAAACTGTGTCAGTAATATTTACAATAATTTGCATCAGTGTTTGACCCTCTACAGTATCAGTTGGGACAGACTGTTCGGACTAAACACAGGGTGAGATGCTTTTTACACTATATGAAAATCACGTGATTGTTTTTGCTCTGAAGGTCAAAGTGCTGAGTCTGACCCGCTAACACCCGTGATGTGCGTGTCGATCCACGCCGATGTCCTGTCGATTTCTGTCCACTTTTAAAAGAGAAACTGTTCTATGTTCTCACTCTGTGGCAGATGGTAAAAGTTAGTTTGTAGATATTTAGACATAAATCTTTTCTTCTTTTTTTTTATGTCTCTGGGCAGATTAAAAGATTATTGCAGGATGGCTGCTGTGACTCGTTATTTGTTACACGTAGGGTTTTTTTCCAAGTTGAAAGTCGGACGTTTTCCTGGGAACTCTGGACTGTGTTGGATTACTTTTATCCAGGACACTGTGCGAACCGATCCAGGTCATCAGCTGAGAGAGCAGCTGTCACTTTATTCTGAGCAAAGAGAATAAAACGCGGGAGAACTGAGGATTAATCAAGTGTGGAGACGTGGCCAGGATGATGACACAGCAGCAGCACCTGCCTGCACTTCTCCCTCTGTGTGTGTGTGTGTGTGTCTGGAACAGAAAACACCTCACAACTCGAGCACGACAGCCGCTTTTTGGTTTCTATGCCAACCACAAGGGCTGTTCATGTTGGAGCATGCTCAGTTTGGCTTCCCTTCCCTGTAACAATAGCCAGTGAGAGGTCTCGCTCTCTCACTCTCTCTCACTCTCTCGCTCTCTCTCTCTGTGTCACACACACATGCACACTCACGCACACTCTCTCTCGCTCGCACACACTCTACTCCAGCTCGCAGTGGGAGCTAGACGGAGATGAGAGGCTGCCTGCTGCGCTGTGGAGCTCCTGAAGCACAGCCACTAACAAACACACGCTCCCTTATAACAAAGGTGAGTACACAAACCTGCAGATATTCCTCTCTGTTTCCTTGCTGTTATTTTCTTGCGCCGCAGACTTTGTAGCTTCGCCTCTTCCCTTTTGAAGGGGGAGAGCTGGAGAGTGGAGACAGTTTCTTACCGGTGGAGAGATAAAGAGGAAGCATGTGCTCTGCTTTGTGAGTGACAGGACTGCCTGCATTTCTTTTTTTTAATATACCAGCATCGATGTACAGAAATGGGAAAACCTTCTGCATGCATGCACCTTGTCGTTTTATTAAGGAGTTAAAGCAAGTCGAATATTTATCCTGCTCAATCGGAGGTGTAGTAGTTGACAATGCGGGGATCTCTCAATAATTCATGTAGCCGTGTATGGAGGGAAGTCAGGGGATGACAGCAGGTGTAATGCGATGCTTTGCATGGACACAGATAGCTCGGCTAGGCTCATTTGGCAGCGCGGCAGCTTTACAGCCTCCTTTTTGCGTATTGAGATCCTCAAACTGGATATCCAGCATTTTAAGCACTTGTTCGATCAGACAGAGGATGAAAGTCTCCTTTCAAGAGCAGGGTGAATGAACGGATCCAGCTTGGTCTAGATGCTCGTCCAGCTCTGATAATGTTACATGATCTGCAGGTCTGGGGAATCTGATGAGGTTCTCCTCATGCCTGGCTGACCCTGGCGTGTCTGTGTATGTGGTCCGTCTGTCTGTGTGCAAGTGTGTGTCGTGGGCGGTCAGCGCGAGGGATGTCTTCAATATATCCCTGTAGTCTCGCCCCATTTCTCTCTCAGAGGAACACTCAGAGATTCACTAACCGCTGCCAACAAGATTAATTGTGGTGGCTGATAAATTCCTGGTCGATAGTGTATTCCTCTGCAGCCCGCCAGCCCCTCGTGTTTGTGCTGATCACAATTGTTGGTTGTTCACAGAGCAGCATGAATGTCCACTGGCCAGGTGCTGTGGCCTTATATGGAAACTGGAGGTGCAAACCGAGTTTGGGTGGTGTCAATTTGATATTGTATTAGGAAGAAGCATTTATTTGTATCAGTGTTTAAAACCAAATGTACTGAAAACTATTCAAATCACTCATTTTATAAGAGATGTTACTTTAACACCTGATGTCATTCTGAATGTGACAGACAGTTTATAACACACTAGAGGGATTTGTAAGTAAATGTACAGTGTGGACACATTTTGATTATTGCTGTGTTTTGTTATTAATATGGAGTTCATTATCTCTTCATACACCTGCAACCACTGGATCTAAAAGAGATCAACGGGATTCGGCAACCACAAGAGATGTAGTTACTGAACTGTTCTGTCTCTCCTTTAAATTACATTACAGTGGCTTCCTTACGTCAATCCATCTATCCATTATCCAAACCACTTCTCATGTTAAAGGTTGACCTGGAGAGGTCTCCGGTCCGTCTCATGGCCGACACAGAGAGACATACGCAGACAGACAACCATTCACACGCACATTCACACCTACAGGCAATTCAGACACACCAGGTAGCCCATTATGCATTTCTCTGCACTGTGGGAGGAAACCCACACAAGAACCGGGAGAACATGGTCCCCTATGAGCAGAGCTCCATAAAACAAAACAAACAATAATTCTGCCATGAAACTACTTGTTATTTGAAATGTGTATTACGTTTTTGACTATTTTTAACTTAGATGTACCACAGCATAAAAACAATAAGTAAAATGAAAAAAGAATGTCCACGAGTTTGGAAAACTCAGCGTGATGATTGTATATTAATTGTTTGATCCAGTGAAAAGAATTTAAGAATATAAAATGATATAATTTACAATCATAATAATAAACATTTGTAAAATTTTGATATTTTTGTTTGACAGAACACTTAAAAGTACTTTTTTTTTTTTCACAAGCTCCAAAACAGTTTGACAAACACACATTTTACTCACATTATCGTCTAACAGGTTAGCAAACAGTTGCCTGTTGACAAATGTAGTAAACCTGGAACTCTGTTTGTGTCCATCTGGTCCATCTGTACGTAGGTCCAATATTTACTTTGACGCTCTGGTTTGGTCTCCAGCAACGCCTGGGAAAATATCGCAAAAACTGTCTGCGTCTACAGCCTGACACTGATGAGAGTCACAAGACTGAAAGAGTTTCTTTATTTTTTGGAAAGACTCAAAAATGGGAGTGGGAGATAAACAGCAGTTTGTTAGGAGCTGGGCACAAAAGCAGAAATGGTGGGTTAGGATTAAGTACTAAATAAAGATTAGGGTTAGTAAGAAACGTCACGTGACTGTTCACACTGGAGTCGAACTCCTCTGTGTTTGAAGGTCCTGTGTTTGCATTCGCCGCCCAACCTCCTTACAAACGTTACAGACTCTAAATACAACCTGATGGTGTGTCCACAGCTGCTAGGTGTTTCCGAGTGGTAATATGCTGGGATATGATCTACTGGATGTTTTTTGGCGGCCAGTACCAATAACCCATTTTGTCTGACAGGGGACCATCTCAAATTGCAGATAATTTGTTCCTGTCTGCTTCTTCTGAGTCTGGGTATCACACCTCTGGACTTTAATCAGAGGACAAAAAAACAAAAAAAATAGAAGAGGTGTGGAGAAAAAAAGGGATGCAGAACAGAAAACACAACGGAGAGTGATGGATGGCAGATTGGAAGAGAGCGTGAGAGGGACGGTTTCACCGTGTGGGAAATTGGAAAATAAATTGCATTGACACAGGCAGGTTTGCATAGCAAAATAATTGGAATTGGGAAGGAGAGAAAGGGTTGGACTCATGACTTTAGCGGGGTCATGTCGGGCTAATCATCTCTGTAGCCACTAGTTAGGATGACCAAAAGGCTTCCTGGGGTTAGTAATTAGCAATTTCCATCTGCCATTGATAAAAGATTCATTCCTGTGTGTCTGGCTGTTGAGAAGCTGCTGTTTGCTGCCTTTGTGTCGATAATTAAATGGCTCTTCAGTTTGTCCTTTTGAATATTTTACTCAAAGTGAGGAGGAGGAAACTCGGTTTTTCGGGCAATAGTGAGTCCAGCAGGAGAAACTTTTCATCTGTTACTGAAGGACCTTGGTGATGGGAAGGATGTGAGGTGGCAGCCAGCGTGAGGCCTCAGTTTGTACGTTTGATTTCAGAGCAGACAGACAGACAGACACACTTCACTGATTTGTGCTTTTAAACTCAGCTCAGAATGATCAGAAACCCTCAATTTGTTTTGGCGTCGTCCAAATCTTTACAGCTGAGTTTTCCAAGTGGCGTTGCTTACATTTGGACAATTTGTGCTTCTGTTGAACTTCCTATAACGGATAAGATGAAAAGTTTAAACCGATTCCAGCCACAAACACGTTGCACATGGATACACACCATCACATTACGTTGCGGAGTTTATACAGCCTTCAAGTGCTAATGCTTGTTAGTCCGGTCCCTGTAAACTGTGGTGACAGTAGATCAATGGCTCTTCATCCCTCTTCATTCCCAGTCCCAGCACACACCCCCTAGCCTCCTCCTCCTCCTCCTCCTCCTGCCACTCCTCCCTGTCTCTCTCCATGCTGTGAATCTTCACATCCCTCCAGGTCTACCCTTTCATCAGCCTCCCATCCCCTTTTCAATCCATCCTCCTTTCCCTAGATGCTCTCTCCTCTCCTCTCCTCTCCTCTCCTCTCCTCTCCTCTCCTCTCCTCTCCTCTCCTCTCTCCTCCGGTTTTAGCCAATTACGCCGTGCCCTTGGCTTTTGGAGGAAAAGGAACAGTTGTTTTGCTTTTCACTCCCTACTCCTTCTCTCCCTCTCGTCAAAGAAGGAGTGAGTCATGCAGTGACATCCAGAATGCCTTCAGCCGATTCAGATCCTCCTGTATCTGCATCTGTGGGAGCCAGCCAATCAATAACCAGGTCATCACGTATCCCTGATGGTTCACTGTTCAAGCAGACAACGAGCTGATAAGAACGTCTTTTGGAAACGTCGGCACCTCCTCCTCAAGGTCAAGCAGCAGTATTGATTGAGAGAGACGAGGCGACTATGAGAACAGGGCTGAATTTAAAAACAATTGATTTAGCACTCTGGTGATTTTTTTTTAATAGAGTTGTATATTTTTTGCAGGAATATGAGCAAATGTTAAATATTATACTTTGAAAGGTGTCAACTTTTTATTCTCTTCTGACTCTTTAATAGTAGAGTCTTTATTTTGAAAAGTGGCATAGATGGAGCATGTCATTCTTTCACTCCGGTTTGGCCATTTATTTTAGTTGAATTTTATAAATCGTTAAATCTATTTAAATGTTAAGGCTATTTCAGAGAAAATATAGTTTTGTTTTTCCTTTTTTCCAGGGTCAGGTACCAACATGTCTGTTAAACAAAAAATTAGTAAGTTAAAATGAATTATGGTGAATAATGATGTTAAGCACATTGAGAGGTGAACAAATCCAATATAAGTAAAAAATCGAATTTGAGAGGTTTTCTCTCATGAAAAAACACAGACAAAAACAAGGACCATCTCCTAAAACAACAGCACTTTACTTATTCAAAGCATCTAATATGAATAGGACAGCGGGACAGGAAGTTGACCCGACCCGCAGGATTGAGCCACTCATAGTTGTTCTTCTGAATTTATTCAGTTTCAGAGTCAATGCTCCTGTTTTCAAAAGAGGCCGTTCGTTTTCAGGGAACAGTGAAACCTTCTTCTCTTTTATCCACTTTTATTCGGGGCAGCTGCCCGTGGCCCAGCAGGTAAATAACACACAGCTGAATCTGCTTAGTCCCTTCTTGAGTGACAGGCTGGTTATGCAGATGCAGACGTCCTTTAATGGGAGACGTGAATAATTTTTCTCTTTGACTCTCTCTGCCTCCACCATCAATATCTGCTTCTCTTTTCTCCGTCCACCCTCACGCTGTCTTATCCCCGCTGTCCTCCTTTATTCCCCGTGATGGAAGTGACTCATGTAGCCATCTGCTGCCCGGCAAATCCTCTCCTGCCTTATTAGCCTCCTTTTGTTTATTAACGCCACTCCTGGGACCTCAGTGATACCTCTATCTACCCCGTCCATCTCCTTCTCTGCTTGTGTGTCTCTCTCCAGTCGCCTACCACTCTCCTCCTTGTCTGTCCGGCCAGGCTTTCTGTCAGGTACTCCTCTTACACTCCCTTTCACCTCCTCGCCTCAATTTGTCTCAGAAAGTGTTGCTTGCCTTCATTTCACCTGAAATGATTTGATTCCTCTCCTCCACCTCTTCCTTTTCCTCCCAGGAGACAGATTGTAGGAATGAGGTCAGACACTGAGCGTGTGTGCGTGTGTGTGCGTGCATGAGTGTGTGTGTGTTTGTGTGTGAGAGGGAGAGCATATGGATATGAATGTGAGCAGACTGTTGATGTTTTGTTGATGTAGGTGTTGCTTTTGCTGATGTCATTATGATCCCCTGCAGAAAGGACAACAAGGGCAGGAAAACACCCTGGAGGAAAGTGTGTGTGTGTGTGTGTGTGTGTGTGTGCGTGTGTGTGTGATACAAACCAGACTGAACGAGACATGAGTTTTGTGAAATAGTGTGTTTAGGTCTCACAGACCTTTCGTTGAACCTGACTTGTGTCTTCTTGCGTCTCTATGGCGACTGCGTCTGCCCATGATACTTGTCGTCGTGTGTTTTTTCCTCTTTTGTTTACCTTTGCACAATCATTGGCCTTTGGGAAATAATTACAGACAGATTTACAGCAGCACAATTGCACAACTTGCTGTGTTTTCCAGCATCGTATTGTTCTTATAGGCAGTGGGTGAAAGAAATTCAGAAAAACTCAGTTTTGTATTTGAGTGACAACAACTCACATCTGGGGATTGAAATATGGGAGATTTTTCTATGCGAACAACACATTTAAAATGATTACAGCTCTTTGATTCTTTACTAAATCATATAATATATCCCAAATATTTGGGGCCATTACAGATAGTAGTAGTCAGTGAGCATTTCATACTGAAATGTGAACATACAGCACATATTTAATGCGCAAAAGCTGTTGAAATCATAGTTATGTTGGTAATGTAGCACGGATAAGTGCGAGTAGATATTTAGGGCATCATGGATCACAGAAGTAGGTTGATTATATTCTGCATATACTACAGTGGGAGTACTCGTACAGTTAGGCTGAACATAAACCTCTCCTGGTCAGATTGTCTATAGAAACTATGAGGCTCTTTAATTAAAAAGTGGCGGCAACAAGTCTGCACATAAAAACTGAGCGTGAGAAATCAACGGCCTCTCCTAAGTTTATTTAATTCATCCTGATACAGAGTCGATCTTTACTGTTTGGTAGAACTTCAGCCAATAACATTTTCAGATTCTCACTTTTGGGTGAAGTTAGGAAGTTTTGGGTAAAGCTTTGTCCAAGTTTGAAGGGCAACACATTTTCATATTTGCTTCTAACAAGTTTTGTTTCCTTAGCAATGGAGTATGATTGATTTCACCATAACAACACAAGGAAAAACGGAGTCTCCTTAATACATTTGCATTTAAAACCATTAAGGCTTTCTCCACTTCACAAAGAACTGCAAGAATGAACACTTGAGCGGCTAAAGAGGGATGGAAGGTGCACAAAGACTCTGTGTGTGTGTGTGTGTGTGCGGTGTGTTGCAGCTGGTGTGTGTTGTGGATCTGAGGGTATTTTGGAAACTTTAAGGAACAAAATGTATGTGGATGTCCTTTCGATTTGAAATGGTGCATCAGCCACAGGCGAGTGACCCAATCCTGAAAACACTGGCTTGTTTTTTTCTTCGTGTCACTTACGTAAATGCCAGCCGTGAGCTCCACTCCAGCTTTCCTCAGCGCACCACACAAAGCTAAATCTGGAGGCTACTCAATACATCACAGTCTGTCTCTATGTGCTCGGCTGCATTTCGCTCCGTTCCATCCGTCGTTCATTCATCATGCTGCACAGATGTTGAGCGGTGATGATGGGAGCACTTACTTTTCAGAGGCAAAGATGCATCACGCGGACAGAGCTCCATAAAGTTGTTCATCTCACATCCTGTGTAGAGATCACATCTTTAACTGTCATATCAGACTGTAATTACTACACATGTGCAGTGCCAGTTCGATCTGGGATCTGGAGGATTTGTGTGTGTGTGTGTGTGTGTGTGTGTGTGTGTGTGTGTGTGTGTGTGTAGTTAGTTGTTATATATGCTGCCACCCAACTGATGTCTTTCCATTTATCTTGACTTTGCTGGAACTAGTTATTGAGATTATGCCTGTGCCTATCAGGCCTTGTTTTCCTCTGTGATCACTGTTTGCAATTAAACATGAGCTCCTGGCAGTTTTATTTGTTTAGTGTCTGCTGGAACTAGTATGGTTTGCAGTTGTTTAGTGTCTGAGTATGCTAGGACCTAGGGATCCATTTTAAGTTTTCATCTGTCATTGGGCGAGAGGTGGGGTGCACCCTGGACGGGGCCAACACAGACAGACAAACACCCATTCACACTCACATTCACACCTACGAGTAATTTAGAGTCATCAATTAACCAAACGCACACTCCAGGAGGAAACCCACACAAACGAACTCCACACGAAAAGGCCACAGACGCCAGGTAGATTTGAAATAAGGGTTTCTAACTGTGAGGTGCAGCACTAACCACTCCACCACCAGTGCTGCCTGGACATGATTAATAAATTGATTAATATTTTGATTTGATCCTTTGATCTATGAAAAAAATGTTTGCCCATCAAGTCAAAAGGCCAAAACCCACAGATATGCAAGTTGCTGTAGCATAACAAAATAAAATTCTCACTTTTGAAAAGGTCAAGCTAGATAATGTTTTATGTGAAACTAATGAAAAGGTTCTGAATTGGAATGAATACGTAAATTAATAATTTTAGCTCTGCTATAAGGCAACTTTATTATTTTCTACTAAAATGTTTGTTTCTTCGCACAAACGCTGTCCCCTGCACAACTGCCTCTATGATCCAAAACAAATTTAAAAACGTGTTATCGAGAAATCATCAAACTGCATTGCTCTGGTTTTTATGACGGCGTGAAAAAACCCGCACTAACACTGACAAACGAGAATACTGAACAAACAGGAAGTCCAGGGAGATAAATGAATAATGCATTGAACCTGAAGATCATTAAAAACAACAACGGGATCTAGCACAATAAATTATATTTCTCTGTGGAGTGTGAGACCCTCCTTGTATTTCTTCAAAGCACCTGTCTTTTCAGAGCATTTGATATGTATTACAAGGCCTCATATCACATCATAGCTCGGGTCATCGTTTGCATAAACTGGCTCCTTTAAACTGTCTCTCCTCTGTGGAAAAGACTCCCTCTTTTGTCCTCTTTGAATATGTGCAGATCTGTTCCTCCGCTCGTGGAAAAACTCACCGAAAAGAAGCACGGAGTTTGCTCTCCGGTCATCTGCTGCCTTTATAATTCATCTGCAGCATTTCCACCTCCCAAGACATGAAATATGAATGAGACTGAGCTGACCTGGAACCACAGAATGAAAAAAGGACACAGCAGTGCCGCGTGATTTGCCACCCAACAAACTAACTTGTTTGTAGCCTTTGAACTCCACTTGGCTTCGTAAATGAGAAGACTTAACCGAGCAGGATCAGCATTGATAAGTAAAGCAGTTTTATTATCCCGGCCAACAGCGGCGTTGTTGATTAACTTCTGTGTCGTAGTAAAACACATTGAACCCAAAAAGCATTTTTAGGCAAATTACAAAAGGATGAAGACATTTTCTGACCCTTACAAATCAACTTGTATTTTTCAGACTTTGATTCGTTCAATCACAAAAGTTTAGAAGAGACGTGAGATTTTTTTATTTTGTCTCCAATCATGTGTGGGGTGAACAGAGGCGTCACTGGAGGAGGTCAGTTGTGTCTAACCACCCCCCAAACCCCCCCGACTGAGCAACGTTCATAGAAAAGACTGGACATGACACAGTTACCACCACAGGATTTGAGTATTTCTCATGAAACTGTCATAAAGGTCAAAGTGTCTGTGTCAGGATTACCCACAGAGCCAGGCTGACCAGAGGTTGCCAGGTTAACCAGAGGTTGCCAGGTTAGCTGCTATTGGCAATTATTAGCACAGATAACAGAAGTGCTAAGCTGTGATTGTTTTTTTTTTTAATTTTGTGGACAGTGGGTCAGAGGAGAGCTGTCTGATCCTTGTCTGATCCTGGTCTGTACTCAAAGCCTCTGCAAAACTGTTCGTATATACATCAGTATTCATTTTTCCCTTTTCCTCCTCATCATCGAAATGGAATGATAGCAGGCACAGGTTAACAGACCACATAGAGGACAAGATGGCATCCACGTCCCCTGATTTTAACAGCAACGGTGAGCAGTGCGGCTACTTTAGGATCCTCACTGTGCCCGTGCTGCATTCCAAAAGAGTCGGATGCTTTTTTTTTTGCCTGAGTTAGTTTTTTCAGATAAGTCCATTTTATTTAGTCTTCTCACATTCCTGCAGAGCTGAGCTCTCAGCTTCTGTAGTAAACTGTCTCTACTGTACGACTCTATTCTTCTCCCTGGAGACTTGTAGTTCGTGCGCGTGCCGCACACATTGTTCCTAATTAAACGCACTCTTCTCCACTTGCACTTTAGATGTTGCCCTGCTCGATGCAGGCCCCCACCCGCTCTCTCGCCCCAGCTCCCTGGTGGAGGTGTTGCTGACAGTGCCCCCGGGTGGTGCCTCATTAACCCAAATTTCACTAGCTGATGGGAAATCTTGAACGGCGGGCGGGTGGGTGGTGCGTGTGTGTGTGTGTGTGTGTGTGTGTGTGAGAGAGAGAGAGAGAGAGAGAGAGAGAGAGAGGAAAAAATGGAAATGTTGTCTTTATAGTAACTTCTGAGCATCTGTATTCAAGGGTGGTAGAAGCTGGAAGCTGTTTTCCATTTTTCATTTTACAACCTTTTTGCCTAATATAGATCAGCCAGTTCCCAGTGCATTACAGGCAGGGTGAATACTAATGGTGAATCAGAAATGAAAAATCATTGTTTTCAACTTTGAGCTCCCTGAGTGTGGAAAACATGAAGGATACAGAAACATCTGTAGCCGTTCACAAGCACCACAAACATTTATATGTGCAGAATTAAGCAAATACCCACGCTGCAGTGTTCACCAAAAATGGCTTATTTGGAGGTTATCAATAATTGTTTCCTTCCTCAGGGTGTCTCAGATCTGCAGTTTTTCTTCAGTTTTGGGATTTTAAAACCTCATTCTTAGCTTTAAATTGGACAATTTCCCATTTATCAGACTCACAAAGGGCAGTTTAACAAAATGAGTTGAAGATGCAGTGCATTGTAGCAGAAAATAAGATTTTTAAAAAATTCTATTCTCCATCCTTGTTCCAGCTGGGCTCCCAAATTACCCACAATGCAACTCTTCACCTCTAACAGTTTGGCCGGAGGCTTTGGTGTGTTATTGTATTCAACTAGTAAAGATGAGCTCGTACTTTCTGTTTGTCCTCTGATGGATCTGTATTTTCAACCAGCATTAACAAAAAGCTTTAAACTTTAAACCCTAAAAAATGGAAATAAACCACAACAAAACATCTGATTAATCATTTCACCAAATAAATAAATAAATAAATACATGTTATACACACAGACACAGAAATTATTTTTGACTTGCGCTTGTAAAACTTTAGTTTCCATATATGTAGCACTTCTCTCCAAAACCTATAAAACTGTAAAAGATGTGAAGTTACAGACGCAGCCTTTTTGTTTCCTCCTGGCGTCACATTACTTGATTTTTCTCTGCTTTTGATGATCCTTAATTTTCACCACTAACTCAATTCATTCAGATACATCTGCACGTTATGTCGGAACTGATGTCGCCTCCTGTATGTTCCTCATCCAGATAATCTGTTTCTCCCTCGTGTCTGTTTTTAAGTCCTCTCATCCTCGCCCATCTTTCCTCGCACAGCCCTCTCTGATTACCTCATTATCCCCACATCGCTCCTCATTTTCTTCATTTACATTCTGTCTTATCCGGTAAGTAAAGGAAACCTTATGTAGCAGTGGAGGTACAGTTTCCACTGATCTGCCAAGGCTTTGACCTCTCCCCTCTCCTCGGTGCATCCTCCCCCTGACAGGAGAGGCCCTCGAATGTGGACTTTATTAGTTTAGTGTTTAGCTTGTAAAACGTGGCAAATCTTGATAAATTCCTGTTATCGAGTGTGCATGTCTTAAAAGTACATATGTCATCAAGTCAGCAGTATAATTAAGAAAATACTGTAAATATAGAGTATTTAATTTACTTTACTATAAAATTAAAAAACACTAGCAAATATCCATATTTGATCAATTAATATCGCATGTTCAGTTGATCCACTGATTTATTACATAACTTTATTATTTTTGACTGCACTACATTATCGACAGTATTGTAAGTAAAAACAACACAGAAAATAACGTTTATGCCACTTGACTTTGTGTTTAAGACTAAAATCCAGTATGTTGATCCCTCCGAGATTATTGGCACAAACCGTTTGTTTCCTGGGGTAATTTCCTTCCCTCACAAATCCTGCGTGTGTGCAAGAATCTACGTCTAATGATTATGGCGGTCAGGTCCTTCTATGTGAGACGCTGCGGATAAGCATCTCGATCAATAAGCTAACACTGAGCCCAGAACGAGCTGGAAGAACCGGGGCTTTATGGGAACAGACTTTCACAGTGATAAAGATGCACTCTGCTGAATTAATAGATGACTAAGTCGGAGAGGAGCGGGCGGACAGGTTCGCCAACAGACAGGCGCATTATTTTTATAAAACTGGGGATAATGCGCTTTTGACCTGTGGGGTATGTTTGAAATGGGATTTCTTGCACCCTTGGACCCTGAGACATGGCTGGTGGGGGTTAGTCAATAGGATCTGGGGACTAAGATTAGAGGAAGATCAGAGTGATAAACATCTATAAACCCGCGAAGTTTCAAAGAAAGTATCTGAGAACTCCCATATATCTTGTGATTTGTAGATTGTTACAAAGGTGCTTTAGAAATTTAGTTTAGATACTTGTTTATTTCCACACATAATCCACTTCTTCAGCCTCAATAAACTCACTCGAGTCGTTCCAAAGAGACACCGATTTGCCAAAACTGTTCTAAATAAACTTGCCAGTGCCACAGTTTAACCCGAACGCTGTCGCTGTCTCCACGCACTGAAACTCTGCTGTTATCCCCTGATTTCACCGTGTTCTGCCAAAACTAACAGAGAGCAAAATCCTGAGCATAAAAGGAAACGGTGACACAGTGGATTCTGCTGAAGAGGCAGTGTGGAGAGTCTGTGTGGTGCTTTTATGGCAACAGGATTCAAGCTGACAGACGCTGAAGTAGCAAACAAACTTTTCATAATCATCTCTGCAGCTCTACAACATGCGTCTGTACTTGGATGGATACTGTCTCTTAAAGCAGGAGTGACCTGTTAAAATGAGTCCAACAACAAGCTCCAACGCGTCGCAGCATGAACGACATGTAAATGTCACGCAAATGGGATTGAGTGACATTTAAATAGAGGCAGCGATATTGTGCATTTTGCATATGACTTCAGCTATGACTTCGGAGCTGTTGTGTCAGCTACTTACTTCACCCGACTGCTTTACATTTACACACTCCGCCCCCTCGGCCGCAGTGTAAGCCACTGTTGTTACAGGCAGCTTTTATTGTGGCTTCAGGGCCTCATAAAACGGAGACCAGTCAGCCGTATTTCGCCCGCTGGTGGCCGGCACCTTCAGCCTCGCTGCGAAGGGAAATGTCTCTTCAGCCAGTGGCGTTTGAATCCAGACCGTGGGCCAGCGACGCGGTGGGTGGACAGCAGTCTGCCATCTTCTGCCACATGCTGAGTTGCAAATGCGGCATGCTGGTGCACTCAAGCACATGCACATGCACACACCCACGCGTTTGTAGTGCTACCCCGAGACCTTCCCTCCAATCAATTTACAGCACATTAAATTGGCCTTAAAGCTCCGCTGATCATTGTCTTGGCTTTCTAGTCACGGTAGACTGAGGAAACGGTCGTTCAAAAAGCATTTTTGAATTTTTACAATGAGGATAAAAGGCCGACACGGAGGTTTACCAAATTCAAATGTACTTGGCTTCGCATGTGGACATGGGGTTTGTCCTATAGTGTGTGTCCTCTCCTGTCATGGCTTCACACTGAGCTCTGGCAAGTCTGTCGCCCTCCTGCTGCGCCGTCCAGCTGTGCTAACGTTGGCTCGCCTTTCATTCAAACACAGCACGCAGCTTCACATCCAGGCGCCCGCTGATCCACAGCACCCTTCAGCGGGAGGTGAACACATTAAAACCATGTCAGCTTTAAAGGTGTTTGGATGTTGTTAAGATAAACCCAAAGCTAAACGAGTTCTTTTACACACTCCTGAGACACTCGTGGGTGTAAATTCAAATATTTGTTCTGTTCAGAACTATAGATTTGATCATATTCTCATATACACGAAGATGCAAAGTAGGGTAATGGAATCCACTAAAACAACTTTGCGATAAGTGCCGCAATAACCTTTAATTTCCTAATGATCCGTCTTACATTCAAATTGCATGTTTTCAAACTTAACATAACATAATAATAATGAACATTCAGCTATTACAAACTGTATTTTATCATCAGAAATGACAAAAATGGTATGGTATGGTATGACTTTATGGTAAAAGTCAGAAAGGTGATAATTATAATCTCTGTTTATTTTTGAGCTCATAGTGGGTGGTGGAGTTGTACTGAAGTGCATTATGTTAAGTGGTGATTGTAATGGTATTTTAATATGTATATCAAATATTTTGCCATTTTAAAATGAGATCATCCAGTCTTTTGCACCCAGCTGTACATTTCAGTAAAACATTTTATACAGTATACAACACTTTTAATGCCACACCTATTTTCTTCCATCGTTCTCTTTTTCACTGCCGGATTGTTGTTTTTATTGTTGCTGCTGTTTTTTTCTGCGTCTCCAAGAGACATTCTTGTGACAGAGAGAGAAGACTTAACTTCAGTCTAGATACAACAAAATGTTTCATAAAGATAAAGTGGTGACATTCTCAATAGATGCCAGTTTTGACGTGTGTAAACTGGGCCGAATAGAGACGTGAGTCTGCACGTCTGCAGGGAACGCTGGAAGGTGTCAAAACTCCACAGCACATTATTATCGCCTCTTCTGCAACTGCATAAGATCTGAAAGACATTCAGTCTGCAACACACACACGGAGTCTCAGTAATGAGACATTCCTGCACAGTCGGCTCACACACTTGTGCATAGTCCAGGAGGTTCTGAAGTGCCCGTGAGGGGAGGATGAATGAAACAGACTGGAACAGCAGGGAGTTGGCTCAGTGATTTAAACACTTTCCGGATAGAAGGAGAAAAAATGAAATAAAAAAAATATATGGGTCATTTCAGTCAGTACCAATTTTTCCATTCCCTCTTGGAAAAGCCTATCGGTTTCAGCGGGATTGCCACAGCGAGGTTATTTTGTGAGCGAGAAGGCTGAGAGAGGGACAGTCTCCCAAAGTGGAGCTGAAAACACGGCAGTTAGCGAATAAAAAGTCCTAAAGTCGGGCTTAAATTGACAGAGTTGGTGACAAATGAAATGTGAATGAAGCTGAGGAGCAGAAGTCGGCATGGGAAAGAAGGGGAGGATCCAGTGGACGACCCGTCAGTCATCCAGCCCTCCTGGGATGGGGGATTGGGGCGCGGGGGGGGGGTCATTTCTGTGTGACAGCCACTTGTCAAAGCTGTTGGAGGATGCAGCCACAGCACTTTCTATCCCAGCATCCCGTGGGGGCGGAGAGGGGAGATGGTGGGTGTTAACGTCAGAAATCATGTGATCCGAGCTTAGAATGACAACATTTACTTGCTTTCATGTGGGTGAAGATGCTGAAGTGGTACGTGCAGAGTTTGGTGGATCAGCTGGGCGTTAGGATGAGGTGGGATGGTTTCTTCTGGTGTGTGTGTGTCTGTGTGTGTGTGTGTGTGTGTGTGTGTGTGTGTGTGTGTGTGTGTGGGGACTGTGAACTGTTTATTTGTCATTCCTGCAGAGCGCCGTTTCCCAGTCTGCGTTGTGTCCTTGATCAGAGCTGTTGCTGTGATGCACAATTCAGCGTCTTTTGTTTTACTCTCAGCCTGCTGTCCTACATTACATTCATGCTTGTCGTGTAGTTATGTCTGGAATTTGCTTTGAATCTTTGCTTTATTGTCTGGAAAGATTGAAGGTCTACATTTTGAAATGCAGCTTCACAATAATAGTTTTTTTCAAATCTTGGGGCCAGTAAGTACTTGCAAGTTTGCAATTTAAATTTTAAAAATTTGCAATTTATTTTAAATGCACACATGGTTACTACTCCTAAATTGTTAGTACATTTTAGTATGATCGGTACAAATTTGCACCTGATTCATGTTTTAGAGATGTTGATGATGATTTATTATTTTTAATTTAATTTTCAATAATTTAATTCGATCCATTATTTGACAATTGGATAAAGCACAGAAGCTACTGTGCCAGATTTAATTTAATTTCTATTCTATTAATGTATTCATTAGACACAACAATGTATTATTTCATGTTAATTAAATTCTTCTTCTTTTGTTTATCAAAAAAAGATGTGATTTTTTTTTAATTGTTCATTGTGACATTGACATTGTCTCTGTAGTTGCAGGCTGTTTTCCACACAAACACTTGCTGTACACAAGCTCTTGGCATGACGCTCGTAATCTGCTACTCTCTTCTGACAGAGCAACACTAATTATGTAATTGACTCAACATCTAATTCAATCTGTGAAAGGAGGACATGGTTTGTTTTACAGTATTAGGATACATCTGCTATTCAATCCTCAGGTCTTTGTTGCACTGTGCATCTAGAAACAGCAGCTATTGGCAGATGCTTCACTGTGGTAGTTTATTATCTTTAGAAAATGCAGCTCATTGATTGATAAGCGTTTCTTCTTTTTCTCTCTTTATATATATTTGTAGCTCAGGGCCACGTCTGTCTGGCACGGTGGAAGCTCCAGACAGATCCCTGTTCTAAGAGACTGCAAAGAGGAAGCCGGGCACGCTGGGATCTGAGCCAATGACCTGTGGGAGGAGAGAAGCAGCTCTGAGGCTTGATTAAAATGGGGTAAGTTTAGAAGACTTGAACCTGCCTGCAGATGCAGGAACTGCTGGCTGTCACTGCAGGATTTGTTTCCAAACTCGATACCAGCAACGTGATGCTCACCTCTGTCCAGAGGAGGGGGAGATGTGCCCATATCGAAATACAGAAACAGAACCACACAAAACACTTTTTTGAAGCAATACAGGGTGTAAATATTAGTATTATGGAAAACAGACAAATTTCCCTTTGATCCACTTGGAAAACCCAGGTTGGGGATCAGTGGTGTGTCCTCATATGATTTAATTTTATTGGTCATAAATATAAAAAGACATAATTAGTCAATTAAAATTAGATGTGGCTTGTAGGTCCCTGTAGGGGAGAGAATCACTGGGTAAATGAGAATAACTTCTGGTCCAGTGATCATTATAGTCCAGGATCAGTAAAATTTAATAAAGTGACTGACACATACTGAAATTATCTAACTCAAAACTGGAATGTGTGTCATGAAGTTGCACCAGAATTACAAAAGTTGACTCTATAAACTTATTCAAAATAGACTGGGAGTATAAAGATGTGAAATAATCTTTCAGCGCTTTCAGCTCATGACTTTTGGACATTTCGTTGAAAATTTATGGCGTCGCTAATGCACAAACTGACTTGTTAAGGTGGAGATTCTGACAGCATGTTTAATAATGGACACACTCAAACAGTGAATTCACTCATTCGGCCATCGTGCGCGGAGAAAGCAGCCCCTGTGCATGCTGGGATGTGGTGGCTAATTTACCGTCCTGCTGGCAGGGATGAGTTATTCCTAGGTTAGCTCTGTAACCGGGAGGGTACAGACCTCCAGAGAGGCTTTACACTGGCAGCAATCCAAGCAGAGAAAACCAAGGGAGAGCAGCTCTCTGCTATTCACACACACACACACACACACACAATCATACTCATTAAACCTCATTTCCCATATCAGCACTTTTTCTCTAATCTGAACTGTGGACACACATAATTGTGTTTGCTAAACAGAACACAAGAAAAGCCTGTGGCACAATGCAGAAGTCAGTACTCAGTAAGTCCAGGCACCTTTACCCACCTCGAGGCACTTTTACCCCTTGGCCTGTTTTGGCCTCACAGTGGTTTTATTGATTGCCAGTGATATTATATATTCCATGATTTAGGATTATATTCATTTGTTTAGTAGGCCTTTGGAGCCTGTTAATGCACAGAACGTGTGGTTCTTAATAAGTCTTAATTCACAAATCGTTTAGAGACAAGCTGAGAAATGCTGATGTGGAGCTTTCACACCATCACTTGTTTAAGTGGAGACCACGTCAAAGAAATGTTTAAAGCGGTTGACTGATAATATTTCTGGGGGTCTTGAAATCACTGAAAGGTCACTGAAAACCGTGAGGTGCTCGTTTATGATAAAATCTGTGCTATCGCTTACTATCAGTAAACAGCTGTGTTTGTGTTGAAGTGAAACAACACCGTGCATGTGGAAGAAGGGAGGTGCTTTTCATAGTTTCTGAACAACAATGTATGTGGCATGGTCACATAGAAAATATCCAAAAGCACAGACATTTTTAAAAATGATAATGTCAGCATTGATGTTAATCATCCTCAGCAATGAGCCTTAAAGATTGTTTAGAAAAAGTCGACTTCCAGTGAGTTCCAGTGATGAAAGGGTTCACTTTAAATTTACAGATTAATATTGATATTCTTGGTTTTGGAGCACTATTCATGTAATAAACCTCCAACAAGTGAGATTTGCGGGAACCACGGTGTTGCTTACCTCTGGCATGTCAGGAATGGAGATTTATCTATTAGTGCAAAGCTGCAGAGAAGCGCTGCGGCCTGTGCGTGCCTCGGCATTAGGGAGCATTTTAGTCTGAAGATGATTTGGCTTTTATTATTCACCAAATGCACCGGGGATGAGCCCTCCGAGTCCCTGTTTCATAATCACAGTCATAATAAACGCAGCCATAACCCTGCGCTGCTGACTGGGACTGAGACAGAATATGAAACGCACATGATGGGTGTTTGGGTTGGGTGGTTGATATGCTATTTGTACTCATTAGAGGGAGAGAAAGCTGCAGTGCACCCGGCGCAGTCCTGACAGCCATCACAGCTCCCGGCTAATCTACAAGGGCCGTCTGATTAGTCCGGAGGAAACCGGCCGAGCAGTTATCTTCATTACCGTCCCCTCAGCGTAGTGCTTTGTCTTTGTTCGGGAAGATTATTCTACTTTACTGAAACTAAAGTGAACTTTTGGACAAAAATCCATGTATAAACTGAAATTAAAGTAAAAATGAATTCACTTCACCACCTAAGAGATGCCTTGTTTAAAAATAAATAGAACAGGGGCCCGAATAACCGAAACGACAAGAAAGTCACAGAGAAAGTCGTGTCTTCAACAGGCAGATCCACAATTTGCCTTTAAGCAAAAGCTGGACTTTCAAAACCTGACCTTTTCTTATTTGGTTGATACACGGTGGCGTTCAGATATGGATGTTCCTGTGTGTGAACGCCCCGTTTCTCATTCTCATTTCCTCTGTCTCATTTTTCTTCCTCTTACCAGCTCTCTCTCTTCCTCGCGCACTGTCTGTCTCTCGGTTTCTGTCTCCCAGTCTCATGTTTTAATAGCCTGACAAGCAGGGTAATAATCCCTCCATTATTATTCCTGCTGCAGAGAAAGAAAAAAAGAAAAAGCCTGAGGGGGTTAGACAGGGAGCCATTTATATCAAATGAATGTGATTATTCTGCTGAAGGAACCACACTTCAGAGACTGTGTCGCCGTGTCCAGATCTGTCCAGTGTTCCACTGTGTGTGTGCTGTCATCTCCATGACTGAAAACCTGGGACAAAGCCACTGTGTCCAGCGAACTGTGAATTCATTACATTTATTACTAAACTGATAAAAATAGTTTTTGAGTTTTAGTTACTTTTCATTGTGCAGACATAGTGTAATTACAGTGTGTGCTGTTTTCAGAATGTGTAAAGGGCCGTGAGGCTGTGTTGTCATCATCTTCACATGTCGCATCTTCGTGTCCTTGTGTCTCCAGGCTGCAGATCTTCACACCTGCTGACCGTGCGTCTGGGGGCCGCTCACTCAGCCCACAGCCATGCCAGACATAAAGGCTCCACCACCATGTGACTACGCCTCCGCCGCCTCTGCTGCAGGCTCTCCTCCTGGCTACATCTCTCCCCTCGACCTCATCATAGACATGGAGCCCTGCATCGCCAACCTGCCCCTGTCCCCCAACCCCCTGTCGTCCTTCTCCCAGCACAGACCTGGCATCCCTCACTATTTGGGCCTTCAGGGCCCATCCTTTCCCCTTATGGCCAGGTGTAACAGCAGCACCCTGCTCACAAACATGGGGCTGAGATACTGCTCGAGCAGGCAGGTCCCCCTGGGGGTGGGGTCAGGTCAGGGGCTGGCTCCAGGCTCCTGTTTCCACACTGGAAGCAATGGCAGGAGGCCTTATAGGAGTATGGAGAACCTCAGCTGGAACACTATGCCAGATTCTGGTCTGTGCACATTCAGTGCTGCCCCCTACAGGAGCATGGACAGTGAGTTCATATTACGCTACACATCCACTAATCACTGGTACGATGGACCCCCAGATGGATCTGTGATGGGGCCCCATGGGCTGGTGCCCAACCCAGAGAGCCTGCCATTTTACCCTCGGCATGGGCTGCCCAGGAAGGACCTACCGCTCTTTCCTCAGTTGCTCTTTCCAAGTGGCATCGATGAACTAGATGCAAGGAAAGGCCTGAGGGAGAAGCTGCGTCTCCAGAGTGCAAGGTCAGCAGTTGAGCATCTGAAACCCCTCCCACTAAGGCCTCAGGTGTCCCCAGGAGCTGCACTCATTGAACGAGACGGCGTGCATTCAGCAGGTGCTGGGTCTAAGTGTACGATGCGCATAACCAGCCCCGAGGAGATCAAGCAGGAGGTCCTGAGGCGCTTGCAGCTCCGGCGGCAGAACAGCAGCCCTAACCTGGCCGTCTACAGCTCCCCGTCCAGTCCAAAACTGGTTAAGACATCCTACACCACAGACCACATCGCAGGTAACACAAGTGGATCGGAGGCATCAGAGCGCGCAGACCACCCGTAGGACGCCTGTATATCCCTACGTTCGAGGAGTTTAAAAGGATGAGGCAGAACCAGGAGTCAACTGCGGGTTCTGTGGCATCTCAAAAACCTAAGGCTGACCTGCAAGATGCAGGAGCGTCAGACAGTAAAATCATACCTACTTCTGACCGGACTGCCCCTCATTTAAGTTGTAATGAAGCAGAGGGAGAGGAGGGGAGAGATCCTGAAGAGGTGGATAGAGACACGAGCATTAGTGAAAGGACAGGAAGCAGTGGTGAAGGCCTGCAGATGGTCACCTCCTCAGAGGAATCTGATCCCTCCTCTTCCACCTCGGTTACTAGCACATATTCTCCCATTCGCACAGGCCCATCTCCACGTTCCCCCCTCCAGCATTTGGCCAGCTCCACCCAGGCGAAAGCCGCTGCTGTGGGGGGAGACGATGGGTTCACCAGGCGCAGGAGGAGCAGTCTGGAACCAGCTGGATCGATGCCTTTCCCTCTCTGCCGGGAGAACTGGGAACGGCCCTCCAGCTGCTGCCCAGCGCTCCTCCTGGAGGGGGCGGACTTATCCAGCTACGGAGCCAAAATCTATAAGATGAAGGATGGTCTCATTGGTTCTGCATTGGATCTCATTAAGAAGAGGTTAGTCTGGGATGTGGGCAGGGGGAGAGGGTGGAGGGGGTGAATGTGCTTGGTACTGACAAATGTTTTCACACTCCCTTTATGGGTAATTGAGTACTTTTACACCGCAATACTGTAGTTACTTATGAGGATGAATATTGCATATACTCCATCATTTCCAAGATCAAAGTGAAGTTGAATCCACCCTTAAAGACAAACAAGTTCCAGGTGTAAGATGAACGAGAACCGGTAACATATTGTTTTATATCCAGTAAATATTTCAGATGTTGACTGTGTATCACACACCATCTGAGATTTGTAGCAGCTCACAGCAGCAGAGGTGTGTGTGTGTGTGTGTGTGTGTGTGTGTGTGTTTACCAGAGAAGTGCATGCTCGTGCACTTCCGTGCCGGGGCTTTGCAGTAGCTGCTCGAGAGCTGCATCAGTGTGTGCGAGTCCATCTGTTTAGGCCCGTGTGTGTTGTCGTGTTATCGATTTATCTCAGTTATTGTGATAACAGCTGTCGGAGCTAACTGGGTTGGCTCTGAAGACAAAACGGAGAGCGGGACGTTGGCATGAAGCGTGACGCACACCGTCCCCGCAGACTTTCTCTGTCGGTGTCAGTTGTCGACTAAATAAATGCAGGCTTCACTCCACTGTGGATCATTCTGATCAAGGACAAACGAGAGGAGGGTGTGTTGTGCAGATCTGTGGTGCCATTTGGGTCCAGGCCTCCGTGCAGTGTAACTATAAGACCCTGAGCACAGAGAAGCTACTTGATGAGGCCTGTAGAAGAATAGAAACTCCACCCCCCTGCAGCCTTTGATAGAGGGGTGATAGTCAGTATCTTTTCCTGCCTGTCAGGACTCTCCGCTGACTGTCGCTCCTTTGTCTGCGCTGCAAGAAAGGATGATGGATGTTTGAGGCTCCGCTGCGTGAAGGCAGCGGAAAAATAATTGCTGTGCTTGTTTTTGTGCTCAGTATGAGCGAGTGTGGAGCTGCACGTGGCACAGATGAAGAAGAGTAAAATTACATTTGTTTTTTGACCTGATGAGGGCACTAAAAGAGAAGTCAGAAAACCATGACAATTATTTCAATTCATCTTAAAGAGAATCAAGAACGTGTAGGGAGATTGAAGACAGTTAATTCAATAATTGTTGAAATATTTCACCCAACCACAAATGTCAGCCTCGCTGTGGCACTACAGAGAAGTCAAGTCGTTAGAAATCGTCTTTACGAGTCCTGAACGACTTACAAAATTCATGGCAATCCTTCCAATAGTTGTTATACCTGACCAACAATTTTATCCGTAAACTGCTGACGTGCCTCTAGCCTCCAACCATCCCTCTCAAAAACATTTTTAGTTTGCAACAATATAAAACAAAGAAAAATCTTTATTGAGCCTATTGACACCTCCGGCAGCTCAGCACTGTTTATCCGCCCTGGATTAACCTTCCATGTTCAAAAGCACCCATAACGCAACCCACTGTGCACCCCCTGGTTATTCAAATTCATCCCCGGGTTCTGTGAATGTTTTAATACTTGAGGATTAATTTATTAAACATATACACCGAATATTCTGTGTGATCTCTGCACCCTGAGGTGTTTGAGTGCCACCAATAATTCTAAAAGTGTATCACACAGCCAGACTTGCATGCAGAGCATAATACGGCATGGCTGCAATATTACAGTAATATTCATTTTATTACACCTGGGAGGGTTTTATAGACTAGAAACAGAGTGAAGCACCACTGAGTCATCAGCATACTGCAATGAAGGTGCACTAGCATGTGTAGCATGCAGAGGGAATCATGTATCTGTAATCAGTGGTTTTCATGAATATGCCTCCATTTCATACGTGCATTCGAGTTCATTCAAGTGATATAAACATCAGTAAAAATGACAGACAGGCTAATTTCTGTCACAATGCAGTGTTGAGCGGTGATCCATCACATCCAGCCATTTCCTGATGAATTAAGCTGCAGGTTATTAGTTCTCATGCATCATCCAAGGTGTGACAGCTAATACTGAAGGAAAGGCCTTCACTGACAGTTTGTCTAAGTGGAAACCGATTGGGCACTTTAGAGCTGCACCCTCAAAAGCTTCCATTAATTATACCTGCCTACTCGCCACACTGACACCAGTTTAATTTGGACCTTCACAGACATTGTTGCATATGAGGGGAAAAAAGCACATGTTAGCAGGGTTTGCTGCAGTTTATGAAACATGTGCAAGTGTGCTGACGACGTGTCCAGATAGTTCGAGCTAAGAAAAGACAGAGGTTTGTAACAACCATCAGGTTGCTGAGACAGTGTCTGCACTGGAAGCTTTAAAAATTTCTTTTAAAACGATTATCAGCATCAAGTTATAGTGAAAGTGCTATGGAATTTATGGAACTCATTGCAGAGTAAATTATATTATTAATAGATTTGTATAAACACATGAATTTTGTAAATAACCAAGATATTGCAGCTGGTTATTGTCAAGCTCATGTTGACTGTACTGCCTGGGAATTAATCCATAATTATTAGTTATTTATTATAGTTTGTATTTAGAATCTGCCTTTGAAAAGTAAATAAATGCAACATTTGGATTATGTAATAATTAATATACAACCCCAATTCCAAAAAAGTTTGAAGATTTATAAAAGGTAAATAAAAATAGGATGCTATCATTTGTATATCTCATCAACCCATATTTTATTCACAGAACATAAAAAACATATCAGATATTGACATTCTACCATTTCATGAAAAATTTTAGCTCACTTTGAATTTGTTGGCAGCAACATATCTCAAAAAAGTTGGAAGAGGGGCTACAAAGAAAGGCACAAGGGACATGCCGAAGATCAAAACTGGATGTGGGTGGTCTTTGGGTCCTCAGGCAGCACTGCATTTAAAACAGGCCTGATTCTCTACTGGACATTACTGCATGGGCCCAGGACCACTTCCATAAATCACTGTCTGTGAACACGGTTCGCTGTGCAAACCACAAATCTAAGTTAAAGGTGCATCATGCAAAAAAGAAGCAACATGTGAACACGATCCACAAACGCCACCATGTTCTCTGAGACAAAGCTCGTTTAAAATGGTCTGGGGAGAAAACAGAAAACAGTGCTGTGGTCTGATGAATCAGAATTTGAAATTCTGTTTGGAACCATGGACGCCCTGTTCTGTGGACTAAAGAGAAGAGGGACCAAAGTCTGCATCTCTGATGGTGTGGGGTGTGCATTAGTGCCTACGGCGTGGGCAGCCTACACATCTGGGAAGGCCCCATGAACGCTGAAAAGTACATTTAGGTTTTAGAGCAACATATACTCCAATACAGACAATGTCTCTTTCATGGAAGGCCTTGTTTATTTCAGCAGGACAATGCTAAGCCAGATACTGTATCCATCACAACAGCATGGCTTTGCAGGAGAAGAGTCAGGGTGCTGAACTTTCACCGATAGAAAACATCTGGCACATCATAAAAAGAAAAATCTGTCAACAGGAGCAGATAGAATCCTGCATCATTCAAGAATGGATCAGCAGTCCTCCCCTAAAACTCGTTTACAGACAGTATCTAAAAGAAGAGGGAATCAGGTCAGACGTTGAAACTGAGACATTTAACCATTTCATTAACTAATATTTTTCATGAAATGATTAAATGGCTCAGTTTCAACATCTGATATGTTGTTTATGTTCTGTTGTGAATAAAATGTGGGTAAATGAGATTTGAAAATCATTGCATTCATGACGCATCCTCCCAACGTTTTTGAAATTGGGGTTGTACGATGTTTGCCCCTGAATTGTCAAGGACTAACAATAATATAAAACTGTATAAAACTCAATTTAATTTTACTATATATGTAACTATGATGTCAATTATGATGTCAATTTTATGGGCACTTTCATTAATTTCTAACAAATTATAGTAATATAATCAAACACATTGCAGCTTCTGTTTGACAGGCTAAAACAGCATAAAACAAACATACAGTAGCTACATTAAAAATAGTTGTTATTTGTAGCAATCTGCTGCAGATGGAATCAGAATTATGAGGGAAAACAGAGGAGATGACCTGCTGCGTTACATTACAACTTTACATCATCATTTTCAAATTTACAGTACAGTAACCTCTGTCAGCTAAAAATGATTTCAAGATCAAAACCTAATGTAAAGTAAGACACTAACCTGTCACAATTACCTGTTTTGATTATGTTCATGCTAATTTGAGAAAAATTAATATGATCATTTGTAAATAACGTTAATTAAATGATTTTCTTTCAAAGAAAAAGACGCTTGGATATATTAGCTGGATCGCTCTCTTCCATTGTAATAACTTTTTTTGTTGTTGCTTTGAGCATATTGGTTAAGATTTTATCAAAATACAAACTTTAATTAGAAATTATAAAAAATATTATCATGTTTCCTTGCAGTAACATATTTCACGTTCATGTCTGCTGGACAATGAGGCTCAATGTTTAAAAAACATTAATTAAGTTGCATTTATGATTCCTGTAATCCTGCTGTTACACACGCTGTTAATTGTTAACACACAACAAAATGCAAAGAAAATGAAACATCTAGTGGAAAAGGTAAAATAGTTTCTTAGGACTTGGTTGGGACCAAAACAGAATTCCATTCATCACATGCCCATAACCATGGTGCATTAACGTGTGCTGGATCTGGCGACATGTTCATCGTAACATTATTCTTTAAAGACTGTGTGTGTGTGTGTGTGTGTGTGTTGTTTTTTTTTTTTATCTCTTTGCCCCCAGGTGCAACAGGTCAGCCACAGCCATGCTTAATATTATCTTTCAGTCAATTGTGGGCCATTTTAATGCCTGTATAGGAATATGACAGACAACAAGGGGAAAGATGGGCAATAAAGTGGTTTAAGGCCCCAGCAGGATGTCAGTTAAAGACATTATGGTCCATAATTATTGTCTTTGTCAGAGTTATGTACTCTTACAAATGGACATACAGGAACCTGGGTGTCCATTAATGTTTAGCTGTAGCGTAATTTGATGTAGTGGCACGTGTCGCTGCCTGTGTGCTGGGGTGTCTCAGGTCACATGCTGTCTGTGCACTGCAAGAACACATCCCCAGGTATCAGACAAAGGAATGAAGTATGATGCTGCCGCGCGTTTGTGTCTGGCCGTGTGCAGACAGTGTCCCCGAGGTCCAGGGGTTCAGGTGTTAATGTCCACTGATGTGTCTAATGACTGTCCTCCGAAGGAGGGGTTGAGGGGGGGGGTGTCACAAGGCATTCATTTGGATGTTTGGGGGATAGAAGAATGAAGAGAAGGGAGGAGAGAGGGTGGTGGGGATGCAAGAAGACATAGCACAAAGCAGAGACGTGAGCGGCAGAGGGAAGAGCGAAGGGGAATGAAGAGAGCTGTGTCAGAATTCAAATTTCATCCCTCCTCTCCTCCCTCTTCCCTTTTCCTCATTTACTTCTGCCCTCCTCTCCTTTTCCATCCTCCTCCTGCTCGTCCTACCATCCTTTCGCTTTCCCCTCGGCTTGACTTCCTTTCCTTTCGCTGCCCCCCCCTGCATCCGCACCTCTGCCTCTCTGTACCTCCGCCTCTTTCCGTCTCTTCCTCTCTCCACCAGCTGCAGTGCAGAGATCTCTGCCGAGGCCCCCGTCAGGCTGTCAGGTGATCAGGACGGAGGCTGTGACATCACCGCCCCCTCGACCGACTGTCAGCCCTCCGCCGTTGCCATGGCAACGTCGGCAACGGCCTGCAGAGCTGAGGCTGGCGACGAGACGCCTGCAGGAGGAGGAGGAGAAAGAAGAGGGGAAGCAGGAGAATGCGTAAGGAATGATTTTCATTTTCTTCCTTTTGTGTGTCTTAAATGTGTCGTCCGTGTGTCTTCGTCACGCCACTTGTCGTTGTTGCTTCGCGATGTACAGAAACACAGATTTCTCGGTGTTAAGGATGGCAGGGACAAGCAAGGGGACTGCGACATACACACACACATGCACATCAGTCACACACGCTGATGCAGAGGTATTTGTGGAGAGGAGAACGGGCATGCAGTGCTGTATCGTCCAGCAACAGCTCGACGTCTGAGGTGCAGTAAAAAAAAGGATTAAACTGCCTTCATCAACGGGCTGCTGGTAATTCAGAAATTCATTTCTGATGTCTGGCTGCAGCTTGAAAGCAGCCTCAGCTGCAGCTAGCATTGTGCTCCTCTCTGTGCATCTGCAGAACAGAAGAGCCGGACTGACATGGAGTCGCGTCTTATGTTCATGCTTTAAGGCTGTAGGTACTATAGAGAACAGATGTCGAGGTGAGTTGGCTTCTTGCCTTTATTTTTGGCTTTGAATCCACAATATGCAGCCTGCAGCTGCACTCCCAAAGTAAAAGGCTGCTGTTTGATAATTCAGCGGAACATGAATTATTCTCCTTCATTTTACTTGATTGCTGCAAGGTGTAAATCATGTCATCCTCTGTTGTAGAGCAATGAAAATATTCCTGTGCTTTTCAGTGACACGTAGCTGTCAAGGAAATATCAAGATTTGGAGAGATAATTGCTGATGCAAAGTAAATAATAAGACAGGAAATAGATGTGGGTGATGCTTGTATGGGGTGAAGGGCTGCATGTCATAGCAGTGACCTTTGATCTTTCCAACTCAGGTAGGAAATCTTGGTAGGTCTAAAAGGAATCTAAACGCCACATGAGGAGTGTTTGCAGGAAGCTGCATTGTGTCGGGGAATTCCTCACTTCACCTAAAAAAGAAAAAAAGGCCAGTAGATGCTTTGAATTGTCACTCAGGCGACACAACTCGTCTTCAGAACTGGGTGGTTTTAAGTTGCGATAAAAGCAGATTTTTAGTGTGTGGCCTTGTTCTGATTAGAGTCTTTTACAAGAATTGGCAGACGCAGATTCTGAATCTCGGGATGAAATTTGGATTTGTGTCAGTTCTGCAAGCTGGGATCAGAGAGATAACAGACATTTGTTATGTAATGATGTCATGAGAGTGAATGTGATGACACTGTACACAGAGACACAAACACACGCACCGCTGCTGTCAACATCCTCACCTTGCCTCCTCAGAGAGTTCTGCCCTTTTTCCATCTGTTGCTATAGCAACGTGGCCATTTGACTGACACACGTGTCCTTCCAAACCGCAGCACACCGGTCTGGGCTGCAGGCGCTCCAGCTCAGACGCAGCCTATGAGCTGGCTGAGACCGTGAGGGCACAGCGCGAGTGCCGCCTCCGACCCCACTACAGCGACCCCATGCCAGCCGACGCCTCCAAGCGCAAACAGCTGGAGATGAAGATCGCTGCTGCCGCCCGGCTCCACAGCCACCGCCGAGACCGGGACCGTGACAGAGACAGAGACAGTGGTGAGTACGACACGTGTGATGGTCAGCAACTCTGGGGCAAATTTGTTATATGTATGTTAGAAAACTGTAAAAAAAAAAAATCCACTTTGACATTTATCCAAGGTTACACATGTTTAATCTGGATTTTAATTTCAGTCTGTAAATGCTGTTTGAAATTATGATGACTTTTAAAGCACAGAAAACTTGAACAAAACAATGAACAGTTGAGCTCTAAAAACACTGGATGCCACATCCTTCATAATGCACCTTTTTAACTTATTTAATTTTTTTTAGAACCCCCCTCTGTGGAGAACAACCACTCCACTGGAGTTTTATACTCCAACATATTTTGTTTTGAATGTGAAGTCTCAAAAGCGAAGCTAAGACAAGACAAGGCCTGTGCCCCAACTATCATCAGGAATTGAAAAGCTCCTTCGTAGCCACAAAACACAGCATAGAGGTGTTGTCACGACCACTTTGCTTCTCACTGGAAACTTGTATGTGTCATTTTGAGTTGATTTTCAAATCTTCTTCCAAACAAAAAAGACAATCACACATTTTTCCAAACCAAAATTTCTTTTGGCAACCTGTCTACCACTGACATTTCTTACAAACCATGCTTATTCTAAATGAAGTGAAATCTGTCCAGAGTCCTGGGCCTGGGTTTATTGTGTCTCAGAGTATCATACCTAAAAATTCTTAGAGTGATGAAATCTTGGTCCGTTTTTTTAGGAATAAAAACAATAAAAAGCAATCTACAATATATTTCAGAACATCCCTGTCTTATGAAATAGCCACTATTTCCGTGTAGGAGTGCTGCAGAATACTCCTAACTAATTAGGAAGTCAAGATACTATGAGGGGAGATGCAGAACATTTCCAGCATTTAATGATATGAAGCACAAAAACGGAATCGGTTTTGTGACCAGTGTTATGCTGGTCTCTAATTATTTTGGCCTTACAAGCAATCCTCACCTCCTCCACTATACACACAGCCCCCTGCTAATACTGCTGATAACAGAAGCTCTTTGTCAGCTGGCCAAAGGGCATCAATCAATATGGAATATGTTAATGACGACCTTGTTGCTCTTTACAGCAGATAAAAGACATGGTGATTAGAAACCGTCACAGTTATTTTTTTTTTTACTCTGACACGTAATAAACACAACAGCTGTAAAAATGGTGTTTCAGCAGAAAGGTAAATGACTGAAGCTCCACAGTCTCTGTCTGAACACAAAGGTACACACACACATATACATACAAACAATATCAATATGTCACGTATTGACAGCAGAGGTTAGTTCCTTCTATAATAGTTTCATCATTTTGACATGACCTGTCAAATGGGTTCTCATTAGAGAGCCTGCTGATAACGATGATGATGATGATGATGATGAGTTTAGATGTAGGATCAGGATTGGTTCAGCTGTGATGGTTATTGAATGACAGTAAATCCCCAAACATCATAAGCACTGATCAACCTGAATATCGTCTCCCTCTCTCCAGCTCCTGGGGCTATTCGCGGTCGCTCAGAGCCCCCTGGTGAAGAGCGGCAGGCCGGTCTGGGCGTGACCCGGTCCGGGCAGCACCGCTGGAGCACCATCAGCAGTCTGAGCGCCGACAGCGGAGTGGTGGGTCTCGGCGATGACAGGGAGGAAGAGGACAGCGAGCCTCGGAGATACCGCAGGAGCCGGGGAGCCGAGGTTGAACGTGTGGACAGTGGCATCGGTCCAGGACTGTCGCGCACCTGGAAGAGACCATCTGCCTCCCTCAGAGCTTGGCAGGCCCAGAGACCCTGTCCAGACTGTGGCCTGAGGGACGGGGCCTCCAAAGAGCGAGGGGAGCGCATGTGTGAGCGCTGCTCCAAGCTGCGCACCGAGCGCAAAGAAGCCATCCTGGAGTTCCTCAACACAGAGTCGAGCTACGGCGAGGACCTGCGCATCATCAAAGAGGAATTTTATTGCCCAATGCAGAACGCTGGGCTGCTGACAGCTGAGCAGCTCACTGTGGTTTTTAGCAACGTTCAGGAGCTGATAGATGTCAACGACCGCTTCACCGAACACCTGCAGGACAGCATCGACCAGGCCTTTGACCAGGTGAACCCCTTCCTCTTCCTCCTGCTGTGCTGGATTTGTTCCTATTACATCATTCACTTTCAGACTCACCTTTTTTAAAGTCGGGAAATGGCATAATTTTATCAATCTGGGTGCAGTGCTGTACAACATCATATTACCTCAAATTTTAGTCTGATTGGCTTCAGAGAGTCTCATTTTCATAAAGCACTGAAATGCAGTTAAGAGCCTGAATAAGAGCCTGCATCTCTAATCCCTAAATGGAACCTATCTGAACTAGTTTTCATCAGTGAAATGAAAAGGAATTGATTCTAAAGCAAACCAGCTTATTTTAACAAAACAAATTTTCAGTGTGACTGGAAATTGATTCTTGACTTTAACAGTCTTTGGCAAAACAGTTGTTAAATGGACCTTGTGACGAGATTGTTTGGTCAGTTTCTGTTCCAATATTCAAAGCCAACAAGGACAAGACGTTCGTAAACAGCCAAAAATCCAAAGTAATCCTTGCAATTCAATAAAAAACTGTGGGGAAAAAAAGATTGTTGCCCAAGAACAGCTGCTAAAATACATTTCCATTTAAAGTAACTGACACTGTTTTCTAGAAAAGCTTTAGGTGTTATGAGTGAGAATATTACTAATCATTGCTGTGCTGAGGTCACTGTGTCCTTGTGGGACGTTCTCGGAGCCAAATATAAAAGCTAAATGGGAAAATCCACACAGTTTGCTAGTGCAAAATGTAAATGAGATGAACACTGACCGGATGCTGTCGTGTGGTTTGGCCTCAGGGAGACGAGGATCTGCTGACAGTGTACATAGGAGAGATCTTCCTCGAGTTCGTCAACATGTTGCCCGCCTTCCAGACCTACTGCCTGCAGCAGTCCACCTCTGTCAACATGCTCAACACACTGGAGAAGGAGAAAGAACTGCTCAGGTACCTGCATAGGACACAGGGTCTTATCTTCTAGCTGGTCTGTGTGATGATGGAAAAGTTACTTGATGAGTTTCCTCCAGTTCTGCTGCAGCTTCTCTGTGTAATTCTTAATCGGAAGGACAGTGGGGTTATCACTTATTCAGGAGATGCCCTATTTTTAGAGCGGCAAGGATTCTATTTTTAGACAGAACCGCAGCCCACCCATGAGTCAGGCTGTCCTGTGGTTTTCATTAATCAACTTTTAAGAGTTCTCCCAGGACATGCACAGACTGTAAGAACGTCTCTGTGTCATCTTCATTATCTCCTTTTCTTTACAGAATCTTCCTGGACGTTTCCCAGAATGACAACACCGCACTGCGTCGAATGAACTTGCGCTCCTTCCTCATGGCGCCCCTCCAGCGCGTGACCAAATACCCACTCCTATTAAGCCGCATCATTAAGGTCACTCCCGAGTGTCACCCCGACTATGTACGTCTCCGGGAGGCCAAGAGTCGGGTGGAGTCCCACCTGGAGCACATCAACATGAAGACCAAGCAGGAGGGCAACGGTGTCACCTGGTCTCTGCGCTCATTCCGCCGAGACAGCCGCAAAAACCGGGAGGTCATCAACATCGAGATGCGAGAGGTGTCGATGAAGACCGTGGGCTGGGCAAGAGAAAACACGCGCTTCGTCATGGAGGGGCCGCTCCAGTTGTCCCAGCCTGCGGACGGTCAGTGGGTGAAGAAGGGTAGCAAGGCCCTCAAGTTCCAAAATGTCCAGAGTCTGCTGATGGTGAGGACTCAGCGGGTGGGCGAAAGCTCTGGACAGGGCACTGACCTGGGGGCACGGGTAGACCAGGGGGAGGGAGGCGGAGAGAGCGTCCGAGATGGAGTGCTGGTTCTAATCAAGGACAAAAGCAGCGGGAAGTTCACAGTGCTGAGAGAGCCAATCCGTCTGGGCAACTGCGTGGTGTCCACAGAGCCGGACTGCGAGGACACATTCGAGGTGCTCGACATTCGTCGGGAGTCCTTCGTGTTCCGCGCCTCAGACAAATCCCGCACACAGCAGTGGTTCCATCAGATCAGGAGGTACGCTCGAGACTTAGGCACCTGGAGGAAAAGACGCAACGCTTTGCCCAACATCATGATCAACACAAACCAGAGCCGCTCCTGAGACTAACCGTTGCTCCAGTCCTTTCTTACACTGTAAATAAACCCCCAATCCTTCTACTGCAAAAATGAGCTGACAACAAGAAGCATTTCACTGTTAGAACATATTTCGGTGTCTCCTGAGGGTAAGAGAAAGATAAAGCACTTTTTTCTTACAAAGCTGTAAGTGCACCATACTGTTACGGAATTATGTATGAAGAGCTAATTTAAAGGCAGTAAATTAAAAATAAAACTACAAATCAGATTCTTGGACAACCAAAAAAACTTGGGCTGTTCTTGTCAGCCTTGATTGTAAAGACTGTTTGCTCGTGGAGAACGAGAGAGACGTTGTGTTTCCGCTGAAAAAGGGCGTGTCTGTTGAAAAGCATGACTGACTGCAAAAAGAAAAAAAACCTTATGTCATTTTTTTATACAAAGCAGTGGGGCTGAGAATATTTCTTTTGATATGTAGAGAGGGGAAAAATGGTCAAGACCATTGTTCAGTGGCTCGTGTTCGTCACTGCCCTCTCCTCTGTCCGTGTGCTGCCCTCTACTTTGCGTTGGCGTTAAAGCAACTTTCACTGCCAGAGATGCAGTCGAGCAGAGCCTCCACATCGGGCTGATCGGGCCTCCTGTATCACTGTGTTTTCAAGGAGAACTCACGTTAACAGCAATAACCTCTGCCAGTTTCACAACGAGTAGCTACTCTATATGCATTTGATTTCCCAGGATTTCCTTTGGTTGTTTTCAGCGCACACCAGTGTTCCTCAGTTTGTTTGTTGGCATCGTTGCAGATCCTCCTCATCGCCCTCACACTGAGCAAGTGTCGCTGGGCGGACGGTCGTCTGCTCGTCGGCGTCCTGTACGTTAGCATCAGACCAAATAGGAGAAGTCAAACGCCACGGTTGGCTTCACCGCGTTAATGCAGCGTTTGTTAGTCACAGCGGGTTTCACTGACTGGGCTGTAGGACATACGTGGTCACATTTGAGTCTCCAGTCTGAACAATGTCTGACAGCAGTGTCTCAAATTACCAAAGCTTGACAGTCTTCTAATTCAAGCATCATTCTGACAAACAGGAACCGGCTCATTTTTAGCGACTTCAAACACATAAACGGCTTAAAAACGCTTCGTGTCAATCAACCAATGTGCTGACTTATCATTTCAGCATGTCTGAAACGTGTGGCTGTTTCTATGTAGTGCCACCCTCTACCCACCACCCTGACAGTAGAAAGTCTTGTCATGAGGGTTGAAAAACCTTGTTACTTCACAAACTCTTTAAAATAAACTGTGGTTTATGTGATGTAGCGATGAGCAGTTGTGCCTTGGTACTTGATTACTGTTACTCTCAAACAGACTGAAATGTGTGCAACACGTCACGGTAGCATTTGTTTCCGAGTCCTGAACTAGACTGCCCTCCGTCTGCACTGGATTGAGGTCAACTTAAAGGCAATATTTCACTGACCGTTTCTAGCTGCTTATGATGTGCGATTACTTGATCCTTTATTTTGTTACTTTTTGTTTTTGTCCATCCTTGATGTGTTTTGTCTATTTTGCTTAATGCACTTTATCATGATCTTGGTTGTTCTCAGTTCCTTACATTAGAAGGAACCTCGCTGGAAGCAGTAAACTAAATCCCTTCGTCAAACCAAAACCACCGTTCAACACCGATGCTGTTTTTCTGTGCGTTTGCCATGTAGCACTACAAGAGGTAGCAAATCACTGATCTTAGAGGGCACACAAACACCCCTGTGCTGTCGGACGATGCCGTTTCAGACGAACCCTTTCAAATTGTAGAAACAAAGCCTGCTGAGTTTCATACCATTTTCTTCTTTTCATTTCAAAGACCTGATGTATTATTTCCCTAATGTAATATATTGTGAATTATATTAAAAGATTTTAAACATGGCCTGACTTGATGTTTCCTTTTCATGCAGTATGCTCAGTTCTGATGATGCTGGAAATGTAGGATGTAGAAATATATTTACAGTAATTTTTGCATCTTTATGACAGTTGATGCAAAGACAGAAGAAGCACATTACAGGTGGAATGCATTTCACTCCAGGGAACAAAAGAAAAAAAGCACAGGGTGCAGTCAAGTAAACGTGAATTATTTCTTTACAAAATGAAATCCAGCTCTAGCACAGTAGACTGTATACATCAACAGAAGCATAAATGCTGACAACAAACCTTCAACATTTAGTGGAAAAGAACAAAACGACAAACCGTAAAACCTATCGCATGCAGTAACGTGACATTCTGACTATCTTGTATATGCGCATGTATTTCCACAGGACACTTTAGCACTCAACAACTAAAAGATTAACATGGTTCAACAAACATACTGATTGGCACTGTTCTGCAGGGTCCCAAAAAAAAAAAAAAAAAGGCAAACACGAAACTTGACTAACCCCAGAGTAGATTTTCATCAGGTGAAGTGCATTGTTAGGATTTCTTTGGCTCAACAGCTCCTGGAGCCTCAGTTGTTAAACTTAGCTTCATGCAGACTGGGTTTTCCGGATGAAAATCCTACGGAAAGCTTCGTTATCAAAGTGAAAAAGGATCAATCCATAGTAAAATGTATTCATCCATTACTACTGTCATTTGGCGTCACAATTTAGTGGCTGCATTTGAATTTCAAATACTTTCTTCATAATTGAGGCTCCTGGGGTTCTGTTAGGATGCCTCAGTTTTTGACAATTTCTTAGAAACACCACCAGGCATCAGTGCATCTGGCAAACAACACATACATATTAGTATTTTTTTTTTTTTAGCAAATAAACACTAACATCCACAAAACATAAGCTCTGAGTGATCTCCTCCTGTCTTTTTTCTTGAACATGAATATGCTGTATACTTTTCAGATAAAAAAAAAAAAAAAGCGCTGCAAAACCAGCTCATTGAAAAGATAAAACAAACAAATCAGATAAAGGTCAGAACAGATTTTCAAAACCAGAGACAAACTGAACCTTCAGTCTTGGGGTGTTAAACTCTGCCACCCTTCTAACGGACTGCCATCCACGTAAAGCCCTTCATGTGCATGCATTCGCTCAAACGAACTCATTCACGCACAAAAAAAAAAAAAAAAAAAACACACTTGCACAGTCTGTCGTAGGCTGCTGGGGCCTCAGGCAGATCCCTGGGTCTCGTCTTCCAGGTGGGCTAAGGTCTCTGATCTGCAGCAGCCATTGGGAGGTCCCAGCTAGGGGGTAGCTACCGCGCCCTCCTCCGTCTCCCACAGCCAACCACCGCCTCCGACCTCTACTTGTCCCCACCTGACTCTGACTCCTTAGCCAGGCCGCGGATGGAGAGGTCGTACACCACCTCCTCGATCTTCTTCACATCGTACTTAAGACCATCGTAGCGCTTCCGCAGCGGGTCGTTTTTCAGGTTAAGCAGTCGAAAGCCTGAGTCCAGCTCGTTGATAAAGTTGGAGATGCGTAGCGGGCGGTTGTAGTCTCCCGCTGTCACGCTGTTTACTGCCAACCGTGACTGGAGGGAAAAACAACAGCATGAATTAATTAATCAGAGGCACAGATGTTTATGGATGTACATGCTTTGTGGCTTCAAAATATTGGAAACATTAAATCAAATTATTGGTCCTCTATCATCTGAATTTAAAGATTTTAACTGAATTTGTAGTTTTCACGCTTTAGGTGCTTTGTAATTTCTCTGCTTCACATATGTATCAAATGTTTTATCTAAAACAAGTCCTTAGTAAGATGTTCCCTGTTTCACCATGATATCAATTCCTAATGTACATGTCTGGAAGTTCTACAGCTGTGTAAAACACGTTAATCATTAGACAAGGATTAGCTACCAAAATTTCACATGTTAAAAATTGCTCTTGTAATTGACCACCTCTTTTTAAGGTTTTAAGGAGAGCACAGAAAAACTCTCCACAAACTTCTCAGGACAACACATACTGTAGGAGCTAACATTTATTGTCGAGCAGAGGGGAAATTTAGGAGCTTCCAGAGCTCAAATGGGAAGGGAAGGACACTCAGCACTAGCTCCCTGTGTGCTCCCCTCTGTGGCCGCCCCAGAGGGACGGGTTAAGTGCGGAGAAAGAATTTCATTGTAATATGCATATGTGCTCAGTGACGACAACAAAAAAAAATTTCTAGCTGGTGCTGAGTGTCTCGCTCAAGGACACATCTGGTGGATAGGCTGGAATTTTCTGCATCCCAGCCCGTTGCTTTGCCTATTGAGGTACCAGGCGGCTAAATTTGGGGCCTGCAAAGCAATTATTCCCCCTTTCCCCCTACCTTGTTTTCTATACAGTAATCCAAATTTCAAATGCCTTTTTTTCTTGAAGCAAATATGTAAATATTTAACATACATTACACTCTGATGCCACCTTGTTAGTTAATTTTAGTAACGAGCTGATTCACCAGAACAACAAATTAGGTTTCTCAGCACTGTTGAGATTTACTACAGAAGAGGGTTTCCTGTTATTTCATAAATATGAAAGGGACGCATGAACCAGTAGAAATATCTGTTAATACAGTTGAAGAGCAACAACACCTCTCTATCCTTCGAATCAACACTCCTCTAAAATATGTCTACAAAAAGTGGACTGACCTTCACTGTGGTAGAGACACTGCAGGGAAATGACAGTAGACTCACCAGTTCACTGGCCATGATAAGCACACCTGCCAGGTAGTCCTCTACGTCCAGGTGAAAGCCCTTCTCACGCACCACCTCAACTGTAAGGTCAAAAGAGATAATGAGCGGAAATGCGAATCCCTCAGCAATAACTAGCCACTGGCACACGAACTGACACCTACTGCCGAGAATCTGAGCCACCTCCTCCCGAGTCACAAGTGCTTCGCTCTCCAGGTAGACGACAAAAGCTGCTAGGAAAGTCAGGCGCTGCAGCACAAATCGCCAGTGTTCATGGAACCTAAAGTGAGATCAAAAACATCAGAGAAAGGTACATGAAACTCTTTATTTTATTTCACCAAGATCAGTTCTGCTTTCCAGACAGTCCTGGGTACATACCACATAATAAAACAACCAATGGGTTAATAAGATTTCATTTCATATCACAAAGTTGAACAGAATTAGAAATTATAGAGGTGCCAAACATACAAACATACAAGGAGAGGATAGCCAAGCTTTTACTGCACCTCATGAGCTAAGCACACATTATGCATAAACTTTAACATAAACTTCAAAGCTATTACTGAATTGTGACGACAACTTTAAACTAGAATTGCAGTGGAACATGGGTCACACCTGTAATATTGCTCCCCAGGGAATTTGGTTTTGAGGTCTGCAATATGTGTCCTGACTGTGCAGAACAAGTCGCGTGCCTTTGCACATTTACTGGGAACTGATGAGAGAAAGAAAAGAGAAAATGTTAAAGTACTTAGTCAAATTCCACAGGGCAAATCAATATTTCAAGGTATTCAAAGTGGTTTACAATGAGTTGAACTTACTTTCTTTGAACCCGGATGGCTGGTGGACACTCTGAAGCACTGTGAGAATTTCTCGGGCAGTCTGCTCCAGGATTTGGACCACCTTACGGATGTCCTGGACAGAGTTGAACTTCACAGTTATGTGTGTGTGACACTAAAAACTGTTATCATTGTCATCTGCTAAAGAAATCAACTGTAACACAAACGACCCATGACTTTCTTTTTTCTGTTATTGTTTTCTTATCATAAAATGTGAACAAGACAGACTGACTTTCCACATCTTGTGTCCAGCAGTTACACTCACATGCAAACTCATTAAACGTTAAATCAACACATTTTTAATGGAGTTTGGTTTATGCATCGCATAAATCAGACAGACGGTCCTTATGATTGATATAGTTTCTGTCTTATCAACTTGAAAAGAAGCGAATGCTAGCTATGATGGCTGATTATTAGCGACGCTGCTGCTTAACAAACCGCCCTTCAGTGGTTTTGTCACCGTGTAAATAGTGAAAAGCTTCACAGCGTGTTGCCAACATTTTCCGCGGCTAGCAGCTAGCAGCTAGCTGCTAGCTGCTCCTCCGAGCGCTAACGCGGCGTTGAACGGACGACGGCCCCGCGGTCGGCCGAGCTGCCGGTACCTCTCTGACGTCCTGGTCGGCGCTCAGGAATCCCTGGATGTAGCTGAACATCTCAGTGACGGACATGTCTGATCTGAACCAACGTGTCCGGGCGGCGCAGGTGACGGCGAAGCGTCTGCAGCTAATTCAAAAAGAACATCAACGTGCACGAGAACCGTCCCTTCCGCTTCGACGGGCGCCCGGAGATGACGTCACCGCGCCCAGCTCTGCAAGCTGTTTTTATTTACTTTTGCTTATGATTATGGATAAGGTTAATAGAAATACACATTGCTTTAACACACATTAGCGTCTTCTCAAACATGTAACCAGAGTTGCATATACCGTATGTGCAGCCTGCTGTGGATACCAACATTTAGTTTTTTTGAATCTTTTTAATGAATTAAATGTTCGATTGGGTTTATTTTGACAGTTGTTATATGTTTACCCAAAACACCAAACCTCACGTGTTTAAATTAAATGAGTCTATGAAGCTATACAATGTAAAATTCTCCTCATAATAATAAAATAATGTATATATACTTATTTTTCTGTTTCCAGAGCATAACTTTATACAACAATTGAAATTTATAAATGTAAATGTAAGACAATCCAGAGGCGTGTCTTCCTCCAGGTTTCTGTCTTAATTCAAAAACAGAATCAGCTTTATTTTCTGCTCAGAAATGTGTTGGCTTTGCTCTGCTGCTGCATTACCTCATTCCTCCTGCGGACGGAGACAAAGAGGTGAACTGAGTGATGTGACCTTCACGTTCTGCTCGAAAACACCAAAGTCAAAACATTTGGTATAACTGAGGACAAAATCATTGGTTTGTGGCTGAATTATTATTTACAGCTGCAGACTTTACAATCAGAGATGCTCCCAGTCAACCATTATTACTTTAAAAATGTTTTTTTAAAGCCGTGCAATACAAATGATCCATGATGCCATTGCTTGTATGATTGTGTACATATGTGACATATTTTATTCTTATATTTATTTTTTCATTTTAGATTGTATATACTGTGTTTTGATATTCTTTTTTTTTGTACAATGCATATTCTTTGCTCCTGTAACATGGAATTTTCTGCACCGTGGGACGAATAAAGCTTTACCTTAACTTATCTTATTGTATCTTATCTTATTGTATCTTAATTATTACCTTGTACAGGTTTAAAGTGGACGCTCTGGTGTTTGAATAAAAAAAGCATACAAAAAAGAAGAGGCATAAAAGAAGCATTTAAGCACTAAATACAGCATCAGCATCTTTTTATAGTTATAATAGTTAAAAAAATAATGAAGGCTTCTACAGTGTAACTGCTTCTATATTTGCAGTTGTAAATGCAAATATGCTGTTTAAGATTAATCTAATAAAAGAGTCCAGGGGTCTCCCCACCAAGGAAAGTGCTGCTGGATGGGCAATTTTTCATAATCTGGCAACCCAAAAAATGTTCTTTGCCAAATAAAGGACTTACAGAACACAAATAAAGAAACATTAACTATTAATAAATCCATTAATTAGAGATATTATATAGATAGTTTAATAGCATTAGTTTCTATAGTTAACATTAACTGGTAGAACTGGTTTGCAACAACTTTTCTACAAAATCTAGGTGTAGAAATAAGCCTATAAGATAGAAGGACAAAAAAAGCGAAAGTAAAGGTGAATACATTGTTGAACACGCGTGTGTGACGTCGAGCGTGCTCAGATGTCCGACGTTCGTGAAGGCGTCCCGTCAGACGGAGCTCCGCTCCTGTTGCTCCGTCCCTGCGCCCGCGGACTCAGACTCTCCGTCCGCGCCGCCGTTTGTGTCGCCTGGACGTGGAAATAATGAAGGAATCTGGGGCGCAGCAGAACCTGTGAGATGGAGAAAAGCTCAGCGGACGATGACTGCGTGGATTCCGGAGCCGAGACTGGAGGGTGAGTCGAGCCGAAAGCCCGAGACGGGACACACACAATAATTCATTATTTATTTTAAAACGTTAAGCTTTTGCATTTACCAGCATTTACATGTGGACTTTTAAATAAGGTCGTATTATCACATAATAGTGTCATATGAAACTCGTTTATTCTCACCATCTGTTACCTAATATAACTAGGTAATAAAAGATTTTGTTTACAACTATAAGAAACATAAATTATTGGTCCAGTGAGATCACATCTGTGTTTCTGAAAATATGCTGGAATGTGCATTTTAACGGGGATTTGTCATGATGCGTCGAACCAAATTGTGTGAGAAAATGTGTTGGAGGAGCTGAAGCTCGTTAGATAAGAACGGCAGCTTGAAATCAGCGTTTTTCTGAAGGAAGTTTATGGACGCACGTACGTAACGGACCCAAACACAAATCAGCTGATGGCGTGTTTAGTGACACGGCCCATTATTAGGCCACATTCGTGTCACTTCACTAAAGTAGCTGATAAATATTATCTGACAGTTGGCAAAAAATAGGCAGCGTAACTTAAGACCAAAGTGACTGATAAACATTGTTGGAAAGCATCCCTGTGCCAAGTGACTGATGTAATGTCTGATGAGGGCATGTGGACCAGGTTTAAAGCTGATTCTTCAAAAGAAAGTTCAGTCGAAATCTCCAGCTCATTTGGTAACGAGAGTAAAACCCCCCAGAGTAGATTCAGGAGAGCTGAATGAATCACGGCATTGTTTGCTCTGTTTTCAGCCATTAACCAAAGATGTGCCTGAGTTTCTCCTGCGGTATGTAACTTCTCAGTGTGCTGTTGTAGAGGTGAAGCTCTGGTGTTTGTGTTTGTGAGTGTGTTTCAGTGAGAGACCCTGCATGTCCTCGTACAGTGTGTAATGTGATAACATCCCCCCGCATATGTCTGGATGCTTGTTTCCTATTTTTATTTTTTGTTACATGTCTATATAACTCATGGCCTTATTATAGAATAAAGACAATAATAAAAGTCTAAGCGACGTTAATGTGAGAGGTTGTGCCAAGTATCTCATTTAGTTCTTCTCTGGGTAAAAGAATCACTAAAGACAGATCAACAACATTAATATAACATATCGCGAAAGAACTAAACTAGATTCAAAGAAAGTGGATAAATATTTACAACAGACAGAAGTAAACATAACACAAGTCGACACAAGGCCAGTCGTTCGTGCCAGTTTGTTCTCTTCAGCAGCACGTGATAAAAGCAAAGCCTGGCTTATGTCACATCAGTACATCAGCGATTGTGTGGTCATCTCTGACAGTGCTGCTCTTTATGATATTTTTCTGGCCTATTTCAATATAGCGATAATGAATTTGTAACTGTACTGCGTTGAAGTTGTAGTACTTGACACTAAATGTGTGTAACTCTCTACGGTGTTTGTCAGATTCAGTGGGGGGAAGAAAAATCAAATACGAATCGGCTGAGAAAAGCAGATCTGCACCAGGAGGAGGAGGAGTGGGGAGTAAAAGGGCTGTTAGAGCTCTGAGATTCACAACATCACGTCCAGCCGAGACGGACGACACGTTTCCCAAAGAGCAGCAGGTCAGACGAACAAACCCTGGAAAAGACGTTTGTGGGTGGGGGCATAGGACGACAGACTCGTCCACAGACATTCAGCAAACGTACCAGTTGAGGTGATGTTAGCAGCTGGAGACTGTAATAGGAGAATAGTGGCGTCTGGAGCTGGTGTGTGTGTGTGTGTGTGTGTGTGTGTGTGAATGTCACCATGAGCAGTGAGCCCTCATTAAATCACAAATAACCTTCAGGTCCTCGGATCCTGGTAACTCTTTCGAAAATGACATTTCAGGTGATAATGCGCGTCTGTCGCATTTGTTCCCGCTCCCGGAGGCAGTATCACTGTCACGGCTGTGGACGTGACGGAATTTCAGGTGCTGTAGTTACTAAAGGAGTTTTTTTTGTGTTTCACTGTTGACGTAAAACAGCTAAAGTGTTATACTGGACTGCATTATGGTCAGAGCTGGATCTGCAACGCAGGGAACACTGAGAAACTGGTTTTTCCAACTGGTGCATCTCCTGTCAAACAGTCCACAAACGTGATTGTAAATCCTGATAAAGATCTTCCGTCCCATCCATAGAGGTCACAGGCCGTACAATGCCCATATATTATCGTTCAGAACATAATTGAGAATGTATTGCTTTATATTTAGTCTCTTTCCATCTTCATCAGTTCTGTATCCTCCTCTCCGTGCACGTGGAACTGTTCCACTCTTCGTGGCAAACAGGACTCCAGAGGCCATCGGGTCACTCAGCAGTCAGACTGCGTGACCAGGCTGCTGCCTGTCTGCGCTTCACTTCGCGTTTATTGTCTTTGGACGGAGATGAAGCGAGGAACTGCGGCCAGACGGGGGACTCCAGGCGAGATACTAACCGGCCCTGTTGGGGACTGCTGCCAAATGTTCACACCCAAGAGAGAAATCAAACCAGACCTGCAGCCACACGTGTGCAACACCGGACACGCTTTTACCTCCAAGTCTATTCCAACCATGAAAAGATTTTCCCGTCTTTTTCCCCCATCTTGTCATTCTTTTCTCTGCAGGCAGGGACACTGAGTTTCCCTCGGTCTCATTTTCCTGGAACATTCTGGTCATTTATTATCGGCTCTGTTTCCCTACCAGCCCAACGCCATCATTCTCCGCTGTGCCGTTACCCATCACCAAAGCGTTTTACCTTCCTCTGCTCACCTCTGCTTCTTGCCACACTTCCATCCATTCCTGCCTCTAACCACTAATGCCCGTTAGTTAGATTGATGGCCTCCTGAAGCAGGAAACAGGCTTGCTCCACTGTTTCCTGTTGTCCTGCAGCTCTGGAGACCTTATTAGTTTAGAGACAGAGTCATGGAGAGTGAGTGTGTAGTGGAACAACGATCTCTAATTGTCATCGGACTCCTGTGGGATTAATAATCTAAGGTTGTAGTAGCGCACAACCTATTTAAAAAACTAGAAATTCAGTCGGTCTTACTGCATGAGTGCACGTGTGCCACTTGTGTGTTAACATACAGATGTTTGTGTAAATGCACAAAAATATTCAAATTGTAAATTATGTGTGTGTGTGGAAGAACTTAATGAAATACTAAAACTGAGTGACAGTGTATGACGGAGACATGAAGATTAGTCTGCTGAAGAACCCAGGTGACCTGCAGTCTGTAGTCCAGTCTCCTTCCTGCACAGCCACTCGGTTTTTGAGGACGACCTGATCCTGATCTATCACTTCCTGTTTCTCCCAGATACATGTGTATTTAAACTGCAATCCTTTGTTAACACGATCACTGCCCTCACATGATCCCGTTTAACTAACTGTGCGACTTTGGAAATCAACCGGCTGCACCAGAGATGTTTTTAGTCTTATATATCTCAATAATTTAGATTACAATATAGACGTGTGTTTCCACTTGGATGTGAACAAGTTTGTGGCGGAACAAGAAGGTCTCTGGTTCGAATCCCAGCTGGCAGCTGCCTTTCTACATGATGGGAAAAAATGGAACCTACCTTTATTTCAGTGATAAAATAGCTACGTTTGCAGTCTTATCCATGACTGCAATGTTTCCAGGAATTAGTTTACACCTATTTTTATCTTTTAGACCCTCCCAGTATTTCTGACTGAGAATTAGAACTTTGGGGCTGACATGATCTTTTTCTGCCTTAGCTATTTACATAAATCAACTGAAAGTGCATTGACATAATTATTTCAACATTTTTCCGGAGAAGTCCTTTAACTTGTGTTTTAAACGAAAAAAACACTGTCGTCAGTATTGTTGGATATTTGTCGCTGATGCATGAACGTGTCAGCAGATTTTTAATGTTAATGTGATTGGTTCAAATTGGACTAATTTGATCTGGTTCGGCAGTATTTGTCAGTTTATTCTCTGGCAGCATCATTTATAATCAATGGAAAAATTAAATTAACCAATAAACAAAGTAAAAACAACCAGATTTTCCCCTGAAACATAATGTGATGCAACAAAAGAATGAAGTAGAAAACAGGACCAGACAATTAAAACTCAAGTCCATGAAAACTACTTGTGTACAGTGATAGTACAGTACTTGAGTAAATGTCCCTGTGTCCCTTCAGACAGAAACCGTTGCATTGGTGGTGACCTTTCCAGCTGGACGTCTCCCCGTGTTTAGCCAGATGTCAGCGCTTTATTTGAAATAGGAGTGTGTCATCCTGTAAATCATGTTGATTGCGCTTCGTGCTGTAATATAAACTCCTGTCTCCTCTCTGTTTCTTGTCTCCTCTTTCTCTCTCCTCCCCCCCCTCCCCTCCCGTGTCCACATGGTCTCTCACCTCCCCTTTTTTTTCCCTCTCTCGTCTCGTCCACTGCAGGTCTGATTACAGTCCCCTGTCCTCGACGAGCAGTAAGTAAACCAACGGTGACACGAGGCCCACGGCTGTATCGCCCTAATACACACTGACGAAATAAATCCACTCACAGGGAGGATTGTGTGTGTCTGTAAGGCCCAAAGCAGATTTTAAGGAGGATTCTTTCTATGCCAGTAACAAGCTGCTTAACTGATTATTTTCTTCCTGCTTCCACCATGTGCACCTTCACTGTAATGCTACAGTTATGCCTAACACTACACACAACAAATATGAGCAGCATAAAATAGTTATATTATAAGATAAAATAACATAACATAATTTATTTTCAGCTTTATCACTTTGTGTTACTATTAAGTTAATATCGATGAGTTTTAGTCTGGTGGTCAGAAAAAAAAAGACATTTGAAGCTGTAACTTGGAAAAACAGGTAATTTTGTTGTTTTCTGAGCTTTAATAGACTGAGTCACTGATTTTCAGCTTGTTTCCTGTGGCTCAAGTTTGGGAAGAACTTTCGTTGCATTCCCAGTATTACAACATCTGTCTGATTCTGACCAAAACTCTCTGATTCTAGCTAAAAGTTTTGAGTATTTAATCTTGGTGTCCTAGAAAAAAACATCTACTCCCTAAATCTCATAATTCATTTCAATAAATCATGACACTCGTTTATTGGCAGGACTGGCTGCCATTATCTCTCTCAACAATAATGTTTATGGCTTGATTAGTGAACAGTCCTGCCAGGTAATGGCATGACAGGTTTGGGGTCCACAGACTCTCTTTGAAATAACAAAACTTTAGGAAATTCAGACCTGAAACGATTCCAAAAGGCACGAAACATTGCAAAACAAAATGGGTTAAAACATTTAGACAAAATAACTAATAAGAATCACAAAATGAAAACCAACTGGACCCATAATGACTACAGACAGACACAGTGACTAAAAAGAACGGGGGCTGGCTGGTTCTTAGGGGCCCGAGATAACGTTACTATTTCTGATAGGCTGACAGGCAGGAAATACAGTGTGAGCAGAATGTCGCTCACACAATTTGACGACAAGCCTCCAGGTTCCTATAGAAAGTAAAACAAAGTTGAACAGTTCCAGAATTACCATCTACTGTTGTTTGTTTGCAGTTTATCACACTAATGCGAAGACGTGTCACGAAGGCATGAAATATGAAGCTTACAGGTGCCGCGGAGTTAGACATCTGGTGCTTTTGTATAGACCGGTACATGTGACTGTGAAGATCGGTGTTTGCGGAGGTCGTGATATCTACTGAGTCTGATTGCCAGGTCTCTAGGACTTTCACAATGGAAAGATTATATCCAATATTAGCCTATTAATCGGGTCTACAGGAAGCTGCAGCATCGCGCCCACACCACACCCACAAGTCAGGAAGCCCCGGACACACACACACACACACACACACACTGAGTGAGGGGTTCAGCAGTGTCTGGTTTGGTCTTCCACCTCTGTTTCCTGTGTTACTGATGTATCAGATGAGCGTTTGCCCACTATTGTCTCTGTCTCTGTCACCGCTGAAGGTCAGGGTGAGCCCCCTAAGGAATATTCCTCGGTTAAAGGATCCTGAGACAATAGACACGATGTTTGCTTGATAATATTGAGGCTCATTAGTCTGTGAAAACATGCACACCCCACAGACAGACAGACAAAGTCCAAGAAACCACCGTAATGCATTAGTCAAACTGAGGCTCAGACTAATGATCTCAGCTGAAAGGCCTGGACGGGCGGATGCAAATTGCTGTGCTGACAGATTTTCCAAAGATGTGAAAGGACAAAATACTCATCTGTCTCAGCTCTGTGTGTGTGTGGCTGCGCGTCTTTGTCCTCAGCTGACATGTCCATTTGCAAAGGTGCGTGCACCATCTGTCTCCCACCTCACAGAAGTATATTTAGGTTCTGGTAGAGAGCACACATTTGTGCTTACACAAGTGGTCTTGTCCTCCGACCTTTGACCTCAGCTCAGACCAGCTCCCCAGGAGACAGACTGATCACGTTGAAGCATCAGCATCAATCTGACAAGTTTATACTCCACTGTACGTCCTGTGTGACAGAACCTGTAGGAATTCAAATGACATGGTGTGTGTCTCTAACTGAAAGCTATAAAAAGGTGAAATGCCAAAATCCAAAGGCCTGTGCATTTTTTTTTCTACTCAAAACTGAAGTTGGGGATGTAAGCTCAGCCTGTCAGTTTCCTGCATGCAATCAGACCAGTAGGTGAGAGAATCAGACCGTCTCATTTTAGTGTGTCGATGTTTTCGAGTTAGACCACGTCCTTTGACGGATGTCACCCCTGAATGGAGACGCAGGTTGTAATTTGTCTTTCGTGCTGCCTGCAGCTGGTGTGTGCAGCACCTTGGGACATAAATAGGTTTTGATTCAAGAGGCTTCAGCATTTAATCACTTTCTTTTGGTCACATCAGACAAGTGTCCACTCAGCCTGAGGCCCCAATTGTTTTCTCGTGTGTGTACATGTATTGAAAGCAGAGGAGGTCGGGTGTCAGAGTAAAGAATGATTTTAGACCAGATGGGAGGAATTATTATACTGCATAGGTCAGAGTGGAGATGAATACATATGTACTAAAGGAGATGTAAACAGCCTGGAGGAGCACATGCATCGCTTGTCACAGCTCGAAATTTACAGCGTAGTGATTACAAACAGATGTGGAGTCATGAACGTTTACACCACACTCAGCATCCAAAGGAGAAAAACAGTTTAATAGATAAAAAAAAGAAAACAGGAGACGGAGCGGGACATCCGTTTTTACCAGGTTCCCATTAAACAAAAACAAAGAAAACTCTTCTTCCTCGGCAAGAACGAATAACATAAGTGTAGTGAAAAGTCACAGACATGGAGATGGGAATGATAGCGGTCTAACAAAAGCCTGGGAGTCACCAGCAGATGTTCCCTCGCTAAGACGAGGTCGCTATTTGGAAGCGCTGTTGCAGAACTGACCTGAATACTTTTAATTTACTGCAACTTTTGTGCATTACTAAGCAATCTGAATCATCTTGTGGATTCGAGTAGTAATCAAAACCTTTCTCCAGTGAGGTAACCCCAGAATGTGGGTGCAAATGGATGGTTTTGGGAAACTATTGGTTGTAAATGTTGTGGCTGGGGTCATGTTGATTAAGTCGATCGTAGTTTTTTACCACAAAATGAAACACTTGGCCCGTGTGTGTGTGTGTGTGTGTGTGTGTGTCCAGTAATGCCGGAGGCCCTTGTTATTTCGGCTGAGACAGAACCAGGAACACATGTACATGCAAGTTATTTCATATGCGACACACACTTTTGTTTTCCGGCCAGTGGATTGAATGTTTACTGGTGAAAAATGCAGGAGCCTATGAAAAAATTGCACTTCCTTCCCTGAAATAATTCAAGGTCTACTGTGGATATCGAGTGGCAAGTGCTGAACACCACGCAGACCCGTGAAACTCACATCTGCAGGCAGACAGACGGAATCCGTAAAGGCGCATTATTTTTACTCTTACTTTTTCTAATTTTGGGTTAAAGACTCAGCTGGAATCATCCATCCATTATTATTTGCTCTAGTAACAGCGTGTTGAGGTGTCAGCAGACCCCAGCAACAATGAGCAAATATATTATATGCGATCCGTGTCCTGCTTTAATTATCTTCTAGAAAATTACTGTTTACGGTCTTTCATGCAGTTTCGAAGCGATGGTTCTCATATAACTGGGGTTGCATCCAGCACCCACATCCAGTAACTTCTGTTTCTGCTTGTCTCATTACGGAGTTGGAGGCTTCTTGCGTGCAATTGTGTGTTTATGTTGTTTCATTCGCTGTAATAGAGAGCAGGGGTCACGACGAGCAGAGGGTGAGATGAGAAGCGACGATGACTACTGGGACCTCTCTTTAACTTTTATGACGCCGTCTTCTCTCTCAGCAACTTTAAGCCTCACTGGAAAATTGTAAGAGAAAACGCAAGTAACTAATTACAATTTTTGCAGTTCGCACGTGATTTCTTTGCAGAGGCCGAAGCCACAAACATGTCAGCTGCAGATTTGGTCCTCGTTCACTGAGACCTGGACACATGCAAAGAGACAAAACACTAGCAAAGTCAGAAACCAACAGGAAGGAGGAAACACAATCAAATACAGACAGATGACAGAGGAACTATTTCCTTTTACGTCTGTTTAAATCCTGACAGAAATATTATATTGGCTCATTTTCAGTAACTTAAATGTCATCTGGAGAAGTTTTCCAACTATAAGCACAGAAATATTTTTATAAAGTGAAGTCAGAGGGAGGTTCAAAGCATTATTGTACATTTACACCCTAAACTAAAGCCATAGAAACCTAATGAGTCACCATAGCAACAACGAGTTTGTCCCAGCATCTTTAGCAATGTGACTGTTGTCTGCAGTCTTTCCTAAATTGCTTGTGTTTTAAGTTGTAGTGGTTTGAGCTCTCAGGGCCACCGTACTTTTTGCACCTACATTTGCCCTGTAAAATTGTCTTTCATACATGACAGTGAAAACATTTTTACAAATTGTGGCAAATATATATATTAAAAATGAATTGAAATCTCTAATCTAATCTTTACAAGTATTCATGCCCTAAATTCCGTACTGGTAGAAGCCTGTTTTACAGCCCACACACAACCTTCTCTCACCTGCAATATTTTTGTGTCATTTTACCGGTACCGTTGTAATATTTGAGCCTTCTCTGCCTTTCTTCAGCTCAAACACAATCAGACAGTGGGGAAGATGACGCGCCTCTCTGCGTTAGAAGGACAGCGCCGAGTGTCCGTTTACATGCCAAACCACTCTCAGTCATGTCTGCCAAGACACTTTCAGCACAGTCAATTTGAATAGCACCTGATGGGTCAAGGACCACCCGAAACACACTCACACACACACTCACACACACACACACACACCTGATGCTTTGTTCCTATACTTGAACATGGCGTATGGGATCCTGGCTCCGCTCTATAGGCAGCTTGGATTAAGTGTTACCAAATGTGCATCCTCTGAATCGAGCTTTGAACCGTGACGCTGAGGCTGCTGCTGAATGTGCTGCAGTCAGCTGTTTGCTGATGCTTTCACTGAGGCAGTTCTGTCTGTCAGCCTCGTTGTGGGCCCTTCATTGCGATGCGTTAATGAGTGTGTGCCCATTGAGTGCACGTTGGGATGCACGGGGAAGCATGTTCTGTTGTTCTGGCTCTGCACCACAGCACAATGAATTCATAACTATGCAGTGGAGGTCAGAGGCCCAGGTTCAATTAATAATCAGCAGACAGACGCTGTCTTGCTGTATGTTACTGCTGCTCTCCGGTGTGTGTGTGCCTTCATCTTCCTCATCTAAAGAGTCTAAAATGTGTTTGTTGGTGTAGGACGGGGGTTTGTATATTACACGCTGCTCTCAGTGTTCTGTTTATTGGGGTCTTTTCCGGTCGACCCCATTTTGGTTCATGCCTAATTATCCGCGGGTATTTTGGGATCAAGTCTGACTATCTGAGGCCCCACTGGAAAATAATTTACTGTGCACATGACTCGAAGACCTCAAGTTTAAGTGATTCACCTTTCAGTTGAGGCTCTTTAAAACTGTCTGAATCAGCATATGAAATATATTCTTAGGGGTGTGTCATATGTAGGCATGTAATATCATCAGGTCAAACATTTTCACTTCATATTCACTTCATTTGTTGCAGTAAAACACCCAAACAAAAATGCCAGTGTCCAGCTACAGTAGACAAGTGGGGTCATGTTGTCCCTCTGCTAAGCCAAGCTGCTTTGTCCCATGTCTCTTCAGACCGTGAATGTCAAATGACATCCAAGAACTTGGACAAGCTGTGTTGACTGGCTTCGGTCTGCTCGCTAAGCCTCGCCTTCTAATCTTCTCCCAACAGCGCTCTGTCGTAATCGATCTAATCTACCGAATTCTCACGTTTAAAACTAACCACATCACGGGCCTGATTGCTTTTATCTTGTGTGAAACGTTGAGCTCGGCGTCACAGGCGTACAGTACAGACCTTTGTACTGTAGTTTCTGCTCTGGGAAAGGAAGTCGGCAGTTCCCTTTGTATCCAGGCCCTGCCTATGTTGCACTTTCAGTGATGCCGAGCAAAAAACACGAAGCCGTGTCCTGTTGTGTCTTCTACACAAAAAGCATGTAAACTGTTACTGTGTCAACACATGATCTGTAGATTAAAGGGTGCGTTATGCGCAGAGACGCGGACTTGCAGTTTTCCCGCGAGTACGATGCACGAACGCTGGGAAGCGTGAGATCCAGCTGACGAGCAGATACTCCAGCTCACATCTCAGCAGAAACAAATCCGTCATCACTTTAATGTCTCAGTCACCGTCACAAGAAAAAGAGCATTAAAGAATCAAATCTCTTTTATTCTGTTTTTCTCCTTGTCACGAAATGTGTTTGTCTAGTTAGTACTTTAATTTTTTTTTTGCAAACGTTTCTCAAACAAGTGATTCATCTGTTACAGATTATCTTCAGCTATGGATTCATGTGCGTTTGGTGCTTAAAGCAGAAGGAACCACAGTTACTAACTGTTATTTTACAGAATTTCACATGGTACTCGAGTCTTTACATTTTTGGTCCTTGGCACCAGTCAAACCGACATACGAGCGTAGGCACTTTTTTTTTCTTTACCAAATGACAAACGGGGCCCCCGTCTTAAATTTCCTCCTTCTGTTGTTTTGACTCACACTGAGGGCCAGGCCAGCTAAAGCTGTGACTGCGGCACACACACACACACACACACACACACACACACACACAAACACTGAGACCTTAGTTGAGTTTTCACTGCTAATCACTCTCATATGTGCAGGGGCCACTGGAAGGCGTGTTGTTTTATCTCACATCATCATCCGTGGATATGGCTGCGAACATGTGTTAACGCTTAAACACAGAGCGAAGGTAAAAGGCTCTGAGAATTAGAAATGACAGGCCTATCTATAAATGAACAATCTGTGCACGAGCGTTTATGTCATCGGTCCCGTCAGAACATCAGCCTCAGCTTGAAGATTCGAGTGGATTAACAGCTTAGAGACACGCTCCATCAGAGCTTTACTCGCAAACTCTCATCTTCGCTTCATCAGACCGGGCGACTTAATCTCCCAGTGCAAAGTCTACAAGGTGCTTCCAGAGTTGTATTCAAAAACGTGCAGTCAGCAGCTTGTGTGTTTAGCTGCTGAGTGAGGTTTCTGTCGGGCAGATGCAACTGTGACTGAAGCAGGTCCAGCATTACAGTAAATGCATTAAATAAAAAGTCAGCCCCAGTTAAAAGCAAAAAGCAAAGAAATGTAGTCTGACCCAAGAGTCCTGCAATGAATCCTCGCTTTATGAAGGTGCTAATTTTAAGGTTTTGTCTAAGGTTTGGATTCAAATAGGATGTTGATATTTGTTATGCACAACTAGCTGATAGATGTTTTATTATTTTTGTCCACCCGTTATCACCATTGTGGAAGCAGAATTTATTGGAGGACTGCAGTTACGGGACTATGGTAGCTACCCGTACCTAACAAAGTGGCAACAGATTTTGGGCTGCTCTTTGTTACTGGTCATCACATGTGTGTGAAGACCAGTAACAAAGACCAGCCCAGACTGTACAGATCCAGTTGGATTTCAGTGTCCACGTGTTTCAAATAACGATATCAGATGCCAGAGAGACAGAAACAGATTCTAATGCGATGAGGCAGCAAATAAACAGGTGTGTGGCCCTGAGTGGGTACATCAGCCTGTCTGCAGCGCCGAGCCAAGATTAGATTCTTATTTAATCCCTGAGACATTTCAGTTACAGACTCCCAAGAACTTTAGATAAATAAAGACGCATAAGGTAAAGAAAGAGACGTGGAATGGTGAGATGGAAACGAAGATTTACCTTATTTTACGCTCGGACTCGTGATAAAAGTGAGAGATGTGTATAGATACTCTACACCTCAGCAGGTCCTTATCCCCGTGTTTGGTGTCTTGATGAAGATACATGTCAGGGAGACAGACTCTGATTTTAATGGGATCAGGCAGACGTTGAGGAGCAGGACATATGTGCCCTGGGATCCAGCTTAAACCTGCAGCGGATCATTGTTGATCCTGCTGTCATTGTGTCTTGGATTGAACTGACCCACAAGGACACTTTGCTGTAGCTCCGGGCTTCGGTAGCAGCTCGAAGGCGAGACGGATCTCGATCCTTGGCTCTTCTGTCTGCTTGCATGTTGTCCCTGTGCTAGCGTGGGTTTCCTCCCACAGTCCACAGACTTACATTTAGTGTAGGTCTGATAACTAAAAACTGCCCGTCGGTGTGAATGGTTGTCTGTCTCCTCTGTCAACCCTTTGACAGACCTCCGACCTGTCCTGTGACCACTCGTTGTCTCCGGGATCAGCCCCAGCCCCCCCTGCGACCCTGAACGGGATAAGCTGTACAGATAATGGCTGAACGGAGCCAAAGTTAAAGCCACTTACTGAACCTGATGCCTTCAGACTGACCTCATCAAATCTTTTAGAGTTAATAATGTTAATCTAAGGACTCTGTCAGTTACAGAGGGTGGAAATAAAATCAATCTCTGTTGGAAGGAAGTTATCCAAGAGCAGGAAGGTTTCACCAAACAACTGTGGAATTAAATAAAACCAGGTCTCAGTACCTGAGACGGACATTCAAACGCACCTCTAAAAAAAGTCTGGCAGCTTTACCCAGAGTTCAGCTGGGCGACAGCGCCCAGTCTGACCAGAGCATGTGAATAATTAGAACATACATTCTCCGTCCTTTTTAAACCCAATTTTAAAAGTACGTTTTTATAGATTCTTCAACTTTATTTTTACAGCCAAATTGAAGTGTATTATACAAAACTAAGAAGCACGTAGGAGCTGACGTTGTGCCTATTGTCACGCATCAGTTCCATTCAAACTTTGTCTTGTTTATTGCTCTGAACCCTGAGCTGACTGCGTGATTAATGGCCACCTTTAACTATTGTCTCCTTGTAAGCTGATCTTAACATTTAGAAAATGTCACCTCTTTGGTCAAGTACAAACTGTCCTTTTGCAAAGGCCAGTGGGACCCCTGAGACAGAACCCGTCCCTGTTTGGCCTCTCTGTCTCATGGAGCGATTCTGGCAACGCTCAGACAATCTGCTTTGCCAGGGACAAGAAGTCTGTGTGTCCTTTCCCAAACTAACTCAAGGAACAAACGAAATAGGACAAGTCCCCGGAGAACTCGTATAAAGACAGTGGGAAAGGTGCTTGCAAAAGAAAGACTTAACATGAAGATAAGGAGAGATACTCTCGCTGTGTACATGTACACATGCAAAAATGTCAACACTGGATCAATGTGACGGTGTTTCGGTATTTTTGCAGCGCAGCAGTAATTTTGCAGTACCTGGACCCGGGCGCTCGGCTTTTCCCAGTCAGGGGTTCGGGGGGGAGGCTACACCTGAATGCCTCGCTCCTGCTGTGGTCTGCCACATTCCTGGGAGCCTCAGTAATGACCTCCTAATGGCACTAATGAGCCCCGCTCCACACGGGTCTGCTGGTGAGGGGGGGGGGTGAGAGTGGAGAGCAAGATAAACACTGAAACTGGAAGAAAGATGGAGCTAGATGGGGAAGAGTGAAATGGAGAAGGACAAGGAGCAAGAGACGTGTGGGAAAGGGAAGGAGTGAGCAGGAGACGGCAAACAAAGCAGGGAGATGCGGCGTTAGGGGAACGTGTCACGTATGAGTGACATTTAGTCTCATTTACATCGCGTGTGTCTTTCATGTAGAAAGGTGGACAGTGAGCATGTCTGATTTTTATGTGGGGAAACAGAGTTTGTTTCCTGTCATAAAACCGCAGTAACTTTTAAACTTCACAATCTCAACTTTAGTTACATAATTTGAAACAAACCCTGTTCGTGTTTTGACTTTTACCCGAATGTAACTGTGCTCTAACTGCCCTGCAGAAAGACACGGATGATGAATGTAATAAAACCAAAAGTTTTCAGGCCATTAACCACAAAGAGTTCGAACTTGATTCTTTGTGTGTAGTCTTAACTCGAAAAAGTTCATTCAAATTTCTGTCTTCTTTCCATTCAACGTCTTTTCTTGTTCCTCCTCCCTCTCCTTTCGATGCTGCTGTATGTGGAGGTGAGTTATCCATGGGCGAGCTCCAGGATCCCTTCCTCGTCAGCGTCCACCTCATAGCCGACCCCGGCCAGGGCAAACGCCTGCAGCGTGCGGCCGACGGCGTGCTGGCGTGGGTTCACCCTGAGCTGCAGCTCTTCAGAGTGTCGGAGCGGGCCTCCGGCTCCCAGCGCCACCGGTCCAAGCGCCATCAAAATGGCAGCCCGGCAGCTTCCTGCCAGCCGGCCTTGGCGGTCATCCTCTTCCTGCAGGAGGCATATGGTGGCGAGGAGCAGATACTGGTGCTGCACCGCACTCTCCAGAGGCCGCCCTGGAGGTACCACCACACTGAGAAAGTCAGCAATGGCCGGCGGATGCTACCCCTGACACCGTGCAGTCAGGACTTTTTCACCCTGTCCCCTGGCACGCCGCTCTGGGCCGTGAGACAGGTCCACTACGGGAAGGAAATAGTGCGGTTTACGGTTTATTGCCGCTATGAAAACTACGTGGACATGGTGCGGCTGTACAAGCTGCTGCTGCAGCGCAGGGTAGCGCAGAAGAAAGAGGACTTTTGCTTCTTTGTGGTGTACTCCAACCCGGATATGGAGATTCAGCTGTCGTTTAAGCGGCTCCCACGGGGACAGTGTCCATCAGCGTTGGACTCAGCAGTGATGGAGGTGAGGGTACGGGACGTAGGAGCCCTCGTGCCCCTGCTGCCACACCCCTGCAGCCCCATCAGTGAGGTCCGCTGGCAGACGGAGGACTACGACGGAAACAAGATCCTCCTGCAGGTGAGTGTCTTCTGTTGGTTCTCGCACGTACACGACGCAGCCGATTACAGCGACGACCTCCACCATCAGTGTAATCTGTGTGTTAGCGGCATTTATCAGCGGATCTCACTCAAAGCTGACAAACGTTTGGTTCCTGATACCTGCACCTCCATTCTACAGCTGTTTGAAACAACCTTTTATTTCTCGTCATGACAAAATTATTTTACGGTATGTGGCGTTTTCCTTTGTTAAAATATGAAACTTTGGTGCAGGATTGCTCCTTGATGATGTGTACTCTGTGTGCATGAGGAAAACAAAGGAAAATCGAAGGCACTTCCATGCACGTAGAAAAAGGAGAAGCAGAGAGAAAGGAAGAAGACACAGGGTGGGATGTAAAACAGACTGTAAGGCCAAAAATACGCTCCTGCACCAGACAAAGGAGCATTGAGTCTTTTAATTTGTCACAGCTTTGAACCCATCTATCCACTCATAAATTTAGCCTTCCATCCTTGCTGCACTGTCAAAGGTTTACATGCACACATCCAGGGCTGTGCCGTATCCTGTTGTCACTCAGTAAACCGGAGATAAAAACTCGAGTTTGCATACGTGTCATAATTTTGAAAAGTGTGGTGGGAGTCCAAGCTTTGCACCGCTTTGAGAAATTTAAGGAGTTTGACCTAAAAACTGGAGCTTCCCTGTTATTTAAAAATGATTCAGCAACAAATCAGAGGTGAGCCAAACATCTGTCGATTGCAAGTTGTGAGAAAACCCCGAACCAATAATGGCTGGAAACACATGGAATTTGTTCCAGCCCTGAAAAAACAAACATGACCAACATAAGGAGATCGCGGCTGAGACAAAGTAAAGATGAATGACTTGAATTATATCGTGATAAATGCACAAAGACACACTCACTGGTTTGGAGGATATCAGTTTCAGGGGGGGACATGTGTCCGAGGGGTGGGAGCTCCTGTAAGTAGTTTTGAAAGTTCAATCCGCTTAATCTGCAGTCCATTACTGGGATTGGAACATCTGAGGGAAACAAGAAGCTAATCTATCATGACAATGGACCATATGCGTGACGCTCAGCTGCCACCTGGCCTGAAGTCATGAGTTCGTCTACGCTGTAGCATTTGAAAATGAAGTGGACCGCAGCTTCCGACCAGCCTTTGCTGCCTGCATCGGGTCGTCTGTGTGCCGTTGTGTTGTTTTAGTTGTTAATGCTACAGATGCAGATTGTGGATTAGTGTGTAGCTGTGCTGTTTTCGTCTTGCTGAGGCCGGATCTCTGGCCGACCTGGCTTATCCCGACAAAACTGAAGTTTGCACGAGTGAGGATCTGACGGTCTCTATGCCAGCAGCCTCATTACTCATCGCCCCCTACCAGCTTAGCAGCATGTCGTCCTCAAAGAAAGCAGGACACATCCTGTCATGTCGTATTAGCAGACAGAGGCGTGCACGCTTTCACCCAAACATGGACTCAAAGGATTCTGGTAAACAGCAAACGCGTTCAATCAACCTGCAGCGTCTTCGTGACGGTCCGGATCCCTGCTGTGGCTTTCCTACAGTATCATTACGTTTTAAATCACGGCCTGAGCTGTCGACGACATTCACGCGTGGGAGAAATAAGTATGCAGCGGTAAAGCCGCTTCATGGCCGAGAGGGTGAAGACGGAAGACGAAGTCAAGGAGGGACCGAGGGAAAGATAAACAGGAGGAAGTGGACCGGACAGACAGACAGACACAGCACAGCAGAGCCAACTCCGAGACACTGAGCAGGCAGAAACAAGAACGACGGCTGTGTTACACTCACACGCAAAAGCCCCGACTAAAAATGGCTTTATCTTCACAAAAATGATCAAACTAGTTTCTCATTCACATCTCATCATATCTCTACACGTTTTAGACTGTTGCCTCTTTTCTAGTGGAATATATAAATACATAAACTCGAGGTCCAGTTATTAGCTTTTGTTAGAGCTTTCGGCTCTGTCCCATGGCATTTTCCACTAAATGCCCCTTGCTCAGGTGTCACCATGTGACCGAGGGACCCAACCTGCATAGACCACATGAAACAGATGGTCATTATACGCAGATAACTGGAGGATACCTGAGCAAAAGCCATTCACGACTGACAAGAGCAGTGGAAGAAAAGCTCCAGAAAAAGCGGCATTAGAATTAAAAATATTTCAGCGTTTGTGTTCACAGGTTAAAAATAAATCTCAGTGTTGACGCTGTGCAACTTTCTATTCACTTCAATCTTAAATCTTCAAAAAAAAAAAACTTAATCCTGTCTGTTCTTTCACTTGTATCTCATGTAATGGAAACTCTTCGTCTCACAGCCTTTGGCCATAATGTTTTCTCCTGGATTTAGATTGTTGCTGCCTCGTACCCCCCTTGTAGGTCACTTTGGATAAAAGTGTGGGTGAGATTAGGGATGTTATACTTAAACGCTATAAATTACAATATACTTAAACATATAGCGAATGTGTACGGTGTAAGATAATACAGTAGGTAATAATAGAACATACAGTATACAATGTTCAGTGTTTACAGGAAGTGGTAAGTAACTAAGTACATCTACTCACCTACTGCACTTGAATACAATATTATTTATTTGTACTTGTACTTGTATGTAGAATTTATAGTATTTCTAGTGAGTTGCTTTTAACACTTTTTATTCCACTACATTTATTTGACAGCTTTACTTACTATTACCACTGCAGATGATTAATCCCAATAAAAGTATCGTCAGCTAATAAATTATGATGTGTTGTTATTGCATATGAGAGTGTAAAAAGTAGTTAGAATCCGCTGTTTAAAAATACCTTCACGATTCTTAACACATCTGAACTAGATTTGTGTTATAATAGGATAAAGTCGGCAACGTCATTAGATCCACTGTACAATCTAATACAATCCAACAGAGCAGCTCTGCCATGAATTCTGTCTTTATGTGGTTAGAATGTCTCGGTTTTAACGTTGAAACTGTCAAAAAGGTGATAATTCTGTCATGTGTTTATTATTGTGGTCACAGTGGGTGGTGGAGTTTTATTGGACTGCATTATATCGATATATTAAATGAACGAGGAGGCCGAAACGCCAGAAGCACCTCTTCATATAATCCACTCCGGTACGACTCCAGAGTAGAGTTATCACATTTTTGACAGGTTCAACTTAAAAACTGAGAAATTGTCAAGGTAGAATTTATGACAGGACCACTGTATTGGGTTGCATCGGAGTGAGTGGCCAGTGAGTGCATATGTTCCCAGGTGGGATCAACAATTGTTCATTTTTTCATTTGTTCATTTTTTTAAAAACCTTTTTTAAAATGGCTCAACTTGTGAAACTTGAGACACTAGTCGAAAAACCATCTGCCGATGCTGTATTTCTTCTATTTTCATATATATTCAGAGCAGATGATCTCTCTCACATTTAAATCAGCAAACATTCATTTTCTGATATGCCAAGAGGTAAATGAATTACCTGTGACATAACTTTTTTGCATATCAACACCAATAACACATTTAATTTCTAATCTACACTATATGCATTTTATAGGTAGGATGTTGTAAATCACAGTTCAGCTCTTGGGAAACTTTAACATTTGCTTCCATGATATTTATAGTTGTTGAATACGAGCATATGGAAAACCGCACACTCCCCTCGACCCGCGTTGTCCTGAGGCTGCTGTGGAAAGTTATTGCTCGTGCTTGTGTTGAGCCGACATCAGAACCGAAACGTGGAGAAGCCATCAGCTTCAAGAGAAGCAGGAAAACACAAAACTGACGGAGAAATGAAATGAACACTGCCATAGCTGCTCCACATGTTAAAGACGAGAACGTTTCGCCGTTTAGCTCAAAACACACATTCCCAGACATGTTATTGTGGATGTTTTACGTACGATCCGAGCACAGATCCACCGAACAGGACTCTCGGTGTTTAGGTCCATAATTGAAGGTGGGATACACGTGGGGCTCGTCGACACGCTGATGGCTTCTCCAGCTGCTGCTGTTATTCATAAAGTGGCCAGGCTGAGAGCAGGGGGGGCGTGTGCAAGCTTTTATGAAGCCTCAGCTTCCCCCAACGCCCTCACTCCTTCACTTTTCTGCCTGTGCATTGCGTGAGGAGCCCTCGACTGCTGAGGGAGGTTAATAGTCGTGAATGTGCACCTCCTTCCTTTGTTTCCCCTGTGGCCTCATATTTCACCAAATCTACAGGAACATACAAGTGGGGAGGTTCGTGTGCTCACTTACACTGCAAACACCCCCGTTTAGAAATGACAAAAATGAAATTATCTTTCCCACTGTTCACTCTCATTGCATTGCCAGCATGAACAGGGGGAATGAACGTAGCTGCCAGAGTATTCAGTGCTCAAATTATTTCCTGACCGTTGTTTTGAAACACTGTTAAACTCTGACAGTGATGATGAGATATGACTGATTATATAACACTCTCTGACCTGGAAAAAGAGCATAAATATTGGCGATAAAATTTCATAAATTCAAAACAAAGAGGAAGATTGTGAACACAGATTGAAAATTTGGTGCGTAACAAAGCGCTCATTGTAGCTGGAGGGAGTCTGTGCCTGTCGTGGTAGAAACCACCTGCAGAGAGGCTCTGTCAGCCCTGGTGGGTCCATGGGACGTGCATTCAATGACAGATACAGACACAAAGCTCTAACAAGGCAGCAGGAGCGATGGGATTCACCCTCAGATGCTGAAAAGTAGATTAATTATGAAATGGCTGGTAGAAATAGAGTTGTGAGGGAGAGAGGGGTATTGGTATTTTAATGTTGTACGTGATGGTAACCTCTTATACAAAGTGGTGCTTCTGTGCCACGTAATTGGTGGAACAATCATATCTTGGCTTTGGAGTCAAATTTGGATCCCCGTCCATTGAAAACTTAACCCCAAAACTAACTAACGTTTAAATATCCCTTCATCATTATTAGTAACAAAAATAGTCAAGGCGACTGTCTGATGAATAAATGAATAAATGGAAAGGTTGTGATTGCTTCTCTGTTCCTCCCTGCTCAGGTCCAGGCTGCACACTTCAGACAAGACTCCTGCCACCTGTCATCCCCATCACTGAGTCAGCATCCGCTCCGTCCACCTTCACCCGCAGCGCCGCCTCCCACAGAAACCGCCGGCACCACCACAGGGTGACGTCTCGTGCGAGACTCCACGAGACCTCCTACACCTCCCTCCCCCTGGCCTGCGAAGAGCCTGACGAGCAGGAGCCGTGGGCCGACCGGCACCATCCGGACAGCTGGAGGACCCAGTGGAGGGGCCACCGGTCTAGCTCCCTCTTCTCTCTACCCCACCTGGGCTCAGCCAGTTCCCATTCCACGTGCTCGTCTCCTGGACCCTCTCTCAGCCCCCACCACAGGAGCCACTCCCTCAACAGGAGCTCTTCTCTGATCCCGCCCTTCCGGCTCAACGTGGACGCCTGATCGGTGCAGAGGAGACAGATGTGGACACAGGGAACAAAGTGAATCCCGGCAGCAGTGTGGACCTCACGGTGGTCTCTGCGTACATCAAATCCAGCCTGCCACAGACTTCACGTCCATTATCTGCACCACCAGAAGACATCGGACCCTCCCTCTTCCCTGGCATCCCAGAGAACTCCTACCGGGCTGCCACACTGGGCCGGACTCCTAACCGCTTCTGCACCCACGGTGATCCGCCTACGTTTATGGGCCCACATATTCAAGGCACCAGTGTAAATACAAGTGCTGCTCTGTCTCTGAGCGACGTTTCCATAAACCACTCAGACAGCTGCAGCATTATCAGTGCACCAATTGAGGAGGAGGACAAGGCCGAAGAAGACGTCCAAGAATTCTACATTTGAGCAGGACTCGGTTCCACCACTAATGTCAAAGCTCTGGGCTGAGACACTTATAAACAGCTCTTCTCTGCCCACTGGTGTCGAACAGTAAAACTACAGGCCAGTGGAGCATGGCTCAAACCGTATTTAATGTCCTTGTGTATATTATTAACTTTTGCAGTTTTGCATGTAGATTTGAGCTTTGCAAACGTGAGGTCACACACGTAAGTGAACATTTAAAGGAGCAGTCACCTAACTGTGCACAGATACACTATGCAATAAAATTATTTCTCTTTCAGACATCCTCCACACCACTACTTTAAGGCAATTACCGTCCTTTATCCTGCATTTTATCGTAGCAGGTTGTGTTTGACTGTGTGCTCTTAACTTCACTTATACTATAATTTACTTAACTTACTTTACTTGTAAACTCAGTTGACAGTTGATTAGCTGCACCAGTCCTGCAGTACATCCTTGTTACGGGATTTATTGCTGAGAATTCACAATCATTTCTGCACTGCGTTTATATGATGTATGTGGAGACCTCGAGACATGCTGATGTAAGCAGGTTACAGTCCATGCGACCAAAACTTCTGATACAATATAATGAGAACGAAAATAAATCAACTTGGAGGTGACTTATTCAGCCTGTTTCATGCAGAATTCATGAGGGTTTAGAGTAAAAGCCCCGTAAACTACCACCTACCACCAACACTATGTTGTTGTCCTCAACTGGCCTGGAGTGCAACTGCAAATGCTCACATATCATCTTAAACCCTAAATGCATCACCTGTTAAACAAAGTTAAAAAAATATTATAGTGCAGATGAATTTAACAGCAAGCTGATACACACATATCTCTCACATATGTTTCTATCAAAAAGTCCAACTTTGTAAGCCGGTCAAGGCTGCAGATGTAATCCACAGTGTGTTTGTAATGTTTCCACTGTAAGCAGCCTCCTGCTGCTGGAAAGAGGGTTGGTTGGTGGCAATGAGACATGGTCTGAAAGTCCAAAAGCTATTGACACAACCCATTTAACCATTTAACCTAACTTTCTTTAAATTATTTTAACATGCATGCCCTCACTTTAGTCTACAAATACTCATTAAATTATTATAGCTGACTCAATCTCTCCCTGTTTCACCCTGAAGTTAATATAAAAAGGTTTGACAGTTTGGTGAATAGTGACACATGGTCATCAGACACGTCTATCAGCACGAAATATAGGCAGCTAAAGACAACGAGGAACAAATTAAATAGTAAAATGCACAATTACTGACACAGTAGCTGCAGAAAACTACAGAGTAATAAAAACTGTAAATACTGAAGTCTTTAAATGCAGTGCAGTGCTGCCCTCTTGTGTTGAGATTTGAGGTCCAACGTGCTGTTCGGACATGTCTCCATATCCAGTCATGTTTTTATCATTAAGCAGCTCCATCTTTGTTCCAATCTCTAAAGCAATAAATGTAAGTGATCCATCCTGACGCGTCTCAGCACTGATTGTCAGAGCGGTTTCACTGTGTCTGGGGAAACGGCTCAGCTTCTCTCCACAGTTTGAGCACTAAAACAGCTGCGAGTTCGCCTGTGTGGGCTCCCCACAGCCTGAAGAGGGGCATCCCATCAAACTGCACACTAGTTGCCATGGCAAAGTCTCCTCGCAGGCCTGCAGAGGTGATGTCATCATCAGCCAATCAGCACAGAGCATGGTACAGTCCATGGCTTCTTCAATGAGGAAAACAAAGTTTAACGTATTTTGTATACACACGTTAATTTTATGCGCAATTTGTGTGAAGATGCACACAAATTGATGGGTTAGATCTTTAGAAGATTTTTAGTAGCACAAGTTGTTGGGCTGTGAGCATAGGGGATTGAATTTAACTATAATCAAGTGCAGCAGCCGTCTTAATGAGCACAGGTCATGCAGGTCACTCGAGTCGACTGTCTGCAGCAGGTCATACGTCTATGTCAACTTGAAACATGCTTGTGAGAATTAAAATGTAAAATTCAGGCGTGTTTGTTATAATAACACATGGAAAACCTGGATCGACTCATCTTGTTTCCACCTTGGCGACGACTTTGATGATCGTCAAAGGCTTTTAAACTGTACCTTGAACACAGGAGACTTTAGAGTGGCAGCAGATGGTGCTGCAGTGCAACAAAAACACTTTGAACAGGTCAACACATCTACAGGATCTACAAGTACCTGGATCCTGGGTTTGATCTCAGACATCGTCCCGGCTGCTGCACTAGAAAACATTTAGGATCACTGTGAAACACCTAAGGTTATTTGTTCCTGCGTTGTTAAATGACTTCACAAACTGCTGTGTTGGCTCCTCCCCTCGTTTTCTTGTGCTGTTGGTTCCCTGCAGCCACGCTCATGTTCCTGCGAGGTGAACCCTGCGTGGCACACGTCCCCTCACGTCGCCCCTCTCTCAGTGCCAGCACTAGTGGCTCTAATCCGCCGCCGCGTACCTGGCAGATCGCTCTGGAGACACCGGCGTTGTTGCAGCCTGGTCCGAGCCTGCACACCAGCATCCCCTCTAATCCCTCCCCGCCTGGACGGCCCGAGGGCCCTGGAGCCTGCAGGGAAGTAGGGCACTGGAGGTGAAGCAGACTGAGTCCGTGTTCTGTGCATCTCACTTCTCTCATAATAAACGACTGCTCAAAGAAACACACTGAGGTGAAGAAGCCAAAGTTAGTACATTACCCAACTAAATGGGCTCGGTTATTCTCCACCACTGCACAGAACCAGCTCCTTCCTTTAGTTTTTAGTTTTGTTGTTTTTGTGGTTGTTGTTCTTTATCTTATTTGCTGTTTGTCAGCTGTTTTTTTCTGTTCATGAAGATTCTCTTTAACGGTCCTCATCTCTGCGTTGAATGGAACCTAAAAAACTAAAAGCTGTATATTGTAGCGTTTTTGCACTGAGAACTCCTCCTCCTTTTTTCTCCTTCTCCATTCATTACTATTTTCCCAAAGGTCAAAGGTCACAGCGTGGAGGGGGGACCCGGGTGAGGGGTCTGAACAGAGGGGCCAGTCTCCACCAGTTGGGGATTAAGTTGCTTCCATGTGGAGAAAGTCAGAGGCGTCACGGCATCACACAGACATTTATCAATGGGCACATTTATTGTTAGAAGGGAACTTCTCCATAATAAGCTGCGTCTGATGCCACATTGAGTTTTTCCAATTTGCTACACGGAAACGTTGCACGAGAAATTTAAGAGCTATTAAGTTCCTTGTCTTCACCCTTCGAATACGACAGCAATGACTTTTTTCAAATAATGAAGAACTATTGTTATTTTTATTAGTAAATGACACTTAAATGTGTTTGAATCTAACTGAATTGATGTAAATTAAAAACATGACAGGGGAACTCATTGATCCTCATTGTGCATCAAATCCATAATTTCTTGTATTTGCATTAGCAGGAACAGAGCTGCAGATTGAGACTTGGTCTAGACTCTGGCCCCTTTCACAAAACTTCAGACTTGAAACACGTGTCAAATTATTCTTTGTGTAAATTTCAGCTTAGCCAAGTGCTACTATTAATATCATTAATAAATCATTCTGACCTTCAGCAGGTGTTGACCATGTTCACTATTCCAGGTTATCATTTCAGCATGCCAACTTTTTTAATTAGCACAAAATACCAGAAGTACTCATGGTAAAAGGATCAATAAAACAGTGCCGAACACTCAGTCAAGTGCTGAGCACTTAACTCAGGGACAGAGCAGCATTAGTAAAATCACTTTAGCTTGTGAATTTTCACAATGGGGGTCAATACATAAATGAACTGTATTCCATTTTATTAATCTGAATCAGATAGCTCACCAGTAATTGGATTACAGTACAATATTTGCTTTCGTAGTGAAGTATGAGGTAGATGAAAATGGGAAAAAAGTAGAATTAATTATAAAATGCACTTGTATATAAAGAAATGTACCTTATTATGTTTCATATTACACAAAAGCTACTGCAAGATATCCATGTTATAATTATTATTAAAATGTGCATCTGTTTGGCCATTTCCAGAGTGGTGACTGGAGAAATTAAAATGTTGAACTATTGAACTGTTCGTTGTGAGGGGAAAACCTGCATTGTCTTTCATGATAATCCATTTGATAGTTAATAAAACAATTTACTCAAACAACAGATGCACAGAAGCCATTTGTTTTCACTTCTAATCTTTCATTTATTCATTTCACTGAAGGACTACGATCACACATTGTCGCACAAGGAAGCAGCTGGGGTTAAGGGCCTTGCTCAAGGGCACTACATTGGTGTTAACGAGGGTTGGGGAACAGCGATGTGTCTCCTGCTGGTCCAGCTGTGTCCGGGTAAACCCTGGACAGCGGGCCAGTCTGTGACAGGGCACACACAGAGACACACGGAGGCAAGCCAACGTTTACACTCACACCCATGGCGATTCAGAGTTGAAGTGAGAATATTTCACAGCATTAATGAAAACACGCCTGCTGGCGGCAGAGACGAAGATTAATTGTTTGAGGTAGTTAAACATCACTCTGATTGAGAAATGTCCACGTTTTTTCTTAAATCTTTTGATTTATCATTTTGGAGAAGCTGGTTCGGATATCAGGCCACTACTTAGCTTTACCAGGCTGCAACCAAACTGTCGGCTCCACGAGCAGTGAGGATGTAATGAAGTAAAAGACATAATCCAAGGCAAGGATAGGGGCATTAACAATTTTAGTAAGCAGCTCCTATGGGGCTGACACAGTCGACTTCTCCAGAAATCATTATTTCTGCAAACATGAAGCTCTAACAGCCTCCTCCAGAGGCCTCCGAAGTGCAGGGATAAAAGCTGCTGTAGATGGTGGCATCTTTTCGAAAACTGTCTTTGATCAATCACTGTGAACGTCCAAGTCCTTCAAATTCCAAATTCCTGTGTCAGAACTTGGGGCATTGGGTTTTAAAGAATGTGGCGATTGCATTTAATGAAGCCAAAGCACGGCTCCACTAATTAGTCCAGTCCAATAATGGCTGGAATCCCGTTAGACAATGCAGCCAAATACCTGATGGCTACAAATCATGTTCCTTCCTTCATGGGAAAAAATGTCCACAGTTTATTTTTTGCTGACTGTCAAATCTCCAATTAAGAGGGGCGGGGAGGGGGTGTCACTCCTCAGCGGCTTGATTCAGATTATACTGGACACAAATAAATGCACTGCTGGGGCAAAATTACAACAACCTGTCAGAAGCTTCTCCCTAAATGTATAAAGTTTCTTATTTGGTATAAAGAGTTAAGGGCTGAAAATGACAGATATGAGGACAGACTCGATAAGGACAAGACAAGAAATTTGGTAAAGACACTCAGATTTATCTCAGGATGAATTTGAACTCATCATCCAGACAAGCATGTTACAACTTACAGCTCCAAAGTTCTACAGAACATGTTCAATCTAAGATGTTGGACCTTTAAAACACACTTTCAAAATGACAAAAAAAACACACACGCTGGTATTTTTCCGCCTGCAGCCCGTGTCTGTGCTGAGCACTAGGACAGTGTTTCCTGTCGATGACTGAGACCCTGTTATTCATCACATGAGGGAGCAGCAACATGTTCATGATGAGTGAGTTCACATTCCGTAGTGATGCCAATTAGAAACACTGACGCAGCAGTGTGACGCCGGGAGCACAAATGTCTTTTGATCATCACAACAAAGGGACGAATGACTTGTACAGTACAACAGAATGAATTTATGAATGTGTATGAACGTGTATGAATATGTTTGTGAGGACCAGTTTGAGCTGTGAAACCCTTTGAACGAGGGTATTTTTGGTTGGTGAGTATGTTTTGTCTGTTTGAGGGGGGAGATGTGGTTTTAGAGTTGGGGGCTGGAGGTGGGTTTAAGGCAGCTGTAAACAGAGAGAATCACCGGCTTTGTCCAAAGTCACTGGAGGAAATTTGACAGCACATTCTGATATGACCAACATGTGAACAGGGTTCATAACCTCCTTATTATTGCTTATAAGGAAAACGTTTGGGTTGCCAGACTGTGTGGACATTTTCAAGCAAACAACATGGCAACCCAATCATGTTTTCAGGGTTTGTAACTGTTTTTCACTAAGCGTTAGTAAAAGACATATGACATAAAATGACCGGACCCATCATTTTGTCTTGCACAGCAAAGTGTAAAAGGTCTAAAAACGATTGACGTGGCGTCGATTTTGTCATATTGTAATTCCAATTCAAATTTGAATCATTATGCCTATAATTTGGTTCGCAGATCAGAACGCGTGCGTGCGTGCGCGCAGCACTGCGCCGTGCGCGCCCCCGCGGGAGGCCGGTTCGGGATTTGCTGCCCGGTGACGTGCCTCCCTCCGCCTGACTCCATATAGACCCGGTACGGACGTCGCCGACGGAGACCGCAAACACGGAGCGAAGCGTTCCGGCCTAGCGTGGTCTTATGACCGCAGACTGCTGCAGGGACAGACCCGAGGACCGAACCAGAGACCGCCGGGGACAGAGCAGGACAACATCTGGAGTGGATCACCTGTCCACAGGTAGGACTGCACCTGCACGTGCACGTGAACGGACGAATCACAGAGCGGAGACGCTCGTAGATGACAGACGATTACGTCATAAAGTCTTCGTGACACTTAATGACACCAACATGTCTGTCAACTCGCTGATTCTGCCGGGTTATCATTTAGCATAGTTACATATTTGCCAAATGCATGCATGTCCCCACGTGTTTATTAATAGAATATACATTTTCATACATTGTAGGACACTCTATCCTGAGGTTAATACATTTTTAAAACCCAGCAAAAGTGTTGCACACAGCAAAAATGAAGGGGAATGAAATCAAATAAAACCGGATGTGATTAAATCCATATCCTCTCCCTTTACTGTTGTGTGGTATCACAATGTGTTACATCACATGTTCACATGTGCAAATCCAAAAGTGATTTTTCTGAAACACAACATGATTATTTTGTCATGATACAAATTAATACAAGTTGGTCCCACTGACCTCAGTTCATTTTTTGGTCTCGTAGGATTTTCTTTCTCAGACCACCTGTTGCACCCTGCGGACATTTCCTCTTCTGCAGCTCTTGGGACATGCGTCGCCTGCCAGCGGCTTCGCTTTTCATTTGCTTCTGGTTGGTGGAGAGAAGCCACAGCAGCGGCAGCCTTCAGGACAGCATGGAGGAGCTGCACACCAGGTTCGCCCTGAACCTCTACCACACGCTCACCGAGACGGAAAACAACTCCAACCTGATCGTGTCTCCGGTCAGCATCTCGCTGTCTCTGGGGCTGCTGCAGCTTGGGGCCAGGGGCAGCACGCTGGCTCAGCTGGAGGGAACACTCGGATACAACGTGAACGGTAGGATTCATCCCAGTTTCTACACACAGTGTGCAGCAAAACTGATCAGACAGTGTGGAGGACGTTGCAGGAATCATCTGAGGCGTGCTCACAAACTGGCACAGAGAACACAAATATAAAATGATGGGAACAACAGAATTTAGTGGGCGGCGTGATGTGGATCAGCGTTGTGCTCAGTTCTGTCGGAGGCTGCGCCATCTCACGGCTCCTCATGCTGTGAGCTCGTTGGTGGCCCTCAGCGCTGTTGGTACCAGGTGGTGTGGAGCGGTGCTGCTGCTGCACAGTGGTGTCTGGAGCCATAATACCTGCCTCCACACTAACTCTAATCTCATTAACCACTACTGCAGCTTGGCCTCTGGGTCGAGAGGTGGCTGTGTTTAATTATAAGCAAAATGAGAGTTGCAGCTGCTGTTCCTTTCGCCTTCATGAGGTCGTGACCTCAGGTGTTAGTCGGGGGTGACTGTGGGCTGCAGTGGGCTTTAATTTAGCAGGACAACGAGAGTGTGATCTGATAGCGATTCTCATTTTCACTATAAAACAAAGAAAAGCAGAACATAATTTTATTTCAGGAACAAATGTTTGTTTGCTTGCTTCGATAAATCATGATCATGAAACTTGCTGGTAATTCTGAATCAGTCAACCAGCAGATTAATCCACTTATGGGTTTAGCTCCAAAGTCATTTATTTGCAGGTAAACGTTTTGTTCAATTCAGCACCGCTGCAAAGGAAAGAAGCCACCTTTGAGAAGCAATTACACCGTGTAAGATATTGGAAGTTTGTGAAGGAGGGTTTAAAAAATGCAAAGAAAACCAAAAAAAAAATTGAATTCCTTTGTCCATAAAATCACTGTACTCTTAAAAACACCAGTGTCCTTGCCAGCTGTAATAATAATTTAAAAAAGAAAGAAAATCGAGAATGCCAAGAATAATATAGTAGATACTTAGATAGAAATAAAAAATTTTTTTTTGATGAAGGTGGGATATGGAATATTAAAGTAAAGTATTTTATTTGTAATTGTACAGAGAAATTGCAGCCCGTGAACAGACGGAGGGTTAGTCCTGAGGCACTGCCGCTATGGGCCGATCTGCCATGTCCCTAACACACCTGTTTTTAGCTGCAGGGGTTCCAGAGAACCCGGAAGAAACCTACACGAACAGGAGAACATGGAAACTCTATACGGAAAGGCCCTATCCAGTGCAGGGAATCAAACCCAGCACATGTTTGCTGTGAGGCAAGAGTGTAACCACTCTTCCACCGTGCCAGCCAACATCAAACATCTACCTCCAATCTAAAAACACGTGCACAACAACAGCAAGATGAAAAAGAAAAGGAAAGCTCACACATGACGGGGGGGAACCTACGCCTGACAGATTCCACCTACTCTGAATGTCTGTGCACACTTTATTGCAGTCATAAGCGAGTGTGTGTTTGACTTGAGTTAGGGTAATTCCATTTACAAATGCCTGGTGTTTACGAGCTTGCAAGATTCCCCGTGGTTCACCAGAGAATGCGTTAAACAAAGCTCAAATTAAGTCAAATGAGCGTTTGTTTGTGCACAGTCCTGCAGGGATGTGATGTGAGTTCAGTTAAATTACTGCTGGAAGAAGCGAGGTGCTGCTGAGTCGAGCACATTGAAATTATGAGTATTTTAATTTCAGAACAAGACAAACGGCATATCATTTTTTACACAAATGCAAAACCATAATTGTGCACCCAGCTTTTCTTATACTGCCTACAAAGCTCAAAGTACCTCACTCGTCCTCTTCGCCTCTTGTAGACGCCCTGGTACAAGACTTGCTGCTGCACTCACAGAGGGACGTGGGGAACACAAGCCAGGGGACGTGGCTGCAGCAGACGTGCACATTATTCATCCAGAGTGGTGTCCAGCTCCTGTCTGAGTTTACACAACGTGCAGCATCCTGGGCCAACGCCGGCGTGGTCCAAGCCAACTTCAGCCAACCCAACCACACTCGCAGCCAGCTGGAGAGATCAGGACACAATCACGGTAAGTAAGCAAGGCAGATTTAGAAACGGCAAACAGCTCCATTAATGCATTATTTATATTGAAAGTGATTGAAATGGTCACATGTAACATGAAATTAGACAGTTTAAGTGTTAAACCTAAAGAGAATTATCACAACTCGGCGTCTTTTTGTCATTTTTCAGCTTCAATACATATTTTGCTTTCACTGAATATCAGTATCAGTCAGCTGTTTTTCGAAAACAAGCTTTGATAAATTTTGATACATTTCTTTTGAATCGATGGCGATCAAGAAACAAAAGTGGACTGGGATGATGCCGTTGTGAAGCTTGGCTGCCCTCTAGTGGCCAAAAAAACTAATTTGCGCCTCTTTAAACAACAAATGTGGAACCACTCGTTAAAGAAACATGATCAGATTTCTGTTGTGAACCATTAACTACGGGACAAACCCAAACCCACATCATTTGTATTTACATATGCTTCTCTCCTGACTGCTGACTTCAACAACATGGTTCTTACATGAAACCTTGAGCTTTGCCTTATTAACGCCTAGATGAACCGTGGCCCCTTCAATCAGGAAGCAGCAGCGGGGAGTTGTCAGGTTCAGGTGAAGCCCAGGCAGAGGCCCTGTGGTGGGGCCACCGGCTGCAGATGGCTCTGGTCAACACAGTGACATTTAGGGGCATCTGGCAGAAGCAGTTTCTCTTCACCAACACCCAGAACCTGCCCTTCATCCTCTCCGATGGGAGTGCCGTCAAGGTGCCCATGATGTATCAGGCTACAGAGGTCCGCTTTGGTAAGAGACACCATCAAGCTGTTTAAACAGCAGGGGACAACAAATAGCCTTTTGTCCCTTGCCAATTATCGTCATCGTTGGCAGGTCAGTTCAGGACGTCGTCAGAACAGCGATACACTGTGCTGGAGCTGCCGTACCTGGGCCGTGCTCTAAGCCTGCAGGTGGTCCTGCCCAGCGAGAGGAAGATGCCACTGTCCTCCCTGGAATCCCAGCTCACTGCTCGCCAGCTGGCATCGTGGGACACGGGTCTACGCAGAACCAGGATGGATGTTTTCTTACCCAGGTGATAATGCGCCCAGATAACAAATGTTTTTAAGACATTTTCAGGTGGTTTTTTTAACAGTCCTGTGTTCGCAGGTTCAGAATGCAGAACAAGTTCAACCTGAGATCTGTGCTCCCTGCTTTGGGCATCAGAGATGCCTTCAACGCAGGAGCAGCTGACTTCACTGGCATATCAGGTCAATACATCAATTCGTTAGGAAATTCAGATTTTTACTAGTTTCAAAGAAACAAGCATCACTGAAGCTCTACTGACAGCTCACCGTTCGTTTTCTTGCAGTGGAGGAAGGTCTTTACGTGTCTGACGCCTTCCACGAAGTGAGAATAGAAGTGACAGAAGATGGGACAAAGGCAGCAGCTGCTACAGGTTAAAAACATTTGCATGACAAACAGATTAAAAAATATCATACATGGTTTCTAAAGAAATAATTTGTACCTTTGCAGCTATGGTGCTACTCAAACGATCTCGCGCTCCTGTTTTCAAAGCAGACCGGCCCTTTCTGTTTTTGCTGCGACAGATTAACAGAGGTATTTGTTCTTCACTGCATGCTTTAGCTTAGCAACGTACATTATAGAGCAAAACTTGCTGTAATATTTTCATCAGACCTGCCACTAGTCAAAGGTAGGATAATCTGTGGACATGCATCGCTTGCATACATAACTCATCTTATTTTGTTGCATTCTCCATTTTAGGATCCATCATGTTCATGGGCCAAGTTATGAATCCAGCTGACCAAGCACCATAAGACTCGTTTACCCACACACACTTTCACTACCGGTATTTATTGTGGATGAACAGGAGGCTCTGTGGGCACTTCAGGAAGAGGGACAATATTTTTGTACATATCTGTAAATAAAATTTTAATACATGTTTTTACACTCTGGTTGTCGTTGTTCGTTTCTTGCATTATAGAATTGTCTTTTCTGTCTGATGTACTGTTCTTAAAAACACGCACCACAAATACAGAGAAAAACAGAGTCACGTCTTTACAGAACACTTTATTTACATGGCCCTTCACAGTGTAAAATAGAAACTTTATTCATGGAAATACTTACAAAAAGGCCATTTTCCACTGAACATTCTCTTTAAATAGTACTCTAGGGTTATTTACATCTTTACAGTGTATTCAAAATAATCTTTGTGTAGCGGCCTCTTCACGAACAAAAAGAAGTATGGCAGATTTTGGTCCCTGTCCAAGGAGGGAGGGAACGGAAGAGGGCTGTCCTCTGAATCCGAAATCAACTCTTGACCTCTAGACCTTAATTCAGATTCTTTGTGTATATTTGAGAAAACAGCCCTAACCCTAAAAAAAAAAAAATCTGCAGAGTGTTTCTTTTAAATTACATTAAATAAACATTCTCAAATGTACACAAGTGCATTCGTGGTTAAGTGCCAAGAAGTTGGTTTGAGATTCACGGCGGAGAGTTTCGGGGTTGGGGGTCACTTCATTTGGCAGCGGCCAGCATGTAAGGACATGCCGGCTTCCAAGACCTCAGCTCATCAACACTCCAGGGGACAACGGTGTGTGTTGCACATCAGCTGTTTCAGGCTCAAATTATGATTAAAAACGGGGGTGGGGGTAAAATTAGCTACAATGTTATTGCTGACTATGATGTATTAGTATCAGTTCCTGAGCATTTTTCTCCCTGTATTTCAACATTTGTAACCAATGATGTTGCATCATTCAAAATTATTTTTACTTCGTGTGGCTCTTTCTGAGAACCTGCACTGCAGAAGACTTTTTCAGCATATAAACTCCAGGCATAATGAAAACTGTGCATCAGTTTTTTTTCCCCTCAGAAAACTGTTCATGCTTAATTTACCACTCAATTGTCAGTCAGGTAGGTAAACCACAAGTTGACAAATTCAAGATTTGATTTGGACCACAATTCATACCCATTTAAGAGCTGTCAGAGTGCTTCAGTTAATGGAGTGTTTAAGGAAAATCTCAACAGCCGACATGACGACAGGTACTCATCCCCCTACAAATGCCTAACATGAAAGAAGCCATAATATTAAAAGAAAAGTGACTCAATGAAAGCGCACAAGGAGAGAAAAGTATTTCACTTATGTCCCCACTGTCTCCTGTTTGACCCTGAGTTGGCTGAAAATACGCACACGAGCATGAACCCTTCATAGACTGCTGGGCTTCCACAGATAAAACATGGCTGCCATTTGTTTCTCTCTGGAAATGTCCTGCACTCTCTCGTTTACCCCACCTCCCCGTGAAAGACTTCTCATCCTTATTTGTCACCTCAAAACAACATCCCTAACCAGGAAAGGAGAACATTCGAGTAGACGAGCTCAGGACAGCTTCACAGATCAGAAAGCAACCACAAACAAATGGTGTAAAGCCCAAATCTCTCATTGCATAGGCAAATTCTTGCACCTGCAGCGATGATATGCTTCCTCACTCACCATTTTGGATTCATCATCCAGGGTCAACACTGCCATTAGTTCATACTGTGTGTAAACCAACACAACCATCAATGTTGATTAGATGAAGACAGTCCACTGAAGAGGTGATAGGTTGAGAGCTGGATGCTGCCTTGTCTCATCGCTGAGCTCCCCCTCACCACATTACAGGAGAAGAGTTTCGAGGATGTGGAGGGTGATCGGGTTTATTATCAGTAAGTCGAGTGTGGGAGGTAACCAGCCTTAGAGCATCTCCACGTGGTTCATGTTATTGGATCTGTTGTGGATCTCTTCGAGGAAGTTTTCCAGCTGCTCAATGAGAACACGCTTCTTGAACCTTTGCACAGAACAAATAACAGCAAATGTTAAAACACACGGATGCAAAGAGGCCCAAAAGAAGCAATATTTTAGATGCTTGTACACAGCCCCAGGATATACTGGAGCAAATTCAAACAGTGGTAGGTTAATGTGGTGGGGCAATGAAGTAGATACAGGATTTTAAAAAACTGTTCATATCAAACAGATGTCTTACTGATGGTTCAGGTCTGGGTCAGAGCTCTGGTAACTGAGGTAACTGCTCCAAAAATCCCAGAGCAGGTTCAACCAGATATTAAACCCATGAACATGTGGTGAACACAGGTGTGTTCGTTAAAGACAATAAGGTTTATTATCGTTTGTTTTTAGCTCTACCACATTATGTTTGTCTGTACTTAGATGATGATGGACACCTTTCGTGAGCAATTAATGTAGAAAAACCGGTCATTCTAAAGGTTTCACATTCTTTTTCCTGCCACTGTAGTTATTCTCTATTGTGAAACCAGGACCCAGGATTCAGCTGATGCGATTTGTTCCAAAGGACATAATAGCATTGCTGTGATGTCAAAGACAGCTAAACTCTGTACCTGGCTGCCTCTTTGATGATGTTTTGGAGGAAGATGAGCCGAGTGTCCAGAGTACCCTGGATCTGTTTCAGAAGGAGGAATATCTTCTCATAGTCTGAAACAGAAAGAGCACGTGAACAAAGATTAATAGCTTGATTACTGCAGAGCTTCCAAGACACATAAAGCCTTAGTACTAAGACCTATAACATGAAACAATCTTCAGAAAACATCAGAACCAAATTACTAGTATGTATTAGCATGCTTGGCCGATAAAACGATGTCATAATAGAGCAAAAACGACTAAGGAGACCTATTATTCTACATACGTCTGCCAGGTTTTCTGATCTCCTTGGTGATGAGCGACCTCAGCTCATTGTTGACCTTTACTGTCTCGTTGTGGATGTGCTTCTTCAGAGCTGCAGGTGACAGGTAGCGAGGCGGCTGGTCCTCCACCAGCACCAACTCAGCTCCTGCTTCGCTGCCCAGCGACAGCTCTCCCACAGGGGGCCGCCCGTTCTCTTCCTCGTCCTGGGTGTCTGAATCCGTGTGGTTCTCGTGGTGGTCAGCGGGCCCCGACGGATGATCCCCCTCAGAGTCTGAGCTCCTATCTGAGCCGTAGTGGTTCTCATTCATGTGGTTGATGATCAAGTCTGGTTCAGGTGCTCCGTTGTTCATGTCCATGTCTAAAAGAGCAGAAAAAAAAACCCCATTTGTTTAATTGTTAGATAGAGAATTCATACATTAACTCTCAGTATGATCCACCACAACATCTAACACAACTGTTGCAGATTTTTTAAATCAATTCAAACACCAAGATTTGTTTGCTTGCAATGGGAGTAATACACACCTCAAGTCACTCATAATTCGAAGGAATCATTAATTAATCGTAATTATTATTATTAAAACCGAGAACTGATTCCGGTTGGAAACAGTCCTGGGTGCTTCCAGTCCTGTGTCGTTCTCACCTTCTGTAGGTCGAGGACTGGCAGGGGGCGATACCGGAGGGGTGTAGGCCCTTCCCAAACGCAGCAGCGGCGACATGCAGCGGCGTCTCTTGGGACCTCCACCCTGCATGTTGTTGTCTGCTGGTCTCTTCCCCTTGTTCTGAGGGCCCGTCACAAACTCATCTGCTTCATCAATCATCATGCCCTGAGAGAAAGCGAGGGAGAAAATAGATGAGAAAATATAAATTTGCATGTTTCTTAAACAGTAATTTTCCTTTGTTGGTTACTCATGAAAGAGGATCAAGGTCAGTGTTGGTCTAAGTCGTGGGATGTACCTTCTTGTCCAGTTTGAAGGGGTTGCCAAATGTGTGCAGGCGTTTTGGCTGCTCAGGGTCTGCGTCTCGAAGCGGCTGAGGAGCAGCTTTGAGGAAGTCCTGATAGTTGCCCATCTGGGCAATTGGCACGCTGTGGAGCTGGTCTGGACAGGAAAAGATTATTAATTTATTAGAATTTATAACAAGCCAACACTCTGCAGTCAGTTTTAGTTTTCACCCCGTCATAATTTCCTGGATGCACATTTAGAGTCTACGGAGTGACTTACCCGAGTCCTGCCCTCGGAGGGTGCAGACACTGGTGTTGAGCAGATTCCTCCTCATTCGGCTGAGTTGGTCCAGGATGTGGCTACGAGGGATATCATAAGGATTCCTGAAGCTCTGAGGTTTTAGGCCCTGATGAGAAAACAAGACAGATGGTGTGAAGTGAGGGATGTGAGTTTAAATTCCACCTCCCTTCAAGTCAGGAAAAAACATCAATTTCTCAAAATAATATCATATTTTGGTCATAACAGAGTGGATACACAATGGATACAGTCTGATACAGTCCAACCATTTTTCAAATGCCACAGCGCTCAAGCACCACAACGAACTATATATAAACCATCTCAATAAACACATCATGAAAACTGCTGAAGGGGACAGGCAGCAGAGCACAGATGACAAACACTGAGATTTAAACAAGGACTTGCTTGAGATGAGCATGAATTGAATCACATCAAATGCAGTGAAATAAAACAATTTTACAATATTGATCTGTATAATTACGCCAAAGTAATTCTTACTTAGGAAAGCTGAGTATAATCAATAATGATCCCTCTTTACCTTGTTTAGCAGCGCCAGATGAAAGCCTTGAAACTCTTTGGGGTTAAGCTCCATGGGCAGAGTCGGAGCCTCTCCTGTTAGACTCTGCAGCTGCTGGATGAAGTCCCTGCGTTGGGCCAGAGATATACCTCCACCCCGCCAACGCACCTTGATGCCGGCATCTGATGGTTGCTTCTTACCGATTGAGGCAATCAGGCGATCATACTCGATTTTTGACTGGCAATGTGAGAAAATAAGGTTATTATTAGGAGGGCGTTCTGTTGCTCTCAGTGTCTCACACTTAATCTTATTAACTGCTATTTAGCATTTATGAGCAGTGGTGCTACAAACACACCTCAGCCTCCAGTTCCTTTGAATGTACATAAATAAAACATTTTCTGCAATAACAAACTTAAAAATACAACCTGTTGGCTGAGCTTTTTCAGATATGAGACCACGCTGTAGCTCAGGCCGTACTCCATGTTGTCAGCCAGCAGGTTTGGTGCCCCCATGATTCTCAGAGCTTTCCTCACAGACTACAGACAGAACGGAGAAATTATATTAGTAAAGCGAGTTCACTTCTTTTGCATATTCATCAAAAGAAATACACCTCAGGGAACTAAGGAATCAAGTCCACTGACCCCAATATAATAGGGAGGCATGGTCTTCAGATAGTTCTCAAAGGACTGCCGCCATTTGAGGGTTGGCTTGAACTTGTGCACTTTGATCAAGTCGTCTGCAATAAGCCAAAGACAGACAAAATGTTAAGGGACAAAAATGGGAGTAATAATGAGGCAGTACGTACAGAGAGATAGTGAGCGCAAAGCCTCTAGCCTTACCCAGAAGTGGCAGAAGTACTGGGTAGTTGTAGGGCATTACAAACAGGTTGACACAGTTGAGAGCTGTGCTGGCCTTTAAGTAGCCAAAGGGTTGGCCCAGGTCGCTGTACTTGGCACTGTTACATACAAACACCTAAAAAAACAGCAGAAAGCATTATTGAATGTGTGGTCAGATTAGAACACTTCAACCAGCATAAACAGACTGGAATGTAGGCATCTGGAAAATACATAGCTTGGGCTGAATTTATACGCATCAGTATTACTCGTGCCAAAAATCTGACCTACGCCTTGATAAAATAAAATCTGAACCTACAAGGCTTCCCTCTGTGATTTTCAGGCTAATGTTTTCACAATCATTATTAACCTCTGTCAAACGTTCAGTCTGGCTACATGGGACAAGGCGTTGCACAGTGAAGACGAAGGTGCCTAAAGGATACGCAGACTTACTAGCACATAAAACAAGAAATTCAATTATAGACTCAATAAAATTGGAGAGATTACTTTTCCTAGATTGTTATGTAGTAGTTCAATAATGTTCAGTTTGGTCTGAGGGTTGTAGCAGAGAAAATACAATGATACCTCAACTAAAAAGGTTGATCTGTTTGTCTTTAGCCTAAACTCAGCTGTCCTTTCAGATGAGTGGTTGTTCGAGTGCTGCTGTGCTAATGTGCAGGGGGGGGGGCGACCACGCCATTTAAAAACACAACGACATCAGTGTGCCAACAAGCCTGTTACTGTTAGCACACTAACGTTACTTTAACTTGCCAGCATTTCAAATTATCGTGACCAATACACTGACAGTTTGGACATTCATCTCAATCAAGGTTTGAATGAGGGGCTGTGGCTCAAGTGGAAGAACAGGTCACCACTAACTGCAGATCTGACCTCTCCAACTCTTCCAGGCGATATGTGGAAGTGTCCTTATAAAGACACTAAACGCCATGTTGCTCCTGTGTGCACCCCCGCCTACTTATTGGTTTAAAGTCTTTTCCAAATGACTAAGTGTAATGTAATCTGTGAAACCCTAAAAGTTTCTGTACAGCCTCAACTGAACCACAGGAAATACAGTGAAGCATCTAATGCTGCATTTGATCAAATTCACATCACAATAAAAATGTAGCTAGGTAAGAGACTGATATTAAAATGAAACCATCAGCGGTAAATGTTAAAGCTTTTTAGATTTCAGGTTTAATGCTGAAGTCCTTCCTCATCCAGTGTTAGTAGGTGTGTGTGTGTGTGTGGATGTTATTTTGTGGTTGGTGCTGTACCTGCCAGCAGGTGTGCGGGGACTTCCTCTCTAAAATGTACTGCGTGAGGGGCGAAGGTTCCAGCTCATACTTGTCAAAGGGCACCTTGTCTATCACCATGGGCTCAGCGTCGAGACAGGAGAACCGTACGTGGGGGTGTGCTGAACGTGGGGGCTGGGTGGGTCACAGAGGTGGAGGCAGATACAGTACATGTTAAAACACATTGCAATAAAACTGCACTGAAAACATGGATATGCAAACTAAACCATCTAACTGTTGTACTAAATGATACATTTTTGGATATGATGCAGTTGTTGTCCACAAATAAATATGAATAAAACATGCAACTGTTGCGCCACCTGTTTATTCACATACTTTACCTTTTTTGTGCTATATAATATTTAAGTTATCTTCACTACTTTTTGTTTTACTTCCTTTTTATTCTATTTTCATATTTTTTGTTGAGGATCCAAGTGAATCAAAAACACGTTTGTTGGCTGTTTTTTTTCATTGCATTGTCATTACATTATATTACACGAAGCTACTATTTGCTTTCTTAGAGATGTTAAAAAATGGGGAGGGTATTCTTTGCAAAGTTCTGAATAACTTTAAAATGATTCTGTTGTTGTCAAATGTTTAAGATATTATTGCAATAAATGCAACTGAGGCCTTACAGGATATTATAAATGGCATGGACAATCCATATGCAGGTTCTTACCAACGTGGGAGAGTTCTGGTCCGGCCAGAAGGCCTCAGGGATAGGCCAATGTCCAATAGGGACACCAGTCTTTGGGTTGGGTCGTACATAGATTAACTTGTGACAGCAATGCCAAGGCTGCGGACCACTCTTCATCACCTCAGCGGGAGCGTCTGCAGAGAACCATGGAGAACAGGTTTACTTGACAGGTACAACAAGATGGTGTTTGTGAGACTTTAAACAAAACAAAATGTTTTAATAGGCTGAGACTCTGTGCAGGCAGTTATAATATGAGCATGGGGATTAAAACCGTGACAACCACCAGCTGTTTAATAATAACAGTGAAGAAATAAAGGGGAGAAGGTTAAAAACAGTGTTTAGCAAGAGAGCAAAGAGCTTCTCTGCTACACAAACCGATGCAAACAAGGTCTTTCTCCTAAATAAAACGAGGAATAAGGATTTCCTTAGGACAAACAGACGTGTCACTTACCTTCTAGTGGAGGCGGGTCAGGCCCCGTCTTCTCAAAATTTATCACCACTCCGCTCTGAATTTTCTGTACCAAAGACTCCAGACACTGGTTTAACATACGCTGAGAAAACACACTATAGGAACGTCCTGCAACACACAAAATTGCATGTATTTATTCTAAATGCCACTTGGGGGCAGCAGGAAAAAAGGCTGAGAACAACTTCTGACTTCTTGTCACATTATTTATCTACGCTGTGGTTAAGTTGGCACAAAGGTGCCTATTTACAGATAACATTATCGAGAGACATTATCATCCATTTGAAAATGTGATTCTGTGCTAATGAACGTTAATCGAACACTCACTCTCTTTCCCTGTTTTTAGCCTTTAGGTCCTTAGGAAAATGTCACACCATCTGCAAAGTGTTTCACTTTCCTTACCAGCTGGAGTCACTTTGTCTGCCGTTCGGCGCTTGGCAGGTAGAGTCAGTTTATTAAAGCTTATGTGCCGAACAGGTGCTACTGGAACAGGATTAAGACCATACTGCAGTGTAAACAAGGTATGAAAAGTAAATAATGACCTCAAAGAGGTTCAAAGGCCTAATTCAGTGGAGGGAATCTATAGAAATGTGTGATAGTTATCTGTGGGTTGATCACACTGAGTAACCTCTTACTTGGAGTCAAGGTGGAATATTATCCACAGTCCATAAAGTACTTATAAGGTCAGCTTTAAGGAACAAAACCTGTAATAATTCAAATTAAATATCGTTCATTTAAGTAGCTTACTATACTGCTAGCTTACAAAAGTTTCACAAACATTTCAGAGAAGCACCAACATTATGCATTTGAAAATGTCAAAAATAAAATTGCTTTAAATTCACTGAATTATGATTTTCTGAGGATGATCAGTGCCAGTATTTTTTAGATAACTACCTTTAGATTCTTCAGATAAAAAACTAGCTGACCCAAATCAATCCAGACATACTGTTTACTATATTACTATTCTGATCCAGTGCCAGCAAATAAAACTTAAGCACAATTTGAATCTCTCATAATGAAAATATTCCAAAATACCATTTAAATGTGAAGCATGCTCTCTCTCTCTCATATAAAACACTGCAGTTTCTGACTTTATATACACAGTGCACAGTCAAATGTCCACTGTATTGTGCTCATCTTCATGGGGCTGAATCAGTCCTTTACAAAATGGATGCAAAAACGTACATTTGCATGAAATGGAGCTCTAAAGCTCTGAATATGCTTTAGCTGATTTGTCACAGCAACAGAGGAAGAACAGTGAAAGCCACACAAGTACAGACCATGAATGAGATGGTGTCATATAAAGCTCAAACTGATCAGTCTAATTCAGTCTTCTGCCCATTTACTGCCTCCAACTTCACCTTTAGTGACCTTGCTATGCACCCATTCACTTACTCATTTCAAAAGGCAGTGGCTTTGTGTCAGCTCTGCCATCAGCAGTAATGGACAGGCAGCATGTACTGTAGACTGTCCAATGACAATGGAGCTGTGTCATGTTCTGCATTCAGCACCACTGACTACTCCAGAGCTTTGGTGTGCTCTGGTGTGCGTGTGTGGATCATAACCTGCCATCGGCATCGTTCTGGTCTGTTCTTCCTGCCAGCTGTTTCCACAATTGGGCAGGAAAGAGAAGCGATAAAGTCTACATTTATATGTGGAGGCTCTTTAAAGCAGGTAGATAGGCAGCCAGGTTTTGCAAGGGCTTGAACATATCGTGACGGGTGTGTGAGTGGGACAAAGACAGTTCCAATTTCTGCAGGAACACTTGAACAAAGCACCCAATTCCTTCACAACAGCTCCTGCGGAGCTGCACAGTAGTAAAGTCTACGTCGTGCCACATTTGTCCTGGGTTATTCACTTTTTACTTTTACAAACTTGTAAAGACAACCAAGTCTTCCACATTGAGCACAACGGTCTGAGCTCTAGGCAGCAGCTCACTGAAATGAAAAACTGCTGCCAAAGCAATCTTTCAATCTATCACTATGTCTTTTCCTTAAAAAAAGAGAGAACTATAATTTTCCCATTTCTTTGTAGTAATGGTGATGATTCATCAGCTGTGCTACAGACTGTATTATCAGACAGCTATTTTGATGTAGCGTTATAAATACTTGCCACAGCATGTTCCACAGGGTTGTGTTGTAGAAATTGGGCCTGTGTCATTCCCAAGAGGAATAGGTCGATGTTTTTGACTAAAATAAGATTATTATGGCATCTATTTACATAATCATTAAGGGTACAAAATAAAAATCTATTATGCTAATCTCAACAGCCACAACTGTCTTAAATATCCTATTGACAAGACTAAAAATCTTCATTTGTTATGTTAAGTCTATTCTATTCTCTGTTTTATAACTTATGCCTGAAGAAAGGAACTGAAGAAAAGACTGAATATGTAGTCTTGTTTCTCTTACAAGTTAGAACGACATACTATATAATGTAAAAATGCATATTGGTTAAATTACATAAATTGTTAAATTGTTATTTCATATGTACAAGCTAGATGTTTGCTCAGATTTTATCATTGGCAACTAAAGCTGGAGCAATTAAGTCAATGTCAAAGTATTCCTTGTTTTGGGAAACTAGTAAACACTCTGGGTGTTTAAGAGTTTACAACTAGTATTTTTGCAATACAGAGGACAGGTTTAGACAGGGAGGAACGCAACAGAAAAAATGTCATCACTGATGTGTAATAGAGGCGCGACACTAAATCAGCAGAGTACTCATTTACATGTCCCTGCCTGTTAAATGCCATTTTCTCACACACTCTGAAAACTTGACAGAAAACCTGTTATAAACTGCAGGAACGAAGCCTAATGCAAGGTAGGCTGTTTTCTCAGAGCTTTGACAATCCCTGACAGATACAGAAAACAGTATAAAACGACTTAAAAGCAGAGAAGCACTCCTCGTGACAAGTAAACTACCCCAGCGAGGCTCCGTTTAGGCGATGCATTCCACAAATCACATTTTCTATTCTCCAGACGCCTGCTTATATTCAGTCCTCCTACCTCCAGTGACCTCACACATGGGGGTGATAGGGGAATCGTCAGGTGGGACTCCTCCGAGGGGTTCGGGCTCCACAGAGGCATTGCCAGGGATCCGCAGCACCAGAGCAAAGAGACGCTGGTCCCAGCGGAAGGGCTCCTTGGTCAGCTCACTGCCTGGCAGTGGCGTGGTCAGAGGCAGATGGAGCTGAACGGAGGAGGGAGATGGAGGTTGAGGTTTAGTCTGGATTTTGCCATGTTTTTTAGGCAGTTGCAAAGTATTTAAAACATCTATTAGGTATTTAATTGACTGCAATTTCCAAGTATTATCCCGTCACAGCGACATGAGCCGCTCAATCATACGGGCCCTTGAATAAAGATTGTTTTTTTTTCATTGGCAGCCCAGACCCTTTATTGTCCAAGGAGCTGCAATTAAAGTCCAACTGCCCCTTCAAACATCACTTGGTATCTTGTGCCCAGTCTGCACAGGCACAAGCCTGAAATTATCACAAAGGCCAGAAATTAGATGGTGGCCTCGGAACCAAGAATTAATTGCTTGTGTCTGACCGGGACGTTTTGCTTTTCAAGCTACAAAACTAATGACATGTTAATAAAGTTCTGTTCAGTTCAAACAGCTGAATGGCAGAACAAATATTTTTTTATGATCATTATTTTCTGCCAGAATAATTTTGTGACAATCTTGTATCATACACCGCTATGTTGATTCTACGTAAATACATTTTATAATCCTATGGGCCTAAATATTGATAGATAATAGAAAGTGGTTTAATTGAAGTAACAGATGCTTGTGTTGAAATGAACACAACGATAAGAGACTGTAGTTGTCATCCAACCAAGCAGGAAGCGCTCCTGATTGGCTGGGACCCCTCGCCTCCGTCGAGAATGCTGGCTGACCTCATCTTGGACTCCGCCACTGCTGGTCAACTTGTTGCCGTCAGTAATGGCGATTATGATGGCTGGTTCCAGGAAAAAGGGATTCCTTCCCTGAAAGAAAGAGGGGGGGGGATGTTTTCACGGTTAAGAGCCAACAAGAACAACATGGCAAATTAAAAAGTGCATTTATAGGAGCCATGAGCAAAATTCATGTTGAAAAACAGCACCTGTATACTTATGGCACTTTAACGTCAAAGACATCGAAGGGCTCATTTTATGGACAACTTACTGAGGACCTATTTTAGGCAAGTGAGTGTGTGAAAAAGAGAGCCTTAACTCCAGGGAATAATAAATAGAAGCAAGAAGAGTACAGTCTTTAGTGCAGTGGGACTACATCTATTCCTGTGAGACAAGTATTAGTGTCTACCTGCAGTATATATTCACCCTAACCTCCACGATGGAACATTACCTGAGGATCTATATGAAACCTTTTTTCTGCTGGATCTCACAATATTTCCTGACATCAGCACACCACCACACTGATAAAATGAAATTGGAGCAGCGCTGCATTTATCACTATGCATCAACCCTGTGGGGATCTCAGAGGCCACAGAATAACTTTGTGAGTTAACAGTGCAAAACCTCAGTGTAGACCACCACATCCTGTCAGCACCTCGGACCTCGCTACTGATTCACCCAGAATTCATAAAGGCCATCCTGTTCTGACAGTGGTGCAATTATTAATAGATCTGGGCCCACTCAGTTTGGACTCAACCTGCAGGTTTTGGTTTGTGTTGAATGATGGATCTGTCCAGTTCTACAAACAGCCCAAAGTAAACACAGTAGGATACTACTAAGATCCACTGTACTGTAGGTATCTATGACAACCTGGCTTTTTTTCCCCCCTCCCTGCCAAAAATCCCTTTATTATATTGGGAACTTTCTCAGCACGCTAATGAGTAGCAAATGAAGCTAATTTGCCAGACTAGTGTTGATTTAATATGTCACATGAGCTCACTTAGCTCCCCTGCTATGCAATTAGGCGTTTGTCAAAAAGAGCGTGATACATTTTTGGACATTAGATTCTGAGACGCCGCATCAGGCCAAACCGACAAGACAGAATCAGGCAGCTCTGCTCCTATAATCAACTCATTGTATTGTCGCGTGTAAAACCAAATACTTCAATATACTCAGTGGACAGAAAAACTATGAACTATTTCGATAACCAACAGATCATTTTAAATATATTTCAAGTTAAACATTCGCTGCTTCTGGCTTCTCAGACGTGTGGACTTTCTTATTTCCCTTAGCTTATGTGACAGTAAACTAACCAACTACACATTTCGGTTTATGTCACAGCTACAACAAGCCAATAAATGACATCATCAGGGATGGACATTTTGCAGCATTTTCTGACATGTTACAGACCAACCTAATTAAAATTAATCATGCAAATAATTGACACAATCGAGAATTAACACAACCATTAACTGAAGTCCTAATCGTATGTGCATCTGTCCATCCAGGGAGTCAGATAGTCAAGCCCATCTAAATCTGCAGGATGTCTGCTCTGCTACCACAACTCCAGACTGATGGAGATCCATTACAGCCCTGCTCATCACCCCCGCTGACATGTTAACGTACGACCAAACATCCCCGGTCATATTATTTCCTCACTCTCATCCTTTCCTGTCCCCTCTTTCTTCTGCCCTGTCATTGCTCTCTTAATAAAACTGTAATCAGTGTCAGAAATACCCACCGACTTGCTCCCTCTCTACCTCCATACCCCTCTGCACCTCCCAGGGGAGAGCCATCTCGGATGCCTGGCAACCTGGAGGGCTCTTTGTTACTGTAGAGCGATGCACTCCAGGGCAAAATTAAGTCCCCCACAGGCTTACTCCCCCTTGTCCTCTCCATCTTTAGCTCACTACCCCAATGAACACTTTTCACCTTCAGCCCAGTGGATGGGAAAAAAAGTCAAAGTCCACTTTTCTTTATGAATTACTGTAAGTTTGACAAATGTGGGATGGAAGACTTATAACAATGGGCCCTTCAATACAATACCAACAAAACCAAAGTCACTGCATCCTTTGGTTTGGCTTTGTTTTACAGCAACTGAAGTAAACTGAGCTTGAAAGTGATTGTTGCCATCAGTGTGTTAATGAAACCTGAAAAGTCAGTTCAGACTGTTCAAAGAAAAGCTGCAACATAAAACTGCTTTTGCTCGCGAACTTTTGAAGTTCAAAGGAAATGAGGAAAACATTGTCTGCTTTCATAAAACTATTAGGGGTATGTATAGCAATACCAATGAGTATATACTAATGTCTCAAACAGTTAACCACAAAAACCAGTTCAAAAACATTTGTTTAATTTGCTAATGCACTTTTTTCACGTCCATTTAAATACCCATTCAAGCCGACCAATGCACCAATATTGTATAGTACTAAGACGGTAATTTAATCAATAGAATGAAAGTTATCTAAAGAAATTATAAATTGTAAGCTGATGCTTTTTCAGAGAGTTCATTGTAATTCTTTTTTTAATCACACTGTTTACTAGTATTTACTAGTATTATAATGTCAGTTATGTCAAAGCCAAAATAAAAAAAAAAAATGGGAGTGAGACCTCTAGTCTGAAGCTGATCTTTCATCTAGGAAAGGGGCACAGGAGAGAGAAATGGTCATTACATTTTAATTATTACTGTCAGTCATCACAGGTCATGGTGACTGGTGCAGGACACTGTAACCTTGACCTCCACATGTGCTATAAGTAGGCACGTGTTTGTTTCCATATTTTATCTCTGAGCCTGACAGCACACGTGGTATTTGACATTTAAAGTCACAAAGTGTGTCTGTCGTGCATTATGTATGCATTACCCTAAATGACAGAGGTCTTCTATTTGTTACTAAGAGAGTGCTAGTTAAACATTAATTATTACTCCCATCCTCCTGACTTACCCCCATAGTGGAAAACAGACAGCCCGATCCTCTAACAACCACAGGCACGCAAACTCACCTAGCAGTCAAACTGGGTACAGACCAGACATACCCAGTTTGTGTAAGGTATGACTATCCTGTTCCCCGGACAGAAAGCTGCACCTGCCTCTAAGACAAGAGTCTTCGAGATGGCATGTGTTACATCTCCTGGGAGCAGTTTCCTGCTATTTTCTTATTATTGAGACAAAATCAATATCGAGCCCCTCTGGTCATTTATTGTTAAACTCCTGGATATAGAGCATGATGACAGACAATTCTCTCATGTGACGACTCATTAGGTTGGCATGTGAATAGTGCATTAAAAATCTGTCACATGCCCTCTCACTAAAGCTTTACTTTTCCATTTCCCTACACTGGAAACTTGACCACATACACATGCTAAACGGGCGATGTGACGAGACCCCGTTTTTTGTAACTGGGCCAGCGACAAATTTCAAATAAATCTGTGTTTGCTCTATTCAGGTCCAATTTGTTGTATCAGAGTGTACGTTTACAGCTGCAAACGATACTTATACTGTTGTTCTTCTGAAGCAGAATTTCTAATTCTCACATTAAAAACAGACTTCTGCAATATAATAAAAATAAAATCTGTAAAGTATTCTTTTACTCTCTCAACTGGTTTCACACTGTAAAGCTTCTCTTTAAATATGCCAACATTCTTGATTTTGTGTATGGAACAATTTAATAATCTAAACACTCCCTATGATTGCTGCTAACATAGAAGAATAAATGATGTTCCAGTATAATCGTGGAGTGACTTTCAGAAAAACTGGGAATATGATTTTCATTTAGCAGATGGACAGGGATGTGAACTTGACTTGAAAAACAAAGTCCCCTTAAAATAAAAAAAACTACACTATGAAACTGTAGATTCACTGGATTTAAATCACAGTAATTTAGATCTGAAGTAAATTCTACCTTTATAAAGGTTATAATGCTCAGTTTTATATTTTATGGGGAAGCACTGAATCAGTGTTATGGTGATTATGAACGCTGAACTGTTTTGAATATTTTGTCCCCCATATTTATGTTAATGAGTATATACTGAACATTTTTTAGTAGAACACAATTAAACAATGGCTTCAAAAAATAAACATCCTATAGTTTCGAACAAACTATGCAATAAAATCCTTATTAAAACGTAGGTCGATTTGAGTGAATCCATTTTAGGGAAGTAGACTGGAAGATTTCCTCACTTTCTGACTATATACTTCCTGGGGCTGGTACATTAGCAAATATTAAAAAGACAATCTCCACGATTAAAAACCCAAATCAAAAATTACCAAATGTATAGAGACATCAATAACAGTAACTGAAAATAATTTGTTCCTGATTTCTTTTACTTGCAGTTATGTTTGTGTCGTGAACACATGACTGAACGTGTGTGGGGTCACAGTTTGCAGGTGGTTGATGCTTGTAAGACTGGGGGTAGGTGAAGGGGAATGTGGGGTGAGAGTGGTCTCTGAGGGTAAACACTTCAGAAAGTGGATTTTCTCTCTCTCTCTCTCTCTTCGGTACTACATACCTGTCCATAGTTGTCTATCCCAGTCACTAATCTATTGAGATTAAGTAAATCAAAAGCGGTCCTCAAGGACTGGCCAATAGTTGTGAGTCCGGTTGCTTGAAGGTTCCTCAGCTCTGTCATGAATGTGGCATGGCTCTCTTTCCATCCAGCCTTAAAAACAACACAAAACCCAGACATTAAGTTAATAACACTCACAAAGATAAACGGCCACCACGCTGTTGTGAGCACTAGACAACTTCTGCAGAAATCAATAGTTAGCTTGAATATATTTATTATTATGATGTGGTACATCTGATAAACATCTATGAAAGTCGCCTTGGCGCAGCAGCCAAGACCTTGTTCCGATTTCGCCAGGCCAGCGCGACCAGCCTGTGATCATAAATCACGCAGCGGCAAAAGTCGCCATGTGTGCCATAACTAAAGTGGTAATTTGGTCTAAACAAGTAAAGTAGGCTAGTCTGTCACCCCGTCCCCCTCCTCCTCCTCCTCCGCGCCCCCCCTCCTCACATATCACCTCGCTGTATAAATAACACCCAGAGTTCCTTGCTGCTCACACTGAAACAAAATGTCGGCCATGTTTTAAAAGGGGTTTGAAAGCTCCTCCTGAAGATTTTCTCTACACAATTGATGTAGCGATCACAACGTGGTGGAGCGATGGAAGGACAGCAATGTAAAGCTTGGACATGAGCCGAAAACAAACTCTACCTTTATCCCGAACGGAACGTCTTCAAAATTTACCAACATATACCGGTCCCCTCGGCTCGCAGGATCTCTGCCTCTGAGCTGTGGAAATAGTAGAGAATTATTTACGGTTATCGAGAGATCAGCTTTGACAGGCGAGCCTGCAACAGTACAATGATGATCGGAACCGCAATCCCGGCTCGGGATCTCCCAATATTAGTGTGTCCCGTGGTTACAGTACCTTCATAAAAGTCTCAACAGCGCCTTTTGCTATGTCCAGATAGGTAGTGCCCAGATGGGTGCGCTGGTTCATTGAAGCGGACGTGTCTATCAGAAAAAGTAAAACGGGCATTGTGATGGTAATGACACGTTCTGCATGGACTTGGTGTCAGTACAACCGGCCAAAACGCAAAAAAATTCTTTTGTTCTCCTGCCGCCTCTATCACCTCTCAGCTAGCCTAGCTAGCTAGCTGGCTAACTGTCTGTCTCACACATTCTTTCAAAAAAGTGTAAGAATAGTGAGTGTAGAAGCCCTTTCCGGGCAAACTAAACTAAAAACCTCAAACCCTAGGGGCAGGTTATTGATTCACGAGGGATTTTGATAATTTTTACAATATTTTGCAAATATTCCTAAGTTTCATAGTAACAAAGTTCCCCCTCACAGTGAGTCCCTGCTTCTCCCTACACTGAATGCGCTGTGTCTTGGCCACTGGTTTTAACCTAAGCTCCGCGCCTGACCCCGCCTCCCAAGCGGTCTTTCATCGTCACATGTGCATATGCTCGCTCCTCATTGGCTCACCGAAGCCCCTCATTAACATATCCAAATAAGGCGAAACCTGAGCGTCTCGTGCGCATGCTTGCTTGCCTGAGAGGCAGGAATGTAAGGAAAATATTCTGTACATGCATTATGTGTTTAAAAAATACAACACATATAGCGACGCAATCTTTTTGTGGACCATCACCGCAGTTGTTTAACCAGGTATCACGCAGGGATGTGTCTGTGACTGCCCTGGGGGCCGATTACATAATCAACATTTACTTCATCCTATGCACGGGCGTGGGCTACTGTGAAAGACTATAGAGAGAAAACAAAATTCAAAGATTGACAATATCCAGCACAGAACAGTGAAATATTAATCCAGGAATGCACGCAGAGCACACGCAAACTACTCGCTGGCACTGGGGCACTTGGTTTTCATGTGATGACCAAATAAAGACGAAACGATCTGAAGGAAAACAGATTTAGTTAAATCGTCGTTGCCAGGGACTGACTCCCATACACTGCAGCTCAAAGATGGGCATACTTTGTCTTTCCCCCCCATGTGTGCAATACGCTACATTTTTCTCAAAAACATCATGAAGCAAAACTATTATTTGGAAGAGCTTTTATGCGTGAGATTTATTAAAGTAGTGGGCGGAGTTTAGTTTCTTACTATCAGTTTTGGCTTTATACAATGACCTATAGTTATGTCACCTCACATGTTTCAACTAACACTTGAGAATGATTATGGTATTTAACTCCAAGAGGCAACATATCGATCTGACTGATTTGGGTCCACTCTTACTGCCACATGACATTCAACCAGACGTGCACGATTGTGCAACACAATTTACATAATGTAGCTCCTTGGAAAATATCATCACTTCCGCAAAATAAGAAAAAACCATCCGGTGGCAGCGATACCAAACAGGAGGAAGGTCTATTGCTTCTTGTCTGACAGAGTTCTCTAGAGCAACACACAAACATCAGTTCATTTTCCGGTGTCACTGACAGGTTTTTCAGAATAAAGGGGGCAGGTGTAATGACTTGCTCACCAATGCATAATACTACTAACAATAATATAGATAATAATATAATAATAGATTATTGTTGGACAACTGAACATATACAGTGCTATTGTATTGGTTTTCAGTGTTTGTCTATGGATAGTTGGACCAGTTGTATTGTATTTAGTGTATGTCCCATGATGACAGTAACAAATCTTCACATTTAAGGGGCTAGAAACAGAAAACATAGCTGTAGTAGCAAACTTTGTACTTAATAATTATATGATATTTTCTACTAATCATTAAAGTACTGCCACACTAAATATTTTAATAAACTTTATTTACGACATTTCAGATAATCTATTACACCCATTATTTGTTATAATTTTCGAAATAAAAAAAAGATCATATGAAAGTCCCGAAAGAACTCAAGTTCGTGGTTCTTTATAGTAGTGTACAGTACGTAAGGTAGTTTACTACGTTTGGACCTTTATTCTGAAGTTCCAATAAAATGTGACCGGAAATGAACGTCTTGGCGTCTCATGACAGCTCTTTGGAAAGAGCTTCTGTTTACTGTACGTTTTTGCAAGTATAACTGCACTGTTGCCTTTGTTTATATTAATAATCAACATTACTACCAAAAATATGGGTATAAGTTTTTATGAAAATACTTTACTTGGTTAGAAAACATTCTTAAGACATTCAAAGGACTTCACCAAAACATTTCCCACAACATTGCCAGCAAGGCTTTATGATGAAAGTCATAACCGGATGTGTGGTGTCTGTTGTCAGAGATCTTTGATTACTATCCTTATAAAGAGTCTTTAGGTTTCCCTTCAACATGTAAGCACTTAAAAGCTGCACAGTTATGGTAAGCTACTGCACTGTATTACCTACAGTTAATTGGGGACTGAACGTTTTAACAGTAATTGCTGAATTACTTCTAAATTTAACATTCATATAGTACTTACAATAATCAAAATGTAGATAGAACCAGACAGTAGAGATGATTAATTTAATATATTCAAGTCACAAAATGTTCATTATATATCACAATGAAAAATGGACCAGTGTGTTTTGGTTTAAAACAACGCTTTGGTGTTTAGTAAATGTTGTTTTAAATATTGTTAATAATCTTATATTATATATATATATAATAATATAGCAAGTAAAAGACTCCGTCTTTATAATACACTAAGACATGAGGTCAGCAGTAACCAAGGTTAGGAAGTGCACAATAAAGGGTGGTGACTGTCTTTTTAATAAACTGCCTATGTAATCCAGATGCCTTGCAGCCTTTTCCAAGAGGAAAGTGATCTTCCTGATAAATTAAACAGCTTGCTATGTGTCAGACAAAGCAAGACTCATGCTGAGGGAGGATTTTCTGTGGCTCTTTGGCCCATAACCAAAATACTAGTAAACTCTCTTTTGAAGGGGCACTCCAACAATATCAAATCCAGTATTACCAGCCGTACCTACTCCTCTCAGTCGGTATTTTGGGCTCTGAGGGAGCTCAAAAACACAAAGGTGACATGCTAAATCATTAGAGTGTCCCTCTAATAAACACATTATTGACCTTGTTTGACTCTTTAAATCTTGTTATTATAATATATATTTACAATATTTTTTATCAATGTCTTTTTTGTACTAGAGAGGAATTTAATTCATTTTTATAATAATCAGTACAATGTATATATAACTCAAAAAGATTATCTGATTTTAGAGTGGGACCATTAGTAGCAGTTTCTTTTAATATTAAGTAGTTATTACTTAGCTTTGCTGTTAATTTAAGATTATATTTTTGGGCATATATATACTGTTTTTTTTTTGTCTGCTCAATTTTTTCATATTAATACACATGCGATAGTCTATAGGCTTAGACTGCTGGGGGCCAACCCCTGATGCACTGAGACACTTTCCTCCTCTCAGGCCACATTTATATGTCACCACTGTATGACAATAACTGTGTCTTCTTTCTCCTGTAGTTGTGTTTCTTCCTCTCTGTCCTCCGGTGTCCCCGGCTTTGGAGCTGTGAGTCTTCCAGTGTGCAGGTGCTGGTCCTAGCAACCTGCCCAGTGTTTTGATGTTGCTTTTGTTGCCCTTCTCTTTTCTCTCTCCACTTTCCACTCACCCCAACCGGTCGGGGCAGATGGCCGCCCACCCTGAGCCTCGTTATGGGAGTTTTTCCACTCCACTGTTCAACGAGGATTTGTTGGGTTTTCTCTAAATGTCTGTATTGTGTTGACTTTATTATGTAAAGTGTATTGAGATTACTTTGTTGTGAATTTACGCTTTATAAATAAAGTTGAATTGAATTGAATTGTGTGCTAGTCTAAAATTTAAGTACGTTAAATGCAAATTATAAACACTTTATATGTTAGATTGTTATTTTTAATATTAATAAAATAACAATATAAATTGTCAATTTGAGCTTTTACGTCATACAAATGTGTGTATCAAGGTTGGAGTAAGGTTGTATTATACTGACATCAAAAAGTCCCAAACGTTTCAGGGGGCGTCTAATTTGAAATTATGCCAGTGAAACCGCAACCGGATGTCTTATTTTGTTGAGCGGAAGCGCCCGTGTAGGCGGGATTGTGTTTGTGTTGTCACCTGACTGGCAGCGTCTGGCCGCCGTCACAACAGCTCGTGCTGCCTGTGCTGACAGCGAGCGGGCAGGTCCTGGCCAAGGTTCTGCGGTCGGACCGGGGCGGGTTATGTTTCCCGGCGGAGCCAGAAGCCCACACGGAAACCCGGTGCATCTCTTAACTCATGGCGGCCGAAATTCAGCCCCAGCCGCAGGCTCGGAAGCCATGTCTGCTGAACAAAATCGAGGCTTTCCAAGATGTTGTGAGCTCGGCGGTCATCATTCCCAAAGAGGACGGCGTCATCAGCGTGTCCGAGGACAGGTACGACGTGCGTCCGAGCCCGAGCGGACCCGCACACCGGCGTTTGCCACCTGCCTGTGGCTGCTCCCCAAGTATCTGCTCAGCCCTCGGTGAATAATTGAGCTCGCGTCTCCGTGTGGATCCGTAATTCCAGAGCCGTCCGACGGTTTAAGGTCGGAGGGGAAAACGTCGGCCAGCGTCGCTGTAAAAGTGTCAGCTGACAGGCTCGTTCGAGCACCTGGACGTGCCGGTAAAAAGCCGTTTGTTCGTGAGTTACCGTCAATAAAAGCGGCTCATTGAAACAGCGGCTAACGTCAGACAGAGGTTTGGATTTCTACCCACCAGAAACGGGCTAGAACAAATACATGAGGTGCAGTTTGTGCTGCTGAGGTTTTTTTGTTGCCAAGTAATAATAGTTAATAGTTAAAACATAATTTCTCCTCACAGGACGTTTTTTTTCCCAAAGCTGAACTTCAGCTTCTGCTCTTACTCCCGGGTTTTCGTGTGTGTGTGTGTGTGTGTGTTCAGTGTGACATCTGCAGGCGCCTGTCGGTGGGTTTGTGTCTGTGGGACAAAGGTTGTGTATCCTGTAATTCCTGTGCACGTCGATGCTTTCTTTCATCATATGTAGCATTTAATTAGTAATATTGTGGAACGAATATGTGTGAGCCACGGCTCCTGCCTCCAGAACCATTTCACTGAGAAATCCCCATTTTTAAAGGTCTTGTAAGGGGTTAGAACCCCGGGTCAATGAGCTTTTGCATCTTCACAAACCTCCAGGGGCACTTAGGTCCTCTGACCCGGTGCTAAACCTCCGGGTTGAGCACCAAAAAGCCATTTCTTCACTTTCAGGTTTTTGTCAGTTTGTCTGTGCTCTTTGTGTTTCTGCGTTTCTTTTTTTTCAGTTTTACTATCATGAATGTCTTTCGTAAACCTCTGGTGCTTTGAGTGTGCTTGTAAATAATTGGACTTCACTCGACTTGAGAAGAAAAACTTCTTAGCGACCTATGGAGTGGGAAACTGTAAAACGAGGACGTCTCCACGGTGGCCCGTGAGCCTTTCAGATCACATTATGTTTGCATTGTGCTGTACACGTGAATGTGTAGTAAGTAGATTTCACCACTACTCCAAACAGGAACAGTTGATGCTGGGCTCTGGACTGAAGAATTGCTGTTCGTTACCCCTCAGTTGCTGGGAGGTGTAAATTTTATCATGTTGATTTAAAGTAGGAACGGATGGATATATTGCTGGACATATGTCTGCTGTTGCTCAGTGTAATACGAGCCAAATAAACTAATCATGTGTTGTTTCACTCTGCAGGACCATTCGGGTATGGCTGAAGAGAGACAGCGGTCAGTACTGGCCCAGTGTCTACCACACAATGTCATGTAGGTATTTCTTGGATTATCTGTTTGATTCATTGCCTTTGTTGTCAGAGTAAACATAGGCTATTCTATGGTTCTTCCTGTTTAGTCTTTTGCAGTGTCATCATTTGAGTCCTAAATGTGTTTGAATGTGCAACGTTTTGTCAGTAAAATTGCCCGGACGACACATACTTCTTAGAACAGGCCTGTTATTCATTCCTGTTTCTGTTCACTCTTTTTTTCGGTGTTTGCTTTCATTCTGCGTGAGTGTTTCTCCTCATCGCAACAGACACAATGAATCACACAGACTGCACTACTCCGAAGGACATCGTAGGCATTTACATACTCCTGTAGGATCGTGGGCTTTGTTTGGTTCACTTTAAGTAGTGCAATGCTGCATGTCTGTGAGAGTGTTTGTCCTTGTTTCCTTTCAATTGTGCAACTGAAGGAAATCCTATGCTGCCATCAGCAACATCTGGTGCTTAGAGTCAAAGAATCTGCATGTGAAACATTCTGTTAGGAGTGTGCAAAAATCAAATCCATTTTAAGTTTAGGTGTTAAAATTCCTAAATGAATTATTTGAAATCTGTTAAAATATAGATGCAGATATTAGTAACTAAATATGGCTTTTTATGTACTTAAAAAAATCTGGGTTTTTTTTGTTGCCTTAGCACAAGTTTTTCAGTTTCATGCCTTCTGGAAACTTTTAAAAGAGGTCAAATTTCAGGGGCGTCAAAGTCACATTTATTATTAATATTTGTCTTCTAAACCTCCGGAAACACATCCAGGAAATTGCGATAGCACACTGTTATCCAAAACAGTTCAACGGCCTACGTAAATGTCTAAATTATCTGCAGTACATACATCCTGGATTAATATTTTTCACCACATCAAATCAGCCAAACTGAGTTTCAACAGAGGGAAACTAATCACACCTTCAGAAATAAAATATTCTAAGTGAAAAACTGAGACAAACTAAATACGAGCCAGTGTTTTGTTATCTGCTTTTTTAACCGTCTAATGTTGCTTTTGGCATTAGCCTCAAAATGTCAAAACTGACATTATTTACTTTTGTAAACTGGCCAAGAAAATCTTTACCGGCGTTACACTCACTAGCTTTTCATGAGCTTTTTGTGTCATCTCATGGTTTTTGTCAGTTTTCATTACGTGACCCAAATATGGGAGTTTGACTGACTGAGAAAACGACGTCCACACAGGAAGTCTATGACATTTGGTTTAAAGCTGAAATAAATGTAGGATGCTGACACAAACAATCAATAATAAACATAAAACAGCATAATGTTTTACAGGTTTTTAGTAATTATACTGCCAAAAATGTGTATTATATTGGCTTTAACAAGTGAACAGTTGTGAACATAATAATCATAGTAACCATTAAATTACTAAAACCAGACACGTTTCTTTTAAAACCTACTGCTTAAATTAAACCATTTCCTCCAAATAATAATAACACACACACAAGCAGAATGTTCACTAATAATATTGTATGTCTTTGTTTCTCCAGCATCGTGCTCTTGTATGTCCTTTAACCCAGAGACCAGGAGGCTGTCAATGGGAATGGATACTGGAAGTATTTGTGTAAGTCCGACCTCCGGCCTTTTTTTCCCTTCCAAGCACAATCCTCTGACTTGTCTTCTTCTCCTCACTCAACTGACAAGCGTTTGCTTTTCCTGCCATTTTGGATGTAGGTTCTATATTAGTCTGTATTCTTGAGTGGAACCTTTTATGATGATTATCATCTGTGTTTTGGTGCTGTTCATACGGTTTGTCTGGCCAGGTGCCATAGCATTTTTATGTTATGGTTGATAGAGGATGACCCCTACAGCTCGTTGTGATGGACTTTTTCCAGCACTAATGACAGGTCGAAATGTCCTCTTCTATAAAACTTGATTGATAGACATAGTTTCTATTTTTATGCTAAATATTTCAAAACATCTGTTGGTAGATTTTCTTAAAATTAAATCTGCACAGTCTCAGAGAATGAGCCATTTTCATTTGGACACTTGGTCAGCTTTGTCTTAGTGCCTCCCTCAGTCCAAAATGTGAAACTTACCCAGAAAAAGATACCTCCTCTGTAATGGGGGAATTAGGTTAATAGTTAATTTAATAGTTAATAGTTTAATAGTTAATTTAATTGAACTAATAAATTTTACGTTACTCCCACTTTAACTTCTCGTATTGCTCTAAAAACTGGTTATGGGTATAGCTTTAGAGGAAATTGCAGCGTCAGACAAAGAGCTGTTCTTCTTCTCACTGGCCTTTAGTTTTAGTTTTGTTTTTTACTTTACTCAACTCATTTGCATTTACATTTTTAGATCGGCAGCATCGAAAGTCATTAAATATTCTTTGGGCACTGTACATCATGTATACAATCTATAATACTGCAATTACGAAACAGGAAACTTACAATTTTAAATTTAGATTATCTATGATTTGATATGTTATAAAAATATAACATATAAAATATAACAATTCAAAAAAAGATCTCTGAAGTTTTCTTTAAAAATACTGGATAGTACAATGTACCAGAATTTGAACAAAGCAACATAGTTTATTCTGCCATTGAATGGACACATCTCTCCACTTCCTGTCTTTCAGGAGTTTATTCTGTCAGAAGACTATAATAAGATGACCCCAGCACGCACTTATCAGGGTGAGACCAAGATACGTGTGCGTGTGTGTGTGTGTGTGTGTGCGTGGGAAAAAATTGTTCCAATACTATTGTTGTGAGGACACTTTGGTGTTGTGAGGAAATTTTAGCTGGTCAATACAACTTCAAAATGCCTTTTGAGGGTCAAGACTGGGTTTTAGGGTCGGGGTTAGACTTAGGTTTTAGGGTTAGGCTTTCAGTTGTGATGGTAAGAGTTAGGGGAAGGGGCCAGGGATTGTATTATGTCAGTGAGTGTCCTCAAAAGTATAGAAAGACAAAAATGTGTGCGTGAGCAGTGTGTGTGAGCTGGGTGTGTGTGTGGGTGTGTGTGTGTAAGTGAGAGAGCGAGAGAAGTGTGTGAGTCAAAAGCTCAAAGCTTCTTTCAAATATGCAATTCTCTGAAACCTATGGTTCCTGTTATTTGTTTGTTATTATATGTATGCAGTTTTTGAACAGTTTACAGCTGATAAAATCTGCTCTGCATTAAAACTCTTCAACATGAGGAAAGTTTGCTCTCCACTTGTGTCGGTAATTACTTCAGTTCTTTCTTTCTTTCTTTTTTTTTCTCCCCAAACTAACTGCACCACGTCGAGCCAGTCAGATATATTGGATGTTTTTTTTGTTGTATTAGTGCACGAGAAATGGATTCCTAAATGAATGCAGATTGATTTCTGTGTGTGTGTTTCTCTCATCTTTAGTGAGGACCTGTACCACATTATTTGCTGGGCACTATGAAACATTACAATCTTAAAATTCTGCTGCGCCAGCCTCAAGCAACTTCCTCTTCATTTGTTGGTCTTATCTTTTCTTAAAAAAGGCGATGGTTCTAGACCATTATTATCTACTGTAGCCACCATTCCCTTCTGAATTAGGGTGGAGACCACAATAAAAATGGTGATTTAAACAACGTCTGGAAATTATTTGTATCGTCCAACCCAAGATTTCTGCTCTGACCCGTGCACTCTTTCACTGTGTTTGTAATGACATTTACGTTAAACTTAAATCTAAATGTCAGTGATTTGTGTGTCTTCAGCACATCAGGGCAGAGTGACAGTGGTGGTCTTTGTGCTGGAGATGGAATGGCTTCTGAGCACTGGCCAGGACAAAAACTTCACCTGGCATTGCTCAGAGAGCGGCCAGCAGCTGGGGACGTATCGCACCAGCGCCTGGGTTTCTGGACTACAGTATCCTTCTGTCCTGCTCTGTTTGTTGTCTTGATGTGCAGGCTACTTGACCGATTTAGAGGTTGCTCAATGAACCAGGCAGCTAAGCTCTCTGATAAATGGAGTGGAGTGGATGTGAGCAAATGAGAAGGGAGGACCCATCTGTGGAGCTGCACACTCTGAAAAGACTCTGCCTTTTATTATGACAACACCGTCTATTTTAAGGCTACAGTAACATCAGATAGGGAAATTTAGATTAGCTTCTATTTAGTCTGCACTAATAGGAAGGAACTAACAATAGGCATCAGTCATGCTGTTGTCAAGGAAACTGACAGAGCAGGTTTCTGTAATGGCCAGATGAAAGCCTGTGAGTGCTCAGTAGCGACACTGATCCATACCAATGAGCCTGCCACGAGGCGTCAGACTGCTGGCATTTTGCTAGCCTCAGCATACTAACCTGTCCGGTTACCGTGGCACTTGTGTTTTAGTTTGTGTGATTCAGGACTGCATGAAGGCGAATATCCAGCTAAAAAGAGCCGTTACACATTGACACGCTTGACGAGTGCAAAACTGCAGAACTATGGTTGAATGAAACTGACTCATTTGAAAACTATAAACACAAGTATTTTAATAAAAGGAAATTACCAGCGTTTTTACATTCACATGTAGTCATTTAGCAGTCATCCACGGACCACAGGGTCAGTGGTTCGATCCCTGGTCCCTCCCTGCTGCATGTAGAACTGTCCCTGTTCAAGACACGGAACCCCTAGTTGCTCCTGGGCCAGATGAGCACCTTGCGTGGAAGCCATCACCATCGTGTGTGTGTGTGTGTGTGTGTACAAAATTACTCTGTAAGGTGCTTAGTCAATTTAATACAACAAAATTATTTGTAAAATAGAGGTTGAAAAAGATTTTGAGGGTTAGAGTGACAAATTCTAGGCTGCTGCCAAGTTGTTAGTGTAGTGACAGAGTCTTATGTTTCTGTATTGGAAAATTCTGGCCTTGTTTTAATATTTATTATTTGAACAACTAATTTCTGTTAATGTGAAGGGGAACATACTGTTCTTGATTTAAAAAAAGTTATTGTTATGTTACAAAAGATTTTAGTTGGTTTACAGAAGGGAGACTGACTGAGACACTTGAAAATGGGTGCTCACGGGAAAAGACATAAATTGTTTATAAAGGGACATTCTATTTCAGGTATCCAGCGAGATAACGAAGACTAAAAACTCATATTTTGATGATTAGATTAGAGGATTATGATTGGTCAGCGTAGTTACGTTATTCCTCGTGCAGTCATTGTTTTTTTTAATGATTTTGGTGTGTAGTGACTTAACCAGGTCAGAGGAGGACTCACAGCTCAGAGTCACTGAGTCACAGAGACTGAGAATTGTTTTCCTGCCACCGCAAATAGCTGCAACTAAAACCTTTGTCTGGACAGTGGAGGTACGTCTATTCCAGTGGAACCACGGTGAGCTTATTTGGTCTGTACTAATTTAGTCTTAATTCGAGGATGTCTTGTCATAATTGAGGACATATACTGTACACGTTAACCCAGTGGGCAGTTTCAGGGGTCACCCGGGGAGGTAGCTCTAGGATTCACCTGGTGTGTGGGCTTGGATTTGCTCCTTCAGATATTTACACCCCAAACGGATACTCTACCCACTGATCCACCCGCTGTTATTACTGCTAAAGATTAAAATCACTGTGGTAGTTTGTTCGTCCTTGACCTTTATTTTAACCCAGGTTTGATGTGGAGACCAGGCACGCCTTTGTAGGGGACCAGTCTGGTCAGGTGACCATCCTGAAGCTAGAGCAGGACAGCTGCAGTTTAGTCACCACCTTCAAAGGACACACTGGTACAGCAGGTTTTCTTTGTCTTATAAAACTGCCACTAAAACATCTTGTTGATCAGACAAAACCCACGTTTTAGTGTTACATATTCACAACTGCTAAGTGGTGAATATGTAAACGATTGATCCATAAACAGTTGTTGGTTGCAGCCACAGTACCAGCCAAATTGGTTTTAGTTTTCTCAACATTTGTTCAAACGTAGTCTGCACAAATATGAATAATTGGTTACTTAAATTGCCTTGCAGTTATGTTCTTAGATAATTTATGCTGTCTCTCTGTCCTCTCCTTGTGGTTCTCCTGGGCTGCTGTTTTCTGCTTACATAAGTGTGAGACGTTTTGACTGAATGCAAATTGCAGAAACTTAAGTTTTTGGTTGTCTGTACATTTATCTTTTCAAACTATTGTAGATGCAGGTTTAATAATAAGGAAACAATGTGAAATAAAACCCACCAAATATACAAGTAAACCTTTTTATAAAAATCTTATAGCTGGAAACAACTTATCTTAATAGGAAGAAGAAAACTAAGTATTTATGCTTAAATTATTTCTTTTCTGTTTAATTGATCAACAGTAGTTGCATTAATTTCACATCAAGTACCTGATTCTAGAAAGTCTGTTGAGGCTGTGGTGTGGAATCTGCTTCCACAATATAGGCAGAGAAAAACACATTTTACATCATTTACATATTTGCATAAATGTTGATGATGAAGAGACATTAGCCAAGGTGAATTCATGGTCACTGGCTAAGACCATAAATATAGCAATGGGACTTTTGTGAAATTCAGGTATTTCCTTCTTAAATATCAGGAAAAAAAATAATACAATAAAATACATTTTATTCCCCCAAATAATTCCTGCATATTTGTGTTAACCCATAAATGCAGAGGAAACAGTTTTTATCGAAATGAACCAAGTCTCTTGTCTTGACATTTTGCTCACTGGGCTGATGGATGTTCTTGTCATTCGAGATGATTGGGAAAGTTTAACTGACTGTGTTTTTACAACTTATTTGCCATCGCATCTGTTTGTGTGTCCGTGCGCGTTTGTGTGTCTGTGTTTTGCCTCAGGCAATGTGACAGCGTTGTGCTGGGACCCAGTCCAGAGGGTGCTGTTTTCCGGGAGCTCAGACCACTCCATCATCATGTGGGACATCGGAGGGCGCAAGGGCACGGCCATCGAGCTGCAAGGACACAAGTAAGAATCGCAAGCACCCAACTCTGAGGGTTTTTCATACTCCAACAGTTATTTAGCCGAAAGGACGACGCTGATGAATTGTAATTGCGTACATGTAAGTCTTATGTTGATTGTCTAGTTTTTTGTTACGTTACTGAAAGATGAATGAGGCCCACATTTATTCTTGTACTGTGCAAATTTAACTCGGATATTAATCTGTCAGGATTTAGTTTAAAGATGAAAAAAGTCATCAATCAATCAGTCAACTAAGAACAGTGTTTGTTGACTAAGAACACAATATTTTCAGTACAGAGATCAAGGGATGCACCAAGAAAATAATCTGAAGATTAATAAATAATGAAATGTATTCCAAGTTATAGCCAACAGGGTACAAAGCCCTTTCAGAGAAAACCCAGGCTAAAAAGCTCCAACATGTCTGGTTATACAAAGAGGAAAGACATCTGAATAATTAGACATCATCACTTATTAAAATGGACACCAAAACTCTACTTGTTCATACAACTATGTGCATTCACGTGAGCGTTTTGGACACTCACCCCCACTCATCGGTGCAGTCTAATTCCTGCACTTTATCAATTTGTTGTTTGTGTGCTTCTTACAGTGACAAAATCCAGGGCTTGTGCTACGCCTCACACACTCGTCAGCTCATCTCCTGCAGCTCAGACGGAGGCATTGTCATTTGGAACATGGATGTAACGCGACAAGAGGTGAGAGAGAGGAAGATGAGGCAGCAGACCGATGGAGTGTAACATCATCCCACACGTAAACAGACAGTCATGCCCAGTCTGTGAATTGTAACACACTGTGAACAGAGTGGAAATGAGTCACATGCATGCTTTGTGTTTTTGTGGCTGTTGTGGCGGCTCAACTATTCTCCCTCCTACTCTGTAATACATTCTCTCAAGAAATCAATGGTCAACAGATTAGCAGAATGTTCTTAGAGCTTCTCTCTAACACAGACACGTTATGTTGTCTGCTGTCATCTCACTCTGCGTTCTGACAGTCTCCACACAGTCAGTTAGGACTCGATAGCTCCTTTATTTACAAAGAGTCACTTTCATTTGGCCCCAGTGTTATTCCGTTGTGCATCTGTCTTTGTTATTTGTCCCAAATTCTCATTTCAGTTTTATTTTCTGAGTCAATGGTTCTGTTGAAGCTGACATCCCTCAAGGCAAGCTTTAAAAATAACATCAGTAGGTTGCTGTTGTTCCCCAAACAATCACTCATTGCTATTACACCAAACGCTGCTCGGTGCAGCCGGTTTCTTAGCTTCTTTAAAGCTGTGGGATTGAGAGAAATAAAACCTAGAAAGAAGCAATGCTGATTTCAGTTTCTTGTTGCTTTTTTTTTGTGATGACCTTGGTTAGAGGATGGTTTTCTGTTGTCCTTGTTTTTCTTTCACTGAATCTGAATCATAAAGGAAAATGTAGGAACTACCACTTACAAATGTTATGCATAATTCTGAACACAAATGTCCTTATAATGGGATTGTAGCAACCTGCTAAAGACTAAAACACTGAAGTCGATATTAGCTCGTTCTCTAGACAGGAAGTGAAATTATTCACCTAAAGATGTACAGATCATCTGCATTTAAATATCACTTCCCAAATTCTTTTCTCCATTAAAATATTAAGTACATGTTTCAAAATTTACTTCAAGTTCAGAAGTACATGTGCTCTATTAATAAAAAGGTGTATTCATTCATTGCTGCTATTCTCAAAGACTAAAATTATGGCAAGGAAAGTGTATCATAATCAGTAAAAATAACCTGACCTGTGTTACCATAGAGACTTGGCATGTAAAAGAGGAGCTGATTCTAACCACTTAAAGTATTGCATGTGGTTATTTGTAAATAATACATTCATAAGTTGATCCTTTTTTTATATTCATATTTTTCAGTTTAATTTGATTTCTATAGTGCCACATCACAACAGAGTCGTCTCAGGGCTCTTTACAATGTAAGGGTAAGACCTTACAGAATTACAGAGAAAGCCCACAAATCCCCCAAGCACTAGTTGATTTCGAAAACTCCCTTTTATCTGATGAAACCTCCAACAGGACCAGGTTTAGGGTAGGCAGCCGCCTGCCTCGGCCAGTTAGGGTGAATAGAGGACAGAGAGAGAAGAGAAAAGGGGAGCAACAGGAAGCGACAAACCAAACTATAAAACGGTATGTGGCCCATATTCACACTGCCGTTCAGGGTTGAGGTTTTGTGAACTAAAGGTCAACAAATACAGGTTTTATTGATTTTAGCAGCGAATTTTTCTTGTATTAAAAGTTTAATTTAAATAAAATGGAAATAGTCCAGTAAGGTCCAGTAAAGTATTTCAAAATTGCACCCTACTTGAGTACGTTTACTTTAGCACCTTTACTCCAGACACAGACTTGTTTCACACTCTTTTACTAGTCTAACTAGATTGTGCTGTACAAATATTTTTCTCTCTGGTCTTTATATTGGGAGCCATGATGTAAAACCATGAGAAAAAAACAGGAAATATAAGTTGTTGTTTTTTATGCGTTAACCCAGACGCCTGAGTGGCTGGACAGCGACTCCTGTCAGAAGTGTGAGCAGCCTTTCTTTTGGAACTTCAAACAGATGTGGGACAGCAGGAAGATCGGCCTGCGGCAGGTAATTCTCCTCTTTTCTTATACATATATATATATTTCTCTTCTGTTTAAATATGTACAACTAAATCACAGTTTAGATATCAGCTGCTCAGCTGAAGCAGATATAATAGTCTGGAGCTCCACCGCACTTACACAAATATACACAACACTCCACTTCTGCTTCACTAAATTGTAAGCAAATATCCTCTGGCTGTCCTATTGTCTTGTTCTCAGGAACTTCTTTCTGTGTGTGTGTGAGTGTGTGTGTGTGTGTGTGTGTGTGTGCGTGGACAGTTTATGGATACAGTAACAGCCTCTTTTTGACTACACAGCAATTTTTAGGAATAGTTTGTTGCAAGGATCAAACCTACTGTAATGCTGATGTTTCAGGTTTTCTTTTTATTGGACTTCCATGAATGAAAATAGAAGCAAGTTTAGCTTCAGAACTAAAATGACTTGTGTGTTTCAAGGTGTGTGTTCCAAGAGGTAGTGCAGTGTATTGACTCCTATGTTTCATCTTAGGAATTCATCAGGATTATGGCACACCTGATCAGAATAATCTTAAGGATAGTACATTTTAATTTAAAAATAACTAAAGAGTTGAGCAAGGCAGAGGCAACTCTCAGTTGCTCTGGCTTGCAAAACGATGCTGCTTTTTCCAAGTGGTTAGACTGTTGGTAATTGAAGTTTGTTTCCCAGCACCACTGCAGAAAGTGTGGCCAGGCCGTTTGCGGGAAATGTTCGTCCAAACGCTCCACCATCCCCCTCATGGGCTTTGAGTTTGAGGTGCGGGTGTGTGACAGCTGCCACGAGTCCATCACCGACGAGGAGTGAGTAACAATCAGACTCTGTTGCTGTCATATACTGAGCCTTTGTGCTCGCGGCCGTCTGAGCGCTCACACAGTGCAGTAACCGGCGTTCCCTTTTGTTGTGTCCTCCAGTCGAGCGCCCACGGCCACCTTCCACGACAGCAAGCACAGCATTGTTTACATGCATTATGATCCCACCACTGGAAATCTGCTCACCTCTGGCACTGACAAAGTTATCAAGGTGTGTGGAACAGACAATATCTTTGTTGTGTTCTTGAGTATTGGTTAATACAGTTAATACCGTATCATTTAGCAGGTTGAGCATGGTCTCCTCTACCAAGGTGCTTTGGATTTTAGGTCTTGGTCTGTTAATCGATCTGATCCACCTGCTGTGGGCCCCTTTCGACAACACATGCAGTGCTGTTTTTGGCCATGGTCCCAGGAACAAATAATTAGTTTGTATCAGATCCTGAAATCTTTCAACATAGCATCTACAGGGTTTTTCAAAATGTTTAAAGGAAACTGTTGAACTGAACTGTCTTTTACACTGTTATTTGAAGATTTCATGAGAATCTTGTTTCTTCATAAATATGACCTATTACACTGACCTATTCAGATTCACTTTTGACCTTTTGAAGGAGTAGTATATAAATATTTAATTTAAATATTTCAGTGTGACCCAATGTATGTGGACCCATAGGCCCACACCTATGGGTCAACATACGTTTGTCACACCGAACCACAGCATTGATCCAAGTGCGGAACAAAAATACATTCAAGGCTGGAAAGTTGAATAAAATATTTCTGAGACAGACAAAAAGAAATAGAAACATATTTATATATAGTGTTTTTGTATTCAGTAATTTTTGTAAAATTATTTTATTACCAGTGTGGTTCTGCTTATATTTGATTATGCTAATTGAGGCTTTGCTATGCAGAAATTCCTGGAAACACCAGAATAACAGCTTTTCAAAATTAAAATGTAATATGTTGTTGAGTGTCCACATCCAAATGTACACACATCTGTCTGCCTCCTTTTTCGCACCTCTTGATACCGACTGGTTCAAGTTCTCAACTCCATTTGAACTTTAGAGTCAGCAGAAATTCAGTTCATCAGGAGTCATCTTTTGTTTGAACAACAAACTGATCGTGTTTTCCGTTCATCCGCAGCTATGGGACATGACTCCTGTGGTGTCCTGAGGTGTGTGGATGAACAGCCGTCAGCAGAAACCTGGGTTGGCCAAACCGTGAGGGCTTAACAGTGGCGGCCACAGGGAAAGAGAGAATATCGATGTCATCTGGATAATATTTAACAGTTATTTGACAACAAGCAGAGGCATTTGCCCATTCATAGTGAGGACACTGCAGGCCAGTGAAGTCTGGGAAAAGAACAAACCTTGGTTGGCACAAGGTCACACGTGTGTGCGCGCGTGTGTGTGTGTGTGTGTGTGTGTGTGTGTGTGTGTGTGTGTACACACTGTAAGTGTGTGGGGTTGAGGCAGAAATTAACAGACTTTATTTCCATACATTCCTTTCCATGTTTTATACTGGAAACTCACAACACAGTAACTAAAAGGTATTTGTCCAGTGGTCGGCAGGTAGCGTCAAACGCTGTCAGCTACACATTTTTCACAAGAGCGAGCTGCTTAATTGCGTTGAGACCATATTTATACCTGCCGACCTGCACAAGCTATAGATAGATGAGATCAAAAAAGGTAATTGTAATAACAGCAGGTGAGTCCTTCACATGTAGAAGGCGATACTTGACAAAACATCAGATATTTGACCCTTTAATTGGTCTTCTAGTTGTGTGATGGCAGCTGACTAGAGAATTTGCATCACCAGGTGCTCATCTTGACAAACCAAATCCTGGATAAAAAATTTGCATCCATTTGTATTTTTCTGTGAAAAATTTATTGGAATTTGGTTGAAATTTGCTTTTTATTGGAATGGATGTCCATATTTGTCTCCCTATCTAGACAGATATATCTATGGTCAGTGTTGGGGTAGCTACTTGCCAAACATTACCAACTTATTTTTAGGCTGTTTTTAAGTGACCTTCACTAAACCTTCCCATTAACTAAGATTTGGCATAATATTAAGGACAATGATCAAAACACTCACTAATGTCACTTGCACACCTCTAATGCTTTTGTCATGCTTTTAGTGACTGTTCAAAAACGTGTTTTGCGCCAGTGCTTTCACATGTGCCACCCAAACATTCGTGTGTCCTCACAAAGCCTAAAGCTAAACCAGCTTGATTAAAAGCAATGCTCTTGAGCTGCCTCACTGAGTGACGGTCAGAACCTTAGTTCCTAAAGCATGCTGCATGGAGCACGTACCTTCAGCATCCAAGTCTGACTTCACAAGTGCAACATGTAAGTGGATAGAACAATGCATGAGAAGTTTGAGGAGATTTAGATTATCCAGAATAATGTAATTAGAATTTGTACCATTGCAAAGTTTTAAGAAACAGTATTGGAAGATAAGGCTTTTTATTTTTTGTTTAGTTTTTTTGTTTTTTACTCTTTCCTAGCTACACAACAAACCTTGAAGCTTGTTTTGTTAATACATATAATCTTGTTATGATCCCAGCCCATCAATCTGCAAAGTAGGACAGTCAATGAGGTCAAAGGACACACATGAGCAGAACATCTGCTCATCACCCGTAGTAACCAGTTAAATGTTTTACAAGTATGTAACAGCAACTCTAAAAAGAAAAACTGCACTTGTAACTTATTGCCTGCATGTGGCACTGGTGTCAAACCTTCAGGGGGTTTCCATCATAGCCTGCAGTTGGTGCTGATGAGCTCATAAACCGTATGTCTGCTGCTCGTCATTTTTATACTAGTAGGTGGAGCATGTTGGGCTGAACCAGATAGAGATGGACCTGATATCAACTGATTTTGGTTTCAGATGCTTCTCATCATTCACACCATGTGGTGTTGATGTAAAAAACACATCTGCTTTCTAAATACATATGAACGGTCTCATTTTTATTGGCATTACTGACAATTGAGTTACTGAACTTTTCTCTTGAGCCTCTTTTTTGGTTACTGTAAGCCACAACAACCACAGCAATTTAGGACAGAGAAGCATTTTAACAAACACCCATCATCCTAAATTATGGAGTTGTGGAGAATGGGTCATATCATTTTGAAAGGTGTGTGTGTATGCATGGAGACGTCCAAACTGCAGTGCAGCAGTGTATCGACATTTTTTGTTAGTGTGTGTGGCTGCTTTAAAAGATGATCTTTCTATTATAGTATAACAGTACTAAATGTGAACACATTGTCATCAATCTAAGTTTTAGGATGAGACACTGATGGGCTGGAGTGTTTTCAGAGACTCGTCAGGTCTGTACATAAAGCAGACTGCTTGCTGCCTTTTGAAAATATTTTGTATATTCTGTCCAGTGAATTTGTTTTGAGATTATTTATTATGGTGTAGTTTAATTATTTCTGACATTTAAGTGCACATATCATCAAGCTCATCAGTTTTACCACATATGTGTTGTATGTTCTAGGATTGAAAGGGGACTTTTATTTTGTTTTCATTATTTCTGTTTGTTTAAAATCATAATACTGTATACTGACGTTTATGTCAATGCACTGGAATCAACAAGAAAAAATGTGTCACAAATTGCTGCTGTGAAGAAAAATCGTCACTTTGTGTGATTGGAACCTTTTTGATTTAAGCAAGTCAAGTTCTTTAAACTTGACTCAAGATTTCCCCAAAGATGTTTAGATTTTTAGATTTAAAATGAGTTTATGTTAAATGACTTTCTCTAATAACAGAGAAATTAAAAATTATAAGCTTGACTATTCCTGAAAATAGCAGTTTGCCTGCACTTTGACAGCCACTCACACACATACATTTACAGCAGCTTTTTACTCATGAGCATGAACCTGTAGGTACTAAGATTTAAAATTTCACCTGTGTCCAAACTCGCCATGTATATATACATGTCATATTCATGTTGTGTGTATAAATTGTATTTTTTGCTGATCGGTTTTCAAATTTATGGCAAACAGACATATGCTGTTGGTTTCCAGCTACTAAATTGTTAGTCTGTACCGGAGTTCACGTAAAACGTGGCAACTTTCTGGAATAGTAGTTAAAAAAAGGTAAATGCAACCTTTTTTTAATGGAGAAAGTGCAACTCAGTGTTGGTGTCCTTCAAATATTACTTCACAGGAGATGCAAAACGTCTGGTTAATTCCTAAATGGCTTGTCAAAAGGAAAGACTAAATCGGATTAAATTAATCTGAGGCCAGTGGTTTATTTTTCTGTTGCAGGAAAGATAACAGACATTGTTGTGTGTTTGAGAGTGTTATAAATGTAACCGTGTGTGTATAAATGACATAATAAAAGAGCAGGTATTTACCTACTCAACCACATTTGAGTCAAACTGTTGTTAATCGGTTAAAACAAAGTTAACAAACAGAAGAAGCCATGGGAAAAAAAATCGTTCATAATGTTTCGTCTATGGGATGAAAGATGAGCATGCTGCATATCACTCGTGTGAAACTTCAGCTCTTGTCAATATATTGAGAATATGTATAAACAGCCTGATCCGTATGGGTCAATAACACTATTTGTATTGTTTTGAGATTCCATGTTCACATCCATCCAAAAGCTAATGGCCAACTACTTATCTGTGTCTGTATCTGTACCTATATCAAGATTTTGCTGAGTTGTCCCGACCAATACTTATGTAGCCCAGTGGAGAATATAGGTTGTAGTACTTAAAACTGATCTTAAACTGAATTGTTTTGATCCTGCAGCATCTAATATACCAGTAGTATCTGTGCAAAGTTTCTGGATTTGTGTGTTTCTACCAGAATGACTGGAGGATTTTGGAGGATACTTGACTATCATCTGACGACCCTTGACTGACTGAGGTTATCTAACCTCTAATCAGTCCAAACAATCATATCCAAACATGTCTCTTGAAAAGAAATAATGTCATTCTACCTACACTCTATCAATGCATCAAGAGCAGTTTTATGGTGATAAAGACATTTTAAGCAATATTTGCCAAGCTAATTTGTTGTTCAGCTGCAGGCTCTTAGGTAAAAAGTGAAAGTAAAAAAAAAAATGAATGCAAAATCATAGCATCATTTTAAAATAACCTAGAACGGTGAGCTTCGCTGTAGCTCAGTCTTTGAAGTCTTGAGTTTCATTACTTGAATAAAATGACAGAACTAATGGTGTTTGCTTCTTCTTGCTGCATTCAAAGATGAAAAAATGTACATGTTGATTAGGCATAGTGATGATTCAGTGAGGTATTAGTGCAGTTATTTAACAATATATTTAAGAAATCGTAGAATAATTGGTACAATGTCTTGAAATAAGTACCACATTTAACTCACACTCTAATACAATTGCAATGATCGGACGAACGCGTTGCGAATTGACAGTAAAGCAAAATGCCCCATAGACTCTGAACGTAGCAAAAACGTGGGCGGGGCTGGATCGTCCAACCACAGTTGCAGCAGGCAGCACACGCGGAAGTATTTAGCATAGACCCGCCCATGGAGTCCCGGAGCCCAGAGTGGATCGGTCACATAGCCCTAGCCAGCTAAGCTAAGCTAAGCTAAGCTAACGTGAGTGTAGCGCCCTGTATACTTCCTATTGTTGGACCGACTAGCACGATGGCTAAAGCTACCGGAGGGAAGAAGCACAAGAGATGTTACGTTGTTGGCTGCAGTGAGGAGCACAAGTCGCTGCATCTTCCCCCGATGTCGAACGAAACAAGGGCCAAGTGGCTGGACTTTATTTTCGACGGGCAAGTTCCGGACAACATGGTAAAATACGTGTTTGTGTGCGCTAACCACTTTGCCAGCGACTGCTTCAGTAACCTGGGCCAGTACAACGCCGGGCTGGCCGGGAAGCTGCTTCTTGTAGAGGGCTCGATACCGACTGTTAGAGGGAAAAGTGCCGACAGAGGAAGTGTACGTACGCCGCCCGTGTAACAATGGGTCAAATCATTCATGTTCATGTGAGATAATTTTAAGATTGTGCATGAAAAGTCACGCTTTGCATGAAAAACACGGAATAATGTTGCCAGTTTGGAAACATACAGTTGTTGATATATGTTGCATCGGTGTAAAAATGATTTCAGCAAGAAATCCCAGTTCCCTGGGGCCCGAAGAAGACACAGTGTGACCAGGGGCACATCCAGATGTTTTTTTGGGTTCCCAGTCTGGGGCAGAAGCTTGGAATAGGCTGATGCATTTGGAAAGTGGGGGACAGGGAATCTTACTGTGACTTTGTGATTGGTTTTGTGTAGGCAGGTACATCTGGACAGTCATGTCTGTTCACTCATGCGGCATGTCAGACAGACCCGCCTGTGACACATGCTGCTGGAACACAGCTGTCTTTGAGAACCTTACAGCCTCACTTCAGAAGTAGAGGTTTGCTTTACATCATATACAAATATAAGGATTTGTTTTGTTTCTAATTTATTTGATTACTTATTAGAATAATAGGAAGCTGGGTTTAACGTGCTTGATATATTCTTTTAAGGTACACAGACTACTGAGTCCTACAACGATGTTGAGGATAGCGGCTCATGTGTTGCAAAGGTACCTGCCAAGAGGCTGCGCTTGGAACTGGAGGAGGAAGAGGAACATTTGTTAGAAGGCGGCTCATCCATAAATGCTACGGATCTGCGGGTTTTGCCGCATGACCCCACGGATCCTGTAACAGTGTTGTCTGGATCACAGGACGCTACGTAAGCTCTCGTTATTTTCTTTGATAATATTAACAATCTGGGCTTTGTGTCATGTCTGCAGAAATTAGTTTGTGTGTTACTACAACTAAGCAAAAATGTACAAATCAAAAAATAATAAAGCAGCCTGTTGACCCTGACCCAGGTGGGTTTATCATGTCGGAAACCTTGTGGACTTGTCCTCACCCTTGACAGATTTCTGTCAACTTACCTTTCCACTTCAGTTATTTTTGTAGCATGTACTGGTATTACTCCTTTTAGTGACTTAACACTGAATTCTTGATTCTAACAGAGTGGAAGCTTCGCTCCACGTCCGTAAAACACCCGCATACAACGTGAACGAGGACTGCCTGATGGAGCTGTTTCAGTTCTGCCCGGTGTGTCAGCGTGCCTCAGACGTGTGGACAAGAAGGTTGGGCACGTTCATATCGGTGGAACAGAAGTGCCAACATTGCCAGCTCTCAAGGAGGTGGAACAGTCAGCCGATCCTGGGAAGCGCTCCTGCAGAGAACACGCAAGTTTCTGCTGCTGTCAATGGTGTTTCTTTCATCAAGCTTGAGAAGGTACAGTATAGAAATGTGACTTCATAATCATAATACATGACAGACATTTAATAGTTTTTCTGTTGTTTCTGCTGCTGTTGTCGATGTTATGTTAAGCGGTGTTCAAGGGGAGAATAATCAACTTCAGTAAAACATTAAAGTGAAAACTAAAATTACCAAAACATTTTCTGAAAGTGAAAACTAAAATTAAACCATTGAAGTGTGAGGCTGGTTTGACATTTTCTTATTTTTTTATTTTTAACACAAAATAATATGACAAAATAAATAAACAAATTAGATAAATAAGAAATTAATAAGAAAATCAATCAATCAATCAGTAGAAATCTTTATAATAATTAGCAAATGAAACCTTTAAGCTTTCTCGTTGAAGTTTCAATCAAATGTTTAGCCGAGGCACAAAAACGTTGGTGTTTAGGGTTAAGTACATTTTTCAGGTACCAAACTCGCAGCCCCAACATTAAACAATAATAAGGTGGGGGCAGAATGACGCTCAGGCATGTTGGATCACCCCTTTCAAAACAATAGTGGCACTTAGGGTTAATATATTTTTCACACAGCCAGCAGCAGAATGACGCACAGGCATGTTGGATCACTTTCAAAACAATAGTGGCACTTTAATAGGCTTTTACTATTTTTTGCACATTTTCAAAGTTTTCTGTGGGGTGGAGGAATTCAGAGTCAACATACGAGACAGCATATAGGTAAACCTGCCTTTGAAAGGGCGGTGTGTTTGGGGCAGTTGTCAACCCTTTAAGGAAGCACTGATTGATAAAGATTTGAATTTTTTTATAAAACATCAAAGCAAACGTTCTCAGTGTAACTTCACACATAAGGTCTAGTGGTGACTGGGCCTGTGTAGAATCTACAGTCCTACCTACAGATCAGCCTGGGCCCACTGTGTTAGAAAAAATGGCTCTCATTAGTTTAAGGAAATAATTTTTTTTCTGTATTGAAAAATTTAATATAAAAAGCACACAACAATTTTAAACATTAATGATCTCCCTATACATTAAGCTTAATCGAAGTAACATGCAGCATTTTATTTGAAATGATTTGAAAGAACGCAAAACTTCATCTTTTTTTCAAATGTGTTTATGTAAACATTCATAATAATTAGTGAGGTGTTAATGGTTTTAATAAGACACTTTGTAGACATTTTAAGGTTTGAACTTGAGAGCAAACTCCTCTAGTGCTGACAGAAGCTTTTCCTCCTCTTGTGGTGTGGACCTGGAAGACGCCAGCGGCAGGTGCGTTGGAACTGGTTTGCGGTCTAGAAGAGATTTTATGGAAATATGAGACAAGAGAAAACATATTAAACTACAAATGGGTATTAGTATCTTTTTTTTTGTATTGCATTTGCTATTAGGACAGAAAGTCATTTTACAAATATTACAGTATGTGTGGTTGGGGTACAAGAGCAGTTAATGAAAGCAAATTTTCTTATTGAATATCAAACCTTTGGACATAACTATATAAGTTTAAGCAACAAATCAAATCATTACAAATTAAATCACATTACATCATTGTAATCTAACAAATTATTACTCAACATTTTTATTTCACGCTACTTTATTCTGTTCTTAAGTTCAGATGGAAAGTTTGTTTTTTTGTCCATGGCTACTCTCCAGAAACAGACTTTATGTACTAGTTGTATAGGATGCACTCATGGACAAAAACTACAGTGAGATAAACGCTGTAAATGTCAGAATAGAACCATAAAATGCAAATAAAACAATGACAGATATGCATTTAATATCTAACATTACAAGCTATTATATAGACCGCTAATGAAAGCAGTATTTTTACTTGTCACTGCAGTACAAGGTGTAATTAATCACATTTATAGCTGCTTTTTTTCCTCTTACAGAAGGTACATAGTACATGGACACTTAGTAATGAATACTAATTACACCTGTGTCTTCTTCTGCCTCGAAAAACCAAAATGTTGCTTAAAAACAATCTTAGAAATATAGCCTTCCAAAAACGATATACTTTTGGTACTAGTAATATACACTGTTGCTTGTAAATAGTAAAACAGCTGCTTATATTGCACGTTTATCCAAAGCGCTTTACAGTGTAGCTTCTCATTCCCCCAGTAAAGCATTTTCGATTACTTTTTAAAAAATGATCTCTCCCTCTACTATGAGTTCCATCCCCACTTAGTGAAAGAACAGCAATAATTCTGACGGCCACTTGAGGGCAGAACAAACCCTGAACAAAGTTCATATCAACAACACCATCAGTTGCCAAGCTACACGTACATCGAAGCACAGGCCCTCGAGGAGCCAAAGTGTTCTGCGGAGTTAATGAGAATTCTCTGTGCTGCTCCTAAATCAATGTGACATCCATTCTCATAATGTTTCTATGCCAGGAGTTATTCTTTTAGGGAGGTAGAGCTGTAATACCAGTGAAAAAGTATCATAAGCTTTTACCATATATGGCAAAGACTGATTATAATTTGTTACCGACCCTGGAAGAAGAGTCCGCTCGGCTGTTTAATGGCGGCTGAAGACACGGCAAGCCACACCGCTGTGTCAGCCCCCATGGCCTCAGTCCTCAGTCTGGACTGCATCTTAGCGTGGAACGAAGGCATGGATGTCTTGACAGCTACAGAAAGAAAAAGCTAAATTGGAAATCACAGGAGGAAAAATATGTTTCCCGTGTGCTGTAAGTGTCAAGCAAATGCAAAGAGAGGCTGCTTGACCTGACAGCTTACACAGTACGGACTCTCGCCTTTCTTTTACCTGGTGTGTCTGCCCACCCGGGGTGCATGCAGGAGAAGTGGATTTCTTTGTGCTGAGATGCCCATCTCTCCGTCAGAATAACCTGCTGTCTCTGTTACAGTGGGAACATCATAACACTTCAACAGGCATCAATACTGGCATCACTAATGTTGGACAGCTGGGATAAATCTTTTACTTTGTTCTGAGCGTAGGCCATGGTGCCGTCAAACGCCCCCTTCTCAAACTGAAGGTCATCCACATTCAGCTTCTGTGTGAGCATGCCGCCGGAAGACACTGTGACCTGACGTGAGAAAGAAAAAAATATAATAATTAATAATTTTAGATTGATAAAGGACATGATAACATAAGTGTCTCCCCATCATAAAACAATGGAAATTCAACCTACCACTCTTGGGTCTTCAACCTTCTCTAGTGCAGGTATCAGTGCAGTGGTGAGAATGTATGTACCTGGAAGTCAGAGACAGTCAAGCAACACTTGTCTGCACCGTCTACTATAGCAGAAAATAAGACTCATTGATTTTACATGAACAAAAAGTGGTTATGTATGAAATGGTTGGTCAGACTCTTCTTGTACAACCTGATTTATTACACTATTATTCTATGAAATTAATACTGTACATTAATTCAGCAACGCCCTTCATTGAAGATTAAAGTTAGGATCAGATACTTCCTGATTTAATTCAAAATTCTTCCAATTTAACAAACTTTTAACTTGGGACCTTTGTCAAATTCTTACCAAGTGTATTTGTGGCAAAGTTCTTCTCCAAACCTTCTTCGGTCAACTCTCTCTGGTTCACCATACATCCTGCATTGTTAATCTGGTGGACACAACAAGTGATGGCATTGATTTAAATAAATAAAAGTCAGGGTTGTGTGTTGAAGATAAATTGACACAGACCTGCACATACCCACCAGCACATGTGCAGTGTTGTTCTCTATAAAGTTCTGTGTGAACTCCCACACCTGTCTCGCACTGGACATGTCCACAATGTGGATGTGAACGTTCTGTCAATAAATAGAAAATAACAACTATTGAATCTCCTTTCATACACATTGAAATTTAACTTCCTGTTGAAAATAGACAAATATTAAAGAGGGATATCCCTTGTGTCTCTTGTTAAGTGTCTGGAAGATGATCAAGCTTCAGCTCCTGGTTGTTAACAAAATTCCTAGTTGTAATTATCTTTTTTATTTGGATTTCATTATAATTGATCACATTTTGACCCGTTCAGCTCCTTTAGGTCAGATCAAGATCGGTCAGATTGCCAATCGTACCTATCCATCAGTAAGAATTTGGTTTAACATATTTGATTAATCAGATTTAATATTTGTTTAGTTTACTAGACAGACCAACATTTATCTCAGTGTAAAGGCATAAACCTGCAGACAAAAGCCGTATTTGACAGGTAAACATGCAGCAGTGTTTTTGGGGACGTGCCATCTGCTGGACAGATTATGTCATGACGTCAGATCTGCATTTCTTTTGCATTTCAAGTCAAACAGCAATAAAAAGATGGAACCTCAGGAACAGACAACACTAAATATTATTTAAACATATTTCTAACCTGATTTTTACTCTTTTCCACAATTTCTTCTTTGGCTGCTTCTGCTCGCTCCTTGTTTCGACATACCAGGTGAATGGTTCCCCCTGCAAAATTTAAAACCGACCACGTCACTGGACGAGTTTGCAGAAACGTTGATCACCTTAATAATGTCACCTGGCCTCATAAGAAGCCTGTACTGATGAGGTGGGAGAATTCCTGGGTAAAAGGCAGACAATCGGCGTAGAAACTTTACACCCTGTTATCTCCTTCTGTTATCATAGTACTATGACCCACAGCTGTAGGAAAAAACACAATCTCAACGTTCCACCACTCACCTCTGTTGGCGATTTCCTGGGCTGTGGCTTTCCCGATCCCACTGTTGGCACCCGTTATTATGAAGGATCTCCCACTCAGGTTTACATCAAGGTCTCCTGGAGCAAAATGCTGGGCTGCTGCTTCGTAGCCACTTCTGTCAGGAGACACAGTGAACACACCAACACACCAACATTACAAGACTCAGATGACAAACTGAGGCGTCGACTTTTCCTTCCAGCAGACATTTAAACTCCTCAACTTTCAAGGAGAATAGAGCTTTTTTTTATTTGCTTGTTCCAGCTCATTATATGTGAGGAAGTCAAACTTTCTTCCTAACAACGAATCAAACAATTTTGAGCTGGTAGAATAACAAGCAACTTGAAGACACCCGTAACTTCATAATTAGATATAAATGAAGGTGTCCTTTAAGTTTTGAACTATGTTCATATAATCAAAATTCAATTGGCTTTTTGTCATACCAACATGTTCAGAAGTACGATGGCACAAAATACAACTGAGGTTTCTGATTTTCAGCGGTTCAACATGAAGAAAGTGACATATGATGAAATGTAATCTGGATCATATTCTAAGACAAAGCTACAATCATCAGATATAATTGCGAGGCAGCCCCTGACAATTACCACAATAAACATAATTATCAGCAACTAAGATTAACTATAACTGTGAAATAAAATACAAACTGCACATTATATCTGTGCATTGTTGTGTTACAGGAACGCCCTACAATCTTTGAAATACTGAAAACAGTTCGCATGATTAAATAAAGGGAGGATTACATAAATCCTGAGCTCCACTTACTTCGTGTACTCCCGGAGTCCTTTCACAAACCAAACGGCGTTCCTGTAAATCGACATGTTCACACAAATCTATTCTCTGTGTCCACGAAAAGGTGAAACCCGCCGAGCTGCGTTTATGTTTCATAAAGATGACAAACGTTGGTTACGTATGACATGGAAGTCACGTGTACGGCCGCCGGAAGTTAACTGTCTAGCGCCGCCGTTTGTACTTTAAGGTAAATAGCATCTTAGTGGACGACCCTTCAAAGTTATGGTTGAAAATTCAAATAAATAGTTCCCGTGAAAAGGGAAGAATATACTTATTCAATATTGATGGTAGTGATGGTATTCGGTACTTAAGTGATGGACCGAGCCTGAGCTGCGCAGTTGTCAGGATGGCCGAGTGGTCTAAGGCGCCAGACTCAAGGTTCAACCTTCCCGGATCAGGGACTTCTGGTCTCCGAATGGAGGCGTGGGTTCGAATCCCACTTCTGACAATACTTTTAAAAGTAATGACATACAGTAGTACTTTTGCAAAAGCGGCATTATATTTTTTATAACAACCAAGAAGTGGTCGACTGCACAGGGGCCCCTTATACTTATTAACTCTTTCGCATAACTTGGTATTAAGTTGCACCACGAAGTTTATTATTTTCACACATCCACATATAATCCATGCAGTCCATAAACTTTATTTCACAATATGCGCAGACATACAGTGAAATGAAATGTCCTTCGTCCACGGTGTAACGCATAAGGCAATAAAATGTAATCACAAGAATATGGCAAAAGGGGAATATAAGAAATATATTAAATTAGTATATATTTAAAACATGGTATATAAAATCAAGAAAATATATATTTTATGTAAAAATACATACAAAAAACTAAAGCACAACACAAACACTTCTGTTCCTCAGGTTTAGCGCCGCAGCAGACAAACAGACGTAACGCGGAGCAGCAGGCATGATTGTCAGGATGGCCGAGCGGTCTAAGGCGCCAGACTCAAGGTGAAAATCCTTCCTCAGAGCGGGACTTCTGGTCTCCGAATGGAGGCGTGGGTTCGAATCCCACTTCTGACAATACTTTTGTTTCTCTGCAGTTTGGATGACTGAACTATGTTTTATCAACGCAGGCCTCATATTCAGGCACGTGTTTCCTTCCTTGTGTGACGACAGTTAAACATTGTGACAAATCATTAACGTGGTAAAGAAAATCTGATAGTGAATGTCTGCTTGCTTAAAAACTACTATATAAAAAACTACTAACAATAAATATTTCTAAAGCAAGAAAACGATAAATAAATGAATGTGTATTAAAATAAACAAATGCTTAAATAAATAAATATATCAGCATTGCATTACATGTACATTCATTTGTTTCTATTTTTTGACATTTTGTAATTTATTTATGTATACATTTCCATATTTCAGTATCAGAATCAGAATCAGAAATCTGTTTATTGCCAGGCACAGTTTAGAACACTTAACAGTACTACGTATTAATCTTGGTGTCAGGTACAAACACAAAATCTACAGAGCGAAAAGTTAAGGCTATTAAAACTTCACTGTAGGACCTGTGCTAGCTGGGCTAATCCTGGGTGAGTGGGATGGCAGCGGACAGCTATGGCTATGACAGGGCAGCAAACTTAGATATTGACAGCTTGGTTATGTATTGTGCAGCACCCGACTTTATCAGTCTCTCATCAGCTTTGGTCTCATCTGTCTAAAGGAAATTTTGTTACGCAAGTGGTGTGGTGTGCTCGGATGCAGTTTTGTAAATCTTACTTTTGCTCCTCTGATCTTTGTAGACACAAGAGACTCTCATTGTAACCCTTCCAAACAAACTGCACTCTCTATTCTTCTTCTGATTGTGCTGTCATGGACTTGTGGAGGTCTCCAGTCTGTCCTATAGCCAACAGATAGACAACCATTCAAACTCACCTATGTTATTGTAACATGCATGGCTTTGGATTGTGGAAGGAAACACACACAAGAACGGGGAAACATGCAAAGTCCACACATAACAGCCACTCAAATAAAAAAACAGAGGACAGCGCCCATGGTTTGAACCCTTGATCTGTGGAACATTTGGATTAGAGACAAACACTCAGATTTATAGGGAAGTAACCACTGAACTAAACCTCTGCAGTCAAGAAGTTCCTGATATACTTTTATAAGGTATAAGGTGTGGTGTGGTGTGCTCGGATGCAGATCTTACTTTTGCTCCTCTGATCTTTGTAGACACAAGAGACTTTCTCATTGTAACCCTTCCAAACAAACTGCACTCTCTCGTCTTCTTCTGATTGTGCTGTCATGGACTTGTGGAGGTCTCCAGTCTGTCCTATAGCCAACAGATAGACAACCATTCACACTCACATATACAACTGCAGCAAATTAGTCCCCAATTAACGTAAAATGCATGTCTTTGGACTGTGGGAGGAAAGCCACACAAGAACGGGGAAACATGCAAAGTCCACACAAAAAAAAAAAAATAAAACACAGGACAGCGCCCGTGGTTCGAACCCCTGATCCGCGGACCGTCGGGGTGAGAGAACAAACACTTGGATTCGTAGAGAAGTAACCACTGAGCTAAACCTCCGCAAATAAAGAACAACCCATTTAAAAGGCATAAAGTTTGTAATTCACATAATCACGGGGACAACAAATTGCAAAATGAAAAACTCAGTTCGTTTGATTCTCTGTTTCAAATACAAAAAAGAGGAACATAACGCTAAAAAGCCAAAGCGAACGAACTCCGTAAAGTTAGGTTACAGCAGTAACCACGCTCAGTGACGTATGACGTTCTGTTACGTATGACGTTGTTCCGCAGCTGTTGCCGGCGGTTTGATCTTTGTAGCTTCGCATTTTCACCGACAGATGTCGTGCGTTCTTCTGCTGGAGTTTGTAGTGTGTACATCCTCTACATGAAATACGGTCTCAGACAACAGTCCTCCAATGAAAGCAGCTTGCAGAGGTTTATTAATATTTTTGGAGGAGGCTGTTGCTGCTGTCTTATCTTACGCTGCCTTATTTTAGTGAACCCACTTTTACTGTTGCGGAATTTACGTCCCCGTATATTTGCAGCTATATGCAAATGAGTGAGAACTGATATTTGGGAAAATAAGTTATCCTTTCTTTAACTTATTCATAGATTTCATTCACTCTTTTTAAAAAAACTGTTTTTTCTTGAAGGTTTTCAAATTTCAGGATCAATCTTAATGTGATCCAATCAGACTTGTTTCTCTCACCTCTCTTCACGACCCGGAAACATGCTCCCACAGACAGACGACCTCGCGCCTTCACGTGACGTCACACCCTTCCCCTCGTGGACTTAATTGAGCAGCTTTTAATGGGTTTCCGTTCCGCCTGTGGTTCCGTTCAGTCTTGTCAGGCGGCAGAGAGAGAAGACGAACGCGGACTATGGCGTCACCACTGACTACTTGGGTTTGGTTCTGTTTGGTCCTAGCTCGGTTGAAAAGCGCAGAAAGCCGGTTCGTACGAGGACGTTTGGCCGCCATGGACGAGTTTTATGACCGTAACCAGGAGCCTTTTGAGGCGGCTCCATTAGACAGGACCCAAAGAATTTTCTCAGCGCCCGTTTGGAATTTTCTCCAAGGTGACCACAAGTCAATTAAAGTGTAAAGTCTATGAAAATATTAATTATGAACCTGTTGGAAATTCATCTGTCGGTCCTGTTAGGCCTGGGGCTTCTGCAAGTACCACAACACACAAATTGGTTTGTGTAAAACTGAGCAAAACTACACGACACGAGGTTTCCCGCCTTACCTGAAAATTCTGCCCCTCTTTGGCTAACAAAGAACATAATGTGGTTGGTCTTGTAAAAGAACTGTAACAAAATATAGCTTATAAAAATGTTTTTGTTCTTGTCACTAATGCCTGCTCACTTTAACTTTTCCAAACTCAGTGGAAACCTGTTGCGGAAACGGTGAATGGGAACAAGATGGTTTAGCAACAGCAAACCTGCGAACACTTCCTCCAGAGACCATTCTGTCATTGTGTGTTGACTGACTACAGTTTCTAGAACACTGGTTCATCCTGCAAAAGTCTGTTTAACAAGGACCTCAGCCATTAATGAGCCGTTGAAGATTGGTGTCCTATTAGCCAAACTTGCTGTCACACATCACATTGTGATTATGAGTGTGTGTGTGTGGTCCTGAGAGGCAGTCAGTCGCTTTGGGTGTCATTTTGGACAACTTGTTTTTGTGATCTGTATATGAAACACAAAGGATGTGCCTGGTGTAACAATGGAATGAGAAAAGGATAATTATTTTCAGGGTGTATTAAGTAGCAGTGATGTTTTGCTAGTATTTTTTGTATCATTCCCAACCAAAAAAACCCTGCATGTCCAATGTTTTACCCTCAGCTGTACTTACTAAAAATATAATGTCCTAACGTACCACAAAGAATGAAGCGGACAAAATGTGCCACGATGCTCTGTGGCGTGTTAGTATTAGGTTTCCCAAGAAGTAATTCCTTTTTTCTGTGTCTTAACTGTAGTTCCAGAAGCATCCGATCTCAACCAGCCACAGTATCGTTGCAGTAATGGAGCACTCTTCCTGCGCGTTTCGCTCATCCGATACTCAAATCTACGTTTTGAAGGTATGTTTGATTTCTCCACCAGCTTTTTTTAAAAGTGTAATATCAGCTGTTGTCAGAAGCCTAATGTGATCCATGTTTTTTCACAGATGGAGTACAGTTGTTCTCACTGCCTAAAAGATGCCGTGATTCCATTAGTGTTTATAAGTGGTGGTTGATGATAAAGTTTGCTTATACTGGCTGCCTCCCAGCAATACAGGTAGAATTTATCTTTGGCCGGAACTAATGGGCTCTGTGGATGCATTGTGGATGTATTTTTTTTAAATTTTCTTCTGAGATTCACGCTTCAATCACCTCTTCAGCCGGTGAAAATGCATGTTCAGTTGGGTTAAAGTCCGGCGATTGACTTGGCCTTCCTACCTTTGCCTCACTGGTCCTTAAAACTTTGCTCCAGCAGTTTTGTGGCTTATCTCTGCACTTTTTCTTTGCAAATCTCATCCTGGCTTTCTGACTCTTACTGCTGAGGTGTTTGCATCTTGTGGTTTGTCCTCTGTATTTGTGCTCGTGACGTATTCTTTGAATAGTTGGTTGTGAAACCTTTACCTCTCTTGGTGAAGGTTGCTCATGTCATCAGCTCTCACTATTCACCTTGCGTCAGCTGGGCCCCGTTCTTTGTACATTTGTTTACTTTTTCTGAAAAATGTAATGTCGTAATCTCCTTTAATGAAGCACATTTTATTTAGTTGGGGTTAAGTCTAAATGTCATAAATTTGACTTGTATACAGTGTATTCACAAAATCAGCGATTCATCTAAAAGACTAATACAACACGTCTGCTTCATACTACACTTGAATATTAGATGTGACACAACAGCAAATGAAGAATTGCAGGGCTAACGTATGAGTCTGTTTTGATTATACGACATGATGGGTAATGATTGTCATTGCATGTTTAAAGCTTTGGTGTGAGAAATTCTAGACTATAATAGTATTAATGTGATGTGTACTTCATAACCTAAACAGATACTGTATGTAACAGACATGACAATCACACGGAATCACCTCATTAAAATTGCCATTTTTATAATGTATTTTAATTAAAAAAAAATAATAATTATCAACACATGCAGCTGAAATTCATTATCTTTATTCCTAGACTGGAGATGACGTTGGTTTCCACTCATTAAAACTGAATTACTACGACCATCTGCTACAGAGAAACATGACAAGCATGGCTGTGTGTGAGAATCCATCGGGGTCAACACAAGCAGGATCATTATTGGTGATTTGTAGAACGCCACAAGTCACTGTGAAGTTGCCCCGAGGATCAGTATTGTGGAAGGTGAAAGAGCTTGGTAAGGGCTACATAGTTGTATATTTAAAAAAATTATAAATTATAAATGTTTGCATTGCTAAAAGTGTTGAGTTTATGTCCAAATGTTGTAATGTGACATTAAGATTATTATATGATTTTTATGGAAGGGTGACTGTTTTGTGTATGCAAAGACTAAACAGGCATTTAAATCTGCAGATTTTTTCACAAAACGATATTCAGTGAGACAACGGAAGACACCCAATGCTTTATTTGTGGTGATATCCAAGTTACGAAACATGGTGAGTCTGATCCAAAATGCATAAAAAACAAGTCAGTTTTGTATGAAAACTAACAATAATTTTTTACAGGATACCGGCTTTGAAGTGGTTTACTCTGATTCTTCTGGGAAACTGTGTACTGTGCTGGCAAGTTGTTTCCATAAGTTGCAACAACAAGGTGTGCGACATCATGTTAAAAGAGCTCTAGAGCAACAGGATTATTTTGACCTGTGGAATTTTTATGATATTCCTTCTGAGGCATTTGATCCACAGAGAATAGCAACTACACAAACATGGACTAGCTCAGTAATAGATTCACCCCAGTCATCAGGCAGCTCAGGAACAGATACGATATACGATTATGGGGAAGGATTTTATCAATTGTGGGGTTTAGGAGAAATTCCTGAAAAACCATACAGTGGAATAGACATAATAATTCCAGCGCAAGCCACAACAACTGCCCCCACCACCACCACGATGATGGCTACCCCGGCCACGACAACCACAACGACAGTTGCTCCTACATCGACAACAACTGCCCCTACCACCACCACAGCTACAACAACTGCTGCCCCCGCCACCACCACACAACAACTGCCCCTGACGACTGCTGCCCTCAACCACCACCTTGACAACAGCGGCCCCCACCCCACGACTACCACGACAACAACTGCCCCTACCCACCAACTGCCCTACAACAACAACTGCTGCCCCGCCACCACCACAACAACAACCATGCCCCGCCACCACCACTACCATGACCACAACAGCTGCCCTGACCACCACGACTCGTGACGACAACTGCTTCCCCCACCACCACGCTGCCAACTGCCCCCCCACCACAACCACCGCAACAACTGCCCCTACCACCACCACAGCTACAACAACTGCTGCCCCGGCCACCACCACAACAACTATGGTGACGGCTGCCCCCATGACGACTGCTGCCCTCACAACCACCACCTTGACAACAGCGGGCCCCACCCCCATGACTACCACGACAACAACTGCCCCTACCACGACAACAACTGCCCCTACCACCACGACTACAAACAACTGCTGCCCCGCCACCACCACAACAACCATGGTGACAACAACTGCCCCCCACCACCATGACCACAACAGCTGCCCCAGCCACCACCACATTAACCATGGTGACAACTGCCCCCCACCACTGCTGCCCTCACAACCACCACCTTGACAACTGCCCCCCCACCCCCATTACTACAAACAACTGCCCCTACCACCACCACAGCTACAACAACTGCTGCCCCGGCCACCACCACAACAACCATGGTGACGGCTGCCCCCATGACGACTGCTGCCCTCACAACCACCACCTTGACAACAGCGGGCCCCACCCCCATGACTACCACGACAACAACTGCCCCTACCACGACAACAACTGCCCCTACCACGACAACAACTGCCCCGGCCACCACCACGACTACGACAACAACTGCCCCTACCACGACAACAACTTCCCCTACCACCACCACGACAACAACAACTGCTGCCCCACCACCACCACAACAACCATGCCCCGCCACCACCACGACGGCTGCCCCCCGCCACCATGACCACAACAACTGCTGCCCTGACCACCAGCAACCATGGTGATTGCTTCCCCACCCACCACAACAGCTGCCCTGACCACCAGCGTGACGACTGCTTCCCCCACCACCGCTGCCATGACCCCCATGACTACAACCACCGCTGCCCCTACCACCACCACGACTACAACAACTGCTGCCCCAGCCACCACCACAACAACCATGGTGACGGCTACCCCCATGAAGACTGCTGCCGTCACAACCACCACCTTGACAACGGTGACCCCCACCCCCATGACTACAACGACCGCTGCCCCTACCACGACAACAACTGCCCCTACCACCACGACTACAACAACTGCTGCCCCGACCACCACCACAACAACCATGGTGACGGCTGCCCCCACTACCATGACCACAACAGCTGCCCCAGCCACCACCACATTAACCATGGTGACGGCTACCCCCATGACGACTGCTGCCCTCACAACCACCACCTTGACAACGGCGGCCCCCACCCCCATTACTACAACAACCGCTGCCCCTACCACAACGACAACTGCCCCTACTACCACCACGGCTACAACAACTGCTGCCCCAGCCACCACCACAACAACCATGGTGACGGCTACCCCCATGAAGACTGCTGCCCTCACAACCACCACCTTGACAACGGTGGCCCCCACCCCCATGACTACCACGACAACAACTGCCCTTACCACCACCACGACTACAACTGCCCCCACCACCACCACCACAACAATGCTACCCGAGCAACTGCTGCCCCAGCCACCACCACTTGACAACAGCTGCCCCCACCACCAGCTACAACGACTGCTTCCCCACCACCTGTTTCATCCACGGATACGGACCCCCATGACTACAACCACAAGTTCTCTACCATGCTAACAACTGCCCTTCCACCACCACGACTACAACAACTGCTGCAACAATAGAAACCACCACAACAACAATGGGTACCCGATGCGACTGACCAGCCCTCACAACCACCACCTTGACAACTACTGTTCAAGGCTTGATAACCAGCCCCACAACTATGGCAACAGATGAAATGTCCCACAACACCTGTTTCATCCACGGATACGGCTCAGTCGCCGACAACATCGTTCACAAGTTCTGTAGATGCTACGACTTCTTCTTCTGCAGAAATCATGACTACCAGCCAGCATCAACTGAAACAACAGACGCAGCTGCTAAAGAAATCGGTGGCAGACACAACGCTCACAGACACGACATTGACAACTACTGTTCAAGGTTTGATAACCAGCTTAGACACAACTATGGCAACAGATGAAATGTCAGCCACAACACCTGATTCATCCACGGATACAGCTCAGTCGTCGAAAACATCGTTCACAAGTTCTGTAGATGCTACGACTTCTTCTTCTGCAGAAGTCATGACTACCAGCTTAGACGCAGCAACAATAGAAACAACAGCAACAACAGACGCGCAGCTGCTACAGAAATCGCGTCGACCAGCTTAGACACAACGGTGGCAGACCGACGACATTGACAACTACTGTTCAAGGTTTGATAACCAGCTTAGACACAACTATGGCAACAGATGAAATGTCAGCCACAACCCTGTTTCATCCACGGAGACGGCTCAGTCGTCGACAACAACATCGTTCACAAGTTCTCTAGATGCTACGACTTCTTCTTCTGCTGAAGTCATGACTACCAGCTTAGATGCAGCATCAACTGAAACAACAGACGCAGCTGCTAAAGAAATCGCGTCGACCAGCTTAGACACAACAGTGGCAGACATGACATTGACAACTACTGTTCAAGGTTTAATAACCAGCTTAGACACAACTATGGCAACAGATGAAATGTCAGCCACAACCCTGTTTCATCCACGGAGACGGCTCAGTCGTCACAACATCGCTCACAAGTTCTCTAGATGCTACGACTTCTTCTTCTGCTGAAGTCATGACTACCAGCTTAGATGCAGCAACAACTGAAACAACGGCAACAACAGAGGCAGCTGCTAAAGAAATCGCGTTGACCAGCTTAGACACAACGGTGGCAGACACGACATTGACAACTACTGTTCAAGGTTTAATAACCAGCTTAGACACAACTATGGCAACAGATGAAATGTCAGCCACAACCCTGTTTCATCCACGGATACAGCTCAGTCGTCGACAACATCATTCACAAGTTCTCTAGATGCTACGACTTCTTCTTCTGCAGAAGTCATGACTACCAGCTTAGACACAGCAACAACAGATGCAGCTGCTACGCGTCGACCAGCTTAAACAACAGTGGCAGACACAACATTGACGACTACTGTTCAATAACCAGCAACAAACTATGGCAACAGAGGATACTGCTCAGCCAAACACCTGTTTCATCCACGGATATGGCTCGTCGTCGACAACATTGTTCACAAGATCTGTAGATGCTACAACAGAAATCGCGTGGCTTAGACACAACATTGGCGACTACTTGACAACTACTGTTCAAGGTTTGATAACCAGCTTAGACACAACTATGGCAACAGATGAAATGTCAGCCACAACACCTGTTTCATCCACGGATACAGCTCAGTCGTCGACAACAACATCGTTCACAAGTTCTGTAGATGCTACGACTTCTTCTTCTGCTGAAGTCATGACTACCAGCTTAGATGCAGCAACAACAATAGAAACAACAGCAACAACAGAGGCAGCTGCTACAGAAATCACGTCGACCAGCTTAGACACAACGGTGGCAGACACAACATTGACAACTACTGTTCAAGGTTTGATAACCAGCTTAGACACAACTATGGCAACAGATGAAATGTCAGCCACAACCCCTGTTTCATCCACGGAGACGGCTCATTCGTCGACAACATCGTTCACAAGTTCTCTAGATGCTACGACTTCTTCTTCTGCAGAAATCGTGTCGACCAGCTTAGATGCAGCAACAGTAGAAACAACGGCAACAACAGACGCAGCTGCTACAGAAATCTTGTCGACCCGCTTAGACACAACGCTCGCAGACACGACATTGACAACTACTGTTCAAGGTTTAATAACCAGCTTAGACACAACTATGGCAACAGAGGATACTTCAGCCACAACACCTGTTTCATCCACGGATACAGCTCAGTCGTCTACAACATCGTTCACAAGTTCTCTAGATGCTACGACTTCTTCATCTGCAGAAGTCATGACTACCAGCTTAGACGCAGCAACAACAGAAACAACAGACGCAGCTGCTACAGAAATCGCGTCGACCAGCTTAGACACAACGGTGGCAGACACGACATTGACAACTACTGTTCAAGGCTTGATAACCAGCTTAGACACAACTATGGCAACAAATGAAATGTCAGCCACAACACCTGTTTCATCCACGGATACGGCTCAGTCGTTGACATCGTTCACAAGTTCTGTAGATGCTACGTCTTCTTCTTCTGCCGAAGGCATGACTACCAGCTTAGACGCAGCAACGACAGAAACAACAGAATCACCAGCAACAACAGACTCAGCTGCTACAGAAATCGCGTCTACCAGCTTAGACACAACAGTGGCAGACACGACATTGACGACTACTGTTCAAGGTTTGATAACCAGCTTAGACACAACTATGGCAACAGAGGATACTTCAGCCACAACACCTGGTTCATCCACGGATACGGCTCAGTCGTCGACAACATCGTTCACAAGTTCTGTAGATGCTACGACTTCTTCTTCTGCAGTAGTCATGACTACCAGCTTAGACGCAGCATCAACTAAAACAACAGACGCAGCTGCTACAGAAATCGCGTCGACCAGCTTAGACACAACGATCACAGACACGACATTGACAACTACTGTTCAAGGCTTGATAACCAGCTTAGACACAACTATGGCAACAGATGAAATGTCAGCCACAACCCGTGTTTCATCCACGGATACAGCTCAGTCGTCGACAACAACATCGTTCACAAGTTCTCTAGATGCTACGTCTACTTCTTCTGCTGAAGTCATGACTACCAGCTTAGATGCAGCAACAGTAGAAACAACTGCAACAACAGAGGCAGCTGCTACAGAAATCGCGTTGACCAGCTTAGACACAACGGTGGCAGACACGACATTGACGACTACTGTTCAAGGTTTAATAACCAGCTTAGACACAACTATGGCAACAGATGAAATGTCAGCCACAACCCCTGTTTCATCCACGGAGACGGCTCAGTCGTCGACAACATCGTTCACAAGTTCTCTAGATGCTACGACTTCTTCTTCTGCAGAAGTCATGACTACCAGCTTAGACGCACCAACAATAGAAACAACAGCAACAACAGACGCAGCTGCTACAGAAATCGCGTCGACCGGCTTAGACACAACGGTGGCAGACACGACATTGACAACTACTGTTCAAGGCTTGATAACCAGCTTAGACACAACTATGGCAACAGATGAAATGTCAGCCACAACACTTTTTCATCCACAGATACAGCTCAGTCGTCGACAACATCGTTCACAAGTTCTCTAGATGCTACGACTTCTTCATCTGCAGAAGGCATGACTACCAGCTTAGACGCAGCAACAACAGAAACAACAGACGCAGCTGCTACAGAAATCGCGTCGACCAGCTTAGACACAACGCTCACAGACACGACATTGACAACTACTGTTCAAGGCTTGATAACCAGCTTAGACACAACTATGGCAACAGATGAAATGTCAGCCACAACACCTGTTTCATCCACGGATACAGCTCAGTCGTCGACAACATCGTTCACAAGTTCTCTAGATGCTACGACTTCTTCTGCATCTACCAGCAGAAGGAATCACCAGCAACAACAGACGCAGCTGACTCGCGTCGACCAGCTTAGACACAACAGTGGCAGACACAACATTGACAACTGTTCAACCAGAAACAACTATGGCAACAGAGGATACTTCAGCCACAACACCTGTTTCAAATCTTGTCGACAACATCGCTCACAAGTTCTGTAGATGCTACAACTTCTTCTTCTGCAGAAATCGACCAGCTTAGACACAACGGTGGCAGACACGACATTGACAACTACTGTTCAAGGTTTGATAACCAGCTTAGACACAACTAAGGCAACAGATGAAATGTCAGCCACAACACCTGTTTCATCCACGGATACAGCTCAGTCGTCGACAACATCGTTCACAAGTTCTGTAGATGCTACGACTTCTTCTTCTGCAGAAGTCATGACTACCAGCTTAGATGCAGCAACAATAGAAACAACAGCAACAACAGATGCAGCTGCTAAAGAAATCGCGTTGACCATCTTAGACACAACGGTGGCAGACACGACATTGACAACTACTGTTCAAGGTTTGATAACCAGCTTAGACACAACTATGGCAACAGATGAAATGTCAGCCACAACCCTGTTTCATCCACGGATACAGCTCAGTCGTCGACAACAACATCGTTCACAAGTTCTGTAGATGCTACGACTTCTTCTTCTGCTGAAGTCATGACTACCAGCTTAAATGCAGCAACAACAGCAACAAACAACAGATGCAGCTGCTACAGAAATCGCGTCGACCAGCTTAGACACAACGGTGGCAGACACAACATTGACAACTACTGTTCAAGGTTTGATAACCAGCTTAGACACAACTATGGCAACAGAGGATACTTCAGCCACAACACCTGTTTCATCCACGGATACATCTCAGTCGCCGACAACATCGTTCTCACAAGTTCTCTAGATGCTACGACTTCTTCTTCTGCAGAAATCATGACTACCAGCTTAGACGCACCAACAATAGAAACAACAGCAACAACAGACGGCAGACAGAAATCGCGTCGACCGGCTTAGACACAACGGTGACAACTACAACTACTGTTCAAGGTTTATAACCAGCTTAGACACAACTATGGCAACAGATGAAATGTCAGCCACAACACCTGTTTCATCCACGGATACAGCTCAGTCGTCGACATCGTTCACAAGTTCTCCAGATGCTACTACTTCTTCTTCTGCAGAAGTCATGACTACCACCTTAGATGCAGCAACGACAGAAACAACAGCAACAACAGACGCAGCTGCTACAGAAATCACGTCGACCAGCTTAGACACAACGGTGGCAGACACGACATTGACAACTACTGTTCAAGGTTTGATAACCAGCTTAGACACAACTATGGCAACAGAGGATACTTCAGCCACAACACCTGTTTCATCCACGGATACAGCTCAGTCGTCGACAACATCGTTCACAAGTTCTCTAGATGCTACGACTTCTTCATCTGCAGAAGGCATGACTACCAGCTTAGACGCAGCAACAACAGAAACAACAGACGCAGCTGCTACAGAAATCGCGTCGACCAGCTTAGACACAACGGTGGCAGACACGACATTGACAACTAGTGTTCAAGGCTTGATAACCAGCTTAGACACAACTATGGCAACAGATGAAATGTCAGCCACAACACTTGTTTCATCCACGGATACGGCTCAGTCGTCGACAACATCGTTCACAAGTTCTGTAGATGCTACGACTTCTTCTTCTGCAGAAGGCATGACTACCAGCTTAGACGCAGCAACGACAGAAACAACAGAATCACCAGGAACAACAGACGCAGCTGCTACAGAAATCGCGTCGACCAGCTTAGACACAACGGTGGCAACAGAGGATACGTCAGCCACAACACCTTTTTCATCCACGGATACAGCTCAGTCGTCGACAACATCGTTCACAAGTTCTGTAGATGCTACGACTTCTTCTCTGCAGAAGGCATGACTACCAGCTTAGACGCAGCAACAACAACAGAAACAGCAACAACAGACGCAGCTGCTACAGAAATCGCGTCGACCAGCAGACACAACAGTGGCAGACACAACATTGACAACTACTGTTCAAGGTTTGATAACCAGCTTAGACACAACTATGGCAACAGATGAAATGTCAGCCTCAACCCTGTTTCATCCACGGATACAGCTCAGTCGTCGACAACATCGTTCACAAGTTCTGTAGATGCTACGACTTCTTCTTCTGCAGAAATCGTGTCGACCAGCTTAGACACAACGGTGGCAGACACGACATTGACAACTACTGTTCAAGGTTTGATAACCAGCTTAGACACAACTATGGCAACAGAGGATACTTCAGCCACAACACCTGATTCATCCACGGATACAGCTCAGTCGTCGACAACATCGTTCACAAGTTCTGTAGATGCTACGACTTCTTCTTCTGCAGAAGTCATGACTACCAGCTTAGACGCAGCAACAATAGAAACAACAGCAACAACAGGCGCAGCTGCTACAGAAATCGCGTCGACCAGCTTAGACACAACGGTGGCAGACACGACATTGACAACTACTGTTCAAGGTTTAATAACCAGCTTAGACACAACTATGGCAACAGATGAAATGTCAGCCACAACCCCTGTTTCATCCACGGAGACGGCTCAGTCGTCGACAACAACATCGTTCACAAGTTCTCTAGATGCTACGACTTCTTCTTCTGCTGAAGTCATGACTACCAGCTTAGATGCAGCATCAGCTGAAACAACGGCAACAACAGACGCAGCTGCTACAGAAATCTTGTCGACCAGCTTAGACACAACAGTGGCAGACACGACATTGACAACTACTGTTCAAGGTTTGATAACCAGCTTAGACACAACTATGGCAACAGATGAAATGTCAGCCACAACAGCCCTGTTTCATCCACGGATACAGCTCAGTCGTCGACAACAACATCGTTCACAAGTTCTCTAGATGCTACGACTTCTTCTTCTGCTGAAGTCATGACTACCAGCTTAGATGCAGCAACAGTAGAAACAACGGCAACAACAGAGGCAGCTGCTACAGAAATCGTGTCGACCAGCTTAGACACAACGGTGGCAGACACGACATTGACAACTACTGTTCAAGGTTTTATAACCAGCTTAGACACAACTATGGCAACAGATGAAATGTCAGCCACAACACCTGTTTCATCCACGGAGACGGCTCATTCGTCGACAACATCGTTCACAAGTTCTCTAGATGCTACGACTTCTTCTTCTGCAGAAATCGTGTCGACCAGCTTAGATGCAGCAACAGTAGAAACAACGGCAACAACAGACGCAGCTGCTACAGAAATCTTGTCGACCCGCTTAGACACAACGCTCGCAGACACGACATTGACAACTACTGTTCAAGGCTTGATAACCAGCTTAGACACAACTATGGCAACAGATGAAATGTCAGCCACAACAGCTGTTTCATCCACGGATACAGCTCAGTCGTCGACAACATCGTTCACAAGTTCTCTAGATGCTACGACTTCTTCTTCTGCAGAAGTCATGACAACCAGCTTAGATGCAGCAACAACAGAAACAACAGAACAACAGATGCTGCTGCAAAGAAATCACGCGTTGACCATCTTAGACACAACGGTGGCAGACACGACATTGACAACTACTGTTCAAGGCTTGATAACCAGCTTAGACACAACTATGGCAACAGATGAAATGTCAGCCACAACACCTGTTTCATCCACGGATACAGCTCAGTCGTCGACAACATCGTTCACAAGTTCTCTAGATGCTACGACTTCTTCTTCTGCAGAAGTCATGACAACCAGCTTAGATGCAGCAACAGTAGAAACAACGGCAACAACAGATGCAGCTGCTAAAGAAATCGCGTTGACCATCTTAGACACAACGGTGGCAGACACGACATTGACAACTACTGTTCAAGGTTTGATAACCAGCTTAGACACAACTATGGCAACAGAGGATACTTCAGCCACAACACCTGTTTCATCCACGGATACAGCTCAGTCGTGGACAACTTCGTTCACAAGTTCTGTAGATGCTACGACTTCTTCTTCTGCAGAAGTCATGACTACCAGCTTAGACACAGCAACAACAGCAACAACAGATGCAGCTGCTACAGAAATCGCGTCGACCAGCTTAGACACAACGGTGGCAGACACGACATTGACAACTACTGTTCAAGGTTTGATAACCAGCTTAGACACAACTATGGCAACAGATGAAATGTCAGCCACAACACCTGTTTCATCCACGGATACAGCTCAGTCGTCGACAACATCGTTCACAAGTTCTCTAGATGCTACGACTTCTTCTTCTGCAGTAGTCATGACTACCAGCTTAGACACAGCAACAACAGCAACAACAGATGCAGCTGCTACAGAAATCGCAGCTTAGACACAACGCTGGCAGACACGACATTGACAACTACTGTTCAAGGTTTGATAACCAGCTTAGACACAACTATGGCAACAGATGAAATGTCAGCCACAACACTTGTTTCATCCACGGATACATCTCAGTCGTCGACAACATCGTTCACAAGTTCTCTAGATGCTACGACTTCTTCTTCTGCAGAAATCGTGTCGACCAGCTTAGACACAACGGTGGCAGACACGACATTGACAACTACTGTTCAAGGTTTGATAACCAGCTTAGACACAACTATGGCAACAGATGAAATGTCAGCCACAACACCTGTTTCATCCACGGATACAGCTCAGTCGTCGACAACATCGTTCACAAGTTCTGTAGATGCTACGACTTCTTCTTCTGCAGAAATCATGTCTACCAGCTTAGACGCAGCAACGACAGAAACAACAGAATCAGCAGCAACAACAGACTCAGCTGTTACAGAAATCGCGTCGACCAGCTTAGACACAACGGTGGCAGACACGACATTGACAACTACTGTTCAAGGTTTAATAACCAGCTTAGACACAACTATGGCAACAGATGAAATGTCAGCCACAACACCTGTTTCATCCACGGATACAGCTCAGTCGTCGACAACATCGTTCACAAGTTCTCTAGATGCTACGACTTCTTCTTCTGCAGTAGTCATGACTACCAGCTTAGATGCAGCATCAACTGAAACAACAGACGCAGCTGCTACAGAAATCGCGTCGACCAGCTTAGACACAACAGTGGCAGACACGACATTGACAACTACTGTTCAAGGCTTGATAACCAGCTTAGACACAACTATGGCAACAGAGCATACTTCAGCCACAACACCTGTTTCATCCACGGAGACGGCTCAGTCGTCGACAACATCGTTCACAAGTTCTCTAGATGCTACTACTTCTTCTTCTGCAGAAATCGTGTCGACCAGCTTAGACACAACGGTGGCAGACACGACATTGACAACTACTGTTCAAGGCTTGATAACCAGCTTAGACACAACTATGGCAACGGAGGATATGTCAGCAACAACACCTGTTTCATCCACGGATACAGCTCAGTCGTCGACAACATCGTTCACAAATTCTCTAGATGCTACGACTTCTTCTTCTGCAGAAGTCATGACTACCAGCTTAGATGCAGCAACAGTAGAAACAACGGCAACAACAGACGCAGCTGCTACAGAAATCTCGTCGACCCGCTTAGACACAACGCTCGCAGACACGACATTGACAACTACTGTTCAAGGCTTGATAACCAGCTTAGACACAACTATGGCAACAGATGAAATGTCAGCCACAACCCCTGTTTCATCCACGGAGACGGCTCAGTCGTTGACATCGTTCACAAGTTCTGTAGATGCTACGTCTTCTTCTTCTGCCGAAGTCATGACTACCAGCTTAGACGCAGCAGTAACAGCAGAAACACCAGCAACAACAGACGCAGCTGCTACAGAAATCGCGTCGACCAGCTTAGACACAACGCTCGCAGACACGACATTGACAACTACTGTTCAAGGTTTGATAACCAGCTTAGACACAACTATGGCAACGGAGGATATGTCAGCAACAACACCTGTTTCATCCACGGATACAGCTCAGTCGTCGACAACATCGTTCACAAGTTCTCTAGATGCTACGACTTCTTCTTCTGCAGAAGTCATGACTACCAGCTTAGACGCAGCAACAACTAAAACAACAGCAACAACAGCTGCTACAGAAATCGCGTCGACCAGCTTAGACACAACGGTGGCAGACATGACATTGACAACTACTGTTCAAGGTTTAATAACCAGCTTAGAAACAACTATGGCAACAGATGAAATGTCAGCCACAACCCCTGTTTCATCCACGGAGACGGCTCAGTCGTCGACAACAACATCGTTCACAAGTTCTCTAGATGCTACGACTTCTTCTTCTGCTGAAGTCATGACTACCAGCTTAGATGCAGCAACAGTAGAAACAACGGCAACAACAGAGGCAGCTGCTACAGAAATCGCGTTGACCAGCTTAGACACAACGGTGGCAGACACGACATTGACGACTACTGTTCAAGGTTTAATAACCAGCTTAGACACAACTATGGCAACAGATGAAATGTCAGCCACAACCCCTGTTTCATCCACGGATACAGCTCAGTCGTCGACAACATCGTTCACAAGTTCTCTAGATGCTACGACTTCTTCTTCTGCAGAAGTCATGACTACCAGCTTAGACGCAGCAACAATAGAAACAACAGCAACAACAGACGCAGCTGCTACAGAAATCGCGTCGACCAGCTTAGACACAACGGTGGCAGACACGACATTGACAACTACTGTTCAAGGCTTATAACCAGCTTAGAAACAACTATGGCAACAGATGAAATGTCAGCCACAACCCTTGTTTCATCCACGGAGATGGCTCAGTCGTCGACAACAACATCGTTCACAAGTTCTCTAGATGCTACGACTTCTTCTTCTGCAGAAGTCATGACTACCAGCTTAGATGCAGCATCAACTGAAACAACAGACGCAGCTGCTACAGAAATCGCGTCGACCAGCTTAGACACAATGGTGGCAGACACGACATTGACAACTACTGTTCAAGGTTTAATAACCAGCTTAGACACAACTATGGCAACAGATGAAATGTCAGCCACAACACCTGTTTCATCCACGGATACAGCTCAGTCGTCGACAACATCGTTCACAAGTTCTGTAGATGCTACGACTTCTTCTGCAGAAGGCATGACTACCAGCTTAGACGCAGCAACAAGAAACAACAGAATCAGCAGCAACAACAGACTCAGCTGTTACAGAAATCTTGCGTCGACCAGCTTAGACACAACGGTGGCAGACACGACATTGACAACTACTGTTCAAGGTTTAATAACCAGCTTAGACACAACTAAGGCAACAGATGAAATGTCAGCCACAACACCTGTTTCATCCACGGATACAGCTCAGTCGTCGACAACATCGTTCACAAGTTCTCTAGATGCTACGACTTCTTCTTCTGCAGAAGTCATGACTACCAGCTTAGATGCAGCAACAGTGAAACAACAACAACAGATGCTGCTAAAGAAATCGCGTTGACCATCTTAGACACAACGGTGGCAGACACGACATTGACAACTACTGTTCAAGGTTTGATAACCAGCTTAGACACAACTATGGCAACAGAGGATACTTCAGCCACAACACCTGTTTCATCCACGGATACAGCTCAGTCGTCGACAACATCGTTCACAAGTTCTCTAGATGCTACGACTTCTTCTTCTGCAGAAATCATGACTACCAGCTTAGACACAGCAACAACAGCAACAACAGATGCAGCTGCCAGAAATCGCGTCGACCAGCTTAGACACAACGGTGGCAGACACGACATTGACAACTACTGTTCAAGGTTTAATAACCAGCTTAGACACAACTATGGCAACAGATGAAATGTCAGCCACAACACCTGTTTCATCCACGGATACAGCTCAGTCGTCGACAACATCGTTCACAAGTTCTCTAGATGCTACGACTTCTTCTTCTGCAGAAGTCATGACTACCAGCTTAGATGCAGCAACAAGAAACAACGGCAACAACAGATGCAGCTGCTACAGAAATCTCGTCGACCAGCTTAGACACAACGGTGGCAGACACGACATTGACAACTACTGTTCAAGGTTGATAACCAGCTTAGACACAACTATGGCAACAGATGAAATGTCAGCCACAACACCTGTTTCATCCACGGATACAGCTCAGTCGTCGACAACTCGTTCACAAGTTCTCCAGATGCTACTACTTCTTCTTCTGCTGAAGTCATGACTACCAGCTTAGATGCAGCAACGACAGAAACAACAGAATCAACAAAACAACAGACGCAGCTGCTACAGAAATCACGACCAGCTTAGACACAACGTGGCAGACACGACATTGACAACTACTGTTCAAGGTTTGATAACCAGCTTAGACACAACTATGGCAACAGAGGATACTTCAGCCACAACACCTGATTCATCCACGGATACAGCTCAGTCGTCGACAACATCGTTCACAAGTTCTGTAGATGCTACGACTTCTTCTTCTGCAGTAGTCATGACTACCAGCTTAGACGCAGCATCAACTGAATCAACAGACGCAGCTGCTACAGAAATCGCGTCGACCAGCTTAGACACAACGGTGGCAGACACGACATTGACAACTACTGTTCAACGTTTGATAACCAGCTTAGACACAACTATGGCAACAGATGAAATGTCAGCCACAACAGCTGTTTCATCCACGGATACAGCTCAGTCGTTGACATCGTTCACAAGTTCATTAGATGCTATGTCTTCTTCTTTTGCCGAAGTCATGTCTACCAGCTTAGACGCAGCAACGACAGAAACAACAGAATCACCAGCAACAACAGACTCAGCTGTTACAGAAATCGCGTCTACCAGCTTAGACACAACAGTGACAGACACGACATTGACAACTACTGTTCAAGGCTTGATAACCAGCTTAGACACAACTATGGCAACAGATGAAATGTCAGCAACAACACCTGTTTCATCCACGGAGACGGCTCAGTCGTCGACAACATCGTTCACAAGTTCTCTAGATGCTACGACTTCTTCTGCAGTAGTCATGACTACCAGCTTAGACACAGCAACAACAGCAACAACAGATGCAGCTGCTACAGAAATCGCGTCGACCAGCTTAGACACAACGCTCGCAGACACGACATTGACAACTACTGTTCAAGGTTTGATAACCAGCTTAGACACAACTATGGCAACAGATGAAATGTCAGCCACAACACTTGTTTCATCCACGGATACATCTCAGTCGTCGACAACATCGTTCACAAGTTCTCTAGATGCTACTACTTCTTCTTCTGCAGAAATCGTGGTCGACCAGCTTAGATGCAGCAACCAAACAACGGAACAACAACGGCTACAGAAATCTTGTCGACCGGCGCTTTAGACACAACGCAGACACGACATTGACAACTACTGTTCAAGGTTTGATAACCAGCTTAGACACAACTATGGCAACAGAGGATACTTCAGCCACAACACCTGATTCATCCACGGATACAGCTCAGTCGTTGACATCGTTCACAAGTTCATTAGATGCTATGTCTTTTTCTTTTGCCGAAGTCATGTCTACCAGCTTAGATGCAGCAACAGTAGAAACAACAGAATCACCAGCAACAACAGACTCAGCTGTTACAGAAATCGCGTCTACCAGCTTAGACACAACAGTGACAGACACGACATTGACAACTACTGTTCAAGGCTTGATAACCAGCTTAGACACAACGGTGGCAACAGATGAAATGTCAGCCACAACACCTGTTTCATCCACGGAGACAGCTCAGTCGTCGACAACATCGTTCACAAGTTCTCTAGATGCTACGTCTTCTTCTTCTGTAGAAGTCATGACTACCAGCTTAGACGCAGCAGTAACAGCAGAAACACCAGCAACAACAGACGCAGCTGCTACAGAAATCGCGTCGACCAGCTTAGACACAACGCTCGCAGACACGACATTGACAACTACTGTTCAAGGTTTGATAACCAGCTTAGACACAACTATGGCAACAGATGAAATGTCAGCAACAACACCTGTTTCATCCACGGATACAGCTCAGTCGTCGACAACATCGTTCACAAGTTCTCTAGATGCTACGACTTCTTCTTCTGCAGAAGTCATGACTACCAGCTTAGACGCAGCAACAATAGAAACAACAGCAACAACAGGCGCAGCTGCTACAGAAATCGCGTCGACCAGCTTAGACACAACGGTGGCAGACATGACATTGACAACTACTGTTCAAGGTTTAATAACCAGCTTAGAAACAACTATGGCAACAGATGAAATGTCAGCCACAACACCTGTTTCATCCACGGATACAGCTCAGTCGTCGACAACATCGTTCACAAGTTCTCTAGATGCTACGACTTCTTCTTCTGCCGAAGTCATGTCTACCAGCTTAGACGCAGCAACGACAGAAACAACAGAATCAGCAGCAACAACAGACTCAGCTGTTACAGAAATCGCGTCGACCAGCTTAGACACAACGGTGGCAGACACGACATTGACAACTACTGTTCAAGGTTTAATAACCAGCTTAGACACAACTATGGCAACAGATGAAATGTCAGCCACAACCCCTGTTTCATCCACGGAGATGGCTCAGTCGTCGACAACAACATCGTTCACAAGTTCTCTAGATGCTACGTCTACTTCTTCTTCTGAAGTCATGACTACCAGCTTAGATGCAGCATCAACTGAAACAACAGACGCAGCTGCTACAGAAATCGCGTCGACCAGCTTAGACACAATGGTGGCAGACACGACATTGACAACTACTGTTCAAGGTTTAATAACCAGCTTAGACACAACTATGGCAACAGAGCATACTTCAGCCACAACACCTGTTTCATCCACGGAGACAGCTCAGTCGTCGACAACATCGTTCACAAGTTCTCTAGATGCTACGACTTCTTCTTCTGCAGAAATCGTGTCGACCAGCTTAGACACAACGGTGGCAGACACGACATTGACAACTACTGTTCAAGGTTTGATAACCAGCTTAGACACAACTATGGCAACGGAGGATATGTCAGCAACAACACCTGTTTCATCCACGGATACAGCTCAGTCGTCGACAACATCGTTCACAAGTTCTCTAGATGCTACGACTTCTTCTTCTGCAGAAGTCATGACTACCAGCTTAGATGCAGCATCAACTGAAACAATGAAATGTCAGACAACAGCTTGTTTCATCAGAAATCTCAGCGTCGACCAGCTTAGACACAACGGTGGCAGACACGACATTGACAACTACTGTTCAACGTTTGATAACCAGCTTAGACACAACTATGGCAACAGATGAAATGTCAGCCACAACACCTGTTTCATCCACGGAGACGGCTCAGTCGTCGACAACTTCGTTCACAAGTTCTCTAGATGCTACGTCTACTTCTTCTGCTGAAGTCATGACTACCAGCTTAGATGCAGCAACGACAGAAACAACAGAATCACCAGCAACAACACACGCAGCTGCTACAGAAATCGCGTCGACCAGCTTAGACACAACGGTGGCAGACACGACATTGACAACTACTGTTCAACGTTTGATAACCAGCTTAGACACAACTATGGCAACAGAGGATACTTCAGCAACAACAGCTGTTTCATCCACGGATACAGCTCAGTCGTCGACAACTTCGTTCACAAGTTCTCTAGATGCTACGACTTCTTCATCTGCAGAAGTCATGACTACCAGCTTAGACACAGCAACAACAGCAACAACAGATGCAGCTGCTACAGAAATCGCGTCGACCAGCTTAGACACAACGGTGGCAGACACGACATTGACAACTACTGTTCAAGGTTTAATAACCAGCTTAGACACAACTATGGCAACAGATGAAATGTCAGCCACAACACCTTTTTCATCCACGGATACAGCTCAGTCGTCGACAACATCGTTCACAAGTTCTCTAGATGCTACGACTTCTTCTTCTGCAGAAGTCATGACTACCAGCTTAGACGCAGCAACAATAGAAACAACAGCAACAACAAAACAACAAAATCACCAGCAACAAACAGACTCAGCTGTTGACAACTACTGTTCAAGGTTTAATAACCAGCTTAGAAACAACTATGGCAACAGATGAAATGTCAGCCACAACCCCTGTTTCATCCACGGAGATGGCTCAGTCGTCGACAACAACATCGTTCACAAGTTCTCTAGATGCTACGTCTTCTTCTTCTGAAGTCATGACTACCAGCTTAGATGCAGCATCAACTGAAACAACAGACGCAGCTGCTACAGAAATCGCGTCGACCAGCTTAGACAAATGGTGGCAGACACGACATTGACAACTACTGTTCAGGTTTAATAACCAGCTTAGACACAACTATGGCAACAGATGAAATGTCAGCCACAACACCTGTTTCATCCACGGATACAGCTCAGTCGTCGACAACATCGCTCACAAGTTCTCTAGATGCTACGACTTCTTCTTCTGCAGAAATCGTGACTACCAGCTTAGACACAACGGCAGGCACCAGCAACATTGACAACTACTGTTCAAAATCTTGATAACCAGCTTAGACACAACTATGGCAACGGAGGATATGTCAGCAACAACACCTGTTTCATCCACGGATACAGCTCAGTCGTCGACAACATCGTTCACAAGTTCTCTAGATGCTACGACTTCTTCATCTGCAGAAGGCATGACTACCAGCTTAGATGCAGCAACAAGAAACAACGGCAACAACAGACGCAGCTGCTACAGAAATCGCGTCGACCGCTTAGACACAACGCTGCAGACACGACATTGACAACTACTGTTCAAGGTTTGATAACCAGCTTAGACACAACTATGGCAACAGATGAAATGTCAGCCACAACCCCTGTTTCATCCACGGATACATCTCAGTCGTCGACAACATCGTTCACAAGTTCTCTAGATGCTACGACTTCTTCTTCTGCTGAAGTCATGACTACCAGCTTAGACGCAGCAGCAACGACAACAACAGAATCACCAGCAACAACAGATGCAGCTGCTACAGAAATCGCGTCGACCAGCTTAGACACAACAGTGACAGACACGACATTGACAACTACTGTTCAAGGCTTGATAACCAGCTTAGACACAGACACTATGGCAACAGAGGATACTTCAGCCACAACACCTGTTTCATCCACGGATACAGCTCAGTCGTCGACAACATCGTTCACAAGTTCTGTAGATGCTATGTCTTCTTCTTCTGCCGAAGTCATGACTACCAGCTTAGATGCAGCAACAGTAGAAACAACGGCAACAACAGAGGCAGCTGCTACAGAAATCGCGTTGACCAGCTTAGACACAACGGTGGCAACAGATGAAATGTCAGCCACAACACCTGTTTCATCCACGGAGACGGCTCAGTCGTCGACAACATCGTTCACAAGTTCTCTAGATGCTACAACTTCTTCTTCTGCAGAAATCGTGACTACCAGCCAGCTTAGAACAACAGAAACAACAACGGCGCAGCTGCTACAAAATGGCAGAGCTTACAGACACGACATTGACAACTACTGTTCAAGGTTTGATAACCAGCTTAGACACAACTATGGCAACAGATGAAATGTCAGCCACAACAGCTGTTTCATCCACGGATACAGCTCAGTCGTTGACAACATCGTTCACAAGTTCATTAGATGCTATGACTTCTTCTTCTGCAGAAGTCATGACAACCAGCTTAGATGCAGCAACAGTAGAAACAACGGCAACAACAGATGCAGCTGCTACAAAAATCGCGTCGACCAGCTTAGACACAACGGTGGCAGACACGACATTGACAACTACTGTTCAAGGTTTAATAACCAGCTTAGACACAACTATGGCAACAGATGAAATGTCAGCCACAACACCTGTTTCATCCACGGATACAGCTCAGTCGTCGACAACATCGTTCACAAGTTCTCTAGATGCTACGACTTCTTCATCTGCAGAAGGCATGACTACCAGCTTGAGACTACTGTTCAAGGTTTAATAACCAGCAGCAACAACAGAAACAACAACCCCTGATCCACGGATACGCTGCTCGCTCACAGAAATCGCAGAAATCGACCAGCTTAGACACAACGGTGGCAGACACGACATTGACAACTACTGTTCAAGGCTTGATAACCAGCTTAGACACAACTATGGCAACAGAGGATACTTCAGCCACAACACCTGTTTCATCCACGGATACAGCTCAGTCGTCGACAACATCGTCCACAAGTTCTCTAGATGCTACGACTTCTTCTTCTGCAGAAGTCATGACTACCAGCTTGGATGCAGCAACAGTAGAAACAACGGCAACAACAGACGCAGCTGCTACAGAAATCTCGTCGACCCGCTTAGACACAACGCTCGCAGACACGACATTGACAACTACTGTTCAAGGTTTGATAACCAGCTTAGACACAACTATGGCAACAGATGAAATGTCAGCCACAACACTTGTTTCATCCACGGATACAGCTCAGTCGTCGACAACATCGTTCACAAGTTCTGTAGATGCTACGACTTCTTCTTCTGCAGAAGTCATGACTACCAGCTTAGACGCAGCAACAATAGAAACAACAGCAACAACAGACGCAGCTGCTACAGAAATCGCTCGACGACCAGCTTAGACACAACGGTGGCAGACACGACATTGACAACTACTGTTCAAGGTTTAATAACCAGCTTAGACACAACTATGGCAACAGATGAAATGTCAGCCACAACACCTGTTTCATCCACGGATACAGCTCAGTCGTTGACATCGTTCACAAGTTCTGTAGATGCTACGTCTTCTTCTTCTGCCGAAGTCATGTCTACCAGCTTAGACGCAGCAACGACAGAAACAACAGAATCAGCAGCAACAACAGACTCAGCTGTTACAGAAATCGCGTCGACCAGCTTAGACACAACGGTGGCAGACACGACATTGACAACTACTGTTCAAGGTTTAATAACCAGCTTAGACACAACTATGGCAACAGATGAAATGTCAGCCACAACACCTGTTTCATCCACGGATACAGCTCAGTCGTCGACAACATCGTTCACAAGTTCTCTAGATGCTACGACTTCTTCTTCTGCAGTAGTCATGACTACCAGCTTAGATGCAGCATCAACTGAAACAACAGACTCAGCTGCTACAGAAATCGCGTCGACCAGCTTAGACACAACAGTGGCAGACACGACATTGACAACTACTGTTCAAGGCTTGATAACCAGCTTAGACACAACTATGGCAACAGAGCATACTTCAGCCACAACACCTGTTTCATCCACGGAGACGGCTCAGTCGTCGACAACATCTTTAACAAGTTCTCTAGATGCTACGACTTCTTCTTCTGCAGAAATCGTGTCGACCAGCTTAGATGCAGCAACAGTAGAAACAACGGCAACAACAGACTCAGCTGCTACAGAAATCTCGTCGACCAGCTTAGACACAACGCTCGCAGACACGAAATTGACAACTACTGTTCAAGGCTTGATAACCAGCTTAGACACAACTATGGCAACAGATGAAATGTCAGCCACAACCCCTGTTTCATCCACGGAGACGGCTCAGTCGTTGACAACTTCGTTCACAAGTTCTCTAGATGCTACGTCTACTTCTTCTGCTGAAGTCATGACTACCAGCTTAGACGCAGCAACGACAGAAACAACAGAATCACCAGCAACAACAGACGCAGCTGCTACAGAAATCGCGTCGACCAGCTTAGACACAACAGTGGCAGACACGACATTGACAACTACTGTTCAAGGTTTGATAACCAGCTTAGACACAACTATGGCAACAGAGGATACTTCAGCCACAACACCTGTTTCATCCACGGATACAGCTCAGTCGTCGACATCATCATTCACAAGTTCTGTAGATGCTACGACTTCTTCTTCTGCAGAAGTCATGACTACCAGCTTAGACGCAGCAACAACAGAAACAACAGACGCAGCTGCTACAGAAATCTCGTCGACCCGCTTAGACACAACGCTCGCAGACACGACATTGACAACTACTGTTCAAGGTTTGATAACCAGCTTAGACACAACTATGGCAACAGAGGATACTTCAGCCACAACACCTGTTTCATCCACGGATACAGCTCAGTCGTCGACATCATCATTCACAAGTTCTGTAGATGCTACAACTTCTTCTTCTGCAGAAGTCATGACTACCAGCTTAGACGCAGCAACAATAGAAACAAAAGCAACAACAGACGCAGCTGCTCCAGAAATCGCGTCGACCAGCTTAGACACAACGGTGGCAGACACGACATTGACAACTACTGTTCAAGGTTTGATAACCAGCTTAGACACAACTATGGCAACAGATGAAATGTCAGCCCCAACACCTGTTCCATCCACGGATACAGCTCAGTCGTCGACAACATTGTTCACAAGTTCTCTAGACGCGACGTCTACTTCTTCTGCAGATGTCATGACTACCAGCTTAGACGCAGCAACAACAGAAACAACAGCAGACGCAGCTGCTACAGAAACTGTGTCGACCGGCTCTAACACAACGGTCGCAGACACGACATTGACAACTACTGTTCAAGGCTTGATAACCAGCTTAGACACAAATATGGCAACAGAGGATACTTCAGCCGCAACACCTTCTTCAGCCACGGTAATGGCTTAATCCTAGACGATGTAGTCTTTCACATGCTTTCTAAACGCTACGTCTAGTTTGTTCGCATAAGTTATGACTACCAGCTCATGCGCAGCTACAACCATCCATTTCTTTTACTGCATTGTTTATATCATATGTACTGATAATATGTACTTTTTTCTATCAACACAGGGTCCATAGCTGTGTTTTCAGCTATGAGGGAGTCCTCCCCATGTACGATGTTTGCAGTATACGAGACCTCAAGCTTCGGCACTTCTCTGCCAGATTCAGTCATGACTACAAGCTAAGAAACATCTTGATCATCATTCCTTTTAATTTGCATCAACTGTTTTTCACCATTTTCTGTTTTCTTTGCTCACGTTTCACCAGCCTTTTGTTGCAGTCTTGCTTCCATGTCTCCATCTGGCAATATTTACCCAACATTTTTTTTCTAAAATAAAAATTTACTGAATCTGAGTTTTTTTCTATTTCATACTACATTCATAATTTAGTATCCTTAATTGTATGTCACTGGATCGATCGCAATCCAGTACGCCTCCACTACCCACTTTCGGACACTTGCAACATAAAAACTAAGTTGTAATCTTGTAAAATCAGACTTCGTGGCAGATCCATTGTTTTGTGCTGCTTGCTTAACTTACTTGATCTGTGTACTAACCACAATTTTAATAGTTTAGATGATTTCAAATGCTTATACGTAACCAGATAAATGCTACAGTTAAAGAAATAGATTTTTTGTGACGTCCCTTTTAACAGTGTATAGTGGCATTGCAACAAGCTAAAAAAAAAAGATCTTTAGATTATAGGTTTGACTAGTAAACAAAAATTGTGGACCCACTACTCCTTTTAAAGGACTTAATGAATGTTATTCTTCCACAGATTTGATTTTAGACTTTTTGTTTAGGTGTAATAAATGTTTCTAAATTGCTTTGAAGCTCTCATCTAAACAGGGTTCAGCCTAAGTTTAGTTTTCTTAGAGATACTAAAATTTTTTAAGAGCAGTGATGTGGTCGCATTTCGTTGAGGTCTTATTACGTTGTCATATTTTTGACATCCCAAATATTGGTCGAAGAAGGAGAGGAGGCAGAAGGGTTCGTGAACAGAGAGAGAAGAGACAAGGCAGGAGCTTAGATCTGAGAGTAGGGACTCTTAACGTTGGAACAATGACAGGGAAAGGTAGAGAGCTGGCAGACGTGATGGAGAGAAGGAAGGTAGGTGTACTGTGTGTGCAGGAGACGAGATGGAAGGGCAGCAAAGCACGTAGTGTTGGAGGAGGATACAAACTGTTCTACCATGGTGGGGATAGGAAGAGAAACGGAGTAGGAGTTTGTGAACAATGTTCTAGAGGTGAAAAGAGTCTCAGACAGGGTGATGAACCTAAAGCTAGAAATCGAAGGCGTGATGGTGAACATAGTCAGTGGGTATGCTCCACAAGTTGCCTGTGAGTTAGAAGAGAAGGAGAGATTCTGGAGTGATTTTGATGAGGTTGTAGAGAGTATCCCCAGAGGAGAGAGAGTAGTTGTTGGAGCAGACTTCAATGGGCATGTTGGTGAGGGGAACAGAGGTGATGAGGAGGTGATAGGCAGGATTGGTGTTAAGGAAAGGAATCCAGAAGGACAGATGGTAGTGGACTTTGCTAAGAGGATAGAAATGGCTGTAGTTAACACTTACTTCCAGAAGAGAGAGGAACATAGAGTGACATACAAGAGTGGAGGTAGGAGCACACAGGTGGATTACATCCTATGTAGACGAGGTCATTTGAGAGAGGTTAGTGACTGTAAAGTGGAGGTAGGAGAGACTGTAGCCAGACAGCACCGCATGGTGGTGTGTAAGATGACTCTGGTGGTCAGGAAGAAGAGAGGAAAGTCAGAAAATAAGACCAAGTGGTGGAAGCTAAAGAATGAAGAAACTTGTGAGGAATTCAGGCAGAAGTTGAGACAGGCTTTGGGTGGTCAGGAAGAGCTTCCAGATGATTGGGAAACTACAGCAGAGGTAATCAGGGAAACGGGTAGGAAGGTGCTTGGTGTGTCATCTGGAAAGAGGAAAGAAGATAAAGACATTTGGTGGTGGAATGAGGAAGTACAGGACTGCATCCAGAGGAAGAGGTTGGCTAAAAGGAAGTGGGATGTAGAAAGGACTGAGGAAAGTAGACAGGAGTACAAGGAAGCGCAGCACAGAGTGAAGAGGGAGGTGGCAAAGGCCAAACAGACAGTTTACGATGAGCTGTATGACAGGTTAGACGGACTTGTACAGGATAGCCAGACAGAGAGATAGAGATGGGAAAGATGTGCAACAGATGTGCAACAACAAGAGTGATTGAGGACAGAGATGGAAAGGTGCTAACAACCCAGGAGAGTGTGCAGAGAAGATGGAAGGAGTATTTTGAGGAGCTGATGAATGAGGAAAATGACAGGGAAAGAAGGGAGGAAGATGTAGATGTTGTGGAGCAGGAAATAGTAGAGATTAGAAAGGATGAGGTGAGGAAGGCTTTGAAAAGGATGAAGAGCGGAAAGGCTGTCGGTCCTGATGACGTCCCTGTGGAGGTGTGGAAGTGTCTAGGAGAGACAGCAGTGGAGTTTCTAACTATTCTGTTTAACAGGATTTTAGAGAGTGAGAAGATGCCTGAGGAATGGAGGAGAAGCGTTCTGGTGCCGATCTTTAAGAACAAGGGTGACATGCAGAACTGTAGCAACTATAGAGGGATAAAGCTGATGAGCCACACAATGAAGTTGTGGGAAAGAGTAGTGGAGGCCAGGCTTAGGAAGGAGGTGGAGATTTGTGAGCAGCAGTATGGTTTCATGCCCCGTAAAAGCACCACTGATGCCATTTTCACTTTGAGATTGTTGATGGAAAAGTACAGAGATGGTCAGAAGGAGCTGCATTGTGTCTTTGTGGATTTAGAGAAGGCGTATGACAGGGTGCCGAGGGAGGAGCTGTGGTACTGTATGAGGATGTCGGGAGTGGCAGAGAAGTACGTCAGAGTAGTCCAGGACATGTATGAGAGGAGCATGACGGTGGTGAGATGTGCTGTAGGTCAGACAGAGGAGTTCAAGGTGGAGGTGGGACTACACCAAGGATCGGCTTTGAGTCCCCTCTTGTTTGCTATGCTGATGGACAGGTTGACAGATGAGGTCAGACAGAAATCTCCCTGGACAATGATGTTTGCAGATGACATTGTGATTTGCAGTGAGAGTAGAGAGCAGGTAGGGGAACAGCTGGAGAGGTGGAGGCTACAGGGGGCTGAGGTGAAAAAGGTGCAGGAGTTTAAGAAGAACCTTTATTTTAGTCACATTGATCACATACATTTGCACATACATGTTACAGTGTAATTTACTCCTGCATATTTAACCCTCTTGAGGGAGCAGAGGGCTGCCACGGTTTGGCACCTGGGGAGCTAGCGCTGGGTGTCTAGCTCAGGGACACACCTGGTGGGGAGGCTGGGGATTACAGGTAGGCTGGGATTCCCTCATTGTCCGTTTTGCCCTCCAGCGTCTCTACCCATTGAGCTACCAGGCCGCTGAGGTACGTGTGGTCTACAGTTCAGTGTGATGGGGAGTGTGGAAAAGAGGTGAAGAAGTGATTGTAGGCGGGTTGGAATGGGTGGAGGAAAGTGTCAGGAGTGTTGTGTGACAGAAGAGTGTCAGCAAGACTCAAAGGAAAGGTGTACAGGACAGTGGTGAGACCAGCTCTGCTCTATGGGTTAGAGACAGTAGCAGTGAGAAAGAGACAAGAGGCAGAGATGAAGATGTTGAGGTTCTCCTTAGGAGTGACGAGGTTGGACAGAATAAGGAACGAGTTCATCAGAGGGACAGCACACGTTGCCTGTGTTAGCAACAAAGTCAGAGAGGCCAGACTGAGATGGTTTGGACATGTGCAGAGGAGGGATAGTGAATATATTGGTAGAAGGATGTTGGAGATGGAGCTGCCAGGCAGGAGGGCGAGAGGACGACCAAGGAGGAAATATATGGATGTCCTAACAGAGGACATGAGGTTAGCTGGTGTCAGAGAGGAAGATGCCCAGGATAGAGTGAAGTGGAAAAGGATGATTCGCTGTGGGGACCCCTGATGGGAAAAGCCCAAAGAGAAGTAGTACTTTTCCTTATGCACTCTGCTTAGTTGCTGCTTTGCTTTGCTCCACTAACAAATTAGTTCATTAACCTCTAAGTGTTGCTGGAAGTTCCATCTTTGTAATAGAAAGTTGTTCACAAAGTTGTGCCAGAATTTTTGCTCAGCTTTGAGTAACAATTTTTTTAATGGAACTGGGTGGCATTTTTTGTTGATTTGCAGTGTCATAAGTTGCACACTAATTGCATATAAAACAGCTTTAATTTTTAAATTAGGGTTTCTTTTTTTCTTTTGACATACATGAAAATGCAAGATGAAATTAGATGTGTTTAGATTTTGCCTTTCTATAATGCAGTAAAGACACAAATTGATAGTGATGCGACTAATCTTCCAAAAAAAAACTTACTTTTGCTAATATTTTCAAATAAACAAAGAGCAAAATTACGTGTATAGTAATAGTGGAATAGTGGATAATGTTATAAAGTTATTAGGACCCCAGCAGCAAATGTTTGCCTGAGGACACAGCGGACTATTCCACATGTGAAAACTGTGTGTATTAAAACTGCTTGGTATGTTGGTATAAATTAATCAATTGTTTTTCCGCTTTATGAATTCAACACAGTCCACTTATCCTTGAACTCCATACATTTCTTATCTAGGGGTCAAACGACCAAACAAATCAATGGAGCTGCTCGGTAAATTCAAACAATGAATTCATTCAGAACTTCAGTCCACTGAAGTTCACTACCGGAAAATTTGTGTTTTGGTAAATGGGCTATAAAAATAGATTTTGATACTAATGTGATAGATAAAGTGTGATCTAACTTTCTCAGCAAAACCACATTTATTCTGTTCCCAGGAAGGTGCTCTTTGGAAAGAGGATTCCCGGCTGCCCTCAAGCCCTCTCCAACAGGCCAGCAGAGCTAGACAAACAAGACCTGGGGTCCAGACAATTTGTATGGACAAATGTGGGGATTTGGGGCCACAGCAAGTTATGCAGGGACGAGTGTTAATTGTTTGTGTGCCAAGCAACTCCCCTCAATCCCCTGGTCTCTCAAGTCACTCTATTCACCCTGGCCTTTGTCTAGTAAGTAACTTGAACCTGACAGATCGGACCAGGGAAAGTGGACATTTTCTTTTAAACCTTCATTTACATAACTCTCTTTCTTTTAAAGGAGCAGTCCCTTGTCCAGCCCAAAATTTAAGAAAATATGCATTTCTTTTCTCTACTTGTAGGTTTTGTCATTACTTCTTTTTGTGTCTCTGTCATGCTCTTCAGTCTGTGGAAAAGAGGCTGATGGATGGGAAGCAGATGGATTTGGTCCTTCTTATACCTCAGCCCCCTGGTCAACAATAAGCTGACGCAATGCGGCATCGGCACAAGTGTCTGAGACAATCTGAGAATGTGGCCGGAGACAGGTGCTACCTCAGGGGACAGGGGTCCTTCAACAGTCCAGTCAGGGGCCCCGTGCTCTCCGGGCATGCTGATCAGAGGATTAAGCCCGGGGGCAGCGTTGAGTCAAGAGCATGCTGGAGAAAGGGAAAGGCACGCAGGGAAGATGAGATACATGCCGCTTTCACGTGCACCCACAGCCAAACAAGAAGGTGAGCAGATGTGCATCGTGAGAACCACACACTCGCCTGCACCAGTGACAGTTTGTCAGTAGAGGGTACCACAGTGCCACTATACAATATCTGCAGAGGGAAACAATTACAAATCTTACGCTATTTACCATACTGTCTTCATTACAGTATATGGAAGGAATAATCATGGCAAATTCTCTTCTCTAAAGCCATTAAAAAAATGCAACAGACGGGCGTCCTTTTGTTAACACTTTTACTTCAGAAGAATTGTACATGACATTGGGATATGTAATATAAATAGAGAGGAAGCTAAATGAACCTGGAGAAATGGAGGTGGACAAAAGTCAGCAGAACCATGACAAAGACAGATTTTATTTATTGCTAAACATAAAAGAGTAAAAGGAGATTATTTGCTTTAAAATACTCTAAATAAATAACTATAAATGCAAATACTCAGTCTTAGTAGTAATACCATTAGTTCCTTGTACTCTTTTAAAAATGGAAACATTTGGCTATTCCAGCCAGCTTCCTCTGGCCTTCGTACTTGACGTGAAAATGCTCTTGGCACGGTGTAATGTATGGCTGAAATCCAAAATGTTTTCCTGTATGTACATCTACCACCATTCAGGCCTCATTATGACATTAACACTGTTTGCTAGAGTGGCGAAAACAGTTCAGGTGGTGGATAAAGCAGCGAGGAAGCATAAAAGGTTGTTAGCCCAGTGCACAACTGTGTGGGGTCCTTGTCTTTATGGATCCCGGTGCTTCACAAATTTGGTCCATTTTCCCAGCTGTTTTAAAGCCCCATATAAAGAGTTAGGCACTGTGTAGGTATGTAGATACCAAATACATGTGAGCACATTCACGCAACCACATTTGTACAGTTGTACTTGTGGGGTAGTGGCCTATAGAGTCCCAAAAAGCTTTTTGAAGAAAGAAAGTTTTTAATGCCCACAATATCGTATGCTTCAAACTGTCATCACTTTCAAGCTGAAACTCCCTTTCATGCAGAGCACAATACTGCAGCAGCACAGACAAAACTACTTTAAAAGGATATTGAATCATGAACCTCATGTCATGTTTTCCTAAATGGTTTCACTTCATCACAAAATGTTTTCAACAAAAAAATTATCAGGCTTTTTCAAATATATGTAGTCACAGAATTGCCATTGCAAAATCTCACCAATTTCCAAACTAGCCTTCACTCCAAGGCTAAAATGCGCAAGTCCAGTAGCACATATTCCCTTAATGATTTTTTACAATAATTTTCTCGAAATACTCTCAAAATCAAAGTAGTATTTTTATACATTCCTTCTTCAAATTTTATTGTATTTTCCAAAAATATCCTAATCTAAAAAGCTTTATATATTTCTCAAAATTACAGTCCACTGACCACAGGGTCAGTAGTTTGATTCTGGTCCCTCCTCGCTACATGTCGAAGTGTCCTTGTGCTAGACACTGACCCACTGGGTCAGGTGGCAGCCATCGCCATCGTGTGAATGGGTGGAAGCTACACTGTTAAGCGCTTTGGATAAAACTGTATAAGTGCACATTTACCATTTACTTGTTTCTCTTTCTGCTACAGCTCGAGTTTATATATAGTATGAACAAAAGAAATATTCTCTTCTTTGATATTTCTTTGAAATTTTTAGAAAAAGAATGTCTTCACTTTTCACTCACTTCCAAAAATCTTCATACTGTAAAACACACATTGATCCTCAGAATGTCACAAAACTTCTAACACACACAAACACACACACACACTTTCCCACAAATTTTTAACCACGTCATTAGAAATGCTTCAGCCCACAAATTGCAGCCCATTCAAGCCTCTTGTGTTTTGTGTGTTTGGTTCTGCCCACCGATCAGGAGGCAGGTGGTCAGCAGAGCTCAAACTGTTCTTCCTTAACGCGAACCACAGAAAGCGTGGCCTCTTCCTTAGTGTACCCCAGCAGTGACCTTCCCTGTGATCATCCTAACCCATGAAACACACACACATACACATGTGCCCACATGCACGCACACACTCATTCAACATCTTGTTAAACTCAGCAAGGGGTTGCTGCCTCTTCTAGTGCTGGTTGTGGGGGGTCTTCTATGTGAGTAAAAAGGGAAGCAGCGGGACAATGACGCGGAGTCTGTGGTGTTGTCATCGGCATGGTGCTGGCCCGGAAGGCAAGTCCATGTCCATACTAATGTGGATAAATATCAAAACTCTTTGGTCGTGTATGGTCAATTATGGCATTTATAAGCACATTTAAAACCCACAAATGTCATCAAATTGCTGTACAACAAAAACGAATAGAAAAATCAGAACACGGCACATGAAGTGTAAAGAAAAGTTTTCTCCACACGCTAAAAGCCAAGGAAGAAAACTTGTGTTTTGTCACTAATGTAAAGACAAGACTGTTCCACCATTTAGGAACCATTATTGCAGATGCACAGTCCCTTTTGTGCTTTGAGCTTTAACGTGGACCTTGGATAAACCACAAGCATGTGGTCAGTGGACGTGTACATAAATGCCTATGTGTTACAAAGTGCAACACGCTGCAGTTACATACAATAGTTTTTATTTTATTCTGATAACGTACGTGTTTGTCACCTCATTAAATGATTTTTGTTTTCTAAAAGCTTTATAACTGTGTGCTCTAAGGTTCATTACGCCCCTAATTCTGCATTCAGGGCACTTAGGGGGCTCTTTTGGTTGCCATCATGATCGACAGCGGTACCTGCAACTTACTGTGACCCTGTTTGACACATTAAAGGTGAATTATGGTTTTGGCACGGCGACTTCATAAATGTAAATGCAGCAGTTAAAAAAAATCTTGGCCAACACGCATTTATGAGTCCGAGCCTTTTCACTTTTTATGCTTATGCCGTTGTCTGGCAGTAACAACAAAAGATTTTTTGATGAGAACTTCTGTGTGGCGTCTCTTTCTGTACTGATTCATCGTGCTGCTTTGGACCAGCTGCTTTGTTGTGTCTCATTTTGGGTGATTGGGAGAACTGAGCACCATGGAAACTACAGGAAAGAATTACTTTTTTAGTTTTGTTTTAGACCTCAGAGGTATTGCTGGGTTGTCAGCTCTTATACTTTATTATATGGGTTGTTAATTACTGCGGCCATTTTACAAGTTTTGAAAACTGCCCAAATGAGAAATCCTTAGAGGGTCCCATCATCCCCCAGGAGGAACGTGAGGTTTTATGTGTCTTACCCAAGCACCTGTTTCCAGGGGGAACCTACCAACCAAAAAGCTTGTGCTTTTTTAGTTACATGTACATTGTCAATTTAACAGTTTCTTTTAGGCAGTTTGTTGTTTGAAATAGGTTTTCTCAGTAGTGTTTATTACCCAAACTAGATTTCTCTCTGCTTTTGCCAAAGCCCAAGTTCTTCCAGTGTGAAGAAAATTGTATCTTGCAAACGCCTTTCAAAGTAGTTTCCTCAACACTGCTCATTTTGACTCGTTCTAACTCCACTGCTTAGCCGTCGTGTCATTTTTGTTGTGTGGCGTCTCACCCTCTCACAAGACTATAAATGAGACAAACAAACGCGAAAGGTGGTCTGGTTATTGTTGGGTGTGTGTGTGTGTGTGTGTGTGTGTTTGCAGATCTGTGTACATGTGGTCCTGCTTTGGGAGTCACTGGTTCCACATGCACGGCACAATATGGGCTTTAATTCAGACCAGTAGCCTCTCTGTCAAAAAAGGCGGGGACGGAGCAATTAGCACAGTGGTGGAAAGAGAAAGAAAGAGGGAAGAAGGAAGGGAATTGTGAATTTGACACATTAAATGGTGGCCGTCATTAGCATGTGGCTGTGTAGAGGTGGGGTGTATTCACTGGATCCTTGAATGCATATTGCTACCACGACTATACCCCCGCCTCTCTTCTTCTCAGTCTGTCCATCATCCCCACGGCCACCTTTCACTTGTAATCACCCTAGTTGGCCTCCTTTTTTCATTCAGTTTCTACAGCTTTTTCTGTCGCCTTCATCTTTTTATGCCGTCACTCTGGCTGGAATAGAGTCCCTGGAATCCTTAAATCAAAACAAATTAGATGCCGGATAATTAGATGTAGGAACAAATGAAACGTCAGGTACTAGTGGGTAAACTCAGCACAAATAACACTTTTCCAGCATTAGAACAAAATGTACGTGTTGGTTTCTCAGAATAAACGGCCCAAAAACCATGGACGACACTCCGCAGCTCCCGCAGGGCTTCGTGACGTTAAAAACACATTTTTAGAATTAGTCTTTCATTTTGCTGAGGAGCCAACAACAGCTTCCGTTTGAGCTGACTTTCACTCAGCTTGTTGTCTCTGCGACGGAGCCTGGAAAAGAGCAAAGTAGCCGGCCCAGTGTGGTGCCTTTTTCTGCACTGTGAGATCACCTCATGCCAGCTTTCCCCTGTCACATTAGTGCACATTAACACACTGAGCAATGCACAATCCACACAGAAGGGAGGCTTGTCCTCTGGGTTCGCCCTCTTTACTCAGTGCAGCCCCAGTCAGGAACTTTGTATTTTGGGTGCTGAAAGCTATTAAGGCAATTTTTCAATAATCATTGTTAACATGAATTAGATTGATTACGCGTCACAATCCCAAGTACTGCAATTACATTTATACACAACTAAATGGGAACTGCAAACATTTTTTATTAACTTAATTCGAAATTTCCATTTTGCATGAGCACGTCAGTAAAATGTCCAAAGTATTTGTTCTCACTACAGTAACTTGCTGATCTTGCACTTCAGTATCCAGCTGCAGTGATTTGAACATTATTAAACGACTTAAGGCTTGTTTAGAGCTTCGTGGCTCTATCTCATGTCTTTGCTGCCTAAATTCTGTTTATTGCCAGGCAACTGCACTGCTGTTCACTATTTTAATGCTTCATTAATTTCCACAAAAGGTGGTTTTTGTTGTCTCCTCACTACATCGAGGGAACACTTATTCTTGTCATGACTGTAACTAGAAAAACAGCTGTAGGAGAAGTCAGTCGACGTGATTTCTGGGAGACAGGGCACATCCTTACTCCTGGTTTAAAGCTGTTAAGAGAATGAAATGCTCATCAGCTGCACAGTTTAATGTCACGTCAGTGGAGCTGCTTAACAGCACAGACGTAATATAATCAAGATGCATACAGTCGTTTAACACCAGAGGACAAGGATCCTCGTTTGTTTTAGATTTTTGCTAATTAGCTCTAAACTAAAGTGCAGCTGTCACAAAATTAGACGAGCATTTCCCTTTAGAAACATCAGGGGCTACAAAAGTCCATCGCTGGGTTGATCTGTAAGTGAATTTACTTGATGTTTAGAGTCATTGTTCTGGCGCTTCACTCAATTTCCACTGAGCTGACTGCAACACTCCCGTTATCCTGTCGGAAATCTTGATAAAATTAATTTCTCCTCAAGCTCTCCAGGCCCATGTGCAGCCAAGCCTCTCCAAATCAACCATACTTCCCATCAGCAGGAGGGTTTCCTGTTGGGAAGCAATGTTTTTTTTTTTTACACAGCATATTATCCCTCAATAAAAAAAAAATTTAAAAAATCTGCTTTAGTGCCATCCATCTACAACATACTTTCATAAGCAGCAGTGTGGAGTCAGTTCAGTGTCTTTGGGAAATTTCATGCAGTACTAGTTTTTGTGGTGAGCTGGGCATCATGGAGGCTCAACCTGCTCCATGCACCATGATTTACCAATGAGATATTGCTCAATTCCTTTAAGCCTTTATTGGGTTTTTTAACTTCACTGAGCATCCTGTGTTGTGCCGTATTAGCTGGGTAATATATAGTGGACAGTTTACCTTTAAGATTGCATATCTAAACTTTTCGAAATTACTGTTCTCTGCATGTTCTCCTCCAAATTCTTGATCGTAAGCATCTGAGTCTCTTGTAAATGGTTGCAATATGTTAGATCTTGTCCTAATAACTTTTCCTTACCACTGGGTTTGGATGCACAAACTAGATGTTTTAAGAATTAATTTATTGCTTTCGCTATTTTTTTTTTTTGGTATTTGTTAAAAATACGACAGATCTACCAAACTAAATTCCATTGTCCTCTTTTTCTCCTGGAAATCCCTCTCTTCCAGTGTGGCCTCATGTCCCCTTTTTCCTACTTGGCCTCTCCCTCCTCAGCGCCTGTTAGGGCCGTGCAGCCCGAGCTGTCAGAGCAGCAACAATCCCAGTCCATTAGTATGGTAATGAGGCCGCAGGCCGACAGGTGGCCTGCAAGACAGCTCAATTAAACTGCTCATTAAAGAGGAAAGTTAACGAAGCTGCAGCCTGGTGCCAGTACGGCTTTAACACACAATGTGATGTCACAGGCAACAAATTGCTAGTGAGTAGGGGAGTGTGTCAGTCTGGGTGTGTACCAGAGTGTGGTACAATGTCTGAGTCTGTCTTTGGACTTGTGTGAATGTGTGTGATTGTATGTAAGACGGGAGTGTGTCTGTGTGTGGCCAGAGATTGAAATAACAGGTCAGAGAAAGTTAGATGGACGTTACTAATAAGGCTGAAACGCGGCTCAGTGTTTAGAAAAGATGAGAGACGGGGAGGAGATGGGACGCAGAATAAATAAGTCACTCAAACTTGGCCTTTTACTGTCCCATCAGGCTGCTGGTGGCAAGTTCATTAACTGGACAGGCGGATAGCAATGCTCTAATTACTACGAAACAGCCGAAAATACACAAAGACGCAAGTTACTGAGCATTATGTCAACATTCCCCATTTTCCAGTTAAGTGTGTTAAAGGAAAATATCAACTTTATTTCCAGGTTTAAAATACATGTGAATTCAACTGAAATAGTTTGTTTATAGGACTTCAACTGCCTTTTGCTTTGCAGAATTATACCGAAGTATCACAACCTGTAGATAATTCAACACACAGGAGCAAAATTCATCCTGTAAATCTAATATTTACAGGATGAATTTAAAATAATGTTGTTTTTTTTACCTTCCGTGTGACATGTTCACTTACCGACTGTGGTATATGTCTGACCCCAGTCGGTCCAATTATAAAGTAATGCTAAAAGCAGTTTATGTATGTGGCTGTGCTGGTGTAGCAAAACAGATTTACATAAATCCATAAATAAAGCTCAAAGGAAAGTTAACCTTTTTATTTTGATAATTTCTCACTGACTTAAAGAGGACGTTTGCATTTATAGATCACACGGCTGTAACCATCCCACGTCTCCACACTGTGGACCACCGTAATGCGAACCTTTAGCCGTCATCGTGTATAATCTCCATGATTCTCGGCTGCAGTTACATAAAGATAGACATTCATAAAGATACCAAGATTGGTTTTAGTCAACAAAGTGAATTTGAAGACCCATTAAAATGTCTTTATCAGTTAAATGAATATGTTAAACTTGTTGCTGTGTTTACGATGTCCCCTACTGTATGTGATCACAGTTTGTAATTCGGTTTTCATCTTCATTTGATTAGTCTGGCTGGGGTGGGAGGGCGGGGGCATTGAGCACAACATGTTTTAATAGTCGCGTATTGTTTATTATGTATGAGAATAAAGATGCAACACGACATGGTAATCAATTGTAACCCTGAACAAATTTAGTCCGTAATCCGGGGCATGTGCTCTCTCAAGTGTGAAAACGAGGCCGGATGCGGCTTCTCTCTCGCCCTTGCGTTTCGATCTCTGCCTCTCTGACATGGAGGATCATGGGAGTTAATGGGGTAGGACTCTGGTCAACAAACGGGGTTATGTATGGGCACAAACAAGAACACAGTGAGAAAACAGACCCGCCAGATTCGTTTTAAAGCTGTCTGAAAGATGTCTGCCCTTATGAATATGCTAATCCCCGTTTAGCATGAACAAAACAATGCTCATTAATTAATCAGCAACAATGGCCTCCTTTAATGACACACTAGCTGGCGTTGGACACTGCATGTGTCAGTGAGGGCATAAAACTATCAACAGTTAGAGAGTTTATGCAAATAAAATATAAAGGAATGACAAAATACCAAATATTTTTAAGAGATTGAGGATTTCACACCTTGAACCACCGTGATGGTGCGCACAGCGACAGGCCTGCAGATCGACACAGTGAGAGGTGTTTTGTCTCAACGAGCTCTCACTGCTCTGGGTATTATCCTACATAATCTCCTCAGCTCAGATCCGACGTGAACAAAACAGAAGCACACAGGCCAAAGTAACCATAACAACACAACCAAACCAAGCCCTCGACAAGACCTAATGCCGCACAGCAAACGGTGCAGTCAAGTGTGCACAGAGACAGCCGTGACCAGTCTTATCTGCAACGGTGTAGGACGTGAGGTTTGCGATTTCTTGAACTGCATCAGATCTGAGGTGGACACAAGGTGCAACGTTCTCCTGAAGTGTCTGATCACCTGCAAAAAGGGAAACAGGCCCCTGTTACAAACCAGCTAGTCATTGTGTAATTCTTCTCCGAGCACGTCTGAGTAGCACATTTGGAATAAACATGACCTGCATGACCTGAAAGACTGAGAATTTCAGCAGGTAACAAAGTTATGTATGAATTATGTATATTAACTTATGACACATGAAGAATAGGAGGCCAAGCTGAAATGTAGCGTGTGGCTCTTCTCACAATTATACCCTTTAATATCAGTTTTAGTGAATAATGAAAAACTTATTTTGTACCGTACAGGTCCCCATGATTTACTACTAGACATAGTCCAAGTATTGATATTTTATTTAGAAATCAGCAATATAATGAGATTTTATTTATTTAATGTCACAGGAGGTTTCAAATAGACCCACAGAGCTTTAAAATTAAATGACAAACACATGAAAGATGCTGTCCACCAGTGGAGGGGTTGGCGCTTCCCCTGTCTACCTTCATCATCGGTGTGTGAGTGTGTGAATGACAACTACAAACTACTTTGGGTGCAGACACGTGTTTCTGGTGAAAATCACCAAACGTCAACCAGACATACAGTAGGAATATTTGGTGAAGGGGCAGAGACACAGTTGGACTAGATGATAACGTTGTTCCACTACTATACAGTCAATGACACACACTATCACCGAGGGCCAGAAAAGAGCCGCAAATGGATGAAAATGTAAGATACTCACTTCATCACAGTTCTCACAAACTGAAAATGAGAAATAATGTGACTGTTAGTGCAGTACACTTATGAATTATTGTCAGCTTCCTGCTACATCAGGTTCCTTTTGTTAGAAAACATGATCACAATGATCAGTTATGCTGTTTATGCAGAATTCCCCAGGATTTAACAACCAAATACCAGCTTCTGGGAAATTATGAGGAACGTTTCCAGGAAATAATCTAGGAAATACAACAATATGACCACACCTTCTCTTTCAGTGCGCTCTGTCTGACCAGCCACTTCATAACAGCCTCTCTGCATCTGTCTGCTGTCCCTTCAGCAGCAGTGGATCATTGAGGTCCAGGCGGTCAGCGGGAAGCACAGTGCTGCTCTATTATGTCGCTAATTGGTGGCATGGGTGAGATGGCTACAATATCAAAAGGCAGGAAGCAAAGGTTGGAGGGACTGGGGGGTGACGATGGGGTGTGTGGGAGTAGAGGAGATGAAGAGAAGGAACAGGGGGCAAGGGAAACCGAGAGACCGAGGGAGAAAGAGAGAGATTTGTTCTCATTAGAGGAGGGCGTGTCCGTTCTTCATGCTAGAAGGAAATTAGGCTGACTGGGAGTGACAAGTGTACATGTGTAAGTTTAAGTGTGTGTGTGTGTGAGTGTGCGCGTGTGTGTATGGGCATGTCAGTCCGAGGGTCTCTGCTGAGAAGCCTTGTGTACGAGTTGAACAATGGAATTACCAGGTTTGGGTACGAGGCTTGCTGGTAAGCCGCTCTGCTAACTCTGGCTCTGTTGGTGGGAAACAGAAAGTGGAAGTGTGGGAACTGTGGGTAAAGCACAGATGGATTAAAAAAAATGTGGGCAGTTTGGTGAGGAGCTGGAATTGAAGGAGTAGAGGTGCAACCTTGGTGTGCGTCAGTAAAAATGAAGTGTCGAGACCTACGAGGCGCCACACTCCATACTGTTCACACTGACGTGGCGTCGGAGCACGCTCCCCAGTCCAGTGTTTGGCAGCATAAGCTGGTTTGAAAAAAGAAGGTGAATTTAGTGACTTATTTACCATGAATATGTTTATTCTAAAAGTCCAAACACAAACGCATGCCAGAAAACTAATGATGATCACATGACTGATATAAACAATTTACCTTTAACGTAAACGTTCTTTATTTTTATCACTAAATGTTATTAGACAGAAGCCATTTAAATTTTAACCTTCAGCTCACGCGGGTTAAACGACTTTTTGCCTTCAAGGTCAACAACAGCCTGTTTGGGAGCAACCAATGAGACACAGCCTGACCAAAAGAAAGTCACCACCTGGACTTAACTAAGCAAACAGGTTCTTTAACCGCTGGTTCTTTAACTTGCTTTTCTCATCAATGTGGATGAATTTGGCGCTAAAACGGATGTGTCCATTTAATTAACTCATACTGTGAAGCCCTTTACTGACTTCATGTATAACTTCACACTATTAATTCTGGAAGTTGATGACTGAGTTTAGTTTCTTGTGATTTGCATTAAAAAAAAGCATATGCAGGGAAAAATTATTCACATGAGCAGGTACCTGAGTGTTATTTAAATCCTGTGAACCAGCTGTGTTCTGACTGTATAATATGTGATAGTTGTATAAGGGGACTTACTGGACCCTAATGTGGGATTTGACCAAACCTGTGTGTCATATAAAATTTCAATAAATGTGATTTTTTTTCCAAGAATCGCTTCAGGATAATGTTTTAAAAACAACATGTGACACGGACGGATCTGCCTTTGTGTTGTGGGAAACACAACACTAACACCGTCGCGCCCCAACATCCCCTCCAGCCTTGCTCTCCCTTGCCCCAAGGGCATTTTCTGCAGGCTCATGTGTCCCGGGCGTCCCCCTCTCCCCGTCACTTCCATTGACCCCCTGTTGTGGAGGGAGAGAGCAACATTACATCTTAATCTCACCCGCTTGATGGAGAATGCAGGTCCCTGAAAGGCAGCATTTTCTGGTTACATGAACACATTGGGGGTGGATCAACCATATGCCAATTGACATGGCTGGGGCTGAATAGCCAACGTTGATTGTAACAGTGGTCCTTGGATGAAAGCCCCCCCCCCACAGACTCCCACACCTCCACCAGAACTGAACAGACGTTCAGGCTGCTGCACAAGGCCAGATCCCGCCATCTACTCGCACTGTGCGTGTCAGTAGATGCTCCACGTCCTGCCCCTGGTGTTTATGTTTTTGTTGGGATGTTATGAATATGGGGATTGGGCAACAAAAAAGCAAGTAAAACTTCAACCGTCTGTATGATATTATATAGCATGGAAGGGTAAAACATACAAAATTTTAATGAATTTCACACATGTGCAACCAAAATCTTTGCTTCTGTCTCAGACAGGTGAGAAAAACTCAGCATATAATTGATAATGATTAAGTAAATAATTTAAGTAAATAAGTTTTTGTCCATGGTTATAATTATGTGTTGTAAAATGTTCCTACATTTTCTGAAATGAAAACCTGTACTTTCTAGTTTTCTCTCTTGGTTTAAAAATGATAATTAACATACAGAAAGCTACACTCAGCAAAAGGACAAACTGATGGAAAAATGCAAATAATGTAAAGTATGGAAAACACACAAAAGCACAAAAGTAAAATCAAGAAATTAAAAGAATTGTAAATTCTTATATATATAATATTAAGAGTAGATTAAAACATAAAATGGAACAATATTGTTTACTTCACTTTACTTACTGTTTCTATACTTAACATTAAAATCACACGCTGGTGCACCTTAACCATGGCCAACATCACTCTTTTTGCTTTTAAAAATGTTAGCACATATACTCAAATATGAAATAAAACCAAATGTAGGCAAGAATGAGCCGAGTTAAATCAAGAAAAGTCTGGACCGTGACCGATTGTATGTGTAATTAAACTGTCGTCAGATGGAAGTGGACTTTCATCTCCGTGGCGAACTAACAAAACAGTCCTTGTCTTTTCTCCACCAGTGATCCCACATGAGAGCATGAGACAGCGAGCTTTAGAGAAAGTGCGCTCTGATTGGAGAGGCAAGCTGGCTCTGCCACTCCACCGACTGTACCGCTGGAGAGGCCAGCGCGTTCGCCATATGGGACAGGGATGGTCAACAGGATTACGTCCTGCACCTCTCCGTCTCTGCACCACACATAATCAACCGGGAGATGAAGTCCTGGCCCACCAAGCCTCCACTGAAGTATCTCACATCCCCTTTCCCCTACTTGGGAAGGGAGAGTGGGGCAGTGGGGGTCTCGTGGTTAGAGAGAAAAAGCAGGGGGACCACCAGATGGATTAACATATTCAACAGAGGCAGAGATCAAGTCTTTATAGAGTGAGGACAGAGGGAGGCTTTCTCTCACACATACAGAGTCTGACAGAGAACAGGAATGAGTGTAAGCTGGATTTGTTTTCATTGTCATGGTAAAACTGTGATGGGATAAGTGATAACTCGACTTGTGGCCAAATTATTTTCTCACAAACACGCGGACACGTTCACAAACACTAGAGGCTCGAAACTAACTTAATGCGCTAGATCAAGTGTTGTTAACCAAGCTGCTTCATAGTGTCAGAAAGAAATACAGTAATTTTTAGAATTTCTCTGATGTGCCACTTCATTATTCAGTCTGACATCATGTTCATGTTGGCTGTTTCTGCTTGAAAGCGGGTGAAAAAGCTTCAGTGACGTGTTTTTCATGTAAACTGAAGAAAAGTTACAATTCAACGTAGAGCAATTGGGTGATTAGAACGAGTAAAACTATTTCCTGCTTTTGCGACATGTGCAAAAGTCCATCTTAAAATTAAAAAAACCACACACAATTTGAGTGTGGGGTTAATTTTTACAGTTTCTTAGGTGAAAGTCGCGAGCACATACACACACAGCATCACCGCTGGGCTGTGAACGAACCCGTGGCCCGGACCCAGCATGGGCACCAGATTAGAGACCCCGTTTTTTTGCTGGTTTGTTGTTCTCATGACATGTGAATGGCCAGTGAGACAGTGAACCGACATTATCCTACACATTCATCTCCACATCAAAGATGGGCCCAACGGCCAGAGGAATGCCACCCTGAAAGAGAGCAAAGACCCTGCGACAAATGTTGGATTAGAGATCCAAAAGCAGAAAGTAGTTGGTGTTGTGTTTATGAATGAATGTTGATATTTGATCAGGCTGAGGTTTCATTTAACCATGTTCCTGTTACTGTCATAGTGAAGCAATTGAACTTATCCTTGTCAGACAAAGGCAGACATGTGCATGTCGCATTTAATCCACATCTTTTTACTCAATTAACCCCTGATTGTTTCAGTAGAGGTCTGTGACATAAACTATATGGACAGATGTGGGATGTGAATATGAGGCAGTGATTTAAATAAAAAAAAGCTCCCCACCGATGGTGGAGCGACAACATGTTGAGATTGTGATTAGTCAAGTGTGACACTTGTACTTCAGTCCCAGCGATGGCTGAGGGTGTGTGGAAGCAGAGACGGCATCAGAATGATGACAATGCGTGAGCAGGAGCAGCCGGAGAAAGAGGGGGAACCTGCTGCCTGGCTGCTGGTGTGGTGATTGATGAGGTCACTGAGAGGCCTTTTCCCAAAACGCAGTGTCTTCAGAGGGTCAGTCAGAGGTTGGGAGGAGGTCAGGGTGCAACCAAAGGGGAGACGCAGAGTCTGAAAGTCCCACAACAAATACGATGTTAGGTAGGACGCAGGTAACTCGTGCAGTGTGAGTGAGAGACGAGTGTCAGTGTTTCTGGTCACAGCATTAACGACACCCAGTGGTCTTAGTGTCGTGGTGGATAGGCTGCATACGTGCTCCAATTTATTCTATAACTGGGGGTTGGAAATAGAAACTCTGGACAGCAACAGCAATAAGAACAAGTTGTCATATTGTTGTTTTTGACTGAAAAACAAGTGTTGAAAAAAAAGTGTTTGATACCTTGAATGTGTGAGACAAGTGGCTGGCTTCTGGCACGTGTGCATGTGGAGCTGTAAGGTTGAACAGAAAGTCCTCGGGGCATGGACAGTCCTCAGGACGCGGACAGTCCTCAGGACGCGGACAGTCCTCAGGTCATGGACAGTCCTCAGCACGCGGACAGTCAGGACGCGGAAAGTCAGGACGTGGACAGTCCTCAGGGCATGGACAGTCAGGACGCGGACAGTCAGGACGCGGACAGTCCTCAGGTCATGGACAGTCCTCAGGTCATGGACAGTCAGGACGCGGACAGTCCACAGGTCATGGACAGTCAGGACGCGGACAGTCAGGACGCGGACAGTCCTCAGGTCATGGACAGTCCTCAGGTCATGGACAGTCCTCAGGTCATGGACAGTCCTCAGGTCATGGACAGTCCTCAGGGCACGGACAGTCAGGACTGTAGAGTGGAGTGGTCTTAATGCTGGCGATGATCAACAGGTATGTTGTATTATTATTATGTATGTATTATGCTTTAAATTGTGTCCAAATTGAATCAAAAACAAACCTTAGTTATATTTGTATAAAACTGACTCTTTGAGTGCTCAAGAAATTTGTTATTACTTTGAAATAATTTTTCATAAACAGTTGATGCTATCTTAGAATTCCAAGACTTCCATGTATTTTACTGTATACGGACAGAAAATGTCACCTTTTTTTCACCAGGCTGCGTCTGAGGAAATACACTGACTTACAAGTAGTGGAGCAGAAGCGAACACGCGGTGGGCTGCGAAATACTCGGTAATGTTTCCTCGGGCCTCGGTGCCAGCATACATGCTAATTCCAGCACACACACGCATCACACAAAAGCACTTCCTGGTGTTGTCACTTACTGTCCCTAGGTGGGAGGGCCAGCAATGGAGTAGCTATGTGTGAAGGTAACCTTTTTCAACTGCGCTGGAGCCACTTGCTAAACACACACTATAATTACTGCTTATTAGAGGCTATAGGGGCCCATTAGTGGCTCTGGTCCTAGCCCACACTGCCTGCCTCACCTCATTATAGGAGCCAGCACAGCACAGTCTGCCTCATTACCACCTGCCTGTTAAACTCACACACACGCAGGGTCTCTCTCTCCCTCTCTCTCTCTCTCTCACACACACACACACACACACACACACACACACACAGCTATTTTCCACTATCCAACAGTTAACAAGTCAACACCTGACTTCAATCTGGCAGCACCTGCAGTGTGCTCGCAAGTGCACACGTGCACGTCCACTTGTGTGTGTGTGTGTGTGTGTGTGCATGAGTATTGCACAGCATTTGTGTTGAGCTTTCTTATTGGTTGATGACATTGGTTGTTCCATTTTAGTTTATTGGAGATATTATTTTCCGTCTCGCTTTGTGGCCGACTGCGGCTCATACAAACAATGTTCGGATGTGTGTAAGCTGCAGAACGAGGCTGAGGAGAACTGAGCCAGTGTTGACTTTAAACTGTGCACAGTGTAACTTATTCAGCCCATAAAGTGCGTTTAAAGGCAAAAACGCTTCAAATTATGAGCCCTGGCTATATTTCGGTACTGGCTGCATCCATTATAAATGCATTCACACAAACAAAAGGTCTCTCTTAATTGCCCCCTCCATGTGCCCCATTTTGACCCAGTCTCTATTAAACACACACACACACACACACACACACACACACAGAATAATGTCACATTCCAGACCATGCCACCCTATGTTGTTCACTGTGCCGCCTGTGCTGCAAACAAAAGCCTCCTCTCTGTCAGCAGGCACCGAACCGGGTGCAGCTGCCTCTGCCGTTTCTTCACTTTACTGGCAGGGCCCGAGCTTCTCAACAACACTGATTTACTGGGGCATACAGACACTGTTTTCTTCCCCAACACACCCCGTCCCTTCCATTGCTCCCATCCCTCTGTGCCCTCCCGATGCCCCCCGTTAGGTTACACTTTCTGAGCTGAGTCTGTTGGACTGAAGCTGCCAGCACGCTCTCCTTCCTTTTTGAGTCTCGTTTTTTTCTTCCCTCGTCCTTTCGCCATCAGCACCATGGCAGCGTTGGCTGTGAAAACTCGTATCTGTCTCACTTGCGTGCTCTCCCTGTTTATCTTTGCTGTCCCCTTTTTTTGTGTTCCTTCAGGTGAATGTCACGCAGGCGAGAGTGCCAGGGAAGCAGATGGCTTCAAAAAAGAGAAAGAAGGAATAAATGAAGGACATAATAAATCAAACAATGGAGTGAAGGTACTGCTGCACAGTCGGCGGATGGAGCAACAAGTCTTCATAACTAAACTGACAAAAATGGGCAAAATTGACTAGTGTAACCTTTGGCAATTTTGGCTGTCCATAAAGTTTAGCAAAATTTACATACCAAAGAGTATATGGTTTCTGTCTCTGAAATGTGATAGTTGTATGTGAATGTGAACGTCCACGTACCACAGCATCGTTCTGGCTGCGTGTCGAGGCGTCTGTGGGCAAGATACTGAACCTCAAGTTGCTCCTGAGAGGTTAGGTGAGCACCGTGCATTGCAGTCGACATCACTGGTGTGTGACAGGATGAATGAGGAGGAAGCGCTTTATAATTAAATATAATTTAATACAGCGGATTTGCCTTTCAGGCGTAGACAAGGATTCGTGGCACAGTTAAGAAATAAATCAATTTTGTCGACATTTTTGACATTCAGCTGCATGCGTTTTTCCCATTTCTGTTTTATCAAGTTTTATTTATTAAATTTATCACATGTTGCTATTGTGCACTTACAGAAAACACTGATGTCAAACGTTTAGATGTACAAAATTAATCACATTATGAGTTAATTGACAGGCAGCAATGAAGCAAATAGTTTTACCAACCAATGAACATGAGTTGAAATGTTAAGAGAGCAGACGCAGGGTCACGTCTTCCCTCGGCTCTAACCCCGAAGGAGGAATCATCAACCTGAAGTACCTGTTAGTCTCAGCTTTAATTAGGAAAGAAAGGAGTTGGTTCTCTTCATGTGCTCTGAACAACGGGTCACTCCCACGAGAATCCCTCAGATTCCTGCCATGAGGATAGCTTTTTTTAAAGGTGGCTGATAAAGGAGCATGTGTGGCATTCAACATATAAGCATATGTGTGTGTGTGCGCGTCCACTCCAGGGTGCTCCAAACTTTGAGGACAGCCCCTCCAGAAAACACAGGCCCGGCTCTCCAAACTCAAAGGACGAGCTCCATTCACCGCCTGGCAACAGCGCTGAGAAATGGAGAAGAGATGGGCAGAACGGAATGGGTGGGCAGTAAATTATCAGCTTTTCGAGGAGAAGACGCGATATTTATTTATAGCATTCAGCGAGGGTCTGCGGGGAGGGCTGAAATAGAATGGGGGTGCATGTCTTTTCCAAGGGGCATCCTAGGTGGTCAGCATTGACCTGCACTAACCCCTTGTATCCTGTCTCATTCTCCCACCCTTTACACTTGTCTTGTACCCAAAGCTCCCGAGACCTCCCTGGTAATTAGGGAACGAGTCACACCCACTCCCTGCCCCCAAAGGCAGTAAATTTTCCTCCTTCTCCTGGCCTTGTGACACACACACTCACACATCCTCAGAATCGAGGCTTCAAGACACAATTCAGCCCAATCCCTACTTGCTCTATCCCCCACTCTACATTTTATCACCACCCCTTGTTTTGTTTCGCTGTCTCAATCCATCAATCTTCCCTTCAGCCCTCCATATTACGGAAACTGCGGGGTACGCCCCCTGCACACCAGCCCTTCAAATCTGTCTTCCTCGCTCGGCCTCCTCCGGTTGCTGGTGCCTCGCTCTCCCCCTCCACCGTGCAGTCGGCCTCATTTATACCTGTTGCTTCACGTTGATTGTCCTCTCCGTCGGTTTGTGTCTGCCTTATTTTTTTTTCTTCTGCTGATTCACCTCCGACTCGAGGTTGACATCAGATTCTCGTTGGACATCGGCGGAAAACGATTGGGGATGATGCGGGTGGAAGGTGGTGGGGGGTAGCAGCAGTTTGGGTGGTATGTTTCCTGTGAGGGTGGGACACAATGCCCGCAGTGTTCAGGCAGGCCCACAGGAGCTTGTTTTACAACAGGGGAGGGGCGGCCATCAATGGCCAGATGATGCGAACCACCCTGAGCCGATTCACAGTGACAAACAGCCCCCTCCAAGCAGACCACCGCCTCCTCCTCCTCCTCCTCCTCCCCTTTTCTGCTTTCTCCCATAGCCTCCCTCCTTCCCTCCTCACATTCTGTTCTGTTGGACCAAAACCAGGGCAGCAGAGAGCATGCAACAGCACTGCAGCTCACACACACACACACACATAAACGCTGACACACACACACTCAGAATTTCTCACATACATAATGGGCATGCATGCATACGCTCACGTGCACCCACACACACAGGAGCAGACCCTTTCTGTCCCAGTTCTTCTAATGACGCCTCAAGCATCTTGCTGGAACATGAATTGGTATTAGTTTAATTAAACTAGTGTGGCCCTTATTTGTGTCCCTCTCTTCATTCTCAAAAAGGCAAAATGGCTTGATGACAGCATAATTGCTGAAGAATTGAAGGAGAGCCGGTGTGTCGAGTTGCCAAGTGGGCCTGACCCCCCCCTTCTTCCTTCAGCTCTGCGGCCCCTGCAGCCCCGTTCTGGAGACCTGTCCATTCTCTCCATCCTTCAGTCCATTAAGGTCTGTTCGGTTCTTACCATTCCTGCCTGCCAACAACTCCTTATTGGTCAAAATGTGTTGCAAGGATCTTCCAAACGGATTCAGATGACAAGTTCTGACGAGCCACCATCATCAGCCAAAATCACAACTAATGATGCAGTAAAACAGCAGAGACAACAAAGACTCTCCAGAGCTGTAGAATCCCGCAGAACCATAAGCCTTCGCACTCTCGTGTTTAATGTGTTTATCATATTTAATGCCTTCACACTGCCACCATCACGTCCCCATGTGTGGGAGCTTTTTTGGGCAGCTGTAGCTCAGTTGTTAGTTGCTAGTTGTCCATAAACCACAAGGTCAGAGCACTCAAAAAAATATGTCAGTGCTTCTATTCTGTATCTCCGCAAACCGAGTAAACTCAACATGTTCTGAACACATTAGAGTAATAAATAAAAAAACAAATTGCGTTTATTGAAATGATTTTTGTTCATTGTATCATTATAACATATTCAACATATTACTTTTACGTAATTTTATCAGATGCTGAATGGATTCATCATCAAATCTTTTAACTGCAGTTCCATACCCGGATCACCTTGACCACAGATATGAATGTTCTTTGGCAAGACACTGAACCCTGAGTTGGGCCTGGGGTGTTTTCCTCACTTGTAAGTTGCTTTAGACCAAAGCATCTCTGTGATGCTACATGGCTTTCAGTATTAAAGACTTAAATTTTTCCTCCATCTGCAAGCTCTTAGTTTAAAAAAACATATTCTGTTCGGGTTTGGGTGACACCTGTTGACCTCACCATAACCACTCCAGACTCTCTCTTTTTAATGCTGTTTGTATGTATGTGAGCGTGCTGGAGGGGGGTGACAGCTGCTTAGCAGTGGGGTGGTAGTAAAGTAGATAAAGTAGTCCGCCCCCTTGTTAGCGATGATGAGCTTGTGTGTGTGTGTGTGTGATGGGATCAGGAGGCTGGTGAGAGTAAAGGAATGTAGCCCAGCTTCTCGCTCCCTCCATATGACGCTAATTGCTGCCGAACAGGGATGGCCTGGGCTGCTTGTGTACGCCATTGTTATTCCACAGCCTTTTGTCTCGGGCCTTCTGACAATCGCCATGTGAATGAGAGCCTGTTAAGCCTGGCAGATCCCCATCATTAGACCCCTTTACACCCATTGTGATGCAGCGCTGAGGATACTGTAGGGCTATCAGTGACTTTTAGAAGGGCTGAGGCCACATCCACACAGATAAATTTGAAGTCTTGTTTAGGCTGTCCAGCCACACAAGGCCAACAAGTTCCACATTAAAAAACTTTTGTTGGGTGACATTTGTTTTACTGAGGAAGGTACAATGAGAGATTTCTAACCTTTATCACCCACTCCACACAAACCACCTGTGAGGGTCAGAAGGTCTAAGGATGGAGGATGTTGTTGCTGTGCATAATATAAAGGTCACTGAGGCAAAGTTGTGATAAAAAATTACAACGGTCTGATCCTGATACAACACACACGACACAACAGGTTTTTTATAAGCTCTCCATCTGTCGATATTAAAAATCCTTAAATAACTTTACTATATCAAAAATGGGTCAAATGTTTTCATTTGTGTTTTAAAGTTTTTTAATATTCAGCAAACCTTTACGTTTATGATGCCAAGAATTGTTTGTTTGAAAACAAAATCAGCGAATGCCAGTGACAGCATTTGTATTTTAAATGAGATGAAAACTCGACTGTGTACATACACTGATGAGACTTAACAATATGACCACCTGTGCAATTTAGTGCAATCCAAGACGTTTAAATCTAAATCAATGAAGGGGCCAAAACATTAGAACCCCCCTTCTTCTGATACGCTCCAATACAGCTCTGCTGCCCACCTTGACCTCAGAAATAAACACGTAGTGGAATTATTACATTTCTGGGATGGCAGAGGCTTAGTCAGTCGGTCGGTCGCCCTCTGCCTATAGGGATGAAGGTTCGAGCCCAACTTTGCCTGATCATATGCCGAAGTGTCCCTGCCCAAACCCCATCCCAAGCCGTGCTGTACCCGTCCCAAGCTCAGTAAAATTGGGGAGGGTTGTGTCAGGAAGGGCATCTGGTGCCAAATCAACATGGGGACCAATGATCTGCTGTGGCAACCCTGAACTTATGGATAAGCCAAAAGACAAAAAAAAGTAGAATTGTCATGTTTCTGACAATTTCGACCTAAAGACGGAGAAATTTTAAGAGCCACTGTATCTATTAGATTGAATTGCACAGAGGGTCTTAATGTTACGGCTGATCAGTGTCCAGTGCTTTGAGTGTTTGACTGCTTGCATAATTGTACTGGACCATACCAAGCGATGGCCACTTATATTAAGGTCCAATAAATGACATTTATGATCAGCACAATGTTTAGTTGGAATAAAGTGTAGTTAGTTCTGTGGACCTTAGGAAAGAAAATTTCAGTCTAAACATATTGTAGAGCACCTCAACATAAAAAAGCTTAAACACTTTTCAAACAATTTCACCATCTTTCCTGCTGCTGACAATTGACAACAACACTCCAATGAACGTGACACTTTTTTGTCCCCAGGAGTTTGGTCATGGACGAACTATGGACACAAACGGCCAGCTGGCTTTCTTTAGGCAAAGTGCGTCTCAGTCTAGCCTCCGTCTCCCTAAAACAAGCATCTGGAGTGAATACAAGTGTGAATATATTCATCCCCATGCTGCTTTGTTAAATCTCTGGGCGTAAAGCTGTTGTACCCCCGTGCCCTCCTGGGTGACCCCCGAGGATCAGAGACCAGGTTGTCGAAACATTTGTAACATTTGGCCAAAGCAAATCTCAGGCTGCCTGTTGAATTGAAGCTCAGACCAAAGAGGGGGGAAAAAAAATCCCTCTGGAACCCTCAAAACACTCCCTAGGCTGGACCGGGACCCCCCTCTCATTCCTTATCCCTCACACACACACACACACACACACACTCACACACCAAGCATGGAGGCTCAACCCCTCACAACCTCCAGCAAATCCCCTTTATCTTTTCCCAGCCAGATGGGGCCGCTGGAATAATAGCTGAAGCCCAATGAGTTCCATTCAATTTGTCATGCCGTCTAAAGGAGCTTGTAAGCTTCCCATTTGCAGTTATGTTATAGTAACCATGGGAGGCTCGGCAGTGTTAGGACTTAATTACCTCCTAATAGCTGTTGTAGAGATAAAGCCCCTGGCCAGCATAACCCAACACTGTCCAGCCCCTGAGACACAGACGCTCGAGCAGCCTGAATCCACATGCTTCATCGTGGGTTAGACGACCTGCACCTGACTACGTTAGTGACCTCTTCACTCCTCTTGTACCAGTTCAGATGTGCACAGGTTAGTCACCAGCTTGACCAAGCGTCAAAGTCCTGCAGAGGCTCTTTGGTGACTTTGATCTGTCAGTGGACAGTATGACGCTTCATCGTCGTCACCACTGTTCACCAAATGTGGAGCAGATATTTATACCACAAAGTACAGTCCCACAAAATGTAAAGGCATTGTTTGGAATGTCCTGGGTTTCTGCAAACATGTGATCTGAGATTTACCAGTCAACATGACATTCATAAATGATGTTTCATATCCCCCCAGGATGAACTGTGCTACTTGCTAACACAAATATATAAGAGTGTCACATACTGACATACTGGTTTTAAAGCATCACTGTTACATACAGCAAGGCAGAGCTGACTGTCTTATTTTACAAAGCTGACATTTTGAAATTTGTAACAACAAACTGTACATATTGTACATATTGATTTAACGTTAAACAATAAATATGAGCCTAAAACCTGTGACGAATTCGACCGTGTTCAATTCAGTTGAGTGTAACACCAAAGCTTCAGTCTACATGTTTGTGTGAGGCTCCAGTCGTGTCACTGTCCTGAAAATCTTCTCCCAAAGCGGTGCAAGTTGTCTGCGTCTTTATCCTAGTTACGATATTTTGTACTGGCTTCTAAGAGGAAGTAGTCCACTGACATTGTGCAGCCGTGTTCTTGTTATTATGTAAAGCAGCTGTTAGCCACATAACCCACCCCATTTCTAAAATAATTTTGTCATGTACAGTGTAAAATTCAAAATATTAAAACGGACTGCTTCTCGGATGTTTCCGTAATATGAACGCAATCAGCATGTCTCCTTTTGCATGGTTTACTGACCAGTCAATAGAACCAGCAGTGACTCAAGCTGAGAGGGATTTTTAGGAGCACCCTCTGCTGGAGTACAAGGCTCACTGATTCACTCACAGATTGTCCACTGAATTCAAGCACATCGTCACAGTTTTTGAACATTTACCAGTACAGCGTGTAACATCGTTTTAGCAATTGTTGTACTAGACACATGTCTAAATGTCAAAAGTGTATCTTACTATGGAGACATGCGGTCGACTCCTCCTGTGAACACAGAGACATTTGCTTCTACAAGCTTTAGAGCGAGGCTCGCCCCTCTTACCAATCAGAACATTTCAATTGTTTCCGCTTGATTAGTAAGTTTTGAAGCATTCTCACTTATTCTAAGAAGATAATGACATGAAGGGCTGGGCAGTGTGTGATGGAGTGTGGCAGATGGTAGAAGAGCAGAGCAGAGTGGGCTGACTGAGTCGCTCTGCTACAGCTAGCTTCCAGCTTAAATGGGATATTGTATTTTCTCACACTTGAAGAAATGTTGGGTGCAGTCAAAGGCTTTTTCCACCAGTTATTAAACGGGGATATTTAGATTTCTTCTGATTATTGGGCCGTAGTTATTGCATAACTGTAGTCAACTTCCTCAGTTTGAATGACTGATCTAAGGGGACTGTTTGTGCAGAATTAATATCATGTTAATGGAACAGACAACAGAAGAAGAATCAGGTTAATAAGTATTGACGCTCAGAATTTTACCCCACTTCCGGCACTGGGACTTAACTTTGCCAAAATGCAAAGTAAAACTGCTAATGCGAGAGATCTCTGTCTGAGACAAAAGTGTTAGTACACACGGGAACAGCAGTGGTGGTGGCAGGCGGCATCTCACGTTCTTCACTACAGAATTCAACAAAAGCGAGAATTTTGCTTCATTTCGTTCCAAGATTTTGCAGAGAAAGGAATCGACGGGGAGAGCCAGGACGTTATTCATGTCTTTCAGTTCATTTGGCCTTGGCCGGTCAGCTCCCAGACAGAAAGAGAAACCTTCTCTCATGTTTTACACCCTCCTCTCTTTTCTGCCTTTTTTGTTCCCTTTCTTTTTTATTTTGAAGGCAGATTAGCAGGATTAAGTATGGCTCACATATGCTCCTCCTCACTATTGGTATTCACCACGGCACCGGGCCTACCGCCACCCAGACTGATGGATAGAGCGAAATAGACAGAAACAATGATGGTGAGGAGTGGTGAGAGTCAAAGTTGGAAGGAAAGAGGAAATGTTGGAGACATTCCTGTCCACATACTTTTGGTTTAGGGTTATTTTTGCTGGTTTGAGTTCAGCTCATCCCACGAGTTTCAATGATGTGAGTTCACAGTTTTGGTTTCTGTCTCCTCCCGGTTTTAGCAGGACAGTTCCCTGTGCACAAAGTCTAACGTTTTGCCTGGTCAGTGTGGTAAAGTGGACTGTCCCGCACAAACCTCTGACCTCAGAACCACCCAACGCCTCTGGGACAAACTGGGCCTCATCTCATCCCTGTTGGACTCACTCATGCTCATGTGGGTGAATGGCAGCAGGTCCTGCAGCCACGTATAGGAAGTCAGAGAACAGCAGAGCGGAGGCTGTTTGAGCAGCACATTTATGTATCAGTCACATGACTGTAATGTTTTTTCCTTGAGAACTTAATTTCCTCAAGTAATTAAGTTAAGCTTCATTTAGCAAGTGCAATCTACGGATCTGAAGTCACAGGTTGAGAGTTTGTTTGAAGGCTCTTTGCTTTTTTGGGTTCTTTACCATTACATGTTTATTTAAATTGGTAAAATCCAGAACAACACAGCTGTCCAACCATCTAGAAAATATACTAAAAGGGATATAACACTAAAGGAAACTAAAAAAAAATACTTTACACTTTACTACAGCTTCATGACACAATTTGGCTTGGACACAAAGGTGGGCTGAAAATATATTTTTAAAGCAGGTGATATGTATTAAAAATTTGGAATGTTTATTGCATAATTTTAATGTTAATTACAACCCTTTATAGCAGCTATTTATAACCACAACTCACGCATTTCTTTTTTAAAAAAGAGAATAAGAACATTTCTGTCTATGGCAGCTTTAAGAAGAACTCTTGGATCTACAGCTCAGACAGCCACAAAGCAGCTATAATTCATAATAGATAGCTATAATTTTACTAATTATTAATAGTTTTATAAAAAATGTTTTTTAAACATATTTCATGTTTTACCATAACCTCATTTAACGCGGAGTAAAGAGACAGGGGGGGGCACTGGATTTTGTGAAGTCGTTGACATGTGTGACACCTGACTGACGCAAAACGTGCGTGTCTGTTTGGTTGCCAGGTGCCCGTTAATGCGACCCGTTTTAACGTTTCTGGTCAACCGTTCGGTAACAGTCCGTTAACCTGCGAGTAACCATGGCAACAGCACAAACTTAACTCTGTAGAGCCCTTGCAATAAATTCTCTGTTAGAATAAATTCATGAATTTATTGATTAGTGAAGCGGGAAATAATTATCTATTTATTTAGCATGTTTCCCCCTCGTTAATGGGCCAAACATGGCAACATATCATCTAAAGATTTGACTATTTATTCCTGAATTTTTCTGATTAAATAGAGATTGTGTTTTCTCTTTAGTGAAACCAGCTTCATCTTTGGCACTCATCATGAGTTAAAACTCTTTTTTCTTTTATTAATGTGACAACGTTTTGAGGGAACTTGGGTGGTCGTTGTAGTTCTGTTACATATTTTAACGTATTTATTTTTTGCAGCTCAGTTTCGTGAGAAGAGAGAAACTTGCAGAGATAATTATGGACTGACGTGTCTCAGCACAATGCGGCTGTCAGCTTCGTTCAGGTCCCGGACGAGTCTCCGGCCCGGGCCCTGATGCTGCTCGGAGGCCGCAGCCGCAGCAGCAGCAGCAGCAGGCCGCGCCGCTCCCGCTCGCCACGGACTAATTGAAATGTTGGGGATCATAACCGTTAAAAACAATTTTACACACTTGATTAATTAACGTTAAAGACGCACTTTAACGGCAGCTGCTGGTCGACAGCGGGTAAAACGGAAAACACCATATTAAGTCCATAACCGCGAGCAGGAAGCATATTGCGCTGCTTATTAGGCTTCGACCCGCTGCTGCTGTTCATTTGAAGCGGCGCAGTGATTTTCTGCTCGAACAGTCCGCAGCAAAGAGGCTTTAAAACAACGGACAAATTAGATACAGAACTAATAAGCGGGAAATGAGGAGCCAAGTGTGTTATTTTAATTACAAGAGACTCAGAATAGGCCACAAATGATTAAAAAAAAATGCTATTTCATTTTTTTTTAAAATAAAGCAACACTTAATTTAGTCGCAGTTTAGGCGCGAAATTAAGTCCTCTAATGAAATATAATCTCAGCAAATCATTTAATTTAGGTTTTATTTATCTCCACATGCCGAATGAAAGGTTTTCATTTCCAAAAGGCAAATGTGTCCCAGTGTTATTATAGCTCATAAAATCCATCCACGCGCGGGCCAACATTTTCCCAAGAAGGGGCCATATGTAGGAGGGAGTGTGTCCGATTTCACTTAATAGTGATGCTGTGTGTTGGTAATTACATCAGGCTGGAGGACCCTCTGTCACCCCCGCACCCCCCCATTCACAGCACAGAGCTGATTGGTCGCACGGACAGAAACTGCGTTGTCCTGGTGACCCGGCCTCTGCGCGCTCCAGCCCGGTATAAAACCCTGCGCTCTCACGCAGCGGTGCCAAATGGGCTGTCAGATGCGATCCGGACTAACAAGTGGATTTGACGTTTAGCTTTTGTCCCCGTCGCGTTAGGAAACACTCTCGGTAAGTTTTAATTATGTATTTTTATTTATTTATTTTTTGGTGTAGCTCTTCTGATTTTTATGTGGCTTTATTTTTTTGAACCAGAGAGAAATATCGTCCAGTGAAGAAAAGGATGATAAGTTAGTTATCACTATTTATCTGATGATTTCTTGTCATCTACACAAGAAGCTAAAGATAAGGCAAAAAATATAGATTGTATCTGTATTGGAAAATAATTTGCTCGAGTTAAATTTCAAGTTAAATCTCTCTGTCTGGCCTAGTTTATTATCACATGTCTGCATGTGGCTTATGGAAAAGGTGGACATCAGGCTGCACTTTGTCACGTGGATTTCGATTCAGTAAATTCACTCTCCAAACTTTCTCTCTCCTCAGACTCTCTGCTAGACCAGGACCATGGACTCCGATGCGAGCCGTGTATCGAGCCGACCGTCTTCCCCCGAGGTGGACGACATCTTCATGTCCACCCTGAAGAAGTCCGTGCACGGCTTCTCCGGCGCCGTGTCGTCCACGCAGAGCGACTCTCCGTCCGAGATCCCGGGTCTGCGCGGCCTGTCCGCCGCCGACGAGGAGTCCCTGGCGCTGCGCCTGGCGTCCAAGAAAGACCGGAAGCTGCTGTCGGAGAACGAGCTGCAGGCGATCCGCCTCAAGATCAACAGCCGCGAGAGGAAGCGCATGCACGACCTCAACGTGGCCATGGACGGGCTCCGGGAGGTCATGCCCTACGCGCACGGGCCGTCGGTGCGCAAACTCTCCAAAATCGCCACTTTGCTGCTGGCCAGAAACTACATCCTGATGCTGAGCAACTCGCTGGAGGAGATGAAGCGGCTGGTGAGCGAAATCTACGGCAGCAGCGGACACCACGCGGGCTTCCACCCGTCGGCCTGCGGGACTATGGCACACGCGGGGCCCGTGCCGGGACACCCGGCCGCCTCCCACGCGTCTCACCCGGCGGTGCACCACCCGCTCCTGCCGCCGGCCGCCGTCTCCACCGCCTCTCTGTCGGCTCCCGGCATCTCCGCCGTCACGTCGGTCAGACCCCATCACGGACTCCTGAAAGCGCCCGCGGCCGGTGCGGGGCCGCTGGGCAGCAGCTTCCAGCACTGGGGCGTCGGCACCGGGATGCCCTGCCCGTGCAGCATGTGCCAAGTCCCGCCCCCGCATGTGTCCAGCATGAGCGCCGTCACCATGCCCAGGCTGGCCGGCGACTCCAAGTGACTCCGACCGAGTGGAGCCGAACTTTTGCGGGCTGCCACAGACTTTCTGGCCGCATCGCGTCTTCTTTTATTTATGGTTGTTGCTGATTCCGTTGCATCCAGGAACAGATTCAGCAAAGCGCCGGGACTTTGGGGTTTTGCAACTAACGTAGTGTTTTCTGGTTATTAATCTCGTTTGTAACAGACGCTTCTTCTCCTGAAGCGCAACAAACCTGGACCGGCCGTCGGCGTCTCGGGTAATGACTTTTCTATAGGCCCGCAGCAGGAAAAGATCCGGACGAAACAACAAACCTAGAGTGTAAATATGTAGATGGATTATTCTGTTTAAATAGTTGGAGATATTATATATTAGGGTGTCGTTAATGTGTGGGAAGCCCCCCCCCACATGTTGCACCTGCTTTATTCTGTCTCATTCTGTGCTTCTGTGCTCGACTCCCCCCCAGTCGTCTGTCATTCACTGCCCAATGCAAACAATAACCACTTCTTTATTTTTTTAATTAAAAATGGAAATGATATTTATTTACTTATTTTGGACTGGAATTTCAGATCAAGTTCTGATTGTGTTGGGGTTTGAAATGTAAAATAAATATGAAATATTGAAAAGCAGCAAAGCCATGGTGATGTTCTTTTTGTGCTTTTTGTTATCCCTCGTGTTTACCTGTTGAGAGGAAAAGCAGCAGGATATGTTACATCTCAACAGACTTGCAGATCAAATTCCAAAGTTATTATAAACACATTGTCTCATCACGAATCATCAGAGTATATGCAAACAGGAAACACACTGACCACAACAACAAAACAAAGCAGAAAGTGGCACAAAATGTACTACACATAAAAAAAACTTAAAGACAGAAACAGTTCTTTAAAAAATTAATAATAAACACATATATATCACTAAAAGAAACATAATTCTTTAAACTTAAAAACATCTTTCTTTCAAATACATTTAAACATGGATTTCATGGTTATTGGCTCTGTGGTTGTGAGCTACATTATAATTGGCTTTATTACAGTATAAAGTCCCCAAATTCAGTCAGAAAGTAATTAGATTTTTAAAAAAGTTTATAGAATATAATAATTTCCTCTAAAACCTTTAAACAGTTGTTTTAAACAAAAAAGGCAGTAAGTCAGTGCTGCCGTTGTTCACAGACTAAACTGACATTATAAACATGTTTTTGTAATTAATATTTTACATTTAACTCAAAAGGAAAAACTTGATGTGATGATGTTTGTGCCCTTCAAACTTATAAGCCACCTACTGAAATTTAAAGCAGCACTTTGTGTTCTCATAAAACAAACTTGTTCATATTAATCTTCATTTCAAACACAAACACAGTTTCACCAAAGACAGTGAGTGGCAGGTTTGCAGGCACCTGTGAGTCCAGCAGGGCTCTTCATCGTGCAGTTTTTCTGATGAAGCGAGTGAAAGATCGATAAATTACAGCTATTGGCCACTTTTACACAGTTTTCTGCTGGAAAAATATGCATGTAAACACCTGCTAAAGATGCCGACACAAACCTCTGCTGGCAGAAAGAAGCAGTGACAAGTAAAGGTGGGTATACTTTGGGAAAAGGTAGCAGCTGCATAGCAGATTGTGCATGCTGCTACAATGTTTTCCAAAGGCTTTTGAAGCTGGAACGATATGAACTAAATCTCTGAATATTCATGCACGCATTTGTTTATTCGTCTCATTACTGGAATTGAATTATTCAAAGTTCTTTAGCATTTTGTAGGACGTTTCAGGAAGGACGAGGTCATTTGGCGCAGTACAACTAAAATACAGTCTCTTTTACAGGTGAGCTCAAATATTACAACTCAGAAAAAAGAAGGGCCGTTTAGTTTTTGGAATTAGATCTTACTTTTAATGTTTACTTTGCATGAGCACAGTTAAATATATTTGTGAGAACTGTGATCCATCCTTCCCCACGTTCTGCATTCTCAAAATCAGATTAGAACATGATTCGGACTTTGTCTCCTCAAGGTCAAATGTAGTGACACATCAAACAAACACCACATAGGTCAAACCAAAAGTAAGTTTCAGCAATCGTCTTTGTTCATCCGTCCATGTATTCTCGTGTCTGCTGTAACTTTCATTCTGCAGTTTGGGTCCTTACGAGGATAAAAAAAGGAGGAAGACAATTCATGTTTTTGACACACATCAGCAGCCTGTTGGAAACACATTGTTGTATTTGGACAGACTTTGCCCTAAAGTGTGGAGCTGTGGGTTGGATCCTCCTCACAAACAGCTTTACACTTTGTGAATGTACAGACAAACTGGGGTATGTTCTCTTTAATATTTGGATTTTTTTTTGACTTTGTACTTTGGGGTCAGTTTAAGTTTTCTGCACACCTACGCAGGTGTCAGTTGGACTCTTAATCACGCATTTAGGTCAAAAGGTCAAAGTAAGAATTATGAACAGTATTGCAGTTTGAATGTAGTTCTACGAGTCCTAAATGAGCTTTTATTTTTCTAATTGCATCACTGTTGTACTTTTAAAACGTTTTTTTTTGCATTTTCAGAGCTTTTGCAAGTTTTTTTGTAACTGCTACTCCCTTCATCAACTACGTTCACACACATTTTGTGTGTAGTTTTGTTTTTTTTAGAAAACTTCAACTTTTCTTTCACGTTTCTTTCAACTTTTCTTTCAAGTTGAAAAGCCTCAAGTGAGAATAACTTGTGTTATAAGTTTTAAAGAAATCTGAAAAGTAAAACTAAGCCTTTTAATTTGAATTAATGAAACTTAAATAAATACATTAGGTAGTGTTGTTGATTCCACAAAATTTCTATATGATGTTTTACAATTTACCAATTTGGCCTCAACAGAAGCTTTTCCATCAATATGCACAGATAAGTAATAATAAACAAAGATAATATCTTATTTTGCTCCAGGGATGTTGAAGGTTTAATGAAAGAAACATAATATAAAACTTGTAAGTGTTAAATCCCGCTTCACTTAAACAAAACAACTGGAAACCACCGAGCATCACTTATTTATGATACTGCACGGTGTGAAGATCAACAAAAACAACCCAAAATCCACCAAATAAATAAACGTGATATAAATCTGAGCATGTGCACTGTGTGCAGCCTGCTGTCACCTTCCCCCTCATCTTAACACACAGCTGCTCTGAGTATAAAAAATCATATTTCGACAGCACATGAAGATCTGAGCTGCATGACATGTCTTCGAGCTTCTGCTTTAGACGCAGAGCCATGCAAGCACTGTTACCGTGGATCTTAAAGTGTCACATTCTCAGAACAGTAGACGTCCTCCATGATTCTCTCTTCTTCTTCATCTAAAGTTGAACAATCACAATGACGTTGAGATATTTGTGCCACACACCCAGACAAACATGGTGCTAGAGTTAAAAAAGAAACCGAATGAGAAGCATCTTTTCAGCTCTGCCCAAACACTCTGGCCAATAGCAGCTGGGCCTCACATCCCAGTGACTGGATTTGAATAAACAGCTCCTTATCCACCGTTGGTGGCATGCTGACTTAGCCATTGATGCAGAGAGCCCGAGGTTGGTTCTATGGCAGTTTAAATATTCATAACTTTGAACAGAAGGGGAGCATCAGTCATACACAGTTGTAACTGGATTTAAACCGTCCGAAAACACTGCACAGATGTACAGCCTTTCAGCTCCACGCATCGTGTTGTGTTAGCTGAAAGGATTAAAGATTGGTGAGACGCATCAAAGGTGGAGGAATAACAGAAAGAGAAACTGAGTCTATGATGGAGCAAAGAAGGAATAAGTGAGAGAAGACAAACAAACAGAGGAGCTGTCAGAGACAAAGGCGGGATTTAACACTTACAAGGGAATAGATGAGCTCGAAGGTGAATGTAGGACCTCAGGGGTCACACTTTCCCATGAGACCGCTGTTTACTGTGACACAGACTGCCGACGTTAAAGACTAACACACACAGAAACACCAGCAGCCGGAGATAGGCGGGCAACAAGTGCACGTTTAGGAAAGACACGTTTCCTGCTTTCTCACATCAGTTTGAAACTGTTGGACGCAGCCATAAAGAAAAGCACGTTAGTTATGAAAAAAACATGCAAAGAATGCATTGATGCTACGTCTTCGTGATGAGGTGAATAAGGGAAAAACTTATTCCAACGAGAAAACACAAAACGACCATCTACTCTGTTTTGTAACTAGATTTACTGAACTGAAAAATATTTTTTTTGCATTACATTAATAGTTTCTTTAATAGCTGACATATTGATTTTACTTTAGAGTTTGATAGACCTTAGGCAATATTGTCTCCAATTTGACAGGACAAAGTTGTGTGGCCAAAGCGTACGTCTGTGGCGGCGCACTGCTTACACTTACACAGTGGGAAATCCTCTTAAACGGTGTGTAGATGATGTCACACTGAATTTCATCAGCTGATAAACCAGTGAAAAGTGGTCGGAGCAGCAGTTGTTGAGTGTGTGTTTGCTTCTGAGCTCCAGAAAGGGAAAAAATAAATATTATTTTTACTTAAACAGTCCCAAACTTCATGTCAAATGTGATGTTATGTAGCATTTTATTCCATCCTGATTTTAGCGTGATAACATATCTAACAGATCATTTATTTCACAACAGGTCAGTATGTGAACTCAACAGTCAGTAACACAATAAAATAATATTGTCATGTTACATATTTGTTCATTTGTTATGCTACAATTCTAATCCAGTTACTAAATGTTTGTATGTGGTTCACTTCAATTAAGCAAAAGGACCAAACTATTAAACAATAAGTGGGTGCTTTTTTTTTTATAAGGAAATTGGACTGTACCATATGAACAGGAAGGAGTATTTATTTTTTCAGGGAGTTTCCCAGGTACCCTACATATAATCTATTATTTAAATTTCTCTGTTTCACATTTTGTAATAATACCTTAAAATACCTTATATTGTTTTTGCATGGAAATGCTAATAGGAGTATTTGTTGGAGGGGCATCTGATAACTAAAGCCATGAGTGGATCACCAGAACATGATCGTAGAGTCGAGAGTCCACATGTTTTGCTGCTGCTGGTTTGTTGCTCATAGAAATGATCCATCCTACTGTATGTGTTTTGCTTTTCTGTAGAACAGAATTTTATGTTTTTTTAATCAGTTTAAAGTGTCTTTTTATTCTCTGATTATTATTTTTTATCGGTAATTTTCCCACCCTCTCAAAAAAAAATTGAGCAAGTCATATTAATATTCTTCATTTTCAAATTGTAAATTCGATCACACTTACTGTCTTAGCACTGTTGCACCCATGTGCATCGACGTCCACATTTCTGGTGACACTGTATGAAGAGAAGAGGCAAAAATACCTTTATGCAACGGCAAAGATTTAGGCAAGCCAGTTAAATGCTCATAACCCTCCTGAGCAGCGTGTCTGTGTGTGTTTGCTTGTGTGCGTGTCTAATAATCTTTGGAGAGCAGCAGATGAACTCCTCGATCGTGTGGATCAATGTGTTTAGTGAAGGCCCAAAGGGACAAAGACAGAAGGGAGTGAGAGAGAGTAAAGGAAAGCCAAAGAAACAAAGCGAGAGAGCAGAAGATCCATTGAGTGTGTTTTTTTGTGGCTGAAGAATCGTCCCCAGTGGCTTTAAAAAGAGGGATAATCCTGTCAAGTAAGCAGACCTTTGGATATTCATGACTGGCCGAGCGGTTCCACGGACTGAAGAAGGACACAGTCAGGATGGGATTAAACATCAAAGTGAATCTGAGGAGCGCAGGACGGGGACATGAATCAACCAATGCAGAAACACAGAGGTCTCGTAGGGGTGTGCTGGGGGTCAGCGGGGACCGGTTGCCTGGTGGGTGGACAGCACTTTTAATGACTGCAGGGTGAGGGGCTTTCAAACGCCATTCAGGAGAGCGACGCGGTGCGGTGTGTGCACCTGCTCCCAATCACAGGAACATATTACAGGCATCAAATGAAGTAAAAAATAAGTTCTCATTGTTGTCGTCCTCAAGCCGCTTTAGCTGCTGGAGAAGAGCCGCAGTGACGAAAACAATCCAGCGACTGGACGCCTCAATCTGCATTTTACATTTGCTCTGAACCTGTTCTTCATGGTTAGTGTAAGTTGTGAGAGTAATACTGTGTCTTTTGGGGAAGACGACACTGAGAAACTGTTTTCCCTGGACAATGTGGAAGAATTCCGCCTCCAAAACACAGACTTTCACTATTTTACACATCACATGAGCTGGAACAAAGACTCAGAACCGGACTAGTCATTAAACGTCAGTGTTGGACCTCACTAATGCAAGATCCTGCAGCTGCTGACATTTTTTATTGTCTCAATAAAACATTCTTGGATAGATGCAAATTTTCTGCTCAAATTAAATTATTATTTTTAAAATGCAGTGGTGCATCTTCATTTCACGTTGTGTCATGCAAAAGAAAATCAACTGGTTCTTCACTCTGTGCTGAGCTCACCACCTGAAGCTCGTGTGTGAACATGTTCAGAAGAAACGAATTAATTAATAAAAATAATTAATAAAAGAATTAATGCCACTGATTTCTATTAAATTTATACCAGAACATTATTATCGTTAGCAAATAAATGAAGCATCAAAAGAAACTAATAAATACATTAAGATACATGATCTGATTTGGCTCTGTGAGAAAACTCCACCACATCACAGTCAACATCCACAGTACAAAGCAGAAATTAAACTTATGAAAAAATGGAAGAATCACAACATACAATTTCTTCTAAAGGAATTAGTTTCGTAACTTTTGGGAATTTCTCTTTTTTTGTGTTGCTTTGGTCATTTTGCTTGTTATATTGTCGCATTGGCAAAGTTTTTTTCTCGACGTGTATTTCTGTCTCTGTGTTTGCTCTTATTTCAGTCTCCGTGACACGTCGTCTTCATTTTTTGATGGCTTGTCATCATTTTGTGTGTCTTTGGGATTCCTTGCTAAACTTTTTGTGGTCATTTTCATGTCTTTTTCACATTGCGTTGCATCTCTTTGAAATCCCTTTGTGTCTTTTCACTGAGCTCTGTGACTTTCATGGCAGAAATGTTAGCACTTAGTTCCTACAGAGGCTCTGCCCCACGGGCCCCCTGACCTTCCTGAGTCCTGGGGCGGTACCTGATTGGCCCGTGGTGGGCTCCAGTCACGTGTAAAATTGGTGATACTTAAAAAAAAGTCCTCACAGATTGTTAAAGTGTAAATGTCTGTATACTGATATTACCATAACCCTTAGCAAAATACTACTCAGTCCTCAGGTTTTCTCTAGCGACAATATAACCTTTGTTACTTCAAAATGACTATTTCTGCCAATTTCAGCCATGACACCACGAGATGTTTAAATAACCACAATTTGTCAAGTTACCGAAGCCTGATATCATGTTGCACTGCAACATATGTCTGCTCTCCGAGTTGTTGCTTCCCTGGGGTCCACTGTTTCCTAAATCAAATTAGCACCACGCTCAAAATGGATGTCGTCTGATTGACATAGTACCTCCGTAGAATATAAGTCAGTCAGTAGTTCACAGTCCTCTGCTGGAGGCCAGTCAGCGGTTCGGGAACATCTGTAACAAACCTGCTGCAGTTTGGTCAGAGTGGCGGCTGAATGGAAAGGGAGAGTGGTGGCTGCTTCGCTCTGATCTCTCCAGTCTTAGAGGGGATTTTAAAAGGCAGATTCTGTGCAAGAGCACAGTGGGAGGTGAATGAGCTGAGGAGGACCGGGAGGAGGCTTCGAGGCCCGTCTCAAGGGGGAAGGGGAGGTAGCCGTGTGTGTGTGATGCAGGGTGTAGGCTGACAGATGTGTCCATCAACGCCTGAAAGAATCATCTTACTACATCCATCTGCCAGGCCGGGCGCAAACATTTTGTACGATCAGAACAATGTGCAACAAGGTAAAATGATGTTTAGTCGTGAAACAAGCGTGAGAAGTTTTTATTATTTGTATTTAAAGTCCCTGTTCACAAGTGAGCGCAAACAACAAGTGAAAACACCTGCTTTGGATCCACGCACGCTTCAATATGAGCATGTAATACTGCAGCCATGTGTCAAACTGTCCTAATTTTACAATTTCCAAACGTGTTTGAACAGTCGTCACTGTCTGATAAAGAGAAATAGACAACAGCAGCTTAATCAACGCTAACATTAAAACCTGGTGAGTGAACTTGTGTGTGGACACAATCAGACACTCAACTCTTAAAGTGCGTTTCCCACTTTGAGCAAACCTTTAACTGAATCGCTGGCCCCTCATTCATAGTGTCCACAACAAAGTGCACATCCCAGCGGAGTCTTCCTGCTCTTTCTGGTGGATCCTTCAGCCCTCGTCTGTCAGCTGGGAGGTGTGATCTCTGCAGCGTGTCTTGTGGTATTTCTCCCAGCTGGCCGAGTGTGAAACGTGCCCAAAAAAGAGGCATCGAGGGGACATCCCAACCAGCCCGGGCGTGACTGCTCTGAGGGCTGAATGTCACAAGGATGGACGGAAAAAAGGGCACGGGTGAGTGTAGACCTGTTAGTGGCAGCGTGTGTGTAAAACAGAAGCAGATCAAGTCTCAACTCTCTGAATCCCTCAGCGTACCCTGCGTGTGCAACCAGATATCAAGTTAGAGAAGCTTGTCCTAACTGACCAGTGTTCAGGTCATTGGATAGGAATATTTTCACATGTCCAAAGCTTGTATTGCCAGTCGAAGAGTCACATGATCAGACCTGTTCTGAACAAACAAAACAAAGTTTCACAGAGGTTTCATTGTCAACCTATATTTCAACAGAACACGACGGCAAACACCAAAACCTCCTCGTCATCTGATATCCTTTTGCTCACTGGCCTGCTTCACTTGGAGAAGTCTCATTTCTGGGACGTGCATCCCCATCCATCACGCCGCTATCAGCCTTCACTTTAACAGTGTCTTCGGTCTCGCTGCACCGCCCTCCATACAGCTGGGGATAACCTCTGAAAACCCACCCTTGGCCTTGTTCCGCTAACACAACCCAAAAAGACAGATCTCAACCCAACACCCCCTTCATTTTGACTTTAGCTGGGGAACCCTGGGCCTCGATCGCTCAGTGAGAAGAAGAAGTAGCTCAGTGTTTGTCTTTGGACAAGGATTCCTGTGGAAGTTTAGCTTCTGTGAATCCATCATTGTCACAGTTAAATAGGATCTGAGGTTTAAAGGACACTTTGTGGGGGACGGGCTCACTAACACTTTCCTATTAGCAGGGTCTCAACAAATCCCTGGTGGCATTGTTTCAGAGACAAACATCTGCTGTGACAACAGACGATCACTGAGGTAAGTTTAAATGACCGCACCGAACTCTTCGGACTGTAGCAAACAAATCAATCTGAGACTTTCAGTATTTCTAAATGCTGCAGGATTTCTGCGCTTTTAATTTGAAACTAACAACACAGCTGGATCTTGCCTGGAAACAACAACTACAGGAAGTGCCAAAAATGACAGAAAGTGTCAGTGGATCACTTAACATCATGAAATATGAATGTGGCAAATGTCCATCTGTACTTAAACAACCGTGACCGACTGAGCGTGTGCAGCTATTGAGTTCGAAGCATTTAGGCTCTCTTTCACAAAGGGCCCGAGGGCTAAAACCTTACACCCCTCCCGCCTTCATTATCCCTGCCTCACTATGATCAGCACCAAATGCTGACTATCCCAGGCTAGTGCTCACAAAGCATGCTGGGAAGGACAAAAGCAGACCTTCAGTCGATTGGTTCCACCTTATTAACAGCTTGTAATCTTCTCATGTCTTTGGCCGGGCCTCACAGAGCAGGAGTTAGATCGAATAGACGAGTGTGTCCTCCATTCCCGCTTTGATGGGCGCCAGCATTTTCCCTCTGAAAAGTCCAACTCTGGTGTGTTTCCATTGTTGCTGCTGCACCTGTTTGCCTGCAGGGACACATGGAGAAAATCAGTCACTGGCAACTGTTAATTTCTCATTAGGAGACAGTTTGGGAGGCGATTAACGTTCTCGTTAGTTGGAGAGGAAATCAACAGAGAAACTGTTTATTAGTCCTCACAAAATCTAGCGTAATAAGCTTTGCACTTTTTATATGATTATGGCATTTCTAACTAATGTGATGATTGCATTTACTTTCTTGTAAAATAGTTACCTAATTTGTCCCCACAACCTGCATTGACACCAGGCTGCATCTTCATGACTGACTGCATGTGCTGGTGAACTTATTTAAGGAATATGAACCATATGTAGGTGCACATGACTATGTGTGCACCTGTAGACACCAATAAATTCGAGGACCAGTCACAGAAAAATGCATCCATAACTTACTGGAGATTGAAAACTCCACCTTTAACTACAACAACACATGTCCAACACACCAGGCTTCAGAGCCAAAATCCTATTTTCAGGTGTCAGTCATCTTTTCAGTGGCTTGGTGGGCTGGGGCCTATTCCAGCTGTTACAGGCCGTGAGCCCGGGTCCACCCTGGACAGGACTCCAGTCTATCTCAGGGCCAACAGACAGGGACCATTCAACCAGTCACACTCACATCTACAGGCAATTTTAGAGTCACCAGCTAACCTCACATGCAGAGAGAACACACAAACTAAATGCCACATCTAGCAGATAGATTCTAACTGGGGACCTTCTAGCTGTGAGGCAGCATTGCTAACCACTCCACCACCGTGCCGCCCTCATATATGATACGAAGTGCTGACATTATTTTAAAAAACATGTATACACAATACGGTCAGTGAGAAACAAAATTGCTCGCTCATTATGTCAATTTGGGAGATTGGAAGACGTGAAGAAGTCCCCACAACAAGGCACCGAACACAGCGACGAGCCATCGAGTGACACACAAAGGAGCTCAATCAGACACCTGATGTGAATTGACTCCATTAAGTCAAGAATGAGGCAGCAGCAGCCTGTGGTTTAACCTGCACACTTAAAGCTGCTGGGTTACAAACTACCCAATTTGGGTTATTAAAAGAACCCCGCATTTTTTAGTGTGTGTCTTTACGTCTGTTGGATTTTTAACCACTTAAAGTATTTTTTATTTCCTAAAAAAAAAAAGCGAATTTATTCACATGTCACCAATCTGGACTAAATAGTTTTCAACTATTCGTTGCAGCTTGTGCAGATGCAGATGTAAAACCTGGCTTTATTGGAAAAGTCTTATTCATACTGTAAAAGTGAAAAATGGCAAACAATTTCAAGACAGCACAAAACATAAGGCAAACGGAAAATTCTTTTTTCATTCTTTTGATACGTTGGTACATTTTCACCAGCTGTTGCTGATTACGCGAGTTTGCATGAGCACCGTCAGTTCAAGAGAATGCAGAATTCATAGCTGTGTTTTTTTCACTGCTATCGCTTTAGGTGTGTTTGTCGCCCTGTACTGGGAGACAAATTGACCCAGGATTTTGGCTGAAGTGTCTTCCTGTCTGTCACCCACAGGAAGTAGCTCCACACAGACGATCCATTTAGCACCCAGGTGCAGACCCGCCATTGGATGGCCTTACCCAGATGGATGGTACTCCTTCAACCATAAAGACACTAGTCTTCCCCCTGCCCTGAAGCCACCGGTGCTCCTGCCCTGGTCCAGCCTCATCAAAAGGAGCCTGGAAGCTGGGAGGCGGATATGCTGGGCCGCTGCCCCAAATCAAGCTCACTTTTCTTTCCCCCGTGGATAAAAAAATGGGGGAGGTGCACTTTGGTGATAGACACCACTTTCTTTCTTTCTCCTCTTTTCTGACTTCTGTGTGTGTGTGTGTGTGTGTGTGTGTGTGTGTGTGTGTGTGTGTGTGTCTCCTTGCAGGTGTCCTTTTTTACTCTTGTCACAGAAACCAGATCCCAAAATACAGTGAAAACCATCATAGCTCATTTTCTTTCATTACTCAGTTTGTTACCTCTCATTGTTAGACAGGCACTAGAAATCAAATTGAGCTCACACACACACACACACACACACACACACACACACACACATTCATCCTGGCTGCCTGCACTCTGTTCTCCTGCAGGTGCGAGGACCATCCGCCTGGCCCTTTTCATGGGGCCCTCCCTTTCCTGTCCGTCTGCAGCCATCCATTCAGCTTCAATCACAGCACCGGCCGGACACCACCGGACCACTGGTGGGGAAGGGAAGCGCTTCCACACACATCTTTCACTTGTTGAACGACAAGAGAGGAGCGGCTGAGAAAGAAAGGAAGGGTCTTCCTCCTTTGCATGTCCTTCTGCTTTCATCGTAAACAACTTGCTTTCTGTTTGTGACGCTGCTGTCCTTCCCCGCTTCCCCCTGCCTTCCTTTTCTCCCTCTCAGATGGCTTTACAAGGAGGAGGGGGAAGGGCACGCAGAAAGAGGACGGCCGCGCTCCCTCTGCAATGGAGTGATGCGGAGGTCTTTTTGTGGCCTATGAATGGCACATTTGAGTTTTCCAGCCTTGCTCGGTGCCCCAAGCCAGCTTCACCTGTGCTTGGAGTCAATTGGTCTGTTGTGTGCCTGTCTGGAACAGCGCCCAGCTCTCTGCCAACCAATTTGGTTAGCGTAGCCGCTCAGAACTGAGCAACAATAACCTCCACCTCAAAACCATCAATTAACTGCCGCCCCCCCCGCACACAATGATGTATCCATTCACCGTTTGCCAAAACTGTTCCCCGACACAATTAATACCCACGCTAATACTGCTAATACCTGCTCTCTGTCAGATGACCGAGTACCGGGGATTTTAATGGCTTCCAAGTTGTTAAATGGCTCTAGTGGTAAATTCCATTAAGCTGACAATGTTGTTGGCTTTTGTGTGCGCTTTTAACTTGCAATTAACTTCAGACAAAGAAAAAGTGAAAACAGTATTAGTCATGCTGACAGGTCGATTAACCAGAGTCTGGGCTTTAAGCTCAGTGATGTGCTCAAGATGACGTGCTGACGTTCAGCTGTGGATGTTCATAAAGTTCACTGTTTCATAAGCAAGTGTAGAAAAGCCACATTGGTCCACAATGCAAAATGTACCTGTAAAATTGTGAGATAATAATTCTTTTTTTTATCTTTTGGCCTGCACCCGCATCATGTCACTTTTTGACAAAACGCATTTTTCAATATACATTTAGCCTTAAAATGCATTTAGAATTAATATTTTAATACCTTTTGTTCAGCGGATGTGTGGAGTATTTGTGTATTAGTTTTTAGGAACATTTTGATGGAGACTGTAGCAATGCAACGCTCCCGCATCTTGGTCAATTATGTATGAAAACACCAGTTGCCCAAATCACATCACAGTTGCCTAAATATCTTGCACAAACTTTACATTTTCTATATTACTGAACCTAGTGAGCAGGAAAATAGTTTGTCCAACTTTGTTAAATTTCCTTTTTGAGGAAAAAGGACCTTCACAAGGAGGACAGATATCATAATAAATCCAGCAGAAGAATACCACAGGGATCTGTCATAAGTCCGTCTTCAGCAGCAATTGTGGAGCAACATTAAAAGGTTTGTGGGTGACACAACCATCATAGGGCCGATCACTGGGAATGATGGGGGAGTCAGGACATCATCCTCCACCTCAGTGTCTAAAACACCAAGGAGCGGGTGTTGGACTTTAGGACGCAGAGAACACTCAGGCCTATCTACCTTCACCAAACATCTGTAGGGACAGGTTCAAGTTCCTCAGGGTCAGTAAAGACTTGAGTTGGACAAAATCGAATTAGTGGTTGTGACTGCAAATCAGTGCATCAGGTTAGGCGTGAACCAGAGGACGCTGCACCTTCCAGAAGTGTCTTCTCCGGCTGTGGTGTGGCCTTTTATGGGAGCGGCTCCAAGCAGAACTGGAAAACTCTGCAGTCACCAAAGTGGAATAGAAATAAGTGCATCAAATCCAAAACAGTCACCAGCAACACATAAATTCACAGTAAAGCATTAGCAATGTTCCATTGTTGTCTAATAGTCACTTGTTGGACTGCAACTCTGAAAGATGAATTTATCCGTCGGTTTGCCCTCTGACCCCAGGACAGTTTCATTCTACAGTTGTGGGTCGACTTTATTTTCTTTTACACATCTGCAATATGAAACATAATGGCAACTTTCTACAGTAGAAACAAGAGGCGCAGCTGCTTTGTTATATGTGTTTAGAAGTGAAAGAAATCAATTAATCACTGACACATATTTGCACCTTTTATGTAGGAATTAACACACATCCTCACAACAAAATAAAAGCCGTTAGTTTTTATTTATTTTGTCACGCACCATCGAAATTATTTTGATTGTGATTACATGTGGAATAGTGTAAAAAACATTTTCATATTGACATGATTTAGAACACTAGTCTTGATTGTCAGCAGTACTATCTTTTATTTTTTAGAGTGGAGTGTGCAAAGGTTCTCTTTAATCAGAACCTGAGAGAGAAAACCCACCAATGAATATTAAAACAATTTTTTTTTACATCAACTTTTTACAGTTTTCAGCAGGATTCTTCTGATGTTGCCACTATCTACTATTGGTTGCAAACATAAAAAACAAAAAGACATGCAAATAAGTTTAAAAAGAGCACATCATGTGTCGGGGAGGAGTTGAGTGGAGGTGGGGGTCGGTGAGGGGAGCCTTTAGCTCACTTTTCCACTGTGCGAGTTGTCATTCTCACCACACGCAGCTGTGGAATTGAGATAAAACTGAGCTGTCGCTTTAGAAAGCTCTCATTCACCCACTTGTGAAGGCAGGAACCTCTGAAGCCAAAAGTAAAAACGGTTGGTCACTCGTCATTGTGCTGGATGGCAGCTGTTTCCTGCAGGCAGCCTGGAGATCCGCAGGTGGAGGGAACGAAGATTTGATTTCTGAGGTGTGTTGGTTTTATTAAGAGCAGTGTGTCTTTTTGCTTTGGCTGCTGGGCTCTTGCTGAAGAAGACTGCGCTGAAAAAACTCCTCTGAAGATCCATCAAACCTCTAAGGAGACTATGAATGTGCTGTCAAACCAAGTGATCCGGGCCCAGGAGCAGTCCTTACCTCTCTGTGGCCCTGGGTCTATCCAGAACTTACCCCACTGCCCTCCGGGGTTCAACCTGAGCTCCCGTCTCAATCCCACGCCTTTGCTCGGCCTCCAGAGCGGCCAAAGACCAACCAAACCTCAGAGGGAGCTGAGTCCCGAAGAGCAGCAGGAACTCAGGAGGAAGATCAACAGCAGGGAGAGGAAGCGGATGCAGGACTTGAACATTGCCATGGATGCCCTGCGGGAGGTCATGGTGCCTTACGCCTCCTCGCCTGCGTCTTCCTCCTCCTCTCAGTCCCATCAACCCGGTGCTCCTCCGGGCCGCAGGCTCTCCAAGATCTCCACCCTGGTTCTGGCCAGGAACTACATCCTCCTGCTGGGTTCGTCTCTGCAGGAGATGCGGCGTCTCCTGGGGGAGGTGAGCGTCGGGATGGGGGTGAACACAGGGCCGGTCCCCCGGCTGCTGCTCGCCGGAGGGTGGCCCCTCATCTCTGGCCCCGGTCAGCTCCTCCTCACTCATGAATCCCTCCTCACCTCGACAGCGTCCTCCTCATCTTCGTCCTCCACTTCATCGTCCTCTGCAGCTAAATGTCCGATGCTGTCTCCAGGCCCCATGGAGGGCTCCTTGGCCCCGGTGCAGTGGAGCTCTGCAGCGGCCTCGGGGGGGCCCCTGTGCCCCTGTGGAGTCTGCAGACTGCCAAGATTTAGCCACACTACTCCTGCTCCAAGATTCCCAAAGTGACTCCTTGAAGAGGTTTTTCTGAAGACTTGATCACTGTTACATGTATGCAACACTTTTTATATAAATTGTTATTTTTCTAACATTTTCTAACATAAAAACTTTACTACCCTTTACTACTACTCACGATTATCATTCGATTGTTTAAACAACAATGAACTGTTTCCGTATCTGCTAAGCCAGGTTTAGTTTTTGTTCTGAGTCCAGATGCATTTTAATGTGTCGTACACAGAAACAGAACAGCGTTTGTACTTTGACACGTTGCTTACAATAACTTTGATGATTCTTGTGGAGTTTTGTGCATAAACTGTAATGATGGTGACCATGGTGCACATGGCTGCAGCTTGTTACCTGAAGGCTTCCTGCAATTTTAAGGGACCATAGCTTGAAGGAGTCTATATGAAGGGCGGTTATGAAATAAAAGTTATGCAAATTAAAGGCTCTGGAAATCGTCTTTTTTCAGTCTGCTTTCTGCTATAAACAGTGCATTCCTGCATGAGAATGTGAAATTCTATATTTTTGCTTATGCTCATGTGGTGCTGTAAAACTAATCAAACCACAGTGACGATAAAGCTGCTTATTTTAGTAAATGCAAAGGTTTCGAGTAACTTTAAACCAGCTCAGGTAACCGTCTTTTAAGCAGTGCAGAGATTAGGTTCAAACAAATTAATAAATAATAAATTCTTCGGCCCGATAAAGTTTGCTTATGTGAGACATAGGGAAAAAAAGAAGAGTTTACAGGTAGTACTAAATGATTATCTACACGTTTTAGATTTCTTGCATTTGTTTTATCGTTTATTGGCATCACTGTGTCTTCAGGGACATTTATTTAGCCTGAATTTGCAATAAGTTTTAAATTCTTGCAGCTTTTCTTCACCCTGCAGAGAAACAATTCACTTTCATAGAAAGTAGACAGAGTCTCACTTCTTGTCAAACTGTGGCGTAATCATTGGATCTGCGCCGTTTTAATTTCTGATTTGCTTCAGACACTGACAAGATCCAGCTGAAAAGCTTCTTCCACCCTCTACTTCAAAACAGTGAAACAGTCCTCATCTCGTCCCCCATTCATTGCTCCAACAAGCAAAAGATCAAAACCCTCCCATGTAATTACTCCTCTGCAGAAAGGAGGCCTTTTGATTATTACCCTCTCTCTCTCCTCCAAGCTCAAATTCTTGATGTTTCTCTGTGTTAAGGAGCCAGGACGGGTGATTTGGTGCTACTCATTACACTCACTCCACAATATGTTCAAACGCCCAGAAAATGTGTCTCGTTGAATGGGCTTCACTCTTGCAAACTTGCCACCCCTCTGGAAGAAAGCAGGCGGCCGCATTCTGAGTGAGAATAAGAGGCGCTGGTAGGAGGGAGGATATTCTCAGCCACAACCTGGCCCTTAGCACGGCCTGCATGAATAATAAGAATGCAAATAGTCATAATCATAATGCTGATAAAATACTCAAAATAATTGCTACCCTGGAATAAGAGGATTATGGAGGGTAGATATGTGAATGGTGGTGAGTGAAAGGAAGGGAATCTGTCAGCATCGGGCAGGACAAAAGACGAGCTGGATGCCATTAAGTGAGATTAAGCTAAATAAGGCTTGATTTTCTTGCAAGGAAAAAGGAGGAAGGAGAAGAGGGTGAGAGTGAAGGAGGAGAGGAGGGGGATGGAGGGATAGATCAAAGTAAGGTGGCCAAACTTCACGTCTTTCATTTACATATAGCTGCTTTATGTCTCCGGAGGGATTAGCTACCTTGCCATTTTCTCCGGGCCGTTCTCCATTCTGCTACCTTTGCCCACCATCCATTTCCTCCTGCTCTCAGGACGGTTCTCCTCCTCCTCCTCCTCTTCTTCTGCTTCTTCTTCTTCTTCTTTTTGAAATGGAGCTCCTTATTTTCTCCCCCCTCTCGCGTCTCTCCAAGAGGCTCTCACTTTCTCCTGTTTGGTGGTTTCATTGTTGCAGCAACGCAGGGGTCTGCTCAGTCTTTGTGTTAGCACTTTAACTCATCTCCATTTCACCACTGTTGTTCAATGGGGTGAGGAGAACTTGTAAGACAATGCACACGCACACACACACGTAGACACAGCGATTTACTCCGGAATTATGCTAGTTGAAGACATAAAAACCCAAATAATTGTTGCTTTACTATGTACACACAAAAAATAAAAGCTGTGTCCTGAGGTGTAGTTGCAAATATGTGCTGCAGTTTTGCAATTGCAAAACATATTGAGGATGCGTGTCACATTTTTTGTCTGCCATAATATTCACTCTTGCATCGTCCAGTTCTTCTGAATACAGTGTTATTTAAGTTTTTCTGGTTTTGTTTAGTCACTGTCATGTCTTTGTTAAAGCTAAAGAAGGTCTGGCTTCGAGGCTGAGATTCCAGTTAAGACTCACACAAGTGTATGAGACTGTAAACGTTTTTGCCTTTGGTCAATATGGACAATTTATATATTTATAATAAAGATACTTATATAAAAGTTTTCCCAGTTTTGTTAGGGAGGCAAAGATGATTGTTTCTTGGATCATAATTGCATGTGCTTTTCTTTGAATTAGTTACGCACTACAACATAGTAGAACTGTGAAGTCACGGGGAGGTGGTCACAGTGGATGGTGAGCGTACAAGCACATGGTCGGGAAACCAAAGACCAGGGTTCACATCCCCATTTCTTCAACAGATTGAAAATGATCACGTGAAACCAAATCAAATGTTACATTTGGCCTTTATACTCTGTAAGTGTTTTCCCATATACGCCATTCACCAAACGCCACCTGTGCCCAACGAGTGGGGGCGAAGTCCTACTGTAAATCCTGCCTCATAAAACTGTTGATTCTGGCTGTGTTAGCGCCCAGAGCTACAGTGCATCAGTCACTACACAACACACTTTATATAAAGTGCCGTTCTGTCATTGTGCACATTTGAATTTCGGCAGAAAAACAAGCTGTTGTGTTCCTAAGCAATCACGTCACACTCCAACATGCGTCTCTAATCTGGACCGTACAAATTGTCTTGCACTGTCCCGCAGCCTCTCATCTCAGAGTGTTGTTTGCCTCCCGCCTTTGTCGTACTGTTTCATAGCACTTAACCAGTCAACGTGGGGAGTCCTTGGCTTAGGAAGTCTTGAGCCATAAATTTCATCTCCACAATGAGCGGAGCACAGGGGCTGGTCAGGACCCCCATTTACTTTCGAACCCAGCTTTTATTCATTCCCTCCCTAAATAACATCAGGCCCTCCTGTGCTGTCCCACCCTGAAATTCCCGATCCCCTCTGTCACCCCTTCTTTCTCAGACCGGGCCGATACAACGGGGTTACTGCTGAGCCCGCCGGCCCGCTCATTAAGCATCGTGTTCTCTCCCACCCATTCCAGCCCTCTGTGCTATTCACACCGTGGCCCTCATTACAACTTTACAGGCCACCATCGACCGTCACGTCATTACCCCAATCCAACAGCCAAAAGATGAGATGGTGTGTGGTCACGGGAGATGTTTTGTCTCCGCAAAAATTAACACTGAAGTTGTTTTAGGGGTGATACAAGGCTGATTTCAAGTTGAATGGGCTAAATCATTTGTTTTTATGTGTTAATATTGCAGGTGGTAGCAGTAAAATGATCCGTGAAACACACACTGACACACGTTTGGCGTATTTCATAATCAGAACTTATTTATTTGGAAAATTGCTCTTAAAGTAGTTAATAGTACTTTTCTTGTCATTTGTTAAAAAAGTTCTCAGAAACCTTGACTTGGACTTGGACAGGCGATGTCCAATATGTCACTGAGTATATAACACAATTACAGTGCAATTACAGTGTGCAGCTTACACAAAAGTTATGAATTCTGAAATCACCAGTTTGATATGAGAGAGAGAGGGCACTCCTTTAGGGCGCTCGAGGTGTCCAAAAATGGAATCACAACTGAAAACAAAACTAAGATATAAAACAGACAGACATATCAGAATAAAATATTTAACTTAAACCAAAATAATTATTTTCTTTAAGACACTTTATGGCTGTTTGCATGGTTACTGGGGTCAGGTGTGTTGTCCATATACCACTTATCTCATTGCCAAATAGCAGCAGGACACGTCCACTTGTCTGTGCAGCTCTGCATGTATAATGTTCCAGATGAAGTATTTGTTTTATACTGAAGTTTTTAAGAGCATTTTACTTTGCTTGATTATTGTTTGGTTTGCAAAAGTGGGTTTGTTTTTATTTTAATTAACAAAGTGAAGCTGTAAAAGTCTTGATTACCATTTAGCCGACAATGAGACACCCAACAATCTAAAGCAGGTCTTTGTGAAACACACAGCAGTTACGTAAAGGGTGTGTGTGTGTGTGTGTGTGTGTGTGTGTGTCGCTGTGGTAATGAACCCCTGGCCCGCGGTTTGCCCTCTGAACCCTCTGTGGCCTTGGAAGCAGGAATTCCAGTTAACACATCACAGATCAGATTTCTTTTCTTCTCGTTTTGTGTGTCGGACGCTTCTCTCCAAACGTCGGCTGGGTGTCGACGAGGCCTGACAGCCACCAGCCCTCGCCCTCCTCTGTTTTCCTGTCCTCTTTTTTCCCTTCCTTTCTCTTGCTCCTCTGTTTGGGCTCCTCTTTCTTGCCTCCTTTTCTGCTTAATTGAGTTGTTTGGCAGGCGGGCTTGTCAGACTGCACCGTCTATGTGGGGAGTCCGAGGGGCAGGGGGGCACCCGCCATTGTGCTCCCAGAGACGGGTTAGTTTTTCACTGTTAATGCTGCATGAGTGAACATGGCCCAGATCAGGACCAGGAGGAGCTGGAATTACATTTATGAAATATGGTAAAAGTATTTGGTTACTTTGTTCTATAACTATAATTACCTACAAGAAAACCGGAATTTGTTTTATATAATCATCAAACTCATTTCACTTTGTAATTGTAAATTAAAGCAAAAAATGACCAATCTCATGCTTACAGCAGACAAATATTATATTAGAAGTTTTACTTAAAAGATATACTTTTGCTTTCATGTATTTCCGAAGCATTAAGAGACCAGAGAGTGTCCTCAGTTTTAAGTGCTCTGCAAACCTATAAATATTGTCTCCAAGTGAGCGTGTAGAGCAGTCTGAAGAAGGCAAACACTGACTGTGTGTGGAGTCATCAATCATCCAGACAGAGCTGAGAGAAAGACAAGGAGACGATTCTCATTTCACTTTTTTGTGATCCTGTACTGAACTCACGCCCCGAGGATGTAAGCTGTAAGCAGATTCAAGGTTGAGCTCAATTCCAATAATAAAGTGCCACATTACATCAAATATCTTGTTGCTGCCAGGTTGAACTACACTGGTATACTGGATGGATAATAAACATGCTTTTTGGCTTTTTTTAAAAGTATTTGTCTCACTGACAGACATTTGCTTTTATCTCTTTAAGGATGTAAAGTCAGATGAAGACATAGATAACTAGGCCACAGTCCCAGAATATATCTGCTTTATTATAATTATAGCTGGTTTATTCAGTATGTGCATGTGTATTAGAAATATATGAACTATGGGTTTTTAATGTTTAAAGCTTTGGCAATTTGTAGCCTGCAGAAGCCAAAAGCACGACAAAAATAGCATAGTTCAAATTAGCAGCTCACTTTGGAAAATGCATGAAAATAAATGTTTTTGTTGATTTGTTGTAGGTCAGTGATGTTTACATTCTGTCATTCATTGTTCCACGAATTACCCTCATATTTCTGAAAGCATTAGACTGATGAGAAGACCTCTATCTAATGCTAATGTAGGAAAAGTACCAATGCAGGTCAAAGTATTGCTGCTTTTTGTTTAATTCTGGGGTTCTTCTTTAGTCGTCTTCTTCTGTGGTGTGTGTGTGTGTTGTTGGTGTGTTGTGTAGTTTGTGTTTTGTGAATGTAGAAGGAACATCCTCTTTTCTTCCCTCAGGGTCCATGAACCTGTCCATCTGCTCACACACACCACACCAGACAAGCAAGGGCAAAAGGGAAAGTCCTTGTTTGTGTGTGTGTGTGTGTGTGTGTTTTGTATTATAAATATGAACATTTTGAAAGGGCTGGGTGTGTAGTCACATTACATGGTACAAGGTCTGGACCAGAGCCACCAGACTTCAACTACCTCTTAGAGACTCTCCTTACTTTAAAATCGCACACACACACACACACACACACGCACACACACACACATCAGGGTTGCTCTGACAGCTACAGCTCCTCAAACACGCACACAGACACTCTTGTGCCATCACACAGCCTTTCTCTTTCTGCTGACCAGCAGAAACCCTGGACACCTCAATCCAAGGACAGCGTGTGTGTGTGCAGGGGTTCACCGGGGGCCACAGCTCTCTCCTCTCCTCCAGCCTGCTGGAATGCCAAAACCAGCCGGCAGGGTCAAGGCAGGAGTCAAAACACTTCAGAGAAACGAGGAGAGGCCAAGCGGCGTCGTGCATTTTTATCATACAGGTACACGATTTTGACCCATTGAACAATAAACCTAAATGACTTTACTTTGAAGCCTGGAAAAAGCTTCGCCGTAAGTGAAAAGGTGGCGAACGTGTTGCAGCTGTGCTGCCTTAGAGGTCACTGACGAGGGAGAAACTCACCTAAACGATAATGTTTAGCTTTTAACCACTTTAAACGCCATTTTCTCAGGGTTGTCACGCAAGGATTAATATACTATAGAGGCGTATGTATTCAGTCGGGTCTTTATTGGACCCTGCTTACAGCTAAAAAATTATATTGATGTAATTTGTTAATGACAGTTAGCAAAATAACAACAGCAAAAGCTACATCTTCTAAAAATGATCACCTGTTTAAATGAAGACCATTTAAAAACGGTTTCATTAAAAATTCACTCTTGTTTACGTTCAAAAGTAGGAATTCTTCTGGAGGCGTCTAGTTCAAACATGTAGCTGGGTGACAAAAGTCCTTACTGAGAGTATTTCTAACTAAATCATGTCCTAATCTAAATCTAATCTATTTTGATCAATAATGATGCATTTGCAAGTTCAGTAAATATATTAAAGTAAAACATTAAAGCATTAAACATAAAATTTTTAGTTTTGCCTGCACAGTCAAAGTAATTATGGACCCAAATTAATAAATATAGAACGTGTCCTTTATCCCTGCAAAAATTCCGACCAAACAAGTGCACATGGATGCAATGAAAAAAATAATCGTCATTTTTTTCTGTAAAACATAAAGACTCAGTTGCCTGCAATTTGTGAAAGTTCACACTAGCATCTCAAATTTTTTACCAAACTTTGAGCTTAAGTGTCTCAACAAACCAAAACCATTTTTTTTACTCAGATGTTCTGATTCAGTCTGTGACCAGGCCAGAATTCATGTGTGTTTTTAACACCTCACCTCTGTGGGCACGTGCATTTTGTCTGATGAAGGGATACACAGAAGAGAGCAAACCGCACACAGAGCGATGAGGGACTCTGAATAATGAGCCTCTGAATAAATGTCCTGTATGAAGACGTTCTGATGTTTTTAGCTCAAAAAACAAAACCGTCCTGTAAGATTTGACTAGGTAGGTGATTTGTGGGACTAACACTGTGGCTGTTGTGAACGCGACACTGCCACCTAACATTAGAATCTACAATATCTGACACTGTGATGCCTGACACAAAAGGTGCTTTTATAGTAAAATGATATTCAGTTTTAATGTTTCTTTGAATAGATTTAAAGCAATAACTTGTGCTGACACGTTCACTGGGGAACATGCACTGTGATTTCGAACGTTAACTTCATTTACAGAGAGCAACATAAGGCTGCTGAGTGTTGTGATGACAGATTTCCATGCGGTTAAACCATTTGAAAGGTTTAAACGAGCTGCTGCGATGGGCCTGTTTATATGAGCTTTGTTGGATGTTTGTTCTGAATGTGAGTAAAATACAAAAAGCTCAGACAGCAGCTGACGTCCGTGTGTGTGTGTGTGTGTGTGTGTGTGTGTGTGCGTTAGGCAGTGTACTCACCATCCCGAGTCCTCTGTTGGGAAGGGCACGGTCCATTCCTCCTGTGTGCAGGTGTCATGGCTGCACCTCTTCATTTGCATACATTTGCATGCTGTCAAACGGAGCTGCTGCTGACAGCTTCCAGAGCCGACTGTCTTCCTGGACCCCCGCCCAATCTTGTCGGCATGGTTACATGGCATGGCAAAACGTAGCACTTCAGGCTCACGGCCAGGCTGATCGGTCTCGATGAGACCTTCAACTTTCGGTGGACAGAAACCACCTTCAATGACCTCCAAATGTCACTGAGAGAAGGCATAAAAAATATGTTTACTATATTTTACAACACTGTATTTTGGAGACCCAAAGCAGACCATTTTGTCCCAAGAACTTCATGAAACCAAAACCCAATTTTTACCTTCCGTTCTGTGGCTTTAGTTTACGTGTAATGTCCATTAAAGCTTTTAAATGTCCCCCTGACTTGACTATATTACTATATGTCTCTGCTTTTAGCTGAAAAACTCATTTTTTAGATGATGTCATCTGGAGGAGCTGTGTAAAAAGCAGGATGACCAGGATTATAAAACTCATAGTATGAACAACAAGACGACATAATCTGAACCTTCCTCTAACTCTAACCCTTAAATCTACAGTGTCTGGGAATAAATCCAGCTGCAGCATTGTGTGTCAGAGCCTGTGAGGTTCCATGTTGGCACGTGACGCACGGGCTTTTTCAGATTAGAAGCCTCGCTCGGAAACCTTTGTAAGCGAAAATCTGCACATCAGTGCTGCTCTGTGAGTCTGTGTCACTGGAGAAGCAGGTTACCAAAAGTTATGGGGCATATCTCTAATAAAAGATATTTTACAAAAGTCCAAACTTGTTTTGCCCTCGTCTCTGTTGGATCAGTTGCTTTTGGTTGTTTCGGTCAGAAGAGGAGCAGCAGGATTTGCTCTTTCATCAGAGCCCGGCTCCCTCTCTTCTCTCGGCCTGAAAAATAAAAAATAAATGAAATAAATTGAAGGTGACTGCCCACTTTAAATTACCCTTTACCCCCCTCCTCCCTCTCCTGCCTCTATCCGTTCTGCCTTTGGCAGTCGTGCCGGGACCTTTCACAATGACTCGCTTGGCCGCAGACTTCAGGACGTTAGGTGCCAAGAGACACAGAAGCCAAAGAGTCAGAACGGGTTCTCTCTTCAGTTCCTCCCGCCCTCTCGTCTCGGCCTCCTCGGCGGGTGTTTGTCATCCCCCGTTGAGCCAAACAGACGTGTGTTTACCAGTTTACTGTAGCTGGCCGGGGAGGCTTGTTGGTGTGCAGGCCAGCGCTTTGTCTCTCACACTGTGAAACACAACAGCAGTTAGACTTCTCCCTGACAGCATGCTAATCGTCCGATTTAACTCTCCCATGTTTAATCATGAGCTGAAACGAAGGGAGAGAGAGAGAGAGATTATGATAATTGGTTCAAAAGTCTTTCTTGCGTTGTTTCCCATCTGTACACTTTCAGAATGAGGTGTCACTTTCAACGTGTCCATTACTTTTCAGTGTATGAGAGATGGTAGCGTTCTCGGGTTTTAGGTTCTGGGAATAGTCGACAGCTAAGAGCTGGACACTGGGGTGGACACTGGCCAGTCCATCACGAGGTCAGCTGGGATTCCAACCCAGACCTTTTACTTCATGATGTTTTAAAAAAGACGTGTGGAAGGAATAAAAAAGAGGTGGGAGATAAGCTGGATAAGCTGCATATTGTGCTGGATAATATTAGCACAGAAAACACAAGTATAAACAAGCTTTACAAATCTTCTGTTTGCAATTTCAAGCTGTTACAACCTAATAATCTGAGTTTACTCTACATTTAGTCATTTCACAGATGCTTTTGTCCAAAATGACTTTCTTAGGTACAGACAAAAGACATTGAAAGTACCAGTTCAACATCAGTGAGACAAAACCATTTGCGTGAGATAATTTGCTGATGCCATTTGTTGCCAAAAGCAAATGTGATATCTGGAGATGGAGAAGACAAGAGAGCTGAGAACAGAGCCATGGGGAACGCCAGTGGAAAGGCAGTGAGAGCTGTACGTGGGCTTGGGTCAAGTTCGGCCGTAATCCTCTCAGGACCGAGTCAGGCTTGGACAGAAATGTGAGGCCTGGTCCATGTTCTAACCAGAGGTGATTTATTTAGAGAGCAGACCTGAAGACCTGGTAGTTTACAGGACCATAGGCTGCATCCAGTTCAGAGATTAGAACAGAGGACTGGGATGCAGCCGATCCGGTCCACAGGGAGTCCACAAAGTCAGTCGTCACTGTTGAATGACTCATTCCAGACAGATTTTTCTTGTGCTATTTTCCGCCCCGTCATGACTGACTATAAACAAACCAGAGTCGAAGCAAGTCGAACCCAAAGCGACTAAAACCTAGTGATGTCAACATTTACAAATTTAGCCTTAAATAAAGTTTGGTTTTGGGACCAGAGTGTCTGCCTTTATCGGTTGGCCCGACTGCTCAGCAGCATCAGTGCGGGAGTCAGACTGGGTTTCGGTGCCTAGAACATGTTAGATGTACAGACACAACAATCCGCTCTCTCTGTGACACAGACAATAGCAGGACTGTTCAACCACAGCCGTACAAGTGTCCCGGCCATCTGTCTGCATACCCCCACAGTACAAACATTGTCCCGCACACAGACACTGATGCCACCCCAAACCCCACAGCCGCCCCACTGTCATACATGAGATACTGTGTCCTCACTATTAAGTGCTTTAAAAATTCAAATCTAATGCTAATCATAGTGTTTTGCGCTTTAGGAAACATTTACTTGACACAATGAATAAACAATAACTGTAAAAAAAAAAAGTCACATATTTGCTACTTATAAGAAGAATATCTTTGGGTTTAGCACTGTAAGATGCTCTAGGATATTGATTTTTTTTTTTATAATTTCCTGATATTGTTGTTGACATGAAGATCTGGAAGGTCTCTCTCTCTCTCTCTCTCTCACACACACACACACACACACACACACACACACACACACAGAGGCACCTCTCTTCTTCAGCAGCCTCTCAATACTCAACTGTCACTGTGACTGTATGGTGACCCGATCTTATTCTGGTGGTACACACATGCGTGGACACGCAAACACCCACAACCTTTGTCTCTACTCTAGCTCTGAATGTGTGTGTGTCTGTGTTAACACATAATGAGAAAAAGAATATAGAAAATGAGAGTCTGCAGCCCTCACACACATCCTGGCTCTCTGTCTACGACATCACATTATGTGTGTTCTGTGTGTCTGATTAAATGTTTGTAAAGTTTTTGTTGAGATTTGTGATTAACCATTTTATTTAATGTATTTCAGGCTTTGTGTTGTACTCTCTTCAGTTGGTTGGGATCAAAACGAATCTATGAGTAAACTACAACTTTCCATCTACAGTAATTCAACAAGCTGTAAACAAACTTTTGGACTTCTACCACGTTCTTGCTTCACAGGGAAGTTGAAGCCCACAGTATATGACATGGCTACAGTTAGAAGTTATCCTGTTCAGCCTTTCGTGGTCCACCCTGCACAGGTCCAGTGTATCTCAGGTCCAACACAGACAGACAACCATTCACACTCACAATAGGGAGGAAACCCGTGCAAGTGTGAAGAAAACACAGAAAGGAGGCATCAGTCTTTCCCACCTTTCCAGTCGCTTGTTGGCCACATCCTCACCTGATTTTCATTGCTACAGTCCACCTCCACTTGTTTCCTGCCCGGTTGTCCTCTGTGCCATCCCAGTTTGCCTGCTTTCACGTTCTGCTTGCTTCTCCTGGACTTTCAGGTTCTTGCCTGGTCGCCGCGTGCTCACTGATTGTGTCTCTGTGTTTTGGAGGCTGAAGGGTTAGAGAGGTGAGCTTGTGAACAGCAGGTTATCAGCTTGATTCTTAGGTTGAAAGGAATGAAATGTTCTGTTTTTAGTTGTGATTTGTGCATTTGCCTCATTTTTTCTGCACGTGTGTTGTCAAATTACTGAAATTGTTTTGTTAATACACTTTTGTCTGTTTGCATGTGCTTTCATACGTTTCCCACCATACAATCAACAGAAAATCACTGAATAGAAGGCCGGGGAACATAATCCCTGTTACCTGTAAATTTCATCAATCAGTGAGCAAACTTACTCTACGTAACGCAGCTTTAACCCGTCTGCAGGAGAAGAAAGCCTCGCTGGCTCATTTTTGATTGTACGAGGGAAACAGGTCACGTGTTCGGCATCTTTTAAGGCGCCCCCATACATTTGCTAAAATTATGTATAAATTCAAATGTATTCTTCAGTAGCACGCACAAACACAAACTGCCTTCTAGCTGTGTGTTTTTCTCGTGAACACAGGCTGGTTTTGTGCGTGTGCAGTTGTGTTTGTGCACACGTGTTTTGTCCTCATTCAGCGCGTCATACAAAGAAAACGACAGCACAGCCTTAGAAATCAAACACACACCTGCATCCAGACGCACAGAGGAGACACTCATCCGACAGTCTGAATGGTGTCACTTTTTGTCTCCCTGTCTCATTGTTTTCTTTCAGACTTTCTTTCCGTCTTTCTTTGCTTCTCTCTCGAACCATAAGCGACAGGCCGACCTCTATAATCCGTGTACCATCAGCATACTGTACACAGAGACGTCCCTGTTTGCAGTATGAGAGACAGTTGGTGGTAACAGTGTAATTCACAGTGAGTGCTGTCACAGTGAGGGAAGCAGAGACACATTCACTGTCCAACAGATGGCTCATACATGCTGCTCAGCCTGAAAACCTTCTATTCTCACACTCAGACGCTTCAAGGAGCAGCAACTGTTTCAATGCTTGTTTGTTTCGACCATTAATGACAGACAACACATTCTCAGCTGGAAAGATAAATTAACACGAGGCGATAAATAAATGATGTCTGCTTTGGACAAACCTAATGGTAAGAGGTTCAGTGAGACAACTAAAACTATTTGTTGTTGAGGTACAAAGTGATGAAACTGTATTTTTGCATAGGTTTTGTATTATTTGTATCTCTGGTTAGTTTTGGTCTCTATTAATATTTATTCACCGATTGGTTTACAGTTTATCCATCAATCTAACGGCATGCTTTTTCCCCGTGACTCTCTCCCTCACCTCTCCTCGTAAACCTTTAGAGATGGAAACAATGGACCAAAGTCCACCAAACAGTGTGAGGAGTGGTGCTGTGCTCTGCGTGAGCGCTCACAAAGTAATTCTGGTCAAGGAGAAAAGGCAGAGGTCCAGCAGGGAGCAGATATGACTAATAGTTATTCTTAAAAACACAGGCAATAATAAATGACTTTACCTTCTTTCAAAACAGTTTCAAACTATTTACTAAGTCTCATATACAGTGTTAATAATAACCAGCTTCAACCCGTTTGTGTGAAATCACAGCAGTGTGTTTGGGTTTAAAGCGGAAGCGCCGCATTTGTTCCTGCAGCGTATTTGCTTATTGCAATAAATGTCAGCACGTCTTCGTTGTGTTAACAGAAAACACAGTCTGGTCGCAGTTACAGTTGCCAGTGTTTGCAGTTTAGCTGTTTTAAGATGTCACTTTAATGAGTCAGAGTTATTTATCTAAATTAAATAGTAAATCTGTTAGCGTAAAGTTTTATCACAGCCTCACACAGAGCTGCTGGAATTTCTCTCGACTCTTTGTCCTGTTATAATTCAGGAAAGTTCAGGGGTTTGTAAGAGAAAAAAAGATTTTTACTTAGTTATTCTACTAATCTATAAACATTTTTTAAACACATCTGACTATACACATCTGCTCTTTGATATCTGACAAAATTAAAGGTTTGTGTAATTTTTATTCTCAACTTGCATCTGACGGATCAGCACTTCTATAAGCGACGTGTGTAAGTGTAAATCCCATGTCTGCGTATTGTTTCCCAATTAACCAGAACGACGGTCATTTCTGCAGAGACTGTTGCCAGCATCTGAAACAACAGCCAGTGTATTTAGCAATTAGCCACAGTGTGGCCCGGTGGGAGTGGGAGGGTCCTGGCAGAGAGAGAAAACATCAGGGGTGAACCTGGAGACGGAGCGGGGTAGAGTCGACTAATTTCCCTCAGGAGGACTCAGACTCACACACAAGCACAAATGCATGAATACAAAATGTATATACGCATAGACAGACATATGCACACAGACATGCATCCAGCCACAAACACACACACACACACACACACACAAACACCACGTCTCTCTGTCTTTTATAAAATCCCTGGGGAGTTGAGGGTTGTAGCCAGTAGCTGCAACCCAAATGTTGACCAGTGTGCTGTGTTCTCACTGTTTCATGGATCTCATGTCTAATGAGGAGGTGCCAGTCCACCAGTTAATTTATCAGAAGACAATCACACACCGACTCACACTGACATTTATAGGCAATTAGGACCTGCCTGAGAAAATGTGTGTGTCCGTTTGTCTGTGTGCATCTGTGCATGTTGTGTGTTTGTGGCAAGTGCGGCGGCTAGGTCAACATTTTTATCAGTTCAAAACTGACAGAACAGCTCTGTAGCTAATTTTGTTTGCATACAGATAATGGAGAGACATTATTTTAATTGCTTACATAACTTGTAGCCATTAAACTGTGTGTATTCTGTGACCCGGACGAGAATCTAAAGGGCTTGTTTACACACAAAGGTACTGCAACTATTAGCTGGTGTGAAAGTTTGATTATAATATGTAATAAATAATTTTTTATTTAATCGTTGTAAAGTCTGTCGTTGAGTAATGTGTGAATGTGCAACCTGTTTGTAAGGATAATCCCAACCTGAAGATGTGAGGTCAGAACTTCGGAATTATTTTAGTGATTTTAATAAAAACTTTATTAGATAAGGTGGATTTCCATCCCTGGGTGAGACATTTTTCTGAGTCATTTGAGAGGGTAGAGCCTGTGGATGGAGAAGAGAGATGAATCCATGCTGCCTCTCCAACCTAGGGGCATATTTTCCTCGTGGTCAGTCATGGTAGTACACAGACAAATCCCCAGCGGCCTGGACGTCTTTTCCTCTTTGACTTTAACAGCGAAAGAGACGTCCGTAAAACTGTTGACAGAACAATCAACACAAGTAAGTTTCATCCTAGTAACATGATTACAATATAAAGTATATGGTCCGAGCAGACAGAACCTGCAGAAAGTCTAGTGCACATGTGCCAGTGACTGGGTGCCATGTTTGAGTCCAATATTCAACTCTCATCACGGGCAGGGACATCCAAACTAGAGTTACGCTATTAAAACCTCTTCTGCTCCAATGGCACCAATTGGACATGGCTTGTATATGAAAATCTTGCAGGCATTTTAAAGCACAAACGTCCACCACAATGCCATGAACTGCATCATTAGATACTTCTACATCACAGAGTCACATTCTCAGTGTCTTAGGAACATGTTTGTGAAATTCTGATGTAGGTCCAGTCCTCTCGTGCCCAGCAGCAGATCTCCAAACAGCGCTGAGCGGAGTAGCAGCGATCGCCTCGAGGATCGTATGTGATGTAATGCTGCTTGCATCACACTGTATCTCCCCCAGCTGATGACAGTCAGGCCTCTTTCCCCTGCCAGCACATCCCAGCTGCTATGAGGCAATGTAGTCTGCCAGGCACAATACGGCGTGTCAGCCCTCAACAATGAGGGCTTGTGCTCCCTGGATGGCATCATTGTCACTTTTCTTTTTTTTTTTTTTTTTGGGAGGGAGGTCTTTGTGAGCTGTCGTTGTTGTTATTTTTGTTTTAGCTGCATGTCCCTTCAGGTTTTTAATCCTTACATTGTTGGCTGGGAGACAATAGATGCAGCGTGTGATTGTGCAAGGCTCATACGCAGGCTGCAAGTGGGTCATGGGAAGGAGACATATGATGTGGGACTGCATGGAATCTGAGGTTGTTTGGGGTTCAGAGGCTGAACTCCAAAAAAGAAGCTGTGACAAGATGTCCAAATACATTTTATGTACATCCACAGACAGAAAGATGCTCTTCCCCAATACTGAACCTGTGTCTGACATATCTGTGAGCACTTATCCCGTTTAGTGTCGCAGGGGTGCAGGAGTCTTTCCCAGCTGCCACTGGGCGAGAGGCGGGGAACACCGTGGACAGGTCTCCAGTCCATCTCAGGGCCAACACAGACAGACACACACAGACAGACAATCCTTCACGTTCGCATTCACACCTACATGCAATTAGAGTCACCGTTTAAAATCACATGCATGTCTCTGGACAGTGGGAGGAACCCAGCACTAACCACCAGTGTGCTGCCCTTGGGTCAGATGTTCATGTTCGAGCGCAGAACTGTATACGGACTTTTAGAAGGCATTGAAATGTTAATGTTGACTACTAGTGCAGCCTGTGTGTCCTTATGTGTGTGTTCATGCTCCACAGAGGATCGTCTAACAACGTGAGTAATGAGCCTTTTAATGACACTGGTGATTGCCTCAGGTCAAAATGTTGCCTCTTCTCCTGAATAATTTGAGAGAAATATGACAGCAAATGTGAACTTTGAAACACCGATGCATCAATATGTGATTGTTTCTTACGACTCCCACCCCCTGTACGACGCAGTGTCATCTCTGAGCAGCTCCTTCAGTGCGATATTGAAGGTCTTTTCTCCCTGCTGCTGTCAGACTTTACAATCAGAGCGGCTCCCAGTGAACCATCATCACTATTAGTCAACTGTTTTTTAAACCGTGTGATACAAATGACCCACGGTGCAATTGCTTGTATGCTTGTGTACATATGTGTGATATTTTTATTCTTATTTTTATTTTTTCATTTTAGATTGCATATACTGTATTTTGATATTCCCTTTTGTCGTACAAAGCAAGTTCTTTGTTGCTGTAACACGGAAATTTCACTACTGTGGGACGAATATTGATCTTACCTTGTCTTATCTTATCTTGTCTCTTTTTGCATCACTAATCTTGGACCAAAATTGAGAATTTCTCTCAATATAAACATGATAGTCTCTGCACTTTGAAGCTACAGGCTTCTGGGGTAAGTTAAGTGCCAGCAGAGCAGGGCGATCCACTCAAGTCTTAAACCTGAGACCTGGAGCGCTACACTTCATTTAACACAATTAGCCGTCATTTAGACCTGTACTGAACCCTGAAGAACCCGGAAGAAGACTTTCTGTCAATTTCCACTCAGTCAGTCTTTCACATGTGTTGTCACACAGTAACTACCCCCCACCCCCCACCCCCATGCTTCCCTAATGTGGAGTTAAAGTCATAATCCCTCCCTCATCCCTCCGTCTCACCGGCTCCCTTGAGCTTTGCCCATCCTCATTAGCGGGTATTTTTCCCATGTTTGTTAATTGTGTCCTGCGTTTCGCACCACCTGCCCCTCCCCCCTACCTCTGCCTCTTTTTTCCTCCACCTCCTCCCCCCTCAACCCCCTCTCTCCTGCCTCCCCTGCGCATCTGTGCACTCTAACAGCGACTAATTGTCATCATAAGGATGTGTTCGCTGTCACAACTGGAGAACAGACTGCGGACCGACAGTGTGCAGCCTGGCTCCTCTGGCCCCTGGAGGCCCCTGCACTGGTGTCTGGGGGCCCAGAGGACCTTGGCAGGCAGGTAAGGTCCCTCTGCAAGTGTAGCTAATGAAGACGAGATGAGAATTTTACCTGGCTGAGAGAGAGACACAGTGAACTCAACGAGGGCAAACTGGGAATTAAGTGTGAATTAGAGGAAGGACAGATAGTCACAGTGGCAGCGGTAATGACAACAACACACTGCTACAGTAAAAGAGAATTAACTGAGAATATTTCCCACTGTGGATAATTGCATTGCTTGGATTCAGTTGTTCAATTTTTCTGTCTCTGTGTTTACTAAGTTAAAACCATACAATTTTGGAAGAGCTAAATTGCTTTAGCTCTCTTGTTTAAATATCTTCTTGCATTTCCTGGAATCTAGGGCATCACCTACTGTGTTAAGTATGTGTTTTAAGACTTTTTGAAGCGGAGGCATAACATGTATTTATTTATTTATGATCCGTATAATTATATATAATTGCACAAATCAGTTCAGTAGGTAAAGCGTTACATGAAAGGAAGGTTGTGATTATTTTCATCTACTAAGTTTGATTTGATTTGCTTTAAACAACTGCTAAGATGCTAAGAAAACTTCTGAGGCAAGCATTAGCAAAATCAACCAACGTCTGCAATGGTTATAACGTATAACTGCTTTTCTCTAACATGGTTTTCACACCAAATTGAATATATTCTAAAATACATTCTAAAAAAACAAATCATCTTTATCACAGAGAATCGTGATGAAAATAAAATATAAATTCATCTTTACAACCCAAAGTTAAATAAAAGTCAAACTTGAATCTGTACACACAGACATCCCTCTAGTTACAATATGGTGGACACTTTGGATGAACCAAGGCCAATTACAAACATCCTAAATGATTCCTAAAGTCTAGAATTTATTAAACTTTATTGTCACTGAGGTCTGCACGGCTTTTGAATCTGAATGTTTATGAAGTTGAGTTTCTGATTTACACTTCAGTGAATGAGTGATTACACTTGTATGTCTGTTTGCATGTGTCTGTGTGCAGGCAAGCATGTGTCTCCATACATGCACGTGTTAGTGTACGAGTGCGTGTGTGCAAGTGGGAATTTGTGCTCTGTGGCATGTGTGCCCTCAGCATGGGGCAGTGGTGGGCCCCGTGCCGGCCAGCTGGAGGCTCAATCTGTTGAGGGGGTCCACTGCTCAGTGGTGGGAGGTTGGACGGACCCACAACGACGCCCCGACCATTTGCCCCGGCCTCCCCTCTGACCAGGACGTGCAGCTTGGCAGGCCCAGCCAGGGACTGACAGCTCTGCACAACCCAATCCACAAGACGCACCGAGGAGGATGAAGAAGAAGAGGAGGGGCAGGAAGGTTAGACATGCAGGAGAAGAGAGGGGTGATAAGAGGCAATGCGGAGGTGGTGGCGACTTAAGTGAGAGGAGGTGGAGGTGGAGGGGGCAGGATGCTCACAGCAAGGCAGCGAATACAGCAGCAGAGCAAAGCCCAGGCACAATGCCAAGAGAGAAGCAGAGTGAGACAGACAGAAAGGCAGAGAAAAAGTTTAGAGAGGAGACATCAAGGAGGGAGGAGGGAAGGAGAGGAGGAAGGATGGGAAGGATGTGGACAAAGCATCGACTTTGTTCAGTAACCAGGTTTCTGATCAACTTTCTACAAAGGAGAGACGGTGCTGCCGGTGTTTCACTGGCCGCCAGTCAAGTTGTGCTTCATTTGACTGTGAGGTCCAGCTGAATCTCCTTTCACTCTTTTTAAATCGGCAGGCCATGTTAGCACAAGCAGTCTTCTCCTGAGCTGTCTCCACATAATTCTGTTGTGTGTGTGTGTGTGTGTGTGCGTTTGTCCTCTCTGCGTGTTTTTACCAGACCGCTTCTCTGCTCTCTCTGACAGTTTGATGCAGGGCACTGAGGTTAGATCGGAGGGAGTGTTTTTAGCGGTCACCAGTCTGCAGAGGGGATGCTAGCTGGCACCATCTGGTCATGAGATCCAAGGTTTATCTGGCACAGTCTTGGCCAATGTCCATACCTGCTTGTTCAGCGCGCACACACACACACACACACACACACACACACACACACACTGTGGGTCAAGCCACCTTAAATGACAGGCTGAGAGCAGATGTCCATCAACACTCCCTGTCCACTTAATTAGACGGCATCACAAATAGCAAAAAGACAACTGTCTCTCTCACGCATGCACAAACGTGCACACACACACACAGAGAGACACACACACCACAACTGGAAAGTCCAAGGGATGTTTGTGCTGACTGGAAAGCAATAGAGGAACACGGAAAGCCTTAAAAATTATTTGATACCTTATAAGCCTTTCCAACTGTTACAGATATAAACATTGGGTCAAGTTCAAGTCCTGTCTCTTCATCAGTCAATGCTTCCATCCCCTTGAGCCCTGAAATCAGCTCTAATTCTACATCACCCTGTTCAACAGAGGTGCATGAAAAATCCCAACAGACTCACACGTCAGGTTTGAAGAATAAGGTTTAGAAGGACCTAACTACTGCTTTTCAGAGTCGATGAGTAAGATCAATTTTTCAAGTGCTGCTTAGACAAATTTAAAAATGTTTGAAACGTTTTGGGCAGCACGGTGGTGGAGTGGTTAGCGCTGCTACCTCAGAGCTAGAAGGTCACGGTTTGTGTCCCTGGCTGTCTGCAGCCTTTCTTCTTCCTGTGCTATAGTTGGCACCTTTGGGTGCTCCGATTTCCTCCCACAGTCCAAAGACATGCATGTTAGGTTAACTGATAACTCTAAATTGACTGTAGGTGTGAATGGTTGTCTGTCTGTGTATGTCTCTCTGTGTTGGGCGTGACTGGCGACCTGTCCAGGATGGACCTGTTACTATCTTACTGCTGAAGGGCCTCAGTGTGTCTCTCTCCATTGTCATCCCAGCAGGCAGAGGGTGAAGTAGGGGACTGTGTGCTCCAATGAAACGTGCCGTTATCAGAGACTTCACTCATAGTCATGAAGCTGACATCACCCCATTGCCTCAGTTTAGAGCTGCGTGATGCACAGCAGGACGAGAGGGAGAACCTTACGGTTCACTGCCAAGCCTGGTCTGAGTGAATAAATCCACGTAGGCGTCTGAATAAAAACATTTTACAACGTTTTGCTTGAGTTTGAGTTTGAAGCCATGCGCTGTAAACAAAATTAAAACTTTCTCTTTGAAAACTTGTCTTGGGGCAAAAAGGTAAAACTACTCCAGTGATGTTATGTCTTGCCAGCAAAATCTAAAACTACATGAAAAACAATTTTGGGCCTGTCTATATGTAAGGAAAGTGTTTGGGTTGTGTGTTGTTTTGCAGCATTATGAAGAAACATCTTTACTTACTGTGGGCGGTAAGTTGGTAAGGCAGTTGTCCACAGACCACAGGGTCAGTGGCTCGATGGTGCGTTTCGAAATGTCCTTGGGCAAGACACTGAAGCCCTAGTTGCTCCCTACGGGCCAGACGTGCACCTTGCATGACTTACTCTGTAAGTTACTTTGGATGAAAGCAGCTGCCAAAATGACTAAATATTCTGTGTGAACCTTGGTTGAATTTGGGGCTACGTGGCCTGTTTGGTGTCTCTGGTTTGAACTCTGTTGCCACTACTCAGTTTGTGAAAAATTAGTGACAAATATGTAAGAAGTTACCTTATTAGTATTCTGTATAAGCATGCACAGAGTCTAGGATTTGTTCACCAGAGAGAAAAATACACGTATGTGTCGACAGTGGGTCTGTGAGGCTTCACCTAGACACCTTCCACACATCAGTGTTACACCACTGCTCCCCGGGGTTAACTTTAATGACTCAGAGGAATCAGATGATGTCACACCTGCCATGAATTATCTGGGTTGTACTGCTGGAGAGAAAAAGACAGACACACAAAGTGGGGAAGGTTTTACAGGCATCATGATCCACCCGGCGCCTGAAGTGGAAGTCTTCTGCCCTCTACTGGTGGAATGTTGGAACTCCATTTTTTTCAAACTGAAAAACTGTGTAAAAGAGTAAAAAAGTTAACCTTTATTTAAAATTACGTTTGAACTATTGTTATTTTTTAATCCTGCAGTAAAAAAATATTGCCAAATTATTGCCTTTTAAGTTGCTTTAGCAGAATTCTTAACTGGCTGTTGCTTCTTAAATATTTGTCACTCATCTCCACAACAGTTCAACCACAGGATATTTATAGTGTTATTCAATCTAATTTATTAACCACAAGTGCAGTAGATGGAAAAGGCTTTTTTTAAATTTAGAAACATATTCCATATGTCTAGAAAACTGTGTAGGCAATTTTAGGGATATAGACAAAGAAGAGATGTATGATGTTGTCTCTCCTCTTTATTCACAACAACGTGGAACAAAAATGAAAAACATGTAATGCCCTTATTGGTAAGCACACTTTACACACATGACCGCTGATCTTAATTATGAAAAGGAGGAATCTTTCCAAAATGAAAGAAGTTTTAGTTTTATTTTGAAGGGAAAAAGCTAGTATGAAACTTTGTCATTGTCTGTAAGAACAACTATTTTTCACAGGGCCTCCCCGAATGATGTTGCTGGTGCTGTTGTTTTTCCATTTTTCGTTGCGTTGTATGTGACGTTCTGCACAATCCGGTCAGTCCTTTGTGAACCTCTTAGTGATCACAGCCGAACAGCTCCTGAGAAATCCTGTGCTGCTCAGGCAGGGCCCTGCCAGCAACAAACAGCATGGTGCTGGCAAAGTGGTAGTAGTGGTTTCCCACGAACACACTCACTCCTCCAGGACCACACATCGCAGCATCGACCTTCTTGAAGAGGGAGATTGGACGCTTGTTGGAAGCCACACGAGGAGTTGCCTTCAATTCCACATCGTAGATATCGTGCCCTGGAAGAAAGCAAGCAGGGAGATATCAGTGTCTATTTATTCAGTGTGTGCACAGTTTATCAATGTTCATAGGTTTAGTATTTCTCAGTAAGAGTTTAGTGCGTGGTTTGATTCTCAGAAGAGTTTAAACATCTAAATCATAACTGACCGGATTTTATTTGAAAGACAACAGCTCTTTGAGGTCTGAATTTATGTTGCTAGGATCTGAACAAAACAAATTACAATCCTCGAAATGTGTTTTGTATCAAACCATTCAACATTTCATATCTCAAGCCACATATACAGACAGCTTCACAGAGACACTAGAGTAAAGTCATCTATCACAATTGATATTAGGACAGAGGTGAAAATTAGGTGGCAATAAAAAGTTTCTCAATATAGTTATAGTTTTAAAATTATATAGTTATAGTTTTAAGCCTTTCCCCTTAAATATCAAACTGTCTTGTAAAGATTTTTTCTATAAATGTGACTACTTGACAACTTCTCATTAGCAAAATAAAAAAAAAAAGTAAACCTGAAAAATTCAAGTTCGTCAACTTGACGATGACCGATGACGGTGTGCGTGCTCCACGTGCGTCATGACGTTTTGGTGATTACGTCTAGGAGCGTTTGCAGGGAATTGGCGACAGGGGACCAAGTCCCATCTCTGTTTTCAAAGTAAGTAGAATTAATTCTAACGATAAAATCAGAGCTGCAACACGTTTGCAGTAGTTTCTTTTGGACTTTGACGTTTTCCAGAACAAACATTCGGCTGTAACTAAAGAAGCTAATGCTAACCGCTAGCTAGCATCATTGAATTCCGTCAGCTAACCGCGAGACCCCCCGGCACACGCGACGCTACAGAAAATAAATCATGAAAGTTTTTGAAGTCTGACAAAGTATTTAAACGTTGTAAATGTTTAAATCCACTTGTCTCAATGTTTTTTTTACGTATGTGTATAGTCTTGACTTTATTGTGTAAAGTGCCTTGACAAATGACTTTGTTGTGAATTGACTCGATATAAATAAAGTTGAATTGAAAATTTGTCACTTTAATGGTATTTTTAGTATAGAATTCTCTCTGTAATATTTATGAAATACTTGATTGTTAAAAGAATCTAAAAAGTTTCCAAAGCAGCCTTTGTAACATAGGACATAGTTTTGCTGCATATGCACTCAGGTGGTATCGGTGACAACAATATATTTGTTAACTATTGTTCTTCTTTTCATTTTAGGTATGTATTTGCTGGCTTTAAAGTAAGATAAAGCGGTAAGTTACCATTTTGTCTTATTTCTTATATTGCTGAAAATACTGATGAGCTTTTCATCATAAAATCGTTTGAGTTTAAATGTGGCAGATACCAGTGACACACCTAAACAAAAACATCATGGGTTTTTAACCAGGGGGTCATAATCTGGGTCAAAGGGAAAAAATAAAAAGGATGCTAAAATAGGATTATCTGAAATAAAAGCACCTAGTGCTTTGTATAGCATTCATCTCTTTTAGTTTTTGTGTGTTCATCAAAAATGTTAAGAACCACCAAAAAAAAAGTCTGTATGATAATAGCATTCTTTTCCTTTTTGGTTTTTTTTGAATGAGGTGGACTTTGTTAGTCTGATTGTCCTGTTTTAAAACGTGCCTTTAAAACAGGAAGTTGCAAGAGAACTGTTGAATATTATTACCCTGCACATATACAGACCGTGCACAATATTTCATATAAGAAAAAGCTGAAACTGATATCTAATTTTAATCTAGTGTAAATTAGCCAACTTAAGTCAACTACACAAAGAAATTGATACATACAAAATTATATATGTGATCAGTAATGATATGGTTGTGTTACTGAAACTTTTTTACCTTGATGTAAATTACTAAGGTAGCCTTTTGATTTGTGTTTTGCTGTTGAAGCAAGTTAATTTTGGTGTACCTTTGATGATGTGAGCAATATGATGATCCTGACAGACAAACGCGGCATCAATGTGGCCGTCGATGCCCAGGTCCTCCTTCACAGGCTTGGGGTAACCCTCCAGGAGGGTGTGGGGCTCACCAGTCTTGTAAACAAAAACTTCATGGTCCTGAGGAGAAAAATAAAAAAAGTCAAAACGGTTATTTCCCTGAGGAAAATAATCATCTCATGTGCACTAGTTTCTGGAATTTACCTTGATCATGTGAAGGTGACCCTCATAAGAGAAAACGGCATCAACCTCACTGTGAAGCTCCTTGAAGTCCTGCTCAATGGTGTCAGCCCTTAGTGTGTCATTTTCAAATTTTTGGAGGAAATGGTGGCCTGCAAAATTGAGATGTGAGAAATTAAGGAAAATAAAAACACAACCACACACAACAGAAAAGAGAAACAATCAGAAACAGCAACGTAAGAAATGTGTTCTTTCTTAATGTTTCATAATCTGCAAGATTGATTTCAAAGCAACTAGGCGTAATTTCTGAAAAGCAGAAATGTCAGATCTCACCTCTGAAGGCATAAATGTTCCCAGCATCGTCAGATGTGATGGCGTCCAGATGAACACGGCTGCAGCGCTCTCTCTCCACGTGATCACTATCATCACCTAGCAAACAAATACACATAACATTGATCAGCTGTGTCAGTGCTCACCATTTTTCAAAAGCAGAGTTGGAACTGAACACTGCAACCCAGAGTGTTCTGCCAATTTAAAGAACAATATTTCTGTATCTTAGTTCTCAAAATTCTGGAAAAATACAACTGGATTCCTTTAAAGATAAAAATAATTATTGTTCACTGGAGGGCTCAATGAAATTAGTGGACAGGAACACATTGTATTAGTTTCCAGTGGTTATCTTAACTTTTCACACCAGAATAAAAATTTATTTACGTACCAAACTTGGAGCATCTCATGAAGTAGTCGCGTGCCTCTTTGGGGTATGATCCGTGCACCTCGCCATCCTTTGGGTCAAACTTGGAGAATTTGTGTCCATGGAAACAGTAATAATGCTCCATGAAACGTAAAGCAGATGTGCAGTTTGGCATGGTTTTGAACTCCTTCTCATAGACTGTCTTGTTTCTGACGTTGAAGTGGTAGATTTCGTGTTCTATAGGAAAAGGAAATGACACAGTATTAGAGGTTGACGTGACACTTTTAATCATTGTTCCCAGCTGAGATGTAGGTGTGAATCAGCATTAACTCTTGAAGAAGATGACAGAGTCTTCATCACACTCTGGCTTGGGACACTCCACAGCAGCGTCCAGGTGGTCAGGGATTCCAGGGAAGACCTGGGAGATGTCCTTGGGGTAGCCCTCCTCCAGCTTGTGTTTGTAAAAGCTGAACACTTTGTTGTCCTGCATCAAAAATGGGATACCAGCTTAAAGCGATGAGTAGTTAGACATACAAAGTCGTGTATATGGTGGGTTGGCCAGATTTGTCCAGGAGGTTTGCACAATCAAATAGAGAATGGAGAGTTTTGTCTGTATTTCTGAGACCACAGCTGTGTAGATTGTAAAGCTCCCAGAGGCAAAGTCTGTGATTTCGGATATTTGCTAAAAAAAATCAAATTGAAACTTTGGTCTGAAGTGAATAGCTTTTAATTTAGGGGCTGATTCTTTCTTTGCCCAGTAGTGGGCTCCAGTTTGCTCCTGACATTTTCTTAATTTGAGGATCACTGCAGGACTATTTTTTTTGGGAAGAAATCAGTATGTTGAAGGACCGGTGCGTACCAAGAAAAAGAATATGCGGTCATGTTCGTTGGGATTGTCCTCAAAGTGCATGCGGAAAGCAGCATCTACGTGGCCCAGGTGGTGATGGTCATCCAACTCAGCAAAGGACGCATTGGACAACTCTGCTTTGCCATGGAAGCCCTTGAACAAATGGTCACCTGATATCGAATACAAAATACAACCTTTAGAAAGAACAGTGCCCATTTCTGTTCACTAAAATACACTGAATATGGCATAATTTCACCTAGAGCAGCACTTATTGAATTATTGTGAATCATTGAAACGTCATGTAGAGTGTTAGACCAAAACAAATCGTGTTTAATTCTACCCGTGACCTACCCTTGAAAAAGTATGGGACTCCCTCTTCGGTTACCACAGCAGCGTCCATCTCAATCCCTTTACAACGATCCGGGCCTTCTGCAGAACAGTGGGAGGAATTCAAATACATTAAATAAAGTGCTAGGATTTATGAAGGGTGATGAAACTCAACGACACAAATGGTAAACTGGCTTTGTCAGTATGAGTGTGAACGATTTCCATCAGCCCACCTGCTCCGTGTCCGTGTGCATGTCCATGTCCGTGTGCATGGTCTTCATGATTCGATGAGCCTGATGCATGTTCATGGTGACTAGATAAATTGAATAGAACAAGAAACTTCATATCAATTTAGCTTTGGTATCATAACATATATCTTAGGACTGAAAAGTTTCTATCTCAACAGTCGAATGATGCCAAGGGGAATATTGAGACATCAGCGCAACCACCTCTCAAAGCATAACTTGGCATAGTAACTCAAATAAGGTACCGGTGGGTTTAATAGAAATTTCATGGAACTTCTACTGGTCCAACTGGCTTGGAGGGCTTAAACGACTGTATCAAAGCATTTACATGTATATCATTTTTTGTTTTTTTAAAAATCACTACTTAGATAATATTGGCTAATTTCTAAAGTAGGCAGTGGTATTATTATCATTTTTGTTCTTAAATTACTTTTCTTACATTGAGGCAACTATTGCTTCTCATATCTTTTCCTGTTTGAAAATCATGCCTGTTCTTACTGTTAGAATATTCTTTTTAATATGCCTTTCAGAATGCAATAGCAGGTAGACAGAGTAAAATTCTATTTATTGTGGCGAGTTACATAACAGAACCAAGTTTTAAGTCTCCACTGAATAAACCAGTCAAAAAGGGAGAAAACCTGAAATAGAAATAAGATCAATAAAACCTTGAAAACATTCTCAAACTGCATGTGTGTCAACCCTTCATGTTTAAGGCCAAGACTACTTACTCAGCCCATGACAGAGCCAGGGCCAGGCAGAGACACAGGATGCGGGTGAGCAGCTTCATGGTGAGCAGTCCTCTGGACCAGGAGAGACCGGGCAAAGGTACCCTGTCTGCTGCTGCTACAAGCATTTATATTGTGGCCCTGTTTACGTGGGCTATGTCACGTTGGGTACCAGAGGAGGAGTGGGCGAGGTGCAGAGGCACAGGGTTCATCAAAGACGCCCACAATGTTGGATGATGTTTGCCCCAGAGAGCTCTACCCCAATCAGACGAGCTACCAGTGAGGTGATTTGCAGGGCTTTGTTGCATAGAATTCAGATGGCTCCTTGTTTACTATGAAAATTAAATCAATACATGTGTACCTTATGCCCGAAAGCATGCCAGCTTCTAAAAATATTTTTCACACACACAGTTTTATTAGAAATAGATGCAGCAGCTGTTGATGCACTACTGATTTTCACTGTGAACTCTGATTTTTCACTGTGCTGCTGTTACATTTCAACACCAAACACACACATCTAATACATCTGCTGCAGTCAAAAGACTTGCTGTTGCTACTGATGAACGTTTCCCAAATCTTGGCTGGCAGTTTATACGCTGATGTGGCATATTTCTTTTCTTCTGCAACTAATTAAAGCACACAAATATTGAAGGATAAAAATATCTATACCCACTTTAGATCTTAGCAAATAACTTTCAATGTACAGTTATTTAAAAAAGTAAATTCAAACTTTTAATTTAACTTGTCAGACTTGCTGTTGGTACTTGACAATTTCCCAAAACCTGAGTGACAATTTTAGCTATCTGGCATATAAAAGTTATTTTTTCCAGTGTGCTGAAGGGCAAAAATCATCTAAACTAGATAAAACATGCCTAAACAGTTTTTTGTTCAGAATGTATTTGACCATTATAATTCCAGAACCCTCCAGAAGTTTTTCAGTCCAAGCTGGATCTGTAACTGGGGACTGGTCCAACTCTGAAAGGTAACTACCCCAGTGAACCATCAAAAATAAACAAGAGAAAGTGCTGACCGCTGCACATAATCCTTGAAGCAAGAGTTGTATAACATCTGTATGGTGAACATTAACAGAGAACAGTGGGTTGACCTCAGTGGTTGAATTTAGAAGTTCTCCACTGTGTGTGGCCTGCATGTGCATATGTTTGTACATATACGTACATATATGAAATGTATACAGAACATTTGAGGACAGTCCTGTGCATATTGGTCCGCCCACTCATCTACCTGTGTGCTTTGCTGGAGTTCTAAAATAGCAACTACAAATATTTTTGAAAAGACATGTTGGTCGTGTATTTTAAACTATGGAAAAACATTGTTGATTGTGCGTAGTGGTTACTAATAATGTTGAATTCTGGGCTTTGATGAAGTATTGCATTATGGTTGATAATTGTACTGTAGATTGACGTGATGAATGTAGATCATGTGATGTTTTAAAAACACGCTGTCCACACGACTGCTTTTGAGCTCTGCAAACCCGCTGATGATCCGTTAATTGAAGGCTGATGAATAGCAGCACCTGGCTACAACAGCTTATTCTAAATCCTGTGGAAGCAGTAAAGACGTTCTTAGTATTTTTTTCTTCTTTGTGTCCCCAGTGAGGATACAAAGACCCACTGCGATCAGATAATTTTCATAATTTCTCAATCAAAACATAGAACTCTACACATGACTGTAACTTGCTGCCACTGGCAAAAATTAAATAAGATTTTACAGTTCAGCTCCCTGCACCAATTTTTTCATGATGTTCAAAGAATTAAAATGTATCTTTAAAAAAACACTGATTAGCCATAATATTATGACCGATATTGACTAGGTCCCCCTTGTGGCACCAATACAGGTCTGACGTGTTGGGCACAGGCTCCACGTGACCTCTGAATGTTTGCTGTTATATCTGGCACCAAGCACTTAATAGCAGATTCAGTGTCATGTAAGTTGTGAGGTGTGGCCTTCATGGATCAAACTTGTTTTTCCAGCACATTCCACAGATGCCAGGTTAGATTGGGATGTTCACTTGCACACTTTTTTTCTCATGAGGGTTGGTATGTGGTCATATTGAGGAATATCCAAATGAGGCTTAAATACTTAAATACATAGAGAGTAGAATTATGGAATCCATTTTCTAACATTTAACTCACTCAGAACGACAACCCTTCGTTTTATTTATTGCAGCTGCCATTATCCCAGACAGCCGTGTTGAGATAGAAATACCTATCCAAACATTCAGTGAGCCACTGTTGAGCAATGATGGTGTTAAGAGGTCTGTACACAGGAGCAATCAATGTATTAACTGGCGCTCGTGGCCTTAACCTCGACTGAGGGGATCACGTTGTGCACGTACTGAACAGCAAAGGTTTGAAAGTGAACCTTCAGTAAACAGCAACACTGTCTTTCGCTTCCTTTTATGGTAACATGTGAAAAGTCACGCCAGGACACAGGTTTTAAACGCATTTGTTAAAGTGTAATATTTGGTTACTATGGTTACATTAGATTCATCCTGTATTTATCCCCTTCACATTTAATGCAGAATACACATATAAATTTTGTTTTTTATGAGAGAATTCAGCAAAATGTAAAAATCACTGATTTTTCACCTGTAGAAACCCCCAGTGCACTATATTCCGAAAAATCTTCAGGAGCCTAAACTTTAAACTTAAGATCACTTAAGATCTATCTTTAAAAAAATGTGGGTAGAGGTGGAGAGGCATAGTGGTGCATTGTGGGTAAAGGAATCTTGAGGCAAGCATATGCTTCCTCAAAACCAAAAAGTTATGATGCAGTATTCCGGGCAACAAAAAGAAGAGATAGATTCTACATTTTTAATGTGTGCTGACATCACAAGGCCCTTTAACTTGGTCTTGTCCCAGCTGGTCCAGAGGCCTAGAGGCTGGCTGTCCTCGCTCATCATGTCTGGCAGCAGGAACGCCCCTCACAGTAGTTCAGCCAGCACACGATTTCAGTACTACATCATCAACGGAATCAGATGAGCTCCAAGTAGTTAACAGGCTACAATGTGGTTCATTACTCAGCCAGTGGCTCTGCTGAAAATGGTTGGGACCTGGATACAACCCTGCCGAAGTCCATTCTTTGGCAGGGTTGAAGGACTAGATGCTGGTTGACTTATGACAGAGGAGCTTGTGTTGGTGTACAGAAGCTCAGGCATGTCCATCAGACCTCATGGGATGTCAAGGTTGACCAGTATGTCAGGGTTCATCACTGTCCTTCATGGGACTTGTCAGGCCTGGTTTAGTTCTTTATAGGCTGCTGTTGTGTTGTTGTGTGGGAAGTTCTAACTCTGTGAAGAGCAAAAGTGAAGAGCAGGGAAGGATGCAAATGCTGTATGCTGACCCTGTTTCAGCAGAAACATCATTGGATGGGTTCAAGCTGCCATATGGTCAGTAATATCATGTTTTTATGATCCTTTAAGATTATTTGATAATGAAATTTGTTTATTTTAAGGTGATTTAACTTAACTGAAGTTCACTAAAACCTCTTTGATGTTGCCTGTTAGTTATTCTGTAGGAAGATTTTTCCAGAATTACTGTATGGAAATATTTAAGCGGGAAAGACTTGGTTTTTGATTATATAATCTGTAAAATTTCTACAGAAACATTTAAAGTACAAATATACAAAAATATGAAAAACACTATGCTAAATAGAAACAAACCATAACAAAAAATCCCATGCTAGGCACTGATTTCTTATTCTTTATCTTAACACACACACACAGGGTTATGAGATCAAAGTAATTTCTACATCACTATCAACAGAAGCATTCTGACAGAAAAAAATCAATCAAGAGTGAGCACATCGTATTGAGTACAAACAATAACAAATATTTAAAAAGCTACATGATAACTCTCTCTCTCATACACACACACACACAGGCACACAGACTGTACACACCCACAACCGTAAAGTCCAGCAACTTTTTGTCATGAATAGCATCTGCCAAGTGTCCTTGGCAGAAGACATTTTTTAAACACAATGTCTCAGACATGACTTTTATTAAAGTTTTGTCACTTCACATTATCAGTTTATGTTTTTTTATTCTCTCGAGCACTGAAAACAGCTGTCATTAAATGTCACCCTGTTCAGTTTCTACAACAGAGGATGCATGAAAATCACAACACATTAATTTATTAACAAAAGCCATGTCAGGTTTGAAGCAAAAATGTAATATTATGATGTATAGGAGTGCATTACTACTGCTTTTGATAGTTCGTGAGAATTAAAGTGAAATTCAAAGTCAATTGCTCATGTGTGGGTCAGTTGAAGAGCATTTGGAGGAAATCACGTCATGTTGCAAATGTAGAAGAACAGGACTTGATTCATATTTTATTTGGAGAAACTTCCTTCTAAAACCAACAGCTGCATTCTGTTGGAAAATGTCTGGAAAATGACTATGGGAATATTTGCTAGCCGGCCTTAAAACACGTGGCTCCCATTAGACACATTAGATGTATGAGTGTTGTTGCAGGCGTTGGTACTATCATAGCAGGGCTGCTGAAGGGCTGCTGAAGGGCCTCAGTGTGTCTCTCTCCATTGTCATCCCAGCAGGCAGAGGGTGAAGTAGGGGACTGTGTGCTCCAATGAAACGTGCCGTTATCAGAGACTTCACTCTCAGTCATGAAGCTGACATCACCCCATTGCCTCAGTTTAGAGCTGCGTGATGCACAGCAGGACGAGAGGGAGAACCTTACGGTTCACTGCCAAGCCTGGTCTGAGTGAATAAATCCACGTAGGCCTCTGAATAAAAACATTTTACAACGTTTTGCTAATTAAAAATGATTTACCCGAGTTTGAAGCTATTCTTTGGAAACAAGTTTTAGCTTTTATGATCAACAAAAAAACAAACAATTTCCATAAATACATGAATTCTTGCTCTATTGGCGTGTTGCTTAAAAAACACAACTATATTAAAAATCTGTCCCTTGATATAAATATAAATGCCCATTTGGTAGTGTGCTTACGGTAATCTCATGTACTTCAGCTGGTGGATACTATTAAGATGGACAGCAGACTCTCACCTGCTTCTTGTGCCCTCTGCTGATGAAAAGGTAGAAATCAATTTATTTTTTTTTTAGCACTGGCGGATAAACAAGATGACGCTCAATCAGTACCTTTCATTTCAATCAGCCACTAGTTTAATCCACAGTTTTTTAGTTAGTCTTCATCAAATCAGAACAGGAAAAAATGCCACATTTACATAGAGGGAGGAATTCAACAATGAATTTAGTTTCTGTATTTCATGGAAACCCTCTCAAAAATCAACAGAAGCTATAGTTCAGTAGAAAAGTTTGCATATTTTGAATTGACAAAACCAAAGATTCTTTTCCTTAACGTGCCCAGTCAGCTAGTGCAAATGCACCTTCATCAGAAATAATAATAGTTGATAATTTTACTTTATCAGCAGGGATGCAAACTGCTTTTGCACTGATATAATTTTTGGTATTTTTTAATAACTTTTTTAAACCTTAATTATTTTGTTTGATAAAAGAAAATTTGCAGTAGCCACAGATGCAATATTATTTTGCATCTCCTTAAATACATTTGAAATTGACTTTAAATTATGATGAACATTTGTACTAGTTTAATGTGCATTAAATAATATGTAGATTAAAAAAATATTAGCTTTACACCATTTCAATAGCTAAAACAGCACCACTGAAGAAACATTTCGACGACATTGTTATTATTGTCATCACTGTCACATTTTAAAACTAGGGATTAATCATATTGTTAATTTTTAAACCGTAACACAACATAGTCTCAGAATAACCTCTGAATTTGTTCTGGCAAACATCACAACAAGCGGCTACTTATTTACACTATGAAGCAACATATCAGTTTCTAACCACCTGACAAGTTCGATGTTCACCATGGCAAAATATTGTATTTGTAGCCGTAAACAGCACTATGAGGGTGACGAATGAACCAAAACTGTTTGTGGTCTGGGCAGCTAAAACATGAGCTGATACTCACTGTACCTTTCTGCGTGTTCACAGACTGAATGTTCACCACTAACGGTGGCCCACTTTCACCTAATCATGTTGTAATTTTTTATTTGATAGATTGTTTTGCGAATTATTAAAGATTGTATTGCATCATAGAATATGTATCAAGATTACAAACTCTCAAATAGACAAAGAAGTCTAAGTATTATAGTCTCTCCTCTTTATTGATGGTACAAAAATGAATGAAAGAAAAACATGTAATGTGTTTTATAGTAAGCACACTGTTTTTCCATGTGTCGTATGTGACGTCCTGCACAATCCGGTCAGTCCTTTGTGAACCTCTTAGTGATCACAGCCGAACAGCTCCTGAGAAATCCTGTGCTGCTCAGGCAGGGCCCTGCCAGCAACAAACAGCATGGTGCTGGCAAAGTGGTAGTAGTGGTTTCCCACGAACACACTCACTCCTCCAGGACCACACATCGCAGCATCGACCTTCTTGAAGAGGGAGATTGGACGCTTGTTGGAAGCCACACGAGGAGTTGCCTTCAATTCCACATCGTAGATATCGTGCCCTGGAAGAAAGCAAGCAGGAAGATATCAGTGTCTATTTATATTTTGTGTTAACAATTTATCCCGGAATGATGCTTTGACCTTCCCTTTTGTGTATATAGTTCTAGTACTTATGCTCTTAGGATCTATTTCTTAAAAAAATACAATCCTTGAAATGTGTTGTGGACCAAACCATTCAACAGGTAATGAAACATTTCCCTGATGGCCATGTATACAGCCTCACAGAGGCACTAGAGTAAAGTTATCTATGACAGTTGTTGTTAGGAGGCATTTTCTGGGAGACAGAAAGCTTCGTCATTACTGCTCTTGCTGTTCCTGCTCAACTTTCTTCAACACTCCCACAAACAACTGACCATTTGCCAAATTTAAATATGTAACCATTTGCTTTAAATGGTTTGGTAACTGATGAAAGTCTGATTGTCCTGTTTTAAAGCATGTCTTTACCTTTGATGATATGAGCAATATGATGATCCTGGCAGACGAACGCGGCGTCAATGGGGCCATCGATGCCCAGCTCCCCCCTCACAGGCTTGGGGTAACCCTCCAGGAGGGTGTGGGGCTCACCAGTCTTGTAAACAAAAACTTGGTTGTCCTGCGGAGAAAAAAATAAAGTTTTTGCCCCGAAGAAAATAATCAGTATGTGTTGACACATTCGTACCTTACCTTGATCATGTGAAGGTGACCCTCATAAGAGAAAACAGCATCAACCTCACTGTGCAGCTCCTTGAAGTCTTCCTCAATGGTGTCAGCCGTCAGCGTGTCATTGCCCGCCTCTTTACGGAGGAAATAGTGCCCTGCAAAACGATACAATGGCAATGTGAAAATGAGCAAATTGAAAACACAGCAACAATAAAAAAATCATTAATTGTCAGATCTCACCTCTGAAGGCATAAATGTTTCCATCGTCATCAGATGTGATGGCATCCAGATGAACACGGCTGCAGCGCTCTCTTTGCACGTGGTCACTATCATCACCTAGACAACAAATAAACATAAAATTGATCAGCTTTTTCAATACTCAGCATTTTTCAAAGCGTAGTTGGAACCAAACACTGCAACCCAGTGTTCTGCCAAGTCAAAGAACTGCATTTCTGCATCTTAGTCTGAGGGAAATCAACTGGAATGTTTTAAAGACACAAATTATTACTATTCGTAAGAGCGCTCAAATTAATAATAACGTCATACCAGAATGTCATTTTCTTTCACTTACTATACTTAGGGCATCTCATGTAGTACTCTTTGGGGTAATTGCCAAGCACTGCGCCAGTCTTTGGGTCAAACTTCGAAAACGTTTGTCCATGGAAGCACAGATATTGCCCTCTAATGTGTAAAGCAGATGTGCAGTTTGGCATAGACGTGAACTCTTTCTCCGTCACAATTTTGGTTGTAACGTCGTAGTGGTAGATTTCGTGTTCTGAAGGAAAAGGAAATGACACAGTATTAGAGGTTGACGTGACACCTTTAATCCTTTTTCCCACCTGAGACGTAGTCGTGAATCAGCACTAACTCTTGAAGAAGATGACAGAGTCTTCATCACAGTCTGGCTTGGGGCACTCCACAGCAGCGTCCAGGTGGTCAGGGATTCCAGGGAAGACCTGGGAGATGTCCTTGGGGTAGCCCTCCTCCAGCTTGTGTTTGTAAAAGCTGAACACTTTGTTGTCCTGCATCAAAAATGGAATACCAGCTTAAAGCGATGAGTAGTTAGACATACAAAGATGTGTATATGGTGGGTTGGTCAGATTGGTCCAGGAGGTTTGCACAATCAAATAGAGAAATGTATTAATCTGTGTTGACAATATCATGCAGCCTTTAAAGTTCATTATTAGGGTTTAGTCAGGAGATGTTTGCAAAGGTGTCAATTACAACAAGGTCATTATTGTGTGCAGTTGTGTGTTTGACCCTAAAAACAAAGGGTGCTGTATGCTGTGTGGACTGTAAAGTAGAATTTAGGCAGAATTTGTGTCTTATGATTTTGGCTATATGAAAATAATATTGAAAAAATTAACAGATTTCATTAGAAGTTGCAGTTCTTTTTTTTGTCCAGTAGTGGGCCTCCACTTTGTTCCCGACATTTTCCTAATTTAGGGACCGCTGCAGGTTTTTGTCCAATGTTTTTTTTTTTCAAGAAATACTTAATCAAGTGTTTGTAATATAGAAGATCCCAAGAGTTAAATATATGTGCGTACCAAGAAAAAGAATATGCGGTCATGTTCGTTGGGATTGTCCTCAAAGTGCATGCGGAAAGCAGCATCTACGTGGCCCAGGTGGTGATGGTCATCCAACTCAGCAAAGGACGCATTGGACAACTCTGCTTTGCCATGGAAGCCCTTGAACAAATGGTCACCTGATATCGAATACAAAATACAACCTTTAGAAAGAACAGTGCACATTTCTGTTCACTAAAATACACTGAATATGGCATAATTTCACCTAGAGCAGCACTTAGTAAATTAATGTGAATCATTTGATGCGTTATGTAGAGTGTTAGACCAAAACAAATCGTGTTTAATTCTACCCGTGACCTACCCTTGAAAAAGTATGGGACTCCCTCTTCGGTTACCACAGCAGCGTCCATCTCAATCCCTTTACAACGATCCGGGCCTTCTGCAGAACAGTGGGAGGAATTCAAATACATTAAATAAAGTGCTAGGATTTATGAAGGGTGATGAAACCCAACGACACAAATGGTAAACTGGCTTATTCAGAGTGTGAACGATTTCCATCAGCTCACCTGCTGCATGTCCGTGTCCGTGTGCATGTCCATGTCCGTGTGCATGTTCATGTCCGTGCATGTTCATGTCCATGTCCATGTCCATGTGCATGGTCTTCATGCTGCGATGAGCCCGGTGCATGACCATGTTGGTGATGGCTGGATGAACAAAGTAGAAGTAGAAACTTGTTCTCTTTGTTTACAACTCATATTTATGACCATCTGAAGGCTGAAAATAAAACCAGAAATGCTGTTCCTAGACTCAGATTTAGAAGATCAGCTTTCTGTGAGAGGCTAATTTCTTCACTGTTGGAGAATTTCAATTCTAGGAAACCAGATTATTCCAGGTTCATTCTGCTGGAGAACGTAGATGTCTCTGCCACGCACACATCTAAGCAGGTTCCTAATCAGCTTTCCCCAGCAGTGCATGTGCAGGACAAAAGACTGGTGACAGGAAAACGGTGGCGTAAAAGACTAAATGAAAGGAGAGATCACCTCATTTTCAAAATGAATCCCAGTGAAAAATAACAATAAAAAGTGCATAGTCTAAATAAGTCCCTTTCCTACGCATAAATTTTATTTAGACAGCTCATGCTACATGAGCATTTCCTGTCAAAAACAAGTCAGAAATGGAGGAAAAATGTGGTTACTCTTCTGCTGCATGTAAACGCAGATTCTTCAGTAAGGTCAGTTTCTTAGGTGCATCTAAACTCATTCCCCAATAACCTGAGAAAGTTGGTTTCTATGTGCAATCTAAGAGCATGTAAATACAACACTCAGATGATGCTCAGTGAGTAATTTAAAATCATGCACCTCCCAAATGTAACCTCCAGAGCATCTCAAATTGGGTTCTGGTGGATTTAAAACAAATTTGAATGGATGGTGTTTCTATTGAAGGTCTGACTGGCTTCAAGGGATAAAGGACCAGAAGCATTTCCATTTTTAGTCTTTTTTTCCCCAAAATATTTGTTCATTTTAATATAGACCAATTTCCAAAGCGACCCCTAGAGTTATGGTCAGTCTTGTTCTTTCTTATGTATTTTTTCTTCCATCAAGGCAGTGTTTGCTTTCCATATACTTTCAGTATGTATGTATTTGCAGTGATAATCTGACACACCTTTCCTGTTAGATTGACTGCAAAACTGCACTACTGTCTTTGTATATATGAATTTGATTTAAACAATTGTGATCCTTCAAGTAAAGACTACTTACTCAGCCCTTGACAGAGCCAGGGCCAGGCAGAGACACAGGATGCGGGTGAGCAGCTTCATGGTGAGCAGTCCTCTGGACCAGGAGAGACTGGACAAAGGTACCCTGTCTGCTGCTGCTACAAACATTTATATTATGGCCCTGTTTCTCAGAGTCACACTGGGTACCAAGGGAGGAGTGGACAAGGTGCAGAAGCGCCGGGTTCATCAAGGTGCTGATTTGGTCATTGCTTCGCCTCAGACCAGCAAGATAACTTGAGGGGCGTTCTCTCGCATTTCCCAGAATTCAGCAAGCTCCCCTTTACCATGAAAATCAAATCAATAGATGGGTATCTTATGACCTTTATATGACATTACCTGATGGACTAATGCATGACAGCTATACTGTATATATTTGTTTTACGTTCACACTTGGCTTATGATACAGCGGCTGTTTTTAGATACAACAGTGATTTTAAAATATGAAACATTGCCGTCACCTTTTCACACTGAAAGTAAACGTCAAATGTAAATGCTGCAAGAAGGAAAAGGTGCATAAACTTTAGATTTGTGCATAAAAACCTCAAAATCACAATTGCACCCTAAATGATTCAACCCTCATTGAGAATTTGGTGTTTGGAAATACAAATAAACCTTCAGACAAAAACAAGAACAATTGAAATAGCTCAGCACAACTAATGTTACAAAGTCAACACAAAATGCAGCTTTTAATGACTACTGCAGTGTCAAAATGATACAACCCCCTAAATTGAATCGCATCGTAAGAACGTACATTTGCAAATCACATAAGGGCTTTATTAGTTATAACTCTGCTTGAGTTAGAACACATCACATTCCTGTTTGCTGAGTGTCAAGTTTGACTTTATGTTAGAAATTTGTCAAAGTCAACAGAATTGTCAAAAATGTTGGTGGAGTGAAGCGTGTTGGCGGCTCGGTGATACCCAGGGGTAGCTTTGCTCCGTCTGGCCCTGGACACCTGCAGTGTGCGTTGCAGGCCCGATGCGTTCTTTCAAGAATCAGCACATTGTAGGGGGAAGCTGAAGCTTGGGTTGCATTGGACCTTCCAATGCAACCTTCCTGTGTTTACTTTCAGGAACAACCGGTGACATTAGTTTTGTAATTGAAATTGTTCTTGTTTGATTTGTTCATTGCAAACAACTGAGAGCTTGTAACTTTTGCCAAACACCTAATTTTCAGTGGGGTTTAACAATGTAGAATGTGTAATCTAATCTGTGACATACTGTAACCACCCCAGTGAACCATCGAAAATAAATAAAAACTGCTGAACATTGCACCTGTCAATCCTTGAAGCAAGTGTTGTATAACATCTGTATGGTGAACATTAACAGAGACGAGAGGGTTGGATGTATGTGCACTGTATGTAACACACATACGTACAAAGGTTTAGACGCGTTATATATTTGAACAATTGTGTGTTTTGGCATTTTGGACAACAAATCTGAAAGGAAACACTCAAGATATGAGTAAAGTCAGGATATTCATCAACTTTAATTCCCCATTAACCATTTTTATTAGCCATTCAGGAAGTAGAGCCATTTAAATACACACACACCCATATTTGGTGGCTCATACATAACAATAAACTAACATCATTATAACCATAACAGTCGTTGTTAATATGAAAGTCCTTTACAGTCAGTGACTGCCTGAAGTCTGGAACCGGTAGAAAAGCTGAGTTTCCTCCCTCGAGATGCTTTGTCAAGCCTTTACTGCATCTGCCTTCAGCTGCTGCCTTCAGCTGCTGCAGGTGACTGAACATCCCATTTCTTTGCCTTGCTTCATATATTCGTGCGTTATGCTGTTGCTTATCAATCTGCAGTATGAAGTGGAATCCTGTCGGTTTAGTAGTATTTGGCTGAATCTGAGCAAAGATTATAGACAATTCAGACTTTATGCTGCTACTTTTATGAGCAGTCAGGTAATCTTGGTTTCATCAGTCCAAAGAATGTTATTGCAGAAATAGACAGGTGTTTTTTGTGTGTGTGTTTTCTAGATAAGTCTAATGTGGCCTTTCTGTTCTTGGGTGTTAGCAGTGCTTTGCACATTGTTGTCAAGCCTCTGTATTGTGGAAGCTGCTGGTAATGAGGCGAGTGAGTCTGTGGATGGACACAACATCTAGGGTGAGAAGACAGGGCAGAGAGCGAACATGGGTTATCTCATGATAGCAGAATAATTATGTGGATAACTTTATTTTCTCATAGTAATGAGATATTTTTTTCATAATAAGATAATTTAGCAGAATCCTGACTGGATCGCTGTCTTGGCTTTATTCTTCAGAGTTTGGATATGTCAGCATATCGATGTCGATGTTTTACCTTAATGTTAAGTTTACTCACCCCCACCTTGAATGATGACAGATAGACACAAACATACATTCGTGTAGCTTGTTGCTACTGGCAAAAGTTTACAGTTCGATGATATCAGTTATTAATAATGATAAAGTCGATTACATACACCTCTCTGTTGACTGTTTTACTTCAGCTGCTTCCGACAGCTGAAATCATCCTGTGTGTTTCTGAAAAGTATATTAGATTTTATTTTTTTCCCCAAAAAATCTATTTGGATTCATTGTATTCTCCTCCCATCCACTCCCTGACCACATGCGTTTCATACTCCGCCTTTGTCTTCATCTCCCATCATCCCTAACCTCCATCTCTACCAAAGACCCCTTCGTTTTATTTATTGCAGCTGCCATTATCCCAGACAGCCATGTTGAGATAGAAATACCTATCCAAACATTCAGTGAGCCACTGTTGAGCAATGATGGTGTTAAGAGGTCTGTACACAGGAGCAATCAATGTATTAACTGGCGCTTGTGGCCTTAACCTCGACTGAGGGGATCACGTTGTGCACGTACTGAACAGCAAAGGTTTGAAAGTGAACCTTCAGTAAACAGCAACACTGTCTTTCGCTTCCTTTTATGGTAACATGTGAAAAGTCACGCCAGGACACATGTTTTAAACGCATTTGTTAAAGTGTAATATTTGGTTACTACGGTTACATCAGATGTATCCTTTATTTATCCCCTTCACATTTAATGGAGATTCAATGTATTGAATTATTTTTTGTAATTTGTTACGTTTGTGCAATATTTTTGTTCAAAAAATTGCTCTCTCTTGCAGTTTAACCAGCAGTGAAAGGAGTGCTCAGAATAATCTATTAAATAAGTAAAAGGAGCTCTGTGTCAGCATAGGAATACTAAAATACATAAGAAATGCATAATACATAATAAGTGAAATGTACACAACCTGCATTCAAAACATTATGAACTTTTCATGCAGAATACCCCAGTTCATAAATGAAAATAGCTTTGGATTATAAATTATAGATAAATAATAATTATTGATGGATTCATGTGTCATGGACTTTTATGTTAGTTTATTGATCAAATATTTTTAATCTAATAATTATAAATTAGTAATTGAATCTAATTTTCTTTAATTTACATCCTGCGGGAAAGACTGTGCTGAGATCGTAAGGCACTTTAACTTGGTCTTGTCCCAGCTGGTCCAGAGGCCTAGAGGCTGGCTGTCCTCACTCATCACGTCCGGCAGCAGACACCCCTCACAGGCCAGCACAGGAGTTCAGTACTACATCATCAATGGAATCAGATGAGCTCCAAGTAGTTCACAGGCTACAATGTGGTTCATTACTCAGCCAGTGGCTCTGCTGAAAATGGTTGGGACCTGGATACGACTTTGGCAGGGTTGAAGGACTAGATGCTGGTTGACTTTTGACAGGGGAACTTGTGTCGGTGTACAGAAGCTCAGGCATGTCCATCAGACCTCATGGGATTTCAAGGTTGACCAGCATTGGATTCATCACTGGTTGGGTTCATCAACCAATCTGCTACATGGTCAGTAATAGCCTGTCATGTTTTATGATCCTTGGAAATGAGTTGATAATGAAAACTTAACTGAAGTTCACTAAAACTTGTGTGATGTTGCCTGTAAGAGTTATTCTGTAGGAAGGTTTTTCCAGAACTACTGTATGGAAATGTTTAAGCGGGAAATAATTGGTTATGAATATATAATCTGTAAAGTTTCTACAGGTTGTTAAATATGTAAAAACTGTGTTCAAAACAGAAACAAATCAGATTAAAAGATCAGTTTTGTCACGTGTGCCTTGTTCTACCCCTGTTTAGGGGGAGGGGCTTACCACAACTCTGTCTGCAGGTCTCCAGTCGTCACCTGTCCGCTCACCTGTTTTAACTCCGCAGTCGGCTCGCCAACAGCCGACCTGCTCCACACATTTGACATGTTTTCACTAGCTCTAATTATTGAATATTTCCACCTGGAATCCTGGTGTTTTTTTTTTTTTACCAGGTTTTAATTTTTTTGTTTTGTTTGCATCAGTTTTCTCGTTTGTATGCAGTATTTCCTGTAGCAAACAGTCTCGTTTTACCTCTTTCCAGTGTCGTCTATCCTATTTCTGGACGCTTTATCTGCGTTTATGATCAATGCTGGTAAAGTTTTTACTTCAGTAAATTATAGATGGTTTGCTAATGACTCCCTCCAGTGGTTAAACATTTTAATAAATTTTACTTTCTTGCTGAAACATAATCTGTGTTTTTTATGATCAATGCTGGATAATTTTTTTCAGATGGCAATTATTAGTATTTTAACAAATGACTCCACTAATTCCAGTGGTTCCAACATTTTGATAAATTTTGGATCACTGCATTTGTACTGTTATAATAAAGATGAGTTATGTTATCTTATAATTATCATATATGCATATATCAAAACAACCATTTCTAAGTGCACAAATATTAGTGATGCTTTTCTGATGAGTAATTATTTCCAAATATCTGCCTGTAGTTTCCAAAATATGTCACCATTATGATATCTAGCACTTGGTTCACCCTGGATCACTGGCCTGATTGAACCTCACATTCATTAACAAACAAAAACCATGAACAAAATGAACAAACAAGTGTCATCTTTGCCAGTGTGTGATACACACAGTTATTTCCTTAAAGACTGTGTATTTCCTGTTTAAATAGTTGACTATATTTGAAAGATTTCAAACATCTTATTAGTTGGTTAAGAAGTCAATACCTGACGTCATTGTTTCCCCTGTTTCCCTTATTTTTTATGTTGGGGAGTTGTTTTTTTTTACCATAATAATCACGTTTCACACTCAAACCCAAGAGACCCCACTGGTTAAATACAGTTCAAATTATATGTCAGAAGAATCCAACAGCAACGGTAAGAGCAGCAATCAACAGAGTGCGAGCGGTTTCATGTGCATGTAAGTCCGATTAACACAGCAGGCAGCAGGCACAGAGTCTGGGAGCAAACGAAGCTGGATGGCGTTTATTCAGCCTCCTCTCACCATCATCATGTTGCAGCAGTTTGACTAACAGAGAACTGGAGACAAACGTGCTCCAACCTGCAGCAGAAAGTTTCAGCTTTAGCACCACACGCCGCCTCATCACAGTCAAGAATGTTGTGGACTCTGTAATAATAAAAACAAACGGTGGAAAGGACGTAAATAGATGTTTCACATATCTGCACTTTACTTAAGTAAATATAATTATGGTTACTTGAGTTCGACTTCTGCTTTTTACTGCACGACATTTTTAATCAAACTTGCGCTACTTTATAAAACATGTTTTTCTTTTTGTTATTATTTAGGTTTGTTTTTTAGTTTTTATTTATCTGTAGCGAGACAGGAATCGCTTCCCTAAACCAGCAACAGGCTGGTGAGGTGAAGCTGGTACATACCAATTAACTTTGTCTTCCCCCACTTTACCCTCATCTAAGATGGTATGTTCCAGCCTCTGATTGACTAAACACACCTGATCCAGGTAATCCGAAGTGGGTTCTGCAGGTCAGGCTCTTGAGGACCAGGATTCAAACTAATGATCTAGAGGAGTCAGTGACAACAAATGATGTTCAGGGTTTAAATTGATGCTTCTAAAACTGGACAATGTATTGTTGTTTTCTTAAATGGAAATTCTGTGATAATTAAAAAATAAATATTTTTGGCAGCTGCCGTTACCACAAACCTCCAGTAGATGTCTCTCAAGTAAATCTAGTGGACAGCTCAGTGATGGACAGAAAAGACAAATCATTTTGTTTAAAAGTGCATCTGCATTGTGAAATAGAATCAGAAAACACGCAGTGGGAAGTAAGAAAGATTTTCCGGTCTGTTGTAAGAGCCTGTTAGAATGTGCAGGATCGGCCACAGGGTGAAAAGGTCATTCCTCATCTCAGTGCGAGGTCACCTGTGACTGTGGGACAGCTGGTGGATCCTGGTGGCTTTAGGCTGGACAGAACCCAACATGGACTGCACCGGGTCATCAGCTTGTTTGTCCTAAATGTGTTACAAGTTAAATGAGAAATCATTTTTCCACATCGCTTGTTGTATCATTTTGTCTGTGAGCAGGTATTAGTATCATGTGCATCACTTTACAGTGACATTGTTTTCATGGAAATCTTTAACTCCTTTACAGATATTAATCTCGTAAATTAAAATAAAACGTAGAGAAAAATATAATTTTTTTACATTTCCTTTACTAGTTCATAAAATTGTGAGATCTTAAACCCAAACTCATAGATATCAAATAACAATAAATCAAAATAATATAAATAAACATAATTCAATCTTATTTACACACTATAGTGTTTATGTCGTAATACAAATAGACCTTTAAAATTCAATTTTTTAGTTTGTCTTTGTGTTTCCGTCCTTTCTGACACCACTGCGCCTCCATACGCCCCGTCTTGCAGACTTTAGTCCGAACCTGGAGTCCAGCCTAACATCTGTGTTAGACCTGCAGAGGATGCCCCCCCCCCTCCACACACACACACACACACACACACACAACATCCTCTCTGAGGTGGAGCGACAAAGCCGAGAGGGAAGAGAGCGACTCGGAGGAAGGTGGACACACGTGCCCCACATCTGCAGCAGAAACACCAAGTTCACCTTTAACGTGACGGTGCGACGGCTCGTCGGAGCGGACACACGTGACTCGGCCCGGTTCTGTCGAGGACGGGGACGGAGCTGCCGGGTAAGACCGGGTCCGCCCGGCCGCCGTGGTCAGGCTCCTGTGGGACTTTGGGAGCGAATAGTGGGGAAACCGGCTGGGAAACGGCGCTTTGTGTTTGTGTGAACGGAGGCGTCGACAACTGATTACGGAGGTCAGCGAGTTTAAAGCGCGCGCACACACACACACACACACACCGCTGCGCACACAGGTGGGAAACTACGGTAAATCTGCGCAGAGACTTTACGTGGAGGCAAATTAGAAGGTGAGACAGGAGAAATGGGTTTGTAACAGACCTGGTATCATGACGAACCCTCCTCTCGTTAGGGTTCAGATTTTTTTCTTAAGCATTTTTTTGCAAAAAAATGTTTGTGGTTCCGTGAAATCAACAGTTGGTTTTACCGTCCAACACCGGAGCTCGGACACATCGTGGCTGTCGTTGGCAATAAATTGTTGCATGCAAATATTAACAAGGTGCAAGTTTGGATCATTATTTTGTCATGAAAACAGCCACATTAAATATGAAACGCAGCAGTACCAGCTGTGTCTTCTATCAGAACTTTTAGTTTCTGGTTTTGGAGCAGATTCTGTGCACTGCACGTTTTAGCCACAGGAGGCGCTGTTGCTCCCAGCAGTTTCCCGTTATTAAAATGGACAGAATGGCCAAGTACCCGACAAATATCTGAGCTCCTTTACAGGCACTTTAGTTGTTTGTTTGAAGACTAATTGTGTATTTTCTGTTGTCCAGTGGCATTTTACCTCAGACGTCTAATTATTTGGGTGACTTCGTTTTCATTAACACTGGATTTAGCTGTTGCTAATTGACCAAACGCGGCGTAGCTCTGCATACCTGAGAAAAAACCTGCAGAATTTCTCTTTCCTTTCCGACACCAGACGGTTAATGATCCTGGACGTTATTGGAACATAATGCATGTTCACAAATGTGAGCTAAAGGAACACGCTCCTGTCTGCGTGTACCGGGCCTTTGGTGGATTTTGTTGCGTTTGGACAGGTGGGGCTTAATGCTAAGCTAACTCCATAGGTGCGCTTCATTCGGCCACGCTGCTGTGCTGCGTGTTGTGTAGAATAGAAACCAGGCCCACAGGTTCTGGAATGTATCGGATATTAATCTAACCCACTACTGGCCCGGCTCCATGAACGTGGTCTTTGTATTGTTGATAAAGTCCCACATATTCAAACTGTTTCTTTAAGCAAACAGAACTTATGCTTTCAGTGGGAGTCAGTGGTAAAACTGGAACATTTTCTTGATGAACAGTTGATCCATCTTTTAGTACAACTGTACTACACAGTGTCTTTGCTGGTTGCCTAGCAACTTCGTGCTGTGCATTTAAGTGCATTTTGCAGTAAATGTATACTCAGATTTTGCTATTAAGATCATTTATTAAACACCGTGGGGAATAAGACGGCATGTTTACATAATCAGGAAGAGAGATTAGAGAAACCTTGCATCTCTGTCTGGATGTCTCGTGCAGAATGAGCATCCTCAGCCCTGTCTGGGTGTTTCTATTGTTTTACTGTGCAGACAGGGTGGCTGACTCTGGTTACAGATCATCATGTAGCCACACGCTGCATAAAAACAACTGGAGTCTGACTGAAATTGAAGAGTAAGCCTGTCGTCCTCCACCATTAAGCATTTGACTATTTGACTATTTGAAATAAATACGATAAGTCCATATCAGGGGAGCAGCGCAGCTCGTGCCTTTCTGAAGTGTAGTGTAGTATTTTATGTAAACCGGTTTGTGTCGTTGCATCGTGTAAACGCACACGCTCTGACCGCATCACTTCACTTGTTTGGACTGTGGAAATTAACTTGATTCCATTCGGCTTTGTTTGCTGCCCCAGTGTCTTTACAGGCCGTGCGCCTCGCTTACAATCCTTTGTAAATACCACCAGTAATGATGAGAATGTAGACAACTTCACAGCTTGGTGCCGCTTCTCCTCATTACTGGCACCACTGACCCGCAAAAAGAACAACATCTCCTCGTTTTCAGTACGTGGCTGTTGGCATCCGACAGTAGAAGCTCACAACACATGTCATCCGTCCGTAGGAGGATTCATCGTGGTCAGATTCTGCTAAAACTATGTGGACGAAACGCTGCACATTAGCTCATAAGGAAATCTGCTTGTTGTTAATTTCTTTTCTTATTTTTAGTTTTGACATTTTTTGAACTTAGCACTTTTTTTTCTCTGCTTAGTTCAAAGTGTTAAATCACAGTTTTAATAAGGTTCGTCTTACTGTGGCAGATTTTTTATTAACGTTGACTATGCAGAGCAGTGTGCTGTCACCAGAAGACTTTAAAGTTCCTCGTCTGGATTGTATCAGAGGTCTGAGTGTGTCGTGTGGTTTTAGATTTTCTGCTAAACAGTTTATTTTTCCTAAATCCTCCTTTAAAGACAAATGAACTACAGAGTCTCATCACCTTGCAGAACTAGAAAAGCATCGTGGGACACAGTAAAATGCACTAAACAGTCTCTTTTTCGCCTAATTAAATGCTAATAGATTTATATTTAAATAGAATAGTTGCAATTGTTTACAAAAACAGAAGTCCCAGATACAAAATAAGTGATAATTGGCTTGGTACATATTAACTATGCAGTGATTGTTTTCAAAGTTAAATAATAATTTATTAATCATTTAGTCCACATTATGTCGTAAAATTGTGAGAAATGCTTATCACACTGTTACAAAGTCCAATATGATAATTTTTAATGTTATGGTTCTTATAATCACTAGCCCCAAACTCAAAGACACCTAATTTATACGGATATAAAACAGGAAAGTTGAAGCTGTTTTTAAATGATTTCATTATTTATTTTGTTTCTGATAAGTTTCCTGACTGTTTCAGCCTAGTTCTACCGTGAGTTAGACACCTAAAAGTAAATCGCAGTGAATTAGAAAGCGTGATTACAGCAGCTCCTCAGAAGATTTAAAAAGTACTTTTTGTGACACCGAGCTGGTGAAAAATGTGCCTGTATGTGGATTATCATCTGAAACTAAAGCATGAGGTGTTTGTATTGCCCTGAGACTGAACCTTGACCCCTGGTAACCCCTCCCACCTGTCAAAAGGAATCGCTGGCCCGCCCTCTCGCCTCTCTCACCTCTCTCTCTCTCTCTCTCCTGTGCATGTCTTGGCATGCCGAGAGAAGCACCGGGGGAGGGAGGAGACTTAAAACAAGAAAAACCGGACAGCATGAGAGACACAGAGACGAGAATGAGATAGAGGGAGGTGTGAGGTATGAACGCGGGGTTGGAGAGAGCCGAGAGCGTGAGAAAGAAAAAGGGAATTTCATTCTAAAGCTGCAGTTCCGGATTCAAATCTTCGGAAAAAGCAGCAGAGAGGAGGAAAAAACTGTATGTGTAACTGGGAGACGGATGACGACTCAGTGGAAGGGTGAGATACAGTGTCATTATATCTGCGAAAAACACGCTGTCACTTCTTTTCTTGACTCATTCCTTCTTCGTCTTTTTGATTTTTCACAGAACCGCTCCACAATCTGCAGGAGATGCACAATGAGCCAAAGTGATCGTAGATCCTCTTCTCCGCATTGCTGTTTTAAACCCAGCAACCGAAAGACAAGGATGAGTGAAGGAACTGATGAGCAGAAGCACTAGCTGACTTTTCCTCTCTCAGGCTCCTCTTGTTGTCAGTCTCACACCTCGAGCCCCGCGGGGGGGAGGACGGCAACTCATAATAATCACCTGATGCAACGCTTTCAGGAACTGGCAGTGTGAGGAGATACCCAGGCATTGCCCAGAGCTGTCACCAACCCGAGCTGTCATCGGCTGCAGCTCCACCTAAGAGTCGGAGCAAGATTTGCGGAGGAGCATGGGACGTGGGCTTCAGAGCGGTGAGTTGTCCTCTGGGTGTCAGACCACGAGGGACAAATGAGTAGCAGTGGATTTGGCAGCAGCTCCAGCTTGCTGCAGGGCCGGCGTTTCTACTGCCGGGAATGGGCCCTGGACAAGCTGCGTCGCTGCCTGGACGCCCGCTCCGTGCCGGGACAGCCCCCGGGGCTGCTGGTGATAGGTGGCCCCGGCGCCGGGAAGACTGCCCTGTGCACTGAGGTGGTGTGGCCCACTTCGAAGGCTGGGGTGGCAGTCGGGCTGGCACCACGCTGCCTGGCCTCCCACTTCTGCCAGAGGGAGGACCAGAGGAGCACGGTGCTTTGGAGGTTTGTGCTGGGCCTGGTGGAGCAGCTGAGGGCCTCACCTCAACTTTCTCCGGGGTACGAAGAGATTCTCAGCAGCCCCTCTGTATCGTCAGCTCTGGACCCTCTCACCTGTCAGAGGAACCCTGACGACACCTTCAAGAGGTTAGTTTTATTTTGAGAATTCCCAAAGTGAGCATGTTTTTTTGATGTGAAAGTCACAGGCTTGTCTGAAGACAGTAGCTTTTTATTGAACCAGATTCAAGGGAAATTTCAAGTTTGCCAAGTGAGTGGGGGAGGAGGTGTTGAAAGGCAGGATCTTGGCGAGTGTGTGCATGTTCAAGAGCGTGGCTCAATTCCAGGCTCGACACAGCAACATTTATGTGGGGTATCCACAAACTGTAAGCGCCGATATCGTTAATGAAAACAGGAGCAGGCAAACAAGTGCTTTATCAGATTCCAGCATCAGTGGCAACAAGCTGGTGAAAACCTGTGTCACAAGTTCTGTTTGTTTGGAAAAAGGTTTAAAAAATGTGGTTGCTGTCACCCGCGATCAGCCACAGCATTAGTGCTGCTCTCAGCCAGGCAAGACTTTTCCACGTTGTGTTTTTATTCTAATGATTTCCAGTGAAAGTGAGTGTTTGGACGTTAGACATTTTTAGAGGCCAAAGGCCAAATTATGCATAATTAACACTCCGGCAGACATATACTCTCACTTTTATTCATGCTAGAGTTGGGGGTGTGTACGCCGACACCTTCCACCGGTGGTGTCGGCGTACACACGGTGAATATGGAGAGTTTAGAAAATCATAACATCAAATTATGATGTGCTCACACAGCAGCACCACAAGTTGATAAATAATGATACTGAAAAAATAGCGGTCGGTGCAACGAACAGTGAATTAGCAAAAAGCTTCCGACTCTGAACAGAAAATGAGTGTCTAACAAAGCAGCAGCTGTTGCTCATGTTATGTGGGAAAAGATCCGCGAAAGTATTAAGGCTGCACCTTCTTTGTGTTAAATAGATGTGATTTTCTCTCGCGTTTAGGCCGTCGACAGACTGTCTGTCTGAAAGCCGTAAATATAAATGCACGTAGCCCTCGGTGAAGAGAAGCCAGGACGGTCCCAGGAAAGTGAAAGCAGTGGCCATTCTTCCTCGTGTTATATTTATTTCTCCTCTCATAATGCCGCCCATTCACCACACACACAAAGGGCCTCCAGTGGGAATGAATGCTACAGTGTTATTTACAACACAACATCCTTTCAGAGAGCGAAAGAAAAACGAACAAAGACGTGAAAAATGTATCCAGTACCCTGGTGACCGTCTCGGCACCAGCCAGTGAGGTCACTCTCCGCACCGGGAACTTTTTTTTTTTTTTTTTTTTTTTTCTCTCCTGGCGTGTTTACTCTGCAGTGAGTCTGACCCTGTTACACTCCTCCTGTGTTTGCTTTCCTCTGGTGTGAAGTACCGAGCTGGATTCCACACTCCCCTCAGACTGGCTCACAGCCAGAGATGCAGCGCTGCCCTGCGAGAAAACCTGCCGACAGTCTTCAGCCGGCAGCGAAAGGACGGATCGGGTCGGTGGCTCGCTTTAGTCAGCGAGTCGTCACTCTTGAATTGAACTTTGATAGTGCTGCTCCCGCAGCCTGGGAACGTCTGCAGATAGATTTAATGTTGAAAAATTGGTCACTATCTGGGAATTTAAATCCCAGCGTGTTGGAGACACCCATGTGGACATCTGTGCTTCATTTCGCTCCGTCTCGGAATACATTGCCCATTGTTGCCTCTTATTTTTGTTCACTTTTATGTTCCCACTAGTTTCTTACAATCATGTCCCATCACATGAGTCATACGGGCTGACAGATTGATCCGTCGCTGCTCTCTCTTTCCTTGTGTGACAACAATTTACACATGGCATAAAGTCTCTGCGTTGCTTTTCAAACTGCTTTACAGCTTCTGACAATAACAAGATCCTCACACACACACACACACACACCATTAAATGCAGTGGTGGAAAGTACTTTGATATTTATTATATATATTTATGCATAATGCACATCACCAAGTACATTTATAATGTGTGCATGGCTCCGTGGGTTCACACTCAGCAAATAGATAAGTGACATAAAAAATAGATCAAAGAAAGTAGTTTAGCTTTTGTTTTCATGATAATATTTCATATCTGCTGTCATATAATCCTGTGATTAGTTTATTTATTTTTTACAACACAGCCTCTTGGAACTAGTTTACTTTTGAGTGCGATCGTCGGGCAATTTTTGTCAGCGAAAAGGACCCAAGTAAGCACATCAGCTCTCCAGGTCCACAGAATCAGCACCGGATGGCCCGAGAGATCGGATCGGAGTCTGTGAGCAGTTCAGGAAGTTAGTGATTGAAGTTTTGGAGTAAGGTGTACCTGCAAACCTCGGGGTCAACGGTCGCCCACAGAGCTGTGTCCAGGACGGCAGTATGTGGGCTGAATGAAGCGGAACACTTTAAGCAGCAATAAAAAGGTCCATTACACTTCCTCCTCCGCTCTAGCTTTAATCAGATGACTAAGGCGCACAGAGGTAAGATAAGCCTGTCGCAACCAAAAGGCAGCTGTCATCCAGGGCAGGGTTTTAGGCTGCTTTTATTTCCAGGATATTCTTGATATGAAAGTCAAGGATACGGGGTAGTTTGGGTAATAGAATGATTCACACATTGAGGCTTCATCTATAAATACCTTACCATAAATTCAAATGTCTGATGTGAGCCACTGGCTGAAATAATGATCTGTGTAAAATGTTTTGCGTGTCTAATAAACAAAGAGTAGCAAAAACACGTATTGAGATTTAGCAGTTTTTAAATCTTTTAAAAACCCTCCGTACTGTCAATGCTGTTATCAGTTTATCGGTTTGTCATAAGAAAAGGTGTGTTCCCATATTGGGAGCTTATTACCTCTGCTGAATATAAATATGTACGGCTCCTCACTAATAAACAATGGAGCTGGTTACAGGACAAACGCCTTATGAAAGTGCCGTCAGTTAATTTGTGTGTGTTTAGAACATGGTACGTTTGCAGTTTTGCACAGTTGCAAGTGTGTTATCAGGACAGTTGCTCAAACGAAGCACGTTTGTTTGCCCCCAAGCTTTCAGTTCACGGCCCTGCTGCTTTTCGTTTTTCCTTTAGCTTCACTGGCTTCTCTTTTGGCCAGAGCGAAGCGAAATGTTGGTGCGTTTCTGTCATTATGTCTGTTTACAGCTTGGATGACCCCGGTGTGTGTTTATGAAAACACTCCTGGAGCTGTTTCCTTCCTGGTAGCAGCTTATTCTGCCGTTACAACAGTGAAAACGTTCAGTCGGCTAATATTAGGTCCCAGAAGCAACATGCCCACAGACTGTTGACAGTGTAAAGGCTGAAAGGAGTCAGATTTATATTTTTTCTGTCCATGATTTTTTTTTTTTTTGAAGGAAGCCGCTTTGATGACGAAAGGTGACTGGACCTTCTGGTCGTGCTTAAACACAGACATTAACACTAATAACGGTGCACACAAACACACGCCCTGTATTTGTTGCACACAGCCTCTGTGTGACCTGTACATGCAGGTTAATCACTGTTTGTCACCTTCAAAAACCAGATCCCTGAGCAGCTCAGTACAAATCGCTGCTTTAAGCCAAATTTATCTGTTAAATATGTTATTGAATGTGTTTTATAAAATGCATCAGACACTGTCAGGGATAAATCAATAAAAGCGGACTTCATTGCAGTCCCTGCTGATTTTACAGCCTATCAGCTTCTATCAGGATTGGCTTTTGTTGCCTAGAGATGTTTGAAAACTAAGAACTAATTAAAGAACAGGAAATTTAATCATTTGTTTAATTAAATCACAGGCGGGCGTCGGAGCTAAATGCCAACATGCTCACGGTAACATAGAATGTTACGATTTAACTTTTATTGCATTTGTCCATAAACTTCTAGCCCCATGTGGTTGTTGAACATTCATCCTCTGGGGATCATGAATATCTGCCCAAAGGTTCAGATCTTTTAGTCAAACCCGAAGTGTTGCAATGAGATCTCCACGCCTAGAGCCGTGCTGCTAGACCGGCTACATGTAACACAAGTTTGAATAAGGTTTGTGTTGACAATGAGTTAGTATCCGGTACAGGTTAATCCAGGAAGTTTGACACCCCTCACCTCTTCTGGGTTAAACTGGCTCTGCTAGGCCACGGCGAAACGTAGGAGTATTGTTTAGTTAGAGACCTTCACTTTCATTAGGAGGTTTTCTTCATCCATCAGCTCAGTGTTTCATGTTGAAATGTTGGTGGAATTTTATTCTTCTCGTACAAAAGTGTCTCAGGCCTTTTAAGTCGAGATTTTAGGATAAGAGAATAAGCCCCCCCCAAAAAAATCCATCTTTGCTGCCATGCTGGGTTCTTCTGTTTGATGCATTATGTCGTCTAGGCTGAACGATGCAGAAATGATGCTATTCAGGAATAAAGGGGTTTAAACTATAAACTGCATATGCTATATACTATAAAATACATGTGTGCGTTTAATATGACCTTACTACATGCTTGTTCATCTTTTAGAATATGGAGGATGTAACTCAGTGGTTAATGTAGGAGGCAGATGCCTTGTGTTTATCGCCAGCATTAACTTGGATGTTATAAAGGACAAACAAAGAATGCGACAACGTTAACCGTCTTTATTACGGGCTTGTTTCTTGGGTTTTTACGTTTTATACCTTTTGGTCGGTTGGGGAAGTCTTTGGTATTGGTATGCCTTTTTGACCTCTTCTGTCACAGCTGTTTGATTTTCTTCTGGTTTGTGCTCTTGTAACTTATGAGCAAAAAATGTGAACTACAGCAATCTTAAATTTAAACTCAGGCACATCTCAGTATGGAAGGAGATGTAAGGGTATGTTACTGCTGGGAATGCACAAGTACAAACCTGTGTGTGTGTGTGTGTGTGTGTGTGTGTGTGTGTGTGTGTGTGTGCCCAGGGTGGAACAGGAAATCTAATTTAACCTGAGTCACCGTCAGATCACAGCAGGGTGTGGGTGCTGACTAAGATCTTTAAAGGACAGTTATACTGCGATTTAGGTTTAAATTGTTTAACTGTTTTATGACGTGTCCCGCTGTTTCTTTACAGTGGAAGATACACTGCTTTCCATTTTTGTTCCCCTTTGTTCCCAGCTGCTTGAACGTTTGAGATAAATGCTGTTATAATATTACCATGCTTTGAGTAAAGATCAGCAGAAGCGTCTTGCTTAGTTTACTGTGTACTTTAAGGTTTTGGCAGCATCCTAAGGGACTTGTCTTCCATCTTGATTTAATTTCTTTTGGGAATCCACAGTTTCATAGCTTTCAGCTGAGAGTGAATATAAAATGTGGTAAAATTGCTTCTAAAATATGTCAAATGCCGTAATTTGGAAAATAAAAGTAAAACTTTGAAGCATTCGCATGCTGGAATTGGTATTGCCTCAAGCCATGTAAAACGCTGCAGAAGCTATATTTATTGGTTATATAATTACACTGGAGTCAACATAAAAGAAAATGCTTCCACTGTTTCACTTTCATTGAACTCCCTCACCCGCCTACAACTCCTGCAGTTTCACATTTCTGTGTTGAATTAAATTTCTTTCTTTGTGTGTCTGTCTCTCGTGTAGAGCCGTGTTAGGGCCCCTGCTGGACCTCCCTCCTCCTGCCCAGACTGTGATGGTGTTGGTGGACTCCCTGGATGTTGGATATGGGCTGGCTGAAGGAAATGAGAAGAGTGGCTCTATCGCAGAGCTTCTGGCAGCGAATCAACACCTGCTGCCTGGCTGGCTGCTGCTGGTCTGCTCCGTCCGTCGACACAGCAGGGCTGTGTGCAAGATGTTCTCAGGTATAACGAAACAGAGGCCGAACACACAGTTTTTAAAACGGACTGTACCAATCAACTGGTTTAACACTGTGAATGTAAACAACTGTCGCATGGTGTTTGTCAGTGGGAGACACAGAAACACAAGAATTACATTTACATTATAAGAGACTGGAAAAGTGTATGGCCATAAAAAAATCTTTCTTGTGTTGTAGATTTTCGTAGGCTCTGTCTGGACGATCTGCGAAAGCCCTCGCCAGTGCATGATGTGCAGCAGTACATCCTCTGCCGGCTGGATGAAGATGCAGCGCTCCGTCGTCAGCTCACCCCCGACACAGCTGACATGCTGAATATGCTGCACATCAAGAGTGGCGGCTGCTTTCTCTTCCTCGAGCGTGTCCTGGATGGGGTGGCAGCTGCACTGGTAGGTCTGCGGGAGATCCGCGACATCCCCGGAACTCTCAATGGACTTTACCTGTGGCTGTGCCAAAGGTTGTTCCCCCGGGGGCTCTTTGTCTACGTCAAGCCTCTCCTTAATGTGCTCTTAGCTACCCCAAGGCCACTCACACCTCAGCAGCTTTTTACAGCAGTCTGGACCCAAGACACCTTTCTGAGTTTTAAAGACTTTCAGGACAAGCTCCAAACCCTTTCTCCTCTCTTGATAGATGGTCCTGGTGGCGCCAAGCTACTTTTTCATGCCAGCTTTGCAGAGTGGCTAATGGATGTCAAGTACTGCACACAGAAGTACCTGTGTAGCAGAACAGAGGGTCACAGCATGCTTTCTATGGCTCTGACTCTGCAGGGACCTCACCTGGACATTGAAGACACTTGCCAGTTAGCGGCACATTTAGTTAGTTCAGGTCACCATAAGGAGAACCCCTCACTGTTGGCACTGTGGATGCTATGGGCAGATGTGCCTGCTCTTAGTCCCAGCTCCAGTTACGCCCTTGCCACAACGTTGTCTCAGCCTCCTGTTCCAGTCAGTCAAGCAGTCCATCAGCTGCTAATAAGGAGTGGTCTTCTCTCTGCCGCCTGTTTGTCAGATGAAGACACAAATGCTGGTGAAGGAACAAATTTACAACAGGCATTTCAAAGAGATGTGTCTCCGAAGCTTGATTCTACTAATGGACAGACTCTGCTTCTCAGTGCTGCCCAGGAAGGTTCTGCAAAAATAGTCGAACTCCTCCTGTCACATGGATCTGATGCACTAATCAGTGATCATCAGGGACAAACACCACTGACTTTAGCTTCCAGGCAGGGTCATGTGAAAGTGTTGGCGGTGCTCCTGAAATGGGCTAAAAGTCAAGAGAGAGAAAAGGCAGTGCGAATGATGGAGCATGTTGACAGCGAAGGCTGGACAGCACTGCGTTCTGCAGCTTGGGGAGGACATAAGGAGGCTGTACAGATTTTACTGGATGCAGGAGCAGATGTGGATGGATGCGATAGTGAGGGCCGGACTGCTCTCAGAGCCGCAGCATGGGGCGGTCACGAAGAAGTTGTTCTGACCCTGCTCAACTATGGGGCACAGGTTGACAGAGCTGACAGCAAAGGCCGCACACCACTTATTGCTGCTGCCTATATGGGACAATATGAAGTTGTGGAGATTTTGCTGGACCACAGTGCAGACGTTGACTTAGCTGATGATGATGGTCGCACCGCTTTGTCAGTCACTGCCCTCTGTGTCCCCACAGCAGCAGGGATCAAAGGTTATGGGGAGGTAGCGAGTCTGTTACTGGAACGTAGAGCTGATCCTGGACACAGAGACAATGATGGCATGACCCCACTCCTTCTTGCAGCTTATGAGGGCAATGATGATGTAGTTGAACTTTTGCTAGAAGCTGGTGCTGATGTAGATGAGACTGCGGGCCCAGATGGCAGCATCACTGCTGCAGCCGCTGTTACTCCCTTGCTGGCAGCTGCAGCAATGGGCCACATGAAAACAGTGTCCCGGCTGCTTTTCTGGGGAGCAGCTGTGGATGCCATTGATTGTGAAGGAAGGACTGCGCTCTGCTTAGCATCTGCCAGAGGCAGTGTTGAGGTGGTGCGTGCCCTGCTGGAGCGAGGCCTGGATGAGAACCACAGGGATGATCTCGGCTGGACCCCACTGCATGCTGGTGCATGTGAAGGCCACCGGGCAGTTTGTGCTGCTTTGACTGAGCAAGGCAGCATGGCACGTGTTGGAGAGATGGACATTGAAGGACGCACCCCTCTTATTTTGGCTGCCCAGGAAGGTCACTGGAGCACTGTCAGGTTATTGTTGGACAGACGGTCTCCCATTGACCACAGGGCATATGATGGACATTCTGCCTTGAGTGCTGCTCTTCTGGAGGGCCATGCTGAAGTTGCGGACCTACTTATGAGGCGAGGGGCTGATACCAACGTAAAGGATGCAGAGGGAAGGCCTCTGCTCTACCTCCTGGTCTTAGAGGGTCACCTTGACATGGCTACTCTCCTCATTGAGAAAGGGGGGGTTCCTCTGGAGTCCGAGACTCTGAGGGCCGCACAGCGCTCCATGTGGCTTCCTGGCAGGGATGCATAGAGATGGTAGATCTACTTTTAAAGCATGGGGCAAACCCCAATGCCCAGGATGCAGCTGGAAGACCACCAGTACATTCAGTGGCTTGGACGGGAAATGCTGAAGTAGGACATCGTCTCCTACAAGCCAGTGGAGTCAACATAGACCTTGCATGTCACCAGGGTGCAACAGCACTAAGCATTGCTGCCCAGGAGGGACATGCCAATATTGTTGCAATGCTTCTGGAAAGAGGTGCAAATCCCGATCACATGGATAAATATGGCCGAAGTCCAGTCAAAGTAGCTGGGAAACATGGGAACTTAAACATTGTCAGGCTCTTGGAGAGCTATGGAGCCAAGCCATACCTGGGCCTGTTGCCTAACTCTAGTACTGTCTCCCCTGCAAAACCCAACATGATCTTCTCCTCAGGCATCTCAGAGATTAACGGAGGTGACGTCACAGCTGCTACCTCCTCCTCGTCGGTCTCGTCTCCCGGCTCCACCGCAGAACGGTTCCACTCCATGCAGAGCTCCCAGACGTCCTCTACCTGCCACTCACTGGCCACTGTGCAGACCGTGCCAGCGGACAGCCTCAGCTTTATTCAGCAGATCCAGCAGCACTCACTGCCCCGCAGTCGTAGCCGTCCCTCCACCCTCCCACCACCGGGGAGCTCAGGCCAGGGCAGCCTCCGTGGAAGTAACCAGAGGCATCCCAAAGGCAGCCCTCCTCCCACTGTTTGCACAGTCACTGCCATGGTTCACAACTGTGAACTGCCTCAGAAAGGCTTTTCGTCTGGGCTTGAATATCAAGACAAAATGATTAAACTAAACTCAAACTTTAAAAAAACAGAAAGGACTACTTACGCCGGAGATAAATGGTACTCGGTCATGGCTTCCCTTGGCATAATGCCAGGCCAAGACAGTCCTGCAGTAGGTGCTAAAAACAGGGAGAGCCCCCCTTTGGGCTACCCGTACAGGCTACAGAGCCCACTTCAAGGAGAAGCTTGGGATTCTCCACCCCAGAAAAACATTTTATCACCCGCTTGCTACAGTTTTAGCCCCAGCCCACCTTGCAGTGCCTTGCCAGAGAATGTCATGGATGTTATGACCACCACAGACCCACAGCTGAATTTGAAACAGGCCATCAAACTGCAGTTTGAGGGTCCCACCAGTGCAGCCTTATACAAGCGAGAGACACCCCTGTGACGGATGTACAGATAAGAGACTAATGTTAGCGTTTGCTACGCTTTCCTCTCAAACTGTTTTTTCTTTTTTACTGTTACAGTACACGAGCAGGTGCCGAAACAGGTAATTAGGAGTAAATACAATAGTTCAGCACAATGGTAGAGAAAGTCATTCATCAAGCAAAACTGCCAAATATGCCCTGGTTCCAGCATCTCAAATGTTGCTGCTTGTCTTTTAATCCATTCGTCTTTATTTAGAAATATATTGTCATAGAGATTTCACATAAATCTCAGTTATTACAACAGCATCTTTTTTTTTAGGTGAAGACAGTTTTGCAGTTCAGGTAGAAAGTGGTTTTCACCACGTGGAATGACTTTCTGGGTTCAGATGAGAGAGGAAGCCATTTCTCTCTCCACCCCCTTCAGAAAATCAGAGGAACAACTAACTGAACAACATCAAAGCTGAGATTCCTGCCTTTCCATTGTTCGCGTGTGTGTGTGTGTGTGTGTGTGTGTGGAGCAGGGCACACACACACACACACACACACACACACACACACAGCTGTTGCAAAGCACAAATATGTCCATTTTCAGTTTGTACTTCATTTCCAGTTGTAATCTTCTGAAGTCTTTTTGTTATTTTATTTTAATTTATTCTGCCCTATAGGATTAAGATTAGATATGTATAGATCAAAAATACAGCTCTAAAGTAAAAAACACTAACTGTTATAAAATGCAAATGTTTTAGACTCTTTGATTTCTGTCCCCAGTGCCAAGCAGTAAACCACCATGTTTGAAGAGCTTTACGTTTGTGGCCTTGATCCTTATTGAAGCCTTTGATAATTACTATCAACTGTCCTGCATCTCCCATGTGTCAACCAAAAGCATTTAGCTGAGAAACAAGCCGACCAAAGTGTGACCCAGCGCTGTGGGATATAAACCGTAAGAGGCGACCAATTTAGTGAACTTACTTGGCTTGCTCAAAGTGTGTCTGTGAGCAAGCAGGAAGGAAAATCAAAATTGGACCGTAAAAACCGAGGGAGGATGTGGGAGGGGGGGAGGGGTTGTTAAATCCAAACCTGTATGTGGCCTCAAGAAATGTCTATTTCATGACTTTTCATTGGATAATATTTAATTACATCCATTAATTAAAATGGCAAACTGTGGCATAAACCTGCCTCCCTCTTCTCTGTCGTCTTTTCTGGTGCATGTGTACGTAGGTGTGCGCTCGCATTGTGTTTCGTGCACTTTCAAACTAAAGGTCATACGTAACTTCTGATGTGGTGGCATCACGCAGAGATGAAAGTCTGGCTGTAGGCTGATGGTGGCCAGCTGGGATTTTAAAACCAAGCACTATTTTAAACCTGGGGTTGGGGGTGGGGGGACTGCACACAGGTCCACCAGTTTTTGTCATATATTCAGTTCCCGTAGACATTTTGCCATCTGCGCTGCATTAATGAACTGCATCCCCCTTTGTTTCCTTGCATTATAGAAATCACAGGTGTGCTTGATTTGATGACTCTCGTGTTAAACACGTGCTCCCATCGAGTAGTGAAAGCTCCGCTCTCTTATTTAGTGCTTACAAAGTGTGCAAAGCCTCTCTGTTTCTCGATGACATGTTCAAACTGTGTGTTTTCCAAGGGTCGTAAATCAAAGACAAAATGTTACTTATGGTGGGAAGGTGAAAGAACTATCATTATAGCAATTAAATATAATTAATTTGTATTTATGTTCATTGAATGAATGAATTTTTTAGTAGTTGCAACTAGGAAGATTGTCTCTACAAAGGGGAGAGTTTTACATTTAAACCTATAATTACATGTTCATGACTATATGGAGTTATCAAAATTAAAATATTTAGCATTTCTTACACTTAAACACTTGAAACACATTGTTAATATATAGTTTATTTGTTATTTGTGCTACATGTGACTGTGTGCAACCATTATTTTTATATGTGGTACTAGTGGAAACAGATTTAGCTTCTAATATGGATGGAAACCCTTGGAATGGAACAAAGAACACAATAGAACACAGATGGTGGGACCACAACAAAACCCTTTCGCATGCAGACGCCTGCACAAACGAACATTTCCAGAGAACTGAAGTGAAGTGCTGCTGTTTGTTCCACTGAAATCCCGGCTGAGCTTGTAAAGCCGTACGTTGGCGTTTCAGCCAACTGCATTTTCAGTGGTTGGAAAGTGTCTGCTTTGTGTGGCAGGATGTGGAGGCAAGGTGTACTTCACTTAATAACGCCATAATCGGCACCAAGAAAAAGTGCTGCCTGCTTGTATGCATAGGCGAGTCAAGAACAAGTGTGGAAGGTCAGCAGCAGCTTTCAACCACTCGGTGTCTCTTCAGTCTCTGAGTAAAAAAAAAAAAACCTCAGTCCACCACAGTATAAGTGCAACATGAAAGTTGTTTGGGAAAATGGGTTTGCATAATATTAATGAAAGAGATCACATGCCCTCCTCTGCAGATATGATCTTACACACGTGGACTCCGAAACAACAACACAACAGGAGCTGGTGGAAATTCAGTTGACTCTTTAGAGACTCTCATATTTTGCAAATACTTTACTGTTAATAATGTGGTGAATGTGCTTGCGTCTTGTGCGTAGGAGCCCAGTCATTTCCATAATTCTACCTCCACAGCTCAAGTGTGAATTAAAGCTACAGCATCAATGAATACCACGAGATGTTCTTATATAAATGTGTTAGGCGGCCTGCTGGCTCAATGGGTACAGCAGCTGGACGGTGTACAACCGGGCAGCAGCAAATCCCGGCCCACCCACCAGGTGCGTCCCTGACTGAGACACCCAGCACAATTTCATTGTAAGAGGTATGTGCAAATGTGCTCACTGACGAATAAATCTTCTTCTTCACCTGTAATGAAAACAAAGCCTGATTTGGCTTTGGTGCTGGTTCAATAATGATTTTTTTAGACTATTTTTCATTATTTGAGTTGACTATGAGAAATAGAAGAGTGCTGCCGCTCTTCACGGCATCATTACTTTTGGACTCATTCTCCAGCAGAGCTCCCTGGTGAAGTGAACGGTGGGTTAGAGGCTCGGTGACCTGGGAAAAGGGGTTAGTTCACCGAGGAACCGGAAATCTGGATGTCAGACCAGCTGCCTGGGAAACAAGAAGGCTGGCTGACCAGAGAACAATGGAGAAACAGGATAGTTCATCAGCTTTAGGAAACAGCTGATGGGAAGCGGGTCCGCTGAGATGGAAACAGGAAGATTTCCTCCGCAGAGAGGGAGATGCAGGTCACGGAGAAAAGACATTCTGCATGTCCAAGATGCCTGATAAAAGCGAGGACTGAAGGACTGAAGTCCAGGCGTTGGAGGCACAAATGAAATGTCTCTTTAGGAACATCTAGTGGCAGTTGCAGCCTAATGCAACTCTGGGCCTTGTCTGCGTGTCCTGAAAGAGTTTCCTCTGATGGATTGATCACTGATGCTTTTATGTCCTAGTTATTCTAGTAAGTGATTTTGCATCCTTTTGTTGTTATTGTGCATCTCCATGGTAAAATCTTGCCTCGCTGTGTTGTTATTTTAACTGACTGAAGAAATATGAAGAATCACTTCATACCTCTCAGGCTGTCATAGGCCTGTCCCCGCTCAACCCATTCACTAATCCGTCCATGCTTGGATCTTTTAAAACTGCCTTGACTTGACTAAAGCTTTAGCAGATCAGTGGCAGCTCTGTTTTTTGTGTGAGTGAGCGTCGACATCTTTTTGAACTTTACTAAACTGCGCTTCCGAGGAGCCTGTGAGCTATTTTGTACATCAGACTGTTTAACTTATCTGAGCTAAACCAGATGATGCAAAAAAAAAAAACATTATTGTAAATTTAATCTTCTTTTACAGCAACTGAATGTCCATAAGTCCAGCTATGTAATTTTTTAATCATTGTGGTTCTGTAGAGGCGAAATTTAACATTGGAGTTAATTTAACTGTGGATTTTTTGGTTGAAATTACTGTATGAACCGTGGAACTCCGAAACATTTGGACAGATTTAGAGGAATAATTCTTTATCGTCACTCATTAATGAAACTCATTAATGACTCACTGAAAACGCTCTTTAAACTATCTCTTCGGCGGCAACTTGCTCTTGTTTACCTTCACTTTTGCCTTGAGCAAGTAAGTGAAATCCAGGCTCGACTGGATTCAGGTCACGTGATTCACCGAGCCAGTGCAAGGAATTCGAGGGAGGGCAAAGAAAACTTGCTCCGGGGTGCACATGATCCGAAACTGCAGTCACTTCAAGACAAGTCTCTGTCTGTCCCCACACAGAGGGTTTTCACCGGCAGAGCCCACTGATCCGCTTCCGTCTCTCTCTCCAAACCGTGATCTTTTATTGGTAGCGTGGAGACAAAGGTTCTCAGTGGGGGTGCGATATCGTGGCTGTGTTGGCGGGTTCTGGTAACCAGATATTCATTGATGAAGCCACAGTATTTAGATGATAAGGCAAATATATATAATCTAACTCGAACACTTGGGTTCTGTAGCCGTATCACCTTTTGGCAGCAGTTTACTGTGCATTAATAATCGGACGTTATCAAGCTTCCATACAAAGAACAAAAAAATTGGCTTTTCTCAAAATCATTTTCATTCAGCACAAAATATTTTGCAACAGACTGTGTCATTGTCATGTTCTGCTGGGGAATCACAGCATGTCTTCAAGCTGTGAAGCTGGAGGCAAGTGAAAAACTGGTGATTAACAGCTGTCTTTAAGTCTGGGGGGGTTGTGTGGTTAGGAGTTGGATCTGTGAGGACGTTGGTATGAATCTGTCAGATGTGAAGGGAAAATGACTTAAAATACAAACAAAGCTCTGATCTTTTTTTTTTTCACTTGGCAACAGATATGTGAAAGTGGGTGGTGTTAGACAGAAGAGATACCTATGCCTCACTTCTTTGTGTGTTTGAGTTATTATTTTTCATTGTTGAATATTAATTTCTCTCTAGCTGGGGTTGTTGTTTCATTAAGGGAACGTATAGGAAGTTATAGTAAGCTATAGGAAGGCATCATTCTCTTGCAGCCAATTAATTTTACTTGTCACCCAGTTAAATAGAGTGTAGAGAATGTGCTGTAAGCATTGTAATACAAGCTCATGTGTATCTGTAAGGCACAATTATCAGAGTCCTGGCCAAAAATCGACAAGTACATCATGAAGATTGATAGTTGATACAAATCAGGAAATGGAACAAAAATGGCACATGTATAAATCCTGTTACTACTGCAGGTTATCAAGTTGAAAAAGCCAGGTTTCCTCCTTCAGAGGACTTTCAGGGATCTTGGTGGCCTCTCTCACTGGTGTCACTCGTTTTTTTAGGGTCACCTGCTCTGGGCAGATCTAAGCATGTGCCACATCACAACCATTTGTAATGGACGGATTTATCCATGAAGCTGTATCCAGTAGGACCAGCAGCAAATATTGGCACAGGTAATATTTCGAAAGGGTTTAGTGAGATATTCAGTGATCTGGAAACGTTCTTGAACTTAAACCTGACTCGTGCTTCTGAAAAATCTTTTTGCAGTGTTCCTTATATTTATAGTGTTTAGGCCAGGACCTGTAATTCGACCTTCCAGATACAAATATAATTATACTACAATCCAACAAATCTTCACTGCATTTCCATATAAGAAACTGTTTGAATTCTAAAACCAACTAGCTGCACCAGTTAAGATTTAGGTGAGTTAGTTTAAGTTAATCTTTAGGCATACTAATACATTTATGTTTTATATTTTAAAATAATTTGAATTACTTTGTAGAGATATAATTTCACCATGACAAATTTAGTTTGTTATTTTTGGTTTTTAAAAAAACATATTTATTGTGAGAAGGTATGTCAGTCCTAAGACAAATCTCCCAAAATTAAAACATCGCCTGGTGGCTGAAAACATTTGGTGACCAAGTGTTAATAAACTGGACAAGAGTAGTGCAATGCAAATTTTAATAAATACAAGTTGAAAACTTCTTTGATGACACTGTAATATCAACAAATTCATTTTTTCAAATAGTCCTTAATGTATTTAAAAGATGTACAGCATACATTATATGTTATGCTATAGTGAAAGACAGGAAGTGTTGTAGTGTTAGAAACTGATATTAAGTATTAGATTTATGACATATTAGAAAAAAATCTAATCAGATGAAGAAAATCAAATCTATCTATCAACATAAATAGACAACATAACCAACAACAGCCAACAACCCACCTTTTTAAATGTACATTATAAATACATTTTTAAGGAATAAATCTATTTTTAATTTCGAATGACCTAATAATTTCTTTTTTTCTATGCTCATGGAAACAAAAATACTAGATGAAACCAGCAGCTTGTCTTTTTGGCTCACGCCCACAACTGCACATGTTAAGATATCAACTCTGTATATGACTGAATCTAAGCGCACGAGAGCACTGGAGCATTTGGATGTAAACCAAGTGGTAAAAAAGCAAGTGAGTGTAGCAGTCCTGCAATTCTACATTAACAGAAAAAATATACAAAAGTCACGTACGTCTTTGACTGAATGTAGTAGTGACTGTGAAGAATGTTTTCTGTCATTGTGTAAATATGTGTAAATTCATAAAGATCTAAGTGGTATTTAAGTCTACTGCAAATATAGCTTACTTGCGTATTCGACTTCAAACCTCTGCTAAATCCCGAATACGTAATGGCCTCCTGAATTAAACATCTGCAACAAGCAGACACGTTTCACCAGAATGAATTTGGATGGTTTCAGTGCAGATGATTCACCCACTCTGTACTTTCTGGCATCAGTAGATCCATGTGTTAAATACAGAAAATCCATCAAAGAGCGGTGAAGATGCTGCTGGTAAAAGAAGGGAGTGGGAGGACTGAGAGAAGCCACTAAGCTCCACTTGTTGTTAGTGAAGATCAGTGACAACGTGAGAAAATGTAAGGTTTGCAGGAACTGCTGAAGCCAAATGTGACAAGATTCAGACGAAAAACTCCAACCCCATGTTCAACACACCAAAATAAAGGATCAACACTGAAGAGGAGACTAATCACCGTCAAACCATTCAAATGTCCCTGTTAACTGGAAGAAAAACACGCCGGGTAGGAGCTGATTGTTCACCTTGCCAGTTTTTTTTAAGCAATGACTCTTTTCATTCCTGAGCTGCTCTGTATTCGTAAATTTTAATGCAGTGGTTCATGCTGTCTGACACAGCTACTTGGCCCTCAGGTAGGAGTGTCAGGCCACGTGGACTACTCAACCCCTGGGTTACTATGGGCCACCCTACTCCCTCTGCTGGGTATAAAAGGACTCTGTGCTGCTCCCCCCAGTCGGCCACTAGCACGTTACCATCAGTATCTATACAGATACCCCAGGGGCAGGCCAGGATGGGTCCCATACTAGCACACACACCAAGAACTCTCACTGTGTTCCAGCCTGGCTCCAGAACTTTGATGCAAGGCACGCGACCTGTTTCATTGCCTCTTTCGGAAACAGCGACCATGCCCGAGGTCGAACAAGCTGCTACTAAGTAGGGGCGGTGAAATCCAGTCACCACTGTGCGCTCAAGGCGAGAGCCTGTCTTTGGGTCAAGCTTTAGTGCAATGAGGGTACCTTTACGAATATCGGCTATCAAGAAGTCATCCAGCCTGGTTACCGTCACACCCCTTGGAGCCTCAAGGTCATCTTTTCTAGAGCCTGAACCTGACCCTCCAAAGGTCTGCAGCAGGCGACCGTGCCGGCTGAACACAAGCAGGGCTCTCTCTGCTGCACAGCTTAGTGCAATCAGACCCTTAGCATTTACAGCAATGTCAAAGTAGTTCCGACATCGTCTGGCAGAGCCATCAGAAGTTGGGGAGGTCACTTGCTGGAGGACATTGCCCCGAGGGTCAGTCACCTGTATGAAAGTTTTAATTAAAATTTTATGTAATTGATGAGTTTATGTGCTATAGTTGATACAGTTTGGATGTTGTGTCTGAAAGACATTAATAAGAACACATACCTGGACGCGTGCATTTCCGCAGTCCACTATAAAAAGTTGGCCCTGTGGCGTTGCATGGATACCACTCGGCAACGTGAAGTCAGCCCGACCTGAACCCTGCTTCCCAAACTGTCTGATCAGATGAACACCTCTGGGGTTAAACACTGCCATGTCTCCCTCCTCTTCCAACTCCACCAGGGCTGGCTGTCTTCTCTCTCCTCGTCCTCTCTTTGGCTCTGGGGAGGAACCATCTAACACAGACATTGAAAATGACCTAGCCACATAGGATTGTTTTGAGCCAGCCACTGGGATTTCTTTCTGTGGCTGGTGCAGAACACCATGACCTCTATATGAAGGGCATGACATGACATGTCCCATGTCAGGGACCCTGGTCCCCCTGCTGAGAGTTGGTGAGGTTGATAAGGAGCTTGACATTGAGTTGAAGTTGCTATACTTCCCACTCCAGACTCCAATGTGGTCATTTGTCCCACTGCTGAACAAATGGTGGGCCTTGTGTGTCAAGTCCACTGCAGACTTTGATCGACGGCCGTTGTAGTTTAGAGAACCTCTGCTCATACTGTAGTCATGGGATGGGCTAATAATGAAAGTATAGCTGGAGTCAAGACTGTCTGTTGGGGATGGAGCTCGGCCAGAGTCACCCAGCGTCGCCAAAGATTGTTCATCGGAAGATTGGCTGAGGTGAGAGTGAAAGCAGCCTCTGGAAGAAAGATCAAGGCAACTCTGGCTGGTGAGGGGCTCTCTGTGAGTCATCCTGGTAGATGCACTTGTATTGTGTGTTAAAAATCTACTGTTGGAATCTTGACTCAATTTTCTTTTATCTTCTTTGTGACTTTCTAAAATCGGCACACTATGGTTCCGCTTTCGGTCAGGTGTCGGAGAAAGTTTCCTACTACAGGCCACACTAAGTGACTGTCTCTGGTTCCTGGGTGAGTAGTGAGAAGTGTTACTATTGATCTTGTGCTCCTTGCCTTCAATATCCATGTGTTCTTGTGTGGTAGGGACAGCCAGAAATACATCCTCTCCCTGTGGCTTAAACGAAGGTGATTCCATGTCATCATCTTGGGATAATTCCCACTCAGACTGTTCACACTTCGGAAGCCAGCTGTATATTTTTTTTGAGGACATTTTTTGTTTCTCCTCTGATTCCAGGTCACTCCGGGTAGAGAGGCTAATCTTTTTGATGACCCTGCCTGTTGATGAGGTCCACCCATGTCCTAGGTTGTTTTTCTGTCCTCTGGCATTTTGATGAGTTGTGTCTGTTTGTGTCTCCCGTGAATGGAGAGCACACATCTGCCCCTGTGGTCCACAACCTCCAACATGTAAGCACAGGTTCTGCTCTTGTACACGGATATCTCCAAACGAGACAGTGTTAGGCTGGGAGCTAGGCTTGAAGTTCACTTTCTTGAGGGAAACAGATATTTCCCACTGTTGGAGAAACTCTGTGACCTCCTTCAGAAGCAGGTTCTGGTTGGGTCCAATCTGATCCTGACCTGACTGCTCACCCATTTCTTGGATCTGCTGCTGAAGCTGAATGAGCTTGTTGAGCCTTTGGTCTAACAGGGACTGACTAACCCGGGCTGCTGCTGTGTTTTCCCTCTGGACCTGCTCCAGTCGCTGCTGAGTGTCCCGATGGTCCTGCTCTACCCTCTCCAGAAGGCGTCGCTCTTCTCTGTGTGCTCCCAGGACGGCCCGCTCCACACCTCGTTTCACAGATTCAATCTCATTTGTATGACGCTCCTGTAGCCTATGTAGCTCAGCCTCTGCTTGGGCAAGGTCACACAGGGCTTGTGTTGCCCAGCACGGGAGGGAGTGAGACAGGGGGGCAGGCGAAGGGTCGTCTTGGATAGGGGGGGTAGGACTGTTACCGAAAGGATTTTCCTCAAACATCATTCTTTGTCTTTATTTCCGTTTTCAGAAAACTATATGAATTCCTACAGAAGGACAAAAAAAAGAACAGGGAAAATATACACACATATAAAAGACAAAATTATGAACAGAATAAATACACAATGAACTCCAAAAAACTAGGTGAGTGATAACTGAAATTGAATGCCAAAATACTGCAACCAATGAAAAATATGATTGTCTTATTTGCACTGAAGCTTTGCTGTGAATTAACAACACATGTACTTGTGCAGAATCCCACACATTTTTCAACCGAAAGTATTAGAAAAGATATTTCTCTAATACTGTATAAAATCATCATGGCATGTAAACAAATATATATAAAATTATGAATTGATTATTTTTTACAATGTATGTTTGAAGTCCAAATGTCCAAATGTGTGAAGTCCAAAATGTTTGTATACAGGGTTTAATTTGTTTAAGGGCATCTCATTTCATTTCATTTCACGAGGATTTATTTCGAGTCTTGACGATAAATGAGCATTTACTGTTCATATAATTGAATCACTGTACAATTTACAGTCAGTTTTGTGATGCTTAATAATAATAATAATCATAATAATAATAATATCCTTTAAAGAGACCGAAAGGGAGCAGGCTGAAGCCAAAGCTTGTTCATAACCCTGCCCCTGTGATCATTTACACACTTACTGTTCTAAATCCCAAATAATAAAGACAAAAAGTAAAATATATCTAGTAGTTCTTCATCCTCAAGTTCACCCTTCTGACTGAAACACATCTGCTTTTCAAATTTGTTCTAGCTCTAGTTTTCTTGAACATAAAAGCTCTTTTGAAATTATAACAACTCTCTCTCTTGAAATCTATTTTGTATGTTCTTTGGTTGCATTTTTTTACTTGCTTTATATAATATTTGAACATGTGCAAAAATAAAAATGTACTGGGTCAAAACCTACACACGACCAAATCAGTGGTGCTGACGTCTTTTAATTTGCAAAGCCCAAGGCCTCCCAACTTCCTGTTAGTCATCATGATTGACTACAGCTTGTGGAGGGTTTGTTTGTTTGCTGGCCCTCATTTGAGTGAATAGCACACAGGGGAACAGAAAGAAGCTCAATGCAGATCTGAGAAAGAACATGGCAGATTTAAGCAGGTCAGGAATGTTTCTAAGAGTAATTCCTAAAAAAACTACAGAGTCGAATTGGCTTAGATGTTTGGGAACAACCAAGGAAACCTCACAGCACAAGTTTCCAATGAACTGGATACCGCTAGAATGTCGGTTCGACTGCTGTCCAGGAACCAAGACCCTGTCTCGTAATCAGCACCTTGGTGGGTGGAGATGAAGATTAAGCGGTTTGGCTTCAATGACCAGAGGTATGTTGGGTTGGTGCCACTGAACCTTCTGCATTGCATAGAGCAGGTTGGATCCTGGGGAAAAAAAAGACCACGTCCCAATTCTTCAAAATAACCTCGAACTACTGGATCAGTTAGATGGTTGTAAAGGGTAAAGCAGGATTACATGAAGCTTTCGGAAGGGCTTTTTCCCAGAGTCCTGGCCCAAACCCTAGAAATGCAGCCAAAACGTGTCTGCTAAAGCTGAAACAAACCCACCAACCAACCAAACCTCTGCTGGTGTCAGAAAGTCCTAAACTAATTAAAATTCTGAACCAGATTTTTGGGGTTTTCTTTTTTAAACATGTATGTTGTAGAATTATTCTTCTCAACCTAAAAAAAGCTGATAATTTACAGCCTGAAGATGTGAGCATGTAAACTTTCGTTTGCAATTGTAGGTAAAGCAGTGAGTCACCTAATATTGGTATCAACAGATCCATTTAATGCAAATGCTGGTGTTTTATCTGTTTATTATCCAGACAGGCTTCAAATGTCAAACCGTTTGCACGACTCCTATTCTCAGGTTGAACTGTGTCTTCAGACTGGGACCTGAACATTCTTTTGAAGCTGTAGAGTAACTCAGTGTGTGACTATTGTCTGGCGTAGCTGTGCTGACCACGGTGGCAGTGACACTCAAATCTGAGGCATTTCACTAAAAAAAAGAGACGATCATCATATATGATTTACTGTGAGTAAAGGTGTGACAGCCGGTCAAAAAAACAAACGCTTATTTATTTTTTAAACCAGTTAATTTTTTGTAATTTTTTTTTTGCTGCTCGTAGAAAGGTCATAGAGTGGGGAAGGAGGGTCGTAAGACAGACGAGGCTGTGGGCACAAAGAACTAGCGTAGAGGTGGAGGAACGTTTTAGAGTTTTGCACACAGAAATCTATTAGCATTTGAAATGGTGGCAGACAGCCAGCAGCATCCAGAGCGAGGGCGAGAGTGGGAGGTACAGAGGCAGCCCGGGTGTCAGCGCAACAATACTTTTCAACTCCCCAGCTCTGCAAATAGAGCCCGCTTTGATATTTTATTCATGAGCAGAACAAAGTGATGTAGAGAAACGGCGATGAAAGACGTCTGTCCTCTGGGTGATGTGTTGTGATGATACTGGAACTCCAGGGAATCATCGTGTAACAAAAAGAAAGTTTCATTTTTGCTGGGAATAGATTGGGGAAATGTATGGCCAGAAATTATTGTCACCAGTGGTGTGGATGCCAGTCCGATGCATAAATTCTGCGTTGTGCTTTTTGCTAATTGGTTTGAGCAAGTATTTCTACAGTTGATAAAAAGCTTAATAATTAAGCATTTCACACAATTACAATGACATTTCTACTAATTAATTCATTTTTGAACAGAGAAAACATAAACTTAAATTAACTTTTTCTAACTTACATATTTGAATTTGCCTTTTTTTAAATACACATGGACCCACCCACACGACTGCTGAGGGCTTGTGTCAAAGTCAACATATTATACATGTACATACACCGATCAGCCACAACAATAATGCCACCTGGTTGTTTTAATATAAAACTGTGATCTGCTTTTTAAAAACGCATTATGAGCTGTATCATTGTCTTTAAGTTCAAATCAGCTTTACCTTTTACCAACAGTGAGCTATGATCTTTATTACCTACTGCACAGAATTGCCATAGTTACCATAAAACACTCTGTTTTCTTAGTGGAGTACTTTTACTTTTGTACATAAAAAGCCGACATCTGCTTAGTACTTGAAGAAATCATTTGAAGGACGACTTGTAGAGAATTTATTAGGCTCATACTTGCACTTTTACATGCGTATTGAGTTTATGTAGATATGTTAAGTATTTAGCAAATGAACAGCATTTGTTTAATGATGACGGCCTCTTGAGTTGGGGGTCTTAATTATGATGTTCAACCCTGTGGTGATATGACACCACTCCAACAAAAACACGTTGGTCGTTATTTGTCGTGTACTAATAACTTGTGTTAGTGTTAACGTTGTTTTTTACTTTTAATATTAGCCTTGTTCCTGTTAAAGTTTATAACCAGTGTGATTTGAAAATGTGTTATTGTTTTACTTGTTAGAGACGAATAAGCAACTGCTGAAATCCTGAGAAGTTTCGATTTTACCTCGTTAGCTTTGTCATCGCAAAATGAATAATAATGTGTTGTTATTAGCAGTTGACCCTGTTATGTCACGGACTTGTCAGATAATAACTGTTTCCATGTGAAAGCCGTAGAGCTTTTTATTTAAAAACCACATTAATGAGTCACATTGTTGCACTGCTCCTTAATGCTCACGGACCCACACACTGGAGTTTATTTGACCTCAGTCCCACATACTCTGAGCTGCTGGTTTAAAATCCATTAATGTATTAGTCCACAAATGAAAAGTCCCCAACAAATGCATGACTTACTTTTGTTTGAATAATATAAAAACTGCAGTGTCCATCTGACTGAGCTATTAAAATGTAACTATAAACTCTGTAAACTGAAGAAATGGAGAAATTGATCTTTTTGAGATTAAGAGACACAGAGTGGATGAGGAAGTCTGAAACTACTGAGAGACAGACTTAATAATAATAATAATAAAGGTTTGTAAGTGGTCTTCAAGTTACGGGACACATTAATATTTAAACATACTAAAAGAAATTATTTTCAGTTGCAACCGAGAATTCAAAGTAATGAATGTAGAACATTTACTTACTATGGATTTTTCTTCATTCCACTTGTTCTGAAGGAATGAAGTGGTTCTTCGAGCAGCGCTGCTACTGAACTTACTGCAGATGAACGTACGTGCGTGAGCCACTGGGCCAGTCTCATCTCCATGTGTCACGGACCCGGTTTCCACGCATTACCAAACTAAATTATGGATGAGTAGGATCCAGTTGCTCATGTTTCAGTGCTCAGTTTGAATAAGTTGGGTCATGTCGATCTCAAAGGTTTTACATCAGAACTAAGACTGGCTGAACTATGAAAATTTAAATACAATGTACTTTATTAGAAAACATTTAATTTTTATTTAGTAGAAGATGAATTAAAACCACACATTTATTGTTTCTTACCTTCAGTGACATACCAGTGTCGCTATGACCCCCCCCCCTTCTCACTCACTTTAACCATCAGCCCCGTCCTCTCTCCCTTCTTGTTGACTGTTGCTAGGAGACTGCCAAGCCAACTCCAGTTCCCAGTCTGAATGCAAACTCAGAAGCGTTTATTTCTAATTATCAAATCGTTTGAAATGGCTGTAAACTTGTTTCAGGTTTGTGCTCATGTGCAGTGTTTCTCTCTCTTCATAGGTGACGGGAAGCTGCTGTCTTCTTCATCATCAATGGGAACCGACAGAAACCTGACGTGAAGGTGTCACTTCAAGGTGTCTTCAGTTGTTAATCAGCGGAGGTAGTATTACTACACAATAACTAAAGAAATGAAATGAGGCTTGTCATTTTTTAGGTCAATACTTAACTTCTTTTTACTAATTAAATGTCTTTGCAAAGAATCAAAGTATTTTACTCTCAATTCTGATATTATCCAGGATTTTAACTAGCCTCCTTTGACATATTTTACAATGTTGCAATAGCAACAATAAATTCCATAGCCTGTGAATTCTGCACAACCTTGAAAATTAAAACTTAAGAACATTGTAACATGCATCACGACCTTTTAGAAAAGGTGTGTGAAATCAAGCACTTGAGGCCACCATAAGTAAACCATTAGTGAAATTAAAGGGGGGAAAGATTAATGCATGTCTGATGCTGGTACTGATAACAGGTCAGATCATCTCTGCTCCATCCACAGAGGGTTTAAAATTAATATTCAGAGCACAACACAGTTGTCCACTTCTCGGGTTAAGCGCACCCTCAGAAAAGGTGACTCTGCTTTTGGAGTCATGTCAGTAAAGTTTTAACTTTCATTTATTGATGCAGCAAAAAGGCATAAAACAAATTATTATTATTATTTTTTTTAGAGGTGTGTCTGAGGCCATGAAGTAATTTCCACGACAGGATCGTTTCTATTTTTTAACGCAGTGCCACCTGAGGCTCAAACAGTCGCAACCAGTAGTTTTCAGCCCCACGTGCAGAGTTTTCCACAGACGTTCTACATCTATTGTTGATATTGAAGTGAATAGTGAATCTCATCCCATCCATACTTGTGTAAGACTCAGGGCTGCTCTTTCATAACCATTTATATTGAGCCCAGTATTCATGTGTTTGGGTTTTGTTTTGTTTTTTTTTTTCCTTCATATTTTCTTACTAAACACCTAATCTCTCCTCGCTGGACTACAGCCCAAAGTAAGAACATGAACAACCTGAAAGGTCAAAGGTACTTATTGGATGAAGCCAGAAAGTTTGGGAACCCCCGTCTTATCAACACAGACTAACAATTTCATCACAGAGTGGAGCTCAGACAACAAAAAGACACCAGGACAAAGGTGATATTGCTAGGCAAAGAATTTATAAATTAATAAAAACATTCCCTTTGTAGTGTTCTTCTGACAGTTCTTTCCCACTTTGTATTTTTGTCCTTTTTCTGATGATTTCAAAATATAGAAAAATATTTGACAACATTCATCATTACATTACTTTAGCATGATTTTCATTCTGTCCTGTTGGTTATTTCACATACCTCTGCATTTCTGACCCATCACTTTTTACAGTATTTACACATTAAATCAGCAAACACCATCTTTTCAGCCTCAAACAGGGGACATTGGCGCATGGTTTGCATAGATCACTGGGGAGATATGTTAAGAGTGAAAATCTTTTCAAAGCAAAAGTGAGGAAAAAAAAAAACTGTACGTGCTGTACATCCCGTGATAAACATTTTAAATCAATACATGAAATTAAAAAAACCATCAAAAATGGCACAACGTGTAGATGATCTGTGAATAAAATCAGAAAAGAAACTTGGATTTTTTTAGATGAACTGTGTGCAACCAAGAACAGTTTGACATGTTATATTCATACAGTCACAATTACTAAACGTTCACACATTTGCCATCCTCCATAACACGCTGCAAAACTTTCTAGTGTTCCTGGTTGTGATTTGAAACGATGCATTTTAACCACATTTGAGTTTTGCTGGGTCAATCGAGCAGCCAATCATAACCCACCGTTTGACTTATACTTACAATTTAATCAAAAGTCACTGAGAGGTGAACATTTTAGCTTACAACATGGTTGCATGTATTCTTTAATATACAAATCAGAAATTCAACACTTAACATGCATTGAGTCTAACCAAACAACAAAAAAAGTCAGTTTTCCCCGTTTCTATTTTTAACAGACAAATTGTAGTGTTCAACTGTAAAAAAAAAAAAACAAGTCTGACACTAAACACAATTTTCTAAAGCTTAACTTTGGATTTACTGCCCGCGACCATCGTTGTCAGTTAGGAGTCAAATAGAATCTAAATGTGATGAAACGCGTATAAATTGCAGTCTGAGTAGAGCTGAGCTGAGGTCACAAACATATGAAACCATTTTTTAAAAGTGTTTCTTAATTAGATTGTGTCATTTTATTAAGGTAAGTTTTTTCTTAGTACTTTTTGGTGGCCAATAGACAAACTAATGATTATACTGCGTTATCGCTGCACTGTTGAAAATCAAAATCCCTTTACAACATACAAACTTAAATCAGTTTGTGTTTTTAACAGGTTGTCCCCCGCTCACGTTCCTTACCGGTGTTCTACATAGAGGCCAGAGGAAGCTGATCCTTCTTGAGGAGCATCAACATCCATACAGTCAGGTAATCTATAACTCTAACCATGAATCCTTCATTAGATCATTTTCAAAGCTCTGTTTACAGTCTATCATCTGACAACTCCAGGAAGTACTAATGCCTTAGAAAAAAAGTCACTTTATTACAAATGTCACGTCTATTTCTGTGTATTTATACAAATGAATGCAAACTGTGAGCTGTGAAAAAATGACTGTGGGAAGTGTCGACAGAGTATATAGGCTTTAGATTTAGAATTACGAAGAATTTCTATTTTTTCAAACCAGGATGATCCTAAAAACGTATTATTTTGAGTACAAGTTTGTTAATATTTCCCTTGCATTTGGCTATTTTCACTGTTGGCTGTGTTATGTTTAGTATTGGTATCTTTTTGTGGGGTTATCTGAAAGCACTTTGAACATTTAAAAAATTGCTTTGTGAAACCTTGCGATTGCTTAAACACAGTAACAGCTGTCTGAGAGATTGTCTTTGGTGTCCATGAATGCATCACAGAAAACTGCTTAGCTGCAATGTGACCACGTAGTAATAATAATAATAATAATAATAATAGTACTTAGAAAGTGAGCACTTACCATCATGCTCAAAACATGACTCATCTTTACAATAAGTGTTTGTAAAAACTGGTTAGTTAAAAACTACAATCTTGTGTAAAAGTGAAAAGTGGTGATCAGTTTCTTTTTTGTGTGCACACAGGAAACATTAGTCACATTCTGAACACGCGGATGAGTTGGAAACAAGAGGAACAAATGTATGCAAGGACAGCGGCGGGTAAAGAATTCATATTTTTTTGTTTGTTTTTACTAATTAAATTTGTCTAACAGGTTAGTTAAGTCGAAAACGGGTTCTTATCGTCAGTGCTGATTCTCTGCAGGCGCCCGGATGATTCACTAATCGCTAAAACCTACTGCTAATTTAAGCTCAACACGACTGCACAAGACCTAACGCCTAACGGCACTATTTAATTATGTCATTATAAACCTGGCCTTAACTGACATGCATAAACTCCTAATGTCATTTAAAAATAAACGGCTGGGTGTTTACGAAACGTTTCTACAAATTCCATAGAAAAGTGACTTACAGCAGTAATGACGCACTACATTTACAACAGGACGACCGTGGTTATGGCTTTGGCAAGAGTTGACAAGAAGGAACTTGTCTACAAGTCTTGTTTCTAATTTTTATCTGTATTAGAGAATACAGATTGCCAGGCAGTTTGCCTACTGCTACAAGGTGAAACAGAACGGCTAGTTTGTGCAGAGAAAAAACTATTATAATAATAATAACTAAAACTGAATTATGGGTAGATGGATTGTACAATGCAGTCATACAGGTACAGTGATGCTTATTTTTATAGGTTTTTAAGTTCCAATAGTATTTTATTAATTTCCTGATCCATAAAATTATCAAGAAACTACCGACCTATTTAACATTGGGGAAACAAATTGAAATAATAATAATAATAATCTTGGCAAAAAGCTTTTAACACTGTAGCTGCAACATTTAACCTCAGACAAAAGACAATAACTTAAATGGCACTGACTGCTCAAGTATACTTGGTACCTACCAATGAAATGAAAAAATAGCCATAACACTAATTATAACGGGTATCTGCCAAAAAAATGAAACAAAACCACAATAGCAGCATGTTAAGTTGTGCACAGTTCAAAGATCTGTTTAAAGAAAAGTCAGTGACCTTCTCACGACGACCTATCAAATGTCAGTTCAAAGTAAATAATGGTGGAAACACGTCTTCCCTTCATACAGACTTTTAGGTCTTTAAAAAACACTAAATTACAAACTAAAGGTCTGAACCGTAAAGCAGAATTGCCTTTTTAATCCCATTGCCTAGTTTAAAGTGACAGATCGGTCACTGGACAGTTGCCGTCACCTAAAGGAGTGATTTTGAAAAACGGGCTCATATATGACACACCTGCTCCCATATGTTGCTGATATGTCTAGATTATGGTGCAAATACCAAGGACAAACACAAATGAAACAAACTATTATCAAATGGCATTAATTCCCAAAAGTTTTCCAGTACATTTGCGGTGGTCATGCTGATTACACGTCTCTTCTGTTTTCCAGTTTTCAACCTGTTGGTTAATAACTAGTCTTTGCAGCAGTGCAGCCTTTGAAACAAAACAGACACTTGAGGTGCTCCAGTGTTGCTGTGAACACTTACGGATTGGCCAGTCTTTGTTAGAACTCAACAAACTCTGTGGTGAAAACAAAAATGAGCTTGTCGTGCAGAGAAAACCCGAGCTGTCTGGATTACTTTGTATCTGATTGACCAACCTGCATTTTCAGTGTTTTCCTGCAAAACCGTTTTTGGTGTTTGTCATAAATTTGCTTCACCTTGACGCCAGCTGAAAGCAGCGTTTCAGCTTAAAGATAAAGTGTGTCGACTAGCACCAAATGTGTGCACCTATTTCTTTTGTCTGTGGCTTCATTGTGTCACGCTATACCATGACGTGGTATATGTATGTACTGTACAAGTTCGAAAATCTCCAGAGTTAACTGAGATTTTTCGTGTATAGAATGCAAATATAATACATGATATGCACAATATCATAAGTTTACAGATGAGGGAAATTTGTTCAGTTCTATAGGTATCCTATAATGATTTTGGTACAAAAATGCCACAGTTTCCCTCTCATTTATGTGTCTGCAGGAATCCTACGTCAGTGACAGTGAGGTCTCAGTGCTTCAGTCTGTCCTCGGGTGATGGGAGAATCATACTACTGCTTTTACAACCTACGCAGATTAAAAATGAGGCTGGAGTCTGTGTTGACTGTCTATTCCTCTGCAGGGAAGGGCAGGCTGACCGCGTGCTCTTGAGCCAGGGCAGCCAGCTCCTTGAGGAACTCCGAGAAGATCACGGCACAGTAAACAGCATTTTTCACTCGCAGCGCCTCAGCTTGTTTCTCCAGGCTAGACGTCCCTCCACTGCCGACACCCTTGAACAGGGCGCTGTGGAGCGATTGGCCGCCATCTCGTACGTGGGCGAGAGCCAACTGAGCAGCGTGCCGAGCCCGGGTCGGGCTGTTGGTGTGACGAAGGATCAGATCTCCCAGAGACGGCTTCCGACTCTTCACTAGAAGAACAAGAATTTATGAGTCATCTCAGCATAATCAAGGATCTGTCCGAGAAGGCTTTCCAGAACGTCACGATAGCCTGCGGTTTCATCAGTTTTCGTACTCACCTAGTGAATCAGAGCGCCGGAGGGTGGGAACAGCAGCAGGTAATTCGGTCCAGTCCACTTTGCCTCGAGCCACCAGGTACTGCTGGGCTTTCTTCAGCATGACAGGGAAGTCCTCATGGGAGGCTGCAAACGCCTCAATGCGGTTCTTCACAGAACCTAGAACCTGAAGATAGTTGAGGGACAGAGTTGGATCTTCAAATGTAGCATTTATTAGCAATCTATGCTACAGGCTACAAAGTTCATTAACATCCATCATTTAAATGGTTGACGTGCTTAAATGTGATCAGTGCCTAGATCCACTATAGCAAAACTTAAGTCATAACATTTTTACTGTCTACTGCAGTATTAAAAACCCTGTTACAGTAGATAAGGACATGGAGAGTCTATGCAAATACGATTGTGGGCTTGAAGTTTTGGAATAAAGCAGGCACAGAAGTGAGGTGGGCCGGAAAAGAACAACTATGCCTAAAACCAAGAACTTAAACTGTCATCAGTCCAATTTGGCCTAAGCTTAAGAAATTTACGGCACTTGAGCTCAAATGAGGGCATTCCTCCGCCTTTATATCACCGGTATTGCAAGGTGCAGCGTACCTGGATCAGTGACTTGACACTGGGCTGGAAGACCATGTTGGTGTTGAGCAGGAAGGAGCGTAGGAGAGGCTGTGGATAGCAGGCCAGCTGGGCCACAATGCCAGTGAGCAGGATGTTGACGTACAGTGAATTTTGGAGCATGTTCTCCAGCTTGGCAAACAGGACCACAATGAACGGACCTGCAGAGGCAACGAATGATGAGTAATCAAGTGGAAATATACGGCATACAATCTGACCTGGATGTGGACAAATGGAGGAGGGGAAGTGAAGACATGTTTGACAACTTTTTATAAATCAGTGAGTGGGTGCAGAACCTGGCTAACCCGTAAAAACAAGTGGCGGGGTTTCTTTAATAGCACAGAAGTTAAAAGGGTAATATGTACTCGCCACCATTCTGTACTGGTGCTGCTGTGGTAAGTACAAAAGGTTTTGTTGGAAAAATTCAAACAAATGTACAAGAGAAGATCAACTTTTGAAGTCTAACCTGTGTAGGGTTGGGAGGATGGGGGATTTAGTGGTCTTCCAGGACTACAGACGTCCCCCTTGGCTTCACCCATCAATTTTGCCTCCACAGATGAGGACAGCTGCGGTTCCTCCTCCTGCCGCTCGGCTGTCATGGACTCTCTGGCAGTGTCCTCTTGCTGGCACGCTGCTTTGCTGCGCTCCTTTACCCGGTCCTCCAGCTCACTCAACTCCTGCGTGAAGGCCTCGATGCTGATCCCCTGACTGTTTGAGTCTCCGGGGAGCTGGTCCCCTGGTGCCTGTTCCAACAGTTCCTCAATGAGACGCTCTACAGATTGTTGCATTTGATTGGCTTCTGTGAGATGCGACGACGCAGCGTGTGGGCTTGAGGTGTCAGACACTGCCTGTGTGACGGAGCTCTGAGATTGCATCTGGTTGGGGCAAAGAGAGATTGCTTCATTGGTGTCACTGTTGTTAAAAATGGACGGTGGAAGAGTGGTGCAGCTTTGTAAGGGGCAGGTGACAAGAGATCCATTTTGATTGGCGTTTTCATCTAAATACTGCGGCTCCCCCAAGTCTCTCTTCACTTTCTTTACCTCTAGTCCCCTATCACGACTGTCTGAGCATCCATCACCCTGTCCCATTGTTCCATTATACATGGCCTGGTAGCTAACAGTGATGGCAGACGTGGGAATGTGAGGAGCTGGGGATGCGACTGGGTGGGAAGTCGATAAAGGAGTGGTTGAAGAGGAGGACGGGATGAGAGGAGGTATAGGCTTTGGCAGGTGCTCCTCTCTTTGCAGACTGCGTTTCTTGGAGCGTGGTGTGAGGCTTATGCAGTTGTTTTTGCCAATTGTAACATCCCATTCCCCACTGTCCCGCTCTGAGCTGCTCCACTCAGACCTTGCTGCAGCCACAATCGCTGCCCTCTGCTGGCCCGGAGGTGTGTTGGTACTTCCGCCGTGCTGCAAAGAGAAGTGCTCAGGAAACATAGCCATGGAAGGGTTGGAGGTAGGTGGAGGAGGGGGTGGAGGGGCTGTGTTTGGGGAAGGATTTTCCCCATCGTAGGGTGCCGACCAGTTACGGCAAGCCCAGGAGCAATATTCGATACCCTGCCGGGCATCTCTGAGGTACTCCAGGTAGCCAGAGTCCCAGTCCAGACACTCTGTGTTTGTGTGCTGCTGGTGCATCGGGCTGTCGGGGGACAGGGAGTGGGAACTGGAAGAGCCCGACTGCAGCGGCTCTATGCTGGTAGGCGTAGAGGAAGCCCCTCCCACTGATCCTCCTCCACTGCTCTGTTGACGCATGAAGAAAGCTAAGCGGGATGGAGTGCTGGGTCTGGGTGGGACTGGAGACTCTGCGCTGGGACTGTTCACTACTGTAGCAGAGCAAAATGTAGATATAAGCAGGTTTTAGTTTCTAAATTTTTCACCAAGGTTTGTTTTGATATTACAATACTGTGTATGAATGACACTATAAAGCCCAGAAGGTGCTCTGGGGAAAACTTGTATGTACAATAAACATTGAAGCATCTATACAAGGGGAAGAAGACCTAAGGGAGTCTTAATACTCTTTGCACTCCCCAAGCTAAAAAGTAATATGCGTATTGTTATGTGTACTGTATAATTAAAAATAAAATATAGTTGCTCAATTATAGTTGTTTGCTTCATGTTTTCATCCACAGACACAAAAGTGAAATGCGTATATTTAACAGATTCTCACCTTTGCTCCAGAACGCTCCGTCCTCGTCCCGCTCACCAGAGGATGCTGCATTTATCCGGCAACACTCTGGGATCAGCGACAAGAACTTATCTGCCGACTTTCCATAAATGTCCGTCTCCCTGATGGCACGACGCTGACTCAGCATTACATGGGTACAGGGCATTAGATACCTAAGAGCAAACACACAAACCACTTCATCTGGATTTACATACAGTAGCTCATGCCTATTCAGACTATAAGAGCCAAGTTATCACTGAAATCAATATACATTCAGTCCTATTGATGCCACATTTCGTTAGATAATGTTGCCCAATTTGTCTTGTTGTAACAAGGCACAATGTTGCATGGTACAGTTAGAATACGAAGAAGTACAAAGCCACAAGAAACTGAACAACCTATTCTAGTCCAGAATACAAAATGAAGGCGAAACTGGCCTTGGATGTTCACAGAACTCAGCAAAAACCTGGCGACAATATATTCAAGTCTGTTTTAGGGACCGAAAAAGAAAAATTCCCAACCGGTTTAAATTTTTACATTTTGAAAAGAGGAAAAACTGCAGTGACAATAACTCGATGCTTATTTGTCAATACCTAAAAGAATTCCACTGATACTGTAAGTGACGTTGGTCATTCAAAGAACACAATACAACTAATTATGACTGAGTAAGTAGTTGTACTACTGAGTCGTAATATTCATATTATACGAGCTGATTAAATTACACCACTTTCCAACAAAAAGCCCAGACATGCAGACCTACCTGAGAACTAGCTGCAGCATGATGTCTTCACAGTGCAGGGAGAGAAGAGTTCTGAAGAGGCTCAATGATACCATGCAGAGCTGCAACACACGCATTACAAACTGATTTATTATTAGGAAGAGACAGGAAATACATATCAACAGTATTTTGCATGACTTACATATGAGCAAGATAACGGCCGTGGTGACAGACAGTGGTTTCTAACCCAGACAGTTAAACTGCCCTTTTAAAACTATGCAGTATGATTTAGCGATGAAGCCTTGGTTTATTTTTCTTGTCTCCCAGAGATCTGAATTTGAGACTAATTTATTTCGGGAATCAGTGTGTACAAATCTTTACCAACTCCAAACAATAAACAATAAGACAGTCAATAGATGGTGCAGACTTGATGACATTTACTTCAAATGTTTGTTCTGAAACACTAAATACCCCGGTTCTGCTGGAGGCACATTTAATCAATTTTTGCTCTCAGCCCACTCACCACCCACACTGCTGGGTTCATATAAGAGCCTCCAGCCTCTATCACACAACCATACACATATGCATATATACTGTACTGGTGTGTTTGCATGTGTGTGTGTGTGTGTGTGTGTGTGTGTGTGTGTGAACAGACCCTTGAATTGCTGCTAATGCGAGTAAGAAGTGTATCCAGGATGGTATCATTGTCATGGTGATGCAACAGAATGAAGCGCAGGAAGGTTCTAAGGAGGGACGTCTCCGTCACACTGCGCAGAAAAAGGTCCAGGTAGGCAGTGCTGGCAATCATCTCATCCACCGACGACTACAACAAAACCAAATTTGTATCAAATCCTCAAAAGAGGGACACAAAGCAAGCATCAACTGAATAATTTCAACTAACATTAAAAAAGGCAATCAGACAATTTTCTTTAGCTGTACAACAACAGACTCGTCTGTTGAGGAATGTTAAGCACATAAATCCACATAAAAGTCTACTGTTAACTGAATTTACCCAAATCATTTAAATATGTCGGAGTTGTCTGTTTTCACCTGGTACAGAATTTGGTTCTATGTCATTCACGTACTTAAAGAGATATTTTCCTCAAACCCCTCGTACCCACACTAACAAACACAAAAACACTGTCAGTGGTAACCAGTCAAGCAAATAGTTATGATGCAAAACTGCCAAATGCTAAATTGAAGCTTGAAATTATTTTCTAAATTAAACAGTTTGTATAAACTGCAAACAGGGTGGTCTGTATCCAGACTAGACATGGTCTTGTCGCCGTAATTCATCCTTTTCCTACCTTATGCAGGGCAGGGCCCATGACAGGTACAAGGAAGCCGTTGTGGAGGTAGTCTAGAAGCTGGGATCGGACCAACGGGTGAGCGACCTGCACAACTGCGTTGCAGAATTCCAGTGAGTTCATGAACAACACGAGTGACGACACACCCATCCAGTCCTCCCTCCGCAGCGCATGCCAGTCATCTCCTCGAACCTCAATTTTCCTGGGCAGAGAGGAGTAGAGAGCGCTGAGGCCTGTCGCCAACACCTGGGTGGACACAAAAACACTTCAGTTAGACTGCTGACGAGCCCCAAAATGTAAAAACAAGCCTTTAAAATGTTTTATACATGTAAAAACTATCCACATCTGTAAAGTCTTGTGTTCCCGCGAGTGTTGCACATGCAAGTATTTTAATACTTTTGTACAGTGCATGTGAGATTTCAGGCTTTGTTTTTAATAAATTCTGACTCTATATAGCATTTTCACTTTGTCATTCAGTGCATTTATATTTTAAGTAATCAGATTATGGTCGGTTTTCTCAACTAAACTCGTTTCTCAACTTATTTTTAATTTGAAATAGTACAGCTAAGACCGAAACTAACACAACGTGCCCTGCAGAAGTCCTAGGTCATACATTGTGGAATGCATTTTTTTCAGAGGCAGTTCTAATGTTTTCGCCACCTGCCCATTTAAATAGTTCCAAACACACCTTAATATCACCTTTCTGACCATTACCTAAAAAACTGAGAACTTATGAAAAACAATTCTTGGCAGAGTTGCTGCATTGTGTTGCATTAGAGTGTCCTGTACATAGTGTACTGTCACCAAAAAAAAGGTGTTGAATATGAAAATTACTTCAACAATATGTATAAAAATGGTGTTATTTTAGAATCCAGGTAAAACCTCTAAAAAAAAGTTAGTGTTTTGACAAAATCTTCATGAAACCACATTTTTGCAATATTCCGGCCAAGTCCAAAAATACATGTTTGGCATCATTTGCACTCAAATGTGTGAGAATGCACAGCAAGTAACGAGATCCAGGCAGAGAGAAGCATTTGGTTCTTAATGTCACCTCCACTGGTCCCTCTAACCAGTAAGTAGGTCAGATTGTAGCTGCTGGAAGTAGGACGAGCAGAAAATAGCGGAGCGAGCTTGTCAACACCAGTGTGAACATTCCAAGAAAAAGATGAGCTGACCAAAACAGAAAACTGTGATGTATGTACATAAATACACCCATCAACTCCAATCTTAATAATTATCACAGAGGACAAACTTCAGCATGGCCCCTCTGAGCAGCCTGCAGCTTAACAACATCACAAGTGCAGCAAATTGTGATACACTGTGTGCAGAGGTGGTACAAGCACAAAACTTAACACTCAAGTAAACATGCAAGTATTGGCCTGAAGATATTCTCCACAAGAACCATTTGAAATAAATTAACTAAGCAGATTAACCATGTTAACCAGTATTACAGTACTTTGATAAAACATAAGCAGTAAAGGTCACTGTTGGTCGACGTAGCTGTGTTTAACCACTTTAAGTGCTGACAGGAGGTTGACCCATATTGATACATAAGCATGTATTGGTTCATACTATATTTAAAAGAAAAGATTACATTTTATATATTAAAATCAGCAGAGGGTGTCACCGTTGTGGCTGATGGATGTATGACTCACATTGCACATTTGAAACTAAAAGGTCCCTCAGTTGCTGTCATCTTTGACCAGATTTCACAGCCAAGACTGGATTTAGAAACAGGATCCTGACGTTCGATTGTATGCAATGCACTGAGTCATAATCAAAATGAAATCCATGGGGTAAACACAACCTTTTTTGGAAAAATACACTTCCTGAAGTGCAATCAGAACAATCCAGCTCTTTGACTACATCTAGTGGGAACTGAAAGAATCTACAGCAGAGATTAATTGGTTCCTTCACAAACCCTGCACCTTCCTTTTTAGTAATTTACAGACTAGTGAAAAGACCTGTGTGTGGTTCAATCTTCACTTCGTGCTTTATACGATTAAATTTCCAGAAAATAATTATCGCAATTTATTAAAGATGCCTTCATACTTATATCTCCCGGGCTCTGTGAACCGCGATGTGTGTAAAGCTGCAGCAGCAGCAGCAGCAGTAGGGGAGCTAACAGGAAGCTTTCTAAATTGTGACAGAGCTGTTCGGATGTAGATAAGGCTGAATGGTCCGTCACAGTGCATCTCTTTCTCCATCTCCTTCCCTTCTATTATCACACACCATCACACCATTCTGACACATCAGAATTAGAACACACACACACACACACACACACACCCCTACCCATCTTTCTTAAAAGCGGTGTTGAAAACAAGCCAGGGACCCACATTTTAAGCTGTCCTTGACTATCTCATCATTTGGGGGTATGTCACATTGATGTGTATATCATACTGATGGCATTTTCTGTAATAGTCAGAACTGGCTATAAATAAAAGAGTTGGGTTAGATTTTATATGCACGGTTTTGCACAGCATCTTAAAACAGAGTTAAGCCAGCTAAGCTAAGATGGTTGCATAGTGTTAAAATCAAATAATAGAATGACCAAACAAGGTCAGTACTTCAGACATGACTGGGAAAGATAATTTACATCAGTGGCTTCACACTAGCTAAGGTTGAACAAAATAAACCAGATCCAATATTAAAAGTACAGACCAGAAGAACCACAACAACAACAACAACAACAACAACAACAACTTCTAGCCGAATATCTTAAAGAGGACAAACACCCCCATAAACCATGGCATGTTGAAAAGGACAGGAAAGAAACCTGGATGACTTCATTCTGTATGAGCATATACAAAAGATGCACGATCACCAGTCCACATTTAAGATAACCTGTGACCCAGTTAACGTCTAAAATCCAATGCATTCCACAGCAACATGGTTTTCACGAGCAGCATCACTTACTGGGCAGAAGTAGGAGTTCTCAGCAATGTAACGTGCCACAGCCTCATGACTGGCTGATGCCGCCATGACCAGCAGCAGTGCATCTCTGGCCTGCTGCCCAATAGACCCATCCCGGTGAATGAATGGCACGAGGAGAGAGAAGATCAGTAGATTGGTGGAGCCCTGCTGGGCTGGTGCTGCTCGGAACAGCATCTCTAGAACTACAGGCTGCCGGGCCATGGACACGCAGACCTGGTGGGGATTTAAAGAGATGAATGAAAAGAATATTTATAGTGTACTGTAATAATGAAACAACGATATAAAAAACAGCTAAGTGCTGAACTGTGGTAAGGATCAGAGGACCCAGTCTAGTGCAGTCTTGGAGGAAACTTTAAATCATTTGGTACAGTCACTACATCTTCACACTAAAAAGGACTTAAACTGCTTTTGTACCTGATTAAGCAACAGCACCAGGCTGTTCTCTAGGGCTGGAGGACAACCGAGTTCTGGGTCACCACAAGCTCCCAGCAGCCTCAGCAGGGGATGGAGGATGGCTGTGTGCTGCAGCAAAGGCTGCTGGGACTGGCCGATGAGCATCTCAAACAGCTTGAGCAGTGCGCCCTGGCTGTCTGGGTCCAGGCCACGGCGGAGGTGCCACTGAACCAGGCGTTCGAGGATATTCTCTGTGATCACCAGCTCCAAAATGGGGCCTATGGGCGGCAAGGTGGCGCCTCCGTCTGGGCTGTCTGCAAGCCGCTCTTCTGCCAGCAGACATAACATCTGGTCGGTGTTATTCCTCACTGCAGTCAGGTCATCGCTGGAAGATGAAGGTTCGTGCTGCTCCAAGACCCATGAGACCTGAGCAAACAAACAGTGTTTTAGTGTAGTATTTAACTCTCAGCATTTCTGTGCCTCAAAGAAATGTTAAAAAAACAAATGTGCCGTCCAAGTTTTAAATTAAAGACATAGTGTCTAACTTAATTTGAATATTATTTAGCAGAAATATGTGCAAAAACTGCTTTTATTGCGGTTCTGTCAACATCAGCTCCAAAGCATACATGTGACCAATCGGGGAATTTCGTCTTGATTGATTCTTTTATTGTAATTTGAGAACATCTAATAGGGCTGTGCAGACATGGTGAAGCGTGGCCAACAGTAGAGCTGCACTGTAAGCAGGCGGAGGGAGGGTCGGATGGAGCTGAGTGGTTGTTTTTCTCATAGGACAACCACTCTGTCACCAAGGAAAAACAAAGGTGTGTATAATAAAATTAATTATGTTTAGCTGCTTTGTTTTCAGCGTCCAGGTGCTCACTGTCACAGTGGATGTGTCTAACAATCAAATAAATGTATTAGGAAATCTGAGACACAGCCAACACTGCAAATATGGACATTTCAATAGTAAACAACCTCATGTAATAATAGTTACAATCGCTTGTGGTTTTCCTACTATAAAAATAAATAATATGTTGCATGTTTGTTTCATCAGAAAAATGTGTCAATTTTTATGTGTTTCAAAATTCAACCCTTAATATACTCAAAACATGACAAAAATTACTTAATTAACTTTCTTATTATTTTTTTTTAAACTGAATAATTTCTAATTTCACAGGAGTCTCTAATAAAATAAAAAAGTCATAAACATAGGGAGTAGACAGCATCATAGACTGTACAGACAACTGGGCCTGAGACCTCCAATGTAAAAAGAGAGCAGCACTGTGAGAGTTGCATAATGTGGTACAGTAGTAGAGTGGTGGGACCTGATCTTTGCTGGGGGGATGTAGATAGAATGTATTGCATAACCGTGGTGTAAAAATGAACAAAGTGACAACCCAGGGTTTCATAACATTTATGAAGTGGTCTAACAGTCAGCATGACTATAGCTATGTACAATTTGCAAAAAGCTAGTGCTGATAAGAGATGTGCTATTTTGTGCCGTAGCAGCTTGTAATGTGCGGTAAATAAACTAAAGGCCAGAGCCCAATGAAAAGCAATTTTGCCAGGAACTAATTTGGTCAATGTTGCACAACACATGTTTTTTGTGCACATATGCTTTCCCCCTAAAAACCACTTATGCGGTTTTTTATTTTCAAATGTGTCTTAATGTGTAGAAAAGGTTGCAAACCTTAGGCAGTCTATGACAACAGACCAATAGGAATCACTTAGATGTCTTTTATTGTCTCATGGAAAACTCAGCTGTTGGGCAGTAATGAGACTGTAACCTATAAAACTTTCAATCAGTGACTGGACATAAGCCAGTCACACTGTAGACTAATTATACTCATCAGCAATGGCACTAAAACAAAGACACAGCCTTCATACTGTAACTGGACAGAAAGTGAAGATTTTTACCTGTTTGCTGCTAAATACACGAACCATCAAGACAAGAGTTTTAACCATAGTAAATAATGTTGATAGTGCTGGGGTGATTTGGTGATGAAATTTTACAGACAACATTCATCAACATAAAATGAAACTTTTTTTTTAGGTTTTAAGGTCCCTCTTAGGTAAATAAATGTTTTATAAAGTTGTTAATCAGATCATTAAAGTGAAAAAACAGTGTTTCTAGCTTCTCAGTTGTGACCATTGGATCTGGTGGACTCTTTATCTTAAATGATTTTAAACTAAGAATGTGGCTAGAAAATTAAATCAAGTTATCATAAGCTCTTGGTAACTGAAATTACCACATTCTTCCCTGGTTTCTTACATTCAGTCAATACAACAATGATTTAAAAAAAAAAAAAGAAAAGAAAAACCCATGTAAATCACCCATGATGTTCAAACATCAATGTTATTTTGAGTTTCCAAAAACTTAAAATAGGACAAGTTCTAGAGTTATCAAGGCAATCTTTTTCTCAATATTCTTTAAGTGGTTTTCTAGTGATTTCTTCACAGTATGTGTGTAAATTAACACCAATCTCCAAATATATGTCCATCGTGTGTGTGTTTTGTTGACTGAGGTTTGGAAGAAGTAGTGAGATCTTGGAGGCAAAGTGTTTCAAGTGCCTGAACTGCCTGAGGTGTCACAGCTGCTGTTGCCACTTCAACTGCTGATATAATGATCCAAACAAAGTTAATTTGAAAAGAAGTCCAGGTGACACTATGTTCTGCTGCATGCTTATACAGCTACAGTAAGTATTCTATTAATTCAATTAAGTGGCAGGAAAAATATTATCAGAATGAAGATTGTTAAACTTTCTGATGGCCTCTGCTGTGGCTCTGTACACATTACGCTTAAATATAAACATATTTGAGATTTTGCGCCTACATATGTCACATATAAAGTTGGTGAAAAAAGCTAAACTAGGGCTAGGTTGTAAAAAAAAAAAAAAAAAAAAAAAAAAAGTGCAAAAACTCTTCATGGAATTCTAGATTCATCAAACCTCAATAGAAAATGTGTCTCTCCAGCTTACCTGTCTCCAGTGGTTTTCAAACACCATAAGGCAGGTCTCAGGGTCAGCAGTGCAGGGACTGGAAGGGGTGGTGCTCGGCCGGGCCGAGTCCCAGGACCCGGCGGTTTCAGCCTGCTCAGCCAGCTCATACTGGGCCAGGTGAGAGGCAGGTCAAAAGTCACAGGAACTCAAAGAAGAAAGATGTTGTTCCACTTGAGAGGTCAGAGAACAGAGGCAAAAGAAAGCAGAAAGAAAGAGAGAGAGAAACGATGATGTGGTGAGGAGGAGGTGAGGGGGAGGAGAGAGGGAAGAGGACAGAAAGTGTATACAAACAGACAGACGAAGGCAACGGAGGTTGGCTGAACAGGCTGATGCTGCCAGCGAGTGGACGCCTACTGCTGCCTCAGAAAATGAGTGACCCTGTCCTCCCTGCAGACCCTGTCATCCAGTCTGAAGCCAACACCACTCCATAGCCAGTCAGGGCGGGCACTCTGCACTGTGCAGACAAACATAATAAGAGAGGATGAACAATTTACATTTCAACATGTAAACCAAAATCAATAACATCTCTTCATAGCCGTTCAAAAGCTTTCTTTGAACTCTGACTTAATTGTGTTTTTTTCAGGTTTATGTAAAACATACTATTCAGTCATTCCCTTAGTGTGAACTCCTGAAACAGTAATATAATAACTACCTTATTTTTGTATAAAGGCCTACAGTGGTTTTAAATATTCCTAATATACAGGGCATCTGGGCCCATCAGGTCGAGTGGATTCATTTGTCTCTTTGAGGAAGACAATGAACCCAACCACTTTCAGGAAAGTGGGGCGGGTGAAACGATGGTGAAATCTTAAGTTACTCTGAATCACACACTAGCTCAGCTGACTTAGTCCATTTGCAGTGGCTCTAACACTAGAGATTAAACATGAACCTGTATTTCCATTGGCCATTGCAGTGTTTTGACCTATAATTACGAGGGCGATAAGCTAAATACAATTGAGTAAGTGTGTTTTAAATCCCACTATGAAAAGGAATCACTTAAAAGGGCAATACAGATATCACATTACGTAACGTTCACAAAAAAAAAAATTATACACATTTATAAATAAAATGATGACATCTTAATATATGTTTCTAAAAACAGTGCATGAAATATCTGACAAATCAGTCCTGATGTCGACTAACACATCTTTTCAGGGAAGCACTCCTTTAGTCTCTGTGAGCGTGCACTGTCCTCCCCTCCTAACTAACAAAACATTTATTGATTAAAAACTATTTGTACTGCAGAACTCCTGTGTTTTTTCCTAAATAAACATAAATCAGCCTGTACAGTATGTTGTTTCCAGGGAAACCCTTCAGTCCACCTACAGCCAGTCCACCTCCTGCTTAGCATGGAGGAGCCTATAAATTTCCTAGCTTCATTAAAAAGCCAAGTTAGTGACATAATAATCATTAGAAGCAAAACTGAGATGCCTAAAACTTTGTTAAACTAACATTTGCCAGTGATTTTTGCACAAATTAGAGGCTCTACTAATGAATACATTTGACAAGACTCTACGGCATACGCAGGCACAGCAAAATGTTAAAATGTATTATTGTATAAAAGTTAAACAAAACTTCATATAAAGTAAAAATATATTTTATCTGTCGCTAGATGTTTTGGGCAATATGAGCAAACTAATGTGTCAGAGCTAAGTTCTATGTCAAGTGTGTTAACTGTAACTCAGTGTGACTCAGTTACAGTAAGTTGTTAACTGCTGATAAAATCAGTTATTTTTGCATAATATGGCAGGAGAGAAATGATAAACATCAAAGTAGCTAAAATGAACCAAAGAATAATTAAATGCAACCAACATTTGCTTCACTTTACTTATAAAGTGTCATGACAATTTTACCATATAAAAAGATGGAAATCCTGCATGTAGCCTAACAGTCTAACAGCACTCGCATTGTTTAACCGATGATGAGGGGATCAACAGAGGTGAAGCGTGTTAATGCCCTAATTATGAACATTAACATTGCTACATCCTCATCCCACCGCTCTCAAACAACATCAATTCAGGAGATGCAATATCTGTTTGGTAATAGCAATTTCTTAAATGGTATGTAAACAATTAATTTGTTTATTTAAGGGCCCAAGAAACTCAGAAAATGAATTGTAACATCACGTAGTTTAGCTAAATGCACGTTCTTTCCTGCTTTCTTGTTGTGCCATCCCATCTTCATTGCGTCAAACATTTCTCACAGTTGTGCATTTTTTGAGAATTTTTGTGCAGATTATTTGGAAGTGACTGAACAGATGGAACAACAGTGTCAACAGTGGAGGAGTGGATTATGTTGCAGGAGTGGTTTTCATGTGATTTTTATGCACTTTCTAGTTTGCTCTGAGTCACAGCTGGTGTCCTCTATGAAGGAGTAAGCTGTAAACATTTCCACATTTCCAGCAAACCAGCCATTCTGATACTAAACATACTGATTTTTTGTATAAAAAAAGAGCAGGACGTGTACTTTCTTTTTTGTTTTTTGAAAAAAGGGGATTTCAACGTGATGCATTTAGTTCAAAGTCAATTACACTTTAATTTAAATATATTTTAAGAAACTGGTTTAATTTCTCAAGTGTTTCAACAAAAAGGACTGCTATGACTCCTTGCTCGATCTCCCTAAATCTACAATCTTTACAGAATTTCTCATACAGCAGATGTACATACACAAACAGCACCGGGGAAGCCAGGTACAATGAAGTGTCCACACTTTTGCAAGGCAACTGAAGTGAGAAAGGTCAATCTGTTCTTTAAATGATTGTGGATAAACATACACATGGACATACTGTACATTAAACCTACAGAGAGTCCAATAGAGATATTTACAGTAAAAAAGATAATTGAAAATAGATCCTCTATGATTAACCATAAATGAAATTACCTTAAGTGCCCTTGTGTCTCAGTTTGTCTCAACATTTCAGAGAAAACTTTCTGTTCCTGACATTCACGACTCTGTTAATACAGAGTACAGCACTTGCAGGTCACACACTGAGCATCATAAAACAAGCATAAAATGGGTTCAAGGTTCAGCTACGGATTCCATTAAAGGGAGGCTGCTTTCATAAAGACAAGGGGGTTTGTCAAAGATAAGTAATCAAACACACCACAGCACAGCTCTCCTTGACTGTTACAATCTCAAACCACCAGCAAAGTCTAAAGATCAAAATACCAGACAACAAAGTAGAGAAAAATCACACTTCCAAAGAATTTAGACAAACTGACAGCCACAACTGAACAGGTGTGCACAGGTATGAAAACAGGTAGCGCTCAAAGGTGTCTGCAAAGGCTGCACCTCACATTCCTCAGATTTCTACTTCTGTCATTATCGATTTTAAATCCTGAACCCCATGGATAGCATGTTTTTGCAGTATGAGTTGCAAACTCAGACGGAACAGCTCAGCCAATACAGACACTTGTCATTATACATTTTACCATCACAGTGGCAAAGCTAGTATTTAACCAGAAAAGGTGATTACAAGACTTCATTTCCTGCAGCCTGTGTACTCATCTCTTGTACCAACAAATACTTCCGCTCTGTGTCACCACCACCCCTCACTATGACAACCAACATCTCCAAGCACCTTCAAAGGTAAATGTTAAACCAATGCATCAATAGCATTTTTGCTTGTAAAATCAAGCGCTGATGCATTCAAAAACATATTATTGAGTTTGGAACCAGTGCTGACAGAGGCTGCGTGATGTGGACCTAGAGCTAAAGCAGAGTAAAAAAAAAAAACATTTTAATTTTTAAAAATATGTGAAAAAAGAAAAGTAGAAATCTGCCATGTGTTGCTTCTCACACTTAAAAAGTTTTAATACTCTACAAACACATTTCAGTAGATGCTCAAAGCCCATTTTGAGCAGATCACTTAAGTCTCATTCAGACACGTTGGAAAAACAGTTCCAGAGAAAAACAAAACCATGTCATTTCGCTAATTTAGGACGCCAGAAAAATCACACAGTCCCACATTTATCACTGCACAGTTCGGGTTTGTGTTCCCTTCAGTCTCATGAACTGCTAGCGCACCTTACAGGCTCAGCTAACATTTGCCCAGGGTGGTTAATTCACGTTGTCCTAATGGTAATTGGGCTGCGCATGATCTAGTGGTCACCGTCCTCCAACAGATCCTCCAACAGATCCTCCAACAGATCCTCCAACAGATCCTCCAACAGATCTCCTGCGCTCCACGCGAAGCGGCTTACGCTGGACTCCGCCGGAAAACAACAATCAATGCATTTCAATGGCGAGATGATGTAGCAGGCTAGTTGATAGTGCAAAAATAATTAGCTAGCTTAGAAATAACAACCACGTAGACAGCTAATATTTCTAGCTGACGGAGCTTGTATGGCCTAATTGTAGGAATTCTGAAGTGACTCACCTTTATTACGTGTATCTGTCTCAACTGCTGCTGAGAGTTAATGATTTCCACGGAAACCTGCTAGCCGCTTGCTGTTAAGTTAGCGCTGGTATGTTGCTAACGGCTAGCTGCTAATGAATTCCACAATGTCAGAGCTGTAAACAGCCGAGCAGCAGGGAAATAAAGCGGAGACAACTGGGGGGGCTACACCATGCTGAGCCGGGGAAGCTAATACATGAGCCACTCCTGCGCTGAGGCTGCTGTGCATCCTGTTAGCGACAGATAAACATCCCATCAGAGGATTCCTCCAACACTCTCCCCTTCCCCGCGGCCATCTTACTTTGACTCCTCCCACTCGACTCGTGTGACTCACACCCACAGTCCGAGCTGCGCCGCAGCGGCCTACGGCGGCTCGCAGGTGCCGAAGCAAAGCGACAAGAACATACAAGAACTCCGAGCCACTTCCAGTTCATATTTCTGCTGCAGATTAAGACGCTAGAAACTGATGACAAAGTGCTACATGGATTCATAAGCTCATGATGATGAAGCGTCAGTCTTTACTTTGTTCGTCTCTCTAATATCATGGTCTCTTTGATAGAAACAACCAGAGAAGGAAACGTACATAAAACAAAGAGCATCCAGACAGAGAACATCTTAATACCAAAGAAAAAGGGGAAGTAACCTACTGGTTTTCAAATTAGTCAACTACAAGTAGAGTATAAAAAAAAACATTTAGTCAAATTCAAGTACTGCGCGCTAGAATAAATAGTTTTTATTAGTGAGTTACTAAAATATATATGGTTCATAAAATAAACATAAAAGTCCACTTCAAATTTGCCCCACATACGTCTGAAATAAGTTATCTACAGAAATGCGGCAAAATTTAGGCCTCTTGATGTTAACGTGTTTATGGATTTAAGGAGAGATCAACTTTTTTCTGTTCCAAATGTTACCCTTTAGTTAGCAACAATTGGAGGCTACACAACCATAAAATTACAACCTGACAGTACAAAAACATGACAATATGACAAAGACACTTGAATTCTAATATATATTAAAAATATGTCATAAGATTTCTGTTACTACAGTTGCTTGGTGTGGAACATAAACAGCATGAGAAGCTTTTCAAAGTAGTTTTGACTTAGTAACAGTAACACTTTAAAGTGAATATCAAGAGAAGATTTGTCTCTCTTGTCAGTACACAAGTCCACCGGAGTACAGAGAGCACTGCTGAGTAAATAATTTATTATTGCTAATGCACTATGATAAACAGGGTTCAGCCAATAATGGAGCAGCATATCAGTGCGGAATAACTCCACCACAAGTCAGGAAAAAAAATGATTAAACAATAAAAGCCAAATAACAAAGCATTTAAATGATGATGACATATCATTCAAGTTTGTTTGTTAAGAAAATCTTTTTACTTTAACAGTGAATGTATTTGAATTTGTATTTGAATGTATTGTGTTGATTTGTTTTACTATAGTGCTTAAGTTCATAGGTTATGGAGATAAACAGGACTCCTCCCTCATCTCTCTTTGTCTTTCTGTCTCCCAGATCACTCAAATGCTTTCAGGTCCAAATAAAAGGGCATCTCCGGCTGTTTTCTTATTCTGACATCTTTGTTATTGTGAACTCCTGGAACATGTCCAGCTACTAGAAGCACTTGAAAAAAATATATAAATACACACACACACACACACACACACACACATATATATACATATATGTGTATATATATACATATAGTTATAGTTATAGTTATCAGAAGAAACCATTTTTCTAGATAATGAGATAATTTGCCCATTATCACAGAATGGTGGCATTAAAAAAATATTGCATTCATGGCCACTCATGGATTCCATATAAATAAAGACAGCAACATACACACACTTCTCAGCAGGCCACGCAGCCCTAGTCCACTGTTTTTGCTGTTTCAGCTGTATTAGTTTGTTTAGCTGTCATGGCAATAAACAGACTTATGTTGCCATGAGCTCAGCAGGTCTTGTGATTTTAACCAGATTCATCCTGCATTGGCAGCGTAAAGCAGCACTAATGTGCAAATATTGCACTTTCATTGCTAGGACTCAGAAAGGCAAATTTTAAAAGAAACCAAACCAAAATACGGAAGCTTGTTAACCTTTGTAACACCGTTTGAAATTGGAAGATAAAAATATACTAGATTCTTTGAATTTGCAATTTAAATTTGGTATAACATACTGTGTATTTATTGACATATGTATTATTTATTGACAGGTGTATTTATTGTGTTCTTTGTTGTTTGGGCTCTGCAGTCAGTGCAGCTTCGGAAATGCACTGACTTCTATTTCCCAAAGGACATTTGACATCTGTTGTGGTTTTCTTCCATAGAGACCATCATCACCAAGCAGTGCTCAGGTACACTGGGTTTGTCATTAGCCACACAGAACCACACAGTACTGCCTGGTGCAAGTCATCAAGGCAGTTGTGACACTCACGCAGAGGTGAGTGTCCATCTTTAGAAAAAAATGGGTTTCTAGTCCAAGGCAGAAATTTTGGAGAATGGATAAAACAAGTGATTTTATTATTAGTGGAAATAAATGGCAGAGAGTGTTCAGGTGGCATCGGACACAGAAGGTGAATGAAGGAGGACAAGACGGCGTCAAAGATGAAGGGAAACATCAAACCAATCTGAGTGTGAAATTCAAGTTTAAGTAAGTAATTAATTTTTGGACAAGACATTGGTGAAATAGTGAAATAGTAATAGACTATTAATCACAATAAAGATTCTCAATTATGGTACAAGAGCAGTAACTCTGGTACAAAATACACACAGCAAACTGCATGGACTTGTAAAAGCCTCCTGTATTAGACCTAAACTGTTACTTTAAACTTTAGGCACTTATGTTTCATGTATGTAGGCAGGATGTATAGAGAAATATATTTTTTTGATTACCATTATGTTGTCATCATATAAAATCATATTCATTTCAAACAAAGATGGACATTTTTTCAAGTATGTTTTTGTAATTTTGGTCACATAAAATGAAACCTTTAAATATCACATTATTTCCCATGTGTGTGACTGATAATATAGCTAATCTTTCTCCTTCCCCACTTCCTTTCTCTCCACCGTCTTTTCCTTTTAAGTTGGAACGGTTGGGTGGTTGATCCAGCAGAACAGTTTTATTATATCTGGCTACAGGTTATGATTTTTCCTATTGTCTACAACTTGGTGATTATCATTTTGAGGTACAAGTATGAGAACAAAAAAAACCTCATATATCTAAGCATGTCACCTTTAATCCTGTGACATCCCTTCAACCTTACTGCTTATGTGTTCTCAGGACATGCTTCACATCAATTGCACTGAGCTACCTGCCTGTGTGGCTTACGCTGGACTATCTGTCAGACCTCATGTATATGCTCGACATGCTCATCACTGCTCACACAGGTAAATCTCATTTTGTCTGGGGTCTGTCTGTGGTTGATTCTGCTCTCATGTCACATGAGAGTTAAACTTGTTAAACTGTTCACATCAACTTCAAATTGTAAGACTGAATCCTGATATTGTGATAAATGTTATAAACAAGGTTGTTTTGTGTATGTTTGATGATTTTTCAGGAGTTTGTAGTGAATTTTGTTGATGATGTTTTTTCTTTTTTTTTTCTCCTTTGTATCTCTTAACTGAGCTATTTGACTTTTTTCATTTTAACAATCACATCAGGCAAAGAGTGACTTTTGGCCCATAGCCTGGTTAATAATCCATGAATTACATGAGCAGCTGTGCAACCAAACAATCAAGTTGAGCTGTCAGATGATGATTAAGCTCATGTGTCATAATCTTAGAAAATGCACTTTTGTTATTGTTAAACCTTGTTCCTCCTTCTCCAGGCTACTTGGATCAGGGCATCCTGATAAAGGACCTAGCTCAGCTGAGGAAGCGCTACTTTAGCTCTAAAGGTTTCCTGAGGGATCTGGCTTCCCTGCTGCCCACAGACCTTCTCTATTTTGTTTGTGGCATTCAAACTCCACTGGTGAGGATCAACCGCTTTCTGCGTTTGCCACGTCTCAGCGAGGCCCTGGATCGCATGGAGACGAGAACCTCCTACCCCAACGCGTTCCGCCTCTCCAAGCTCATGATCTACATCTTCGTGTTAATCCACTGGAACGCCTGTCTCTACTTTGCACTGTCCAGCCAAATTGGCTTTGGAAGAGATGAGTGGGTTTACCCCAACCTCACTGATGACTTTGCCTCCATGCGTCGTCAGTACTTTCACAGCTTCTGGTTCTCTAGCAAGATTCTCACCACAGTAGGAGACATTCCCCTGCCAAACTTAGAAGAGGAGTACTTGTTCATGATCGCCGACCTGCTCATTGCCGTGCTGGTGTTTGCATCAGTTGTTGGAAATGTTGGTAATGTCGTCACAAGCCTAAGAAACCGTGATAATATCTTCTTCCCCAACCATGAGCTAGTAAGTTGGGAGACTTCTCATTATATTTATATTACCGCATGACTCACAGATCAGAGCAGGAGATGGCTTTATGTTTAATTATATTTTTAGCTGTGCTGGCTTTATTAGCTTTATTAGAAAACAACATTCTTGTTTTCAGGTGAAGGCATACCTGCGCAGCCATCAGGTTAGCAAGGAGCTTCGACAGCGTATCAACAACTGGTATCAGCATCTCCACATCAACAAGAAGATCATACGAGAAAATGAGATTCTGCAGCAGCTGCCCGTACACCTGAGGACAGAAATCGCTGTTAGCGTTCACCTTCCCACACTTTCCAAAGTTACCATCTTCCAGAACTGTGAGAAAAGTCTGCTGGAGGAGCTGGTGCTTAAACTGACACCTCAGGTAAGGGAGAGGGTGACTCAAAGGGAAGAAAACCTGTACATCCATTCAGATATGCTGCAGCAGTTTGAACACTTTCCTCAGCGTTAAGAAGATGACAAGTGCTGTGACTTCAGTATTAAAGTCAAATTCAGCCTTCTGGCTTTCCCCAGTTCATTATTGGTAATGATCCCGTGTTTTACCTTTCAGGTGTTCAGTCCTGGAGAGTACGTCTGCAGGAAAGGAGATGTGGGCCATGAAATGTACATCATCAGAGAGGGAAAACTTGCTGTCGTAGCAGATGATGGGATCACTGAGTTTGCTGTGCTGAGTGCAGGGAATTTCTTTGGGAAATTAGTATCCTCAACATCAAAGGTACAGCCCATGTTCATACAACATATATGACTTCATGTACAATAGTCAAGGGAAGAAATGAGCCCATTTTTTGACAGAATAGTTTAAAACTGTTTCTGAATTGCTTATTTGACATAACAAACAAACAAACAAAAAAAAACACTGAAGTACCTTGCTGACTAGCCACACTTTCATTTTTATATATTACATATTATTACTTGAGCCAGCAGAGAAAACATGTCTTGCTTTAGTGCCTGTGGAGCTTGCTTTTGGCATCATTATTTAGAAATAATTTACTTACTGCGAGATCTTAAGATTGATCAAGTCTGGAAAAGTTCGAAGGTTGTAGTTCCAAGGTTCGTCCAACACAGTCGAGTTACAGAGAGTGACAGAAACACTGCAAGTTGGGGGGATTGTTTAGAAGATGCTTATGAAAGGTATTCAAAGTCTAATGAAGTAAAAAAATGGCATGACACTGGAAGGCCAGAATGCAGATATTCTGTACAATAGTCCCACAGACTTTCATTATTGCCATCTATAAATAAACCTTATTGAGACAGAAACAATTAAATAAAAGAGAATGAGAGTTGTTGCCTCCAGTCTTGGACTAAATAACAAATTAATTTATTTGGGATAATCAACATGTGTGTTGATGTGTGAGTGTTAACACTCTAATTAAGGGATTTTCAAATGGAGTTTAGTTGAAACTTTTTTGAAAAATAATGAAAATATTCTAATACAAACATGGGACAGTAAAATGTTGAATACTATAAGCACAATAACCAATTTCAAACTTTTAAATAACTACTCAAACAACATAAAGCAGCAAAACACAGATGCCTATAGACACAGCAAATCAATAAAGAGCAATTGAGAGATGGTTTAAAGGGCTTCCTGTGTTTGGTCACTGTGTAAATATGAATGCAATCATTCCTTTGCCATCCTGATATAAAAATATCCCCTGCTCATGGCTGAAAAATAAACTGAAAAAGCTCCTTTATGGCATCACCTGGAGGAATTTTGACCCTTGACCTTTTCATCTTTTCATCTTGTTGCTCTTACTAGGCTGTCATCTTGATTGACCTGTTCTGCTAGAACTCCACCAGAAACACTTTTCACCTAAATGCAAAAATATATGTGAAATGGAGAAGGTTGTGTGATGTTTAATACCATTCATTTACACACATTTGTCAAACTAAAACCGTAGGAAGCAATTGAGATCTGTGAAGTTTTGCACACATTCATAACTATTAATAGAACATGTGTTGGTCACATCACTACCTTTAGGTTCATAATGTTTTTTTTTTTTATCTAACCCAATTTTTGACGGCATCCCAAACTGCTTCCTTTTAGGTAACAAATCTGGCAATCGTCGGACTGCCAACATCCGGAGTACCGGCTACTCTGACCTATTCAGCTTGTCCAAAGAAGACCTGACAAATGTTTTATCTGAGTTCCCTGCAGCCAAACGCCACCTGGAGGAGAAAGGCAGACAGATCCTCATCAAGATGGGAATGCTGGAAAACAATGGAGATGGAGAGGAGAGGGAGGAAGAGAAACTTGAAACCAAGATAAAAAGGCTGGAGGACACCTTGGACATCCTGCAAACAAAACTTGCTCGGCTTATGGTGGAATTAGAGTCAAGCAACTCTAAGATGCAGGCCAGAGTGGAGCAGCTGGAGTGGGAGGCAGCAGCACTGAATACTCAGCTGCGAGAAGATGAGGAGGAGGATGGAGAAGGAGCACGGGGAAGAGGTGAAGGGGTGGGAGGAGAGACTGAGTGGGAACGAGAAGAAGCAGAGGGAGAGGAAGAGGAGGGTTCAGATGCAAAGATAAAAAAACATGGAGAGGATGGCAATACAACTAAGGAGGGACATGGTGAGAGCACTAAAAGCACAAAGAAAGATGTAGAAAGGATGTTGGAGGGAGATCACTTTGGCCAAAAGGACCCACAAAGTCAACAAGAAAAGAATGAAGATGATGGAGAAAAAAAACAAGAAAAAGGAAATGACAGACCTCGAAAAGGAGATGGAGCTGAAACGGATCCTGACACTAACACTGGAGAGAGAAGCATTAAAAAGGCTGAAGGAGACTCAGAAAAAGAGGGGCCGGGTAAAAAGAATCAATAAAACAGCAAAATAACTTGAAAGGAGAATGGAGTTTTAAAAACCTGTGCGTGTTTGTATGTAGTCCTTTGTGTGTTTTTCATGAATTAAAAATGTTAATTTGACCACTTGGACACAGTGTTTGCAGTAAAACATTATGCCTCCAGATGGCAGCATTGTAATCTCCTGATCAGGGATCAAGCCTGGTCCTCAAGGATCACTGCGTTGTCTGTTCTCCAGCCTTCCCGCTGCTGATTACCTGGGTCAGGTGTGTTCAGTGAGTCAGAATGTGGAAGAAACCATCCCATATGAGGGGGGAGTTGAGGAAGACAAGATGAATTGGTATCTTCCAGCTTCTGTTTGACTACATACACCTGACCCAGGTAATCAGAGATGGGTGGGGTGGAAAACCAGTAGAGCAATGGGCCTTGAGGAACAGGGATGAGAACCCTTGCTCTAGATACATGTTTATCATCCAAAACTAAGCAGGATCTAAAAGTACATGACAGGTTTACATTTATTCATTTATTTTATTTAAATTCTTTCACACAGCCTAGAAAGACATAAAATACACTCATGAGATGTAAATGCACACTTACACTTTTTTAAAATGAATTTAAAAAATGGAAATGTGATAAACCCAAATTTGGCCAACCCAACTGTTAAACTAAGAGTAGTCATTCCTTTGTATGATGACTACTTGTACACTTTACTAATTATATTGATGTACTTTTATTTAGCTACATATATTTTAGACAGATAGCACCACAAAATGCCACCAAGTCAAACTGTTCTGTGAAAGTGGAAAGACAAACATTTCATATACCCAAATAGTGTACAATCTATATAATTTTAGGTATTTAGCAACTTTAATATTTCTATTACTTTACCTATTTGTACAAAAAAGTGAAGAACTATTAAAATATTATACGTAACCAAATAAAATGCACGTACATTAAATAATTTTAGCAACAGTTAAAAATAATAATTTAGCAGCAATTCACCTAGTTTTAATAACCAACAACTCTGCAAAAACGTAAAAAAAAAATTCAAACATGAATTTCAGTGAACTGCTGAGGGTCAGACAAAAAGCAAAAATAAATCAAAAACACTCAGGGCAAATATGATGGAATTTCTTATTATTTTCATATCCCGTCGAAATCCATCAGTAAATGAAAACGCTGTAAAAACGATGGGCGGGCCCTTTAATGACGCACAGCCTACGTACTTCCCGGAAGTGCAGTGGGGGACACAGGCCCCATCGATACAACACAACTGCATACATAAGCACTTACTAATAATAAAGCTCTGTTTATATGTCATTTGCATGGGGTTTTCCCGCTAACACATATGGAGTGTCAAGAGGAAAAGCCAATCATCTATACAATGGAAAACAAGCCGATTGTGACATGTGAGTGTTTCTTAAAAGGAGACGTTCACTCCGTTTTTCTGGTTTTGACAGTTAGCCTAGTAGCTAAAATGATTAGCTCGCCTCAGCTAAGCTAACAGGTCCACACATTACGCTGCGTGTGTATGTGGAGCAAGTGGCTTAATTTCTACTTGTCAAGCCTGTTATAATTCCATAATTTAATACCACAGTGGGTTTCGTGCTCTGTATTCGTAGAAGGATTGATGTCGTTGTCTAGCTAGCTAACCGCTACGTTGTTTAACAGGCCTAGTGAGCGATATCCCCTCACGGCTGGTTGCTGCAGTTTTGGGAAGAAAATCACCTTGTTCTTCGCAGGACAATCACCGTCGCCCTGCGTTAGCAGCACATGGCGTGTGGGCACCGGGGTCTGTCTGCCATTCATACATCTGTGTGTGTGTGTGTGTGTGATGGAGGCGGCTTCCATGGGTTATTTTGGGAGCTGACTGTGCTGGTAGATGCCGGCTTCACCTCCAACCTCAGGCAGCTCCATTTTTAGGACAGAGTGATACAGAGGTGCCCCAGTAGCGACTGGAGTGGATCACTGACATGTACGAATATGAAATGTAATAATAGGTGTTACAGCTTGTTACCAGTGCTGGGAGATTCAGTATCCAAGTCACAGGTTGTTCAGGGAGGCATCCAGGGACCACTTGTCTTTCCTTGGGGTTTTCCAGGTGTCCCCACTGCTACTGAAATAAGAGTTGTTATGTTGTGGGTTTTTGCATTTTGGATTAGGTTTATACATATGCAATGCAAAGAAAATATCATGCTTTAGTGATCTTTTTTCAGGCACATTTGTATTTCCTAAAATGGCTGTAGTCGTTAGAGCTACAATGGTTATTTAAATTATCAGCTAACAGATTCATTAAATTACATGTTTCAGATACAAAATAATGTAAATAAACTTAAATTAATTGTCTTTTGGACCAGTAGAACACAACATTTGACTGCAACTTGTGATTGGTATTATTAGTACACTTTCTTTCGAAGCGTAGGATGCCTGTGGTGTGACATCACTGCTTGAAATCAACCGCGGACTATGTGCAACAGAGTGTGGAACATTCCTGCTTTATACAGGTGTTCCAGCAAGATGAGCAAAGTTGCACTTTCATTTCACAGTGATTGACACATGCAGCTGTAGGGATTATAGTGATCTATGTTTTGAAGATGGCGTTTGTGAACAGTCAAGGCTAAGTTTTGTTCGGAGTGCTTGACCTTTGAGACTCTGTAAATATAGATGCCATTAGCTGAAGCACACACGTCTATTGATGAATATAGGCCTACTGAATTTTAAATCAGCAGCGTTCAGCTTCCGGTTGAAGATCAGAATAGTTCAATTTAATTGAGACCACCAAATTACATTGCTCGCTGGTAGCCATACTCTGGAAGAATGGCAGATTCATATGTGTTGATTGCAGCTGTGACTAATGGCACATTCGTTTACAGTGCAGTCAAACTGTCAGCACATGGAAGTTTGTTGGCCCAGCTGTGAGGCACCTGATCCAAACAGAACTGACAATTAGCCCTCAGTGCTCACTGCAGCTTTTCGAAGACTGCTTACATTCATACTGGGTTAACAACGACTGGTGGTCCTGTTAGGCTTGAGATATTTTTAAAAAGATTGTTTTACACAATTATTTGATGTAGTGTCCTTTCCCCAATTTAACTTTGACAAGTGTATCAGTTCACATTAGGTTTATTGGAAGGCGAACAGCTATTGTGAATGAAAGTTTGAGCATTTGCTGCATTGTGTGTAAAAACTAAATTCACTGTAATGTTGAGCTGAGGCATCATCCAGATGATTGGTGATGATTTGGAGAATGAATTAAATAAAGCAATGGATTTGTACAGTATAGGGAATGTACAGTACGAGAGAGACAACTTTAATTTATACAATTTTGCCAGACAAGGCACTAAAATATAAAACTCCTAATATTAAGAATAATTTGTTTGTCATTTGTTTGTTTCCCACTCATATGTAAATTTAATAAGGAAATGTGTTTGTTTAGAGAAGTCAAATGAATACTATAGTTGTTGGTATACAGTATATACTTTTCACTTTTGTTGTTGTGTTGGAATTGCATGGTTATGTCAATGTGTTTTGATATAATATTTGCCTTGTGTTGTCAACCGAATGAGAATAGAGTATTAAAAAACATGCTGTGTGTGAAGTTGTAACAAAGAATTGATGTCACACTTTCACGATATATAGCCTTGTTTGCCTGTAGATATTTGAAGTCATATTTTCTACTTTCTGGTTGTTATACCATTTTATAGCTGTTGCTGTGTGTGTTAAATGATTCGGACTCTGTGCACTTTGGTTGCAGTGAATTGTGAAATGTGAATTAGGTCTAAGGATAGAGCGTGTTGCATGCTGTTTGAATTGTAATGCTCTCCATAATAAACTAGTGATTTTCGGTTGTATAAATAACATGAGTTGAGTAGAGCTGTCTTCAGACCTTTAAAACTGAAAGCTCTCTGTCAGGCAGTGAATACATTATACTCTATCAATTTGATTCCTGCTTCTTAACAAATATTTACTGGTGGAGATATCGATGTTGAGACATATCACATCACACATGTGTTGCTGTGAAAACAGTTTGTCACTTCTGCCACACATTTAACTTCACTGAAGGTTCAAGAGGCAAATTAAGAGAAGAGAGCATGAAAAGTGCAGGAACATAATAATCACTTGCAACACAGAGCCTATTTCTAAAGCCTTTTGCCAACAATCATAAGCACAAAATATAGAAGTGTGGTTTCAAAAAAGATTAAGGTATAAAAATGTCATAATCATGTTCTGCTAGATAACGTCTGCTTTCAGTGTGATTTAATCAGTTAGCATAACAAAAACTGCCCAGGAAACCTAGTAAAAGAGCCAGAAATTTCTAAACGAAAGTATGACGTTGCGAGAGATGAGAAAACTGCAAAACAAGTTTACTTATTGTAGGAAGCACATGATGTAGATTCACGGGGCTGTTAAACCGGACAGAGCAGACGAAGCAGATAAAGCCCGGCGCACTAGAGGACACTGACCCCCATCGAGATTTGATCAACTCCATCAGCAATTAAACCGATTTGACATTCTTACAGCCTCCTCTTTGTATCTGCGATAGAGAGGTTTCTGTGTTTCGTCATGCATTTTTATTTACACGTTGCCCAGTAATCCAAAACTATCTTGTAATTTCCTCCAGGCTCATTGCTCAACCAAGTCGAGTTTGAAAACCGACCAACAGATTATTGTGTGTTACAGGGTTACTTTTACTGATTTTTATAGGAGAGTAACAATAACACGTCTGATATTTCCATAAAATCTGCATGTTTTTTAAGCATTTGATACCTTTTACTTGTTTTGTACTATTTACATTATTATGTCAGCAAATATATTTTTCTTAAGTAGAGAACGAACCCAGTGAAAGCTGTCTTACTTTGTATAAACCTGATTTGGACCCACTTGTCCTTTACATCCTTTTGGCTCACTATCCTGAAGCCTTGGGAGTTTGGGGGCAGAATCTCTTATCTGTAGCTCAGCTGTCGTATGGATAAAAATTAACTGAAACATTTCCCATGCTCCATTTGAGCTTACTATTTCTTGATGGTTCTTTATTGTTGTTGTTCTCAGGTGCTGGAGACCAGGGCTTGTTTACATCACTGTATACCTCTTTGGCTCAGCAGCTTCCCCGGGAGCCAATGGAGTGGCGGAGGTGAGTACATAATAGATCAAAACGCCGTCATTTTCAGCAGCTGACAATGCTTTTATGTTATTGGGATTGTTGGCAGTACAAGAGCCAATAATATCATTACTTTGCTTTTTTTTCTTTCATAGCCACTGCCTTGAACACCATAACCTTGCATGTGTAAGACATTTACAGGAAACAGTGATTTCTATTTCTGTTTGTGACTGTATGTCTGCAGGCGTGTGTTGATTGCATGTGGATTGGGGGATTTCCTGACTAAATGAAGCCAGTATAAAATATTGAGTACACAAATTTAAATGAATATAAAACTGCCTATAAGAGTTTACAGATTAGTAGAAATTAGAAGTTATGCGGATGTACAGAGTCAGAGAGTCTGTGTCGCCTGTGTCCCCTTCCTGTCCCCTGTACTTTCTGATAGAGAAAGGTAATAATTGTGTATGACTTTATAGTGTACTAGAGTTTAATGGTGGTATGACAATCTGGACTTTCCACAATACACTGCTCTAAACAATATAATGATGTTTTCTATGATGGTTGAGTAAAATGGAGCAGGAAATGTTGTTTCACTTTTAATTTTATGAGCTGACAAAAGAGGTCTGTCTTGATATTTTTTCCATAATATCTATATGCGTATTTAATTTAAGGTAAAAAAAAAAAGCTTTGAGATGTGAAGCACATGTCTTTTGGTGTATTCTGAAAAATATATTGTTTGGGCTGAATGGTGAATGAACACATGCTTAGGGATTCTTATACTGAAGGTTTAAAATGACCAGCGTCATTTTAAATTAATGTTTTGGCTCAAAGAACGGTGTTGTGTGACGATTTGATAAATGGCGATATTATTATTCTTCTGTAAAGATTACGCCATATTTTCACTTGAAGACTTTTAAAGTGACCGTAAATGACATAGTGAGATATAGATTTCATATGGTCAGCTTGTGTCGTGGGACATAAAAAAATTGTCGCGATTGTAAAAACATTGCTTTCCTTCATGTGCAGGACGTATGGCCGAGCACCAAAAATGATCCACCTTGAAGCTAATTTTGTGCAGTTTAAAGAGGAGCTTCTCCCTAAGGAGGGCAACAAGGCTCTCCTCACCTTCCCCTTTCTCCACATCTACTGGACTGACTGCTGTGTAAGTGCCTTAAAAGCAAACACACACACACATCCGGAGGTGTCACATCTTGCATTTTCAGACTGTTTGATCAAGGGCAGTGAAAGCAAACAAATAAACCTGTGGGCAGCCTTTCAAGTCTTTTCAGCAAGACAGTTGTGCACATACTTATCAAATATGTCTGGACATTGTGTTCAAAAAGGAATTACAGCTCCACTTTAGCATGTCTCACTGTCATGACCAATTATTTTGTGCCTCAGTAAAACCAAACACAAATTACCGTTGTTATTTTGCATATGCAATTTTTGTTGTTTGTGATTTGAGTATAAAATAATGACTAGATGTCTGGTCTTAATTGCTACATGTTAACTGAGGCTACTGATAATTCCTGTGCCACGCTACAGTGAATTTGCTTATGTAGTTTGTTTATGAAGTATTTAAGCCAAAGTTGCTTATATTCATTGTATGCTATTTGATTTTATTTACATATTAACATTTACTAGATTTACTAGAATTAACACTCTACTTTGAGGCTTTTGGGGACATTTATTCCACTTCCACATTCCATTTATTTAGACTTAATTAATACCTTTCTCAGCATATATACAATGTGTTCCAAGAGGAAACATTTATTTAGTTGTCCTGTCATCAATTTAAATCATCGGATAACATTACAGCCGATCTGAGCTACTGTTTGACATTTAAGCAGCAAGCAACAAGTCTTCAGGTCCAGTAGAACAAGACGAAATATTCCTGTAGTTAATAGACTGAAGATGTTGTCTTTAAAGAACACGTAGCCAGAAATACTTAGGGGGCCGTAAATTTACTTGGGCGGGCTGCTCAAGTATATTATACGTGTGGGAAACACTTCAATGAGAACCCTTGTATTGTGTGAATAGTTATGTTGACATCCACACAGAGGGATTACAAATTAAGTCAGCACAAAGCTGGTGGAAATACTGTCTCCAGGAAGTTGACAGAGCTGAGAAGAAAGTTTGTGTTTCGAGGGGTAGTAAAGACGATCTTCTGTGTGTATAGAGTTGAAATCTACATCATGTTAAGATTATCTCTTTGCACTGTGTTTTTGAAATAATGTTTTATCCATGTCTATGTTCTACGGAGCCCAGGAAGGGACGTGGTTGGAAAAAAAAGTAGGAAATTTTGTTTTAACATTTGTAAAAAAAAAAATTTGCGGGATCTCGCAAAAATATTTTAATTATATATATATATATATACTTCCGGGTCAGTTGGCTCCCATGAGCAACTGACCCGGAAGTATATTGTCATGGGAGCCATTCATAGAGCTTTAGTTTTGGCATGACCTCAAATACAAGGCCATTAATTCAGTGCTTGGCAGTAATTTTCACATTAGTCGGAGGCAGCTGAATGGATGCATGCTAGAAACGGACAACATGGATTACTGGTTAGCTGTAGCAAAACTCTTCAGGTGTACTTCATTGTAGTGAATACCTCGTTTAATGTCGGGAACTTTCAATGTATCTATGCTTAAGCAGACATATATGTGCCATCGCTGACGTTTCCATGGTGACTAACTGACCTGAAAGTATATTTATAATGAATGAGTATATTTGGAATAAAAACTGTCGCGAGACCTCAAAGAAATAATTTTTTTCAACCATGTCCCTTTCCAGGCTCTGTAATTCTCAAATGTATCCTACTTATAGAAGTTTTTTCGTATAGGTTTGTTTTTTTTTTGCATTTGTTTGAATGTAAGAAAAAAGTTATGTTTTCAGATGTATCAGCATGTTTGTGCCCATAGCCTTTCTCGATGCACTTTGAGCAACGTGCAGATAGTCACCAGCTTAAAGTGAAATAAACTTGTAGTTTGCAGGCCTGCTAAAAGGAAAGACAAACAGGATAAAAACAAGAAGAGAAGCAGGAACTTGCTGCAGCGAGCCAAGCAGCTCGTTCATTTAAGGAAGTGTAGTCACACGCTCGTGACTAAAGATATGGACAGTGTCAATAGTTAGGGAGCATTGAGCTTTAGTTTTTAAGCAGTATTTGCAGTGTAACATGAATGCCTGTACAGTGTTACGATTTAAATCACCCAGTTTTTGCCGAGGGTGAATCACCGCATTACTGACAATCCACTGGAGAAAAAGTTAACAACAGATGCCTTTTGTTTGTTAAACCATTTTTAAATGCCACATCCTTTAATTGTCATCAAGTGACTGAAACCTGCCAGAAAACCTTAGTGTCTCAATGTCATTCTTGTGAATGTACTTAGTGCTTCCTTATATTTGCCAAAGTGTTTATTGTAGATGCCCTACAGTTGATGACATTTTTGAGGAAGTTTTATAAGGTTTTATAAGGTGTTACAAAAAACACAAAGAAAACAGAAGGAACTATACAAACAAAGTAAAATTCAGACATTTTAAACCACACTTCTCCTGCCAACAGGGAGTGCAGCTTGTATTAGATTTGCTGGTATCCCCTGACCAGTTGTCAGATTTTCACAAACATGCCATCCCAGTTTGCAGTAGTAGAGCGTCCCCTGTTTTAAAGGGAAATGTAAATGAAGAGATAAATTGTCGGACGTAAAAAGGTACAGGTTGATCCTGCTGCGAAACAGCTCAATCCGTAGTTGTGGAGATGTCAGTCCAGCACAGTTTATACATGCCCACACAGTCTCAGCAGTACAAGCTGGCTGAGTGTGGCAAACAGGCAGGGCTGCTGCTTCCCCTTCTTCCTCGAAAAGGAACAGTAAATCCCATGCACACTACATGACAATATCACAAATCACAAAGATCAGAGAGCCTCAGCCTGTGCAGGCTGCAAAACCACAGTGCACGATCTTGTGCCATTTAATGTCAGTATTTGTGGATAATAATACCCACTATTATTTCACTGACGATGCGTTTTAGAAATCATGGAAATGAACAGTACAAACGGTCGATTCATTCAGAGAGAATGACGCCTGTTCCAAGTTCACTTATTGTTAGTGAACATTGGTGGAAAGCTCAATCAGAAAGACTCCTGAATGTGGGTGTGTTCAGACAATAAAATGGTAAGACTACTTAAAAAAAAAAATTAAACTATTTTATATCAGTTATGAGCGTGGTGTGCTTCAACTTATTGCAAGGTTCACCCCCCTGAGATTAGCTGACAAATTATTACTCCAAGTTTTCTTCCACAGCATTGTGTAAAACTAGGGCTCCGGTTCCTCTCTCTGCCAGTGGACAATATTACATAACTGTCTCAACAAATTATATCCCACATCTACTTATTCAAGTTAATTAAAATACTACTCTCACTCAGCAGTCATTCACACATACATACTAAATGTCATTATAACCTATGAAAAATAAATGTATTGCTTTATTGTAGGATACAGAGGCATATAAGAGCTCTGTAAAGGAGGACATGATGCGCTGGAGCAGCAGTTTGCGGAATCACACCTCAACAGACTGGGTCATCATCGTCGTGGAGACCAACGATACCAAGAAGAAGAACAAAACCAACATCCTGCCTAGGTCATCAATAGTGGACAAGATCCGTAGTGATTTTTGCAACAAACAGAACGACAGGTGAGTGTGCTCCAATTTTATTGACGGTAGGCAAAAGGAATGGGGTTACAGACTGAATCTCCAATTTGTCAAAACAGCATGAACATATGATGGGCCATATTATATAAAATACTTAGCTGTGAAGTTATCCTGAAAAGACAAACTGGGAGACTTTTGCACTGCCCACGTTTAAAAGCAAATAATTAGGTCAGTCTGCAAACAAAAGTCCTGCTGAAAATGAGAGAAACCATATTTATTTAACTTTCCCTTAGTAAATGACAGTCATTCCTCTCTGATGCAGGTGTGTGGTGCTATCCGATCCTTTGAAGGAGTCGTCTCGCTCTCAAGAATCCTGGAATTCCTTGTTGCTCAAGTTGCGAACTCTGCTCCTGATGTCTTTTACCAAAAACTTGGGCCGCTTCGAAGACGAAATGCGAACGCTCCGAGAGAAACGCACCCAGCCCGGCTGGAGCTTCTGTGAATATTTCATGGTCCAGGTATCTTTTAAAAAAAAAAAATCTGCAATGTGGATTTTGATTTTGTGTCTGAAAAAATGAAGTAGATAATGTGTCGTGACTGAACCTGCCTGGATTGAAAGCATATAATTCACTGTTTCTGTATGTTTATAAACAGAAATTCCATTATCTTAAACTCAGGATGCTCAGAGCATCTTTCATTTGAAAGAAGCGTAGTCACTGAGATTGAGCCTTGTTTACACTTCATTAAAATGCACCAGTGTCCCGCTTCACTTGTGTCTCACGCACGATTACGGTGTGTTTTGTGCAGGAAGAGCTGGCATTTGTTTTTGAGATGTTGCAACAGTTTGAAGATGCTTTGGTCCAGTACGATGAACTGGATGCTCTCTTCACACAATACGTCCTTAACTTTGGGGCTGGAGGTAAGCAAATACTATAACTTACTGCCGTACTGCTTTCATTGTGCTAGTTGTCCCACTTAAAGTAAACGTGAGCATTTTATGCGCGGGTTCAAGCTTCTCTGTTCACTTTACAAGTCTGTGTCCCTCCACAGATACTGCTAACTGGCTTGGCTCGTTCTGCGCCCCAGTGCGCAGCTGGAGCGGCTTGCTGCTTCGGCGGCCAATTGACATGGAAAAGAGAGATGGGATCCAGCGAGGGGAAGCCAGCCTGTTGGATCTGAGGAGCTACCTGTTCTCTCGCCAATGCACCTTACTCATCTTCCTCCAGAGGCCCTGGGAGGTCACCCAGAGAGCCCTGGAGCTGCTGCACAACTGTGTCCAAGAGTTACGCCTGCTGGAGGTAAATTAACTCTTAGACAGCATATACTTTATGCAGGTTGAAGACCAAAATGTAGGCTTTTCAAAACCTGGCTCGAGTAACAGTACATTTTCATAATGTTCAGGGCATACGTAGGAAGATTATGCAGTTTTTCATTAAATGAGAAAATATACATTATGATTTGCTTTAATATTTATTGAAAGTGTGTGAAAGCTAGTCAACAACTGAACAGAGAAATTGACCAAATGAGACTAAACACTTCAGTTGTGTGAATAGTTATGTTGACATACACACAGAGGGATTACAAATTAAGTCAGCACAAAGCTGGTGGAAATACTGTCTCCAGGAAGTTGACTATTCTTTATACTGTGATGGATGTACAGCAGACCTACATTGAAAGCCTCGAGGAGTCGTTTGAATGTGTCACTCACCCTTAAATCATACGCTGTTGCTGTTATTGCTCAGGTCTCAGTGCTAGAGGGGGCGCTGGACTGCTGGGTTTTTCTCAGCTGCTTGGAGGTTCTGCACCGGATTGAGGGCTGTTGTGATCAAGCTCAGTTAGCTGCAAACTGCTCCCATACTGTCGGCCTGTGGGCTTATGCCACTGACAAGGTAATATCAGGGTTATTTGAAGATGTTTAATTAGAATAAATACTGATGTAGATGTAGCTTACAACATACAAATGTTAACATGTGGTTAAATGATTGTACTAATGTAATTGTATTCGAATATTGTTTTTGTTTCTTTTCCTGTCTCCCATCTATAGCTCAAGTCCCTGGGGGAACTCTGTGGCCTGGTATCAGAGAAGGGACCTACATCTGAGGACCTGAACAGGACTGTAGATCTGCTGGCTGGACTAGGCGATGAGAGGCCTGAGACTGGTGAGTTTTCATAGGCAGAGTGGTTTTTAATAATGTTTTTAAGTCCTCCTGCGGAGGGATGAGTCAATTGCAAGTTTACAGGTCCAAATCCTAACCATCCCGTCAGTTTCCGTTAACATATAGGTTATGGTAAAGATAATGTTGAAGGCTCAGTCAGTTTTGTCGTGTGGTTGTCTGTTTCTTGTGATCTTTGCAGCATGTCCTGTTCCGCTAGCCTTACTCAGCACTGATTGTTGCTAATGAGCAGTACTTCAGCTGATTCAGGATTGACAGATGTGTAATTGGCTGTCCAACCTGATTAGTTCAACCAGTTAGTGCAGGTTTTTGTTCCTGTTATTTTTTTAGCCTATTGCTTTGTTTCTTGTTTTTCTTCGACATGCAGACGAGCGTTGGCTGAAAATGCCAGTTCCCAGTTTTTATTGCACCTGTATCTTCTAAATAATAGCTCCCTATCTTATAATGTAGCTGTATTGTGGCAAACATAGGTACATCATGAATGTACAGTCAACTATAAACTGATGTCTTCGCTTTGTGTTCAAGTGCTGGCATGAATCAGTGTGTGTATGTAAACACACGTTTGCCGTAGTGTTTTAGGGCCTTAGGGGTGCAAATTGCTTCTTCAATAAAACTAGTGGGAGCTTGCCCGGCTATTCATTTTGATTAAATTGACACATTCTAAAATGTACCGGGATCCTTGGGTTGTCTCTGCATTTACCTTGGTCCACAATAAAACACCAAGCTATTGGAAAAATGAGTGATTCCCCTATAGAGCATGTATGGAGGACTGACAACCAAGCTATTTTCAGAAAACATGTGAATAAGAAATCGTGTGCTGCTTCTGGTTCGTCATTGTTAGTATCAAGCAGACCACAAGATTATTGGAGTCATGGATTTGCCACAGAACAAGTAGTGAACAGCATCAGGGAACAAGCAAATCCACCCAACCAAATAAGCCAGACTGCATTTAAGAATAAACTGCTTCACTGCTGCCACCACCTGTTTGGGTGTAAGACTGTTATGATATTAAAGGGGTTCTGATTTCTGAAAGCTAATGACATGGTTTGTTTTCTGTGTCTTCCTCCACAGTCCACAGTTTGCAGAGCCCTTACAAAAAGTTGAAAGAAGCTTTGTCATCTGTGGAAGCTTTCGAAAGACACTATCTTGTAAGTACATTCCCTGTCACAGCTGGGTGCTGTAGTTGACAAAACAGGAAGTTAACACACATTCTCAAAATTCCTGTCCATTTTTTTTTTACAAGTAATTTCTCTCTGACGCAATCTCCTGGAAACTTCAAGCAGTTCATTTAATTATTTCTCTTCTCTCCCTCACCACCCTGTTGGCCACTTCTTGCATCAGGAGCTCTCTCATGCTGCTATGGAAATGTACAGGGCCATTGGCCGGCTGCGGTCTGCCAGGCTGGTGGGGAAAAGCCTGGCCGAGTTCTACATGTAAGGAATGTTCACACTGCTTGTTTAGATGTGTATCTGCAGGTCGCAGAGTTGCTTTCATTCTTGGTGCCAGAGTTGGCCTCTTCTCTAGAATCAGTCAGCCAGCCCACTCTGTGGGCGTTTCCAAGCAGGTGTGGTGTGATGGGTGTGTCGGGTGACGCTTGAATGTAATGGCAATGTGTGTTCAGATGAAAGTAATATTTCAAACACATTTCTTAGACAGCTAAGTCATTGTGCAGAGACACAACAGGCTTTAAGTCTAATCTTGATGTCAGGTGTTGTCGCTTTCTGTAAATACAGATCTTAACAGCAGATGTTTACATGTAAATATCAGGGTTGAAATGAATAAAGGTCTGAAAGTAATACTTAAAACTAAGAAAAAAACAGTTTCTTGATCTGCAGCGACTTTTACTTATTAAACTTTGGTATTAAAATGTTTTATTAGTTCACATACTATTAGTTCATATTATCATTAATCTGTGTTTTTTGAGTTTACATAAGTGTTTGTCACTTGGAAGATAAAAAATATGTATTGTTATGGTAAGCACGCCCTGTGTTCTTTTCTGTAGATTTGAAAATTTAAAGCGTGTGTGTGTGTGTGTATATGTATATTTCTTTTTTAGGAGGAAGGGGGACCCGGAGCGGGCTGAAACTTTCCTACAGGAAGCCCTAAAGTCCTACGTATCAGAGGGGTGGAGCCTCCCCGTCACTCACACAAGGAAACAGATCGCAGAGTGTCAGAAACTGCTGGGGAAAACTGAAGAGTATCCTTCATAAGACAGTCTCTCCAAGATCACAAGTAGCTATTTAAGGGCCAAATATGTCAATTTTCCAGTCTTGCAAATATTTAGTTACACTCAAATGTGTGTCCAGTGCAAGTATTTTTTTGGGGTTACCAAAAGATTCAGATGGATATCTGTCTGTATAATTGCAAAGCTTTTAAGGTAAAAACTTTACAAAGAGTTTCACTGGTTAAGAATAATTGTTAGTTACCATAAATAAATCCCTTAAGGTTTAAGGTGTTTCAGATTGGTCCAAATTTCATGTTCCAGTATTCAGCTGACAAAGGTGTTGTTCCTTCACAAGCCACCGCAGCTACCTGCAGACCAGTGCCTTGTTGGCTGGTGATGGGAATCTGACCACGGAGGAGAGGAAGCACTTTTGTCAGGAAATTCTGACCTTTGCTGCCAAGTCTGGAGAACAATGTAATCACACGTGCACTTGTAACTTCACTTCATATCGCCGTTCATTTAAACAAAGCTTAGTTTGAAAAACATTTCGAATGGTTTAACAGTTTTGTTTTATCGTTTTCCCCCCACAGCTCCCAAAGTGACACTGAGCATGTCCGTTTTTGCCCAGCTCATGCGCCTGCAGTTCCACCCAGCGACAGCCTCGGTGCATTCTGGAGCCGATCTGCAGGTGGAGCTGACGCTGCGTAGTTTGATGCCCATGTCTGTACACATACAGCAAGTGGCTGCTAGCATTCACTTCGACGTGGATCATGGAGGGACTCATGGCAGATCCAAAGGAGCTCCGAGACAAACACTCCCAGGGACAGTAGAGTTCAACCAGGGTAGCTCATCAGCAGGCCACCCCGCGTCCTCGTCCGCAGGTCCGGCGCTAGAAATGGACGAGGTTCATGACAGGAGTCCTTCGGACAATTCCCTTAACTGTGCAGGAGTGGTGTGTAAAAACACTCATCTGCTCGTCCGTCGTCATGACAGTAACTCTCCTCCGGACACACCCAACTGCCTCAGTCCCCCTGCTGTAACGATGAAGGAAGGAGCACAGATGCTTAAAGTGCAGGATACGACATTAGAGCCTGGAGACAACAGCATTACATTTACAGCACCAGTAAGATGCTACATTACAAAATACCCACTTGAAATAATTAACCTGTTAGTTATATTTCCGTTTATCACTTTGTTTTCTTCTGTTAACCTTTGCTGTTGTTCCATAAAACTTAGATTTTCTTGCCTCCTGTTTCTGATGCTGTTTTTGTCTGTAGAGCGGTCAACCGGGTACTTACACTTTGCGTCAGCTGTGTGCCACAGTGGGTCACGTGCAGTTTGTGCTGCCTCATATTTACCCATCGGTCCAGTATGAAGTGTATTCTCAGGAGCCCCAGCTCACCGTGGAGCCTCTCTCAGGTCGGAAAGTTTTATGTGATGACTTCAAGTTTTGGCTCGCTTGTACTTGTGGACATGAATTTGTACTTAAATGACTTGGATTGTTTAAAATGTCACATTTCTTTTATTAAACAGATAAAATATTACACACAAGCACTGAGGCTGCTCGGTTTTATCATATCATGAGTGTGTATGTAACCGTTTAGTAAAACAGAGCAATATAGAAAAATAATGAAATTGCATTTTTGATTTAATATGTGAATTTATCAGTTTATTTTGCATGATTTCTCCAGTACTGCAGCTAAAACACATAATGTGAATAAAGGTCTTAAGACTGAGAAATTGTTCAGGCAAAATGTCCACAAAGAAATGGTTGTGCACCTGTAACAGCTTCAGAGTCTTGACATATTTGTGCATTATGATTTCTGCCTGTATTGTTTTCGATAAACCTACCGATTAGTACATAAAACAGTGAAAATCAATACACAGATTTAGATTTGAAAACATAATTGGTTGTTTTATTCGAGGAGCAGCATGAATGTTAGTTTCACCTGCATCCAGCATGTTTCTGCTCGGGGTTGTTCACTGTATTTGATGTTGTGTTTTCAGAGCCGCTGTTAGCTGGTCTACCTCAGTTGGTGAAGTTCACCTTGCTGACCGGCCACTACACTGTGAAGAAAGGAGTTGCTCTGCAGCTCAGCAACACAGACACCATGCCCATCCTGCCCTCCACCAGCTGCACCGCCCGCATCAGCAACCCTGCTGCTGGTCAGTGCACACTTTTAAGATGTTAACCGTTTCCTAATGGAAGCCATGGTTTTTTCCATGCCTGTAAACACACTGACTGACACGTGTACAGCTTCAGAGTTCTCGTGATTTTCTTGGTGGCCCAGTGGGTAGGACATCAGGCTGGCATACAGAAGTCTAGCCCATTAACATCCCAGCCCACACACCATGTGTGTCCTTGAGCAAGAGACTCAGTGCTGGCTACCACCACATGTGGCTGCCCACAGCTCCACCAGGGGCACAGATTAAATGCAGAGGACACATTTCACTGTAACACGTATATGTTTCCAATGCTGACAATAAAAGCTGCTGCTTTTTCTTCTTCTTCTGTCGTCCCTCCACCCCCCTGTCCTCCTCCTCCTTCTCTGTCCTCTTAATGTGTTTAGAGTTGGTGGGTGAAAGCGTCCTCTCCATCCAGTCATCCGAGAAGGTGACCAGCATCAGCTTGCCCCCCACCCCTCCCTATCACACCCTGGAGTTCCAGCTGGAGGTTTTGTGCATCATTCCATCTGGGTCGGACCGGGCTGCTAACGAGAGGCTGACCAACGGGGAGGTCCGCCATCGACCACGCAGCTACAGCCATCCTGACACTCCCATGACTGCCATTGACCAGAGGGTGAGGCCCCTTTAAAGATTCGTCACAACTAACAATGGGGAACTAGTGGCAACTCTAAGAAAGCATTTCACATTGGTTTTTGATAATTAAATTTCGAGCAGTTTGGTGCTATATTCACCTTTTTTCATAAATACAGAAATGACATGAAAACACTTTGGTTTCTAGGATTTGTAACAATTTTTTTTTACTGTTTTGTCTTGTGATTTTTTTTTTTATAATATGTAGAATCAATCACTTATGGAAATAACTTCTGTTAAGCATACAAATATTGTATCGGGTCAAACAGTAATCGTGCAGATATATATTTGTCCACAGATGTCTATCGACTGTCCATGGTCAATCTACTCCACGCTGCTCGCCCTCACCTTCTACATCCCCTTCAAAACCAAACACTCACTGCTTTCTGCTGGTAACAGGTGAGAGTCCTTTCTCAAACAAATGCCTAAATGTATCGCCAACAGAAATGTGATCCTCTCAGAATAAAAAGATCTCATGACACCTATTCACAGATTGGTGCTATTTTCTGTTGTTAAGCCAGCAATATCTATGTCTTTCAGAGTCTTTGAAAATGTTTATTTTACCTAGAATCTTTGAAATACAGGGACCTGTAGTTTAGGAACAGCATTATTCTACGTACTTATACGCATCTGACCTGTGACCTTTGACCTGATACCATAGGAAGTACATTCAGGTGTGTGTGCAGAATGTGTCAGATGTGAACTTCATGCTGGCTGAAGTGAAGCTGACAGAGAAGCAGCATGCGTCACTGGAGCTACAGTCCCTCAACACTAAAGCACAACAGGTGAGCAGGAAACGTCCGGGACGACCGCATGGGTCAGCAGACAGCGTTCACTACGTTATCGTTCATTTTATAATAATTGTGGTCAAGAAGAGCAAAATCATACATATTGCAAAGGGACTAATGAGCATAAATACAGTTGAAAATTATTAACGCCTTTTTATCAAATCTAATAAATCCTTAACTCTTTCACGGAAATGCTTTTATCCAAAATAGGCCTTTTGAAATTTGAATATTATACAGTGCGTAGCCCTCCTCAGCTCAATAAAATCGACACTGCACTTTTTTCAAATACTATGACACCGTGGACATTAAAACAACTGGCAGGTTGTCAATCAGTTCACTGCATTCAAATATTTTCTATTACTGTAAAATATCTGACATAAGACTGAGCTATGAATAATCATTTCACATAATTTGTTACATTGCTAGAAATTTGTTAATTGTATCAATTTGGAGATTATTGGATTATATGTAAGAACATATACACTGATTTGTGCCGAATTTTTTTCAATTTTGTTTCATGTTGAAAAATAACGATTTGACAATCAACATGTCTCCGATGGGTTAATTACATCTTATAGAATGTCCAAACTACATTTCCCAGTAATACATATTGATATCTGGTGTGTTGTTTTATGCGTTTGTCCAGCTTCTGTGCAGTAAGCACAGCGTGTTCTGCTTGTGGGAAGTGAGGTGGAAGGATGACCTGCCCTCCTGCCTTCAGTGTGTTTTCTCTGCCAACTTCTCACTGCTCAACCAAGAGAGCTCTGCCTTCAAACCCTTTCACTACCAGTTCCAGCTCGAGAGAGTCACTGTAAGAATACTCAAACCTTTATTTGTCTGCATTTCCACTGAATGCGTCTGTTGTGTTGTCAGAACTTCAGATCCCAACACCTTTCTGAAACATCTACTATATACATTCACACCTACAAACATCTGCCTTAGACAGAGATGCTCCCCCAGATCACTGACCACAGTTTGATGTCCTCAGACTTTGTACAGTGTGAAAGCTGAGATCCTGCCTCCTGCTGGTGAGCAGCACTGTCGCTCCGGTTTCCTCTGTGGACTGGAGGTGTGTATAACGCGGCTGACTGAGCCTGCAGAGGGAGAGACGGCAGAGGACACTGACACTGATGGCCTCAGAACCACCAAGCTCATGTATGAAGGTATGTCTGGAGAACAGCCGGTTATCTGGGAGACTTACGCATTTTTGGCACTTGGTTAATTTTTATCAAGTACCTTATCTGCAGCATTTTAAATAAGAAAAAAAGATATTCATTTAGCCACAAAAGAAATAATTTAGATTTAAGTAAAAGTTTCAAATAACTATTGCAAAAATATATAAATGGTCCAATGTGGACCAATAACAACACACTTTACTAATATGCAAAGAAATTTAAAAAGCATCTGTGTTTGAAGGATTATCACTGTGACATTTCATCAGTACCCAAATATCCCTATAATCATAAGGTTGGTCACCAGATCAACTGATTGTGTGTGTGTGTGTGTGTGTGTGTGTGTGTGTGTGTGTTTGTGTGTCCACAGTGGCTGACAGCAGCAGTAACTGGGCAGTCTGTGGGAAGAGTTCGGGGATGGTTTCGATGCCCTTGAGGGCCAAAGCCACGCACAAGGTGCAGATCGAGGTGATGCCTCTGTTTGCGGGACACCTGCCCTTCCCCAAAATCAAAGTGTTGAAGTACCTTCCTCACACCGCAGCAGTGGCAATTCAGCCAGACCCTGGTGAGACCATTGAAGTTTGCAAATGTTTCGTCATGGATCCTGCATGTATCTGAATGTCTTTGTTCAACTTGTAGATAAACAGTGAACCATCAGTGAATTCTGAGAAATATATTTCTAACAAAAAGGAATCATTGCCACATTTTAGGAAACTTCCTTTCATCGGGGTAAATTGACTGCTGCTGGTTCCGCTCGGTAATTTGTTTGTTTCCTGCCGTCCTCAGACAGTTGCGTGGAGAACGACAGCCTGTCCCTGCTAGACAAGACGCTGGACGACCAGGCAGACACAGCAAGCATCCGCAGCCGGGGCAGCGTCCACTCTGTGGGCAGCGGCGACCAGCAGCAGAAGGGCGTGGCCATGCCGCGACTGGAACCCTTCAGCCCCGGGCAGGTGTTCAACCACAGCCACACGCAGCAAGTCCTCGTGCTGCCCACTACAGACGACCACATCATGGAGGTCAACGCTACATGACCCTGGTGGCAGGACTTCCCACCTCATTCTTCCAGGACTGAACCCAGGCCCTGGATGGACTTTGCTGAGCTCTTGCTTTGCGGCGGATCATGCCCATGAGTCCACGTCAAAGACTGCTACAGGTTGCTAGGACGGACTCACCCCTAAGCATGAAAAAAGACGTTATGAACTTGACACAGTGAAGACCCAATGAGATCTGCTGATAAATTAAAATAAAGAATTTTCTTTGCCATACTTTGTATATAGCTCACTGGATGGATTTATAGTTATAAATATATAAATATATATGACTGATCAATCAGATCGACATTTGTCGTGCTCGTTCGACCTGAAGATAAACACTCAATTGCCCCGTGATGCACCAAAGTCCTAGATGTGTGTACGCCTCAATCAGCAAGTACTGTAACTATGGCTGAGTGTGTCCAGCTGTTCCTGTGTCTCTCAGGCAGTGATTAGATTTATATTTGATGACTTTTGTCTTGATGGTTGCATTCAAGTTGGTGAAATGGGCTGTTTTTTTTTTTTTTTTTTCTTTTAGACACACATATGATAGAAATCCAAACATGTCATGTTAACAAACTTCAGAGACATATCCAAAAATCAGCTGTGGTCGACTGCAAGCTCTAAATATCCAACGTGGAATCTGAGCCGAGTAGCATCAGTTTTCTATTGTGTTGTCATCTAATCTGACACACTGTCTACATAGCAGAAATATTACATCCCTTTTCTCAAGTAGCTTCTGTAACTGCAGAAATAAAACAAAATTCTAATAGATTTAAAATTCTGCTTCAAAATGCTTCATTTTCACATGTTTTGTTGCTTTTAAGTTTATCAAATTTTAGTTTCAACGTTTATTTCCATTAATGAACATAGTCATGCAGTCAATTTTTGTCTTGACATCAAAGACAGAAATCAAACGTGCTTTTAAGACAAATGATAATAAATTCTTGACGGTCACCACCTTTAAACACTAATGACGTTCTATGTAAATAAGCATTAAAATTGTGCGTACAATCATTACAAGTTTACAGCAAAGAGTAGTTTTTGTAGTGACATGATTGAAGAGCCTGTTGATTTCATCAGCTTCATTCGACGAATGTAATCTTGTTCTTTTACCTCTAAGTTAAATGCAAACAGCACTTAAGTCTCAAATATAAAAGTATTGGTGATGTGAGAGACACAGACTGAGTTTAGCGGGTGTGTTGTGCGCATCTGTTCAGCTGTAGCTTTGTGTCTGTGCGAGTGTGTGTGATCAGGTGAGACTTTAAAATAAGCATCAGCCAGTGCACATTAATGTCTGTTGTCTTACTGATCCTTGGATTGTTCAAATACAGTGTGTGTATATTTATTCTGAGTGTGTGTGTGTGTGTGCGTGTGTTTGGGGATGTTATGTGCTTCGCCAAATTTGTGTCCGAGCTATGCACACATACCGTTGGATGTTGAACAGATGGATGAAGTGAGTCCTCCTTGGATTTGTTCGCTCATTTATTGAAAAGGATGAATGTCAGCTTCTTCTCTCCCCCTTTTCTCTCCCGTTGGTACAGTGTGTGCCCACAGTCCAGCTACAGCCTCCTTCTCATGTTTGACCACTGTACATACTGATCTGTAAATAATAATTCAAATCAAATCATCTTTGATTGCCAACTATATTAAAAAAAAGTCATTGGAACTGATTCGCTTCGTTTTGTGTCTAACCGTTGATGCATAACGAACTCTGCTGGCTCCGGGTTTTGCACGGGACTCTGCTCTCATTTTCTTATGAACCTTTTAGGAAACAGTTTCTGAATGCATGAAAACAAGACACGCTCTGTAATAAACCTGTGTCCAACATGTCGTCTGATAAACACAGGGGTGATGACATCAGATCTAAAACTACCGTTTACTAGGATTCAGCATTTTGCGAGGCCTGGTGGATGAGATGAGAACTGCGGTTTCGTTCTCACCTGCCTTTGCCTTCCTCATCAGAGCACCTGAGCTGGAATCAGTCCGTCTCTATCCCCTCCCTTTATTTCCTGTCTGTCCTACTGCTTCATTAACATACTCAGCAGCTGCATAGCAGGAGGTTTCACAGGTTCAAACAAAGGCCCTGAAAGCAGCAGGACAGGTGAGGACTAACAACCCAGCAGACAACTGTCCTACATGAGGCAGACATGAGTCCTCTGGTGTTGGTAGCAGTGTGTTTGTTGGGTGTGTGCGCTGTCCCACACGTGGAGGAGACAAAGACTCAGGAGCGGCTCTTCCTCAGTTCTCTGGGGCTCAATGGGCGACACCGGCCCGAAGGGAGCCACCAGCTGCGGCGCCGCGTCCCGCCTGTGCTCTGGAGGAATGTTCCAGAGGTCGGAGAAGATCCAGGCCCAGGAGATCAACGACTGTCGGGTGACCGAGTACGGAGTCCGCGATAACATCATCCAATATGTGCAAGACCAAGGTAGAGACTGTCAGGGTCCACTGGTTTCTGCTAAACCCACATTAATGGAGGATTTATATCAATTTAGTTTTGATAAATACCCAAATTTAGGCTCCAAACAATGTTGCGGTTCTGTCTGGTACTTGTTGAAATCTGGCACATCTTTGTTCATATAAAAGCAGGTTCCTGTGGTTTGTACACAGGTATGAGAGGGAGGATATACAGCATTATTTATGGATCAAAGCTGTATTCAAAAACTTGGCAGAGTGAACAATCAAAACATGTCAGTTTAATTTTCGGTCAGAATTTCTTTAAAGTGAAAAACAAAAGCTCATGACGACTCAGTGTTTGTACTAAATCCTGCTGCATTGTGAGCCTCAGTAAAACTTAAATAATGCAGCCTGAGTATTACCGCAGCATATGTTTGATAGAGTCGTAAAAGTTGATGACAAATGATCCTGTCCTCTCTAAAACCTCGAAATGAAGCCCTGAAACCTGATCTCACTGCTGATGTTTTTCAGGCGAGCTCGTATCCGCTGGGAGAAGCAGCTGTCAGGCCTGTGTGCAGAAGCACCTTTTCTTCAACATGTCCGTCCTCCAGGATGTGGAGCTGCTGTCTCTCGCTCAGATGGAAATCAAGCTCCACTGGAAGCCCTGCAGACCTGCAGAACTGCTGCAGCAGCCCCAGCCCCTCAGCCTGTCTCTGTATAAAGTGATCAGACCCACACTGACGGGAGCCAATCCCCAGGCCAACCGCAGACTCCTGGTGTCCCAGTCCGTGCAGCTGAAGCCAGAGTCCACCTCCATCACTATAGACCTCACCTTGCTGGCTGAGAACTGGCGCAAACCGGGACGCAACTACAGTTTTTTTTTAGAGCTGCTGCCTCTCAGTGCCGAACCAATGGAGCTGCTCCTGTTCTAGCGCCTCAGTGGCACCAACCACGCCATCCTGCAGACCCTGGTTCACTCCCTGGACCCCCACGGCACGCCTCAGCCCTGCTGTGTCCCCATCAGCCTCTCCCCCATCTTCATGCTCTACTACGACAACAACGACAACGTGGTGCTTCACCATTATCAGGACATGGTGGTGGATGAGTGTGGGTGTCGATGAAGCCCTTGGACATTTCTGATTGGCCCCAAACTTTTTTCAGTTTTCTTTTTAAGGATTACAAATATCAAATTGTTGCACTGATTTGAGGGAATTATTTTACTAATAGTCAGGAAATATGGTGGTTTGTAAGTTAAATAAATCAATAAAAATCATTTACACTGATTTGTGTGAATTGTATTTTGAAATAAATTAAATGATGCTGCTGAATTTCTGTGAACATGAAGCAAATGTTAGGCTAGTGGTTCAGGTTCTGCTTTTGTTTCTGCAGCCCTCAGTCTGCTTTGAGAACTCGTCCTGTTTCTAGTGTTTAGTTCCAGGATCCTTTAGGGGAAGGAGTGTTGGGTGCTTGTGGGTCCTTTATCTGTGGTTAAGCGCTCTAAATAATAATTGAAATCAAATTATCTTTGCCAACTATGTAGAAAAATGACTAGAAGTGACTCTGTTTTGTGTCTAACAGTAGATACAAAAACCAACTCTTTGGCTTCAGGTTTTCCACAGGACTGTGGAACCCGGCTGCAGGGATTTGCTCTCATTTAACCAAACGGCATAAGTGAGTTTTAACCCTGATGTTGATCGTTGTGGCTGTGTTCCTCTGAAAACCACTTTTTGATGGTTTGCAGAATTGCATCAGATGAACACTAGATGGTGGAGTGAAATCATTGCAGGAGCACATAACAGACCTCAGTCAAAAAATGCTGAAAATCTGAAATGATTAAAAACGTGGTGTCCTGATGTTGGTGGAGTCTCCTGACTCTTGGAGTCCTACAGAGTGTGTTTACGTCCCGGTGCTAGAGGCTGTTCCTCCATTAGACAGTTGGTCTTTGGATGGTCCAGAAATAAAGGTGGATTCTGCTTTTGGCGTTTTGAAATACAGATGTAGTTAAGAAGGAAAAAGCCTCTGTGGCAGACATCTCTATTTCGCATTACACTGATTAAATGAACTCTAAAGCATAACTTTGATACACTTAAGTGGTAAGATGAATATTCAATCTTTAAGTCAGTACTGTCACAACCTGCCTCGACAGTATGTGACAAAAGAGGGAGGCCACACAAAGTTCTACAGTAAATCATGTTTTAATTGAATGCATGAGCAAATCAGTGTGGATGAGAATTGTGAATAGTGGGTGTCTGGGTGTAAGCAGGACTGAAGACAGCAGGCAGGCTCAGGTGAAGAGAGAGAGCAGACCTTTGAGGCCTCCTTGATAGGAATCTCAAACCCAGTTGACACAAGTGTCCTGCATATCTAATGCACAGCTCTGCCCTCTGGCTCCCTGGAAGACAAGGAAAACAGAAGAGCCAAAAACACACGGACAAAGGCAAAACCGAATCCGTCAGAGGCCGTCACAGTACTTAAAAAAACAATATTCAAAGCTCATTAGAGGAGTTTTCTTGACGTGTGTCGTTTATATCAGAGCACCTGAGCAGGAATCAGTCTGTCTCTGTCCCCTCCCTTTATCCCATCATCTGTCTGACTGCTTCATTAAAATAATCAGCAGCTGCACAGCAGGAGGTTTCACAGGTTCAAACAAAGGCCCTGAAAGCAGCAGGACAGGTGAGGACTAACAACCCAGCAGACAACTGTCCTACATGAGGCCAGACATGAGTCCTCTGGTGTTGTGCGCTGTCCCACACATGGAGGAGACAAAGACTCAGGAACGGCTCTTCCTCAGTTCTCTGGGGCTCAACGGGCGGCACCGGCCCGCAGGGAGCCACCAGCTGCAGCGTCGCGTCCCGCCTGCGCTCAGAGGGTAAAACTAAGTCAAGTTTCAGGAACTTTCAGGGGGAAGGGGAAGTGTTTGTGAGGCTGTCACCTGTGATTAGTTAATCTTATCAGCTGCCTCGTAAAATACTGAAGGGAGGTGCAAAAACACACACGGTGAACACCAGACAACCAGTCAAAGGAACGCAGACGATCCTCTGCAACGTTAATGTCAAAGTCACACAAAGGGAAACAATCCATTTACAGTCTGGCTTCTAGAAAAGGACAAACGTCCACTTCAAATACCATCCTGAGATCAAAGTTCAACATCAGCCATGCTAACTCCCCTGCACCACATCAGCAACTCAAGGGACATTTTCAACAAAGTTCAAAAACTCAAACTGGACCTGAATGAAACCACTGTTTCCTGTCATGACCCTTCCATGTGCATTCCCACCACTGAGGCAGTGAGGACTGTGAGGAAGTGTGCAAAAACATCAAGCTCATGAAGAGGATGTCAAAGAAAACTGCCCGGCCTTCTTGGGTTGTTCAGTACAAACTGTAGAAGACAGAAGCCTCAACACAAGACTATACACACTTTTAAACCAACATGTGGAGGACAAACTGGGTCAGAACCAGAACCCTACACCACCAGTGCTCCAACAAGGATGGAGGGAAAGAAACACAGAAAGATCAATGAAAAACTCAAAACCTGCAGCTGCCCAGAATCCACAAACCGATCCAGCAGGAGCACGTCCACAAAAGACAGCAAGGACAAAGACGGGACGTTTATCTAATCAAGTCGTTAAGGAACGACCGTGACATCACTTATCAAACACCTACAGAAAAGTTCTTTCATCAGTCCTGAGACCGTTTACAGTCGTTCACACTGTAAAGCATGTGAGTGCAACAACACACATGCAAGCCGGGTGGGACATCCCCCCCGGATACTTTCAAATGTTAATGACCTAACAATCTCACAGAGTTTATCTCCCTGCCTCACTGAGTCGGTTGGTCAGAGCTGAAGAAGCCTTCATGATAACAGGAGCAACATCTTCAAGCAGCAGCACCTTTAGGAAAACCATGACCATGATGACTGAGAGACTTCAGGGACAAAGCAGAAGAGTTCTGTGCCACATGAGGCCAGACATGAGTCCTCTGGTTTTGGTAGCAGTGTGTTTGTTGGGTGTGTGCGCTGTCCCACACGTGGAGGAGACAAAGACTCAGGAGCGGCTCTTCCTCAGTTCTCTGGGGCTCAATGGGCGGCACCGGCCCACAGGGAGCCACCAGCTGCGGCGCAGCGTCCCGCCTGCGCTCTGGAGGATGTTCCAGAGGTCGGAGAAGATCCAGGCCCAGGAGGTCATCAACTGTCGGGTGACCGAGTACGGAGTCCGCGGTAACATCATCCGATACGTGCAAGACCAAGGTAGGCAGACTGTCAGGGTCCACTGGTTTCTGCTTAACCCACATTAATGGAGGATTTATATCAATTTAGTTTTGATAAATACCCAAATTTAGGGTCCAAACAATGTTGCGGTTCTGTCTGGTACTTGTTGTAGTTTGGCACATCTTTGTTGACATAAAAAAGCAGGTTCCTGTGGTTTGTACACAGGTATGAGAGGGAGGATATACAGCATTATTTATGGATCAAAGCTGTATTCAAAAACTTGGCAGAGTGAACAATCAAAACATGTCAGTTTAAAAAAAATTCTGACCGAAAATTAAAGTGAAAAACAAAAGCTCAGCGTTTATACTAAATCCTGCTGCATTGTGAGCCTCAGTAAAACTTAAATAATGCAGCGTGAGTATTACTGCAGCATATGTTTGATAGAGACGAAATAGTTGATGACAAATGATCCTGTCCCTCTCTAAAACCTCGAAATGAAGCCCTGAAACCTGATCTCACTGCTGATTTTTTTCAGGCGAGCTCGTGTCCGCTGGGAGAAGCAGCTGTCAGGCCTGTGTGCAGAAGCATCTTTTCTTCAACATGTCCGTCCTCCAGGATGTGGAGCTGCTGTCTCTCGCTCAGATAGAAATCAAGCTCCACTGGAAGCCCTGCAGACCTGCAGACCTCCTGCAGCAGCCCCAGCCCCTCAGCCTGTCTCTGTATAAAGTGATCAGACCCACACTGACGGGAGCCAATCCCCAGGCCAACCGCAGACTCCTGGTGTCCCAGTCCGTCCAGCTGCAGCCAGAGTCCACCTCCATCACTATAGACCTCACCTTGCTGGCTGAGAACTGGCGCAAACCGGGGCGCAACTACGGTTTGGTTTTAGAGCTGCTGCCTCTCAGTGCAGAACCAATGGAGCTGCTCCTGTTCCAGCCTGGAAACTCCTTCCCGTTTGAGCCGGCCTTTCTCCCGCCACTGATCCAGGCCTCACTGATGGTTGTGTCCCTCAACCCCCACCAGTGTCACTCCAGACAGAAGAGAAGCGCCGTCCGTCTCCCCGTGATGCGCAGCAACGTGTGCAAACCCCGAAGCCTCTACATCGACTTCAGGGATGTGGGCTGGCAGGACTGGATCATCGCTCCGCAGGGCTACATGGCCAACTACTGCCACGGCGAGTGCCCGTTCCCGCTCAGCGAGCGCCTGAACGGCACCAACCACGCCATGCTGCAGACCCTGGTTCACTCCCTGGACCCCCACGGCACGCCCCAGCCCTGCTGTGTCCCCATCAGACTCTCCCCAATCTCCATGCTCTACTACGACAACAACGACAACGTGGTGCTTCGCCATTATCAGGACATGGTGGTGGATGAGTGTGGGTGTCGATGAAGCCCTTGGACATTTCTGATTGGCCCCAAACTTTTTCAGTCTTCTTTTTAAGGATTACAAATATTAAATTGTTGCCCAGATTTGAGGGAATTATTTTGTTTAATACTCAGGAAATATGGTGGATTGTAAGTTAAATAAATCAATAAAAATCACTTACACTGATTTGCGGGAAGTTTATTTTGAAATAAATTAAAGGATGCTGCTGAAAAAAAAAAAGCTTCTGCTCCACTTTGGGTTGGTGGTGCCCCTCCTGCGGTAAGCGTACTGTGTCACTTCCTGTTTCTTCACACTGTTTCGGGTCTCTACTGAAGGATTGTTCACTGGTTCATCGTAGCTGTTGTTTTGTAAATTAGTGATTTCTTTGTATATAAAATCACTTGGGGCATAACATTTGTCTACGCAAACACCTGCTCTCCTGAAATAACTAAACAAACTAGCTAACGCTAACTAAACTTAATCGATCTAGCTTCATTAGCCTAGCACCTAGTAATGGCTTCTCTCTCTCCTCTGACTTGCTCTGTCTGCCACATGTTTAGTTTTTCCTCGGCCTCCTTTACTGATAACGGTACGTGTAATAAGTGTAAGGTTATTGCAGCTTTGGAGGCGAGGCTCTCTGAATTGGAAGCTCTGCACCATGACAAACAATCCAGCTAGTCAGGCCCCGGTAGCTGGTGCGGACCAACCTAGCTTAGCCACTGTTAGCTTAGGCACTGTTAGCGGTTCCCCAGCAGTACCCGAGCAGCTGGGAAGCCAGGTGGGCTGGGTGACGGTTCGTAAGCGATTTAACGCTAAACAGACGCCCCGGGTTCACCACAAGCTGGTTCACGTTTCTAATCGCTTTTCTCCGCTCAGCGAAACACCCGCTGAGGAACGAACTCTGGTAATTGGAGACTCCGTAGTCAGAAACGTGAAGTTAGAGACGCCAGCGGCCATAGTCCAATGTTACCCTGGGGCCAGAGCGGGCGACATCGAATCCTATTTGAAATTCCTGTCTAAGGATAAACGTAGATATAGTAAGATCGTTATTCATGCAGGAATAAATGACGCCCGATTACGCAAATCGGAGGTCACTAAAACGAATATTGAATCGGTTTGTAACTTTGCAAAGACAATGTCAGACTCCGTAGTTTCCTGCCAAGTCTGATCAGTGATGACACGTATAGCTGCATGTCGTCATTCAACCGCTGGCTGTCTAGGTGGTGTCCAGCAAACGATGTGGGCTACATAGACAATTGGAAAAGTTTTTGGGGAAAACCTAGGCTTATTAGGAGAGATGGCATCCATCCTACTTTTGATGGTGCCTCTGTCTTATCAAAAAATATGGCTGATTTTATTAGACAACCAAAAGATTGACAATGCAGAGTTGAGCCTAGAACGCAGAGATCCAGTCCTACACGCCTCTCTGCAGTATCCTTACCGCCCCCACCCCCCCACAACTCCCACATTTCTATAGAAACTGTGTCTGTTCCCCGATTATCTAAATTTTACAAACTAAAAATGATCACAAGAGAAGTTAATCATAATAACTTAATAAAAATCAGGACTGCTCCTCTTACTGAACAAAAAATTAAAACAATTAAATGTGGATTATTAAATATCAGATCTCTCTCATCTAAATCTCTGTCAGTAAATTACTTGATAAGCGATCATCAATTCGATTTATTCTGTCTCACTGAAACCTGGTTGCAAAAGGAAGAATATGTTAGTTTAAATGAGTCGACCCCCCCAAGTCATATTAACTATCATGTTCCTAGAAGCTCAGGCCGAGGTGGAGGAGTAACAGCAATCTAACACTCAAGCTTACCAATAAACCCTAGACCTAAACATAGTTATAACTCATTTGAGAGTCTTACTCTGAGCCTTTCACACCCAATTTGGAAAACTCAAAATCCACTTCTATTTGTTATTGTGTACCGTCCTCCAGTCCCTTATTCTGAATCTTTGACTGAATTCTCAGATTTTCTAGCCGACTTGGTGCTTAGTGCAGATAAAGTCGTCATACTGGGCGATTTTAACATTCATGTAGATGCTGACAGTAACTCCCTCAACACGGCATTTACTTCATCATTAGATTCAATTGGTTTCTCTCAAAATGTAAATGAACCCACTCACTGTTTTAGTCACACCTTAGACTTTTTCCTTACATACGATATTGAAATTGATAAACTAACAGTATTTCCCCATAATTCTGTTCTCTCTGACCATTTCCTAATAACATTTGAATTTAGTTTATTGGACTACACAGCAGCTAGAAAAAAAGTTTTGCTTCAGTAGGTGTTTATCTAAAAACACTGTGAACAAATTTAAGGAAATGATCCCTTCATCATTTACTTCAACATGTACCGATATAACTGAAAGTAGCCACATTAATTGTACTCCTGTACAAGTTGATTACCTGACTGATAATTATGCAACATGTTTACGTTCTATACTTGATAGTGTTGCCCCTCTAAAAAAGAAGGCAGTAATTCTGAACAGGCGATCTCCATGGTATAGCTCGCAAACCCGCAATTTAAAGCAGGCGTCACAAAAACTAGAAAGGAAGTGGCATTCCACTCATACACAAGAATCACGCTTAGCCTGGAAAAGAGTTTATACTTATACAAATTAGCCTCCGTAAAGCCAGAACAGCATATTATTCATCACTAATAGAGGAAAACAAGAACAACCCCCGGTTTCTTTTCAGCACTGTAGCCAGGCTGACTAAGAGCCATAGTTCAGTTGAGACTAGTATTCCCTCAACGCTACGTAGCAATGACTTCATGACCTTCCTCACAAACAAAATCATAGCTATTAGAAATAAAATTCACCAGACCCTCCCCACAAATACAACAGAATTAGAATCATCAGTAAGTCCTCAGTCCCTTTTAGATTGCTTTGTGCCCATAGAGCTTGCTGAGTTAACTTCAACTATTATGGCATCTAAACCAACAACATGTCTGCTAGACCCTATTCCAGTTAGACTGCTCAAAGACGCTCTACCCTTATTAGACACGTTCGTATTAGATATCATTAATCTATCTTTACAAACAGGATATGTACCAAAGGCCTATAAGGTAGCTGTAATCAAACCTCTACTTAAAAAACCTTGTCTGGATCCAGGTGTCTTAGCCAATTACAGACCAATATCCAATCTCCCCTTTATTTCTAAAATACATGAAAAAGTAATTGCAAAGCAATTATGTGACCACCTGCGCAGAAACGACTTGTTTGAAGAATTTCAGTCAGGATTTAGAGTTCATCATAGCACAGAAACCGCACTGATTAAAGTCACCAACGATCTTCTTCTGGCTTCAGATAACGGACTAGTCTCACTACTAGTTCTGCTAGATCTTAGTGCTGCATTTGACACCATTGTTCACAGAATATTATTACAGAGACTAAAACATGTTATTGGAATTAAAGGAACTGCACTAAATTGGTTTAAATCGTATCTATCAGATAGATTCCAATTTGTTCGTGTTAATGATGAATCTTTGACATACACAAATGTTAGTTATGGAATTCCACAAGGCTCTGTGTTAGGACCAATAGTCTTTGCTCTATATATGTCTCCCCTTGGCAACATTAATAGAAAACACTCTGTAACTTTTCAGTGCTACGCTGATGACACGCAGTTATATCTCTCTATGAAACCTGATGAAACAAATAAATTAATCAAACTACAAGCATGTCTAAAAGACATAAGGGACTGGATGACGTATAATTTCCTTCTTCTAAACTCAGATAAAACTGAAGTTATTGTATTTGGGCCTTAAAGTCTAAGAAACATGTTTTCTTACCATATTGCTACTTTAGATGACATAACTCTTGCCCCCAGTAGTACTGCAAGGAATCTCAGAGTCATTTTTGACCAGGATTTGTCATTTACCTCACACATAAAACAAATCTCTAGAACAGCCTACTTCCACCTAAGAAACATTGCCAAAATTAACATTAACATTGCCTCAAAGCGATGCTGAAAAACTGGTTCATGCATTTGTTACTTCTAGACTGGACTACTGTAATTCTCTACTTTCAGGCTGCCCCAGTAACTCTCTAAAAAGCCTCCAATTAATCCAAAATGCTGCAGCAAGATTACTGACTGGGATTGGTAAGAGAGATCATATGTCACCTTCATTAGCTTCTCTCCATTGGCTTCCAATTAAATGTAGAATAGAACTTTAAAACCCTTCTTTTTCCCTATAAAGCTTTAAACGGTCAAGCCCCATCATATCTAAAGATCTCCTAGTACCATATCATTGTACTAGACTACTTCGGTCCCAAAATGCAGGCTTACTTTTGGTTCCAAGAATTTCCAAAAATAGAATGGGAGGTAGAGCCTTTAGCTATCAAGCTCCTCTCCTGTGGAACCAGCTCCCAGTCCAGATTCGGGAAGCAGACACCCTCTCTATTTTTAAGACTAGGCTCAAAACCTTCCTTTTTGATAAAGCTTATAGTCATGCTGCTATAGGCTTAGACTGCTGGGGGACTCTGCACTGTGTCACTTCCTCTTCTCTTCATTCTCTCATCTCACCCCACATCTATAATGTCACTACTGTATGACATTAACTCTGTGTCTTCTTTGTCCCCTAGTCGTCTTTCTCCATCTTGTCCCCGTCTCTCTGTCCCTGTCTTCAGGTGTCCCCGGATTTGGTGCTGTGTGTCCTTCAGTGTGCAGCTACTGGTCCTACTAACCTGCTCAATGTTTTGTTGTTGCTTTTGTTGCTCTGTTCTTTTCTCTCTCCACTTTCCACTCAGTCCAACCGGTCGAGAAAGATGGCCGTCGTCCCTGAGCCTGGTTCTGCTGGAGGTTTCTTCTGGTAAAGGGAGTTTTTCCTCTCCACTGTTGCCTATGGCTTGCTCAAGGGGGATTTGTTGGGTTTTCTCTAAGTGTTTGAATAGTCTTGACTTTATAATGTAAAGTGCCTTGAGATGACCTTGTTGTAAATTGGCGCTATGTAAATAAAGTTGAATTGAATTGAATTGAAAATCGACCAAGAATACTTTTGGACATATTCAAAGGTAGTCTTAGGCTACATTAACAATGAGGTCCGAAGGTTTCATGTTTTTGTTGCAAATCGGGTCCAAAGAATCAGAGAAACTACGAATCCTGCCCAGTGGTATTATGTTGACACTGATCAAAACCCAGCGGATCACGCTTCCAGAGGCCTTAAGGTAGAGGAGTTGATTAGCTCAAATTGGCTTACTGGCTTACCAAGTTCCTATGGGAACGAGAATTTGTTGCACAAAAACTCACTCCTGAGCTTATGGTGGGTGACCCTGAAATAAGAACAGTACAAGCACTACATACAAGAGTTGTGAAAGAGGAAAGCTTTTTGGAGAGGTTTAAACGGCTCACAACATGGCATACAGCACTAAATGTTGTTGCTCGGATCAGAGCACGCGTCAGCCCTGCTGTTTCCCCATCAGACTCTCCCCCATCTTCATGCTCTACTACGACAACAACGACAACGTGGTGCTTCACCATTATCAGGACATGGTGGTGGATGAGTGTGGGTGTCGATGAAGTTCTTGGACATTTCTGATTGGCCCCAAACTTTTTTCAGTTTTCTTTTTAAGGATTACAAATATCAAATTGTTGCACTGATTTGAGGGAATTATTTTGCTAATACTCAGGAAATATGGTGGATTTTAAGTTAAATAAATCAATAAAGATCACTTACACTGATTAGTGTGAATTGTATTTTGAAATAAATTAAAGGATGCTGCTGAATTTCTGTGAACATGAAGCAAATGTTAGGCTAGTGGTTCAGGTTCTGCTTTTGTTTCTGCAGCCCTCAGCCTGCTTTGAGAACTCGTCCTGTTTCTAGTGTTTAGTTCCAGGAACTTTTAGGGGTAGGAGTGTTGGGTGCTTGTGGGTCCTTTATCTGTGGTTAAGTGCTGTAAATAATAATTGAAATCAAATTATCTTTGCCAACTATGTAGAAAAATAACTAGAAGTGACTCTGTTTTGTGTCTAACAGTAGATACAAAAACCAACTCTTTGGCTTCAGGTTTTCCACAGGACTGTGGAACCCGGCTGCAGGGATTTGCTCTCATTTAACCAAACGGCAAAAGTGAGTTCTAACCCTGATGTTGATCGTTGTGGCTGTGTTCCTCTGAAAAACAGAATTGCATCAGATGAACACTAGATGGTGGAGTGAAATCATTGCAGGAGCACATAACAGACCTCAGTCAAAAAAATGCTGAAAATCTGAAATGATTAAAAACGTGGTGTCCTGATGTTGGTGGAGTCTCCTGACTCTTGGAGTCCTACAGAGTGTGTTTACGTCCCGGTGCTAGAGGCTGTTCCTCCATTAGACAGTTGGTCTTTGGATGGTCCAGAAATAAAGGTGGATTCTGCTTTTGGCGTTTTGAAATACAGATGTAGTTAAGAAGGAAAAAGCCTCTGTGGCAGACATCTCTATTTCCCATTACACTGATTAAATGAACTCCTTAGAAAATATTTGAAAGTTTAAGTGACCGTTTAGACTAAAGCATAACTTTGATACACTACTGTATCAACCTGCTGTGGCAGACACACTATGTGATCAAAGACAGTGTCACACAATGTGTTTCTACCCAGAAATCATGTTTTAATTGAAGATAGTGAATCTTTATTGATAACAGAAATAAATACTGTGAATGATGAGGTGGGTCTGGGTGTAAAGGACTGAAGACAGAGGGGGAGCTCAGGTGAAGAGAAGGCAGACCTGATAGGGGACACAAGTGTCCTGCATATCTAATGCACAGCTCCGCCCTCTGGCAGAAGGCGGCCTGAAAGTCGTGCCAGAAGACAGGTTGAGGGGGAGTCGTGGCAGAAGACAGGTTGAGGGGAGTCGTGGCAGAAGACAGGTTGAGGGGGAGTCGTGGCAGAAGACAGGTTGAAGTCAATATTCAAAGACAGGTTGAGGGGGAGTCGTGGCAGAAGACAGGTTGAGGGGGAGCACCTGAGCAGAAGAGTCGGTCTTGTCCGTCCCAGAAGACAGGTTGAGGGGGAGCCCAGAAGATCTGTTGAGGGGGAGTTAAAAAACAGGTTGAGGGGGAGTCGTTTCAGAAGTCAGGTTGAAACAAAGGGGAAGTCTGTCAGGGGTGCAGGCAGGTTACCCAGAAGACAGAGTTGCAGAGGCCAAACATGAGACTGTGCAGGCAGGTTAACGGAAGACTGAGTTGCAGACAAAGTTGAAACTGAGCAGCCAGGTTACCGGAAGACTGAGTTGCAGACGAGTTGAAACTGAGCAGCCAGGTTACCGGAAGACTGAGTTGCAGACGGTTGAAACTGAGCAGGCAGGTTACCGGAAGACTGAGTTGCAGACGAGTTGAAACTGAGCAGGCAGGTTACCGGAAGACTGAGTTGCAGAAACACACACGTTGAAACTGAGCAGGCAGGTTACCCAGACTGAGTTGCAGACGTTAATTGAAACTGAGCAGGCAGGTTAATCCATGTAGACTGAGTTGCAGAAAAGAAAAAGCAGGCAGGTTACAAGACTGACCATTGTGGCCGAGACTGAATTGTAGACGTTTGGCTGAGCAGGTAGTTAAATCCAGGAACTGGCAGGCAGACAAGCAGGCAAGCAGAGTAGAGGGTCCAAACGGAAATTTTGGGCAAGAAATTTCAAAAGGACTGCAGGGCAGTCATGTGAAGAGACCATCTGGCCGCCTGTCATGAAGTCCCATGTATAAATACCAGAGGGGGAACAGGTGAAACTGTGAGGGCAAGTGTGCAAAAACATCAAGCTCCCGAAGAGGATGTCAAAGAAAACTGCCCGGCCTTGTCTTGGGTTGTTCAGTACAAACTGGGCCAGGACAGGATGTGGAGAAAAGCGGGTGACAAAATAAGAGTCCGGAGGAGGAAGTGGGGCTGAGGGACTGAATCATGACAGAACCCCTCCTCAAGGGCCGGATACCAGACGGCCCAAAACAAAACAGTGTCCAGACTGAGCAGGGGCGGGTGGCGGGGTCCGGAGGAGGGATAGGGTAGGCGGTGGGGTCCGGAGGAGGGTCCAAGCCGGGCGATGATGGAGGCAAGCGGCGACGTGAGAAGCCCTCTGGAGAGCGGGCAGAAAGCTACAGAAAAGCTGGGGGCCGGCGTCGATCAGTCCCTCTGGAGAGCGGGCAGGGCGCCGAAAGCTGGGGCAACGTCGACGTGAGAAGCCCTCCGGAGCGGGCAGGGCGCCGAGCTGGGGGCCGGCGTCGAAATGTGAGAAGCCCAATCCGGAGAGCGGATCTGGGCGCCGAGCTGGGGGCCGTTGGTCGACGCTGAGAAGCCCTCCGAGAGCGGACAGCCTTCATGAGCAACATCTTCAAGCGCCGAGCTGGGGCCATGACCATGATGAGTGAGAAGTCCTCCTGAGGTTGAGCCGAGGCCGAGGCGACGACATGAGCCCTCCTGGGTCGGGCAGGACGCCGTTGGGGGCCGGCGTCGGCGAAAAAAGCCCTCCGGAGACAGCCGGGGCCGACGGCGACGCTCCCTCCGGGGGCGGGCAGGGCGCCGAGCTGGGGCCGGCGTCGACGAGAGAAGCCCCCGGAGATCTCGGCGCTGGAACAGGAGCTGGCGCCCGGCGCTCTGGAGCTGACCTCAGAGGTCAGGAACAGGAGCTGGCGCCGGAGGTCAACAGCTGACCTCGGCGCCGGGGACTGGCGCCGACGAGCCGCAGCACCTCGGCGCGTGGACTGGCGCAAGGTAGCCGCAGCTGACCTCGGCGCACTGGCGCCGGACGAACCCAGCTGACCTGGAGGGACTGGCGCCAATTTAGCCGATAAATGACCTCGGCGCAGGGACAGGAACAGGAACTGGTGCGGGACCGGTTGTTGCACTTTGGCACATCCCCCTCGGAGACAGGAACAGGTGCGGGCCGTGGTTTGTACACCCCGGAGACAGGAACAGGTGCGGGGCCGTGCGGATCAAAGCCCCCTCGGAGACAGGAAGAGTGCGGGGCAAAACATGTCGTTCAATTTTCGGCCCCCTCGGACACAGGAACAGGTGCGGGGCAAAAGGTGCGTTCGACGACCCCCTGGACACAGGAACAGGTGCGGGGCCGTCGTTCGAGCCCCTCGGAGACAGGAACAAATAATGTGCGGGCCGGTGCATTACTGCGCCCCTCGGAGACAGGAACAGGTGCGGGGCAAATGCATTCCACGTCCCTCGGAAACAGGAGCAGAAACAAAACTGTGCGGGGCGGTGCATTCCACGCCCCTCGGCAACAGGAACAGGTGCGGGGCCGGTGCATTCCACGGCCCCTCGGAAACAGGAGCAGAAACAGGAACGGGGCCTGGTGCATTTAACGCCCCTTTTCTCAAAACAGGACCAGAAACAGGGATGGGTGCGGGGTCTCTGCTGTCAGATCGGAAACAGGAACAGGTGCGGGGCCTGCATTCGACCTGCAGCCCCTCGGAAACAGGGCCAGAAACAGAGACGGGTGAGGGGCCAGTGCATTTAACGGCCCCCTCGGAAACAGGACCAGAAACAGGGATGGGTGCGGGGCCGCTGCTGTCGACGGCCCCCTCGGAAACAGGACCAAAAGCAGGTGCAGGTGAACGTGAGGCTGAGGCATGAGCAGAGGCCAGGACAGGAACAGGAGCCTCAGCGGGTTCTGGTGGGTGGTTAGGGGACTTGGAGACAATTTCCGGGTCAGGAGAGTAGGCTCAGGAACAGGTGGTTGAAGTAGGGCAGAAATATCCCTCCTAGAGCGCTCACCCTCTCCACGACCCGGTGCACCCCGGGCAGGTCCATCAACCAGGGCCTGGATTTAAAAAGGCCCTCTAACTGCCTTGCTGCAGCACAGCGTCCTTCCGGGTCTCCTGGGGTTGCAACAGCCTCCCCAAGTCTTAGCATCAGCTGGCACACAATAGGGCATTGCTGGCGTTGGGTGGAGTCCAGGACAAGGTCCGCTGGCCGTGGGGAGGGAGAACGAGTCTCGGAGATTGAGTCAGAGGGAGGTTGAGGGCTAGGAGGCCTCGGGTGGTGGGGCTTACGGCGTCTGGCTGATGGTTTCCTGAGTGTGGAGGTGTTGTTGGACTGAGGTTTTGTCTCACTGACCGTGGGTGAGGAGGCAATCTTGATAACAGGCTTGGGCACTGAGGAAAGCAGGGTGTCCAGTGAACTCACTGCAGGCCTCGTAACTGGGCGAACAGGTGCAGAATGAGGGACAGCAGGAGGAGCAAGAACCGAGCCAGAAGAGGGGTTGGCAGACTCAGGGGCAGGCGGACAAGAGACTGTGGCTGAAACTGGTGTGCACGGTGGGAGAGTCTGGGTGCAGGTGCAACGTTTACAGTGGCTGTTCTTGCTTGAGGAAGCTACTCTGGGGTGTATGTGGGGCATCTCTGGATCCTGACCCGATGGAAGGTAGAGGAAGTCCGAGGCTTGAGCCTTTAGTTCCTTCCAAATGATCCTTGCCTCCAACGGACTTAGAGAGACTGGGTCAGGATCCAGAACCGTCTGGGAGGGTGACATGGACAAAATTCCAGAGGTGAGGTAGTAAGGTTGCTGATAAGGGAGATTATTGGCAGGTGGTTCCATGGTGACTCCAGTGTCCTGGGGGTCCAATTGTCAGGCCAGATCCTACTGTCACGAATGTGTTTCTCTTTGGACCCAGAAGTACAGGACACAGGAGGAAGATAGTGAATCTTTATTGATAACAGAAATAAATACTGTGAATGATGAGGTGGGTCGTGACGGAAGACGGCTTGAGGGGGGAGTCGTGGCAGAAGGCGGCCTGAGGGGGGAAGTCGTGGCAGAAGGCGGCCTGAGGGGGGAAGTCGTGCCAGAAGACAGGTTGAGGGGGAGTCGTGGCGAAGACAGGTTGAGGGGAGTCGTGGCAGAAGACAGGTTGAGGGGGAGTCGTGGCAGAAGACAGGTTGAAGTCGTGGCAGAAGACAGGTTGAGGGGGAGTCGTGGCAGAAGACAGGTTGAGGGGGAGTCGTGGCAGAAGACAGGTTGAGGGGGAGTCGTCCATTAGAAGTTGGCTCCGGACTCAAAATAAGAGTCCGGAG